>OX382281.1:16330564-17808766 GCA_947507595.1 Pyralis farinalis | reverse complement strand
ACCAATGCTCGTAGGTTCGATTCCTACACAGAATAAATTCTGGATAGCCACATTATTCATTTCTTCAGAGTATCTAGAATTCCAGATTAGGTCAGCATTATGCTTGATGCTCCGACAATTTCATTTTTATGCTTGATCTAGAAACTAGCTCAGTAAGTTTTTGGTGGATACTGCAAATCAGTATCACTGAAAAAAGTAAACTTAGTGGTGGAAATTAGGAGTTTTAATAAGTTAGCATTGCGAGAAACATTCAATGCGCATCCATTAGGAAGAACAGCAATCGGCTTTTCTGTACAACAACGAGAATTGAATTTGCACTTTGATGTCACATGTCCATGTCCATGATGTCTGTAGCATTGAATTTTTAGTATAATTTGATTCAAATTTGAAACGAAACATGAAAGGAACTTGAATGTAACGCCACCTAGGAAAATATTTTGGTACGTTACGTTTTGGTTTTGGCTTTGAATTCGTTGATTTTCTTGTTTGTTTATTTGCACATGATTCTTACTCGTTGCCACTATGTAGTACAATCAGAATGTCAATGCTCATGGGTTCGATTTCCACACAGGATAAACTCTCTGAATAGCCACAATATTCATTTCCTCGGAGTATCTTGAATTCCAAATTAGGTCAGCATTATGCTTGATGCTCCGACAATTTCATTTTTATGCTTGATATAGAAACCAGCTCAGTAAGCTTTTGGTGGATACTGCAAATCAGTATCACTGAAAAAAGTAAACTCAGTGGTGGAAATTAGGAGTTTTAATAAGTTAGCATTGCAAGAAAGATTCAATGCGCATCCATTAGGAAGAACAGCAATCGGCTTTTCTGTACAACAACGAGAATTGAATTTGCACTTTGATGTCACATGTCCAAATCTGTAGCATTGAATTTTTAGTATAATTTGAAGCGAACCATGAAAGGAGCTTGAATGTAACGCCACCTATACAATATTCATTTCTTCAGAGTATCTAGAATTCCAGATTAGGTCAGCATTATGCTTGATGCTCCGACAATTTCATTTTTATGCTTGATATAGAAACCAGCTCAGTAAGTTTTTGGCGGATACTGCAAATCAGTATCGCTGGAAAGAGTAAATTCAGTGGTGGATTATAGCAGATTTAATTCGTTGATTTTCTAGTTTGTTTTTTTGCACATGACTCGTTGCGACTCTGTAGTACAATAAGAATGTCCCATCGTTAATCTCTACCATAACCAATGCTCGTAGGTTCGATTCCCACACAGAATAAACTCTAGATAGCCACAATATTAATTTCCTCGAGAGTATCTTGAATTCCAGATTAAGTCAGCATTATGCTTGATGCTCCGACAATTTCATTTTTATGCTTGATATAGAAACCAGCTCAGTAAGTTTTTGGCGGATACTGCAAATCAGTATCGCTGGAAAGAGTAAATTCAGTGGTGGATAATGGCAGTTTTAATTCGTTGATTTTCTAGTTTGTTTTTTTGCACATGATTCTTACTCGTTGCGACTCTGTAGTACAATAAGAATGTCCCATCGTTAGGCTCTACCATAACCAATGCTCGTAGGTTCGATTCCCACACAGAATAAACTCTAGATAGCCACAATATTAATTTCCTCGGAGTATCTTGAATTCCAGATTAAGTCACCATTATGGTTGATGCTCCGACAATTTCATTTTAATGCTTGATACAGAAACCAGCTCAGTAAGTTTTTGGCGGATACTGCAAATCAGTATCGCTGGAAAGAGTAAATTCAGTGGTGGATAATAGCAGATTTAATTCGTTGATTTTCTAGTTTGTTTTTTGCACATGACTCGTTGCGACTCTGTAGTATAATAAGAATGTCCCATCGTTAATCTCTACCATAACCAATGCTCGTAGGTTCGATTCCTACACAGAATAAATTCTGGATAGCCACATTATTCATTTCTTCAGAGTATCTAGAATTCCAGATTAGGTCAGCATTATGCTTGATGCTCCGACAATTTCATTTTTATGCTTGATCTAGAAACTAGGTCAGTAAGTTTTTGGTGGATACTGCAAATCAGTATCACTGAAAAAAGTAAACTCAGTGGTGGAAATTAGGAGTTTTAATAAGTTAGCATTGCGAGAAAGATTCAATGGGCATCCATTAGGAAGAACAGCAATCGGCTTTTCTGTACAACAACGAGAATTGAATTTGCACTTTGATGTCACATGTCCAAATCTGTAGCATTGAATTTTTAGTATAATTTGATTCAAATTTGAAATAATTTGAAACGAAACATGAAAGGAACTTGAATGTAACGGAAAATATTTTGTTACGGTACGTTTTGGTTTTGGCTTTGAATTCGTTGATTTTCTAGTTTGTTTCTTTGCACATGGTTCATACTCGTTGCCACTCTGTAGTACAATAAGAATGTCCCATCGTTAATCTCTACCATAACCAATGCTCGTAGGTTCGATTCCCACACAGAATAAACTCTAGATAGCCACAATATTAATTTCCTCGCAGTATCTTGAATTCCAGATTAAGTCACCATTATGGTTGATGCTCCGACAATTTCATTTTAATGCTTGATACAGAAACCAGCTCAGTAAGTTTTTGGCGGATACTGCAAATCAGTATCGCTGGAAAGAGTAAATTCAGTGGTGGATAATAGCAGATATAATTCGTTGATTTTCTAGTTTGTTTTTTGCACATGACTCGTTGCGACTCTGTAGTACAATAAGAATGTCCCATCGTTAATCTCTACCATAACCAATGCTCGTAGGTTCGATTCCCACACAGAATAAACTCTAGATAGCCACAATATTAATTTCCTCGGAGTATCTTGAATTCCAGATTAAGTCATCATTATGGTTGATGCTCCGACAATTTCATTTTAATGCTTGATACAGAAACCAGCTCAGTAAGTTTTTGGCGGATACTGCAAATCAGTATCGCTGGAAAGAGTAAATTCAGTGGTGGATAATAGCAGATTTAATTCGTTGATTTTCTAGTTTGTTTTTTGCACATGACTCGTTGCGACTCTGTAGTATAATAAGAATGTCCCATCGTTAATCTCTACCATAACCAATGCTCGTAGGTTCGATTCCTACACAGAATAAATTCTGGATAGCCACATTATTCATTTCTTCAGAGTATCTAGAATTCCAGATTAGGTCAGCATTATGCTTGATGCTCCGACAATTTCATTTTTATGCTTGATCTAGAAACTAGGTCAGTAAGTTTTTGGTGGATACTGCAAATCAGTATCACTGAAAAAAGTAAACTCAGTGGTGGAAATTAGGAGTTTTAATAAGTTAGCATTGCGAGAAAGATTCAATGGGCATCCATTAGGAAGAACAGCAATCGGCTTTTCTGTACAACAACGAGAATTGAATTTGCACTTTGATGTCACATGTCCAAATCTGTAGCATTGAATTTTTAGTATAATTTGATTCAAATTTGAAATAATTTGAAACGAAACATGAAAGGAACTTGAATGTAACGGAAAATATTTTGTTACGGTACGTTTTGGTTTTGGCTTTGAATTCGTTGATTTTCTAGTTTGTTTCTTTGCACATGGTTCATACTCGTTGCCACTCTGTAGTACAATAAGAATGTCCCATCGTTAATCTCTACCATAACCAATGCTCGTAGGTTCGATTCCCACACAGAATAAACTCTAGATAGCCACAATATTAATTTCCTCGCAGTATCTTGAATTCCAGATTAAGTCACCATTATGGTTGATGCTCCGACAATTTCATTTTAATGCTTGATACAGAAACCAGCTCAGTAAGTTTTTGGCGGATACTGCAAATCAGTATCGCTGGAAAGAGTAAATTCAGTGGTGGATAATAGCAGATTTAATTCGTTGATTTTCTAGTTTGTTTTTTGCACATGACTCGTTGCGACTCTGTAGTACAATAAGAATGTCCCATTGTTAATCTCTACCATAACCAATGCTCGTAGGTTCGATTCCCACACAGAATAAACTCTAGATAGCCACAATATTAATTTCCTCGGAGTATCTTGAATTCCAGATTAAGTCATCATTATGGTTGATGCTCCGACAATTTCATTTTAATGCTTGATACAGAAACCAGCTCAGTAAGTTTTTGGCGGATACTGCAAATCAGTATCGCTGGAAAGAGTAAATTCAGTGGTGGATAATAGCAGATTTAATTCGTTGATTTTCTAGTTTGTTTTTTGCACATGACTCGTTGCGACTCTGTAGTATAATAAGAATGTCCCATCGTTAATCTCTACCATAACCAATGCTCGTAGGTTCGATTCCTACACAGAATAAATTCTGGATAGCCACATTATTCATTTCTTCAGAGTATCTAGAATTCCAGATTAGGTCAGCATTATGCTTGATGCTCCGACAATTTCATTTTTATGCTTGATCTAGAAACTAGCTCAGTAAGTTTTTGGTGGATACTGCAAATCAGTATCACTGAAAAAAGTAAACTCAGTGGTGGAAATTAGGAGTTTTAATAAGTTAGCATTGCGAGAAAGATTCAATGGGCATCCATTAGGAAGAACAGCAATCGGCTTTTCTGTACAACAACGAGAATTGAATTTGCACTTTGATGTCACATGTCCAAATCTGTAGCATTGAATTTTTAGTATAATTTGATTCAAATTTGAAACGAAACATGAAAGGAACTTGAATGTAACGGAAAATATTTTGTTACGGTACGTTTTGGTTTTGGCTTTGAATTCGTTGATTTTCTAGTTTGTTTCTTTGCACATGGTTCATACTCGTTGCCACTCTGTAGTACAATAAGAATGTCCCATCGTTAATCTCTACCATAACCAATGCTCGTAGGTTCGATTCCCACACAGAATAAACTCTAGATAGCCACAATATTAATTTCCTCGCAGTATCTTGAATTCCAGATTAAGTCACCATTATGGTTGATGCTCCGACAATTTCATTTTAATGCTTGATACAGAAACCAGCTCAGTAAGTTTTTGGCGGATACTGCAAATCAGTATCGCTGGAAAGAGTAAATTCAGTGGTGGATAATAGCAGATTTAATTCGTTGATTTTCTAGTTTTCTAGAAACATGAAAGGAACTTGAATGTAACGCCACCTAGGAAAATATTTTGGTACGTTACGTTCTGGTTTTGGCTTTGAATTCGTTGATTTTCTTGTTTGTTTATTTGCACATGATTCTTACTCGTTGCGACTATGTAGTACAATAAGAATGTCGATGCTCGTGGGCTCGATTCCCACACAGGGTAAACTCTCTGGATAGCCACAATATTCATTTCCTCGGAGTATCTTGAATTCCAGATTAGGTCAGCATTATGCTTGATGCTCCGACAATTTCATTTTTATGCTTGATATAGAAACCAGCTCAGTAAGTTTTTGGTGGATACTGTAAATTAGTATCACTGAAAAAAGTAATAAAGTAAATACACTGGTGGAAAGCAGCAGTTTTAATACGTTGATTTTCGAGTTTGTTCCTTTGCATATGATTCTTAGTATTTGCGACTCTAAGTATGTGCCATCGTTAATCTCTACCATAGCATCTTCCTGTTTCAGTGTGCTTGTTATGTATGTATGCCTAATTTTCAAATGCAATGTTTGTTGGAAGCTATCAGGTGCAGTCTTAGTATTTTTTTACAAAATATACTAACATATCATAGTGAGTGCACCAAGAATTTTTGTTTGAATTCATCGTTTCATAGTAAATTAAAGTAGTAGACGTTTTGGTTTATTAGTTGTATTAGTTGTACGTTTCATTGGCCTAGACCTTGTCCCTGAGAAGAGAAACGATGTAAAAATAACATGCTTCAATTTATTGACTGCTCTACGTTTATATTGATTATCCACATTCTGCTGTTCGACAAGCTCGGTAGCATCGCGGTTAGTTCGCGACTTTGACACCAATGCTCGTAGGTTGGATTCCCACACTGGATAAATTCTGAATAGCCACAATATTCATTTCCTCAGAGTATCTACAACTTCAGATTAGGTCAGCATTATGCTTGATGCTCCGACAATTTCATTTTTATGCTTGATCTAGAAACTAGCTCAGTAAGTTTTTGGTGGATACTGCAAATCAGTATCACTGAAAAAAGTAAACTTAGTGGTGGAAATTAGGAGTTTTAATAAGTTAGCATTGCGAGAAACATTCAATGCGCATCCATTAGGAAGAACAGCAATCGGCTTTTCTGTACAACAACGAGAATTGAATTTGCACTTTGATGTCACATGTCCATGTCCATGATGTCTGTAGCATTGAATTTTTAGTATAATTTGATTCAAATTTGAAACGAAACATGAAAGGAACTTGAATGTAACGCCACCTAGGAAAATATTTTGGTACGTTACGTTTTGGTTTTGGCTTTGAATTCGTTGATTTTCTTGTTTGTTTATTTGCACATGATTCTTACTCGTTGCCACTATGTAGTACAATCAGAATGTCAATGCTCATGGGTTCGATTTCCACACAGGATAAACTCTCTGAATAGCCACAATATTCATTTCCTCGGAGTATCTTGAATTCCAAATTAGGTCAGCATTATGCTTGATGCTCCGACAATTTCATTTTTATGCTTGATATAGAAACCAGCTCAGTAAGCTTTTGGTGGATACTGCAAATCAGTATCACTGAAAAAAGTAAACTCAGTGGTGGAAATTAGGAGTTTTAATAAGTTAGCATTGCAAGAAAGATTCAATGCGCATCCATTAGGAAGAACAGCAATCGGCTTTTCTGTACAACAACGAGAATTGAATTTGCACTTTGATGTCACATGTCCAAATCTGTAGCATTGAATTTTTAGTATAATTTGAAGCGAACCATGAAAGGAGCTTGAATGTAACGCCACCTATACAATATTCATTTCTTCAGAGTATCTAGAATTCCAGATTAGGTCAGCATTATGCTTGATGCTCCGACAATTTCATTTTTATGCTTGATATAGAAACCAGCTCAGTAAGTTTTTGGCGGATACTGCAAATCAGTATCGCTGGAAAGAGTAAATTCAGTGGTGGATTATAGCAGATTTAATTCGTTGATTTTCTAGTTTGTCTTTTTGCACATGACTCGTTGCGACTCTGTAGTACAATAAGAATGTCCCATCGTTAATCTCTACCATAACCAATGCTCGTAGGTTCGATTCCCACACAGAATAAACTCTAGATAGCCACAATATTAATTTCCTCGAGAGTATCTTGAATTCCAGATTAAGTCAGCATTATGCTTGATGCTCCGACAATTTCATTTTTATGCTTGATATAGAAACCAGCTCAGTAAGTTTTTGGCGGATACTGCAAATCAGTATCGCTGGAAAGAGTAAATTCAGTGGTGGATAATGGCAGTTTTAATTCGTTGATTTTCTAGTTTGTTTTTTTGCACATGATTCTTACTCGTTGCGACTCTGTAGTACAATAAGAATGTCCCATCGTTAGGCTCTACCATAACCAATGCTCGTAGGTTCGATTCCCACACAGAATAAACTCTAGATAGCCACAATATTAATTTCCTCGGAGTATCTTGAATTCCAGATTAAGTCACCATTATGGTTGATGCTCCGACAATTTCATTTTAATGCTTGATACAGAAACCAGCTCAGTAAGTTTTTGGCGGATACTGCAAATCAGTATCGCTGGAAAGAGTAAATTCAGTGGTGGATAATAGCAGATTTAATTCGTTGATTTTCTAGTTTGTTTTTTGCACATGACTCGTTGCGACTCTGTAGTATAATAAGAATGTCCCATCGTTAATCTCTACCATAACCAATGCTCGTAGGTTCGATTCCTACACAGAATAAATTCTGGATAGCCACATTATTCATTTCTTCAGAGTATCTAGAATTCCAGATTAGGTCAGCATTATGCTTGATGCTCCGACAATTTCATTTTTATGCTTGATCTAGAAACTAGGTCAGTAAGTTTTTGGTGGATACTGCAAATCAGTATCACTGAAAAAAGTAAACTCAGTGGTGGAAATTAGGAGTTTTAATAAGTTAGCATTGCGAGAAAGATTCAATGGGCATCCATCAGGAAGAACAGCAATCGGCTTTTCTGTACAACAACGAGAATTGAATTTGCACTTTGATGTCACATGTCCAAATCTGTAGCATTGAATTTTTAGTATAATTTGATTCAAATTTGAAATAATTTGAAACGAAACATGAAAGGAACTTGAATGTAACGGAAAATATTTTGTTACGGTACGTTTTGGTTTTGGCTTTGAATTCGTTGATTTTCTAGTTTGTTTCTTTGCACATGGTTCATACTCGTTGCCACTCTGTAGTACAATAAGAATGTCCCATCGTTAATCTCTACCATAACCAATGCTCGTAGGTTCGATTCCCACACAGAATAAACTCTAGATAGCCACAATATTAATTTCCTCGCAGTATCTTGAATTCCAGATTAAGTCACCATTATGGTTGATGCTCCGACAATTTCATTTTAATGCTTGATACAGAAACCAGCTCAGTAAGTTTTTGGCGGATACTGCAAATCAGTATCGCTGGAAAGAGTAAATTCAGTGGTGGATAATAGCAGATATAATTCGTTGATTTTCTAGTTTGTTTTTTGCACATGACTCGTTGCGACTCTGTAGTACAATAAGAATGTCCCATCGTTAATCTCTACCATAACCAATGCTCGTAGGTTCGATTCCCACACAGAATAAACTCTAGATAGCCACAATATTAATTTCCTCGGAGTATCTTGAATTCCAGATTAAGTCATCATTATGGTTGATGCTCCGACAATTTCATTTTAATGCTTGATACAGAAACCAGCTCAGTAAGTTTTTGGCGGATACTGCAAATCAGTATCGCTGGAAAGAGTAAATTCAGTGGTGGATAATAGCAGATTTAATTCGTTGATTTTCTAGTTTGTTTTTTGCACATGACTCGTTGCGACTCTGTAGTATAATAAGAATGTCCCATCGTTAATCTCTACCATAACCAATGCTCGTAGGTTCGATTCCTACACAGAATAAATTCTGGATAGCCACATTATTCATTTCTTCAGAGTATCTAGAATTCCAGATTAGGTCAGCATTATGCTTGATGCTCCGACAATTTCATTTTTATGCTTGATCTAGAAACTAGGTCAGTAAGTTTTTGGTGGATACTGCAAATCAGTATCACTGAAAAAAGTAAACTCAGTGGTGGAAATTAGGAGTTTTAATAAGTTAGCATTGCGAGAAAGATTCAATGGGCATCCATTAGGAAGAACAGCAATCGGCTTTTCTGTACAACAACGAGAATTGAATTTGCACTTTGATGTCACATGTCCAAATCTGTAGCATTGAATTTTTAGTATAATTTGATTCAAATTTGAAATAATTTGAAACGAAACATGAAAGGAACTTGAATGTAACGGAAAATATTTTGTTACGGTACGTTTTGGTTTTGGCTTTGAATTCGTTGATTTTCTAGTTTGTTTCTTTGCACATGGTTCATACTCGTTGCCACTCTGTAGTACAATAAGAATGTCCCATCGTTAATCTCTACCATAACCAATGCTCGTAGGTTCGATTCCCACACAGAATAAACTCTAGATAGCCACAATATTAATTTCCTCGCAGTATCTTGAATTCCAGATTAAGTCACCATTATGGTTGATGCTCCGACAATTTCATTTTAATGCTTGATACAGAAACCAGCTCAGTAAGTTTTTGGCGGATACTGCAAATCAGTATCGCTGGAAAGAGTAAATTCAGTGGTGGATAATAGCAGATTTAATTCGTTGATTTTCTAGTTTGTTTTTTGCACATGACTCGTTGCGACTCTGTAGTACAATAAGAATGTCCCATCGAAAATCTCTACCATAACCAATGCTCGTAGGTTCGATTCCTACACAGAATAAATTCTGGATAGCCACATTATTCATTTCTTCAGAGTATCTAGAATTCCAGATTAGGTCAGCATTATGCTTGATGCTCCGACAATTTCATTTTTATGCTTGATCTAGAAACTAGCTCAGTAAGTTTTTGGTGGATACTGCAAATCAGTATCACTGAAAAAAGTAAACTTAGTGGTGGAAATTAGGAGTTTTAATAAGTTAGCATTGCGAGAAACATTCAATGCGCATCCATTAGGAAGAACAGCAATCGGCTTTTCTGTACAACAACGAGAATTGAATTTGCACTTTGATGTCACATGTCCATGTCCATGATGTCTGTAGCATTGAATTTTTAGTATAATTTGATTCAAATTTGAAACGAAACATGAAAGGAACTTGAATGTAACGCCACCTAGGAAAATATTTTGGTACGTTACGTTTTGGTTTTGGCTTTGAATTCGTTGATTTTCTTGTTTGTTTATTTGCACATGATTCTTACTCGTTGCCACTATGTAGTACAATCAGAATGTCAATGCTCATGGGTTCGATTTCCACACAGGATAAACTCTCTGAATAGCCACAATATTCATTTCCTCGGAGTATCTTGAATTCCAAATTAGGTCAGCATTATGCTTGATGCTCCGACAATTTCATTTTTATGCTTGATATAGAAACCAGCTCAGTAAGCTTTTGGTGGATACTGCAAATCAGTATCACTGAAAAAAGTAAACTCAGTGGTGGAAATTAGGAGTTTTAATAAGTTAGCATTGCAAGAAAGATTCAATGCGCATCCATTAGGAAGAACAGCAATCGGCTTTTCTGTACAACAACGAGAATTGAATTTGCACTTTGATGTCACATGTCCAAATCTGTAGCATTGAATTTTTAGTATAATTTGAAGCGAACCATGAAAGGAGCTTGAATGTAACGCCACCTATACAATATTCATTTCTTCAGAGTATCTAGAATTCCAGATTAGGTCAGCATTATGCTTGATGCTCCGACAATTTCATTTTTATGCTTGATATAGAAACCAGCTCAGTAAGTTTTTGGCGGATACTGCAAATCAGTATCGCTGGAAAGAGTAAATTCAGTGGTGGATTATAGCAGATTTAATTCGTTGATTTTCTAGTTTGTTTTTTTGCACATGACTCGTTGCGACTCTGTAGTACAATAAGAATGTCCCATCGTTAATCTCTACCATAACCAATGCTCGTAGGTTCGATTCCCACACAGAATAAACTCTAGATAGCCACAATATTAATTTCCTCGAGAGTATCTTGAATTCCAGATTAAGTCAGCATTATGCTTGATGCTCCGACAATTTCATTTTTATGCTTGATATAGAAACCAGCTCAGTAAGTTTTTGGCGGATACTGCAAATCAGTATCGCTGGAAAGAGTAAATTCAGTGGTGGATAATGGCAGTTTTAATTCGTTGATTTTCTAGTTTGTTTTTTTGCACATGATTCTTACTCGTTGCGACTCTGTAGTACAATAAGAATGTCCCATCGTTAGGCTCTACCATAACCAATGCTCGTAGGTTCGATTCCCACACAGAATAAACTCTAGATAGCCACAATATTAATTTCCTCGGAGTATCTTGAATTCCAGATTAAGTCACCATTATGGTTGATGCTCCGACAATTTCATTTTAATGCTTGATACAGAAACCAGCTCAGTAAGTTTTTGGCGGATACTGCAAATCAGTATCGCTGGAAAGAGTAAATTCAGTGGTGGATAATAGCAGATTTAATTCGTTGATTTTCTAGTTTGTTTTTTGCACATGACTCGTTGCGACTCTGTAGTATAATAAGAATGTCCCATCGTTAATCTCTACCATAACCAATGCTCGTAGGTTCGATTCCTACACAGAATAAATTCTGGATAGCCACATTATTCATTTCTTCAGAGTATCTAGAATTCCAGATTAGGTCAGCATTATGCTTGATGCTCCGACAATTTCATTTTTATGCTTGATCTAGAAACTAGGTCAGTAAGTTTTTGGTGGATACTGCAAATCAGTATCACTGAAAAAAGTAAACTCAGTGGTGGAAATTAGGAGTTTTAATAAGTTAGCATTGCGAGAAAGATTCAATGGGCATCCATTAGGAAGAACAGCAATCGGCTTTTCTGTACAACAACGAGAATTGAATTTGCACTTTGATGTCACATGTCCAAATCTGTAGCATTGAATTTTTAGTATAATTTGATTCAAATTTGAAATAATTTGAAACGAAACATGAAAGGAACTTGAATGTAACGGAAAATATTTTGTTACGGTACGTTTTGGTTTTGGCTTTGAATTCGTTGATTTTCTAGTTTGTTTCTTTGCACATGGTTCATACTCGTTGCCACTCTGTAGTACAATAAGAATGTCCCATCGTTAATCTCTACCATAACCAATGCTCGTAGGTTCGATTCCCACACAGAATAAACTCTAGATAGCCACAATATTAATTTCCTCGCAGTATCTTGAATTCCAGATTAAGTCACCATTATGGTTGATGCTCCGACAATTTCATTTTAATGCTTGATACAGAAACCAGCTCAGTAAGTTTTTGGCGGATACTGCAAATCAGTATCGCTGGAAAGAGTAAATTCAGTGGTGGATAATAGCAGATATAATTCGTTGATTTTCTAGTTTGTTTTTTGCACATGACTCGTTGCGACTCTGTAGTACAATAAGAATGTCCCATCGTTAATCTCTACCATAACCAATGCTCGTAGGTTCGATTCCCACACAGAATAAACTCTAGATAGCCACAATATTAATTTCCTCGGAGTATCTTGAATTCCAGATTAAGTCATCATTATGGTTGATGCTCCGACAATTTCATTTTAATGCTTGATACAGAAACCAGCTCAGTAAGTTTTTGGCGGATACTGCAAATCAGTATCGCTGGAAAGAGTAAATTCAGTGGTGGATAATAGCAGATTTAATTCGTTGATTTTCTAGTTTGTTTTTTGCACATGACTCGTTGCGACTCTGTAGTATAATAAGAATGTCCCATCGTTAATCTCTACCATAACCAATGCTCGTAGGTTCGATTCCTACACAGAATAAATTCTGGATAGCCACATTATTCATTTCTTCAGAGTATCTAGAATTCCAGATTAGGTCAGCATTATGCTTGATGCTCCGACAATTTCATTTTTATGCTTGATCTAGAAACTAGGTCAGTAAGTTTTTGGTGGATACTGCAAATCAGTATCACTGAAAAAAGTAAACTCAGTGGTGGAAATTAGGAGTTTTAATAAGTTAGCATTGCGAGAAAGATTCAATGGGCATCCATTAGGAAGAACAGCAATCGGCTTTTCTGTACAACAACGAGAATTGAATTTGCACTTTGATGTCACATGTCCAAATCTGTAGCATTGAATTTTTAGTATAATTTGATTCAAATTTGAAATAATTTGAAACGAAACATGAAAGGAACTTGAATGTAACGGAAAATATTTTGTTACGGTACGTTTTGGTTTTGGCTTTGAATTCGTTGATTTTCTAGTTTGTTTCTTTGCACATGGTTCATACTCGTTGCCACTCTGTAGTACAATAAGAATGTCCCATCGTTAATCTCTACCATAAC
Organism: Pyralis farinalis; assembly: GCA_947507595.1. NCBI lineage: Eukaryota > Metazoa > Arthropoda > Insecta > Lepidoptera > Pyralidae > Pyralis > Pyralis farinalis. Next base: position 17,795,395 of record OX382281.1, on the reverse strand, counting down.
CAATGCTCGTAGGTTCGATTCCCACACAGAATAAACTCTAGATAGCCACAATATTAATTTCCTCGCAGTATCTTGAATTCCAGATTAAGTCACCATTATGGTTGATGCTCCGACAATTTCATTTTAATGCTTGATACAGAAACCAGCTCAGTAAGTTTTTGGCGGATACTGCAAATCAGTATCGCTGGAAAGAGTAAATTCAGTGGTGGATAATAGCAGATTTAATTCGTTGATTTTCTAGTTTGTTTTTTGCACATGACTCGTTGCGACTCTGTAGTACAATAAGAATGTCCCATTGTTAATCTCTACCATAACCAATGCTCGTAGGTTCGATTCCCACACAGAATAAACTCTAGATAGCCACAATATTAATTTCCTCGGAGTATCTTGAATTCCAGATTAAGTCATCATTATGGTTGATGCTCCGACAATTTCATTTTAATGCTTGATACAGAAACCAGCTCAGTAAGTTTTTGGCGGATACTGCAAATCAGTATCGCTGGAAAGAGTAAATTCAGTGGTGGATAATAGCAGATTTAATTCGTTGATTTTCTAGTTTGTTTTTTGCACATGACTCGTTGCGACTCTGTAGTATAATAAGAATGTCCCATCGTTAATCTCTACCATAACCAATGCTCGTAGGTTCGATTCCTACACAGAATAAATTCTGGATAGCCACATTATTCATTTCTTCAGAGTATCTAGAATTCCAGATTAGGTCAGCATTATGCTTGATGCTCCGACAATTTCATTTTTATGCTTGATCTAGAAACTAGGTCAGTAAGTTTTTGGTGGATACTGCAAATCAGTATCACTGAAAAAAGTAAACTCAGTGGTGGAAATTAGGAGTTTTAATAAGTTAGCATTGCGAGAAAGATTCAATGGGCATCCATTAGGAAGAACAGCAATCGGCTTTTCTGTACAACAACGAGAATTGAATTTGCACTTTGATGTCACATGTCCAAATCTGTAGCATTGAATTTTTAGTATAATTTGATTCAAATTTGAAACGAAACATGAAAGGAACTTGAATGTAACGGAAAATATTTTGTTACGGTACGTTTTGGTTTTGGCTTTGAATTCGTTGATTTTCTAGTTTGTTTCTTTGCACATGGTTCATACTCGTTGCCACTCTGTAGTACAATAAGAATGTCCCATCGTTAATCTCTACCATAACCAATGCTCGTAGGTTCGATTCCCACACAGAATAAACTCTAGATAGCCACAATATTAATTTCCTCGCAGTATCTTGAATTCCAGATTAAGTCACCATTATGGTTGATGCTCCGACAATTTCATTTTAATGCTTGATACAGAAACCAGCTCAGTAAGTTTTTGGCGGATACTGCAAATCAGTATCGCTGGAAAGAGTAAATTCAGTGGTGGATAATAGCAGATTTAATTCGTTGATTTTCTAGTTTTCTAGAAACATGAAAGGAACTTGAATGTAACGCCACCTAGGAAAATATTTTGGTACGTTACGTTCTGGTTTTGGCTTTGAATTCGTTGATTTTCTTGTTTGTTTATTTGCACATGATTCTTACTCGTTGCGACTATGTAGTACAATAAGAATGTCGATGCTCGTGGGCTCGATTCCCACACAGGGTAAACTCTCTGGATAGCCACAATATTCATTTCCTCGGAGTATCTTGAATTCCAGATTAGGTCAGCATTATGCTTGATGCTCCGACAATTTCATTTTTATGCTTGATATAGAAACCAGCTCAGTAAGTTTTTGGTGGATACTGTAAATTAGTATCACTGAAAAAAGTAATAAAGTAAATACACTGGTGGAAAGCAGCAGTTTTAATACGTTGATTTTCGAGTTTGTTCCTTTGCATATGATTCTTAGTATTTGCGACTCTAAGTATGTGCCATCGTTAATCTCTACCATAGCATCTTCCTGTTTCAGTGTGCTTGTTATGTATGTATGCCTAATTTTCAAATGCAATGTTTGTTGGAAGCTATCAGGTGCAGTCTTAGTATTTTTTTACAAAATATACTAACATATCATAGTGAGTGCACCAAGAATTTTTGTTTGAATTCATCGTTTCATAGTAAATTAAAGTAGTAGACGTTTTGGTTTATTAGTTGTATTAGTTGTACGTTTCATTGGCCTAGACCTTGTCCCTGAGAAGAGAAACGATGTAAAAATAACATGCTTCAATTTATTGACTGCTCTACGTTTATATTGATTATCCACATTCTGCTGTTCGACAAGCTCGGTAGCATCGCGGTTAGTTCGCGACTTTGACACCAATGCTCGTAGGTTGGATTCCCACACTGGATAAATTCTGAATAGCCACAATATTCATTTCCTCAGAGTATCTACAACTTCAGATTAGGTCAGCATTATGCTTGATGCTCCGACAATTTCATTTTTATGCTTGATCTAGAAACTAGCTCAGTAAGTTTTTGGTGGATACTGCAAATCAGTATCACTGAAAAAAGTAAACTTAGTGGTGGAAATTAGGAGTTTTAATAAGTTAGCATTGCGAGAAACATTCAATGCGCATCCATTAGGAAGAACAGCAATCGGCTTTTCTGTACAACAACGAGAATTGAATTTGCACTTTGATGTCACATGTCCATGTCCATGATGTCTGTAGCATTGAATTTTTATTATAATTTGATTCAAATTTGAAACGAAACATGAAAGGAACTTGAATGTAACGCCACCTAGGAAAATATTTTGGTACGTTACGTTTTGGTTTTGGCTTTGAATTCGTTGATTTTCTTGTTTGTTTATTTGCACATGATTCTTACTCGTTGCCACTATGTAGTACAATCAGAATGTCAATGCTCATGGGTTCGATTTCCACACAGGATAAACTCTCTGAATAGCCACAATATTCATTTCCTCGGAGTATCTTGAATTCCAAATTAGGTCAGCATTATGCTTGATGCTCCGACAATTTCATTTTTATGCTTGATATAGAAACCAGCTCAGTAAGCTTTTGGTGGATACTGCAAATCAGTATCACTGAAAAAAGTAAACTCAGTGGTGGAAATTAGGAGTTTTAATAAGTTAGCATTGCAAGAAAGATTCAATGCGCATCCATTAGGAAGAACAGCAATCGGCTTTTCTGTACAACAACGAGAATTGAATTTGCACTTTGATGTCACATGTCCAAATCTGTAGCATTGAATTTTTAGTATAATTTGAAGCGAACCATGAAAGGAGCTTGAATGTAACGCCACCTATACAATATTCATTTCTTCAGAGTATCTAGAATTCCAGATTAGGTCAGCATTATGCTTGATGCTCCGACAATTTCATTTTTATGCTTGATATAGAAACCAGCTCAGTAAGTTTTTGGCGGATACTGCAAATCAGTATCGCTGGAAAGAGTAAATTCAGTGGTGGATTATAGCAGATTTAATTCGTTGATTTTCTAGTTTGTCTTTTTGCACATGACTCGTTGCGACTCTGTAGTACAATAAGAATGTCCCATCGTTAATCTCTACCATAACCAATGCTCGTAGGTTCGATTCCCACACAGAATAAACTCTAGATAGCCACAATATTAATTTCCTCGAGAGTATCTTGAATTCCAGATTAAGTCAGCATTATGCTTGATGCTCCGACAATTTCATTTTTATGCTTGATATAGAAACCAGCTCAGTAAGTTTTTGGCGGATACTGCAAATCAGTATCGCTGGAAAGAGTAAATTCAGTGGTGGATAATGGCAGTTTTAATTCGTTGATTTTCTAGTTTGTTTTTTTGCACATGATTCTTACTCGTTGCGACTCTGTAGTACAATAAGAATGTCCCATCGTTAGGCTCTACCATAACCAATGCTCGTAGGTTCGATTCCCACACAGAATAAACTCTAGATAGCCACAATATTAATTTCCTCGGAGTATCTTGAATTCCAGATTAAGTCACCATTATGGTTGATGCTCCGACAATTTCATTTTAATGCTTGATACAGAAACCAGCTCAGTAAGTTTTTGGCGGATACTGCAAATCAGTATCGCTGGAAAGAGTAAATTCAGTGGTGGATAATAGCAGATTTAATTCGTTGATTTTCTAGTTTGTTTTTTGCACATGACTCGTTGCGACTCTGTAGTATAATAAGAATGTCCCATCGTTAATCTCTACCATAACCAATGCTCGTAGGTTCGATTCCTACACAGAATAAATTCTGGATAGCCACATTATTCATTTCTTCAGAGTATCTAGAATTCCAGATTAGGTCAGCATTATGCTTGATGCTCCGACAATTTCATTTTTATGCTTGATCTAGAAACTAGGTCAGTAAGTTTTTGGTGGATACTGCAAATCAGTATCACTGAAAAAAGTAAACTCAGTGGTGGAAATTAGGAGTTTTAATAAGTTAGCATTGCGAGAAAGATTCAATGGGCATCCATTAGGAAGAACAGCAATCGGCTTTTCTGTACAACAACGAGAATTGAATTTGCACTTTGATGTCACATGTCCAAATCTGTAGCATTGAATTTTTAGTATAATTTGATTCAAATTTGAAATAATTTGAAACGAAACATGAATGGAACTTGAATGTAACGGAAAATATTTTCTTACGGTACGTTTTGGTTTTGGCTTTGAATTCGTTGATTTTCTAGTTTGTTTCTTTGCACATGGTTCATACTCGTTGCGACTCTGTAGTACAATAAGAATGTCCCATCGTTAATCTCTACCATAACCAATGCTCGTAGGTTCGATTCCCACACAGAATAAACTCTAGATAGCCACAATATTAATTTCCTCGCAGTATCTTGAATTCCAGATTAAGTCACCATTATGGTTGATGCTCCGACAATTTCATTTTAATGCTTGATACAGAAACCAGCTCAGTAAGTTTTTGGCGGATACTGCAAATCAGTATCGCTGGAAAGAGTAAATTCAGTGGTGGATAATAGCAGATTTAATTCGTTGATTTTCTAGTTTGTTTTTTGCACATGACTCGTTGCGACTCTGTAGTACAATAAGAATGTCCCATCGAAAATCTCTACCATAACCAATGCTCGTAGGTTCGATTCCTACACAGAATAAATTCTGGATAGCCACATTATTCATTTCTTCAGAGTATCTAGAATTCCAGATTAGGTCAGCATTATGCTTGATGCTCCGACAATTTCATTTTTATGCTTGATCTAGAAACTAGCTCAGTAAGTTTTTGGTGGATACTGCAAATCAGTATCACTGAAAAAAGTAAACTTAGTGGTGGAAATTAGGAGTTTTAATAAGTTAGCATTGCGAGAAACATTCAATGCGCATCCATTAGGAAGAACAGCAATCGGCTTTTCTGTACAACAACGAGAATTGAATTTGCACTTTGATGTCACATGTCCATGTCCATGATGTCTGTAGCATTGAATTTTTAGTATAATTTGATTCAAATTTGAAACGAAACATGAAAGGAACTTGAATGTAACGCCACCTAGGAAAATATTTTGGTACGTTACGTTTTGGTTTTGGCTTTGAATTCGTTGATTTTCTTGTTTGTTTATTTGCACATGATTCTTACTCGTTGCCACTATGTAGTACAATCAGAATGTCAATGCTCATGGGTTCGATTTCCACACAGGATAAACTCTCTGAATAGCCACAATATTCATTTCCTCGGAGTATCTTGAATTCCAAATTAGGTCAGCATTATGCTTGATGCTCCGACAATTTCATTTTTATGCTTGATATAGAAACCAGCTCAGTAAGCTTTTGGTGGATACTGCAAATCAGTATCACTGAAAAAAGTAAACTCAGTGGTGGAAATTAGGAGTTTTAATAAGTTAGCATTGCAAGAAAGATTCAATGCGCATCCATTAGGAAGAACAGCAATCGGCTTTTCTGTACAACAACGAGAATTGAATTTGCACTTTGATGTCACATGTCCACATCTGTAGCATTGAATTTTTAGTATAATTTGAAGCGAACCATGAAAGGAGCTTGAATGTAACGCCACCTATACAATATTCATTTCTTCAGAGTATCTAGAATTCCAGATTAGGTCAGCATTATGCTTGATGCTCCGACAATTTCATTTTTATGCTTGATATAGAAACCAGCTCAGTAAGTTTTTGGCGGATACTGCAAATCAGTATCGCTGGAAAGAGTAAATTCAGTGGTGGATTATAGCAGATTTAATTCGTTGATTTTCTAGTTTGTTTTTTTGCACATGACTCGTTGCGACTCTGTAGTACAATAAGAATGTCCCATCGTTAATCTCTACCATAACCAATGCTCGTAGGTTCGATTCCCACACAGAATAAACTCTAGATAGCCACAATATTAATTTCCTCGAGAGTATCTTGAATTCCAGATTAAGTCAGCATTATGCTTGATGCTCCGACAATTTCATTTTTATGCTTGATATAGAAACCAGCTCAGTAAGTTTTTGGCGGATACTGCAAATCAGTATCGCTGGAAAGAGTAAATTCAGTGGTGGATAATGGCAGTTTTAATTCGTTGATTTTCTAGTTTGTTTTTTTGCACATGATTCTTACTCGTTGCGACTCTGTAGTACAATAAGAATGTCCCATCGTTAGGCTCTACCATAACCAATGCTCGTAGGTTCGATTCCCACACAGAATAAACTCTAGATAGCCACAATATTAATTTCCTCGGAGTATCTTGAATTCCAGATTAAGTCACCATTATGGTTGATGCTCCGACAATTTCATTTTAATGCTTGATACAGAAACCAGCTCAGTAAGTTTTTGGCGGATACTGCAAATCAGTATCGCTGGAAAGAGTAAATTCAGTGGTGGATAATAGCAGATTTAATTCGTTGATTTTCTAGTTTGTTTTTTGCACATGACTCGTTGCGACTCTGTAGTATAATAAGAATGTCCCATCGTTAATCTCTACCATAACCAATGCTCGTAGGTTCGATTCCTACACAGAATAAATTCTGGATAGCCACATTATTCATTTCTTCAGAGTATCTAGAATTCCAGATTAGGTCAGCATTATGCTTGATGCTCCGACAATTTCATTTTTATGCTTGATCTAGAAACTAGGTCAGTAAGTTTTTGGTGGATACTGCAAATCAGTATCACTGAAAAAAGTAAACTCAGTGGTGGAAATTAGGAGTTTTAATAAGTTAGCATTGCGAGAAAGATTCAATGGGCATCCATTAGGAAGAACAGCAATCGGCTTTTCTGTACAACAACGAGAATTGAATTTGCACTTTGATGTCACATGTCCAAATCTGTAGCATTGAATTTTTAGTATAATTTGATTCAAATTTGAAATAATTTGAAACGAAACATGAAAGGAACTTGAATGTAACGGAAAATATTTTGTTACGGTACGTTTTGGTTTTGGCTTTGAATTCGTTGATTTTCTAGTTTGTTTCTTTGCACATGGTTCATACTCGTTGCCACTCTGTAGTACAATAAGAATGTCCCATCGTTAATCTCTACCATAACCAATGCTCGTAGGTTCGATTCCCACACAGAATAAACTCTAGATAGCCACAATATTAATTTCCTCGCAGTATCTTGAATTCCAGATTAAGTCACCATTATGGTTGATGCTCCGACAATTTCATTTTAATGCTTGATACAGAAACCAGCTCAGTAAGTTTTTGGCGGATACTGCAAATCAGTATCGCTGGAAAGAGTAAATTCAGTGGTGGATAATAGCTGATATAATTCGTTGATTTTCTAGTTTGTTTTTTGCACATGACTCGTTGCGACTCTGTAGTACAATAAGAATGTCCCATCGTTAATCTCTACCATAACCAATGCTCGTAGGTTCGATTCCCACACAGAATAAACTCTAGATAGCCACAATATTAATTTCCTCGGAGTATCTTGAATTCCAGATTAAGTCATCATTATGGTTGATGCTCCGACAATTTCATTTTAATGCTTGATACAGAAACCAGCTCAGTAAGTTTTTGGCGGATACTGCAAATCAGTATCGCTGGAAAGAGTAAATTCAGTGGTGGATAATAGCAGATTTAATTCGTTGATTTTCTAGTTTGTTTTTTGCACATGACTCGTTGCGACTCTGTAGTATAATAAGAATGTCCCATCGTTAATCTCTACCATAACCAATGCTCGTAGGTTCGATTCCTACACAGAATAAATTCTGGATAGCCACATTATTCATTTCTTCAGAGTATCTAGAATTCCAGATTAGGTCAGCATTATGCTTGATGCTCCGACAATTTCATTTTTATGCTTGATCTAGAAACTAGGTCAGTAAGTTTTTGGTGGATACTGCAAATCAGTATCACTGAAAAAAGTAAACTCAGTGGTGGAAATTAGGAGTTTTAATAAGTTAGCATTGCGAGAAAGATTCAATGGGCATCCATTAGGAAGAACAGCAATCGGCTTTTCTGTACAACAACGAGAATTGAATTTGCACTTTGATGTCACATGTCCAAATCTGTAGCATTGAATTTTTAGTATAATTTGATTCAAATTTGAAATAATTTGAAACGAAACATGAAAGGAACTTGAATGTAACGGAAAATATTTTGTTACGGTACGTTTTGGTTTTGGCTTTGAATTCGTTGATTTTCTAGTTTGTTTCTTTGCACATGGTTCATACTCGTTGCCACTCTGTAGTACAATAAGAATGTCCCATCGTTAATCTCTACCATAACCAATGCTCGTAGGTTCGATTCCCACACAGAATAAACTCTAGATAGCCACAATATTAATTTCCTCGCAGTATCTTGAATTCCAGATTAAGTCACCATTATGGTTGATGCTCCGACAATTTCATTTTAATGCTTGATACAGAAACCAGCTCAGTAAGTTTTTGGCGGATACTGCAAATCAGTATCGCTGGAAAGAGTAAATTCAGTGGTGGATAATAGCAGATTTAATTCGTTGATTTTCTAGTTTGTTTTTTGCACATGACTCGTTGCGACTCTGTAGTACAATAAGAATGTCCCATTGTTAATCTCTACCATAACCAATGCTCGTAGGTTCGATTCCCACACAGAATAAACTCTAGATAGCCACAATATTAATTTCCTCGGAGTATCTTGAATTCCAGATTAAGTCATCATTATGGTTGATGCTCCGACAATTTCATTTTAATGCTTGATACAGAAACCAGCTCAGTAAGTTTTTGGCGGATACTGCAAATCAGTATCGCTGGAAAGAGTAAATTCAGTGGTGGATAATAGCAGATTTAATTCGTTGATTTTCTAGTTTGTTTTTTGCACATGACTCGTTGCGACTCTGTAGTATAATAAGAATGTCCCATCGTTAATCTCTACCATAACCAATGCTCGTAGGTTCGATTCCTACACAGAATAAATTCTGGATAGCCACATTATTCATTTCTTCAGAGTATCTAGAATTCCAGATTAGGTCAGCATTATGCTTGATGCTCCGACAATTTCATTTTTATGCTTGATCTAGAAACTAGGTCAGTAAGTTTTTGGTGGATACTGCAAATCAGTATCACTGAAAAAAGTAAACTCAGTGGTGGAAATTAGGAGTTTTAATAAGTTAGCATTGCGAGAAAGATTCAATGGGCATCCATTAGGAAGAACAGCAATCGGCTTTTCTGTACAACAACGAGAATTGAATTTGCACTTTGATGTCACATGTCCAAATCTGTAGCATTGAATTTTTAGTATAATTTGATTCAAATTTGAAACGAAACATGAAAGGAACTTGAATGTAACGGAAAATATTTTGTTACGGTACGTTTTGGTTTTGGCTTTGAATTCGTTGATTTTCTAGTTTGTTTCTTTGCACATGGTTCATACTCGTTGCCACTCTGTAGTACAATAAGAATGTCCCATCGTTAATCTCTACCATAACCAATGCTCGTAGGTTCGATTCCCACACAGAATAAACTCTAGATAGCCACAATATTAATTTCCTCGCAGTATCTTGAATTCCAGATTAAGTCACCATTATGGTTGATGCTCCGACAATTTCATTTTAATGCTTGATACAGAAACCAGCTCAGTAAGTTTTTGGCGGATACTGCAAATCAGTATCGCTGGAAAGAGTAAATTCAGTGGTGGATAATAGCAGATTTAATTCGTTGATTTTCTAGTTTTCTAGAAACATGAAAGGAACTTGAATGTAACGCCACCTAGGAAAATATTTTGGTACGTTACGTTCTGGTTTTGGCTTTGAATTCGTTGATTTTCTTGTTTGTTTATTTGCACATGATTCTTACTCGTTGCGACTATGTAGTACAATAAGAATGTCGATGCTCGTGGGCTCGATTCCCACACAGGGTAAACTCTCTGGATAGCCACAATATTCATTTCCTCGGAGTATCTTGAATTCCAGATTAGGTCAGCATTATGCTTGATGCTCCGACAATTTCATTTTTATGCTTGATATAGAAACCAGCTCAGTAAGTTTTTGGTGGATACTGTAAATTAGTATCACTGAAAAAAGTAATAAAGTAAATACACTGGTGGAAAGCAGCAGTTTTAATACGTTGATTTTCGAGTTTGTTCCTTTGCATATGATTCTTAGTATTTGCGACTCTAAGTATGTGCCATCGTTAATCTCTACCATAGCATCTTCCTGTTTCAGTGTGCTTGTTATGTATGTATGCCTAATTTTCAAATGCAATGTTTGTTGGAAGCTATCAGGTGCAGTCTTAGTATTTTTTTACAAAATATACTAACATATCATAGTGAGTGCACCAAGAATTTTTGTTTGAATTCATCGTTTCATAGTAAATTAAAGTAGTAGACGTTTTGGTTTATTAGTTGTATTAGTTGTACGTTTCATTGGCCTAGACCTTGTCCCTGAGAAGAGAAACGATGTAAAAATAACATGCTTCAATTTATTGACTGCTCTACGTTTATATTGATTATCCAAATTCTGTTGTTCGACAAGCTCGGTAGCATCGCGGTTAGTTCGCGACTTTGACACCAATGCTCGTAGGTTGGATTCCCACACAGGATAAATTCTGAATAGCCACAATATTCATTTCCTCAGAGTATCTACAACTTCAGATTAGGTCAGCATTATGCTTGATGCTCCGACAATTTCATTTTTATGCTTGATATAGAAACTAGCTCAGTAAGTTTTTGGTGGATACTGCAAATCAGTATCACTGAAAAAAGTAAACTCAGTGGTGGAAATTACGAGTTTTAATAAGTTAGCATTGCGAGAAAGATTCAAAGCGCATCCATTAGGAAGAACAGCAATCGGCTTTTCTGTACAACAACGAGAATTGAATTTCCACTTTGATGTCACATGTCTAAATCTGTGGCATTGAATATTAGTATAATTTGATTCAAATTTGAAATAATTTGAAACGAAACATGAAAGGAACTTGAATATAACGGAAAATATTTTGTTACGGTACGTTTTGGTTTTGGCTTTGAATTCGTTGATTTTCTAGTTTGTTTCTTTGCACATGGTTCATACTCGTTGCCACTCTGTAGTACAATAAGAATGTCCCATCGTTAATCTCTACCATAACCAATGCTCGTAGGTTCGATTCCCACACAGAATAAACTCTAGATAGCCACAATATTAATTTCCTCGCAGTATCTTGAATTCCAGATTAAGTCACCATTATGGTTGATGCTCCGACAATTTCATTTTAATGCTTGATACAGAAACCAGCTCAGTAAGTTTTTGGCGGATACTGCAAATCAGTATCGCTGGAAAGAGTAAATTCAGTGGTGGATAATAGCAGATTTAATTCGTTGATTTTCTAGTTTGTTTTTTGCACATGACTCGTTGCGACTCTGTAGTACAATAAGAATGTCCCATCGTTAATCTCTACCATAACCAATGCTCGTAGGTTCGATTCCCACACAGAATAAACTCTAGATAGCCACAATATTAATTTCCTCGGAGTATCTTGAATTCCAGATTAAGTCATCATTATGGTTGATGCTCCGACAATTTCATTTTAATGCTTGATACAGAAACCAGCTCAGTAAGTTTTTGGCGGATACTGCAAATCAGTATCGCTGGAAAGAGTAAATTCAGTGGTGGATAATAGCAGATTTAATTCGTTGATTTTCTAGTTTGTTTTTTGCACATGACTCGTTGCGACTCTGTAGTATAATAAGAATGTCCTATCGTTAATCTCTACCATAACCAATGCTCGTAGGTTCGATTCCTACACAGAATAAATTCTGGATAGCCACATTATTCATTTCTTCAGAGTATCTAGAATTCCAGATTAGGTCAGCATTATGCTTGATGCTCCGACAATTTCATTTTTATGCTTGATCTAGAAACTAGCTCAGTAAGTTTTTGGTGGATACTGCAAATCAGTATCACTGAAAAAAGTAAACTCAGTGGTGGAAATTAGGAGTTTTAATAAGTTAGCATTGCGAGAAAGATTCAATGGGCATCCATTAGGAAGAACAGCAATCGGCTTTTCTGTACAACAACGAGAATTGAATTTGCACTTTGATGTCACATGTCCAAATCTGTAGCATTGAATTTTTAGTATAATTTGATTCAAATTTGAAACGAAACATGAAAGGAACTTGAATGTAACGCCACCTAGGACAATATTTTGGTACGTTACGTTTTGGTTTTGGCTTTGAATTCATTGATTTTCTAGTTTGTTTCTTTGCACATGGTTCATACTCGTTGCGACTCTGTAGTACAATAAGAATGTCCCATCGTTAATCTCTACCATAACCAATGCTCGTAGGTTCGATTCCCACACAGAATAAACTCTAGATAGCCACAATATTAATTTCCTCGCAGTATCTTGAATTCCAGATTAAGTCACCATTATGGTTGATGCTCCGACAATTTCATTTTAATGCTTGATACAGAAACCAGCTCAGTAAGTTTTTGGCGGATACTGCAAATCAATATCGCTGGAAAGAGTAAATTCAGTGGTGGATAATAGCAGATTTAATTCGTTGATTTTCTAGTTTGTTTTTTGCACATGACTCGTTGCGACTCTGTAGTACAATGAGAATGTCCCATCGTTAATCTCTACCATAACCAATGCTCGTAGGTTCGATTCCTACACAGAATAAATTCTGGATAGCCACATTATTCATTTCTTCAGAGTATCTAGAATTCCAGATTAGGTCAGCATTATGCTTGATGATCCGACAATTTCATTTTTATGCTTGATCTAGAAACTAGCTCAGTAAGTTTTTGGGGGATACTGCAAATCAGTATCACTGAAAAAAGTAAACTCAGTGGTGGAAATTAGGAGTTTTAATAAGTTAGCATTGCGAGAAAGATTCAATGCGCATCCATTAGGAAGAACAGCAATCGGCTTTTCTGTACAACAACGAGAATTGAATTTGCACTTTGATGTCACATGTCCAAATCTGTAGCATTGAATTTTTAGTATAATTTGATTCAAATTGGAAATAATTTGAAACGAAACATGAAAGGAACTTGAATGTAACGCCACCTAGGAAAATATTTTGGTACGTTACGTTTTGGCTTTGATTTGTTGATTTTCTAGTTTGTTTTTTTGCACATGATTCTTACTCGTTGCGACTATGTAGTACAATAAGAATGTCAATGCTCATGGGTTCGATTCCCACACAGGATAAACTCTCTGGATAGCCACAATATTCATTTCCCCGGAGTATCTTGAATTCCAGATTAGGTCGGCATTATGCTTGATGCTCCGACAATTTAATTTTTATGCTTGATATAGAAACCAGCTCAGTAAGTTTTTGGTGGATACTGTAAATTAGTATCACTGAAAAAGGTAATAAAGTAAATACACTGGTGGAAAGTAGCAGTTTTAATTCGTTGATTTTCGAGTTTGTTCCTTTGCACATGATTCTTACTCGTTGCGACTCTGTAGTACAATAAGAATGTCCCATCGTTAATCTCTACCATAACCAATGCTCGTAGGTTCGATTCCCACACAGAATCTATCTATCTATAACTTCACGCCAAATCCCTTGCGGGGTAGGCAGAGAGAACCGAGCACCACGTGACTCGATCCTTACATATCTCACTCGCTTCTTTAACATTCATTGCTCTACTCATGCACGCACGCCGGTTTCTAGGGCTCCTGACATCACCTTCTGATAGAACATGACCAGTTTGGTCATGGTAGGTAAGTCTTGGCCTTCCCCGGCTCCTACATCCTTCCACTTTTGCATTGTATATCTGCTTCGTCATTCTTTCATCTTGCATTCTTTCTACATGCCCGAACCATCGGAGCATGCCTCTTCTTATTTTAACACCGACGCTCTCTTTCAGACCAACTCTATTTCTAACATCATCATTGCGAATACGGTCTACGAGCCTTACGCCACAAATTTTGCGCAGCGCTCGCATTTCAACCGCGTTTATTCTACTTTCATGCTCTTTCTGCCATACCCAACTCTCGCTTCCATAAGTTAGCGTTGGGACCAACACTGCATTGTGTATAGCGAGTTGTGCCTTCTGGCTCAGGATTTTACTGCCAAGAAGTTTTCCCAACGCTCCATTCACACTATTCCCAGCACTCACTCGTCTTTCCACATCTGCGGTGTACCTTCCATCCCTGCTGAAAGCGCATCCAAGATATACAAACTCATCCACTTGTTCCAACACTTCATCATCGATCGTAATCCTTACATTAGTTCTGGGTTCTTCTCTTTCAAATACCATTATCTTTGTTTTCTTCGCATTCAGTAGTAAGCCTTTCTCCATACAGTCGTCTTTCATAGCTGTGACCAGTGTTTGCAGTTTAGATGGTGTATCTGCTAATAGCACGGCATCGTCTGCATACAGCAGACAGTTCACCACTTGGTCACCCATGCGCAATCCCACATTCGTTGACCTTATTCTCTGCAGACAACTATCGAGATACAGGATAAACAGCCTAGCAGATAGCATGCAACCCTGTTTGACACCAATTTTGACATCAAACCAGGGTGACATGCCACCATCTATCCGCACACATGCTGAGCAATCCTTGTAAGTGGACTGCACAGCACGGAGCAGTGAACCGTCAATCCCATATCTCGGCAATATGTCCCACAGCTCCTTTCGCACAACCCTATCAAAGGCTTTCTCAAGATCCACAAAACCGCAGAAAACCTTCCGGTCTATGGCCAGATGCTTCTCTACAATATTGCGGAGCGAGAAAACTTGATCCGTACATCCCCTTCCATTTCGGAAACCTCCTTGTGCGTCCCACAGCATTTCATCGGATTTCACCCTCATTCTCCTTTCGATCACCTTTCCATATACTTTTGCTGCTAAGCTGATCAAACTGATGGCCCTATAGTTGGCGCAGTCCATGCGTGATCCCTTGCCTTTATACAAGGGCACGATGACTGCGCGTCTCCAGTCCATTGGGACCCTTCCAGTTCTCCAGCATAGGTTGCATAGGTACCAGAAGGCGTCCCGGACGTAAGTGCCACCTAATTTGATCATCTCAGCTGTGATCAGATCAATTCCCGCTGATTTTCCATTTTTCAAACTTCGTATCGACCATTCGATCTCATCCATAGTTATGCCTTCGTCGGACGCCGTCAACGTGGAGTAAGCATCCGACTCACTCTCATTGCCAGCGTCCGCGGCATACTCATACATTTCCTCAAAATATTCACTCCACCGTTCTAACACTTCCTGAGTGTTCGCAAGAATGACACCAGCTTTAGACTTTATCTTATCTATTCTGGATGCCGACGAACCACTCCGAGACTTCTTTACCTCTCTCCAAAAGAGTTTGGTATTTGCCTCGAAGTTTTTCGTCAGCCTCTCTTCCTCATTCATAATTTGTCTTTCACGCTTCTCTTTCACTAAAGCCTTGGTTTCATTCTTGCATAGACGGTACATTTCTTTCTTCTTTTCTCTCATATTTTCATTTAAAGGCAAAGATGATACGTAATCCAGCCACGCTTTCCTCTTTCTTGCTACGGAGGATTCAACCTCCGCATCCCACCAGGCATCTCCTTTCGCTGTTTTACGTCTCTTTGCGCATCCACAAGCTTCTTTTGCACTATCCACCATACTTTCTTTCAAAACTTTCCAACAATCATCCACATCTGAGTCGGAGAGGCTTGCATTTGCAAGTCTCTCACTTACCAGATGCACATACATTCTCCTTACACTTTCATCTTGCAATTTTTCGCTCATTATCCTTTCATGATCTCCGAAAGGGATACGCACTCGCCAGTGCCTCCACTTCCTAAAAAGGCCCA
Source organism: Pyralis farinalis (assembly GCA_947507595.1). Lineage (NCBI taxonomy): Eukaryota > Metazoa > Arthropoda > Insecta > Lepidoptera > Pyralidae > Pyralis > Pyralis farinalis. The sequence continues at coordinate 17,779,333 of OX382281.1, read as the reverse complement.
CAAACCGGCTTACCACCAGGTAGTGGTCAGTCTCAAGAGTGGGGCCTCTAAAGGCTCTTGTATCCATTAAAACATTTCGGAGACGTCTATCTATTAAAATCAAATCAATCACACTTTTTTGATCATTCCTTCTCCATGTATACGTGTGAATATCCTTATGATGAAATAAAGTATTCGACACGAGGAGGCCTCGTTCCATACATAAATCTAGTATTGACTTACCTGCTTCGTTCACTCTCTTATCTCCATACGGACCAAGAACAGCTTCATAGCTGTATCGCTTGGTCCCAACCCATCCATTCAAGTCTCCACACATAATCACTCTTTCATTCCCTTCAGCTAAGTCCAGAACATCCCTCACAGACTCCCAAAACTTCTCCAGTTCTTGAGCACACGCTGAGCTTACGGGAGCGTATGCTGCAACCAAAAATACTCGCGTGATGCCCAGTTTAATACGAACCCAGAGAAGTCTAGGCCCTACCAAACAGTAATCTCTTACACCAGTGGCTAAGCGAGAGGAGAGTACGACACCTACACCAGCACTGGCATGATCGTCCCGGTCTACCCCAGACCATAGGGCCATCATACCACCGGGCAGATCATCGGTGTCGCTCCCCTTGCGCTTAGTCTCTGTCACACATAAAGCATCCAAACGTCTATCATTCATTACGTCTATCAGTTCATTCGTCTTATCTTTCAATCCTCCTCTCACATTCCACGTGCCTATGCGGCACTCGGCTCCCCTCGTCCCGCCGGAATTGGCGCTGCGTGGTGGGTGGCGGCCCCCACCGCCGCATGCACCTATATTCGCACCGACGGGGGCGGATCGGTGCGCGTCGCCTACGGGGGACGCCCTAATCCGCACGTCGGTGCGCTCTTGGTCCAGAATTGCAATCGACTGATTGGCAGGGGTCGCGAACGAGCACGCTTCTGGCACATGACCCCCAAATGATTGATTCTTACTCGTTGCGACTATGTAGTACAATAAGAATGTCAATGCTCATGGGTTCGATTTCCACACAGGATAAACTCTCTGGATAGCCACAATATTCATTTCCTCGGAGTATCTTGAATTCCAAATTAGGTCAGCATTATGCTTGATGCTCCAACAATTTCATTTTTATGCTTGATATAGAAACCAGCTCAGTAAGCTTTTGGTGGATACTGCAAATCAGTATCACTGAAAAAAGTAAACTCAGTGGTGGAAATTAGGAGTTTTAACAAGTTAGCATTGCAAGAAAGATTCAATGCGCATCCATTAGGAAGAACAGCAATCGGCAAATCGTAGTGACTGTTGCTCACATCTGAATTATCATTCAATCAGCATCTTTTATAATTTTAAAGACATCCCGCTTTATTTTAGTTTGCAAATATGGGGGCAAAGTTTTAACAGTTGTAGCCATTGTCGTAAAGAAACTTAGTATAGGATCTTTTTGTTCCTGTTCTTTATAGCTAAGAAAACGTTCTATTAATTCCGAAGATTTTGAAACTGGCTCATGAGATGGGCAAATGATTGTGAATGGTTTGATAATTCCGATTGTGGCCGGTTTGATAATTCCGATTGTGGCCGAGGTGATAAGTGCATTTTGATCTGATTGCGTTGTTTCTTCTGAAGAATTACTAACTTGTTATCTCTCTTGTACAAAAGGTCGCAAGAATTGTAATTGATTCTCATAACTTATAGGGCGGTGGCATCAGTTCGGGCTTTTACTGCTTTCCTATAATTATCACGTATTTTTTTCTAATTTTTCTGACAATATCCAACTGAAAAAAAATTGTAGACTGATGATTCATTTTATTTATAATACTTTCTAGATTCTTAACAACAGGTACCAGTTTCAAAGCTCTGTCTTTCAATTACCGTATGGGATATAGTACTATACGAACGATCATTCATGAAACGTGTGCGGCTATCTGGAAAGTACTCAGACCTATGGTGATGCCTATATTTACGGACGGCAGCAAGATTGAGGGCCGGGTTGGCGCCGCTGTGTCCATATGGAACGGTGACGCCGAAACCAAGGCCCTCAAGCTTGCTTTGTCGTCCTACTGTACCGTCTACCAGGCGGAACTCCTGGCTATCTGCACGGCGGTAGAGTACGCTTTGAGCTGCGATGGACCCAGTATTGGCATCTTCAGCGACTCCATGGCGGCGCACCAGGCGGTGGCGAACGTCGAGTCCCCCCATTCCCTGGCGGTGCAAACACGGGACGCTCTTAAACTGTGCAAAAGCCAGGGTAAGAGCGTCTCGCTGTTCTGGATCAAGGCACACGCGGGGTTGGAGGGGAACGAACGCGCCGATGAACTCGCCAGGAGCGCCGCACTGGGGTTGCGAAGGCGGCCAGACTACGACCGCTGCCCTGTCTCATTCGTCAAAGGTATGATCCGCAAGGGGACCATTGACGAATGGGACAGGAGATACAAATCGGGAACAACAGCTTCGACAACAAAGATGTTCTTCCCGAGTGCGGCAGCGGCGTACGGCATCGTGGATAAAATGGTGCCGTCGAGCATTACTACGCAGGTCCTCTCGGGGCATGGTGGGTTCTCCGCGTACTTGCACAGATTCAAGTGCGCGGATGACCCATCGTGCTTTTGCGAGCCCTTTTGTGTGAGAATCAAGACTCAAATATCATCCAAAACAGTGATCCCATTAACAACACAACACAAACACGTTGCTAGCGGTCACGGGAGGGCTAGGCTTAAGTTTAGCGAGTGGATGGCATGCGGCAGGCCTAAGTCAGGCGCCGTATACACTGAAATGTATGAAAGCAGAAGGGTGTTTAGGTCGCGTTTGAAATGGTGTCAAAATCATAAGGACCAAATAAAGATGGACATCCTTGCTGAAAAGCATTCGAAGCGCGATTTTCGTGGGTTCTGGCAAGGCACGAATAAGACAAGTGTAAGGCCTAGTCTTCCTGTTAGCGTTGATGGCGTGAGTGACAGTAGGGGCATTGCCGATTGTTTTAGAGAACATTTTACTGTGAAAGCACCCTTGAGACCGGCTGATGTGGTGTTCAGTGCTGAGATGTCAAACGGAGAAACTGTAGTTAGCTACAGTGCGAATGAAGTGGCGATAAATTTAAAAGCATGACTAGAGGCAAATCCCCAGGACATGACGGTCTCAACATTGAGCACCTCCAACACGCTGGTCCTCATATAGCGACAGTTTTGGCGATGTTTTACTCGTTGTGTGTGAGCCATTCGTACCTTCCTCCAAATCTTATGAAAACTGTCGTAGTGCCTATAGTGAAAACAAAACTGGAGATCTTTCCGACAAAAGTAACTATAGGCCTATTTCACTAGCCACAGTTGTGGCTAAAGTGTTTGACGGTTTGCTTAATTCACAGTTAGATAAATATATAACTCTGCACAGTAATCAATTTTGATTTCGACAACAACTATCTACAGAAAGTGCTATTTTGTGTCTTAAGCATACCGTCAAGTATTATATTAATCGAAAAACACCTGTATATGCGTGTTTTCTAGACTTGTCCAGGGCTTTCGACCTGGTAGCGTATGACATATTATGGAAAAAGCTACAACGCGTCAACTTACCACCTGAACATGTGAGCATATTTAAGTACTGGTATACGCACCAGGTCAACAGCGTCAGGTGGGCGGGGACAATGTCGGAGCCATATCGGTTGCAATGCGGAGTGAGGCAGGGCGGTTTAACATCGCCCACTTTATTTAACCTCTACATTGATGCACTAATTGTTGAGCTCAGTAGCCAACGTATTGGATGTCATATTGATGACGTCTGCGTCAATAGTTTGAGTTACGCTGACGACATGGTCATTTTGAGCGCATCGGTCTGTGGTCTGAGGAGACTGATAAAAATCTGTGAAGAGTACGCACGTAAGCATGGTTTAAAATATAATGTAACTAAAAGCCACTACATGGTGTTTGAGGATGCAGGTGCTAGGTGCCCTAAAAATATACCACCCATGTTTCTCAATGGCGTTGCTCTAAGCAGAGTTCAAAACGTAAAATATTTAGGGCACATGGTGACAGCAGACCTTAGGGATAATGCTGACATTGAACGGGAGCGGAGGGCACTGTCAATAAGAGCAAATATGCTGGCCCGAAAGTTTGCGAGATGTTCGCGGGAGGTGAAAATCACGCTATTCCAAGCGTACTGTACCTCCCTGTACACGTGTAGTTTATGGGCGCAGTACTCGCAGAGGGCTTACAGTGCCCTCCGAATTCAGTTTAATAACGCATTCAGGGCGATACTGGGGCTGCCCCGCTTCTGTAGCGCCTCCGGTATGTTCGCTGAGGCGCGTGCCACTTGTTTTCACGCGACAATGCGCAAGAGATGCGCGTCCCTGGTGCGCAGAGTGCGGGCCAGCTCGAATGTCGTCCTGGCGATGATAGCCGACAGGTTGGATTGCCCTTATAGTCGGCACTGTTGTAATAGACATGTGCCCAGCGGTGTCAGGTAAAAGGTCAATATTATCTATGTCACTCTGCCTACCCCGCAAGGGGCGTGGCGTGATATGTGTTATGTATTATTGAAAGTGTGTGTACCTAACGTCAATTGTAGTTTGTTTTGTTATTTGTTTCATAGTGTATTGTCTCTCTTGTATTACGAGTATAATACCTCTGTTATTATTGGTCTTGTTACCTGAAATTAAATAAATAATTAAAAATTAATTAACATACCTGAAGAAATAGACGTATTATCAAAAAACAATGAAAGGGGTCAAAAATCACAACCAGTGCTGGTTAATTTGAAACCAAAAATGAAAACTAAATCGAATAATACGCCAATCAAATGGAAACAAAGCATAGTTAAAAAAAAAGCAATCCCTGATAATCTCGATCCAAACGTTAGGTTCACGATCAGCAACTAAAACTCAAGTGACATTACCCGTTCTTTTGGTGTTAATGCTAGTGATAACGATTCAAATGATTTAGAAATAACAAAAACGATAAATAAAAATTTCTTCAATAAGCATATGCAAAAGGGCGCTTTAATGGCTATATCTCGAGATCCAAAACTGCTGACAGGCATTCCTGTCCATTCATACTTTTGTATTAAACATTTACAAAACTTCACGGGAATATCATCTATTCAAATCCTAGTGACTTTACGAAAAATCCGATGGCATGAACCTAACTCAATGCTTGCAATACATTTTAGTCTCTCTGAAAGTTCTGTAACTAAATTTTTTAAAATAACTTTCCCAAAAGTTGCACTATGCCTGAATCAGCTTATCATCTGGCCATCAGCAGATGATGTTAAAGAAAACTTGCCGATATCATTTAGGAAGCGCTATTCTAAAGCGATTTCAATCATCGATTGTTTTTAAATTCAATTCGAGAAACCTAGCAATGCTTCGCACCAAGCGCTTACGTGGTCTCAATATAAAAGCTGCAATACCATTAAGTACTTGGTTTCAATTACACCTGACGGTTTGATAAACTTTGTCTCTGAGGGATATGGAGGGAGGACCCCAGACTCAACAATATTTGAAGACAGCGGATTTCTTGAAAGTATTGTGTTGGCTGACAGGGGTTTCAAAAATATTTCCCATTTACTGGAACAACGTGGTTGCACACTCCTGAGGCCTCCTAATGTGAGCTTTCCAACTTGAAACCTACAGCAGAGGAAGTCTTGCAAACAAAGAGAATCGCTGCTATAAGAGTTCACGTTGAAAGAAGCATAGGGAAGTTGAGAGACTTTAAAATGATAGGACCTCACACTTGTGTCGATATTTTCTACATAAAAGTTTTGGATAATATTGTAACAATTGCCTGCGGTTTTTAGTTAATTTACAGGATTGTCTATTTAGTAATCAAGTGTAAAAATAAAAATGCTTTCATTTTTTATAGAGTTTTATTTCGAAAACCTTGCATAATCAAAAGCACATGTCATATTATTAATAGAGGAGTAATTTTAAGTCTCAAACAGTTTCTGAGACACTGATGTTTTCCAAAAATGTGTGGACTTCACTAAAATATCAGTACAATAGTTTTCATCATAATATCTTTCTAATATTTTTACTTTCTTATAGCTTTCAAAATTTTCATTAGCTACACAAAATAATCCCTTAACTTTATTGCAAAAAAAAACATTTGTAGCTGAATTTGAGCTTTAGATTTGCTGCCGTCGCCAGAGTCTCTGGTACAGAGGCACCAAATATTTGTTCAACTAAAGCACCGTCGAGAGTCTTGCAATGTGCAGCTTCGAGAACTTTAGACGCGGTTATTCTACAATACCTTAACGCATGCCATAACGGCGAATTGTGACATTCTTCTATGGTGATTTTAGTAGAGAAATAAAATTATTGCCTGCCTTTTTGTATTGTTGAACGAGATTATGCAAAAACAATTTTTTCAACTCATTCTTTGTAACGCATGCTGATAACTGATTTTTAATAAAATTTTCCTTTATGCTTTGCACAACCGCTAGGAAAAACTGGTCTCCTTTAGTGTTATCAGGGTTTTTATCTTCAATAGTAACTGAGCTGCGAACTATATCTTTAGCTTTTATAAATTTTGTAGTTGTACCTATACAAAACTGGATCTAGACCTAAACATGCTTGTACGAGTGCATGCATGCAACTGTATGGATTACCTAAAATACATAAAAACAGCATTCCTTTACGACCCATAGTGAGCCAGATTGACACACCAACCTACAAACTAGCTCGACATCTATCGAAGGTATTCTCACAACTTCATGGACATACAAGTGCATATGTTAAGGATTCCTACCATTTCATTAGCCAAATAAAAGACTTAAAATTGACTAGTGATGAAACTATGGTCAGTACCTTCTTGCGTTAAATCACCAAAACTGTATGGATTACCTAAAATACAGTGCGACATAAAAGAGTAGAAAATAAATGAGGGCGCCACGATCGTTTATGTGGCAACACAGTTAGTATGACCTAACCGGTCTTGATACTTGTGTATTTTTATTTATTTTAAAGAGACAGTTGTGACTATAGTTAAACACTAAATTTCATATTATAAGTACATTGTAAAGTAGCGTCGATTTAACGGTCAAACTCGACAGCTTTGCAAATAGCAATAAATATTATTGTTAAAACGATGACAATTTAGGAAGTAATTTGTTAATAAAACCACTACAACATTAATGTAAACTTTTTGTTTATAAATGTAGTGTAACAAAACAAAACTATTCTAACAAGTCAAAATCCAAGTACTCCACCCCTTCCATAGGGTTACTTAATTCCTGCGATGCACTATAATCCATCGCTTTCCTTTTGAAATATCCGTAGTAACAACACCTTTGGTTTCAATGTACTGCCAGCATTTTTTAAGCTTGTAGCTAGAGTGGATGTAGCTTCCGTCCAAATATATAATATCTTTTTGAAGCTCTTCAAGCAAATTTCAGTTGTCCATAATGGACTTTAAATACTGTTCTCTTTTATGTGCAATAATAGGTTTCTATATTAAAGCTTATCTGTCTGTCGTGCATTTTTTATATCGGAATCCGATTTTCTTTAAAAGTTTTCTTTAAAAGTTACAATAAAAAGAATATATCGTATAATAATTATATACAAACTCGGCTTACTTCTGCCTAACAATATCAACAACTGTCAAGAAGTAGTAGTCGCGCTATAAATACAATGGTTTTTGTTTATCTACGTATAACCTCATAAATTGCGGTTAATGATAAATATTCACTGTCGATCATTGAGATGTTAACTGTCTGCATTCATTAGAGGTTCATAATTACATTGTGTATAATTTAATGTAGCCACTTACCAGTAAAAGCTGCTGTACGGTTGTATACATCGTCCAGATTTGATAGAAACTTTCCTGATTGAAATTCGGCAATACACCGCGTATGAAAACTTTGAAAATCATTTCACGGGCACCGCCACGAATGACTTTGTTCATTATAATGTCGTTTTACTAGACACAAACCGAAATTAACACGATATTATGTACACAATGTCTCAATGCACAAAATTCAAACAACAGATGACAAATCGCGTAATATTTTTGGTGTTGCCAGGCAGTGAAAAATTTAGTTCCAGAATAATTAATTTCTACTCTTTTGTGTCGTACTGTACATAAAAACAGCATTCCTTTACGGCCCATAGATTGACACACCAACCTACAAACTAGCTCGACATCTATCGAAGGTATTCTCACAACTTCGTGGTCATACAAGTGCATATGTTAAGGATTCCTACCATTTCATTAGCCAAATAAAAGACCTAAAATTGACTAGTGATGAAACTATGGTCAGTTTTGATGTACAGTCACTATTCACCTGCCTACCTTACAAGACTGCATAGAAATTGTGAAAAGGAAGCTTCGTGAAAATGACATGCCTGAGGAACCAAAGGATCTACTAAAAAATGTTCGGACACTGTGAGCGATTTTTGTGTGAATCGGAACATATATAATTAATCCATCCATGTCGGTAGATGTAATAATTGAATAACTAATGTAAGACAAATATCACCTTAGTCTTCCTGCGACCACGGACTCTGCGAAGCGTTCGAAACGTCAGGTTCAACAAAATAAATAAAACAGGCGATACTTCCGTTAAAAATTGTTTAATTCAAAAGAAGTATTTGGAAATCCATAGCCAGTAAATTGAGGATTGCGTTTATATTTTTCTATTACCTGAATCAATTCAATTGGTGCTTTTGATTTTAATGGATCTGGTATTTGTTTATATTCACTAAATAAAGATAACATAAACATTTTATCATAATCTTGGATACTATCTTCTTGTCGAGCTTTAATGCTCTGCTCTAACGCTGCTGTAAGGTTCCAGTTGTCGTGAAGTGTAGTCTTCGCTGTCAGTTTTTTTTTGCGAGTATTTTCATTAGAAGGAGTGTCAGTCAACTCATTTGTTTATCGTTTTCATCCGGCGTCGTTTCTGATAAACTTGCACTGGTCTCATTAATTTCTAAGGTTGGCATTAAAAATTTTAATTGAATCAACCTGAACCAGCACTGGTGTGTTTTTCACAACACCCTGTATAATTCATTGGCCATGGTTTTGTCACGTTAAATAATTTATGAACAATACTACTTTACGACTTTGAAAAGTAGAGGAAAAGGGCTTGCTTATAACTATGTTTTTAAATAATAAAAAACTGAAGTAGATAATCAAATTATTTGTATTTCATAACTTAAAAAATGGCAACTGTGAACAATTAATTACTCAAATTGGGAAATAGGTTTATCATTTCTGAATTTTGAGAAATATCAGAATAATGAGTATGAGTGTCGCTGTAATTTGAATCATCTGATATCCTGTTGGTAGAACAACCTGAAAAACTCGGTCGATGCGGGTCATATTCTTGGTCGTGAAGAGTATTGAAATTACTTGAATAGTTTATGCGCCCTGTTGGTGAACAGTTCGGTTGGTATTTTTCTATAGTTTCCATGATTTCCATTTTTGCTTTGGTCTTCATTGCAGCAGGGATATTTTGAAAACTTTCGAGGTTATCGGGGTTATACGAATGATATCAAATGGTAAAACAGTCTGTCACAATTTGAATCATTATGTGTATCTTTCTTCTCTATTGTCGCTATGGTCTTATGCAAAGCTGAAATTATAGGGTCTGTATCGGATTCTTCGTTTGTTATTTTTTTCTTCCTTTTTGTTCTAAGCGACTTTGATGCAGACTGTTGAGTCTCAAGATCAGAAGATCTTGCACTTTCATTTTCTTGACTTGCCTCTTGCGGGACTTCGAGACTAGTTTCTGTTGCGTTTGTGTCCAGCACTGATCTCAAAAACAGTAATTGGTTGAAATAGGTGCATTGTGTTTTACGTTTTGCAGCAGAACCACTTTTGACATTTTTAAGACGGCGCAGCTCTCTTGTGAAACAGTCTCTAATGTTTTTCCATCTTTTTTGGAGAGTCATGCCTGTAAAGCAATAAATAAATGTAGTACATAATACAAAACTAATATTATGTTTATAATGTGAATTTTATTTTCAGGTATTTGACTACTGGATGTTCTTTATCTCATCTAAGTCATGAATACCGTATAGGGCTTGCTACAGTATCTGAAATAGTATTTGATATTTGTGAAGCAATATGGGAGATATTAAAACCAATTGTGGTGCCACAATTGACCAGAGATAAGTGGATTGAAACGGCTGAAGGTTTTAAAAAATACGCCCAATTTCCTAATTGCATCGGAGCCATCGACGGCAAGCACATTAGATAAAGATAAAAATTCTTTATTTGCCATTGGGCCCTCGCGGGCACTTAGACACGTCTTACAGTTTTTGAAATATAATCTTATTTAATTCTCTTTTTACTTTTTTCCTTTTTTTTATCTACTAGCATTTCGGAAATGACCATTGGCTAAGAAGAAATGCCGAAAGAAACTTGCCAATATAGGTCTCTTTTAAAATTGTCAATTAGATATTACAAAAACAAAAAATACATAAGCATATTGGTACAATAATGATATCAAATGGTAAAATTAAAGAGAACAGGTAGTCTGTGCTGAATTATTTCCAGACATCCTTGTCAGTTATATATTCATCAATTCTATAATAAGCCCTTCTACAGAGTGTTTTAATGTACTTTTTGAATACATTGTCAGGAAAGGACAGAACTGTTTCAGGCAACTTATTATAAAATCGAATACAATTTACAAGAAAAGATCTACCAGTCCTAGCAAGCCGATGTGCCGGCATACACAACTTATTTCTACTTCTAAGTTTTTCACTGAAGTTTGAAAACGACTTTAAATTTTTACGGGCATACATTATGTTTTCATAAATATATATTAGAGTTATCAAACCACAACATTCGGGATCTCTTTATTACAATTACAAGTTTTTTTTTCAATCGTGTTCCTTGCAATATGTGATGCAAATTATAAATTTCTTTACGTAGACATTGGAGCATACGGCAAATGCAGTGATTCGTCAATTTTCAAAGACTCTGTATTTAATAATAGGCTTTTAAATAATGATCTCGATATTCCGAGCAATAACCCCATCAAAGAAAATGGCCAACCAATACCATTCATTTTAGTAGGTGATGAGGCGTTTCACTATCGGAACATATGATGCGACCGTGTGCTGGGAGAAACTTGAATAATGTAAAGACTAATTTTAATTATCGACTATCCCGTGCCCGCCGCTATATTGAATGTACATTTGGAATATTAGCCAATAAATGGCAGATTCTTCACCGACCCTTAAACGTCAAGAAAGATTTTGCAGTTGTGATTATAAAAGCTCTATGTGTGCTTCATAATTTTGTGCGAGAAAGAGACGGATATAATTTCAAGGACACGTTGACTGTACCAGAGGCTTTATTAGAAATACCTGCATGTTCACCTAATAGAGCAAATAGAACATCAACCGAATGTCGAGATATATTCGCAAACTACTTCAGTACCGATGGTCGCTTGCCTTGGCACAATTGTAAATATATGGGCGCGTACCTACGACGGCTGCTCAGTTTGTGCGTTGAGGCACTTGCTCGCCGCGAGCCGCCATTGCGCGCCGTAAACAAAATGGCGTCGAACGCACGTGCGGTATGAGTAATCTGTTTAAAAAGTAAATTTTAGCAAATAATTGTCAAAACTCATGTGCAAAGCGAAAAATAGTAGAAATCAAATAGTTATAGTTTTGACAATTATTTGCTAAAATTTCCCAGATTTTGAATGATCGGAACAACTTTTTAAAAAAAATCACACATATACGTGTCGCTACTACAGCTCCTGCTGCGTTTATTGTAGTTCATCGCATTATTAATCTACTTAGGCATAATAAAATAAAAGACTTACCAAGTTCTGCCTTTTCTTTATCTTCCATGGATTCACCGCCAAATATATTGGTCAGTTCAAGCCACAACTGCCGCTTAACATATTTATTGGAGTAATCATTTGATGATAAATCCCATAAACCTCTTCTATTTTCAACTTCAGTTATGAACATTTCCGTGTCGAAATGATCCGCCATTGTAAAATAATGCACTCTAGCGATGCACGTCCGGTCGCCGCGGCCGATGCGGTAGCACTGATGAATTTTAATACAGAAGTGATGTTCTCGACGGCCACGATTGGTCGCTGGTCGCGTGGCATCAAATTGGACGCCGCGGCCAATGGTGGCCGCTAAGTGCGTAGGGGCTCTAGCGATTGCCTTATAAAAGTCCAGAATTCACTGGCGACGCCAGTTAGTTGAACCAGACCGCTACGGCCCGCCGCACTGAGCGCACGTTCCGACGTTCGCTCCGTGTAGTACCTGTGCGATCCGCGACTGACCAGTGTCGCTAGTTGTATCTCGGTTGTGTTTCGTAACGAAACATCAACAGAGATACGCCTGCGCCGCCGGAAAGTTTTTCTGTACTTTTAAAGTACAATCAAACCGAAGGCATTGCAGAGGTGACTCCACAGCCCTGACGACGCTTGGCTAAGCCTTAACACTTACTCCCCTCGGGCCTTAGGGCCTGGGGGCGTGAGGTTTTTGGCCGCCATAGTGCGGATACAGGAGCACAGACCGTCCCTCTGATGTCGAGCCCTTCTCAGGGCTCAGATAAAAAGGCCCCTCTCGGGGCCAAACGCCCGACGCCCGTCGCCGCCAGCCGAGGCGAACCCCCCGTGCCGTCGCCGCGATCCCCCCCCGCGCAGCCGTCGCGTGCGCCCGTCGTACCTGCTCCGCAGCCATCTGCGTCGAAGCAGCCGCGAAAGGGTGTAAAAGGTACCGACGCCGTCGCGGGCGTCGCTACCTCCCAGCCGGAGCGCAGCGCCGGAGGTATGCGCCCTTCTCAGGGCGAAACTTCCAGGCAGCCGCCGCTGACGTCCCACCGAAAGGGTACAAAAAGCACCGACGCCGTCGCGGGCGTCGCTGCTTCCCATTCGTCGTCGTTGTCCGAGCGCAGCGCCGGAGGCATGCGCCCTTCTCAGGGCGAAGCCACCAGGCCGCCGTCGCACACTCCACGCGAAAGGGTAAAACCAGACATCGACGCCGCCGGCGGCGTCGGTGCCTCCCGCGCCGGAGCGTCGCGCCCTTCTCAGGGCGAGCGCTCCCGGTCGCTTTCGTCGTCGCGTAAGCGCGACAGTGCTAGGTCCGCGTTGCTTCATCCGACACCGGTGACGTCACGCGACCCGGCCGTCTTGGCGGTCCCGCGAGTGCGCCTGCTGGGTTCCGGCATTTCACCTAAGTCTATCCTAGAGGATGACATGGTGAAATTTGCCGAGATCTGCCGGCGGGGCATCTTCTCGGACCCCTTGACGGAGCGGATAGCGATGGCCATCCGGGACTACCAGGATGAGGTGGCGGCGGGTTCTCCTGCCCCCTCCTCACTGGAAGTGGTCGAGGCGCAAGAAGCCGTGCAAGCGTTATGCGAGCGCGGTGTAAGGCGCCAGAGGTCCCCAGAGAGCGACACCGAGGCAGAGATGCAAAAGCGAATCCGCATTGCACTCACAAGCCCTCCGGCCTCTCTTAGTGTACCGATGGAGGTACCTCCCCCTGCGAAACCAACTCCGAGAGAGCAACGCGACCCGCGCATCTGTCGACGCCGCGACGTAGTGTGCCCTCCTCCTCCCCCCCCGCCGTCAAGTGACGAAGCGCCACCCCCCCCCCCTCCTCCTTCTCCCCCCCCGCGGACTAGGAGCGACGTAGTGCCTACAATGTCGTTTGCCGACACGGTACGAGCGCAGGCGTCGACATCAACGTCCGGTGCGTCACAAGTACCGCCGGCGTCGGTGAGTAACAAGCCTGCGGTGCCGCCGAAAGCGAACCCGCGCTACCCACCGCTCATTGTTGAGACCCTACCGGATTGGACGACGCACTTCAAAGCCTTGAAGTCTAAGCTGGGGCATAGCCCGAACGCGAGACCCTTTGGCAGAGGAGTGCGGTTCACACCGAAGACTGAAGAAGAGTACCGCGCCGTACAAAGGTACCTCTACGATCTTGAGAAGACTCAAAAGCTCAGCTGGTTCTCGTATTCGTTGCCGGCTGAAACCAGCGCAAAGGTAGCGATACGAGGGCTACCGTCTGACACCGATCCGAACGAGATCTCAGAAGCCCTAGCGGAACTGAATTTCGTACCTGAGTACGTGCGACCCATCCGCGCGCGACAAGGCAGACCCGGATGCATCTTCTTCGCCCAACTTAAGAAGACCTCCGACACCATCCCACGGATATACGACGTCACCGAGCTGTTGTGCATGCCCGGAGTGAAGATAGAGGCGTGGCGAGGCAGGCAGGGGCCAGCCCAGTGCCACCGCTGTCAGCGCTTCAGGCATTCATCGCACATGTGCCACCGCAAACAAGCGTGTGTGCGCTGCGGAGAAGAGCACGCAGCTAGTGACTGTCCGCGTCCCAGAGAGGAGCCGCCGACGTGTGCCAACTGTGGAGAGGCGCACACGGCCAACAATCCCAGATGCGCTGTGTTTCGTCGCGAATTGCGAAACAAGCGAGCAGGGACGGTTGCAATCACCGCCGGCGCCTCAAAACGGACAAAGAAGGCCGTTACAGTCGATATACAGACAGAAACGCCTTCTTTAATGGCACAGGCGAACGCTCCCACCGAGAGAGGCGCCTCTCTCAAGAAGAAGAGGCGTAGGAGGAAGTCCCGGAAGGCTGCGCAAGCCGTACAGGCGCAAAAACCGGCCGAAAGGACCCAGACCGCAGCCACTTCAGCACCCCGAAAAGGTGATTTGAAGAAAGCGGGCGTCCCTACACAACAAGTAGGTCGTCAGGCGAGGCAAACGGCGGTTGTTACATCGCACATACCGGCACCCAGCGCTGGAGCGATCGACAACAACGCTACTGCTGTTTTAGACGTCGCTCTTATTATCATGGAGGACGTATTGAAGGCCGTACGGACAGGACAGAACACCCTGTCAGTGTTACTAGGAGGAATGGCTCAGCTCATCCAATTGAGACTGCAACATGGGGGCTCTTAGAGTTTTGCACTGGAATGCAGACGGCCTATACAAAAAGGTTGCTCTGCTGAAAGCGCTACTCAAGGAGCAGGATATTGACGTCTGTTTGGTGTCTGAGACGCACCTGAAGGAGTCCATTACGCTGAGAATCCCAAACTACCATATCTATCGGAAAGACGAACGTTCTCCCCATGGAATAGCTTACCGTGGGTTGGCAGTGCTAGTCAGACGCCGCTTAGTCCATCAACCGATCAAGATAGTCGAGACCGAGTCTGTCCACAAGAGGGCCAAGCTTTATGCTTTAGGAGTTGACATCCACGCGGGTAGGCAATCCATGCACCTGTACGCAGCCTATAGACCCCCGATTGGGAAGCTGGACCCGGCGGAGATAACCCGCCTAGTCGATACGGAGACTAATACACCTGTCCTTCTGGCTGGCGATTTCAATTGCAAACACACAGCATGGTGCGCCACGCACATTTGCCCAAGCGGACGTCGGTTGTTTGACGATGCGGAGCGCTGGGGCTATACCGTGCAGGGCCCCGAGGTTCCGACGCATTATCCGTATAGTAATGCGGCGGCACCCGATGTCCTGGATATTATAGTTCACAAGAACTTACACTGCCAACCTACGCAAGAGGTTCTACTGGAGAGTATGTTCTCGGACCATCTACCGGTACTCGTGACGATTCCAGAGACTCCACTTTCGGTCTCACCACCAATTCCCAAGCGTCTCATCAACTGGGCCCAGTACACCGAAAAAGTAGACTCCAGGCTCGCGGCGTCGTTTCCCATCTCAACTCCGGATGATGTGGAGCGGCTAGCGGTGCATATTACGGAGACTATCCAGACGGCCTTCAATGAGTCCTCCACCGAGACTAAGAAGCGACAACAATACTCGCCACTCCCCGACGCCATCAAGCGTAAGCTAACAGACAAACGTCGACTACGCAAGTTGTGGCAGAGGACGCGGTGTCCTGTGTTAAAGGCCGAACTTCATCGCCTTACGACCATAGTAAAGGACGCGCTAGAAACCCATCGAGAGGAGAGTTGGCAGCGGCACGTAGAGGATGTCAGTGATGACTGGAATTCAATCCACAAACTGTGCAGGCAGCTGACGAGAACTCCACCTCCAGTACGTCCACTACTGGCAGACGATGGTACTTTGCGATATCACGCAGCAGACCGCGCTGAAATATTCGCCGACCACTTAGAACGCCAATTCCGCCCTAACGAAACAGAAAATACAGCTCACGTCGAAATGGTGCAACAGTACCTACGAGGCTATTTTTCTACGTCGATAGCGGCCGATGACGATCCAATTGTTTTCACCCCGGGCGCAGTGCAGCGTGCAATACAACGCGCTAAACTTCGGAAGGCGCCCGGTGCAGATAAAATAACCAATGAAGCCCTACGTCGGTTACCGCCGCGCGCCGTCGCGGCGCTAACTCGACTGTACAACGGTATAAATCGCACTGGACACTTCCCGTCTATATACAGAGACGGACGCGTAATATTGCTGCCTAAACCCGGTAAGAACGTGTTGAAACCGGAGAGTTATCGGCCCATTACACTGCTATCTACGCAGTCGAAAGTGTACGAACGCCTCCTACTGAAACACCTCGCCCCGCACATCGCCCCCCGCGACGAGCAGTATGGTTTCAGAGCGGAACATTCGACGACTCTTCAATTATTGAGAGTGCTGCACATGATGACCCAGGGTATGAACCAGAGGGGAAGCACAGTAGCAGTATTTCTTGATATGGAGAAAGCGTTCGACAGAGTTTGGCACGACGGTCTGCTGTACAAACTAGCGACGTCCAGCGCTTCCCAACGTCTAGTACGAATAATAGCCTCCTTCCTGAGTGATAGAAGTTTTCATGTATCCGTAGAAACAGAGTCCTCGACGTCCAGAAAAATCTTGGCCGGCGTACCGCAAGGGAGTTGCCTCTCCCCAGCATTGTACGCACGTTACACCGATGACATTCCGAAGTCAGACGAATCCACATTAGCACTGTACGCCGACGACGCAGCGTATCTGACATACAACAAAAATGCTAGATACGCAGTGTTGAAAATGCAACGCGTACTAAACCTGCTCCCCGAGTGGCTTGACAAATGGAGGCTCTCGGTTAACGTGCGAAAGACACAAGCAATGCTAGTGAATCTCTCCGTAAAGAAGCCTTCCACCTTGTATCTCCATGGTGAGCAGCTAGCTTGGCGCGAATCGGCGACCTACCTAGGCGTCGAAATCGACCGGCGGCTCACTATGAAAAAACACGCGAACAAAATCATCGCTAGGACCCGTGCATCGCGCGCTTTATTGCGGCCGGTGCTCTCCTCGAAGCTTCCGCTGAACACGAAACTCAGCATATACAAGACCTACCTACGGCCACGTTTAACATACGCAGCGCCAGCTTGGTTCGCCCTACTGAGCAAAGGAAACGCTGAGAGAATCCAACAGCAACAGAGCATCTCCCTCAGGCAGATTACAGGCGCCCCGCGCATTGTAAAGAACGCCACTATACAGAGGGACCTACGTATGGAGAGCACGGACGCATTTATACGCCGACTCACTGTAAGCCTGTTCGAGCGTGCGGACGCGTCGGATTTGCGTCATATACGCAATCTGGCGCCTCTACATACTCGGCCGCCGGACGGACGCCCTTACGCTCGTGAGTTACTCGCGAACAACAACACATGAGACGATTCTGACGAACTAGAAACGTAGCGCGCATCTCGGCCTATACGGCCAACACAACGCCCGGTATGTAGTCACATGCTGCGATTGATACCTCAGTAGAGAGATTTCTATCTCGGAACTGATTCCCCAGCCACCATGAGGAGGTTGTGAGATGACCCACACTACTACGACGCCAGTTCGCTTACATTGGGGCTAGATGGCGCTGTGTAATTTGTCCGAAAATAAAAAAAAATAAAAAAAGATTTTTTTAGACTTTTTATGACTCGTATAACTTAAACGAAAATTTAAAAATTGAATTTTTATTATTCATTCATGTTCGAGTTTAATCAATAATCAAAATTTGGTACTATTTTCAACAAAAAAAAAAATAGGTACAGGTACAATCAGTATTTTCAGAAGTGGTTACATAATTTGGAAAGCTGTATATTCTCATTTGAATCAGATGTGGAAGAATCTATAGGTATACTCGCATCTTGACCGACTACTGAAAACTGTGGCAACAGTATTGAATCATTCCAATGGTCTATTTCTCTTTGTTCATGTCTTTCTGAACAAGAATACGAAGTAACGACTGGTTGATTTGAGTTGAATGGTAGAGACTCATTAGTTTGCTTTGTTACCGAACAAAGGGGTAAAATGGATGGTGGAGTCACAACTGGTTGGTTAAGTATTTCTCCAGCGACTCTGGAAGTCTGGAAGGATACTTTTTAGAAAATCTTTATCGGGGTCTAGGACGGTTGACGCTGCATGTTTCTTCCTCTCTTCAAAATAGCTAATAGCCGATCTATTGACCTCACTCAAAGTAACAGTCTGTTTATTTTTTCGTCTGACATAAGACTGTGATGAAGCCCTTGCACTCATCTCTGGTGTAGATGGGGCCGAAGTATCAGTAAATACTGGAGTTACATCTCGTCTTAAAGACTTTCTGAACAAGAACTGAAGATCCTTCATCAGCATCGGATATATCCGGAATTGAATTATTTTGTTCTTCAGTGACATCACTTCCATGTAATTCATCAACTTCAGGTGACTGTACATTTCCAGTGGGAGTTCTGCTTCTAATAAACGTGTCTAGAAATGATAAGTACTCAGCGAGGTAATATGGCTTTTTTGATTTTGCTGCTGATCCCGACGGCAGCGGTTTGTTCATTTGTTTGACGTACCGGCCCCGAATATTCTTCCACCTCTCTCTGCATGCTGCCACTGAAATCAAAAATAATATTACTGTAAAAATAAAAAAATAAAACTAGACCACTAGACGAAAAAAATTAAGAACATAAATAATTCTCAATTTTCCTTTTCTGAATAGAAGCTGTCAAGGAAAAGTGTAGCCCCTATGGCTTCGAAATTTTAGACTTCGTTCATAATTAAGTTATTTTTTACTTTTTCAGATATTTTAGAACGGGCAGTTCACTCAGATCTCTGTCAGAATATTTAATTAGGGGCGAAACAACAATTCTAAATATTGTACATGAAACCAACCATTACCATTTACCAAACCGTGTTGATAGCATCGACGGTAAACATATCAGAATCAAGGCTCCACCGAACTCAGCGCCTGCATTTTATAATTATAAAGGTTATTTTTGCATAATTTTACTAGCCATCGTAGATGCAGATGGCTTATTTTTAACAGTGGACGTCGGCGAATACGGTACAAACAGCGACGGTCGTGCATTAAAGGAAAGTAACTTCATGAGGGCTTTGCATAATGGATCAATACAACTGCCGAATGATGTACCATTACCGGGTGAAAATCAAAGTTTTGTTACTATTTTATAGGCGACGAAGCATTTCCACTTATGACAAATTTGATGACGCCTTATCCAAGAGCACAATTGGATAATAACAAAAGACAGTTCAATCACAGGTTGGTCACGAAAAATCGTAGAATGTGGTTTTGGAATATTAACCACTAAATTCAGATTATTGCAATCACTCATTTCGTGCCACCCGAGCAAAATAGATAATCTGGTACTTGCAATCTGCGTCTTGCTTAATTTCATACGTATTTGCGAGGGAATTCAGTACAAGCCTACAGTAACAAATACACAATTTCTTTTTTCACACATACAAACGGTAAATAATACGTTGCACTACTAGTGAACAATGGTTTTGATTGGTCGCATATCTCAAATTAGCGTAAATTATACAAACTGCAAAACAAAACAGTCCTTCATGCTGTATAATAGAGGTCATTTAGCTAAAGACAAAAAAAAGTATATAAGACGTTTCGTAATTTTGAATCTACCAGCTTCGATTTACGAAGAAGTTCAGCTATTCCACAACAGATGGCAGGCAGCGGTAAAAAAATAACTTTGAACTGTAGACGCCTTGAAATAAGTTTGACATTTCCTTAAAACATTATTTTTGCCGCTACTCAGCCATTGCGGTGTCACAAAATATTGTCATTGACAATAGATTGGACCCATTTTAGGTTTGCTTATAATGTTACAGGACACAAAAGGGTGTTGATATCTATAATCTAAGGATAATCTAGTTCAATATTTGACTAAAACTTACTAAGATACGAGTAATTTCTTTACCTATAGAAATTGAAAATTTTTTTGCGAAGATCAGGATGTAAATAATAATGCGCATCATAACATAGTATAAAACAAAGTCGCATCCCGCTGTCTGTCTGTCTGTCTGTCCCTATGTATGCTTTTATTTTTAAAACTATATCTATAAAACTTCGCAACGGATTTTGATGCAGTTTTCAGCATTATATAGAGTGATTCAAGAGGAAGGTTTATATGTATAATACATATCCCCCGGGATAGCGGGATGAAGGCAAACGAAGTTGCGCGAGTTTCGCTAATGAATAAATATAATAATATGTGTCTTTATTACCAGTTCAAAATTACAATAGTGTTATTCATGTACCAAAGCTATAGGGAGTAAAATTTTTTTTTTTTTCTTTTATGAATCTGGATTTAAATAAAACAAGTGTCTTCTTCACACGATTTATTATTGTCCTTAAAATATTATGTACTTATTAAAAAACTGGCATTTGGAAAGTCTCGTTTTAAATTTTAACAAGTGATGTATGCGAACATTTATATACTTTTCAACAATTGCCTTCATTAAGTCGGTTACATGATTTGATGTGGGAAACTCACCTAATTGATGAGATGCGATATCATTGAATATAAGAGTCCCAATAAATCTATCTATCTATCTGTAACTTCACGCCAAATCCCTTACGGGGTAGGCAGAGAGAACCGAGCGCCACGCGACTCGATCCTTACATACCTCACTCGCTTCTTTCACATTCATTGCTCTGGTTAGTTATTTGTTTTAGTTTATATATTTTATTTATTTTAGTCCCAATAAACTTTCTCATTATTTGGTTTATAGATATTTCCTTACGAAAAACCCCTATTTCAAAATTTTTTAAAAAGGTTTCTGCTGTTTGACTTATTTTCACAACATCTGGTGAAGGATAGAGCAAACCACCCTGATCTTTTGCGATAATGAATTTATGAAATGGTTGAAAGTGATGTGTCACTAATGCACCGGCGCAAACGTCACATTTTATCCTTTTAACCAATATTCGGACAATGTAACCTGCAATATAGGCTATATTGCAGGTTACATTGTCCGCTTGGTTACTGAAGTCAGAAAAGTGCCCTCCTAGTTCTTCGATTTCCGATTCTTCAATTTCATCATCTTGTGACACATCTTGACTTATACTTATATTTATTCGGTCGACTGCTGATGTACAGTTAAGGATGGATATTTGTTCTAATGCTACACAGTTCCCTTTATTTGTGTCTTTTAATTCTATGTAAATTAACATTTTCTTATACGCGGATACAAATTGTCTGGCAGTGGGATTATTTGATCCACCTTGTATATACAGAACAAAAGATATATAGATAGAACATAAGATATATAAAGATATATTACAGAACAAAACTTCCAAATGATCCTGACTGAGCTTATAAAATGGTAAATATATTAGTATTTTTGTTTGTATTAAACTTGAATATAAGTGCTCCAGTGCTTTTATACAGCCCAAAAACCCAGTCTTTCTTCGACTATTTATTAAAAAGGTACCGCCTTCCATTTTTAAATTTTGAATATAATGTGATGCTTCACTTAAAAATTCAAAGATATCATTTGCGTTTGTTTCGTTTCAAGCCTTTTTAAATTTATACAAATGCAAATTTCTCGAATTAAATACGTCAAAAATATTGTTGCACATAAGCAAAAATTTTTCTGTAGGTTCGCTATCTTGGAATAAGCTGTTCCCTGATTGTCTGCACAATTTAATATCGTCCGCGACGCTTTCACTAAAAAGTTGAGTAGCTAACTTAATTTTCATTCGCTCATTTTGAAAGTTAATATGGCGGTCTCTTAATTTGTTTGATAAATGAAAGGTTTGTTGAGTTCAACGAGATATTGCCACTGAATTTTATTTCCATCTTTATGTATAAGAGTTTTGTACATCTCAAACGTGTTTCGTAACAACTTTATTATATGACACGGATCTAAAATTAAAACTGTGCACAAGGTGCTTTGCCATTGATATATTTGCCGCGCAACCATCAAAAGTCAGAACTACTATCCTAACGCCAGCTTTATGAATTAATTCTAAACAGATTTTAACAAGGTCAGCGCGTTGTTGTCTAGATACACCATCTACTAGGAAAAACCCAACAGGAACTTTAAAGTTACTGTTTAACGCAGTGACTAAAAATACCAACGATTCTTTTGCCTCCGCTAAGTGATCACCTTCTATTCCCGTACCCATATCCACGTATCCATGAAATTTGCGACCATCCCATTCCACATGACGACGGATACTCATTTCATCAAGGACTAATGTGGCCAATAATGGTTCAGTACATGACTCTGCTTTAAGTTTTAAAGCAGCCAATGATTACTTTGTAAACCCTGGATCGCCTCCTATCTTCGTGTACCAAGTCTTCAAGATACGAGTATGTGGTAGACATGTTTGGAATGTCTTACGCACATACTCATACGCTTTAGGAGAGTAATAGTGTAATGTTAGAGCAAAGCTACGAAGTGCTGGTGAGTATTTTTTTCTGGTTATTACTCCAGATTCCGTATTTTCTATTGCACGTGCAATCAATTCTCGTACCTAAAAAAAATATTATTATTAGTAACATATACTATTGTATATTACCAAATAATATTACATGTGAGACAAAATTGTACCTCTAAATTAGTATTTTTTAAACAATCCAAATTTTCCTTTGACATAGAAAATTTTTCCTCTAAACTGGCTAACACTTCATCTATTTTATTTATTTTCTGTTTAAGCCTTCTATTAAATGACTGCAATCTTTTTATTTTCAAATCTTGTCTTTTAATTTTATCTTCGTGAAATCTAAGTTGGCCTTTTAATTTTTTTTTCCTCGGCGTTGAACTCGAAGATCCACTCGCAACTATATTTTCGTTTATTTCTTTTTCCGTCTGAATTAAACAACCTACAGACGGTTGTTGCACAGGAATCTCATCTTGTTGTTTATTACTGTGTGTAGTAGGTACACACTCGAAACTCTAACGATACTCAAATCTGTTTAGTCATTTATAAGTTATGGCACAATAAAAAAAACTCACATACGTACATCATACATACATACATGAACTTTAATAAAACATTCCTTTTTTAGGGCGAGGCGGATTATCAAAATAGAAGTAGGTAGGTACGTACGCAAATATTATAGGCATGTTTTTTTATTATAGACAATAATAATAAAAAAAGTAGTAATTTATTTACCTGATTAAAAAGCCTGACGATTTTTGAACTTGGAATCGCGGTAGGTTTGGTGTATCTCAAGCCATTTTTCGATATAATAAAATCGTCTTCCAAAAAATGTTCAGAGCATATGGTACTGGATTTTGTTTGCATCCAATCAACTCTACCAGTTGCATCTATCCATTTCTCTTTGATAGCAGTGTCTTTGGGAAACCTAAAAGATTACCTACTATATTAATAAATATAACACTAAGGGCCCGTTTCACAGGTTCCTGATAAAGTTCCAGATATCTGACAGATAACGCCATACAAAAGTTGTTACTTTTTGAGGTATCGATAAAACTGCTATCGCATTAGACTACATCACTACATACATACTCTGAGCAGCGGAGAATATTCAAGAATGACACAAGGATATGCGTAAGCTTTATTTCTGAAGCAGTATGGTTGATTTTGGTTTAAAATTGATTCCATTTTTAATTCATTGAAATCCAATAAGATAATTTTGATAAACTAAGATATTGTTGCTTACCTATGGTATGAAACACCTCCATTTTTAAGAGTTTTTCTTCTACTATCGTTTTTGTATTGCAAAATTGCACAATATGGCATATTCGCTGTAAAATTACGCAAGCAAAGAATGACGCAAAACTACCGACTAGGTGAGATGTCGAGGCACGACTGAGGCCGAGTATGCGTAACAACGCTTAGTAGGGGCACGCGTGTCCCGCCCACTTCCTACTTCCACTTGTTTTTTTCTGTTCCGTGTGTACAGCAAAGAGAAGTTTAAAATTCAAGTGACATTTTACCACAGACAATTTACATTTTACCATAGACAATTTGTTTTTGAGTAATGTTCCCATCGTATAATTATTGACAACAAATACTGACATTAACATTTATACGATACTAACGTCACTCAATTGTTTTTCCTTCTCGGAACCTCTCCACTAACACGCACGTTGAACGCCGACCAAAATTTTGCGATTTTCCGTTTGGGCCAGGGGTGCACCATTTAGGCGACACTAGAATGCTACGTTCAGGCCATGGGGGACACCGTGTTACCGCGATCTAGTGTTGACTTCAAACCCTTCTGGCAGGCCAAAGGACATGCTAACTTAGCTTTTTTCAATACAATGGGACCCGCGCGGCCCTCTATACAAATGGGTTCTGCTTGGTTTTCGACTAACGGCAGGACTTAGATTTTTTTTAAGGATTTTGTATGGCAGAACGTTTATCCCCATATACAGTGATTATTACACCCTTCGTAGGCCAACTGTCGTACACTGCGTACAAATTTGTATGCAGTGTCCGACAGCAAAATCAAGTGTGAAAACAAAAAGACAAGTTTCATATTATTTTTATTATTTAACGAGACAGGAAATTATTGTGGACGCAGGCACAGTACCAGTGGCGTGCACAGAGATTTTTGACAGGGTAGGCAGATTTTTTTTAAAGCTATTAACTTAGCAAAAAATACAGAATGTTGATTTTGGTTACCCAGTCTTGTGGAAATAATGATGTATGTGATCACTTGTTTTTATTCATCGAACACTACACACACCACATGAACAACTTTCGCAGTGAATATCATCCATATTTATCAATTTTAAAACTTTAAAATCTTATTTCGTCTGCTACCAGTCAATCGATTCAAAACAAAAACAATGGCGGCCGTCTTAAAATCAGAATTAAATTAACATCAATTTTATACGAAAAAAAGAAATGGCAATATCTTTCACTATAATTATATGCAGCAAACTACTTTTTAAAATAGTTACGTAGCAATGCTCGCGACACTTAGGTAATTTACGTTATAGTTCAGCTGAAAAGACATTGTCTATACTATGCGATAGTGTGCGTTATTTGTGTTATTGTGGGCAATGTAATTACAGGAATGCACACGACAGTATTTGTATTAACAACACGGCACACATACGTAAATTTAGACATAAATAGTTAGTGTCTTCCGCCGTTAAAAGCTGCCAATGCGGCGCTGGTGTAGCGTAGCGCCTATCTGCGATTTGAATATGACTAGCGATGATTTTAATAACTTACCTATACCGATAGATGGAAATGTTTTAATTTTTTGTTTTTGATACGAAATATTAGTTAAAAACTATGTTTAAGAATGAAACATCGGATGGTATTTATCAAATTGATAGGGTAGGCAATGTCTTTTTGTCTATATGGAGTGCACGCCACTGCACAGTACAGTCGCTAGTTTAGTGCCAGTAAATGAAAAACTAAAAAAACTATCTTTGTAAACAACCTTTATAAATTAAATCACAAAACCAACGAGATCGCAGTATTCTAGGAACCGAAAATGATGATAAGTAACTATCGAGATCACATTATTCTTAATATAAAAAAAAAACACATTTATCCTTTGTGAATCGTGTAAAAACAGCCGAAACAAATAAATGTTTTTTTCTGGACACGTTGCACAAAATGTAACCACTTCTCTGGTTTTGTTTTTGGCCTGTATTCGTCCCATGGTTTTGACATTTAGTTTATAACAATTAGCGCATGATCGATGGCACTTTTTGCTAGGCCCATCTTTTTTTCCAATCTATGTTTTACCCCTTTATGTTTCAACAGTTTTTTTGTTTCTCACCTATTAGGCCAAGTAGTATTTGCTTCCTGAATTCCACGATTTGCATCCGTCTTCCTGTCATTTGATAGGTACAGAACTAAAGCATTGACGAACGCAGTGTTCAGTAGTAAGTTTAGGGCAAGTTTCTTGTACCACTTGACACTTTTTCGTAATGGTGTGCAGTATGCCGTCATTTGATCGGATAAGTTAAGTTAATAACAGTTCCTTTGGCCTTGTTGTAATCGAGGACTATTTGTGGCTTGAAAAACACTTTGTGAGCCCTTGTTGACAACACCCTTCTAAATTTGTTAGTGTGCTTAGTTAAAAGAACATACACATCTCTCTTGCCTTTCCATTTCAAAAATGTAAACCCATAGGCACTTTCCATTGCAATGTGCTCTCCGCGCTTCAATTTCGCAGTAATTACTTTTTTTAGGTAGATATTTCCGATTCTTTCGTATAGTACCAACAAGATGTTTCTTTTTGCAAAAGCTGTCGCGCTAAATCAACACTTGTGTACCAGTTATCGGTATACAACGTGTGGCCTTTGCCGAACAAATCACTGCACAAAGACTTAACAACGTTTGCTGGTGTAGTGTTGGTCTTGTCGTTTTCCTTTCCCGCATAAATGCTAAGTTTGTACGTATATCCCGGCAATGTGCAAAGTTTAATTTTTTTTATACCATATTTGTGGCAATTTTGGTTTATTGTACTGGCGAAAAATCAGTCTTCCACGGAATGGTACAACGCTTTCGTCAATGCATAAATCTTCACCAGGTATGTAGTTCTTCTTGAAGTTTTCATTCAATTTATCTACCAACTTTGAAATTCGGTGTAGACGATCAAACTTATTAGCTTCATCTTGTTGTGAAAAATGAAGTATTTGTAGCAAAAGCTCAAAACGATTTCTTGACATGATTGTTCGTGGAAATGGATGTCCAATTATTTCATTCTGTGACCAATAGTCAGAAAGTTTAGGGAGTTTCACCAAGCCCATAAATAAAATCAATGCAAAAAAGCTCTTCATTTCAACTATGTCCATTGAACGCCAATCACGAATTCGTGCTTCCTTTGAAGCTTCTTTAGCGGCAATCTTATCTATAGCAAACTGATTCGTATCATTCATTGTTATGCGGACGACAGCACCGGGGATACTTATTATACAGGCCGTGCAAACATCCCTCGTTCCCTTGTGGAGGAAAGCCGCGACAAACTTGTGTCTGAAATGGATGGTACTCTGTCTAAAATATCCGACTGGGGGCGGCTTAACTTGGTCGAATTCAACCCCAAGAAGACACAAGTTTGCGCGTTCACCGCTAAGAAAACTCCATTTGCTGTGGTTCCTAAATTCCAGAACACACCTCTTACCGTCACCAAAAGTATTAGGATGCTTGGCGTCGAGATCTCCAGTGATGTGCAATATCGAAATCACCTGGAGGAGAAGGTCAAGCTGGCGTCGAAAAAACTTGGTGTGCTTAACAGGGCTAAGCAGTACTTCAGTGCGGGGCAAAGACTTATATAAGTCTCAAGTCAGACCGCACTTAGAGTACTGCAGTCACCTTTGGGCGGGAGCACCTGAATACCAGCTTGGACCGTGTGATTCGATTCAGAGACGAGCTGTGAGAATTGTCGACAATCCTAAGCTTACACACGGTATTGAACCCTTAAGTTTAAGGAGAGACTTTGCCTCCCTTTGTGTGTTCTACCGATTGTACAACGGGTTGTGTTCTGAAGAGTTGTTCGAAATGATGCCGACGGCTACTTTTTATAACCGCACCGCTCGCCGACGGCGGGGAGTTCACCCTCACACGCTTGAACCGCTATGGTCGCGTACGGTGCGGTTCCAGAGAAGTTTTCTTCCGAGAACACTCAAGCTGTGGAATGAGCTCCCAGCCGAGGTTTTTCCAAGGAACTACAGCATGGAGTTCTTCAAGAAATGCGTGAAGAGGTTTTTAGAGGGTCGGCAACGCATGAGTGACGCCCCTGGTGTTGCAAATGTCCATAGGCTACGGTGACTGTTTAACATCAG
Organism: Pyralis farinalis; assembly: GCA_947507595.1. NCBI lineage: Eukaryota > Metazoa > Arthropoda > Insecta > Lepidoptera > Pyralidae > Pyralis > Pyralis farinalis. The sequence continues at coordinate 17,751,407 of OX382281.1, read as the reverse complement.
GCAGGCCGTATGCTTGATTGCCACATTAGTAGTGTAAAAAAAAAAAAATCATCCACTATAAACTGAAAAATAGCATTATCCACCATGAGTGAGAAGAAATCATACGGAGAATAATTTCTAGCAGCAGCACGAAGATCAATGGGGAGACCAGGATTTTCCGTAAAAACAATAACACGTCGCTAGTTACCTTTTGGCCCCGTCCATGTATTGCGTTGTACATCGTCCGTAATGTCAACTACACCTTTTTTTTTTTTGTTACGCACACCACCGGTGCCTGGGTGGCCTCCGGTGGTAGTGTGGCACTCCCCGTCGGCTGTCAGACGGTATACCCACTAAACGACCCCGCGAAATGCCATCGGCCGCGTTGATGTGGTGCCCCGGATCTGTCAGCAACAGGACACCACTGCGACTGGCCAGCCCCTCAGAAGGGGCCGGACTTCTTCAATCTAGGGGCCGTCCCGGCAAATTGGGACAGCCCCTCCGGCGGCGGGACCATTATAGGGCCAGGTTCCCATCCTGACCTCTAGTCCCACAAGTTAGGGAGGCGGCAATAGGTGCGCGTAGCGCCTACGCCGCACTCCCGTCCGCCGTCTCCGGAGCGGGACAGCCTCGGGATCATCCTTCCTGTCCCGCTCCGAGGCCTCCTTCTGGGACATGACCGTCTCACAGAAGGAGGCCATCGCCTGCCAGGCACTGTCACTCCCGAGCATGGAACGGACCACGCTCGGGAGCGAGATGTCCGCGCTTCCAAGCGCGAACACCAGATCATGGCGCTGCCGAGACCATCTGGGACACTGCTCCATCGTGTGTTGGGCAGTGTCCTCGGCCGCGCCACAATCGTGGCAGCCCGGCTGTTCCTCCCGGTGAGCACCTGCACTATGCGGAAGGTGAGGGGTTTGCGCCTGCGGCGCATCCACGCCTCCAGGACCGGGCGCAGCGCATCCGCAACGCGGACTCCATACTGATTGCTAATTTGAGAACTGTCATCATGGGCTGACCTTATCTTACAATACAGAATCAATGCATGCGGACAGGGACAGCACATGACTACTCAAGCTAGCTATTGCTCTAAGAGCCATATAATTTTGTAAATACAGGCCTTAGTTTAAGGCATTGGATAGTTATCATTTATGTCGTCTTCATGAGATTGGATAGATGCCTCTGGATTCGGGTGAGGTGTAGCTGGGGTTACAGAAAAAAACATTGGCAAATATAATTGAGTTGTAGTTGCCGGAGGTGCTAAGGTTTCTACATTTTCATAACATCCAGGTTTCGGAGTCTGCTGAAATTCTGGAATGCTGAGTTGATATGCTTTCTCATCATAAGTTCTGGATATCAAAGTCAGCTGAGATTACGGATCTTTGTAAGCTGCAGACTGTTTTCTTAAAGACCCAGCTGCCTGTTTAGTCGAAGTAACCGAAGGTGCTGGACTTGTATTAGATCCTGATGTATGCGAGAGCGACAGCATCACAAACTAATGATCCTTTGCCACTTTTAGAAATTGATTGGAATTATATGATACAAAAGGAGGAAAATTTTAATTCGAAAAAAATCCGAAATGATGTGCAATAAGTGTTATTTCCAATAAATATCCCCTTGTATAATAATAATATGTGCCGTACCGTCGCCGCGTCTGTTTGCGCAGATATCGCGCCGTATCCGTGCCGTATCTGTACCTTATCGCCTTCTGTTTGCGTTGCGCCTAAGACGTTAGCGATTATAGATATAGAAACGCTTCGAAGCGTTTGCCACTTGTCTAGCCTGCAGACTCTCCATGAGCATAGTCTTGCAGTCGACGGCGGTCCCGTAAATATTGTTACTAGTCAATATGTCGCACAATCGCTCTACATTATTCTGCACCAGTACGGGTCGTTGCACGTGAGGTTTAATGACAATTGACGTCGCTTGCATCTCTCTATGCGTTTCTTTATCGTTTCCTGAAATGCCAGTATTCGGGCAATTGTGAGGGAGGTTTAGATTCGATCTGTTGCCCTGTGTTTGAACATATATTCAATTAAAAGCCCTTTACGCGTTTTCGATAATATTCGCTCTCCGTCGCCCTCGTTAAAACAGCGTGTTTCAGAAAATTGCAAAACAAGTTGTGTATTGGAATAATTTTCTCCTGTTGTATCTCCTCGGGTGTGTACACTTCGCTGTCTTCGAGTACCCGACGTCGGTTCATCTCCAAGTGATAACTGTGTTTGTTCATGCTCCACTCCCCTTCCTCAAATTGGAGATAGCACGCCATCGGCTTGCTAAGTTGTTGGGTTCACTCACAACTACCCCAAATCTTGTACGCTTTCCACATGAGGTGTTCCAGCTCGCCTTTTGGAATTTTCAAACTAGCTTCTAGTCTATATGTTCGGTCCCGTTCAGGCTACGCTGACTGGTTTGAGACCGGCGAGTTCATTCAACTTTGCATCGATTATAAATGTGAATGCATGTTTTATGGACGAATACCGCTTGTACAATCAATTTGAACAATGGAAATTACTGGCGACGATTTGCCCATGTACACCGATGTAAAATACAAGGAACGGCAAAATGTGGAAGATTGTGTACTATATACGTGTGCCAATATTGGTCAATAGTACAAGGTCACAGCGGCAAGAACGATAAAATTTCAATTTTCAAAACCTTTAAAGGCCAGTCAGTCATAATAGTAGGCCAGTCATAATAGGGTTCGAACATTAAAAAAGTTCGTTACAGCAATCCCACACCTATTTTTTTCGAAAAAATTGAATTTTAAAAAAACCTTAAAGTATTTCCGTTCAAAAAAATTACTACATCTTTATAATATCAAAAGGTATCTTTTGGCAAAGTTTGGGTTCAATTTATTTCTTTTTCTCGAAAAAAAAAAAATTAAAAACCAATAAATCGATTTTATGCATATTTTTCAAAAAAAATTTAGGTTAGGGTGACAATGGTTAATACAAAAGTTGTAGATCTTTTTATTATCTACAACTTTTACATTTAAGTTTTTTCGATAGAATGCACCTTAGCCGAATAACTGATTTCAACCTCTAAAAAGCTACCCCATTCCACCCCGGATAGCAGCAGTCTGTTCGATTTATTTTTCCCTCTTTTAGAATATCTTATTCTACAATGTCTCGGTGTCGGATTGCTGTAACGAATTTTTTTATTTCAATTTTCTCCTATTATTACTGGCCTAATACGCAATTGAGTGCGTTTGATTGGAAGAATTTTGGCGACAGTTTAACCTCACACTGTGAGTAGTGATTGTACGGTGAACTAAACATTACTAGCTTAGCGTTAATCTTTATAGTGATATTAGAATAAATGTATATATAGTTAGGTAAAATTGTGTTTTAATTACTATCACCCCACGGCGTGGAGAAACACGAGCAACTAACTTGATCGTGTTTTGACAGGCTCGTCACTATAAAAAGGTGATTGTATATTAATATGGGTGCAGACAATTGAGCCGAGGACTATAGGAAATCCAGCGATCTGGTAAATTTTTTCTGCTGAATCTTGGTGCATATAGATAGGTATATATATTTATCATATAGTGACAGTTGACATATCTCGGACTTTTCGGCCAGCTGCCTTTTTTGCCTTTGATACACCAAGATAATCAGCTACAGAGATTAACATGGTGCCTAATGCATAAAACCGCAGTGTCAACAGAAGTTGGTGCAGTGGCTGCACACCATGATTTCTGGAAAAGAGTTTATAAGTACTTAAATTATGTGCACATACTATATAGCAATAAATATATAGGTGTAAGCATTAGATACATATAGGTTCTCAAATAACTTGTAGAGTTTGCATAGACAAATAGGCTCACTTCAGTCAACAGAGAATTGACCGCAAGTTTTGATAACCTGAACCTGAAGGTGAACTCTGCCTCATCAAGGCTTTGCATATAATTAACTCTCCTCAATCTCCGTGATGGTGCCCGTCTAATATTTTCAGCAACGTCACTATCAGAGTCATACCAATCGGATAATTGATTTAATACCTCCATATCACTATCGCTATCACTTGACAATACACCAAATTCCATTATTTTAAGTTTTCGTAAATTAACAATTCACAACGAATATAGCCATCGCTGAAATTTCTAGGATTCATAATTCCGATTGTTTGTAGCGATCGATCCAAATGTCAAAATTTGAAGATAGGTTATTAAGACGCTTGAACTATCATTTTCAAACAGAGGGCAATCCATAATCTGCGATCCGTCCTCTCAAAGATAGATCGATTTTAGAGATCGACGATTCAATCCAAGGATAGACGCTTAACTCAAAAAAAGGATTGATTTTGCGATCGCAGATATCCATTTTTAGATCGGGATTGGTTATTAATCTCGGGCGTTAGTCACAAAATGGCTAGCGCCGCTTACAGGACGGTGAAAATTTTCTGTGTTATGAGGTGGCCGTGAAAATGTATTAGCTACTGAGGTAACGCAAATCGTTACTGGAATCCAGGATTCTGGTTTTCATAATTAGGCTTCTACATCATAGGTGGGCGGGGTGCACTTTGCACAGGCTGCTGCTGATGACGTGAAGGCCAAGGCATGTTTAATACAGAGCCTTTGGGCTACTATGGTGGCATAAGGCCAAAACTAGGCTTAAAATTACGAGTGAGTGATGTTTCTTATCAGAATTTTAGTTTGTCGGCTAAGATTTTTTTCATTTTATGGCGCTAGTTTCCCTTCTGAACCGCCTTAAAATCAAAAACCTAATCAACTTCTTGGTCCGTTAAGTCGCGAAAGATTTATTAATCTTCGTCTATTTTGTAATGCGTTTATCTTTTATTTTTATAAGGATTTTTAATTCGATCAGTTCAAGAACACTTTTCAAATGGCAATCTTTTTCATGTACTCGTAATATTATTTTAAATTTTGGTATAGAATAGAATAGAATAAGATTTATTGCAGTAAATGTGGTTGATTACAGGTGATGGATATATAATTTTTGACTCACACATTTAGTCTTAGGAGACATGCAACAGACATATAAAGTCACTACCTCATAAAATCAGAGTGTAAATTAAATATATTATACATTATACATTCTATTGCAATATGATGGATTCCCTCAGGAACGCAGATAAAAGCGTTGGGTATGTGCGTGCTGGGGACGGCATATACTTTACCTATTAACCAAGTTTCTTCTTCGTTTTGATGAAGTCCATGCATGCCCCACCTGACTGGTAAAGGAGTTTTGTGTCGCTCCACCAAATTTTGAAGTTACATGCAAAATTTACAAGTTTTTATTACAAATATAAAAAAATATATTATAGTTAATATATATTACAAAATAATTCTCACTAAGCTGTATTTATTTAGCATTGAAGGAAAACAGTAATTTAATAAATAGTAATTGTTGTGGTAAGGAGTGAAACTCATCGTTTGCACATTTGACGCCTTGAGTTCAATGAGTGGAGTCCTTTGTGGTTACAGTAGGGTTGGTGGGCGAGTTGGTTCTGAAAATTTATATTCTATCGTTGTCATCTCTATGGCCTTGCACGCCTCGGCCACTTGTACACATTGACCAATATTGTGGTCGGCACACGTATAAAGTACACAATCTTCCACATTGTGCCGTTCCTTGTATTTTGTCGGTGCAGTCTCGGTGCAGTGCCAGTAATTTCTATTGTTCAAATGAATTGTCCGTCAAGCAGTATTCGTCCATAAAACATGCATTCACATGGATGCAAAGTTTAATGAACTTACCGGCGTCAAACAAGTCAGCCGAGAAAAGTTGTAATGCAAGCTCACCAGAATCTCCATGAGTATAGTCTTGCAGTCGACGGCGGTCCCATAAAAAATAAATTATTATTCTTATTGCCCGTTTCTCGATTCAAGTGATAAAATGTACTTTGTACAAAGTTTGTAATGTCAATGTTGTAACTAGTCAATATGTAGCACAATCGCTCTACATTATTCTGCACCAGTACGGCGTCGTTGCACGTGGGGTTCAATGACAATTGATGTCGCTTGCATATCTCTATGCGTTTCTTTATCGTTTCTTGAAATACCAGTATTCGGGCAATTGTTAGGGAGGTTTTGACTCGCTCTGTTGCCCTGTGCTTGAACATAAATTAAATCCATTTAGGCGTTTTCCATAATATTCGCTCTCCGTGGCCCTCGTTAAAACAGCGTGTTTCACAAAATAGCAAAACAATTTCTGTATTGGAATAATTATCCCCTGTTGAATCTCCTCGGGTGTGTACACTTCACTGTCTTTGGGTATCCGGCATCGGTTCCTCTCCAAGAGCCCTAACTCACGGAGACGCCATGGCGACGTCGTCGGTTACGTAGCCATGGCTACCTCTGGCTACCTTCGGTTGCCAAATGGAGTAGCCAGTGGCTAATCAGAGTGCTACGTGCTTAGTAGAAATCACACTTGTCTTATTTATTATGTGCGTCGCAAAAAAATAGAAAAATAAAACCTAAGAAGTTATGGGTATACATCCATTTGTGTCAGATCGAAGCCGACGTGGTGTTTTTCTAAACTATATGAAGATTTTAGAAAATATCCTCTAAAGTTTTTTAACTACGTGAGAATGTCCATATCATCTTTTCATGAATTATTCAGCGTATGTAGAAATGAACTGACAAAACAAGACACAATATTAAGAAAATCGATACGACCAGAAGAAAAAACTATTTGTGACATTAAGGTAAGCAGTTTAATAACATACAATTGAAAATTATGTCTGTAGCTAGTAATCATATACGTCTAAAATAGAGGAATCATCAAAAATTGTTGTCGGTGCATTCGGTCACTCAGCATAGTCCAAGGATGGGATTTCAGGTTGCCCTCCACAAATGGAGTATCCATAGCTGTAGCTCCGAGATGGTAGTGCTCGACTTGAAGTCGAGTACTCTGCATTGTAGGTAGAGTTTCAGCACTTCCACGACCAGTGGAATACCCGTGGTTATAGCTTCCAGTTTGGCGGATGTGGTGGTTGTGACCAAAAGTTTCGTGTCTTCTCAGTAGGCACCGTGTGCCTCTGATACTTTTCCACCTTTTCTGCAATGATTCAGCTAAAATAATAATACAACTACATTAATACATTTAATTCATTACTACGCACATACATACTATGCACGCGTGATGGCCTAATGCCCGTTCACTCAGAATGAGGGAAGGTCGTGCCCCAGCAGTGGGGACGTATGAAGGCTGATGACATGACAATACATTAATAATACACTACAATAATAATACATTTATGTATCGTTACTTACAATTAATTAATATTTTTGCTTTTGTTCTCGCCCTTTGGAATTTTCAAACTGCCTTCTAGTTCGCGCGTTCGGTTCTGTACCCTGCAGACTATGAAACGCACATTTGCAATTTTCATAATTCACCCTTCTGAGAGTGTCCTTAATGATCTGACGGCTACCGCCGCTTCACTATAAATTCAGCTATAAATGCAAATGAGGCATGTAATTGCTTGGCATTTATATTGATTGGACCGAATAATGCGTCCCAACATTGAGTTGTGTCCCCACTCCTTGCTTCGAGATATACACAGTAAGTGCCAGTGTCTACGCCTTCCTCCGCATGCTCCTCCGTCGTGGCAAGTAAATCCAGTCCAAATAAGCCGTCAAAGTAGTCGTGAAATATGTAAAGGAATTTAGGAAGTTATGTCCCCGTCATCTGTAAATTCTGGAAAACAAGGTAAAGTTACAGAGTAGTCATTACGGGTAGTGGCGTGCACATTGGTACCTTCGAACAGATCGTAAGTCCATGGCAATCAAAGTCAACTATGTCTGATGGGTAAGAATCAAGGTAAGGTAGGTATATGTCCTCACTGTTGTCAGTATAGTAGTTTTTAACATATTTGGGCTGATAGTAATTACCGTAAGCATTACCATAAGAGTCATGTTTGTAATTGTAACACTCGTTTAAGTTAATTTCTCGTGATTTAAAGTAATTACTGGCTGGCGGTACATATCGACCAATATTGTGATTGGCACACGTACTCGTATATAGTACACAATCTTCCACATTTTGCCGTTGCTTGTATTTAAATTGGTGCACATGGGCAAACCCACCGCCAGTAATTTCCATTGTTCAAATTGATTGTCCGTGAAGCAGTATTCGCCCATATATATATTTTTTTTATTTTCGCCCAAGAAAATTGAAGACCCACAAAGGAAGGACCAACCCACACCCGGGTGTGCATTGGTCATTTCTCCGTGAGGGGCACCCTCCGGAAAACGGGAGGGAGGAGGTGAAATCTTTTAAAGATACCATTTCGTGCGAACGAACTGATTATGTCGGATTTCCACCGACTAAAACACCCCCTGGGACTGCCTTTAGCCGGGAAGGCTACAAAGGCTTCATCTGAAGCGATCACCCCAGGGGAACGGGGTGACGATTCGCCCATAAAACATGCATTCCATTTATAATCGATGCAAAGTTGAATGAACTTGCCGGCGTCAAACCAGTCAGCCGAGAAAAGTTGTATTGCAAGCTCACCTGACTCTCCATGAGCAGTCTTGTCAATCGACAACGGTCCCATAAAAAATAAATTATTCTTTTATCCCGTTTTTCGATTCATGTGATGTATGTCTGACAATGTACTTTGTGTAAAGTTTGTAATGTCAATGTTATTACTAGTCAATATGTACTAGTATAAGTACGGGGTCGTTGCACGTAGGGCTCCGTCGCCCTCGTTAAAACAGCGTGTTTCACAAAATAGTAAAACAAGTGTTGTATTGGAATAATTATCTCCTGTTGAATCTCGTCGGATGTGTACACTTCGCTGTCTTCGGTTACCCGGTGTCGGTTCCTCTCCAAGTGATAACTGTGCTTGTTCATGCTCCACTCCCCGTCCTCCAATTGGAGATAGCACGCCATCGGCTTGTACAGTTATTGGGTCCACTCGCAACTGCCTCAAATTTTGTTGCACGCTTTCCACTTGAGCTGTTTCAGCTCGCCCTTTAGAATTTTCAAACTGGCTTCTAGATCGCGCGTTCGGTCCTGCAGGCTATGAAACGCACTCTTCCGAAAGTGTCCTTAAGGCTACGTTCAGATGGCAAGCGCTCAACGTTGTGAATGCGCGTTGAATTTTTGTATAGTGTTCACATGGTGCGCGCTTGTCAGTCGTTAAACGCACGTTTTCATTCGCCCTATCTCAGTTTGAGTTCTACATTTGTCGAAGATGGACGTAGAAACAGTTTTAACGGTGATTTTATACCGACGGCACCGAAGACGGAGATATTGGGCCCGCCCAATTTTGTCACACAGGCTGACTGAAAGCCAATTTTGTATCCTAAGTTAAGGCAATTTGGGCCCAAATTCTTTAGTTACTTCAGAATGTCCATTAAGTCATTTGATGACTCCAACTCCAATTCGTTGCTGACATTAGTTGGTGCTGGCAATGGAGTGTGTGTTACTGGAAATAGAGACCTCATTACTGTTGTATAACCATAATGTGCTAAATTATTTAGCACTAGATTGCTGTGATCTATAATCATATATTGAAAGGCTTCAAAAGAAGCTTGATTACGCTGCTCTTGTGACAAATAATTCATTGTGGTACCGGGTGACGATAATTTTGATTTTCAAATGTCTGATGTTGTGGTCCTTGAAAGTCATTTTGGTTTTGCAAGATTAAATTATAAATGGCAATTTTAGTATGACATCGTCTATATTCCGGGATTTTTTTAATCTCTTTAACGAGTAACGACGCGAGAGCTTGTCTTCATCATCATCTTCTTTTGGGTGCGAAACATTTTTCTGTGCTAAACTCTGCTCTAATATGTTTGCAAATCTTTCGTCAGCAGAACTTATTTTTGTTATTTTCTTGGAGTAGATTTAGGACTCTTAAAGGCAGAACTTATTTCTACTTCAGCAACTTCTGACGAAGCTGATGCATTATCTGCATCGAAACTACTGTCTGTGTCTTTGTTGGCTATTGATGTCTGTAGAAATCGTAGTCTATTATAATGAATATATGTCGAAGTTTTGGAAGCTTCAGGTCCAGATTTGACATTCTTCATCTTCTTCACCTCTCTCACATAATTATCCCGTAAACTCTTCCATTTCTTTTGCAGGGATGATAATAACAGTAATAGTTTTTTTTTCAGATATTTGGCCATAGGACATAGATTGACAATGATACTTAGGACATTAAGCTACGATTATAGAATTGGCAAATCTACTGTGGCCACTAATAATACCACATGTATCTGAAACTAATTGAAAAAATTGAGGCCCATTGTTATGAGTGAACCTACGAAAGAAAAGTGGTATGAAATATCCACGATATTTGACAAGAACTCAAAGTTTCCCAATTGTTTGGGAGCCTTGGACGGGAAACATATACGATTAATCCAGCCTGAATACACGGGTTCTATATATTATAACTACAAAAAATATTTTTCGCTAGTTTTATTGGCGCTAGCGGATGCAAACTATTGTTATGTGTGGGTTGACATAGGTGCCTACGGTAAAAACAGTGACTCAGGTATATTCAAGAATTCTTCATTGTACAAAAAGCTGACAGAAAGGTCATTAGATCTACCTGAGCCAAAGGCATTGTTAATACAAAATAGACCGACAGTGTTGCCATATGTGATAGTGGGTGATGAAGCTTTTGGCATGATGGAGAATTTAATGCGTCCATATGGGAGTAGGTCACTAATTTATGCTGAAAAAAATATTTAATTACAGTTTGACATTAGCACGCCGGTATTTTGGATGTACTTTTGGCATAACGTGTAATAAATGGCGCATTTTACATAGGCCGTTAGATGTTAATATCGATTTTGCAGAAAATATCGTAAAAGCGATATGTACACTTTTTGTATTATGTCAGAATGATAGATGGTTACAATTTTGAAGATACACTTTATACTCCACCACTGGAAAATCTAGCCTCAGATTATACCGGGCGTGCTGTGCGACAGGCGGATAATGTTCGAGTACATTTAAAAAATATTTCATCAATGAAGGAAAAGTTGGTTGGCAGGATCGCAATATTTAACTTGTAACACAAGTTGATTGTAAATGTAAATAAATATATATCTAATCACAACAATTTCTTCATTGTCATGTCCTTCACAGAATATAAGGACGAGTTCTTCCCAAGCCCGTCTTCTTAAATTCTTATCTGAATAATCGCTACTTGTCATGTCCCATATCGCAGGACGTTTCTCTATCTCATCAATTATTAATTCCGTATTAAAAGCTTCGGTTTTCATTTCGGACGATTTCCGGACGAACTTGATGAACCCTAAAATACGTCTATCCGCGTCGAAAGCGCGCGCTCAACTGAACGGTAACATAGAAACCCAATGAACTCAAAGCGCGCGTTGGCGCGGGCGGGCTGACAGCGCTTACGTACACATGCTTACGCGCTTTATTAAAACGCGCGTTAGCATGTGTACGGCCTGAACAAAATGTATGTAGTTGTAAACGCGCGTTATGAGAACGCGCGTTGAGCGCTTGCCAACTGAATGGAGTCTTAGAGCTAGTTCAGACATGGCGGATTCCGCGCGGATGCAAATCGCGCGGTTCTAAACGCAAGTGTTCAGACAGGGGTGCGGATGTATTTGCGGAGTGTAGAGTGACAGTAAAATCATGGAAGTCGAAGAAGCAATATGTGTGTACTTGTTGCTCCGTATAAAAAAAAGAAAGAAGTAACGACAGTATTGGATGCATCCAATATTACGTGATCGGCTCACCCACCCATGGTCAGTTTCAGGCTTTATATCCAAAATTAAGAAGTTTTGAACCAAAATTCTTCAATTATCTAAGAATGTCGAAAAATTCATTTGATGAATTATTAGGAATGATCAGTGAACAAATTGCATCTAATGATACCCATATGAGGTCAAGCGTGTCCCCAGAAGAAAAACTCGTGATTACATTAAGGTAAGATATTTATTTTATACATCAGAATATATATTTTGTACTATGGAAGACTGAGTCATCTGTGCTACTGCATGACAAAGGCGATGGAGACTCTCCTGGTACGATTGTCGAATATCCAGTAAAATATCCTTGTGGGTTTGAATATTGTTGGTTTTGCCAAAATACTGCATTAGGCGTGTTTTGCTGGCTCGTGATATGAATAGGCGATGGTAATTTCTGCCCTTTTTGTATTACCTGGAGTAATTCAATTTTAGTTGCCAAACGCTTATTTTCTGGGACCTTTTTTAACTCTTATACAATGACATACAAAAAAGCTTATCATCATCATCTGGCTTTGACATACTTTCTTGTATTTGTCTTTGTATTTTATCCCTTCATTCGATGCTATTTTCTAATATGTCAGCCAATCTCTCTTCAGAAGTAATTTTAGTTTTCTTCCTTTTATTGCGTACTGGTTGTATGTCACGTGCATTTAGAAAATTATCTTGGTTTTGGTCAATGTTTTGAATTCCTTCATTTTTGGCTCCATCTATGTTTGAGGTCGTTTCTTTGTTTTCTACCGTCTACTGAAGAAAAGAAAGTCGGTTAAAATACATGTATTTTGAACCTTTACATGCACCAGAACCAGAAGAAATTGATTTGCCTTTCTTGAATTCTTTATTATAAGCATCACGTAGGGGAAAGTGGGGTAATTGGGAACACCTAACTTTCAACCCTGTAAAATAATAAAAAAAAGTCATAAGTGTAATCAACTTTTATTGCAACATGAACGTTACTAATCTAGCTACAAACAAATTAACTCAAAACTCTTGGAATTAAACTTTATAATAAAGAATATAGAGAAAATCAAAAACATTGCCGTTCGCATTTACCCAATATCGTGTGGGGTAATTGAGATCAGTCCGCGGGGGAAATGCGAACGACATACTTAAGTCTTAATAAAGTACTATAATTATTTAGTTTGGCATAAATCACAGACGTAACCCCTACTGCATTGGCCGCTGGTACATTGATCATGTGCCCAGTTGTTGCAAATGACGCACATGATCCAATCTTCTGTGGGTGGAGATTCATATCTTTCATTGCAAATTATGCAGAAATATTCCTTTTCATTTTCATTTCCTTCAAACACCTTCTTTAAATTTCTGACCTCTTTCCGCTTTAGTTGTGGCTTCTTTTTTGCAGTTTTAGTATTCTTTTTCATTACAAACTTCTCTTTTTTAATTTTCCTTTCAACTTGTCTTTTCTCTTTTTCCTCTAATTGTAATTTTATAGGTGTGCTGGACAAAATTTGCGAATGTTTTTTATTTCGTCTCTTGGAATGAATGGTTGTTGTCGAAATGACAGGTACATTTGTTATTTCAGAAAGTAGCACAGGAACTGATGGAGTAGTATCAAGGGTCATATCCATAACAGTTTGATTTATAATATCAGAAGCAGCTGCATTTTGACTCTGATTGTCAATAGGTTCACTCGAGCTTTGCTCAGCTGGAGTTTCACGCATGAAAGTACTTGAGTCTAAAGTTTGACTGACGTTATGTTCGTCTGATAACATATTTTCAAAACATTCTTTAAACTTGTCGGTGTCCATAGGACAGATTCCAGACACCTTAAATCCACTTACAGCTTTGCTAATGTTGGCTGTTTTATTATATGAATTTGTGAAAAGCTCTCCCACTTCATATTGGGTGATTCGTTTGCCAGGATGATTTGCCATGTAAAGTTCACACTCTCGATTATAGGCCATCTTTAGTGAACTAAAGAAAGTCAAGTCCAAAGGCTGCATTTTGTGAGATACGTGAGGTGGCAAAGAAAGAACGTGCAAGTTATTTTCTCGATAAAGTTTGTATGCTCCCAAGCTAATGTGACTCTCATGATTATCTAGTATTACCAAGACTGGTGCTTCTTTGGTAGGTTTTACATAAGAAATAAAGTGTTGCAGATAATCAACAAATATGGACTCGTTTATCCAACCTGAATCAGAAACGGTAGCAATCATATCGCTATTACAGCCTTTCAGCAACAGTTCACTCATTCTTTTTCTTTTAAAGATGAACATTGGAGGTATATATATTCCATTAGCACTGACAGCACAAACAACAGTTGTGGTGACACCTCGTTCTCCACTTGTCGCTTTTGCTACTTGTTTTAAGCCTCTTGGAGCTAAAATTTTGGAATTCTTCTGAACAGTACTTATACCTGTTTCATCAATATTAAAGATGCGATTACTGGAAAAATTATGTTTTGTTTGGAGGCTTTCTAGTTGATCAAAAAACATTTTGACTTCGGTGGAGTTAAAAGCTGTAATTCGGTTAATTGATGTAGCTTCTGGAGTGCGTAAACTGATGGAGGGATGTCTAGACATGAAAGAATAGTACCAGTCTTTGCCTGCTAACTGCAAGTCTTTGTTGAAAGTATGTTTCAATTTGTTAGCTTCAGCAAACGTAAAAGCAATTTTTCGCAGTGACTTTGGTGTTATGCCATAAAAAGATTCACAGCAATCGAGAATATATTTTTTTAACTGGTCTTCCTGATTTTTATTAAAAACAGCGTAACGATCTTTTTTTGGCTTCTTAAAAACTTCTTGCTTAACTTGTTTAAATAATGTTGTTTTTGGTACTGAATATTTGATCGCTGCTTTGCCCAAAGTAAGCTGTTTACTTCTAACATCTTGTATTGCACGGTGAAGATTTTCAATTTCGTATCTAGGTGTGGTTTTTCTTTCGTAATGTCTAGGCATCTAAAACAATTTCAAATATTAGAACACTTTACATCATCAATTAACTATTGGGGGTAATTAGGAACGTTCACATTTACCCTCATGATGCCGTTCTTAATTACCCGAACTGGGAAAGTCGAAACAAAATGACCGTTATTCGCGATATTATCGACGGTGAACTTAAAACTACTTGGAATTTATAAACAGATAGTACATGTAAGATGACAACAAAATATGTTGTCATTAACCTCAAAAATATACTTCTTACGCTGATTTTAACATACGACAAAAATTGTAACAAAATCACGTGAAAGATTGTTTGACTCACCGTGACGAAATGCGTGCGTCCTCTCACTCACGCTTTTGCGGGCATACTAAGGGACGGCAAGCGCATCGGATTAGACGTGTGCAAGCGGTGTAGTGCGGGGGGTGTATTTGATATTCAACTGTTCTCAATTACCCGCCGTTCTCAATTACCCCACCTTCTGTTCTTCCACTTTTTTTGTAATGTTACACCTGGAACAGAAATCACTATGTTTAACAAAATATACAGAAGCGGTCAGATATATATAGACACTCATTATATTGTAACTAGCCGGGTCGGCAGACTTTGTCCAAAACGATACAGATCAAGATTTTATTGTTTCAGATATCTAGGTACTGGTTGTTCCTTTGGAGAACTGCATTACAACTTTCGTCTTGGCAAATCTACAATTACAGGAATTGTCCGTGAAGTATGTGAAGCTCTGTGGAAAAAAGTCGCAAAAACGTCATGCCTGAACCCAGCGAAGATATATGGAAAAACACAGCTACAGATTTTGAAAAATATGCAAATTTCCCCAATTGCATAGGCGCCATTGATGGCAAGCATATAAGGATTACGAAACCCAATGATTCGGGATCTTTGTATTATAATTACAAAACTTTTTTTTCCATAGTACTGTTGGCACTTTGTGATACTAACTATTGTTTTTCTTTCATAGATATTGGATCATATGGTAAAAGTAGTGATTCTGCAATTTTTAAAAATTCGTTATTTTATAAAAGATTAATAGAAAAGTCATTACACATACCAAAACCTACACCAATATCTGACACAGATTCTACACCATTGCCATACGTCATAGTTGGCGATGAAGCGTTTGGTTTATCCGAAACTGTAATGCGACCCTATGCAGGTAAAGGGCTATCATACGAAAAAAAAATATTTAATTATAGGTTATCAAGTGCTCGACGTTATATTGAATGCACTTTTGGAATTCTGGCAAACAAGTGGCGCATTTTTCATAGGCCTATAAACGTTAATATAGACTTTGCCGAAGACATAATAAAGGCCTGTTGCGTGCTACACAATTTTGTTAGAACTAGAGATGGTGTACAGTATGAAGATACTTTATATATCCCGATACGTACCTCCAATCACAATAACAACGTCATAGTTTAGTTATTTAGGGTGGACTATCTATTACAAAACATGTAAACTACCATGACAAAATTAAATAAATACCTACTGACCAAAAAGAGCCTTTTTTTTCCAAAGAATCCTCATTTTCTCCAAAAATCTCCACCAGTTCCTGCCAAGCTCCGTTTCTAATAATTTTATTAGAATATTCTGCACATTGGATGTCCCACAAAGCAGGTCTTTTTTCCACCTCATCGATGAATAGCTCGGTGTCGAAGCGATCCATTGTCACCGTCCGATACGCGCGGCGTCCGCGCGGCAACTGAACGCGCTCCTGGTACGTCAAGTAAATAGATCCGAGCGGCAACCGCGCGAATTCATTTTCTAGCGGTTGAGTGGCGGTAGCCGCGCGGATTGTAAATCCGCCCGGACAGGTATGAACGAATGAATAGGCGCTAATGTAAATAAGATCCGCGCGGTTGACCCGCGCTTAAATTAGCGCTTTCTTTATTTTTTAATATATATATTTCGTCGACGTTAATTTTATTGCAGAGCAAAGCTAATTCTTTCACGAACGTGTCTCGCGCATAACATGATAGAGATTTAGGGTCTGCGTATATTTTCATATTCGTAGGTAAATAAGTAAATGTACTTATTACCGTAGGACATCCCTCGTCAGTCTTATTATATGTATATTTTTTAAGTACCTATCAATTCCGTGCAATGATTCGGTTTCTTTAGCATTTCTACAACTATTGGCTGACCATTCCAATCGTTAGTAGCGATGGTATCCACCGGGTCATTGTATTGTTTTGTCCTTTCCTGTTCCTTTCGTCATCTTTCTTCCGCATTTAAATGTTACAATTCTAGTGAAGAAAATATTTTCTTAACACGATCAGCATTAGCGGATTGCTGTTCAAAGTAACATATTGAGAAATCATAATTTTTTACCAATTTTCCCATTTGTAGATAATGGAAAATCTTATCCTAGTATACCGTAGGTTTGACAAGGCAAATTTTTAATTACGTATGTGTAAAAATTCAAAGTTATTGTATTGTAATTGTTCGCATATCTTTTATTAAATCTAAAACAGAGGCGTAATTTTGTGACATACGCAGTTTAGCACCTTCCGAGAGCCGCGATTTTAACACGAAATTAATCAAGGATGCTTTGCCTCTATGCTCCAACATACCATCATACATTTCAATGTTTGCAATAAGCTGTTTAGTGACCTATTCGTCACCCGTCATAACCGGCAATAATGAAATTGTTATTTTTAACTCGAACTCTCCATACTTCTAGTTTGATCTATGTCCGTGGGTTCACTAATAGTGCTATTAGTATTATCTGCGTTCGATACTGAACAAAATATACTTATTCGATCATATAAATCCTGAACCGCTACATATAACTCACTGATATACTCAATGACCTCAACTTTATTTTGCGTATTTTCTACCTTTTGCTCTACCGTTTTAAAAATACACTGAAATTCATTATAATATGTCATGGCTTCCAAACGCTTATCAGTTATAACTTTAAGAGTACGGCGACTAGGGCCTAACTTTGTTAAATATTCCTTTATATGTTTAAGTTTATCATGCAACTCTTTCAAGTTTGAAGCCATTCCATAATCTTGTTTAAGTAAAAGTTATTTATATTATCATGTTTTACACAATGTTTTAACTTTTTTATATTTAATTATGAGTAAATTACATTAATGAAAAAAAAAATATAAAGATAAAAAAAAAACATGTTAGTGTAAATAAAATGTTCATGCTAATTACGCATAATGTTCATACGATATTATTATTAAGCATGTGTGTAATGAATAATGAGTGACCTTATAGATGTCCAACTTACGTACTGTACCGCACTTTTATACACTGCCACAACACTTCTACGCACATAATACGCACTTTTCAGCCACACTACATTACACTATTTCGCCTGTTACCCTGCAGCCTTCCTTTCCATTATTGCTTCGCCTGCGCCAAGACCTGGACATCGCCTGGTGTGCTATCTCTCTAGGTATACGCCATACAGCATTGCCAGGCCCCCGGGGAGCAATATTACCAGCAATATGACATTTGTTGAGCTAAGGCCTGCTGCAACGTGGTAGCCTCGTTAGTGCCACCTCCTGCCGCACTTTGTGCAGTAATTACTTCCTCCTGCTTTGAAGAAGTACTGCCCATTTTGGAATTTGAACTTTGCACACACGATTAAAAACACTGTCTTCTGAATCAAAGTTCGCTACATATGGAATATGGAATGTGTAACGCGATGCGCGAGTGGCCGACCGGGCAGGGTCGCCATGTAAGGTTGGGACGTGAAGTAAACACGGTGTCTCGAGTATGAGTGTTTATTATGAGTAAAATATGTTTAATATATAATAGGATAGACAAAAGGGGTATTCACACTACAATTCGCTCTCCGTGGCCCTCGTTAAAACAGCGTGTTTCACAAAATAGAAAAACAAGTTCTGTATTGGAATAATTATCTCTTGTTGAATCTCCTCAGGTGTGTACACTTCGCTGTCATCGGGTACCCGGCGTCGGTTCCTCTCCAAGTGATAACTGTGTTTATTCATGCTCCACTCCCCATCCTCTAATTGGATATAGCACGCCATCGGCTTGCACGGTTGTTGGGGTCACTCGCAACTGCTCCAAATCTTGTTGCACGCTGTCCACTTGAGGTTGAAACAGACATGTTCATGCACACAAATGTTTGTCGTGTGAGAATCGAACCCACGAGCCTTGGCGTCAAAGTCGCCTCTTTAACGAGTGAGCCGCTGAGCTCGTCAAAAATGCAAGTGAGGCCTGTAATTGCTTGGCATTTATATTGATTGGACCGAATAATGCGTCCAAACATTGAGTGGTGCCTCCACTGCATGCTTCGAGATATATATAGTGAGTGCCAGTGTCTACGCTCTCCTCCGCAGACTCCTCCGTCGTGTTAACTAAGTATATGTATATCTTCACGCCAAGTCAAGTGACTTGGGCGGGGTAGGCAGAGAGGATCTAGCGCCATAAGACGCGGTCCTTGCATACTTCACTCGCTTCTGTGACATTCATAGCTTAACATAATGTTAACTGTTGTCCGTTTAGTAGATTTCAACATATTCGGGCTGATAGTAGTTACCGTAAGCATTACCATAAGAGTCATGTTGGTAATCGTAACACTCGTTAAAGTTCATTTCTCGTGATATAAAGTAAATACTCGGTAGCGGATAGGCATGTTTAGTCCAGTGATGTCCTGTCGGCGGTAATGTCACAAAATGGCTAACGCCGCTAATGGGACGGTGAAAATTAGCTGTTTTATCCCCTGTTGTATCTCCTCGGGTGTGTACACTGCACTGTCTTCGGGTACCCGGCGTTTGTTCCTGTCCAAGTGATAACTGTGTTTGTTCATGCTCCACTCCCAGTCCTCCAATTGGAGATAGCTTGCACAGTTGTTGGGTCCACTTGAAACTATCCCAAACCTTGTCGCACGTTTTTCATGAAAAATATATTATTATTTTTGCCCATTTCTCGATTCAAGTGATGAAATGTACTTTATGCGAAGTTTGTAATGTCAATGTTGTTACTAGTCAATATGTCGCACAATCGTTCTACATTATTCTGCACCGGTACGAATTGTTGCACGTGGGATTCAATGACAATTGATGTCGCTTGCATATCTCTATGCGTTTCTTTATCGTTTCTTGAAATACCAGTATTCGGGCAATTGTGAGGGAGGTTTTGACTCGCTCTGTTGCCCTGTGCTTGAACATAAATTCAATCCCTTTAGCCGTTTTCAATAATATTCGCTCTCCGTGGCCCTAGAGAAAACTGCGTGTATCACAAAATAGCAAAACAAGTTCTGTATTGTAATAATTATCTCCTGTTGAATCTCCTCAAGTGTGTACACTTCGCTGTCTTCGGGTACCCGGCGTCGGTTCCTGTCCAAGTGATAATTGTGTTTGTACATGCTCCACTCCCCGTTCAGAAATTGGAGATAGCACGCCATCGGTTTGTACAGTTATTGGGTCCACTCGCAACTGCCTCAAATTTTGTTACACGCTTTCCACTTAAGGCGTTCTAGCTCGCCCTTTGGAATTTTCAAACTGGCTTCTAGTCCGTGCGTTCGGTCCCGTACCCTGCAGGCTATGAAACGCACATGAAATTGCAATTTTTGTAATCCACTCTTCCGAGAGTGTCCTTAATGATCTGACGATCACCGGCGTTACACAGGTAGCTATAAATGCAAGTGAGGCATGTAATTTCTTGACATTTATATTGATTGGGCCGAATAATGCGTCCATATTGAGTTGTACCCCCACTGCTTGCTTCGAGATATATACAGTAAGTGCCAGTGTCTATGCCTTCCTTTTTGTGAGGATTTGTATAATAGGAGTTTATAGAATTATATATAAAAGAAGAAAAAATCGGATAGAAGATGTACGTATATGTGTTATATTTTAAGAATTCAGATTGACATCCCTTCGCAATGTCCGCATCTTCTACCGACTCTATTATACCACTCTCCTGCCATTCTTTTAAACAATAATCATACTCTCTCGTTATACTTAATCGCGAAAGCTTGGCAGTTGTGGAATATAAACGTTTCAGAGCATTACCGTAATTCGATTGTAAACATATGGACAAATCCTTCCATGGAAGTTTGACTTCATACCTATTTTCTTTATTAATTATTAACGTATTTTTAAAGAAAACATCAACCTCATTCTTTATAGACCTACGGCTTTTCACCCCTGAATCATCTTTAATACCAATGGTTTCTAAATTCCAAATGTCCTCGATATCAAACGTACAAGCAAGAGAATTTACATTACCCACAGAACAGTATACACCAACCGCTGGGCCCTGAACCGTCCATCCCAACTTCGTCTCCACTGCTAATAAGTTGTCATCCACGCGTACTGACCGACCTGTATACAGAGAACCTAAAATATCACAACCAATTAATAAACTTATCTCTGATACATCGTTTACACAATCAGTAACATTTACACCTTTTAATAACAGCTGAGAAAAAACAATACTGTCCTTTTGTAAAGTAGGCAAATAACCACATATCTTCTCTTCCTCGAAAACCTCCATATTACATTTGTATTTGCCATTTAAAGATTCAACCTTAATATCGTAAACATTATAGTTCTGTTTCCTAGTTACTATGCCTCCAAACAAATTGTGACTCAACTGTTGCTGATAACAGGGTTTCAAATTTAATTTAACAGCAACTTCTTTTTTCAAAAATGACTGTTGAGCACCGGTGTCACACAGGGCTCTCAAACAAAGAACATCTCTACCATTTGAAATATTCACCTTCAGTGTTTGTAAAAGAACCGTTTTAGAAGATGTCAAAGCGTTCTGATTCATGACAGTTTGTTTGCTTTTAGAATTGTCAGAACTAACTTCTTTTATTTGCCTCGAACGTATGTCACTGCACATGATAGGATAATGCCTTTTCCCACATATTACACATTTCGGATACTTTTTGCATCTTTTCCATACATGTCCTATATTGAGACAAATATAACATGCATTCTTGCGCTTTACGAAATTTTTCCGTTCGTCTAAACTCATCTTTACAGCTACTACGCATTCTGAACTGTTATGTAATGTCTTATCACACCACAGACATGTCTTTGCTGTTTTTAGAATTGTGTCTTTACTATTGTAGTCCTTTTTATCAGTGGCGGTAGCGAAACATGCTGCTGTCGGTAGAGCTAGAGAGTCGTCTTTAAATCCAGAACGAGCTGTGCGAATTCTTTCATCAGACTCAACTTCACGTTTAACAAAATCTAGTATTTCTGTCAATGGATTCGCTTTGCTATTGGTATATAAATGTGACCTGCTCCATGCACGTAATATATCTACCGGTAAAGCCGATTCTACCAAAGGATAAAGAATAAAGAAAAGCTGTATATTTGTCTTGCGTTACTCCGAGTGATTCTAACGCAAGTATTTGTGACATCAGCTTATCATACAATGATCGTAAGGATAACTTTGAAGTGCCACCACTCTGTGCTAGAACTAATTGTAGCATCTCTCGAACATAATGCTCTATAATAAGCTCATCCCTAGCGAAGCGTTCTTTAAGATGGTCAATTGCTTTGGCATAATTAGCTCCTAAGGGTGGAAAGCTCGATACAAGTTCTTTAGCGCTGGAGCCATGCTCCATTGCCTGTATCAAATATTGAAACTTGTCGTCGTCCTCTATAGATTCGTCCATATGAATTTTTCTAAATTGAGACCAAAACGGAATCCAATTGCCCACCTGACCATCAAACCTTATTAGCTCAAGAGATGGTAGCTTAAACCGAATATATGTAACAGGCTGTTAGAGGAGTGTGCGCGATTTGTGTATGGTGTTAAACATGACGAGAAAAAAAATAATCTTGACGCTTAAGCCAGAATGGCTTAAGCGTCCGCATTCTGAATGGCCGCAATCATGTACTGTTCCTGATGAGGTGGAGTTTCAGAAAGAGGTGAAGAAGAATTGCCTAATTGTACAAGATAAAGAGATATTTTCTGAGCGTTTTACTTATTTTGGCAAGTATTCCAAAATTATTCGGACTATTGGTTGGTGTTTGAGATTTTATGAAAATTGTCGAAACAAGTCTAACAGAAAGAAATCGGATTTAAATAGTGAGGAATTTATGTGTGCTGAGAAACATCTTATAAGATTATTACAAATGGAGAATTTCGATTGTTCGGATGACTTCTTCAAAAATTTGAGACTTGACACTTTTCGAGATGAGGACAATCTCATACGGATCAGAACCCGTTTAACAATGAGCAACGATTCAGATACATTCATTTCACCGATTTTGTTGCCAAATAAGAATGTAATTGTAGAAAGGTTAGTAATACAGAAACATAACGAAGGACACGCGGGATCACAGACGCTGATAAATTTGCTTAGAGAGAATTATTGGATTATTGGCATTCGTTGTCTAGCAAAGAGAGTCGTTCGTCAGTGTCCAGTTTGTCGGAGATATGCCGCTAAACCCTGTACTGCGCCGCCACCCCCGCTTCCTTTAGATCGTATTCGATGTGGATCTGTTTTCGAAGTGACTGGTATTGATCTGGGAGGACCACTAATTTTGAAGGATGGTAGCAAGTGTTGGATTGTTTTGTTTACTTGTGCCACATATCGAGCAGTTCACCTAGAGTTGTGTACTTCACTATCCACAGAAAACTTTTTACTGTCATTGCGTCGGTTTTTTGCAAGACGGGGTTCAGTGAAAACTATATACACCGATAATGGTACCAATTTTCGCGGCACTAGTAATCTGCTTAACCAAATAGACTGGAAAGAACTTTCCGATAGAATGTCAATACAGAAAATTGTATGGCGTCATATACCTCCTACGTCGGCATGGTGGGGAGGTTTTTGGGAGAGAATGATTCGTTCTCTTAAAGATATTTTAAGAAAGATTCTCGGACGAGCAGCTCTTCAGTATACCGAACTATCAACTGTATTGTGTGAGGCTGAGTCTTTATTAAATTCACGTCCTCTTACATATATTTGTGATGATACTGAAAATCTTAAGGCACTTACACCAGCTATGTTTTTAAAGGTCGATGCTAGTATGGACGACAGCCATCACGTCATTTTTGACCATCTTGATGGGAATGTATTAACTGCTCGGTGGAAATATTTAGTCAAGTTGAGTAAGGATTTGAAAGAGAGATTTCGAAGCGAATATTTATCCCTATTGACTCAAAAGAGAGATTGTAAAAAGGTTCATGACGAAATAAAGGTAGGTGATGTGGTTTTGATAGGCAGTGATGATCTAAAGCGAGTAAATTGGCCACTAGGTTTAGTGCTAGATA
Organism: Pyralis farinalis; assembly: GCA_947507595.1. Lineage (NCBI taxonomy): Eukaryota > Metazoa > Arthropoda > Insecta > Lepidoptera > Pyralidae > Pyralis > Pyralis farinalis. The sequence continues at coordinate 17,727,577 of OX382281.1, read as the reverse complement.
TTTATTCTGGTATAGACGGTAGAAATAGGGTAGCTCGTGTTAAGACAACACTGGGGGATAGGGTCAGACCTGCACAACGGCTTTTCCCTCTTGAAGTCAGAACTGTACACGCCACCGCTGAACCAAAACCGACCTCTCCTCAGATGACCACTCGTACTGGTCGACTTGTGCGGATACCTACTAGGCTGGGCTTTTAGGCACCTGATGTAACCTGTTGTTTTGCCTATCTGGCAAAAGGGGGGAGTGATGTTGGAGTTTCTTTAGTAAATACTCTTTTGTTTCTTTATGGTAGAATATTTATATTTAATGTTAGAAAAAATACTTTTAACATGTCAATCTGAATTCTTAAAATATAACACATATACGTACATCTTCTATCCGATTTTTTCTTCTTTTATATATAATTCTATAAACTCCTATTATACAAATCCTCACACTTTTCATACTCCTCCGTCGTGTAGACATACCAACCGCCATGGGCTTGCGCGAGCGTCCTCTCGTCCTCTATTGCCCTAGACTACTGTAGCACATAGTGTTCATGTGGTCTAACATGTAGTTCCCAATAATTTCCTCTTCTTTCAATTGTTGCGGCGTTTTCGGTTGGGTAAGCGATGTCATCGCCAAGTTCATCACCGACGAGACGAGCATCTTCCATATTAATAAATTAACATTGAAGATGCCTATCTTCGTTTCGTCTTTGTAGTCTGCGAATTGATTTTGTTTTAATACGACCTTTTTTTAAAACAACGTCTGTAGGCTTACAAGCATTAGAACTACTATGAAAGATTGCAATATATGGGTACGATGTCACTTTTGCTGCTAATACAGCGACTTCTTAGAAGCTTAATGCTAATATCCCCACTTACCCACAGATACACAACAACCTACCGGAGAGTTGTAATTTGCCTGTAGTTTTCTGTAGAGTGGAGGTACTTCCCCAGACGAACTTCATGAGTCTTAGTGTCAGCACTGTACCAACCACTCTACCACCAACCTAGTCATGATAACTAAGGAATACTGATCTAACATACACATATGAGTATTTGACATGTAATGTTAATACTGAGTGAGAATTTGTAAGTTTATCTAGGTAACCCCCAGATTCATTACGACGGCGTGGTGGAGCAATGGCTAGTAATGCTACTTTGACACAAACGCTCGTAGATTCGATTCCCATACAGGACAAACATTTGTGTGCATGAACATGTCTGTTTGCCTTGGTCTAGGTGTTTTCTATGTATTATAAGTATTAATCCTTCATTTCTCTATGTTTCTTTTCTAATCCTTCCATTTATCCGTTTAAAACAAAGGTCTCACATTGTTGAAGGTAAAATGATGGACATGGACTATTGATTTAAATTGGGCGACGTTGAGGTGATAGTTAAAATGACTACTTACTCCTGTCTTATTATCGACGTTTCTTGCTGTGATTGTCGGAATAATATCCGTTTTTGTAAAATGTATATCCGTATTGAGTATTTCCACTACTTGTCTTAGCGACTTGTCGCTCTTGTCGTCGCTGAGGTAGATGTTGGATGACACCTAGGTTTCTAACCACACCCGGATGTGCGTTAGTCATTCTTCCGTGAGGGGCACCCTCCGGTACCAGATGGGAGGGAGGCGGTGAACTCTCATGAAGTACCCTTTCAGACGATGGAACGAGTTATGTAAGACTCCTGCTGACTAAACACCGTCTAGGGATGCCTTTAGCCGGGAAGGCTTGATGGCAAATGGCTAATGCCGCTAATGGGACGGTGAAAATTAGCTGTGTTATCCCCTGTTGTATCTCCTCGGGTGTGTACACTGCACTGTCTTCGGGTACTCTGCGTTGGTTCCTGTCCAAGTAATAACTGTGTTTGTTCATGCTCCACTCCCGGTCCTCTAATTGGAGATAGCTTTCACACTCATTGGGTCCACTCGCAACTATCCCAAATCTTGTTGCATGCTTTCCATGAAAAATATATTATTATTTTTGCCCATTTCTCGATTCAAGTGATAAAATGTACTTTGTGCAAAGTTTGTAATGTCAATGTTGTTACTAGTCAATATGTCGCACAATCGCTCTACATTATTCTGCACCAGTACGGCGTCGTTGCACGTGGGGTTCAATGACAATTGATGTCGCTTGCATATCTCTATGCGTTTCTTGAAATACCAGTATTCAGGCAATTGTGAGGGCGGTTTTGACTCGCTCTGTTGCCCTGTTCTTGAACATAAATTCAATCCCTTTGATTTAAATTGGGCGAAGTTCAGGTGATAGTTAATATGACTACTTACTCCTGTCTTATTATCGACGTTTCTTGCTGTGTTTGTCGGAATACTATCCGTTTTTGTAAAATGTATATCCGTATTGAGTATTTCCACTACTTGTCTTAGCGACTTGTCGCTCTTGTCGTCGCTGAGGTAGATGTTGGATGACACATAGGTTCCTCTGGTAGGACCCAGTCGTTGAGAAACTTAGCGTGCAAAGAACCTACGAAAATGAAAAATACTGTTGAATTTAATTTTAGAACATCATTTACTAAATTAAAATCATGAAGTCTAACGCTGAAGTCATTAAATTTTTCATATTAGTAAATGTTTTCCGCCTAGTATGAAAACTTACAAATATCAAAGATCAGGAGTGTCACAATAAAGAAGAAGGGCGTAAATCTATTAAAACCAAACATTCCTCGAAACTCGATGCAACCACTTATGAAATCAAATTTAGTGAAGAAGATTTTAATTAAAAAGGAAAAATACAATAAAAGGTAAAGGAAAAATGGTTTCTACTCTAATATATTATATTTAATATAAACTTTTACGAGTTCGGTGGCTCAGTCATGAATGACGCGACTTGAACACCAAAGCTCGTGGGTTCGATTCCCACACAAAGTAAATATTTGTGTGCGTGAACATGTCCGTTTGTCTTGGTCTGGATGTTTTAAGAGAGGTAGAGCGCATCGAAGCAGCCCGTCTGGGGAAGTACCTCCGCCTCACAAAAAACCGCAGCCAAATAATATGTTATGGTAGGTATGGTTTTTTTTTGTTTTCGCCCATGAAAATGAAGACCTACACATGAAGGACTAACCCACACCCGGATGTGCGTCAGTCATTCTTCCGTGAGGGGCACCCTCCAGTACCTGATGGGAGGGAGGCGGTGAACTCTCATGAGTACCCTTTCAGACACCGAACGAGTTATATCAAACTCCTACTGACTAAACACCGCCTAGGGATGCCTTTAGCCGGGAAGGCTTCATCGGAGGCGATCGCCCCAGGGGATGCGGGACGACGCCGATACGTAGATTTTCATTACAATGAGTCTTTAGTCGTTTTAGTCCTTGGGTTTATAATATAGAAAGAAAGACATTTATTTGTACATAACACAACGCTATTAAAAATAGGTAACAACATAATATAAACTCCCACATATAGTACAGAAAATAGTTTTGTGCAGTGTGTTTTGTATAGACAATAGTTTTGTTCACAAATTGGTCCCCAATTTGTGACATCGCACAAAACTATTTTCTACAAGCGCCCATATAATAGTCAACAACTTGATGTGGAAAAGTCAGTTTTTAATTATCGATTAACAAGAGCGAGGCGATATGTGGAATGTACATTTGGTATACTGGCTAATAAATGGCGAATTCTTCATCGACCTTCAAATGTGTCGTTGGATTTAGCTGTTGACATTGTGAAAGTGTGTTGTTTATTTCAAAATTTTATACATAAACAAGAGGGCGTAAGGCGTAATCTGTTATTAACGAGTGTGGTGAATTACAGGAACCTTTACCCTATAGGTCCAATAGAAATAGTTCCTACAACAGCTAATGATTATACGTGACAAATATAAAGAGTATTTTAATTCCGTGCAGGCAGCAGCGTGGCAGGGTGCCATGGCAAAATAATTATTGTTAAGACCATTGATACAATTAATTTGGGGAAGATATGCCAATCGGGTACTTGTCTATCACTCGAGAAACCGGCACGGCATCGGCGCGGCAGCTGCGCGGTGGCGGCGGCGCGTATAGGGCCGAAACACATAACCGCGTTGCGACGCTGCAACGCTAAAATCGGCGGTTTGCGTTGCGGCGTCGCGAAACGAGCGTTTTATTGTCGTATAGTAGGATATCCAGTTCCTAGTGATTTTTTATTGTGGATAGACGTGTCTCTGCCAACCATCGTGAGAAACGTAATACTTATTTGTTATTAAGAAGACATTACTCTGTTTTAAATATACGACAAAGAAGATACTGGATACATCCATTTAATAAGGCTATGAATCCCGATGGTAAGTACTTTTCTCGAAAATACAAAGCATTAAAGATATACGAAAAAAAAATTTTTCGCCTACTTTAGAATGAAGAGCTACTTAGCGGGTTATCAAAATATGTACGTAAAAAAATATTAAAGGAAGGAAACCTGTTACTGCTTTGGAAATGTTGGGCTTGACTATATGGTAAAGTAAAACAAATACGTTTTTTATTGATATTTATGGCACTAGGAATCAAATTAAGTTTTTTGCATTATACTTAATTACTTTAAGAATATTTTAATAGGTTTTTCAAAAATACAATGATTAATTCAAGAAAAATCAAACTCTTACCTTGTGTACCATATTGTATACTTGTCGTTTCGTCCAGTGTAAATAGTGAATTTACTGGACATTGTTGGTTTGATGGCTCGGAATGTATTTGTGAGGATGTGGCAGACCTCGGTTCAGTAATGGAACATCCAGGAGTGTGGTAGCCACTCTGAAAAGTATTATCGTATCTCTGAGTTAAATATCCTTGACTATAGCCCTGATGTTGATAATCTTGAGTATAGCCGTGAGGTGTATATTGCTGAATTGAAGGCCGAAGAATGTTTGTTAGTATTTGAAGCACTCGACTTTGAAATATCAATGTTTGATGATCATTCAAAGATGGTAAAATCCCCTTAAAAAAATGCAAATGTCTATTCTCCGGTGTTTTTAATATTTTCAACATATTTTCTTCAAAGTCATCCTTCTCATCTGCCTTTCGTTTTCGTGATTGACTTTCATAACGAGGGAATGTTGTTATTTCATTTTGATTCTCACTATTTTCTTCGACTAAATTTATACTGGGATCAGTTGCATTTTGTGAAACATTTTTCAAAAACTGTAATTGTTTATTCAAATGATATTCTTTGATTTTTACAGCTCCAGCTCCAGACCGAGTGGCATCTTTTTTTTTTATATATTTAGCAAAATAATTTTTTATGGCCTTCCATTTCTTAACTAGTTCATTACCTGAAACAGAAAAATCACAAATGAAAAATTGAAATAAAGATAAAAATGCCCTAGATTACGTTTAAACTACAAAATTATTAACCTTAAGCGACCCTTAACAAATTTATAAAGAGCTTTAAAAATTATGTACACAAACTGCTACAGGTAAAACAGTATGATTTTTGTTTTTTGTTTTTTGTTGTTTTTTTTGTTTATTGTTGAAACTGAATAAAATTTTCAAAAAAAACATCAACTGCTTGTTCCTGATTAGGTAAGTAAAATCTGATTTTACATGTGTTTTTGGAAAAGTAATTCAGCTTAAGCAATATTATCACCCGTAGCAGTTTGCGTATATAATTTTATAGCACCTTGTATTATTATACCTACATTTTTATTATTTTATTACATGCCTACTAGTTATTATTTCATTTCAGATTTCTAGCAACCGGCAGTGACTTTAAAACCATGCATACGAATTACTACCGAGGAATAAGTACAATAGCAAAAATTGTGAGGACAGTTTGTCGCGCCATATGGAAACATCTATCAAGTCAAAATATACCTCCTATAACAAGACAGCTTCTAGAAGATGTCGCTATTGAATTTGACCAAAAAGCGAATTTTCCTAACTGCATAGAAGCTCTCGATGGTAAACATGTCCGTATTTGGTGTCCTGCGCACAGTGGATCACTATTTTACAAATTAAATTAGCTCTTGTTGATTCTAGGTATAGATTCATTTTTGTCGATATTGGATCGTATGGAAAGTGACTCCACCGTTTTCCAGAACTCTAAACTTTATGATTTGATTATGAAACATAAATTTCTGAAAAAAACTATTCCAAGCACCGAAGCCTTTACCAGGTAATCAAAATGCAACTCCATTTGTTTTTGTGGGAGATGAAGCATTCTCAATTTCAAATAACGTTATGCGCCCTTACTCAGGAAAGCATTTGTCGGTACAACAACGAATTTTCAATTATCGGTTGAGTCGTGCCCGAAGATATGTGGAGTGCGCTTTCGGCATCCTAGCCAATAAATGGCGCGAGCTATGAATGTGCAATATGAATTTGCGACAGACATTATTAAGGCATGTTGTGTACTACATAACTTTGTTTTGAATCGAGATGGAGTACAAGCGTCTGATGACATTATCTTTGATGATTCTGATCTTCAAATATTACAATCGCCGACAACTAATGAAAGTAGTATGAGCCCACATCTAATACGAAATATTTTTTGTAATTACTTTTCTAGTGATGTTGGTGCCCTTAGTTGGCAATTAAATAAATATGAATTTGACAAAATATTGATTTAGTCTATTTGACATGTAAACGGTGAATAAACAATTTAAATAGCAATTTAGGATTTTGTTTTTTGTTTTGTATACCTTTTAGGATTAGGGCGCCATATACCTACAGACTTTATAGTACACTCAAGAACTGTGCCTTATAAATAAAGAAAATGGCGACGCTGTTATTTGTGTCTCGCTCACACAAGCATAAGTGTGAGCGTGAGGCAAATAACAACGCCGCCATGTTCTATCCCTTTCTTTGATAACTTATTTCAAAAGAAAAGACTACACGACTTACCCAGTTTTGATTTTTCGGTAGCGTCTTTTTCGTTGTAATTTTCATAAATGATTTCACAAATGGTTTTCCATGCCTCTTGTTTAATAAATTTGTCTTTATAAGTTTCGCCACTGGAATTCCACAAACAAGGGCGTTCCTGAACCAAAGATATAAATAAATCGATGTCAACGTTAGACATTTTAAGTTTAAAACTGCTTCCTGGTTGACTGACACGTGTTGTTTGCTAGAGTGATAGAAACAAACTCACTCATTGTCAACAAGTATGACGACTTAGCGGCGCGGCGCCGCAGCGCGGTTATGTGTTTTGTCCCATACACAGAGCCGCGGCGCGGCGGCGGCGCGGATAAAGTATGTTCAGGTCTATGAAGAATATTAAACAGTATTTAAGAAAAATGAACAGTATTTTATTTATTTATTGTTTTAAATACATATTTTTTAGCGCTTCTCGCACAACTTACTAATTAACAATATTTTTAAAAAACTTCATACGCCTCATCACAATTATAACTGAAATTAAAATAAATGAGGAGCTCATTTTTTATTAAATTAATAGATGCTCTATTTCTATCCTCCAACCACTTAGCATTCATTACTGAAAAAACTCTTTCAGTAAATGCTGAGGTGGCGGGTACAGAAAGTAGATATGAGACAATTTTAGTTATGTTTTTAAATTCTTCTGAAGTCTTTACTAATAAATGGCTCCACTTTTGGCCAGTACTCATTTCAAGAAAATTTTTGTGTTCTGATATTTTTTCATAAATAACTTTGAAATTTGTTAATCTATACTATTATTATAAAGAGGAAAGATTTGTATGTATGTTATGAATAAACTCAAAAACTACTGGGCCGATTTCAAAAATTGTAAGTGGTCGCATGACGTCGGATTGGTATTGAATGCGGCTAAAACAAAGGCTATGCATATACATTCCCCGCATGATAAATTGCGATGTGCACCTGATATAAAAGCCCATAATCATAATTGCCTTCACTACGGAATCGACGCGTGTAGCTGCGAAAAAATTGAATTTGTAAAGAAGCATATGTATATAGGATTACTAATAGATGACAAATTCAGTTGGAGACAGCATGTGGAGTATGTGCACAACAAGCTGAGATCAATCTTAAGTCGACTAGTGATTTTCAAATACAAGTTACCCTATAATACACTTAGGATGCTTTACTTAGCACTCGCAGAGTCGATAATAAGATATGGTCTCAGTAGTTATGGGAGGTCGACTAAAACTAATTTAAACGATATATACAACCTACAAAATAGGATACTCAAAAACATCGTACCTAAAAACATTAAAGAAAAATATCGTGACGAATATTCCAAACTATTTAGGTTTTGTGGTGTACTTCCCGTGCAAAGCATGATCAAGTTATCAGTACTGAAAGAAGAATTTGCGAATACGGGCCATGTACAGAAGAAACATCGAAGCAATAAGCTAAGACCACTGCCGAACATGGATACTTTTGTCGTACCTTCACATAACAATAAATATGGTATGAAAACATATCAATACATGTTACCAAAAATTATTAACAGTAACAATTATTAACCTCCCTAAAGACATACAAGAATTGTACCTTACCAGCCCTGAGACAATTAAAAGAATAAAAAAATATTTCATTTGCAGTGAGAATTTTGATTACGCGTTATGACGCGTAAATGAACTAAAACTTTTTTTGTAGCATTTTGCACGCATGCATCTTAAATTAATTAATTAAGTCGAACTATTGGCTGCGTATAAGCCATTATGTGGCTTGTGGTGGACTGAAGTTGCAGGAAAGGTTGTATTGTATCCTGTGGACCTGTGATAGATGGCGGCGCTGTAATAAACGGATGTTGAGATTCTGTCAGACTTTGTGATATAATTACCTTATGTGTAGAATGGATTGAACGACTATATTGTGGCTGAATAATTTTATCAGAAATAACCCGAATAGAAGTTGGTGAAGTAGTACGCCTGGGAGCTTTTGAAAATTGTGAAGTACTAGGCTGAATCTTAAATGATATATTTGGCAACCATCTTTTATTCTTCATATCTTGGAATGTTTGTAAAATTCTTATGCGTGCTTCTCATTTTTCGTCTGTAGTCAGCTCTTTCATGAAAGGAACCAAAGATAAGCAATTATTAGTACCAGCATCTTCATTAGATTGGAGTGCCTTTAATATTTGATCATCATAGTTGCTTTGTTTAGCTCTCTGTTTTTGTGGATTGTGGTTCTTCTGATAAATCAGCGTCATCCTGGTTTGATCCACTTTTCTGCTGCCTTCAGTCTGTCGCGATTCCATACATGGTACCAGAAACAACATGCGTTCGAAGTAAATACATGGTCGCTGTTTTGAAGCTACTCGTCCAGATCTTAGCGACTTTTGAGCATTCAGTTCTCTAGCGAAGCAGGTCCACAAGTTATTCATTTTTGTTTTTGGATGTCATGACCTAAAAGGAAAAATAAAAAAATATTATTCAAAATAATTTTAATTTTATGTAATAAATATCACTAATAGAGGGTGATTTTTGCTCTATTTGAATTTGATATTCGAACGATTCCAATGATAATCTGAACAATTTTTCAACAAGCATAGATTGAAATAATAAAAATGGAACCTCCCTTACAAAGTGCGATCATGTGACTGACGTTTTTGTTATATATCACTTATGTTTGAGAAGAAAGTTGTACAGAATGGGGACACTAAATCAATCCTGTCAGGTAGTCCGAAAATCATTCATAACATTGCCACAAACGTTTATAATTATGAATGTTTTTCTTGCAGATATTTGGCAACGGCATACTTTTCTGAACTTTCTTTAGATTACCTAATTGGTGAATTTACAATCAGAGGGATAGTAAAAACTACTTGTAAACAAATATGGAATGTACTTCTTCCACTACATATGCCTGAAAAGACTGAAGAAGGTTGGATTAGAATTGCTCATGAATTCTACGACCGTACAAACTTTCCTAATTGTATAAGAGCGATAATGGAAAACACATATGAATCATGCAACAAATTTTTTTTTACATATAAGAAGTTTTTTCTTGCACTTTGATGGCTTGGACCGATGTCGACTACAAACTAGTCCATATTGACGTAGGTCCATACGGAAGCAGTAGTCATTCTGAAATATTTAAGTCATCACACATGGGAAAAATGTTAATTGACAAAAGACTTAATCCACTTGTTACTGAATAGACTTTTTGTATCAGATTCTAATGAAATTAATATATGTATAACATTATGTGATTTAATGATTAGGAAAAATATATAAAAAAATATTCGGCTATTGGAAAACCGACAAAATGGTGTTCTTATAAAAGGACGCTAGTAATAAACTCTACTTGCGTGGTGTGTATGAAAGAAAATAGACAAGTGACTTTGTTACTTTTTATTTGTGAACAAAATTGAATAAAAAAAAAGGGAATTATATTTTAGTGCGGTAATATTCAAAACATTCTTTTGACTGTCTTGCAAGAAAAAAATGCTTTTTATGGCAAACAACACACCTCGTTTCATTTATTTGATATTTTATAATCTTATAAATGTTATCATCATAACGAGAGCTCTTGCGAAAACTTTCTGAAGTGCGACCTGGCTTTCTGTTTTGCGGTAAGTTTCAAGAAGTTCAGTTGCAATGCTTCTCCGAAATTGTAGATGATCTAGTTCGCCTCCATCAATGTGATAAAGTTGCCATGCATTTTGTAATGACAAGTCCTATCTAAGCAATGACAAGTCAATGAAAAATACCACTTTTTCCCGTGTATCGATGTTCGACATAGACCAATATTCTGGTCTGACCTATCTAATCCTCCCATATTTTCGTTATAATTTTTTATAAGGGCTGGCTGGTCAACTAGAAAATATTATTTTTGTTGTTGTGAATAGCGTCTTTATTTTACCTAGCGGCATAACTTTAGCAGCATTTGAAGCCACTGTAACTACACTGTCATCGTTCCACTTACACACGACAATATTTTCGGCTCTTGTAGATTTATTTGTACTTCAATGAACCACGATCCGTCTTTTTGAAGTATTTGTTTGATGATAGTGGACATTTCGACACTCTATTTTCTCTAATTGTTCCAGTTGCTTGCAAGCCCCGTACCCGTAGCTCATCAAATAATGGAATCGATGTGAAGAAGTTATCGAAAAATACGTGGAAAGGTGACTGTGCAGTGGTGATTGTACGGAGAACATCTGCAAACTGTAAACTGACACTGGCTCCTAGCCCCATTTTTTATAATCGTAGCCTTCAGATTACCCTTGATAGGCGACGATTACCATAGCACATATCCAAGGCGAATAGATCGAAGCCAAAATTTGTAACCCCATCTATATGGTTGGATAGGTTTTTTCCTTATAAATTGTTTGCAAGGACGTCCACCATAATATGGAATCATAGCCTCATCGTTGCTATAATTTTTTTCGAATGGTGCAAACTTTAAATAATTTTCGTTCAATGCATCAAAGTGGCCTCAATTTAGCATACTTGTTGTTAGTTTGTAAACTTGTATTATCACAACAATGTATATGTGACATCATAAACGTGAACCTGTCTCTTGACATTATATTAAAAACTAAGGGCACACCGCAATCTGCGGCATTTTCCCAATACATATATCTTTTGGGTAGCACCACATAGCCACTGAACAAAAGAATTCCTATGAAACACTTAATTTCATAAGATGTTACGTTTCCTATTTTATTTTTTTGCCTAATGTACTTGTTTGTGCATTTTACCAGCAAATCAATTATTTCATTGTTGAAAAGTTGCTCAAAATAATAGAGCTCATTTTGCTTTCTTGCTGCTTGCTGCATTATCGTTCCATGGATTAAAGGTGGGGCGAATATCTCGTGTGATCCAATTATAGTTTTTGGTATGCTAACACTTTTAGAAGTTGAGGGTAGATATGGTTTATGAGAAACCTCGACTTCATTTGAGGGACTGCAGCCACTGATGCGTCTTCGTTTTGCAACTTCAGCGACAGGTATATCGTCATCATCACTATCATTTTCGTCTGATATACAGTTATAATGAACCTGTGCTGGAGTCCTCAGTTGAGTGCCAGGTAAATTTTGAATTTGGACTTGATTTTCGTCACCGGAATCCTGACGTCAGCATTAAATATTTCTGGTGGTAAGAATGTAATGCTGTCAGGAATAGAAGTGTATTCATTAATGTACAAGTCTCAAGGATATCGTTAAGTCGAGTTTCCTAATCTCTTCTACAAACTTTCCTAGCAAAAGAAAACATTCGTATTGTAAGAAGTAGCAGTTGATATTACTACTGGTCTTTGTAAAGAACACCTTGTTTGAACACAAAAGACAGAAAAGTCTCATTTATTAACTAAATTCTATTCATTTTATATAGACGATAGTTCAAACTTATATTAGGCATTTTCGCAAAAGTTTTTAATTTTAATAATAATAAAATAACTCACCTCATTTCACTCATGATAAATTAGCTAAAAATACTTGCTCTACAAATGCCTTGGCGCCTTGCCTCGTGCCTACCTTCGTCCTTTGCACGAACTTGTAGACCTCAATAAACTAAAGTGGTAAAATTAATGAAGATATTAAAATAATATGGTCAAAATTGGACTTTTATTTAATTTACTTACCGCAGAACTGTCAGTATCCGCTATCTACACCTTGATCTTTGATAAAAATAAGTTCATTAAAATACCATAATGAGGGTTCCGGTATCTCATCATTGGATACACCTGATGTTTTCTTTTGGTCGATTTTCTGGCACTCTTTGTTAAAATTTGTGCGTAAAGTATTAATTTTCTTTTTAAATGTCTCCTCATTGAATTCGCGTTTATAGATTTTTAATACTTTAAGTAATTTTATATTGGCAGACTTCTTTTATTTTTGTTTAGATAATCCTTAGATTTCACTTTCCATAACTCTGGATAGTCACGATATAAAGATATGCAATGTTAAAACCTTATTCAACACACTTTATATAGAATCTTTTCTTAGCATGCTCTATGATCTGTCAAAATTATTGATTTTGTAATTTAAAATTTCAAAATGTGATATTTTAGGAAATACCGAAAAACAAAGTGAGTCTGAAGAAAGTCTGGAGCAAGATCTGACGAAGTAAAAATTCAGTGCACCACGTCTGAGACCACCAGCCTCCTGCTGTGGGCTACGTGGAGAACCGTCGGGATATTACTACCTTTTCCAAACCCGATAATCTCCGGACATCTAACTAATCTAAAATTAATATACCTGCAGACCCTGTTGTGGACTACGGCGGCTGACAAACATACCGATGCGGTGTTGGTCCGTAAGGCGGTCCCCACCATTACCAACAACTTCTACGTCTGGATCTGCGTGCTGGCTAGCACGCTAACCTGCCGTCAACAGTCGTCGACCACTATAGCCGGCGGCTACTTAGTACGTAGTAGTGATATACCGGTTAGACAAATTAAAACGCGAGTTCTTAAAGACCTTATAGCCGAACTTATAGTGAACCCATTTTTTATATTTATTATTTTGTAAAATAGCCCTATTAAATTTGTATCGCTTTTAATACTCCCTTTTCTTCGACTAGTAATATAACAAATATGAGAAGCAAAACGAACTCTCGTTCCGCGATCGGAACGAAATCAGTTGGGCTCGGGTCTGGACGAGCATGTCCCCCATGTTTCTCGACTAGCGAGCGAATGACCGAAATATTATCAATTGCACAACGAGACGTTCAATTGGTTGCGTCATTCGCGATTGTCAATGGGCTTCAATCAAAATTTCCATCATTCGCCTTTAATAACATAGTTGCGAATGACAATGGATTCAATTGCCTCTGTAGACGATCATTTGGTTCATCGTAAAAATGTCGTAAAAATTGTCAATGAGGATCAGTAAAGTTATAGCAAATTCAATAGAACTAGTATTCACGATATTCTTTATGAACTAAGAATGATATATATTTTTAAATTATCCTAATCGGACCATTACTTACGAAGATATTAAGTAATAAACATATAACGGGACAGGCCCACCACTCATACCAACCACTGTGTCTCCTGTGTAGCCAGAATTAACAGCGGCGACCACAAAAAAGGCAATGAACAGTGAAGTCCATTGCCGTCCCGGGGGTTAAACTACAGCTGCCTTGGAACTCACAAACGAATTTAATCAGAAGAAATTTGTAGGAGTAGGAAGTTTTAGAATTGACTTCCCCTCTTGGCAAAGTGAGAGACAGCAATATGACAAATAAGGCATTTAAAACCTCAAAGAGATGGCTAGTCAAGTGAAGCTCAACTGCCGTGCACCACGGATAATCAAATATCTAACACTATTGGGACCTAACCTGTGAGTTGTTACCTAACACATCGATTCCAATAATATAGATTGCAGAACCGCCTAAACGCCTGGTAGTTCTCCCTTGTTGCCACCAAATCAGAATAGTATGTGACACGCAAGGAATTTAACATATCGCCCCGCTCCCGTTGCCAGAGATCGCACTCCCAGAGAACATGATGTGCTGTTTGCTCGAATTCATGATTTGTCGTAGAACACTCACATAAAGGCGATGACACAAGTCTAAATGAAAAGAGCTTTGCCCTAAAGTTTCCATGCCCTGTTAAAAATTGCGCAACAGGATGATCGACTTCTAACCACTCTTTACTTAATCTGTCTCGCACTGATTGAAAGAACAGATACAAGTGGCGTCCTTTAGTAGAAGTTTCCCATCTTTCTTGCCATTCAGACAGTAAAGTTTCAAATACCTCGTCAATTGGTTTGAACAATCTAAGAATTTTGTCAATATCGCGGCGTTTTAGAAAGTCAGGGTGTATGTTTTTAGAGGTGTAGTACATTGAAGCCCGGCGTTGAATTTCTAAGTCAACTGGTAATACGCCTGCCAGCACTGGTAGTGCCTCGGTACTCACAGTTCTATACGATTTACATAAGAATATTAAAGCGAGCCGCTGACTTTGCAGCAACTTGCGACGCGCAGCACCTATGGTAGCCCTATCAGCCCATGCAGGTGAACCGTACGTAATACATCCTACATATGTGGCTGTGTAAATAATTTTTAACGTTTTAAAAGTTAAGCCCCACGTCGAGGTGGAAATTCGAGTTAACGCATAAAAGTTCTTTTTGGCTTTTTCTCCAACCTGCTTTATGTGTTCAATGTAATTAAAACCTTTGTCTAACAGTAATCCCAAGTAACAAACCGAGTTTTTATTTGCAACTGATACTCCATTGAAGTGGAATCGCGGCGGAACCTGCAAAGTGTTATTAGAGTGTAATTTTGTGCTGTTTAAATATAAAACGTATATAATATAAGTACTAATAAAGTAGAAGCTGGGTTTGTGCAAGCTCAATCAGATAACCTTCCAAAAGTGCTTATTTATCTACGTATGTAGGTACTTATTAGTAATATTTAATCTGTTAGTGGTGGGAAGGTGTAAGAAAGGATGAATGTAAAGTGTAAGTACAGGGACGTATTCATAACTTATGATCTATTCATAAGTTATGAATACGTCCCTGTACTTACACTTTACATTCATCCTTATATTATCTTGATTTTCATCATCGTTTATAGTATCTTGATATACGAATGTTGTTTTATTCATTCATATGAAGATCATTTCGCATATGGCTGTTTAACCTACCTTGTTGCGCTTTATTTAGTGCATGGTTCTCTACACTTGCTGATCTAGGTATGACAGAAACCTTAATATTGGTTGCCAATAGCTGTTTTTTTTGCTATCTCGCTTTTTGTTACAAATAATTAGTTCAATGTGTACTTAAGTAGGATGACTTGAATATAAAGCAAAATATATAAAAAATTTTTATACATATATTTTAATGCCGTTTTATTTATTTATTACAGATCGGCACGTGAAAGCTATGGAGATGATGCTGTAGGTTTTGTCTAAGTCCAGAGGTCGGGACATGTTTGTACGGTAAAAGCAAAAATAACGCCTGAACGTAGAATAAAAAGTAAAACGTATTGCTGCACATTTACATGTGATGAAAATGAGGGGACGGTTTTGAACGTGGATTGTCATGACTGTGCTGCTCAAAAGGGAGGCTAGCTATAGCGTAGCATTTTTGGTGTGGCTCCATAGACGCAGCGAGGAGCCGTCTCCCACTGAAAATTAATGTTACTCGGCCAAACCAAAGCTGGCTACTATAGGTACAACTACAAAATTTATAAAAGCTAAAGATATAGTTCACACCTCAGTTACTATTGAAGTTAAAAACA
Source organism: Pyralis farinalis (assembly GCA_947507595.1). Taxonomy (NCBI): domain Eukaryota; kingdom Metazoa; phylum Arthropoda; class Insecta; order Lepidoptera; family Pyralidae; genus Pyralis; species Pyralis farinalis. The sequence continues at coordinate 17,711,520 of OX382281.1, read as the reverse complement.
CTGATAACACTAAAGGAGACCAGTTTTTCCTAGCGGTTGTGCAAAGCATAAAGGAAAATTCTATTAAAAATCAGTTATCATCATACGTTACAAAGAATGAGTTGAAAAAATTGTCTTTGCATAATCTCGTTCAACAATACAAAAAGGACGGCAATAATATAAATAGCGCAGATGATTTTATTGATTATTGCTCTACTAAAATCACCATAGAAGAATGTCACAAAGCAGAAGAAGCACCAGTTTGTCAAGCTAGTTCACCGTTATGGCATGAGTTAAGGTATTGTAGAATAACCGCATCTAAAGTTCTCGAAGCTGCACATTGCAAGACTCCTGATGGTGCTTTAGTTGAACAAATATTTGGTGCCTCTGTACCAGAGACTCTGGCGATGAATAGAGGCAAACGATTGTAATCCGATGTCAGAGCAGAAGTAGCCAAAACAAGGAAAATAGCCTGTAGCCTGGGCAGAGGGTGTCTAGGATCCCCCAAATAATTTTCTTCACTTGACTACACAGGAAGGCTAAAGAAAACTAGACTCCATTCCGGTTCAAGATGAGACACCATTTATTGAGTAAACAAACACCTTATGTTATTAACAAAAATCTTTATAGCGCGATTCAGAAATTGCCTAACATACATATGGCGCCATCTAGTGGCGAATAGGTGAAACTAATAAGTAAACACACTTTTACTATGGAATATTAAGTAATAAACTTAATATTTATAATATATACTATTTTTTAGACTTAAGGGGGCAAACAATCTAAGTTTAATAAATAAAGTACTTATATCTAAACATTCCGGCCACCATGAACCAAGTGTTCATCAAGAATAACGTTAATAGATACGTGCATAAACTTACTAGCTATTGAAACTTAACAAAAAAAAGAATAAAAATAAACTAAATAATGAAAAGTACAAAGGTACAATTTTATATTAAAATAACTAATATGATAGTATAGGCAGAACACATATTTTCGATACGGGCCGTTTAATAATATTATTTTTGCACCGCAGAGAAACTACTCGAGTGACTTTGTCCAAGCCAGTATGTTTTTCCACAATCAACCCGTATAACCAGCGTGCTGGTGGTAGATTGTCTTCCATTACCAAGACTATGTCTCCAATATTGGGCTCAACAGTTCGTTGATTCCACTTATAGCGGCGAAAAAACTGGACCAAATATTCATGAGACCATCGTTTCCAAAAATTTTGAACCATCTTTTGAGTTAATTGCCATCGCTTTAAGGGGCTAACGTTGATAGTTTCATAGTTTGCATCTGGTACCGACAATAAGGGTTCTCCTATTAAAAAATGTCCAGGAGTCAACGGTAAATCTTCATCAACATTCTCGCTGATTTGCGATATTGGTCTCGAATTGAGACATGCCTCTATTTGAGCCAATAAAGTCGCGAGTTCCTCAAACGTCAACGTAGTTGTAGCTATGACACGTTTGAGGTGGTATTTGGTAGATTTGACTCCACTCTCCCATAATCCTCCAAAATTAGGACTTTGTGGCGGAATATTGTGCCAAACTGTACCGTTGTTCGCGAGACATTCTCCAATTTTTTGGTTAAAAGAAGCTTTTTCTTCCAAAACCATTTGCTTTAGTTCCCGAGCTGCTCCGATGAAATTGGATCCATTGTCGCTCCACAACTCGGAACAATGGCCTCGTCGACTAACAAATCTTCTGAAAGCTGCAAGGAAACCTTCCGATGTCAGATCACTAACGACTTCTAAATGAATTGCTCGAGTTACTAAGCATACGAACAGGCATATGTAGCCTTTACTAGAATGGTGACCACGACCCTTCGTAGATTTTACAGATATAGGGCCAGCGTAGTCAACTCCACTACGTTTAAATGGGCGTTCTGGAGTGACACGTGAAGAAGGTAATTGTCCCATTAATGGATGCACTGCCCTTTGGCTGTGACGCAAGCAAGTTATGCACTTTCGCACAATAGTTTTAACTTTACTCTTCAAACGGATAATCCAATATTTAGTCCTCACGAAGTTTATCACCAATTGAAGGCCTCCATGAAGAGTTTGGACATGTGCATCTAAAACTATCAAATCAGCCAACCGAGAATCGTAGGGGATTATGATTGGATGCCTTTCGTTGAAGTTCAAATCCGATTGTTCCAAACGACCACCTATGCGTATTAAGTTATTCTCATCCAGAATGGGGCTTAATGAATAGAGTGTGCTTTGCTTCGATACAGTTCCGCAGGTACGCAAGTCTTTTACTTCCTTAGCGAAACGATTCAGTTGACACTTGCGAACACAATTAATTAATGTCTCGTGCAATTCACGATGGGTAAGCCAAGTTTGAACCTGAGAACTATTCCTATTACAAATAATGGTTATAAATCTTCTGCAGTACGAAAGTACTCGCTTCAACTTGTTCAGTGAGGAAAACCTGGATATTATGTCCTCTATATCATTAGTTGAGGTAACAACTCCACACACAGGTTTCTTCGATCGCTCTTCTAAAGTTACGTCGGCTGATTGGCTAAGTTCCTCTAGTGGACTGTATACTATTTGATCGGTACTTAGCCAACGGGGCCCACTCTTCCACAACTTTGCATTGACCATATCGGACGGTTTTATTCCTCTGGACGCATAATCCGCTGGATTATCTTCCGATCTGACATGAGACCAATAACTTCGGTCAAATCGGGTGATGATATCGGATACTCGGTTGCTAACAAACGTCTTCCATTTACTGGGGTGACTACTTAACCATGCCAGTACTATTGACGAGTCGGTCCATGCATGTATGTGTGTTTTTGGTATTTTCATAACATCCGAAACATCTGTTAACAACTTGGCCAATAACGTAGCTCCACACAATTCCAACCTAGGTATCGAAACCTGTTTTATAGGAGATACTTTCGTTTTTGAGGTGATAAGATTGACATTTATGTGTCCTTGGAGATCCTTGGTTCGGGTGTAAATCACAGCTGCATAGGCGTCATTCGAGGCGTCACAAAACCCATGAAGCTCTACCATTTTATTAGGTCCCGTATGAATCCATCTTGGAATACGAAAGTTCTTCAATTTCAGCAGATCTTCTCGGTAAGTCAACCATTCTTGCAATAAGTTTCCAGGTAGTTGGTCATCCCAGTCAATGCCTGAAATCCAAAGCTTTTGAATAAGTATTTTAGCTCGGATTATGACTGGCGATATCCAACCTAACGGATCAAATAACCTGGAAATATCCGAAATTACCTTTCTCTTCGTTATAGGCAGACTCAATTCCAGAAGATTAACGGAGTACTCTATTTCATCTGTAACACTATTCCAGGTAACACCAAGGACCTTTATTTTATTCTCTACTCCTTTTCCTAATCCTAATTCCACTGATTTTTCTGACATTACTGATTTTTCAAGATCTTTTTCTATTCTTTCCAACAATTCTTGATTACTGCTTTTCCATTTTTGTAACACAAATCCTCCTCTATTTAACATTTCACTAATCCCTTTGTATATTTTCAGGCCTTCGTCGAGCGTCGTGCACCCAGTCATCAGGTCGTCCATGTAATAGTCAGTTATTACTCTTTCAGCAATATCCTTTGATATTTTGGATTTACTATTTTGGTTGTTCCTTTCTGGTGGAAGCATCAATTCCTCAAATCCTTCGCCTTCATCATACGCTACTTGTTGCAGACTTCTCACCGCAAGATAAGGCGCGGATGCCGTGCCGAAAGTGACCCGAAGAAGTCTATAGTGTTGAAGTTCTCCATCTCCAATCCGCCACAAAATACGTTGGAAATTTGTGTCTTCTGGGCAAACGATAATTTGTCGATACATTTTTGAAATATCGGCAACCAAACATATTGGATGTGATCTCCATCTCATGACGATATTTCTTAAGTCTGGTTGCAGTGTTGGACCTACCAATAACTCGTCATTAAGCGAAACTCCATTATCTCCCTTTGCCGACGCGTTAAAGACAACGCGTACCTTGGTAGTTGACTTATCTTCTCGCACTACTGCATGGTGAGGCAGATACACCGTGCCTTCTTGATTTAACTCTTCAATAGGAATTGATTCTAAGTGATTTAGATCAACATATTCTTGTATCACTTTCTCGTACTGGTCCTTTAGATCTGGATTTTTAAGCAGTCGTCTCCCCAAAAAATTTAAACTTCTTTTTGCAATACCTTTCGAATTGCCATGTACACATTGAAGATTATCGCTACGAAAGGGAAGCTTTACGACGTATCTACCAGAGTCATCTCTTCTCGTGGTTTGTCTAAATATTTCTTCACATCGCAATTCTTCTTCACTTAATATATTTTTACCCTTAGTAGTGTCTTCTCCTTCGATTTCCCAAAATTGTTTTAAAAGCTCATCTACCGAATCAACCATCTGAATGTGCATACTTGTGATTTCGCCACTGTGGTAATCAGAACTTTCATCTGATTGAATACGCCCAGATAAGATCCAACCGAATTTTGTATTTTGCGCCATCGGCGTTCCTGGAGGACCTTTGACTATACCTTCTTCTAATATCTGACCGTAAATCTCCGCACCCAGTAACATATCAATCTTATTAGGAGTACTAAACATGGGATCTGCTAACTTTAATTCCGGTAAATTTGAACAGAAATCTACTGAAACCTTTCTTGACGGAAGTAAATTGGTAAGCTTATGTAAAACATGGGCTTTCACTTCTAGAACAAACGTTGGATCTTGCATTGACTTAAGCTTTATAGAAACGGTGTATTTTGAGATGACTGATCTATTGTCGTCACTACCTACACCAGATATGAATATTTTGTTGCGAATTCTCTTGAGTCCAAGTGCCTGCACTACAGACTCGGTCACAAAGGAAGCTTGGGACCCTTGGTCTAATAAACACCTTATAATCATATCTTCGCCTGTTTTTGATTCTACTTTTGTTAGCGCGGTAGCTAAAAGTACTTGACCTGACAGCTTCGCGAAACAATTGGTAGTAACATTATCTTGGTACTCATCTTGTGAATTTGATTCAGTTGTTGCTGTAGCAACAACAGGCTTAGTAACCGATGAACCCTCACTATCGGTTGGTTTCGATTCAGAAACATCGGGGGGATGAAGTAACGAATGATGTTTTCGTTTGCATATTCTACATCTCACTGTTTGCCGACAGGTATACACGGAGTGATTGCTTCCAAAACAATTGAAACATAATTTACTGGTTTGTACAAAGTTATGACGTGTGCTATAGTTATCTTTAGCGAATTCTTTACAGTTGAAAAGCCTATGTTCGCCTTTACACCGAGGACAACGTATATTTGGACTGAAACTAACTGTATTTACATTTTCTTCTTCAAATTCGCAAACATCAACGTTATGAACATTTACATTTTTATTACTAAACTTCGATCTATTCTTAGTATCTAAAAACTCCAATGACCTAAACTTATGCTCCAAAAATTCCTTAAAACCATTGAGAGTGGGCAACTCGTCACACGTTTCATTAGATTTTAATTCCCAGTGTTTCCTGGTCTCTGGATCTAACTTTTCACTCATCAAATAAATAATTATTGCATCCCATCCTTTAGTGGAAATCCCTAAATTATCCAATGCATCTAGACCATCAGACATTGTATCCAGTAGTTCTTTAAGACCTTTGGAAGATTCGGTTAGTAAGACTTTTTGACCAAATAACCGTTTGAAAATATTGTTAGACAAATATCGTTTGTTATTGTATCTGTCCGATAACTTCTTCCAACAACTAACATAGTTGTTACTAGTTATGGGTATGTGACGTAGTAGTTGCTCAGCCTCTCCAGATAGATGACTTTTCAAGTAGTGCAATTTATGAACATTGTCTAGAGAAGTATTATTATCTATGAGCGACACAAATAAATCTCGAAAAGTGATCCACTCTGAATAACTACCTGAAAAGTTTGGTATAGAAATTGTTGGTAACTTGAATGAGTAATTTACGTTCGGGATTTTATTTACTACCCCTGTTGATTCGCTTTGATTCATAGCCGTACTGAAATAATACAGTTTATGTTTTAATTCCGTTTTATAATTTATAAATGATTCTTCTGTTGCTTCATAAACATTATTTTCATAATACTCAGACTTTTTTAAGTCCTCCGATCTGACTTCCGTGACAATTTGACGATGAGTGTCAACAAACGAAAGCCATTGAGTCTCTAAGGTCTCTAAACGCGTTTCTAAATAACTTTTTGTGATCCGATCTTTCGGTGATTTTTTGAAATTTTGATGACCTCTAGTAATTTGATCTTTAATATCTAATTGTAATTTGTTTAATGTTTCCATTTTAAAACACTCAAGTCAATCAACTTAACTGAAGTAATTTAAGTCAAATATAAATAAAGTACCTTATATACAATATGAATGCAAAAGCTATTACACAACTAATCCGTCGAACAAAACAACAAAGTACTTGCTTATCCGACGATTTCAGTCCTCCAAAGCAACCTTCTTCTCAGTTCAAAAGATATAAAATTCCAAAGTAATTGTAGCAAAAGGTTCAAAATCTTCTTCAATATTTCTCAATTTTTCTAAGTGTTTGACATAAATCTTCAATTCGGGCATAGATTCCCCGTCAGTTCACTTTTTGAGAAATTATTCTAAGTCCAAGTTTGAGAAATTATTCTAAGTCCAAGTTCTTCAAAATTTTTCAAAGTTAATATTACTCTTGAAATAAAGTACACTTTTGCTTGGCAAAATATTAATAAAACAGTACTCACAATCTTGGCACGTCACTCACTGTACACTTCCGTATTGCTGTCCTGCTCGTTGGATGACGTCACTACTTCTTGTAGGCGAGGTGGTCTACCACGTCACACCACCAACCACAATGTAGCCGCGTCGGCGTCCAGTCCAGGAATATCCGGCTCGTAGGACCTTGTCTAGGATCCCCCAAATAATTTTCTTCACTTGACTACACAGGAAGGCTAAAGAAAACTAGACTCCATTCCGGTTCAAGATGAGACACCATTTATTGAGTAAACAAACACCTTATGTTATTAACAAAAATCTTTATAGCGCGATTCAGAAATTGCCTAACATACATATGGCGCCATCTAGTGGCGAATAGGTGAAACTAATAAGTAAACACACTTTTACTATGGAATATTAAGTAATAAACTTAATATTTATAATATATACTATTTTTTAGACTTAAGGGGGCAAACAATCTAAGTTTAATAAATAAAGTACTTATATCTAAACAGAGGGTGTAGTTTTATCATCTCTCTTTACAACGGAATACCATTTTTACGAAGTTTTGGGTCTTTCGGCACGTTAAAAAATAGTTTTTCTGGCGTTTTAATAGAAGTGTTTGTGCATTTCGTGCACTATACAATATCTATACATAGTTAAAAAAGTGAATTAGACACAAATCGGACACTTAATTTGTTTTAAAGTCACAATTAAAGAAACAAAACACTGCGCGCCTTATCGTTGCCAACGGCTAAATGGCGGCGACCGTCACAGTGACGTCACAGCTACTTCGACGGCCGCTCTGTGAACTTCGCTAGTAATTCAGTCATAACTTCGTCAATTTTTGTCGTAGAACAAAAATTTTTGTACTGTACGTTAAGAATTTCTTAGCTCTATAAATCTGTGTTCTCAACTAAAAACCGTACGGATCCTCATTGCGAAGGATCGTCTCCGGGGCACTTGACACGACCTAAAAATACAATATAAATATAAATAAGATTGTTAATGCTTACTTCAACTTCCGACATGCCTCTAATTATAAGAAAGTATTTGAATGTGCGTTGCCGCCGGCTTTTCGTTGCATCATCATAATTGCGATGTCACCTTCTACTTATTAAGGATATACGGATAAAATTTTTTTCAGGCCAAGGCAAGTACTGGCTAGTTTTTCTATAATTGGTCTGGAATTACCTTTTATTAATAATTGGCCGTCATCGGCGTAGCCAGTTAATGAGCATCCTTCTAGTAAGGGTAGGCTAAGAAAGTCATCAAAACCGATATTCCAAAGATACGGCCCTAACACCGAACCCTGAGGACAGCTCCGCGTAAGCACCTTCGAAGCAGCATAATGGCCAAGTTTTAATTTAGTTGCATTGAAAAAGTACGATCGAATAAGGGAGTATATGTTGCTATAGCAACCTCTCGCCTTTAGTTTCAACAACAACATTGGCCACCAAGCACTATCGAAGGCACCTGAAATGTCCAAGAAAATACCTACAACATATTTACTATTCGATAGTTCTACAATTTTACGCACCTCGACTGTCGCATCAAGAGTAAACTTACCGATGGTAAAGCTGTATTGATTTTTAATAATCATAATCATCATTTATTTGCAATGAGTACATCAATACATATAATGATCTTAATAATGTAATTAATGTATTCAGCTTGCTCGCAGGCGTATAAATATTGATTAGATTCTAAGCACGACTTGACAAGATTAAAATACGAGGCTCATTTGAAAAGTTCTTAGCCTAACATACTTAATGAAACCACACGATTTTGAGTTTATTTTTATTTTTCAACATACTCTCCTCCGAGCTCAAAACACTTTTTCCATCGACCCGGTAAGGCTTCGATACCCGTTTTAAAAAAATCTTCGTCTAACTCCTCAAAATAAGCATCCACGGCGGCTATGACCTCTTCATTTATAAAAAAATGTTTACCACCTAAAAATTTTTCCAATACAGGTTTCAAGTGAACACAAATGAGTACGGGATCATGGCGTAAATTTTTGGAGATAGTACACATGGATGTAGCCTTCAAAATATTCAGGGGCGCAAGAGATTCGGTAGAATAGTAGACGTAGAGTTTTTTTTTAATTGTTTGTCCTGGCCTTTAACAACTTCTGTAACGTTTTTGGTAATCCATCTTTGGTAAATAATTGTATCATTACTGTTTATGATATTATATGTTAACTTCCTTTCAGAACATTGCTCACATTTGCGTTCTAAACACGAAATATTAAGCACATTATTGCAACAAAGTGATTAAGCAACATCGGTAGCAGAAGAATTGGGTAAAATTTTCGCTTTGTGTAGAGCTTGAACAATAAAATCATTGTTAGTATGTACGGTACATAAACAGGTGTTTCTTGAAGTTGCGTTGGGGAATATTACCCAAAAAGGCCGATGTCTCCGAAAAGTTTCATATGAGATATTTAAACCAGTCTTATTTACGAACATCTTGTGAAGATTCAGAAGCGTGTCGTTCAAAAGACGTATTTGTTTTTTCACTTTTCGACGCGTGATCGTTTCTTTCTTCCCAGCAGTCAACATACTATTCTCATCATCAAGTAAAAAGTCGTGAATTTTATGTTTTATGCTAACTTTTTCAATATTTTGTTCCTTCTTCGTCTTCAGTCTCAGAAGTCGCATCCTGTATTTCAGCTACCTTTTTCTCTTGACAATGTATTCTGTTTGATAAATACTCATTCTTAATCTTTAACACGCGTCTATTTCGTGCACTCACTGCTCTGCCTGAGACAATTCGTGAAAAACTGGAAGATGGAGATGGGCTAGCGGGTGGAGTGTTTTTATTTAAAATGTCTTCCGTTCTCTTCCTCAATTTTTCTTTATCTCGTCTAAGCTTTGACTTTTCACATCACATTTTTCAAATTTGCCGCTGTTCTCTAGGTGTAAAATCTTTAATTGTTTTAATTAAACCTTCCTGCTTCTTACGGTGATTATCTTTCCCTATCTTTTCTGCGGTTTTCTTCTTTAGAAGCTGCGTTTTGCTCGAGCTCGACGCATGCTCAATTTCTTTTGCTCACGCCGACGTTTCATCTTTTTTTCTTCGTTTAAGTTTAATCGAGATCTACTTGAACGAGGCATTGCAGCTGAAACAAAATGAGCCCGGCATTGCTTTTTTATCCAAAAAGATAAAAAAATCTTTATTTGCCATTGGGCCCTCGCAGGCACTTAGACACGTCTTACATTTTTGTTTTTGATATAATCTTATTGTATCTTGTTTAATTCTCTTATTTTACTTTTTTCCTTTTTTTTAATCTACTGGCATTTCGGAAGTGACCATTGGCGATGAAGAAATGCCGAAAGAAACTTGCCAATAATCTTTAATTTTACGACGAAAGAGTAGGTCTCTTTTAAAATTGTCAATTATGTATTACAAAATAAAATTACATAAGCATATTGATATCAATAATGATATCAAATCGTAAAATTAAAGATTATTAAGGACAGATAGTCTGTGCTGAATTATTTCCGGACATCTTTGTCAGTTAAATATTCATCAATTCTATAATAACCCCTTCTACAGGAGTATTTTTAATGTGTTTTTTGAATGTGAATGTCAGGAAAGGACAGAACTGTTTCAGGCAATTTATTATAAAATCGAATACAATTTACAAGAAAAGATCTACCAGTCCTAGCAAGCCGTTGTACCGGCATACACATCTTATTTCTACTTCTAAGTTTTTCACTGAAATTTGAAAACGACTTTAAAATTTTACGGGCATACATTATGTTTTCATAAATATATTGAGAAGTAACAGTAAGGATATTTATTTCTTTGAACAGTTTTCTGAGGGATTCTCTGGAGCCCATGTTACGAGTATAAATAGAGCGAATGGCTCTTTTTTGTAAGATAAAAATTGTCTCAATGTCAGCCGTCGTTCCCCACAACAGTATACCATACGACATAATGCTGTGAAAGTAGCTGAAATAGACTAAGCGCGCAGTAGCCACATCCATCAATTACCTGATTCTCCTAACTTATTGTATACATATGCAGCAGAGCTGAGCTTACCAGCTAGTTTATTTATGTGGGGGCCCCATACAATCAACTCCGAAGGAGTGTGCAGAAGTATAAAGATCACTCTTATCTTAAAGATTACTCTTAAGATCACACTTAAGATTATTTAATTTACATTTGTTAACATTTTAGTCATCATCATTCGGCGTTATATCCCGGATGAGCCGTAGACGCTTTCGAGCTAGGGGCCGGGGTTCACCCTTCTACTTCTCTCCATAATTTGATTAGTTTGGTGGCTTTACAGGAGCGACTGCCGTCTGAACTCCCGAAAGCCAGCGTCAGAGCCTCGTTTGTTAATCAGCAGGGTGCACCAGCTTGCAGGCAAGGCAGGCTTAGAGCACGATGGTGTTGGTGGGCTAATGTAAAACCCCCGTTATTAACATTTAATTAATAGCTGTTAATTTTTTTTGTACTCAATAAAACAATATAATATATAGATAATATTTATTTATTTATAAAAATTTTTAATAGTTATGGTCCTGCAAAGGCTTAAGTTCATCAACTTTATATGATTCTTCAGCGGAAGGATCAGATGACTCACTCTCACTACTACATACGTTTATTATAAACGTATCTAATTCTATATCTAATAGTCTATCTGACTCAAAATATTTATCTTAAATTTTTTCTACATGTACACTAACATTTTCCCACTCTTTCTGGGTAAGTGATCTGAAAATATTGTTAGTTATGTTTTCAATTTCATTACGTGCCTGATTACTAGTTTTCATATATATTATTTCAATACCCATATTTTTTCGATTATTATATATATTATATTGGTTCAAACCACTGTGGTGTGGTGGCAAGCATACCAGCTCATGCCCATATTCATTTAACATTTCTTAAATTAATCTATTTCAAATTCTGGCTCTGATTTATTTTGTTTAATTAATTCATATAATTGAGGCTTCGTCCAGCATTCTTCAAAGTGAACTCCATTTTCTCTCAACCACTGCTGCATTTATATTTGTGGGAGTCTTATTTATTTGTTTGCAATGGTATGGTGTATTATCCATAACGATAATGAATTTTGGAGGCAAATTTGATTTTAACTTCTCTTTCGTTCATCTCAAAAAGTTTTCTGAATTCATATCATCGTGATAGTCAGAAGATTTAGATTTAAAGATAAGTAGTCCATCTTTCATAAAGCCGGTCTTTCCGCCAGCATGAGCTACATAATACATCTTGCACCAACGCTCTCGGAAGCAAGAATACCAACCTCTTGTTCACCTTGCCAACACTTTGTAAGTGGTGTGATGCATGAATATAAGTTTCGTCAAGATGTATTACAAAAAGATTTTGTTCCCGTCGGTTTCTGCGCATCCTAAGTAAATATCTTGCACGCCAGGCCGCTATATCAGTTCGCTCTATCAAAACCTTACGTTTGGATTGACATTTTTTGTAAGCAAACCCCATACTTTTCAAAACGCGCGTTAATGAAGTACGGCTATATTTAAACTCTATATCAGATTTTAGTTAATGGCATAATTTGTTAATTGTGGGGATTTCTTTTTTACTACATAAAAAACATGTATTTTATGTCTAAAAGTACACTTGTCAAATTCATCGATCGATAGCCCGCTCCTTAACCGGTTTCTCTTTCTGCCTCAGTTTCAGGATACGAAAATGCTCTAGAATAGTGCTATGGAATCGCTCAATGTTGCCATTGTCATTAGGTGAGTGAGCTAGGGTTTTATGATGGTTAATTTTATGTAATCTTAGAAATTCGGTGAATATTTGGTTCGTGAATTCCGTTCCCTGATCGGTAACGATACTAAAACGTAAACTGTGGTGCGTACTGAAAGTAAGTAGACTTTGGATAACACTTATGGCAGACCCATCGAGTAGGTGATATGCGTGAGCATATTTTGAAAATACGTCTATGAATGTTAGGTACTTTTCACCCTGGACGTTGAACAAGTCAAGGTGAACTGTCTCAAATGGGTTAGTTGCCGGAGGAACAATGTTAAATTCCTGTCTAATAGGGTTGCGGTCATATTTCGATAGTCCGCAAATGGTACATTCGTTGATAAATTTAGCTGTGTTCTTTCATTTTTGGCCTTAAGTATCTGTAGGATAAGGATAGGTAGCACTTGCGTAATACCACGGTGATTGGTTTTACCTTCGTAGTAGTGGCGAATTATTTCTTGTTTGAAATATTTTATAACATTTTCTATTTCAGTTTTAGCTAACACTAGGCTCATAGCGGAACACTTAAACCTATCTTGTAAAATTAGGATTATGGTGGACATAGCGAGAGGCGGTGTTATTAAGAGAGCGGTTTTGACTTTCGGGTTGGCGTATTCTTTTATCGCATTTATGAGAAAAATCTCTAAGTTAGACTTGCTTAGCTGTATAGATGTGCGCGTGTGGATCTCTAATGGCTTAGCTACAGTGGATCGTCTCGTTATATCACTAACCATGGTTAAACATAGCTGTTTATGAAATTTCGTTAAAGATGAAGAGGTTTGTCCGTTATTGCTATTTCAAGAATGGGATTTTCTTGATCAGTATGTATAGTGTTAGTCGCAGAGTTATTTAATGAGGGTGGTCTATCTGTCGGGTTCGGAATTAGAGAATCTATATCGTCAATTAGGGAGTCCGTACCCTTTTCTCATGGGAATGTCTCAGAGTTAGTTAACTCGATTCTACACAGTGCATCTGCGTTGAAGTTATGGCTACTTTTTTTGTAAATTATAGTGTAGTTATATTCGCTTAATTTCAAGCGCCATCTTGTTAAGCGAGAGTTCGGTTACATAATGTTCATAATCCACTGTAGTGGTTTATGATCTGTAAAATTTTAAATCTTCTCCCAAAGAGATAAGGTCGAAAATACGTCGTTGCCCATACTTTAGCAAGAAGTTCCTTTGCAATATTGCTGTAATTCATCTGGCTGTCATTCAGTGTACGAGATACATACGAGATGGGTTTGTCTGAGCCAACAGTGCCCTGTGACAGCACAGCTTCGATCGCCACGTTGGATGCGTCAGTTGTCAGAATAAACTCGAGAGAGAAGTCGGGATATTGGAGTATAGGGTCATTGGTAAGTAGTCTCTTACATTTAAAAGCAGTTAACATAGTTTATATCTAGTGTTATTTTACTGTTCTCTTCACTCAACTTGTCAGAGGCTTAGTGTTTTTGGCAAATTCGGGGATAAATTTCCTGTAGTACCCTATTAGGCCTAGAAATTGTTTAATTTGCTTAGTAGTCTTTGGTATAGGGTATTCTTCAATTGCTTTAATCTTTTCAGGATTTGGCTTAATACCGTCTGTACAAATCACATGGCCAAGGCATGATGTTTCCAGCTTCAGAAATTCAGATTAATTTATCTGTATTTTAGTATATATAGTTTCCGTATAACTACAATCTACTATTACTAGTACTATCGTCTAAACTTAAATCTCTATCTATCTATCTATCTATAACTTCACGCCAAATCCCTTGCGGGGTAGGTAGAGAGAACCGAGCGCCACGTGACTCGATCCTTACATATCTCACTCGCTTCTTTAACATTCATTGCTCTTCTCATGCACGCTCGCCGGTTTCTAGGGCTCCTGACATCACTTTCTGATAGAACACGACCAATTTGGTCATGGTAGGTAAGTCTTGACCTTCCCCGGCTCCTACATTCTTCCACTTTTGCATTGTATATCTGCTTCGTCATTCTTTCATCTTGCATTCTTTCTACATGCCCGAACCATCGGAGCATGCCTCTTCTTATTTTAACACCGACGCTCTCTTTCAGACCAACTCTTAATCTCTATTAGAATCTAATATGCAATTCCTTGACTGTTTAAAGGAAACAGCCTTGGACTTATCCTTTATAGAAAGAATCTTGATTGATTCAAAGGATTTACTTTTATTTACTTAATGGGTTAGGAAAGCAACACTACATAACAATTCAGTGGTGTACTTACTGGCCTCTGTGAGCGTTATCGATGTCTGGATATTTCAACCTTGCAGATTGTCGTAGATTTGGATACTTGACGAAGGCTTGAGAGCTTAACCAGAAAACGGCGATTGGGAGCAACGTTGCGAGATGCTGGAGATCGATCGCGCGCATTTCATTCTCATTTTATGTATACATGTGGACGACCATCAACTACGGGCTACGGGGTTCATTGGAGCACGCGGCTAACATAATCTCGAATTAAGATGGTGCTTGACTGAACCTTACACTCTGCAACGAACAAAGAAATAACTATTAAATTCTCGACATCAAATTACCAGGAATGATAATATCCTCCGCTTCACAAAATGACAACTATTCAGACTTACTTAACCGAAAACTTGAAAGTTGAAAGGTCAGAGCTAATTTCATCTTATCTTCAGGATTAGAATAAAGTGTTAACTTATTAATTCAAAAGCCATATTGAATGGCCAGATCCACTACGACCCAAGAAATAGATTTATACATCTTTCACAAAATTAAAAGGCTCCCAAAGAAAAACATGGCCTCTGCCAAGCCGGAACTTATCTGTCAAACCAAATCTCCCAGTTGACGACTCTTGCATTCATCTTCTTAACAGATGACGTTGGCAGTACTAATATTCGCAAATAACATGTCAGGTTTGCACCGTTCCAAGTTACGTATTTATGCTAAATATCTCGCAAAGAGCATAACGTAGTTAGGTATCCCTGAATATATCTAACGTTTTTCGCTCGAACACCTGTTTATGGTTTTACAAATATTATTGTTTTAAGCATTTTACGATATTTTAGTCACACATGTGTGTGATCTGTTTTGGTAGATATATTTTCCCGCTGATCTTTTCTAATATCATCGGCACCAGAAGATCCATTTGTGAAGCCAAAGAGACGATCTAACTTTTGCACAATCATAGTTGTTCCCATCATTTCTGTGGCTTCATTTAGGTCTTTTTCGGCTAGTGCTAATAATTTTAGTACAGCTGCCACTATATTGCTTAGTATTTGTACTGCATACTTTACTTCCATTTTTGCGCGATATGTGCGCTGTGTATGTATAAAAGACTGCGGTATAATTTTCCACTTTCATTAGGTGATTTCATTTTGCTTTTTTTTGCCATCCATTTGCATCTGTCCATAGTTTAAGAAATTATTTCGAAACTATTTTAAAAGATATATATCGTTTTATTATCAACTTTGAAATATTTTATTAGGACGACAGTTCTCTTACAATTTTTAGAGCACCCATATTTGTTGGTTCTTGGTCACTAACTGTAGCCAACACAATACAATTCATTTTCGTGATAGCAACTATGATCTCTCTTATCACTGTCGCTAATTTATTTGATTTATTTGACTGAACCTTTCACAAAAAAAAAGCTATAAGTTATTTGTATTTTCTTTTAAGACTCTGTACCAAAACATGATCAGCTAACTCATGATTTCTTTCCCCATTGCCCATATCTGTGGAGCCTTCTACTACATCTGTGGAATTGTTGTAAACAAGCCTAGGCTTAATAGCGATTTCATCAATAGATAGAACACTTAAGAGTATTTATCTTGAGGATTTTTATTTACTTGTTTTTTTTTATCTAAAGCCGCGTTTCCACTGTGGAAGTGATTGCACGCAAGTATGACGTCACACTTGCGTACAAGTTACTTGAATTAGAAACTGAATTTATAGAACTTGAACCTCGCATGCAAGGTTTTATTAGCATGCAAATGTGCCGGTGTTCATCATGGGCGTGAGATGTGCTGTAGTCACTGCTGCTTGCCGAGTCGTTTCTGAAGTGATAATATATTACATTCAATAAAAAAAAGAAGCATGGTCGCCGTCGGCCAGTTCAGTGAATTCGAAACTGGTTTCGCAGAAGAGATGCCTTTGGTGCATCAAATACTCTGTTAAAAGAATTAGCTGCAGACGATCCAAAACGATATCATACTCATCTTAGAATGAATGAAAAACAGTTTATGTATTTATTAAATAAGATTTCATCAAAGATATCAAAAAACGATACAATGTTCAGATCGGCGCTGTCCGCTAAATTAAAATTACATTTGTCCCTTAAATATCCGGCTTCAGGTGTTGGATTTGGAACATTAGAAGAAGTATATCGTGTGCCTAAATGTAGCATTTCAAAATTTTTGCCCGATGTCTGCGAGGCCATTTATGAATCACTGAAGGAATATGTTAAGGTACTCGTAAGTGAAACTACATTGCTGATACTTATTCTTTATTTATTTTTATTGATAACTAGCTGCTGCCCGCGGCTCCGCCCGCGCGGAGTCAAATAACGTAGCCTATGTGTTAATCCAGATCATAACCTATCTACGTGCCAAATTTCATTCAAATCCGTTCAGCCGTTTAAGCGTGAAAGAGCAACAAACATCCATACATACAAACTTTCGCATTTATAATATTATAGTAGGATGTACTGAACTGATAAAAACTAATCATCTTCATCAGAATCAATAGTACCCAAAGATCGAACTGCCTCTTCTAATATATTTTTCTTCTTAGGTGCCTTAGAGCCAGAAGTTTCAGGCGCTGATTTATTATCTGTAACATAGTCCACTATATCAATATCATCTGGTATAGAGATCACAACGGCTTGTTAATCTTTAGTGACTGTTCTTTCTTCAATTTTATTCGCTGCTCCTTCAAAACTTTTATAATAAGTTCTTGAGTTTGAAGGGCATACTCTAACGGGAGTTTTTGGAACTGGAGACTAATATTATGGCCAAAAACATCAAATTCGTTTTCTTCTTGTGAACTATCATTTATTCTTCTCAATTCTTAAACAGCGGTATCTATTGGATCATATCTTGCATTTCGGATTGAACGGCGAGTGTAAGATGAAGAAAGAGAGGTTTCACTACTTCCCTGTGTTTGCGACGAGTGACGACGATCGGATGAAAGTAATCTAGCTGGTGTATTTTTTCTGCTTCCTGTCGTGCTTTGTTTTTCATCCTGAAATAATACACACAATCATCACATATTTCTTTCAGTTTCCGAGTACTAGAGAAGAGTGGAACGAAATCTGAATTGTTAGGAAGAATTGGGGACAAAATAACAAAGAATGATACTCACATGCGAAATGCCATCCCGGCAATAACCAAATTGGAAATAATACTTAAGATTTTTAGCTACAGGTGATTCATTTGTATCACTAGAAGCATTGTACAGAGTAGGAAGATCGACGATTTCAAAGTTCGTTTCATTTGTTTGTAGTGAAATAGCTACTGCACTAAAGGATTTTATTAAAGTGAGTAAAACAATTGTGAATATCTTTCCTGTTTTTTATTTATTTCACCATAGATATTAGGCATTATTCCAAGCTTGAGAAAAAATATTCTGTCCTGATTTTTGACCAAAAGTTGTAGTGTTAGTGTTTGACTGCGTGGATATTGTGAGTATGAATCGATCATCAGGAGATGCTGCTATTTCTTCAGAATAAATAGTTGTGTTAGAATATGGAGTGGATGGCTGAGAATATGAAGTGGACAATCGAGACCTTTCTGTACTTAGCAAAACTTGAATTTTGGATTGCATATCCAGAGCGTTATTTATTGGCAATGATCTTAACTGAGCAGCAACACTTTGTCCGAAATAATAAAACTCATCCTTTTGTTTTTCATTTGATCCAGGATTATTGATTGCAGTAGCAATATTTTCCAGGCGTTCAAGTGCAGTTAAGGTTTCGTTTTGCTCTACACGTTTTCTCTTAGTCTGACTAGTTTTATGTGGTCGGTTGACTGCTGCATCGCGAGAGAAGGATCTTTGGTCCTGGAGAGCGGGTGATGGTGCTTGCTCGTTTGTAGTGCTTGCTTCAGCGGATGAGTGTGATTGGTCGACTGCGACAGTCAATGTTTCGTTGTTTGGTGGGTTGACTGTTTGAGAGGAGGATTGCTGGAATGTTTGAGAGGCGGATTGCCTTTGAGAGTCTGATGGTGGTGTTTCTGTTTCAGTGCTCGATTGAGAGGACTGTTGTACCTGCAAAAATTTTTTTTAAATCAAGTGTTGCAGATAGTATTAGTTTTTTATGTTTATATGTACATTTTGTTTTCAGATTCCTACGAGGCAGGAATGGAAGGCGATAGAAAATGGCTTTCGAACCAAATGGAACTTTCCAGGCTGTATTGGAGCTATCAATGGCAAACACATAAATATAATGGCTCCTGAAGATAGTTCTAATTATTTTAATTATAAAGGAAATAATAGCATAGTACTACTAGCATTAGTGGATGATGACTACTGTTTTGCTTACGTTGATATAGGATGCAACGGCAGAGCTTCAGATGGAGGAGTGTTTGAAAGATCAGGCTTGAAACAAGCACTAGAAAATAATTCTTTAGATATTCCTGAACATTCTGTTATAGTTGGAGAGCTTTTCCATTAAAAAAATATCTCATGAAACCGTTTCCTACCAGAGCTCTGGTGGCTCTGTGTGGAGAAAAAGTTTTTAATTATCGTTTGTCGAGGGCTAGGCGAATTGTCGAAAATGCGTTCGGTATCCTTGTATCAAGATTCCGCATTTTTGAATCATTTATATCTCTAAAACCAGAAAAAGTTGATGTCATAGTATTAGCGGCATGTTCTTTGCACAATTGGTTGCGGAAAACCACTAATACTTATATCACACAAAGGTGTGTGGATTATGAAGATATTCAACTAGGTACTATTATTAACGGCTCCTGGCGTGATCAATTACGAACATGTTTACGGAATTTACCACAAACACGAAATAATCGATCATCTAGAGAAGCGATACTTATTAGAAATAAATATGCAGATCTCTTCATTACAACAGAAGCAGTGCCTTGGCAAGACCGTTTAATTAATATTTTAAATGAATAAGTAAATGTAATTGTATAAGTAGGTACTTTTTTTAATAAAACTTTTGTGTGAACTTTTTTTACATCTATACCTCCAAACCTAAATTATAAATGTGACAGTGTGTTTGTTGTTTCGCTCATCAAGCCTTTTCATTTGAGACCCTATCATTAAAAAGTTCCATGGAACATGTCCTGACTCCATCATCAGATCTGCTTGCTGTCATCCTATTATTACATTGTAGTTGGAACTTGTAGTTGGAGCTAATAATAGTACATTGCATTGACGGCCTCGGTGGTGTAATGGTTAACATGCCGGCTCATCAACTAGAGGTTCCGGGTCCGAATCCCGGTGCGGGCAGTGTCGGTACTCACCATGGTACTGACATTAGTGCGTGGTCTTGGATGTTTGTGTTCGTTAATTCAATGTCTGTTGTCCATTGGACCCACAACACAAGATTGTACTATGCTTACCGTGGGCCTTTGAGTGTTGTCCATTTATTATTATTATTGCACAACTAGGGTGGTAATATAAATATGCGATCGAAGGTGTTGTGTACATCATTTTATGTCTACACTTGGCCAGAAAGCGACACTTTATTGCCTATATATATTTACAATAGCTGTTTGGATTGAGTTTCTATATTCGAAACTTTCATTTATAAAATCCATTTCCTTAAACCAAATCAAACTGGGTTTGTAAATGTCACTGGATCCAGCTCCGGATCGTTTTGAATTTTCCACTTTATTCCTCTCTTGATGATAGGTACTTCGCAGACTTTTGATTTTATTTTTAATTTCTTTTTCAGTCAGATTTAATTCTTCTTGTATTTTGCTGTAGGCATTGGTACGTGCTATTTTGTTTTTGTAAAGCGAGCTAGTCGGCTTCCAAAGACATTCGTATTCTCTGTAAAAATGAATGAACTGTATAGTTCTCTCATCTCCCCATCGTGCCATGTTGAATACAAAAACCAACAAAAGAAAAACTTGACCTTCGAAATCAAAACAAAAAACGTGCACTTACGGCCACAATGAGTCGGCTACTGGCATGCCCGTAGCTGTCGCGTCTGTTCACACGTGCCAGGTTAGCAGCCTCCCGCGTCCCCTCCCTCAACGGGCATGCAAGAAAATCAAATGTTGTGCTAGCTACTCGCAACTAGCTAGCTTCCAGTTACAGGCATGCCAGTTAGTGAATACACGTGACTGTAGCTGGCACTTGCAAGGAGCTGGTATGCTAGTGTGCAAGCTACGGGCATGTGTAACCCCGGCTTATGGAAACGCGCCTTAAAGCATGTTGGCATATTCCTGGTTCCACGAGGATATTCTTAAGAATATTTTGCAACGTGTTTATACTTAGTAAGGGCAAAATGTTTTAAATATCAGATCTATGTGCCTTTGGAGATCTTTTAAAAATGGCAATAAAGCAATTTTATATTTTGAAGTCCAGCGGCGACCTTGCGGTTTACGCTTTTGGTGTTTGAAAGCCATGTGGCCTATATCTTTAAGAGTCGGAGATTGTATCGTATCAATAAATTTGACATTTTTTTTCAACGAACCGTATTGTTGTTGAAGAAGCTCTGCTTCCAGAGGGTTGAGCTCTGAAAAATAATAGAAGTAAACTTTACAAACGCCGACCGGCACTCGTTCACTTCGTATATATATAACTGGTGCAGGAGATAACCAGAGCAGCCAAAGAAATGACGGCGTTGGCATACATCGACTAAGGTAAAGACGCTACTTCTCATGAACCAACTGATCAGTATATAAAGTACTCGTAGTATACACCAAACGACAATTGGAAGCGAATGAGGTATGTAAGGCGCAGTCCAGACAAGCGGCGCGGCGCGCATCGGGCGCGCTACCGGGCGCACTGCCGGCGCGCATCGGGTGCGCTATCGGACGCAATGCCGGCACGCATCGGGTGCGCTACCGGCGCGCATTGGGCGCGCCCGTGGCACGCTCACGACGGGACAGTGTATCGGTGGTATTCAAGTGTTTGATTTTGATCTGACAACATGCTAGCCCTGGTGCAAGTGGCCAATTTACAAAGGAGACGATATTGGGTGCACCATGTGTGGAGAGCTGGACAAGAGTGCAGATTATTCAAAGTAATGAGACAACTAGAATATTATCCTGATCGCTTTCTGGAGGTATACTGTGTTAAACGCTATTATATCTAGAGTGAGAATTAGCTTACAAAAACAATGCACACATTGGAGAATACCCATATGCCCAGAAGACTACTGATTACGTTGAGGTTGGTGAAATGGATAATTACTTATTCAGATACTATTTTATATAGCTTTATTATTATCAAAATGAAACACAATATCCTGAGGATCCTGAGACGAAACAGAGCTGACAGCTTGCAGTAATTGATAGGTTGGTTGTTCGGTCTGGTCCTGCTGTAATAATTTTGGATAAATCTCTCGTGTGTTTATTTGTGATTGATGCGGCGTGACTATTGGTGAAAAAAATGTTTGTTGAGATAGTGGTCTGTTGAACGGCGAATCACCACCTTCATTCATTTGTGTTTGACGTGACGTATGTGGTGCGTCTATTGATGAATGTTGTGATTGTTGAGAAAGCGGTCTGTTGAATGGCGAATCACCACCTTCATTCATTTGTGTTTGACGTGAAGTATGTGGTGCGTCTATTGATGAATGTTGCGATTTTTGAGAAAGCAGTCTGTTGAATGGCGAATCACCACTTTCATTCATTTGTGTTTGAGGTGACGTATGTGGTGCGTCTATTGATGAATGTTGTGATTGTTGAGAAAGTGGTCTGTTGAATGGCGAATCCCTTCTATCTGACGTCCTGTAAAATGAGTAAGCACGAGTATTTTCACATTCATTTTCTTCCAAGAATTTTCCGGCCAACCTAAGTAGAAGTACTTTTTTATTTACGCTTTTGAGTTGTAGTCATAGCTTTCATGTCCGGCAGTAAACTTTTTAAAAAACATCGATCCAAGTCACTGCCTTCGAAGGTGGCACAGCTATTTAATTTCTGTTTCTTAGTTACGAAATATTCATATGCAGATTTGTTCACATCTATTAAGGTAGACTTTTTGTTAACCGTCGATTCTTTTGATAATGACGCGCTCGAAGAGTCTGTATGCGGTGATGTTGCATCCAGAATAGACTGTGAAACGGAATGTTCCTCGTTCGGAAAGGCATTGTTATCATCAATTTCGATAGGTGGTTGTAAATTACCTTTGGAAGGGCGCGATGTCAAAAAAATATTTTAAAATATCAAATGTGGCGCAAGGCTGATGGCAGGATATTGGCTTTGTACAGTTTTGCGTATCGTCCTCTTATGTTCTTCCATTTTTCTTTACAATCATGTGCTAAAATAATTAAGATAAAGCGTAAGTAGGTACATTACGGATACATGTATGTGTTAGCGCGCGAAATTAAAAAAAAAATCAGAAAAGTAATTTTTAGGTAAAGTACAAAAAAAATGTGAGTGTGTGTGTGCGAGGGTGCGTTTATATGTGTGTGTCCGCGTGTTACTTCTTCATAGATTCGACTTGTTTACAGTAGATATAATTTTTGATGTTAATTATTATTTACAGGTACTTCGCAGATGGATGTTCGTTCAAATCACTATCTCTTTATTTTCTGAAAGGCAAATCTACCATTCGAGAAATAGAGTATGAAACTTGTCAAATTTTGTGGGAAGTTTTACAACTAGAATTTATGCCTAGACCGAACACAGAGAAGTGCTCGAAGTAGCACAACGTTGGGCAAATTCCAATAATAACACACAACGTTATTATTGGAATTTGCCCAACTGTGTTGGAAATATCGACGGAAAACATATTCGAATAAAAAACCACCAAACTTTGGCTCGGAGTACGTAAACTATAAAGGATACTTTTCTGTAGTATTAATTGCAGTGGTAGATGTCGACGGATTATTTTTGATTGTAGATGTTGGGGAATACGGACGAAATAGCCATGGACGTGCATTCCAAGTTAGTAATTTTGGCCAATTGATGCTGTAAAATACTCGATATCTCGTGCACTAACCACGTGTAACTCGCCGTATCGCCATAAACGACCATCCGCTACGGCGGTTCGCAAGCGACTGCCCCCACTACCAACTTCTCAGTATACTACATCCCTCCTTTGTTTCATAAAACGAATATCTGCTAATGATTATCGAAATGCATTTCTTTAATCAGACTTGTACAAAAGGATTCATTTTAATTACTGATCGGGTACATAAAGTAAATTAAGATAAGGCAATCAATTCTCCTTTTGAACCTGGTGAGAAGTAGATTCCTTTTCCGTGTCACGATGAACAACAGACTAATCACCGTTTTCCACTCTCTTGAGATGTACAACATTTCTGCGGTATTCTTTCCCCGTTGAATCATTTCTCACTTTAATGTCTCCGCCATTCACCTTGGTCACAGTATGGGACTCCGGATTAAATTCCCTTATATTGAATTGAGGGTGGGGGTGGATGGTGTGTGGTGGTGGTGGTGTTCCGGATCCGCATGCCCCCACCCTCAATTCAATATAAGGGACGGCACTGCGATGGATTTGTCACTTGTAGCATGTTATTCTTACGATTAACGTCTACAACGCCTGATGATGCCTCGTGGAGAGGCGAAACACGTGTCGCAGCGACGACCAGGCCAGTCGTGGCAGCGACGACCAGGCCAGTCGTGGCAGCGACGGTGGTGGTGGGGGCATGCGGATTCTGTTCCAGATGGCGGACGACCGCAGCAGCCGAGGCAGAGACTACCGGAGCAGCCATGGCAGCGTCGGCATGTAGCACGCACTAACAGTAGTGGGTGGGTGCCCGCCGGCGCGCCAGTAGAATATTTAGGTTTTCAAATAGATCGAAATGGTTTACGAAAGTCAGAAAAGAAAATAGAGGCTATTTTGAATTGCAGGCATCCAAAAAACGTTAACGAATTAAAATCATTTTTAGGAATGATAAACTATTATAGGTGTTTCATTCCAAACACTTCCAGTGTATTAAGCCCGTTGCATATATTATTAAAAAAAGGGAAAAAATGGCGTTGGCTCGAAGAGCAAAATATTGCTTTTAACAAAATAAGGGAAGAATTAGCATCGGAGCGGGTGCTGGCCCACTATGACCCAGCACTAACTACAGTAGTGACTGCAGACGCGGGGCCGGCTGGCCTGAGCGCAGTATTGGCTCAGCAACGCTCGTCTTTTTACTCCTGATTTATCCGTGCTGTCATCGATATCGTTAGCAGCACAATATTGCGTAAAACGGCTTTTAAAAATACTCCATTCCTGCTCTCTGTCGTCGAAGGTGAGGCTGCCGCCGAACATTGTACTTCCATTACACGTCATTCTCGTTTCACTTCCAACTAATAATATACGTATTTCCAATATTTAATTACTCGCGTGAGTTACTTTATCTCGTCGCCAAAATATAGTGTAGGTATACATATAATAAATGAAATTACTTGTTACGTGTTACTCTATTTAATGTCGGCTACAGACTGACTCGACAAAGAAGGTGAACATGCTAAACAATATAAAATTACCCACATACATCATATTGTGGTACACTTCTTGGAGAGCGAGTCTACCAATGTGTAAAAGAGTAGCTCTCTTCCTCACACCTGATGTAATGTTGGCAGCAAGAAAATATATTTCAAGTGCCCTTATCCATTTTTCCCATCTTGAACCTACCGAGACCGGGTCCCCATCGGGGTCGAAATGCTCGAGGTTAGGGAGCGCTGTAACCTGAGCTATGAGGCGATCTGTAATTGACTATATACAATTTAGTCAATTTAGTTGCACAGGGCCAATCTTTCAAACACCTAGATCTTAGGCTGTACGTGACATCTAGCCTGTCATATTGACCTATCTATGATAAAACTAGTTTCCCATTGTGTTACTCGATGCATAGCCTGTAATATTGACCTTGCATTCGCGCACGGACTCTCCTATTGTCCTCTCATCGAAATATGATCTCAGCCTTTCAGATTGACTTTTCAATCTCACATGGACTTTCTTATTGCCCTTTCATCAACACAATCTTTCATTTAGGTCTTTCCTATTGACCATTCAACAGCTCATGGTCTTTCCTATTGACCTTTTAACAGCTCATGGTCTTTCCTATTGACCTTTCAACAGCTCATGGTCTTTCCTATTGACCTTTCAATAGCTGATGATCTTTCGTATTGACCTTACAACACACGTTTTCCAATATTAACCATTTGGAAACACCTGGCCTATAAATATTGGCCATGCAAAATTACAGTACTTTAAAGTACGTTGTTTAAACACATGGTTACTAAAAATAAACAATGTTACATAAAATAACAATGACGTTGTATCATATATTTTTCTGAATACAACATAGATAATAGGTTAGAATCACATAACTTCTATCACCCGTTAATACTCCTTTAACAATGTAACAAATTACAATCTATTTCTTTTTTCTAGTAGGAAGTTAATAATTAACGGGCAGGTAGTAAGCAATATTATCACAATTAATCGTGTACTATCTAAGTTATGATGACAACTCGATACTCCTGTTGTTGAACAGGGCGAGGCTGGCCCTGCGCAACCAGCACGAGCTATAACAATGTACACTACAAATCTATCATGCCAACGACATGAATCACGTGTAACCGAGACATAGTTCGCTGGCGCATGAGTGAAATTGTCTATACATTAAAATACACAGTAATATTAGGTATACAATAAGGTATAAATCAAACCTCAACACCAAGAATTCTTATCAGTATATATTAACGATATTCGAGATTATTAATCTGAAATTATTTTGAATCGTTCCACCCGAATAGGTACCAACCATACCTATTTCTTTTTCCTCCAAAGAAAGTATAAGTCTGTACTTTTTACATTTTCCTCGTCGCCACTTGTAAAATACTCGATATCTCGTGCACTAACCACGTGTAACTCGCCGTATCGCTATGAACGACCATCCGCTACGGCGGTTCGCAAGCGACTGCCCCCACTACCAACTTCTCAGTATACTACAGATGCAACGAGGTTTCCTCCATTTACCAAACCTTACTCCATTGCCTGGAGAACAGTGTGACGTGCCATTCTACTTTGTTGGAGATGAAGCATTCCCCCTTAAAAATAACTTAATGAAACCTTATTCACGAAGGCAATTGACAAATGATAGAAGAGTTTTCAACAACCGATTGTCAAGGGGACGAAAATCAGTAGAATGCGCTTTTGGTATGTCACGGACAAAATTCCAAGTGCTGAATACGCCTGTATGCTGCAATCCTGATAAGGTTGATATAATTGTACATACAATGCGCATATTGCATAATATCATCCGAATATACGATGGACAAATGTCAAGTCCCAGGATTCAAAATACCTTGAGAGGTCAAACTATGAACGTTTCGCAACAATATCTGACTCATCCTCAAAATATCAGGACATATCTCACAAACTATTTCAAAGTACGAGCCTCTATTCCAAGTCAAAATAGACATAATGTGTAAAAATTACGATTAGTTTTAGCCACACAGCGAGAAATCCAACCCGTAGCCAAACGCGCGTCGTTGCCGTTCTTTCCAAATAAAGGACCCGCACTCGCTCGTCCACGCCAGTTAACGCGCGCCGCAATGTTAATAACATCGCGCTTGACTATGTAAATAGTTAGCTGACTTTTATTTGTATCAAAACTTTCTCCACTGAAACTCTCGCTTCCTCTTCTTTTAGATTTAACCATTGTAAATGATTACAAACAACTGTATAGATAATAAAAGAAATGAACAAAATGTTGTAGGTACTAAAATAAATAAAAGGCGGCCTGCGCGTAAGTTGACACAAACAGTAAACAACTTCAGTCCACAGGAAAAAATACGATGCAACAATTCTTAGGTACTCGTATCTACGTATTGAAAAATAACTAAAAATGTTTCACTTGTTTTAAATTAAATGTAGCTATTAATAATAACGAATGTTACCAGAAATCGGTCTCCTTTCAATAGAATGAGCCTGTATTAAAAGTACGGTTATATCTATTTGATTTACGTATACGAAAAGTAACGTGTTAATATCTTACGAATATGAGCGGGTGATAAAATATAAATGCGGGTAAATATAACAATTAGCGGGTATAAGAATTAGAAACTACGAAGCCGAAGGCCGATGTTACCCAAAGTACGAACAAATGAACACGTAACAAAATGGCGGCGATGAATTCAAAATTTTTTAACTACAACGGGCATGTACAACGGGTGTTAAAAAATGATAATTATTTTATAAAATGAATAACTTACAGTGTTTTGTACTACACGTAAATGCGATGCGGAATATAAAAACAAAAAATAGCTGTCGATGCGGGAAAAATATAAAAAAATATTCGACAATCTATTTTATTTACGCAGTAGATACAATGACTATAACGTTATTCTTGCGGGTTAATGATTTAGATTTAGAAAAACTAAAATAATAATAATTTAGATCCGGCCGAAGTGACCATAAATATGGAGGCGCCTATGCCTCCATTAGCTGGCTTTGTATAACAACTTCGATAATTTGAGCCATAGGCTTCATGTTTTTAGTGGACTGTATTTTTTTTTTAATTGAAACCTATGCCTGTCGTACTTGCAATTATCGTGAGCTCGATGAGGACGAAGAAAAGGCTTATGACTCCAAGGATCACGAGGATAGGAAACACATGCGCACTAACCTTGCGACTTGCTGGATCACTGCCGTCTCCTTAGCTGTTTCGGTCTTCGCTACACAAGCACACAGATCACAGGAGTATTTGTATTATGTTAAAGTGTCTTTTCACAAAATGTATAGATATAATAAAGCGGGGTTGGCTTCGTAGGCGATCAAATAATATACTAGCGTCCGTTCGGATTGTACTTTGAACATCGACTGGGCGCGGCTATCGCCGTACGCATGTAGGGTAGACTGGGAGGAATTCACAGGTGTTAGGGTTAATAATTTTTGAATAGTATTGGTTAATATTTTGTTTTTCTATAAGGCAACATTGTACTTTTCTAAAGTGGCAACTGCATTCAAATGGCGGGTTATTTTACCTCAACGCGATTGGTTAACGGCTTTTGACGGTGACCAATGGGAATACCGGCTTCTCGCGGTAAAAAAAAGATAAGAAAAAGTGAGCGATGACCATTTTACACACTACTTGGTTCGGACGGTTGAAAGAAGGAAGATATAACCAACACGCACTGTATTGTTAGAGAGAATAAATTACTGGAAAGTTACCGAGTTATTCATTTGATATCTACAACATCCATACAGTTTATACTTCAGAAGTGTGCAGAACAACATTTTAACATGTAAGTACACGCCCAATTACCTACGTTAATACTGGATGTCTTAGTAAATCAATAGTGGTTTCCTGGTGTTTTATAAAGCCTAATAGATAGGCCAGCGAGCATTAATGGGTTTCTTAAAGGGGCAAAATTTTCTTTACTTTTTGCCTACGATGTACCGTTTTCGAGATATTTAAGATATTAGTCATCCGTTAAAGTGGGTATGCACAATCACTATTGGTAATGTATGCTGACCGTAATTACTCTGTAACATTTGCCTTCAAACTTTAATTAAGCACTTTATCGAGCTTCTTTAGTTTTTACACGTGCCTATTTTAGTTTAACTTGCTTTGTTAGCATCCTGCAAGGAAAATTTTAACAAGTGTACCCAACCGATTTGAAAGTAATGACTAATAATAAAAATAAAAATGGGCTTTTCTTAGTTTATGTTTCCCTTATTTTACCACAAGCTAATATTAGACTTGTTTGTGAGTTATCAGATAATGGGAGATTCACCACACCATCTTGAAAGGCGACGGTCCGACAGCCGAAGGCTAGAGACACCGAGACGCAGTTCAAGACGCGATGCAGCCTCTCACAGTCGGAGCTGTTTGCGGAGTCCGCTGAGAGATAGAAGCCGGAGCCACCTGCGGACACGTAGCCGGGCCCCGTGCGATCCAGATCTTGAGCGGGAACGTGAGCGTGTCAAAGCGCTGGAGGCCCAGCTGCTGAGAGAACGCGAGCGGCTTCTTCGGGCCGAGGAGCGACGGCTCTCGACTATGCGACGCGAACGTGAAGGTCGAGATAGCAGCCCCGGTCGTCACAGCATGCGCCCCGTCACGTCGAGCCGGTGTGAAGATACCTGCCAGCGCAACAGTCGGCGTGGGTCGGCGAATGCAGATGCTGAGCGACGAAGCGACGCGGGATGTATTACAAGGTCACGCAGTCCCTCTATTACTAAGAAACAATTTATTGATGTTTTCAATTGTTTAAAGGATGGTTTGACATCCCAGCCACCCGCCGGCATACGATCCATCCCTAAAATAGATCATATGAATATTTTGCCTAATTTTGATCCCTCTCAAAAAAACCAACGCATTGATGTGTGGCTGAAAAAAGTAAATGAGTGTGCCTCGGTATATGGATGGGATGACCAGACCACCACACATTTTGCTATGCAAAAACTCCAGGGTCTGGCCAGGATTTGGTACGAAGGGCTTAATTCAGTACTATTTAGTTGGCAAGAGTGGCAAGATAAGCTTGTTAACGCATTCCCCTTCGAGCAGAACTATGGCCAGGCATTGGAGGATATGCTCAAACGGAAAAGTCGATTTAATGAACCTATTGAGGTTTACTTCTATGAAAAACTAACGCTACTTAATCAGTGTGATATAATAGGTAAACGAGCAGTAGAATGTTTGATACATGGTATTAGCGATAGGACTCTTCGAACTGGAGCCTTGGCATTACGTTGTACTCACCCTGATCAATTATTGCAGTACCTAATGTGTAGCAGAGATTCCTATAATTCTGTTGATCGAAATCAATCTAGAAACAAGACTGACAGTACCAATAATAATTATTTTAACCACAAACCAAATAATAGGCCCAGTCAAATTTCAGGTTGTTATAATTGTAAAGAGAAGGGTCACAGTTTTCTGCATTGTCCAAAACCACTCATAAAATGTAATAAGTGTAACTTGCTTGGCCATTTAGGGGAAAATTGCACTGGACTTACCAAAACTGACAAAACCCCAAAACCTAACACGGTACAAAAAACCATGTGTATTGATTGTACGGCCCAACAACAAAATGAGAGTAATCGAGGTTCCAAATTTTTGAAGGATGTGGTGATCAAAAATATGTCATTTGAAGCATTTGTCGATTTCGGAAGCGATGTGACTCTCTTAAAGGAGTCTATAGTTCGTACCTTGGGGTTGACTCACGATAACGTTCAAACACGCTTGAAAGGTTTCGGTAATAGCGTTGTTCAGACTATCGGAGGGTTGCCGCTAGTTCTCAGTATAGATGGAGTGAAAGCAACAGTGCCGTGCAGAGTTGTGCATGATAGTTTTCTGGAAAAATCGGTGTTGATAGGTCAATCTTACACTGAGCAGGCACATATACTAGTGTACAAAGACGCAACCAAATTACAGTTTATTGATATTGGCAAAGAATTGCCAACATCAGATCTGGGAATAGGCGGCGAGTCACCTCTGCCTATCAGAACGACAGATATAGTAGAGTTACATGGGCCAGCGTCCGTCAGAGCTAAAATTGAACGGAACTTTACTGGTACTATTCTTTTAAGAAGTGTCGTTGCAGGGGAACCTAATAAGAAGTATCTCATTTGTGGAGGATTGTGCTCTCCTAAAAATAGTCGATTGATAGTAACAGTTTTTCCTCACGGTAGTTCATGCTTAATATCTGGCAACACGGTGTTGTGTAGAGCAGAAAAGGTCGATGTTGTCAATAGAGTGATTGTAGAACCTATGGAGATAGCAACTGTGAATAGGGAACTTGACGAACGCGAAATTCGTGTGGACGGCAGCGTATCGGATGAAATTAAAAGTAACTTATTTGCGTTACTAAATAAATATGCTCATTGTTTCGCCAGTTCACTTGAGAACCTAGGTTGCACTAATGCAGCTGAAATGAACATTGAACTGAGTAGTGAACGGCCGATAGTCTATCGTCCATACAGATTATCTTACCATGAGCGAGAAAAGGTACGTACCATGATAAAGGAAATGCTAGATGCAGGCATTGTAAGGGAATCGGTATCTCAATATGCCAGTCCAATTCTGCTTGTCCGGAAAAAGGATGGAAGGTTCAGGCTTTGCATAGATTATCGAATGCTAAACTCAATTACGGTGAAGGAGCGGTATCCGATGCCGATAATCGAAGATGAGATTGCGCGCCTTAGTGGTCAAACTTGTTTTATAACTCTCGATCTCGCTTCGGGTTACTACCAGGTGCCGATTAGTGAACAAAGCAAGCACTTGACGTCTTTTGTCACTCCGGACGGGCAATACGAGTTTAATCGTATGCCGTTCGGTTTGGCCAATGCCCCTGCTGTGTTTCAGCGAATGATCAATTCTATTTTGGGGGCTGCTCGTTTTAACAAGGCTACGGCTTATATTGATGATATTCTAATATTCGCCAAAGATGTTACAGAGTGTTTGCTAAGGCTAGAGGAAGTACTGAAAATGATTGAAAAGGCGAACCTGACCTTGAATCTGTCCAAGTGCGAGTTTTTACGAAATAAAATTGATTACCTAGGTTACGAGATCAGTGAAGCCGGAGTTCGGCCGGGGGAAAAGAAAATACATAGCGTCATTAATTTTCCGCAGCCTCAAAATGTTCACAACGTACGGCAGTTCCTTGGCTTGGCAAGCTATTTTCGGAAATTCATCCAAGGCTTTGCGAGTACCGCCTCCCCGCTCAGTAAATTGTTAAAGAAAGATGTGACTTGGGAGTGGGGTGTTGAGCAGGAAGAGGCCTTCCAAACGCTAAAAACTCGTTTGATTGATAGGCCCATTCTTGTAATATACGATCCTGACGCTGATACCGAGCTTCACACAGATGCTAGCCGGCTTGGTATTGGGGGTATATTATTACAGCGCCATTCTAAAAATGATGACTTCCGGCCAGTAGCATACTACAGCCGGCAAACATCACCTGAGGAGAAAAACTTCCACTCTTATGAGTTAGAGACGCTGGCGGTAGTGTGTTCACTTCGAAAATTCCGAGTTTTCTTGCTGGGGAAACAATTCAAGATAGTGACTGACTGTAGCGCACTCCGTTCCACTTTTACTAAGAGGGACCTGATACCACGAATAGCACGCTGGTGGCTGTCACTTCAGGAGTTTAACTGTTCAGTCGAGTATAGGGCTGGCGCGAAAATGAGTCACGTCGATGCGTTGTCGCGTAATGCTATTAACGACAACGAAACTCTTACTGACCAGTTTCCAGTCGTAATGGCAATTACCGGCGATGATTGGTTACACACGCTCCAGCTTGGTGACGGGGAGCTGCGTCGCATCCGTGACATACTAAGCTCAGATCTTGACGATAAAGGGCTTCAGTACATAAAGGATAATTACATACTGAAGGATAGTAAACTGTACAGGTACATAGACGGGGACAAGAACAATTTACGTTGGGTGGTTCCGAAGGGTGCGAGGTGGCAACTGTGCCGCCTTAATCATGATGATATTGGACATTTTGGAGTGGAGAAGACTCTTGAAAGAATGAAGAAAAGATATTGGTTTTCTAAAATGTCAAGATTCGTTAAGAAATACGTTAACTCGTGTATAGAGTGCGCATTTGCCAAAAATAATTCTAAAAATCGCGAGGGCTTGCTCCATCCCATTACCAAAGTTGAACATCCTTTTCACACGGTACATGTTGATCACCTCGGGCCTTTCGTTAAGTCTAGGAGAGGTTTTACCTACCTGCTTGTCGTTGTAGATGGCTTTACCAAGTTTTGCGTAATTAAACCTGTCCGAAACACGAATACTCAAAATACTATTCGGGCTCTTGAGGATATATTCTGTACATTTAGGAATCCAGACCGTCTTATCAGTGACCGAGGCAGTTGCTTCACATCACACAAGTTTAAGACTTTTTGTACTGAAAAGGGTATTAAACATATTCTAAATGCCGTAGCGAGCCCACGATCGAACGGCCAAGTCGAGAGGTATAACCGTACCATCCTTGACTCTATGCGAGCCATGGCTGTCAAACATGGAGAAAAATATTGGGATAGTCACATTGGGACCATTCAATGGGGATTAAACAACACTGTTCAAAAAACTATAGGCAGAACCCCATCTGAGGTTTTGTTTGGCTCTTGCATGAATGGCGAAAAGAATCCTATTCTTAGCGAGGTAACGAGTGAACAAGTGCGAGATAACTGTAACATTTTTGATATGCGGAAAGAAGTTAAGGCGAGAATTGATAGTGAGCAACATAAACAGAAACGAGCTTATGACAAAAATAGGAAACCGGCGCGTACATATAGTGTAGGGGACCTAGTCAAAATAACTAAAACGTATTTTAATAATGACGGACAAAGCAAGAAACTCATGCCTAGGTATGTCGGGCCATATCGTGTGACTCAATTGCTAGACAGAGATCGATATAAGCTAGCCCCTATTCCAGGTATGAGTAATTCTCAAAACAAACGTTCCACTACAGTCGCAGCCGACCGCATGAGGCCATGGATTCACACCTCTGCGTTAGAGTTAAATGAACATGATTCCGATCATGACTGTAATTCTGACGACAGTAATTTGACTAATGATGGCAACTAATAGGATACTTATGAAATATCGTAATTAAATATTATTTATTTATAAGCTCAATTATAAAGTCTGTTACAGAGGCAAATTCCTACATATTTATGTTCTGTTTCAGATCAGACACGATGATTGATCGGATCGTGTTTGATGCGAGTTACTCTATTGCTGCCCAAGTAATCGAGTTCTTGGATGCAAGCATCTACAGGCTACTCATAATCGATCGTTGAGTAGCTAAAATATTTACCAATTTAGTAATCGATACGCATTATCTTCCCATAATCGAGTTTGGGACTAAGATATGCGTAGATAAGTTGTTGATATACCCACGTAATCGATCGTGGAATGTATTTTATGATAATCGAGTAATCGATCCTCGAATTTATCGAATCAATCTTAGATTTTCGTTCCACCCATAATATTTGTAAAATTATTATTAGAGCATACTTTGTTTTGTATAAAATTAAGTTTTAAGTAATTTTACATACATTTTAATGTAGTTACTTAGTCTTTTTGACATTTATTACTATTTATACCTTTGTACAATGTCACAATACATTAAGTGTAATTTATGTTTATCGTTAACACAACATAAAAAAAAAAATTGTTACATTTCATTCATATTCTCTAATGGTCAGCTTCGTTCCCATGTTATGTTAAATTTGATTACTTGATTTGTTAATGAGGATTGTGCATCTGGTCATAGCTCACATTGTTAGGGTGCCACCTGGGATCGTGTGCGGGGACGCTCACGATGTCAGGACGGTCGATTGTTAGGGTTAATAATTTTTGAATAGTATTGGTTAATATTTTGTTTTTCTATAAGGCAACATTGTACTTTTCTAAAGTGGCAACTGCATTCAAATGGCGGGTTATTTTACCTCAACGCGATTGGTTAACGGCTTTTGACGGTGACCAATGGGAATACCGGCTTCTCGCGGTAAAAAAAAGATAAGAAAAAGTGAGCGATGACCATTTTACACACTACTTGGTTCGGACGGTTGAAAGAAGGAAGATATAACCAACACGCACTGTATTGTTAGAGAGAATAAATTACTGGAAAGTTACCGAGTTATTCATTTGATATCTACAACATCCATACAGTTTATACAGGATAGTTCGCGGTAATTGCAAGTTTTAATCAAACTACCCCATTTTAAAAAGATTATAAGAATACGAAATCCACCATCGTGCTCGAAGAATCGTTGAAAATGTCTTCAGTATTATGTCTGCTGTTTTTAGAGTACTAAGGAAACCTATGCTTTTACAACCAGACAATGTAACTGACATTGTAATGACATGTGCATTGTTACATAACTTTTTGAGACGGTCTAAAAGGTCTAGACTCATATACACTCCCGCTGGATCCTTTGATAATGAGAGAGATGATGGCACGATTCAGCCTGGTTTATGGCGTGATGAACAAAATGGAATTACTTCATTACTTCCGCTACAAGTTCGCCCAAGAAGAGCACCTCTTTCTGCCACGGCTGTAAGGGACCATTTTGCTGAATACTATATAACGAATGGGTCCGTTGCATGGCAAAATAATTATTAAAAGTGTTCAAGTGTGTGTTGGTGGTGGAAGCACACAAAGCAGTTTAGATCAAATTGCATATAAAAGTATTCAGTCAGAAGATCACCCGGTAGAGGCAGTTCTATCACAGAATCACTGATTTACATTTAGCATAGGTATTACATTTAGCATATTACAATTATAGTCGCAATTATTAAATTAATGACAAATAAACATTTATTCGATAGATAACTTTAATCTATGTATTAAATTACTTAATATTAAAACTACTTACCACAGAATTCTTTGTTTTTCTTGGCATATACACAACATCCAAAAATCTTGACATGTCATTATAAAATGGCCATTCGGGCTTATAAATGTCGTCAGTGCCGCTGCCTGACTTTGTAGATTCTGAAATTTTACTTCTTAGCTTTCTATAAGTTGCCATCAAGGTATCTCTTTTCTTTTTTATCTCCTTTATCGGGATGGTGCCGTCTTTTAATTTAGTTTGTATTCTCACCCAGGAATCGTGCTGGTCGTTTCTATTTTTGTGGTCCGAACTTTTGGAATTCCAGAAAGCTGGTTCGTTTTCATATAAAATAAAAAATTCGGAAATCCTTTCATTGGTCTACTCCATAATTAAATACGCAAGAGTACTTCACGCTTGCACTAGTCGAAACGAAATGATGCTTCGCTCACTCACTCGCGTCACCCCGCGCGCGCTCGAGTTGCCACGAGTGCGCTCACGCCGCGCCGGCCCGCGCCTTTGAAGATACCGACTTCAATAGGATCGGACGCGCTTGCTCATGTTAGCCCGCGTTGCCTCGAGCCACTACCTTCAGACGGCGGGTAGGCGCGAGCTGGCGTGGCGCGACTTGTGATATATCGCGCCGTGAGAAGCCACCTTTCGGCGCAACCGTGGCGTGCCTAGAGATGTAAGTGCGGTATTATCCATTTGGTATTTGTCGTATAATACTAAAAATACCGTATTAAACCAATTCTTACGGTATTTTTGGTATAAAATGAATGTTTCATTTCTGAACATAAAACGATTGGTTTTATTTATTTCTAGAGTAGTAGCAGGGAATAGAGAATGCAGTAAGAGGGGAGGGAAGTTCGTGCGGTGAGTGAGACCTCCATAAATGCCAATTTCTGAGGGGTTCTTATGATTATTAAATAAATCAAAATGGTTGTGATTTTAACTTTGTTTTATTAAAATGATTTGAATCAAATTGTGTATTTTCAAAATGTTTTACACGTAAAGATCAATCGCAGTTTCACCCTATACTTTGAATTTGAGTTACAAAAACAAAATAACTCTTACAGCGTTGTATTGTCTTTATGTTCATTGTTCATAAAGGTCTTCTTCCACTTACATATCTAAGTCTTCTCGTGTTACATCCTCGATCTCGATAAAGGAGGATTCATTGTTATCATCTAATAACGCACATCGGGAAGAATCAGATTCATCATCGCTTTCTTCATTTATTCCCGTGCTTTCTCGAAGACGTAAATTTGAATGAATCGAAACCAATTTAGATACACGAGTTTTATCCAAGCGATTTCGCAACTTACTGTGAATCCTTTCCAAAGGTGCTCCAGTTTCTTTCGCTAGCCGCAGACAACGAAGGCACGCTAAGAATTCTGATTGCAATGGGACGTAAAATGTCTATGAGCAAAGGTGTTCCACCAAATATTTGGCTCTACTGTATTTGCTGCTATCCAAATTGTATCATAACTTCCAAAATGGCTAACGCTTCAAGTGCTTCTCTATTTTGTAAAAAAGAATCTAGCATAATTGCAGCGCCACTCCATCTGGTTTTGCTGGGCAACTTTAAAGTGCATTTAATGCGTCGTACTTTTCTCGTTGAAAGTTTTCAAAATGCGTATGTGCCAGGTGGGTACATTTTATATATTTAATAACGATTATCACTTTTTTAATAATGTCACTAAATACAGCATTTTTAAAATATCAGTGAAAATGATATTTAAAGAATGTGCGGCACAACCGACTCAAGAAATGTGTGGGAAACGTGCTTTCAATAGCGCGAAGCTGCTTTCATATTACTGGCGTTGTCAGTAATAACAATCACAATTTTTTTTCCTGATTTCTGAAATTACTCCAGTAATTTGCTGATTAAGATATTCAGCTGTCTCTCTTTCCTCAGGATATATAGCCTTATAAAATATTGGTTGCGGAGTGGTGATGATAAAATTTATCACACCTTTACCCAGTATATTACTCCAACCATCTATAACAAGTCCAAGTGATATGGAGTCTTGTATTTTTTTGTGGATATCTTCTTTTACACGCTCATTGCATATAATAAACTATTACTAATTACATAACGAGATGGCACGTTGTAATTTGGGTTAAGCAAACGAAACACTTCTTTCCAGTACCGCGTTTCCAATATAGACAAAGGAAGCCCGGATGCGTATATAGCTCTGGCTAATGCAGCATCAATATTCTTCAGACGACGCAGCTGAACTGTTTAGATTAATGAAATCACTCGATGTCAAGCTGATTTCAGTTGACAAAGATGTACTAGTTGACGGTGCCGGTGATTCAACTGTAAGCAAATCTTTATCCTTTTGCAGAGATGACGGCGGTATTGGTTGTGGTATTTTGCTTTTTGCCATTCCGTCATCACAACATTTCATTTTGACGTCTTCTTGACACTTCGGACATTTGATATATGTAGTCGTAATCGTGTAGCCAACGCATTTTTATATTCTGTGTTGCAATAAATGTACACTACGCGTTTTTTACTATTTTCGGCACTTAACGTTTGATAGCACTGCCACACGTCGGAAATTCGTCGAGGCATTCTCAAATAACGATGAGCGTTGCGTTGTTACGCCGCAGCGATCAAGAGGCGACTGTCGACTTGCGAAATGGAGGGAGGGTATGGAAAATTTCGTAAAGTGTTGGTCTGTTACAAGCGCGACGTTGCCGCTTCGGGCCTCGTGCCTCGTGCACTGCAGTGCAAGGTTTGTGCACTGCAATTTTCTTCTGTATTGATTATTAACCTTGTTAAGGTAAATGATCAATAAAGATGAAAATTTCGTAGTCCACCGTAAGTTTAATTAATCTGATCATCATCATTATAATCATACTTATTGTAGTCATTGAAAAAGTCACCAATATAACTCAGGTAGCAAAATAAAGTATAATTTCTTATTAGAAAAATAAAATACGAAAAATACCGTATTTTATTATAAAATACCGGTATAATACATGGCTACTTGATATTTTTACATCTCTAGGCGTGCCTATGAACCTAGCCTAGCCGTAGCCTATGAATACTTGTAATATATTAAGTATCACTTGCGTGATGCCACCTCTGCTGCTGACACAGCAACTCATTCAGAACTTACTGGTGACCGCATTTACACGCAGGAACACAACGATGCTTTAGAGAGTTGTTACTTGGCTGCTTTGCTGCGTCCTACCTCTCTTACAAACACCCAGACCAAGACAAACAGACATGTTCATGCACACAAATGTTTGTACTGTGTGGGAATTGAATCGACGAGCGTTGGTGTCAAAGTCCACTGCGCCACCGAGCTCATCAAAATTTAAATCACACAAAGGACAGTACTGCCCTTTGATTAAATTTGTGTGACTCAATGATGTCACCAGAAAAGTTCAGCAATGCGTTTGTAGTAGTTTATTGTATAGAAGGTAGACTAGCAACACTTCTACCACTAACGTATATCCAACATCGAACTATCAATCAAAGTTATGTATAAATGTAAAAATATTATTATATAAAATTATTAATAGTTCTTATCATGTGTATTGAGTTTAAGAAATGTGGTAAGTATTTCATCTATCAATGGTGGTGCCGATAGTTAAAGTCTAGGTACAGCTCGTTTCTTTAGACGGCTTTTAGTCTTGCTAAAATCTCTGCTTGAAAAATGAATTTGACAAACATGTCGCAAATCATGGAGCTTTTCAATAGGGAGGTATGCCAGATCTATACCAACAACCACTCTGTGCAGCTAAAAATTGAATTTATTGGTGTCAATTAATATCGTAACAGATTAAAACTGTGAAACTACCTACAAAAATACTACACGGATTCTGAAATTGAAATCAATTATATATATATACATACATAATCTATAATTATTTTTAATTATAGTAATATACTTTATTCTGAGGAGTAGTTCAATAGGTTGCCCGCAACTTATTGCAAATCTATATATCAGGAGAAAACTAAAATATAGAGCCACACACTGAAACTGCAATGATTCACACTGTACAAATCAGAGATGTATCTTTTACTAACCATAGTTTTGTTTTAAATATTTTGTGTAATACAATGAAACAACACTTGCAATGTAAACACTAAAGTACGTAGTTCATAATAAACTATCGTGATCAGTAATAACACGTAGGAACAAAATGCTCAACTCAACATGAATACCTACCTATGTGCAACTCAGTTATCAGCTCCTTTAAGTCATATAATTAATGTATCATTTGAAGAAGGAATGTTCCCGACTCGTTTAAAAAAATCCATAGTTAAACCATTATTTAAAAAAGGTGATAGGGAGGACATTAATAACTACCGACCCATAACTCTGGTACCAGTTATTTCTAAAATATTTGAAAGAATCATGGCAGACAGAATGAATAAATTCTTAAATGCTTTCAAATTATTATCAAATCAACAATTTGGCTTCAGAAAAGGCAGTTCAACAACGCTGGCATGTTTTAACCTTATTAGAGCTGTCACTGAAAGTCTTAACAATGGTAACCGTGTAGTATCTGTCTTTCTGGACATGAGCAGGGCTTTTGACTGCGTATGTCATAAAACCTTACTTGCGAAATTATACCGGTATGGAATACGGGGAAAAGCTCATGATTGGCTTTCATCCTACTTACATGATCGTCGGCAATGTGTAGAGATATCGAAAATAGAGAAATTATATCTATGTAATTATAGATCGAATTATTGTCTCAATAAATTTGGGGTTCGACAGGGAAGCGTACTTGGACCTCCGTTATTCATGATATATATAAATGATCTCCCTATGGTGCATGATGATAACTCTATTCTTTTCGCTGACGACACTACTCTAATCATAGAAGAAAAAACAAAAAAAAAGTTCGAATTAGAAAACAAAATTACTAAATCAATATTAACGACTGTAAATTGGTTAAATATAAATAATTTAAGTATTAATCTAAATAAAACAAATTTAATGGAATTTTTGACTTACAATAGTAAACCACTTAACATTAAAAGTTCATTTAATAATTCTACGATAAAAAATGTTGATCATGCAGAGTTTCTAGGTATAACTATAGACAAATATTGTAACTGGAAGCCACATATAGAGGAATTATGTGCCAAACTTGATAGGTTTGTCTTTGTAGACGTTTAAGAAAGACCATCGGAAAAGAATCAGCTCTTCTTGCATATCATGGCTACGTGGCGTCTCTCTTGCGATACGGAGTTATACTATGGGGCAACTCAGTGAAGAGTGACGTTATATTTAGGGTACAAAAAAAATGTGTTAGAGCAATATCTAATGCTCACTTCATGGACAGCTGTAAACAACTATTTAAATTGAACAAAATACTTCCTTTACCTTGCATTTATATATTAGAATTGTGTATCTTCGTTAGCAAGCATCCGTCGTTATTTGAAAAACGCATTGCCACATTAAGTCATAGTTGTAGATACAAAAATAAGCTATGTGTACCGGAACAGCGCTTAGCTATGTTTAGCAAGGGTGCTTAGTGCACGGCAATACGAATATATAACCACCTGCCTGAAATTTTAAAAGATAAAAATCGAACCTGATTTAAAAGAAATCTCTTCTGGCTGCTACTGGACAAATGTTATTATTCAGTGGATGAATTTATGAATGATACGAGTATTAAAAGTTATTTTAATAACATATTATAATTTTAATCACAAAATATTGTACGCACTTATTGATCCTAATTTTAATGATGCGTTTTTGATTTGTTTTATATCATAAATTTTACTCATTTAATGCAAAATAAATGTCAATTTCTTAGTTATAATCAATGTAATATTTGCACGCTGCTGTTAGTGGCAGAATAAGAACGGACTACGTATAATTGTTAATGACATCAATTTAATTGTACCTTATTCATGCAAATAAAGTTAATCTAATCTAATACAAAACACTAAATTTACTGGAAAAATAAGAAAACAGGGACAAAAACGATAACTTTAATAAAATTTGAAAAAGACCGACATTTTTATACTACTAAATATACGTAATAAATTATTTTTATGAAATGTTCAACAAAAATAGGAAGCTTATCTGTTATGATGGCAACACTTAGGTTTTCTTTCGTACGGATGGTAGTAGAACGCATCTAGCTTAATACAAATACACGTTTCTATATGAGTTTCAAGCAAGCCGGCAAGTCGCCATTGCCCCATTTCAGTCACCCCTTTTTTAGCATGAAGTTGTAATCCAACTGAAGTTAGCTACTGAGCGGCTCCAAACAACCTCAGAACAGCGCCGTCTATGAGTCTATGAAAGTTTCTGGAACTAGCTAATAGATGTGCATTCGTTTAATGACCCAAATATTCGTGGAAGTTCAATCGATCTGCATAACTGTAGACATATGGTCAACTGTAACAAAGGACTCAATTTTGGCAGTGACGGGGCACTACATAAAAAAGAAGGAATTTGGGTTAAACTCATTTCTTTTGTATTGCGTTACACTTACAGAAAGCCACACCGCTAAAGATTTGGCCGCAACAATTAAAAGAATCTGTGACGAGTGGAGAGTCACTGGTAAAATACTCTTGGCTGTTTCCGACAATGGAAGTAACATAAAAAGTGCTATTGAGAGGGAACTTAGCTGGAAACATTTCCCATGCTACACCCACGCCTTAAACTTAGCAGTCAACAAGACCTTGAAAGAGAAAGACATAACTGACATAAATGAAATAAAAACTATTGTCAGGCATTTCAAAAAGAGCAACGTCGCTTGGGATAAATTAAAAAAACATCAAGAGCAAGCTGGTTTCACGCCCAAAAGACTTCTTGAAGATGTACCTACCAGGTGGAACTCTACGTACTATAACATAAAAAGATGTGTAGAATTGAAGGACCCCCTTAATAGTGCCATGGTAAACTTAGGCATGGAGACACTAACCAATTACGAATGGATAATTTGCGAAGAAATGTCCGATGTTCTCCAGCCATGTGAAGAAGTCACACGGGAATTAATTGATCAAATATATTTCTGGCAGCCTAGTGATACATATCACTGTCAGCTTAATTATGCTGTTGGCATTAGAGAAAATAGGGAATGAAAAAATATTC
The DNA here is from genome assembly GCA_947507595.1 of Pyralis farinalis. Classification (NCBI taxonomy): domain Eukaryota; kingdom Metazoa; phylum Arthropoda; class Insecta; order Lepidoptera; family Pyralidae; genus Pyralis; species Pyralis farinalis. The sequence continues at coordinate 17,668,582 of OX382281.1, read as the reverse complement.
ATGCCCATTGTTGACAGTCTGCGGCAAGATTTAATAGGAAATGTCAAACGACAATTTTTCAATTTAAATCGTAGTAAGACATTTGGAAATTGTATGTTTTTGGATCCACGATTCAAATTCTATTTTGATGACTCGCACGTGCCAGAAGAAACGAAACAGCGTATTACTTCTTTGGTCACCTCGGAACAAAGCTCATGTGTTCAAGTACAACCCTGTGAACCTGCATCAACATCGTCTCAGCCAGTAAAATCAATATGGCAAGATTTTGAAACTAAAATGCAAAGGCATCCAGCCAGAAGGCACATCGCAATTGAGCTATTGTAGGGGTCCAGCGATATTACAAGGACAAAATAATACATAGAACTGACTGCCCTCTAAACTGGTGGCGAATACACAAAGCATTGTATCCAATACTGTACAAAATAGCAGCAAGGAAATTAAATGCCATGGCGTCTTTTGTACCCTGCGAAAGGGTATTTTCCGCTGCAAGAAATATAATGAACGAGCGACGTACTCGATTTGGAATAAGAAAATTGCAACAACTCATTTTCCTGCAGCAAAACCTGTAAACCTGGTCTCTCTGCCTACCCTGCAAGGGACCTGGCGTGAAGATATACATAAATACAAAACCTGTAAATATGTACCTATCTATATAAATTGGGGTCGGTACCAAAAGCGTGCACGTCGCGACCCTGCAAGTCCAACACTGTGGACTGCAATTATGGACCCAAACCGCACAGACACGCGAATTAGGGCATCTCCCGGAGGCGACGCGCACCGATCCGCCTCCGACGGTGCGAATTCTAGGGCATGCGGCGGTGTGGGGCGCCACCCACTACGCAACGCCCATCCCGGCGGGTCGAGGAGAGCTGAGTGTCGTATAGGCACATGGAATGTGAGAGGTGGTCTAAAAGATAAGATGAATGAGTTGATAGATATAATGAACGTGAGATGCCTACATGCTTTGTGTGTGTCAAAGACCAAGCAAAAGGGAAGCGATACCGAAGATCTGCCCGGTGGCATGATGGCCCTGTGGTCCGGGGTGGACCAGGACAATCATGCCAGCGCTGGCGTAGGTGTCGTACTTTCATCTCGCTTGGGCGCTGGTGTGAATGATTACGATTTAGTAGGTCCAAGACTTCTCTGGGTTAAGATAAAACTGGGGATTACGCGAGTGTTTTTAGTTGCAGCATATGCTCCTGTGAGCTTTGCTGATCCCCAGGAGCTCGAGAAGTTTTGGGAGACTGTAAGGGGTATTCTGGTTTTGTCCGAAGCGAATAAACGGATAATTATGTGTGGTGATCTGAATGGATGGGTTGGGACCAAGCGAAGCAGTTATGAGGTTGTACTTGGTCCATACGGAGATAAGAGAGTGAACGATGCTGCTAAGTTACTTTTAGACATATACGAAACCTCCTTGTGTCGAACACACTCTTCCATCACAAGGATATTCACATTTACACATGGAGACGGAATGAACAGAAAAGTGTGATTGATTTGATTTTGATAGATGGACGTCTCCGAAAGTCGTTAATGAATACAAGAGCCTTCAGAGGTCCCACTCCTGAAACGGACCACTATCTGGTGTTAAGCCGATTTGTGGGCCTTTTCAAGAAGTGAAGGCACTGGCGAGTGCGTTTTCCTTTCGGAGACCATGAAAGAATAAGAAGTGAAAAATTGGAAGATGAAAGTGTGAGGAGTACGTATGTACGTCTAGTCAGTGAAAGACTTGCGAACGCGAGTCTTTCCGACTCAGATGTAGACGAATGTTGGAAAATTCTGAAAGAAAGTATGGTGGACAGTGCGAAAGAAGTATGTGGATGCGCAAAGAGACGTACTCGTAGAACAGTACGAATAATTCTATTCAACGAGATGCTACGTACTCCACTATTAACTACATTTTATTGTCTCTCGAAGGTGGAAGAGGTCCAAATAGGTCAAAAGCTATCACGTCGAACCTTTGATTCACGGGCTTGGTTTGAAGAAGTTCCCAGTTGGCTTCCTATTCGCAGGTTTATACCTCTGGCAAGGTGGACAATTTTTAATATATGCTTCTATATATTTTGGCATTCCGGTCCAAAAATAGCGGTTTGCAATGCGCTCGTAAGATTTTTCAACGCCGTAGTGACCGGCAAGTCGATCATTATGATATGCATGAAGGATGTCCGCCCACTCGTGTTGTGGTGCCACAATTTGTACATCTTCTGAGTCTAGCTGAGGACTGTGTCTATATAACAGCCCGTTATTCGTGATGTAACACTTTTGACTCCAATACCTTGCATTTTTTCATCATCCTTTCATCTTCCATCGCTACTGCTACACGTTTGATTATCGTTTAATTGTTCCATTCTTATGTCTCCAGGGCTTCGAGTCGGCATATCTATTGTGACCACGCAAACACACAATTCATTAGAATCATTAGTTGAACAAGGTGGTCGCGATAGTGTATCGGTTAGTACATTAGTTTTTCCTGACGTGTACTTTATACATAAAACATATGCCTGAAGTTGTAATGACCATCTTGCGAGTCTTCCAGTAGGCGACTTTAGGTTCATAGGCCACTTTAGTGCTTGATCGTCTGTTATTACGGTTGTCGGAACGCTTTCTATGCACCCACGAAATTTAGATATTGCCCACACAACAGCTAAAGCTTCTCGTTTTGTCATGTTATAATTCTTCTCAGCAGTAGATAAAAGACGGCTCGCATATTCAATAGGGTACTCTTCTTCTCCCTCCCCCTGCAGCAGAATTGTCCCTACAGCATTGTACTTTGACTGCTTGCATCAGTTTTGATTTCGTATGGTTTTGACCCATCCGCCTGCTGGAGAATCGGTGCAGTTGTAAGCAGTCTTTTTAGCTTCTGATATGCTTTTTCTTGTTCGCTTTCTCAAACCCCCTTAGCATTCTTTCTTTGGGGGTCATGTGCCAGAAGCGTGCTCGTTCGCGACCCCTGCCAATCGAGTAGATTGCAATTCTGGACCGAAAACGCACCGATGTGCGGATTAGGGCGTCCCCCGGAGGCGACGCGCACCGATCCGCCCCCGTCGGTGCGAACATAGGTGCATGCGGCGGTGGGGGCCGCCACCCACCACGCAGCGCCAATTCCGGCGGGTCGAAGAGAGCCGAGTGCTGCATAGGCACGTGGAATGTGAGAGGTGGACTGAGTGATAAGATGAATGAGCTGATGGACGTAATGAATGAGAGACGCTTAGATGCTTTGTGTGTGACAGAGACTAAGCGCAAGGGGAGCGACACCGATGATCTGCCCGATGGGATGATGGCCCTATGGTCTGGTGTAGACCGGGACGATCATGCCAGTGCTGGTGTAGGTGTCATACTCTCCTCTCGCTTAGCCCCTGGTGTGAAAGATTACTGTTTGGTAGGGCCTAGACTTCTCTGGGTTCGTATAAAACTGGGCATCACGCGAGTATTTCTGGTTGCAGCATACGCTCCCGTAAGCTCAGCGTGTGCCCAAGAACTGTGTTTTTAGTTGCAGCATATGCTCCTGTGAGCTTTGCTGATCCCCAGGAGCTCGAGAAGTTTTGGGAGTCTGTGAGGGATGTTCTGGATTTAGCTGAAGGGAATGAAAGAGTGATTATGTGTGGAGATTTGAATGGATGGGTTGGGACCAAACGAGACGGCTATGAAGCTGCTCTTGGTCCCTATGGAGATAAGAGAGTGAACGAAGCAGGTAAGTCGATTCTAGATTTATGTATGGAACGAAACCTCCTCGTGTCGAATACTTTATTTCGTCACAAGGATATTCACACGTATACATGGAGACGGAATGACCAAAAAAGTGTGATTGATTTGATTATAATTGATAGACGTCTCCGAAATACTATAATGGATACAAGAGCCTTTAGAGGTCCCACTCTTGAAACGGACCACTACCTGGTGGTAAGCCGGTTTGTGGGACTTTTCAAGAAGTGGAGGCATTGGCGAGTGCGTATCCCTTTCGGAGATCATGAAAGGATAAGGAGTGAAAAATTGCAAGATGAAAGTGTAAGGAGAATGTATGTACATCTGGTAAGCGAAAGACTTGCGAATGCAAGTCTTTCCGACACAGATGTGGATGATTGCTGGAAAGTTCTGAAAGAAAGTATGGTGGATAGTGCAAAAGAAGCATGTGGATGCGCAAAGAGGCATAAAACATTGAAAGGGGATGCCTGGTGGGATGCGGAGGTTGAATCCTCCGTAGCAAGAAAGAGGAAAGCGTGGCTGGATTATGTATCATCTTTGCCCTTAAATGAAAGTATGAGAGAGAAGAAGAAAGAAATGTACCGTCAATGCAAGAATGAAACCAAGGCTTTAGTGAAAGAGAAGCGTGAAAGACAAATTATGAATGAGGAAGAGAGGCTGACGAGAAACTTCGAGGCAAATACCAAACTCTTTTGGAGAGAGGTAAAGAAGTCTCGGGGTGGTTCGTCGGCATCCAGTATGAACAAGATTAAGTCTAAAGCTGGTATCATTCTTGCAAACACTCAGGAAGTGTTAGAACGGTGGAGTGAATATTTTGAAGAAATGTACGAATATGCCTCGGACGCTGACAATGAGAGTGAGTCTGATGCTCACTCCGCGTTGACGGCGTCCGATGAAGGTATAACTATGGATGAGATAGAATGGTCGATACGAAGTTTGAAAAATGGAAAGTCTGCGGGAATTGATATGATTACAGCTGAGATGATCAAACTAGGTGGCACTTACGTCCGGGACGCCTTCTGGTACTTATGCAACCTTTGCTGGAGAACTGGAAGGGTCCCAATGGACTGGGGACGCGCAGTCATCGTACCCTTGTATAAAGGCAAGGGATCACGCATGGACTGCGCCAACTATAGGGCCATCAGTTTGATCAGCCTAGCAGCAAAAGTATATGAAAAGATAATTGAAAGGAGAATGAGGGTGAAATCTGACGAAATGCTGTGGGAGGCACAGGGAGGATTCCGAAATGGAAGGGGATGTACGGATCAAGTTTTCTCGCTCCGCAATATCGTAGAGAAGCATCTGGCCACAGACCAGAAGGTTTTCTGCGGTTTTGTGGATCTTGAGAAGGCTTTTGATAGGGTTGTGCGAAAGGAACTGTGGTGCATATTGCCGAGATATGGGATTGACGGCTCACTGCTGCGTGCTGTGCAGTCCACCTACAAGGATTGCTCAGCATGTGTGCGAATAGATGGCAACATGTCACCCTGGTTTGATGTCAAAATTGGTGTCAAACAGGGTTGCATGTTGTCTGCTAGGCTGTTTATTCTGTATCTCGATAGTTGTCTACAGAGAATAAGATCGACGAATGTAGGATTACGCATGGGTGACCTAGTGGTGAACTGTCTGCTGTATGCAGATGATGCTGTCCTGTTAGCAGAAACACCATCTGAGCTGCAAACACTAGTCACAATGATGAAAGACGAATGTATGAAGGAAGGCTTACTATTGAATGCGAAGAAAACAAAGATTATGGTATTTGAAAGAGAAGAAACCAGAACCAATGTAAGAATTACTGCAGATGATGAAGTGTTGGAACAAGTGAATGAGTTTGTATATCTTGGATGCGCTTTCAGCAGGGATGGAAGGTACACCGCAGATGTGGAAAGGCGAGTGAGTGCTGGGAATAGTGTGAATGGAGCGTTGGGAAAACTTCTTGGCAGTAAAAACCTGAGCCAGAAGGCGCAGCTGGCTATACACAATGCAGTGCTGGTCCCAACGCTTACTTATGGAAGCGAGAGCTGGGTATGGCAGAGAGAGCATGAAAGTAGGATAAACGCGGTTGAAATGCGAGCGTTGCGCAAAATCTGTGGTGTAACGCTTGCAGACCGTATCCGCAATGATGAGGTTAGAAGCAGAGTTGGTCTGAAAGAGAGCGTCGGTGTTAAAATAAGAAGAGGCATGCTCCGTTGGTTCGGACATGTAGAAAGAATGCAGGATGAAAGAATGACGAAGCAGATATACAATGCAAAAGTGGAAGGATGTAGGAGCCGAGGAAGGCCAAGACTTACCTATCATGATCAGATTGATCGTGTTCTATCAGAAGGTGATGTCAGGAGCCCTAGAAACCGGCGAGCGTGCATGAAAAGAGCAATGAATGTGAAAGAAGCGAGTGAGGTATGTAAGGATCGAGTCGCGTGGCGCTCGGTTCTCTCTGCCTACCCCGTAAGGGATTTGGCGTGAAGTTATAGATTCTTCTTAGAGAGTCGCGTAAGTGGTTCTGCGGTTTTCACGAATCCCAAAATGAACACAGCTGTATGATTGAATTTAAATGTTTGATGTTGCATGGGGTTGGCTGGCATATTGGAATTGCTGCTAATGCTCTAAATCCATTTGTAGACCCTCAGCTGTAATTAAATGTCCTAGGTATCACACTTTTTCTCATTTAAGGCTGCGCCAAGCGTTTGTTATTACGCCAAAATTCTATAGTAACACCGGGCATATACATAAGTTCGTTGACCGAATAAAGATGTGCACCCACATTTTGCCATTCCCATTTTACGTTTTTATGTAAGAACTTATACAATGGACATAAAATTGATGATGCGTCCTGTACAAAATTCCGGTAATAATTAACCAGACCTAAAAACGACTGTAATTGGGAAACATTTTGTGGTCTAGGAGCATTCATTATCGCTATCACTTTGTCCGGCGACTTCCTGATACCATTCCTATCTATTATGTGTCCCAAATAGCTTATTTCGTTTTTATAAAACTCACACTTACTCGCTTGTACTGTTAAACCCGAGCCTTCTAAACGTTGTAAGACAGCCCATAGTCGTTCTTTGTGCTCATCTTTATTTTTTCCTGTTATTTTTTTTTTTTATATTTGCTCAGCATAGTGGCTCCTCTTCGCCTGTTGGTAAGCGAAAAGGGGAGCCCAAATTGCAGCGGCAACTGACAAAGGACTACGGTGTACTGTCAGTTGACGCTACCATCCTGACCCGCAAGGTGCTTCTTCACGCTTCGTTTGAAGGATCCCATGTTGTAGGAAGGAGGAAACACATGTGCAGGCAAGGCGTTCCACTTTTTAATAGTTCGACAAAGATAGGAGTTGCCGAACTTTTTAGTACGAGAACAAATGTCCTCAACAGTGGAATGATGACATTGCAAGCCTGCACGTGTGGTTCTATGACGGAAGGGAGAGGGTGGGATAAGGGAAAATAGTTCTTAGGTGTTACTAGAATATCGTCCAAAAAAAAATACTACGCCCTCTAAACCTACCAGCACGCATTCCATCGCCCTCTGGAATATCGCTGGTGATGACGATAAGCCGAACACTAACCATGTGAATTTAAAAAGGCCGCGGTGTGTATTGATGGCTCATTCAATTTAAATTGGTTATACGCCATCGATAGATCTATCTTACTAAACTGAATTCCGCCATTTAATTCTGAAAACAGTACGGTTACCGTTGGAAGCGGGTACCTATCGACTAGTAACTGTTTATTAAGCGTGACAGACAATCAGCACACAACCTTAAATCGCCATTTTTCTTCAATGCAAGCAAAATCGGGGATGCGTAGTTCGAGTATTCTACGGGTTTTAATACCCCCAAGTCTAATAACCGGTCCAACTCCTTATTAATTTTCTCTTTCAAGGCGAAAGGAACTGTGCGTGCTTTGAAGAAAATTGGTTTAGAGTCATTTTTTAGTCGCAGTGTAACGTTATATTTATTGAACTCCCCTAACTTTCCTGAAAAAACTTCCGGGAATTTTAATATTAAGTCGTTGACTATCGATGTGTTATTGCAATATATCGTGTTGACGACAGACACCAATCCTAAATTAAATGAATGAATGAAATCACGGCCTAATATTGACACGTTGTTCCGTACAATATAAAAAAATTGTTCCGTCATTGGCCTACCCTGTAAACAATGAATGTTACAAATTACCTTACCATCGTCACCCACATCCAGGGTACCTTCCTCAATGCATTTTATTTCGGTTTTTAACGAACACATTTTGTGTAAATGACCCTTTTGGTTGCACTTTTTGCACTTATAATTTTTAAACCGGCACTACACCGCCTTGTGATTAAAGTAACCGCAGACACTACACTTGTCTTTCTTGGAGATCGTAAACACGGGGTCCAGCGAGCCAGCGGCCACGGGCTACACCAATATATCTTTGTAGTTTACTTCGTCGACTTTTTTCGGCAGCGCCAAATCATTTGCCAGTTTGTACGTCGCCTCACTGAGTGCGCTGAGTAGTATTGCCCTCCGCTTGACCTTTGATTTGTCCGTTGCGTCCGTGATGTCGTTTGCAATGAACCATTGCGTTAAACGGGATTTATAGCTGCTCCAGTCATTAGACAGGTGGTCATAATTAGACAAAATGCCAAAGGACACTCCTGAATACATTCTTATTTGCCAGTTCGGTCGTCGCCACGTATTAAGTATGTACAAAGACGCGGAGGTAGTAAGTACCAGCAAACGCAGTGGTTAGTTGCACACTGATTTAATGGTCACAATAAGGTCGCGGCGCGGCCGCGCGCTTCGCACGCACACCTATAACGTAACCCTCACATTTGCATATTTAACAATTGGTAACCCAATTGGTTTTACTTTTTGTTGGTAGCTCTTCCTCAATCGCGTAACAGTACCACGGCACCGCTGTGTCTGTTTCGCTTAAGGCATATAGGTATGCTTGTATTGACATATATTCTTAAGGCGACTTTGGTAAAAATCGTACCCCTTGTTTATAGGGTCGTGCATTGGGAGGGTGGTTAAGCTTTGCACGTATTTTTACGAAATGCTTTGGCCAGTCTGGTAAGTTTTCCACTATAAGTGCAGGGTTACCTTTTATTTTGGATTGTACCTCTTTTTGCGTGGTTTGTGATGCTCCTTGCTCTGTTATGCGCGCTGAGGAGGGCAGCTGTTGGCTGGTTTGAATTTTGTTAGCAATTTCTGCATACGTCTGCCTTCATGTAGACGGTAGGTTGGCTGCTGAGCGCTTAGTTGCCTGTAGGAGGTATTATCTAGATATAAGTATTGTGTGTTTACTCTACCTGCGAGACTGTCCGTAGAAGATCGTAAGAAAGCAAGCTCTGGCATTGAAATGTTCACAAGTTTTTCCCCTTCTTCTTATGTTTTGGTGTCTTTTTCACTGTCTGAGAGATGTGGCGAGCTAACCGGGTGCAGCTTTTTCTTTGCCTTACTGTACTCAACGCTTACCGTAAATTTATTATATTTTGTTATATCCCTTAGTTCCATAACTAAGTTCCTTAGAAGAATTAATTTCTTCTGAAACAATCTTATTCTTTCCTGCGAATCTGCTATCAATGCCCTTCGTGCTGCTTCTTGCGTCATTGGTGCATCACTTCGTCTCTGCCTCTGACGTACGAGTCTTGGCGTCTAATGCTGTTGAAGTATTCGCCGTGGATTGCGCTACAAGGGCGCTTGTGCGGAAGGTCCGAAGGCGATAGTCACGCCGTAGCACGAGGCGGGTGAGCGTCGCGGCGTCACAGATACGACACATTTGATGGCAACAGCTGGTGGAGACCCAGCTGTTGCCATCAAATTCTTCACCATCAGTCCTCACTTCTTAACCTTCACTTAACACTTCTACAGACTGATCAAGGTGTGGCCAGTGTATGACCAAACTTACCGAACCCTGCTCACTTGAGTGGTCTACTGGGGTGGTGCCTGTAATAAAAATATGTTCCTTATTATATTCCATACAATTAAGTGATTTATTTATTTAATAATGTTATTTAGCAGATGATATATCTATAGGATTACGACTGCCGTAATTTCGAGATGTTCTAAAGGGCGTGTTTGTACTCACATCATCAAATGGTTCAACCCTGGCTTCTGGAATACCAGAACCGAAATCTCCTAATTCTCCTAAAATTTGAAGGATTTTTCTTCCAGCACTGATAAACGTGACTCATTTGATGGTCCACCGCCAGTACGCTGGTGAGATGCTCGTACACCTGCCACTCGGGACTTTATTTAGACTTATTGTCATTCCAGTACTGAAAATTGACAAGTACGTTAGTTTTAATTCTGAAATTTACATGGTAAAATTAAATAAATATTATTATAAATTCGACTAGCAACCCGGTTCACTTTGAAGTCCAGTCCAGACTTGAAGCAAACAGATTTCTATAATAAATTTATAAATAACTAGTTGGACCGCAATTGTAATGTTTAATTTTGTCTGTGTGAGATTATAATATAATTCGGGTTTTAATTTGTTTGCTCCGAACCATATACAATACCATATATATGAGTATAGGTATATTCCTAAAAGTAGCCTTAAGTTACTCCTTGTAACATCAGTTATCGTTCAGTTAACACAGTCAAATATCTTAGTAATTGGCTTTTTTCCATATATACCACACATACATTCATATGCACTTAGTGAAAAGTCGTAATTTTGATATTATAAACCTCAACTTTAATTTATGTGTATGTAGATAAGTACACCAAAACCTAAATCTGTCTATTAATTGATATAAATGGAGCAAAGTTAGTTCATAACATTTCTATATCAGCAACAAATAGAAACAGACTGCTGTGCTTTGGCCATTTTGCGTTATACTATGTACAGATACGCTTTCTTCACTTACCTTGCACCAAGCTTTCCAATTTTTAGTGGCACCATCGCCAAAGGAATTTAAAGTTTCAGTAATACTCTCCCACAATTGCAGTCAAAATTTTCGAGTTTGAAACGTTTTATTATAGCCCGTTGCACGAGATCGGTTTTGATTTAAAGTCTCCCAAAGAGCCTCTAATTGGCTACTACCGACTCTGCGACGAGATACCAAACTAAAGCAAAGTGTTGAAACAAACCACTTGAGACCACGTCAAAAGAACATTCCGTCGCATCGTCAAGTAAAGGCGTGGAATGTGTACAAAGTCAAACAAATCACATATATTTACAAATTTCTAGGTTTAATAAGTTTGAATTAATGAATTGACAACATTGTTAAATACAGAAGGAAACAACAATTGATTTTAATTTTTAAAATCCGCGATTATCATTTCACAACGCGTCGAGTTTTTGACAAGAGTGACAGCTAAGTAGATACGGTTCGAAATTTGAAGAAACTATTAGGGTGAACCAAAATTTTTTTTGGTTTTTTTTATTAATATTTAAAAGATAATTTTACTACAAATGAAAAACAGTTAAGTTTCAAAGTAAAGACCATTTGAGTCTATGCCTTGAACCCATCTATCGGCAAGTTGTGCGATCCCGCTGCGGTACCACTCCTTTTCTTAGAGGCGAAAAACTCGCGGCACCCGTTTTCGACATCCTCCAGATCATTGAAGCTACGACCACGAAGAAAGTGTGCCATGGATCGGAAAAGGTGATAGTCGGATGGCGCAAGGTCCGGACTATACGCTGGGTGTGGAAGAAGTTCAATCGCATCGAGATTTTTAATCTTTTCCTTCGTTTGTCTGGCAGTGTGCGGTTTTGCATTGTCTTGTTGAAGGAGTACCCGCTTTCGATTGATCAATGTTGGATATTTTTCGCCAAGTGCCGCATACATTCGATCAAGTTGGGCGCAGTAGAGGTCTGCGTCGATGGTTCGACCATTTGGAACCAGCTCGAAGTGAATCACGCCTTCAAAATTCCACCAAACACACAAAAGTGCCTTCTTTTCACGTTTTGCTACCGGTTCCGCCGTTTGACCGGGATCCAACCATTGATTTTGTTTGTCCGGATTACTGAAGTAGACCCACTTTTCATCACCTTGGCAAACAAATTATTAGGTTTTATCGTCGTCATTCCTCACAGTAATCACCTCGTCACCAAATAAATAAAGGGTTATAATTACAATGAGCGTGTTATTTTTATTAACTAAATCCAAAAACAAATCTACTTACCTCTGGAATACCCGCTTCGTTTGTAGAGCGAACTTTATTTTTGTCCTTTAAAAATAATAGCAACTGAAAACCAAACAATTCCGAAATAATTTCTTCCGCTCCTGCTCCCGATCTAGGCTTTTTAAATTCTCTTTGAAACTGTCCAATTAGACTTCGCATCTTCTTTTCAACGACACTTTTTTCTGTATTTAACTTATGTAAAATGTAATTAAAATGTACACTTGTTGAATCCTACAATTCCCTTTTTTCTTTAAAATACTCAATAGGGTATAGTAGTGTTTTCTTTGTTGCACTCCATTTTAAAAGCAACAAAAAATGGACACGTCTATTCTCATCAAATCCTTCCCGAACACTGCCGCCGAGCGCAGTCGCATCTCGACTCGACTCGAGATGCGCGTGACTCGCACATAAAAGTTATATAATATTGTTGTACATAACATGTTACGAGTGTATAACCTGTTTAGTAACATAAATCGTCCACACTAATAATACATGTTATATAACTTTGTTTTATAACATATTTTGTTATATAGTCTGGTCTCACCCTGGAACAGTCCGACTGCGTATGTCCTATCGCACTGCAGATAAATCATTTCAGCCATGTTGTTTTCATCGAGGGCTTGTAAGGAGGCTTAAATTATCCTTGTTTGAAGAATTAGGTCGTGCCTGATTAAACAATCGTCTTGTACTAGTACTTGGTTTTACAAAAGTGGATAGGTAAGTTACTAAATTATCTGGCATGAGATCGGATTTGGGTTGCAAATGCCTTAACAAGCAGATCTTTAATGCCTCGAATTATAATTGTCTTCATGAGTTTCTCAGAAAGGCCCGTAAAACGCAAAAATTATGTTCGTGCACACTCTGCGTATATGGTATAACTATCAGAATCAGTATATGAGTACTAATTCTGACAGTTATACCTCATGTAAGATGCCGGCTATGTCAATTTTATTTACATATAATTACCTAAAATCTCTCTTAAAATTATTCCAGGAACGGTCATTCACCACGAGACGTGTTGTGTGATCGATCGTCTGTCTCGTGAATCACGCGAACGTTTAGCGCGCCTATATCTACCTCTTATCCGTGACCGGCTTGATCTACCCATAGCAAAAAAAATATGGACAGTAACTGATCTGAACAGAAAATAAAATCACACGGTAATTAACTATGTACATGAAATACTTTATCCCACTTCTGATATAATTATAGTTATTAAGCATCAGGATCAGTTTTATTAAATAAATAAAAACCAAACAATTTAATTATACTTAACAAAAATAACATTTGTCTTGCGCAGAAATCAAAATTAACCAAAGTAAAGATACATACGAGAATTAGAATCGAGCAGGTCGGCTGAACAGCACGTCCGCTCCGGACGGTGTCCAAAGTGGCAGAGAGCGAGCCGGCGCTTGTCGATCGTTTTCATAGCGCAAGGCGGGGTGGGGTAGTTAGGCGTGTTCTACGTCGGCTTCGGTGGTGATCTCTAAAGGTGAACGTAGACCTGTCTGCACCATACACGCCGCAGTCATCGCTTTTGTTAATGGCCTCGCACACCCTGTCCGCACCGCAGTCACGTTAAGAGAGGAAGGGCGCATCAAAGCAGCCCGTGAAATACCTCCACCTCACAGATAACTGCAGCCAAATAACAACTCCCTTGAGGGTTGTTGTGTTCCTGCGGGTGAGTGAGGTCACCAGTAAGCTCCCAAGGAGTTGCTGTGTAAGCAGCAGAGGAGACATCGCGCGAGTAATACGTATTATATCGCAAGCGTTAATAGGCTACGGTATCCGCTTGACATCAGGTGGGCTGTATGCTTGTATGCCTCCCGACGTAGTATAAAAAAACGCAGTCTTTCCCGTCGCCGCACTCATCGCATATCTTTATGTTTGGCTCTTGACGAAGAATTTGTTATCAGTTGTTTATTATTAGAGGAAGAAGAAAATGAAAAACCAACAAGAGTTAATTAAAAATGTAAATTCGTAGCATCAACTTAAAACGGCCGCTATTTTAGGAATTTCATACATTACTTCCTGATTTATTAAATGATTATAAGCGGTTTTTCAAATATTTTCATATGACGAGAAATAAGTTTAGGCAGCTGTTAGATATATTAGAACCACAAATAACAAGACCAAATACAAGATTCAGAAGGGCGATTGAACCAAAGCAAAAGTTTGCAATTTATTTCATTTATTGATTTGATATGTAATTATTATTTTTTTGACACTAATACGTAGTCGCTAAGCTAATATTGGAGAGGTGTATCATCGATCTGTTCATTAGTATCATGTAAAGTGGTGACCAGCGATTCATCTGCTGCATATTGCTGCACTGAGGTAATTAGTACGTCTGAAGAATGTGGCGTTGATGGTATGGCCTGGTAGAAACCAGTTGGAATATTATAATTTAGCTGCTGCAAATTTGCTACTACACGTGAGGAGTTTAGTGTCTGTGAAGTAAGTTATTATTGAAAATTTGCATAATATTGTGTAAAAAGTAACAATAGCACAAAGGCAGAGAGTTTTCGTCTTTAATGCTTGCCAAATAATTGTACTGCATTCTTCTTATCTTTCTTCAATAAAATACGCCCGCAAAGCTGGCCAACTAGAGATCAAACACTCTATCGCTGGTAATAAAGATAGCCACCTGGTTGAAACATGGCGCAAAATTTCAAATACTCAATATTTAAAAATTCGTGGAAATTTTTCAATGTGTCTGTTCGTTTAGCATAGGCTGAACATTCACTATAAACTTTTAATACTTTGCGGGCTTTAACGTCAAATTTTATTCCTTTTAAAGCATATATTGTGTAGATATGTTATGTGGCATTAACAGTTTGCCTTTATAATATTTTCATTGCCAAACTTAAGTTTTTGATATACGGAATTATTTATGCCATAAATGACGGATGCATTATCAGCGGCAAACGAAGTCACATTTTATTTAATAAATACACTCCCTATTATTATAAATACAGTTTACATTATACGTTTGACTATTTTAATTTTATTTTATAATGAAGTAGCGAATATTTATTAATTTTTATTTAAAATTTGGCGATGCACGTCCAACAGGTTGTGGCTACAGCAGGCTGAAAATAATTATAGCGTGATTACTCAGTATCAGTGCTTCAGGTATTTGTACCTCCGGTGGTATGTCACTCGGGTTGTTTATTCTACAAATATTATGTAGTACAGCAGTTGCTATGACTGCATTGGCTCGTAATAGATTCAAACGCATTGTCAAACCTCCTCTTCTACACTCCAAAACACCTAAATATATTTATAGTTAAATGTTATATGTTAAATGACTAGGTAATTATATATACAAAAATAAGTATACCTTTCAATACAGTTTCTGGTTCGAATATGGGCTTCATTATAAACCTGTTCGTTGTAAAGGATTTAACAATGGCGTTAATAAGTAAGGTTTTAGGAATGAAAGATTCACTAAATGTGTCAAAATAGGACTCAGTTCTTTGCTGCATTGTTTGATTACAATTGTTGATAAATAATCATAACCTTCAGCTTTTGTATTTTTAACGACATAATTATAGCATGCATGTCGTCCACACTAAATGGTCTAAGAATAATTGTGTTATGAAGCGAGCTTGTAGTCCGTTTTTTCTTCGTGAATGTGTTTGATTTGTCAAATGATTTCGCATAGAAGTCGTTGAATTTATTTGCTATATCAACTGGTTCTATGTAAATTGTATTTTTATAGGTAATTTTTTCAACAAATTGATATCCATAATTATTTTTGGTTTCATTATTAATAATTTTCCATGAGTCTTTACAAATATTTTTAGAGTGTTTAATTATTTTATTATTATTATTCCTTTGTGCAAATATTATACATTTTTTTAGTAATTTTGAATATTTTTTGTACTGAAGTTTATTTAATGTGGTCTTATTTGAGTAATATTTATGTCTTAAATGTCTTTTTGTAACACAACTAATCCGTAGACCTTTTGATATCCATTTTAGTACATTTTTGTATATATTTTATTTTCCGTTCAGGAAAGCAAAGTTTATAAAACAAACATAACAGATCATAAAATTTATCAAAAGCGATATTTAGATCAGTTTCACTGAGCGCTTCAGTCTAACATATATTTTGTAGATATTCCCGAAATCTTTTAATATTCTCTTTAGAATATTCTCGTTCATATATATAGTAAAATTTAGGACGTACATATTTTTCTATGACTGGAAAAGATAATATTTGAGCAGTGTTATGATCAGAAAGATCAAGAGAAAATACCGAGCCCGTGGCATCTTTTATATTGCTAACCATATGATCAATACATGATTTTTGTCTAGTTGGTTTGTTAATATGCAGTCAAGTTATTATTTTTCATTATGTCCAGTAGGCCTGTTGTTAAAGCTTTATGTTTCATTGTGTAGGAAGGCAGGAAAATCAAATAAACAAATTTCTCCCGGAGTTTCAAATTTGCGCGCGCTGGCGGAATGATAGAGATTCCAAAAATAATAAGAGCGCGCGCGGCAGCGGTCTGCTGGTCAGTGCGTGGCAGTAGCTCGCGTCCACGTTTTCAGCCACCCCTGCTCACCTCACTCCCGACGCCTGTCTCGCTCACTCGCGTACTACAACATCACACAAGCGCGCGATTTTGGTCTGCCATTTGCTAGCCGTCAGTGTACTGCAATTGTGTATTTTGATTAATTATTTATATTAAAATCGTTTTATGATAATGTCTTCTGAAGATAACGATTATAACACTGAGAATGAACTTTCTACTGCAGAAGTGCCACAAAAAGAGACAAAATACAGCAAATATTCGACTATATTTCAGAACAAATGGTTAACTCGATTTAATTGGCTTGCGAAGAAAGACAATTTCGCCGGAGAATGTAAGTTATGTAGAAAAACAGTCAATATTAAGTACGAGGGTGTCAGAGCTTTAAATATACATTCCTAAAGCAAGAAACATCTATCGTTAAATTGAGTAGGGATTCTTCGCAATCAGTTTCAAACTTTTTCGTGAAGAAATCTTCAAAAGAAGGGGACAATATATCAGCCATTGAAATTACGTCAGTCTATCATGGGATTAAACACCATCACAGTATTAACAGCCAGGACTGCACAAACAAGTTGTATGGCACTTTATTTCCAGATTCTACTTTGGCAAAAAACATTTCTTGCGGAAGAACCAAATGTTCAAGTATTTACGAAAGTGTCAAGTACTCCTGCAGCACAAGGAATACTTTAAATGAGATTAAGTTGGCGGAGTTTTATTCAGTCGCAACAGATGCGTCGAATAAAGGCAACGTTAAAATGTTTTCAATAATCGCGCAGTTCACACACAGTTCACAGGGAAAGTGGAATAAAACACCGACTACTTGATTTTCACCGTGACTCTCAAGAAAAAAATTGGAATATTAAAGAACAGATTTGTCGAGTTCTTTTCGAAAACAATTTAGATAGGCTTTGAGGAAATAAATTTTAATCGAAATCAGACTTATTAATAGAAAAAAGGTACACATTAGTATACACCAATCATTTATTGTTGTCAAGATACCCTATTGACATTTATTAATTCACTGACACTCATGATAAAGTAATATAAATAGTTATCACTATAATAAATAGTACTGTTTTAATGCTAACATCTTTCACAAATAATCAACTATTTGAACTATTATGGTTTTATAAGCATTTTAATATAACTTTAATCAGTTAATCAATCAAATTATTTTCTTGAATGTTCAAAGACAAAATGCCATGAAATAATGTACTAACATTATTTCTGGCTCTTACTTATTACGCCTATAATTACGGTATTCGATGCCACGGGGAGATGTTGCCTCGACAGCTGCGCGCAGAAAAGTGATGCTCCATCGATTGAACCGTCCCTCCATAGTTCCGTTGCCCTTCGGTAGGTGAACGAATGGCGGGAACGTATCCGGAAGCGGAAGACGGGTGCGACAACATTATTTATTTTAAAATTCCCTTAAACATAACAGCAACAAAACAAACACTTATCTGTACATCTTTAATTACACTATTCCTATTAATACTATATCTTTAACCTATTAAAATATATACACAACTTATCTACCCATCATTACTTACATTATTCTTATTTTCTTTATCTAACGGTAATCTTAATTTTTTTATTTCTAAATATAATTTTTCTGTTTTTTTATCATAGTATCTGGCTATAGCTAAGTTGCGAGCCAGACGGCCATCATTGTCTGCATTCCTTTTACCTGAAATATACAAATAAAAAGCAGTGTAGTGAACAAATAATTATAAGATATTTTTTGTAACTGCTGGTCCAATTGGTCCAAGGTAAAAAGATTCACAAATATGTATAATATTCAGTTGAGATCAAGTAGTATGTACCTTTCTTTATTGTTCTAAGCTCATTTGACATAGGCACGCCAAAGAAATTGCTTTTTTTTTTATTTTGGTATCACTAAATAAATAAATAAATAATAAATAAATATTTTGGGACAAATTACACAGCGCCACCTAGCCCCAAAGTAAGCGAAGCTTGTGTTATGGGTACTAGACAACTGATAAACATACGTAAATACATTTTTTTTTTTGTAAATACATACTTATTATACATAGAAAATACCCAGACCCATACAAACAGACATGTTCATGCACACAAATGTTTGTACTGTGTGGGAATCGAACCCACGAGCGTTGGTGTCAAAGTAGCGTAACAGCGCGTTTCACCACTGCGCCACCGAGTTCGTCAATCACTGGTTCATCATTATTTAATATTTTCCTCTTTCTGTCATGACTGCCTAAAAATAAAAATATTACAAATAAATAGTCAAGATTTGTGTTAAAATAGATCATGGCACGCTTGCTTAGTTTAAGTGGCAATATGGTTGCAATATCTAAGCTTGCAGTGCTAAGTGGCTAATGGGACCATATTTTAAGATCCCAACGTGAACCTCATCTGTACGTGGTTTACCCAAGAGACTAGCACTAAAACATTTATTAAACTGTCCACAATACCTTAGACTTTTGTTATCTCATGCATTTGTGATTGAGGTCATTAGGAAGTTCTTGAACTAGTGCTATGTTAGTCAATTATTGATTTTTGTTGATGATTGATGTTTAAGGGTATACAGGCTACAATAACTGCATCATATCAGTTCCCTTCTGCGTGTTTGCCACTTAATACATATGTATAAAAAAATAATTTACTAAAATTATAGTATAAAACATAGATAGGGAAAATATAATTAATACCGTTGCTTGGTGTTTCACATAAAATTTCAACATCCGGGACATTAGGTCTTGCATCAATGCATAGACCTTCATTTGCATCATTATTGTCAACAATATCCGTCTCATCATTAGCATCCAGTACCATTATACTGCCACCACCGACACCGTCATCACCACATGGGACTATGAATCCCGAGCAAGTTGAGCTCAACAGACTCGTTACTTTTTCTAGTATTTCATCTACTGGGATGAAGTCTGGTTTACCTCCATACATACTAATTCAAGAACTTACATTGGTATTTATACATTATATTTCATGTTACCTTGAGGTTATTCATTATTACCAATTGAGACCTCTTGCGAGCTGCCTTTTTTAAATTATCCTATTTCAATTTTAATTGCTCCTTCGTCCTGGGAATGGAGCCACTCTTGGCATTGAATGAAGTAACCAACGCAGTCCAAGTATCCTCCTTGATTTTGTTGGTGGTGGCGTTCGTCTCTTTGCTGGTTAACATTGGATTACTTTGAATAAGATCTATTAACAAAGCAGTTTCCTCTTTGCTCATGATTTTCTTCGATTTCTGGGAATCAATTTATGTAGTTTAATTTTTAAATAAAGAAATACCTTGGTACCGCGATCTCAATGTGGTTTGTTTCGATATTGAAGAATTGAAGAAAAAATTGCGTTCCGTTCGTTTTGCTATAAATAGCTAAAATAATTTCTTACTTCATGTATATAATTATTTCTTTAACAACTCGACAGAACAATTTTATCTAACGATATTTCGCTGATCAAATTATTATTAACACGCAAAATAGGACTACTTTGAATTTAATTTTGTTTGCATATAAAATAAGTTTGTTTCTTGTAACGGAACGTAGTGAGTGCCATCGGTGGCCTTCGGTTAGCCGTAGGGATGTGAGATTAATGGAAAAGAATCGATTTTTCTTTATTCAATATTAATCGATTTTAATGAAAATAAATAATCGATATTTGAGAAAAAAATCGATTTTTTCTATTATTTAAAATCCTACATGCTTTTCATATTCCAATAATAAACCTAAGAGATTCATATTAACAATTAATCAGATTAAAAATCAAGTAAAATAATATAAATAAAAAAATAACCAATTCAAAACTAAAAATCAAAGCAAATGTTCTTTTAAACTTTCAAGGTGAGGAATAATGAAACCAAATATCAATTTTGATACAAATTCTCAGTATCATTAAACATTTTATTATAATAAAAATGAAATGAGCATCAAAAAAAAATCAAATCAAAAAAAAAATGTCACAAATGTCCATTCCTATTATACATGTGACTTGTATTAAAATAAAATACTTACTTAAAATAACAATTAAAAAACTAAAGGACGACGTTATGGTCTCAAAAACAAAAATATAAAACAATTCTTTTGTTAATTTTTAAATTTAAACAATAACAAAATTAAAAATAGTTTGTCACAAATTTCCCGCCCTATTTTACATTTGACTTGTATTAAAATAAAATACTTAAAAAGACAATTAAAAAATTCATGTTACCTGTAAGACAGTGGGATGTTTTCGTTCTATGTGCTGTTTTAAGTTTGTAGTATTACTACAAGTTTTTAATTCTTTCGAACAGTACATGCATATTGCTGTGGTATTATCCTTCTTCGTTATAAAATACTTTCGCCAGCCGCTTTTAGGTGTTTTACAGTTAGAAGACATTTATATTGTTTACCAACAACTATATTATCTCAGATCTCACTCACTACACTGAAACTACTTTACACGCATACATACCTACAGATGGCGCCGTTTTTTATATAATAAACTTGTAAGTAATAATGCTTCGAGTTTTTTCATTCGGCCCATAGATGATGCTATTTATGAAAATCGATTTAATCGCGTAATTTATTTAATCGATTTATTAAAAATCGATTAATAATACTTTCTATCTATCTATCTATAACTTCACGCCAAATCCCTTGCGGGGTAGGCAGAGAGAACCGAGCGCCACGTGACTCGATCCTTACATATCTCACTCGCTTCTTTAACATTCATTGCTCTTCTCATGCACGCACGCCGGTTTCTAGGGCTCCTGACATCACCTTCTGATAGAACATGACCAATTTGGTCATGGTAGGTAAGTCTTGGCCTTCCCCGGCTCCTACATCCTTCCACTTTTGCATTGTATATCTGCTTCGTCATTCTTTCATCTTGCATTCTTTCTACATGCCCGAACCATCGGAGCATGCCTCTTCTTATTTTAACACCGACGCTCTCTTTCAGACCAACTCTATTTCTAACATCATCATTGCGAATACGGTCTACGAGCCTTACGCCACAAATTTTGCGCAGCGCTCGCATTTCAACCGCGTTTATTCTACTTTCATGCTCTTTCTGCCATACCCAACTCTCGCTTCCATAAGTTAGCGTTGGGACCAACACTGCATTGTGTATAGCGAGTTGTGCCTTCTGGCTCAGGATTTTACTGCCAAGAAGTTTTCCCAACGCTCCATTCACACTATTCCCAGCACTCACTCGTCTTTCCACATCTGCGGTGTACCTTCCATCCCTGCTGAAAGCGCATCCAAGATATACAAACTCATCCACTTGTTCCAACACTTCATCATCAATCGTAATCCTTACATTAGTTCTGGATTCTTCTCTTTCAAATACCATTATCTTTGTTTTCTTCGCATTCAGTAGTAAGCCTTTCTCCATACAGTCGTCTTTCATCGCTGTGACCAGTGTTTGCAGTTTAGATGGTGTATCTGCTAATAGCACGGCATCGTCTGCATACAGCAGACAGTTCACCACTTGGTCACCCATGCGCAATCCCACATTCGTTGACCTTATTCTCTGCAGACAACTATCGAGATACAGGATAAACAGCCTAGCAGATAGCATGCAACCCTGTTTGACACCAATTTTGACATCAAACCAGGGTGACATGCCACCGTCTATCCGCACACATGCTGAGCAATCCTTGTAAGTGGACTGCACAGCACGGAGCAGTGAACCGTCAATCCCATATCTCGGCAATATGTCCCACAGTTCCTTTCGCACAACCCTATCAAAGGCTTTCTCAAGATCCACAAAACCGCAGAAAACCTTCCGGTCTATGGCCAGATGCTTCTCTACGATATTGCGGAGCGAGAAAACTTGATCCGTACATCCCCTTCCATTTCGGAAACCTCCTTGTGCGTCCCACAGCATTTCATCGGATTTCACCCTCATTCTCCTTTCAATCACCTTTCCATATACTTTTGCTGCTAAGCTGATCAAACTGATGGCCCTATAGTTGGCGCAGTCCATGCGTGATCCCTTGCCTTTATACAAGGGTACGATGACTGCGCGTCTCCAGTCCATTGGGACCCTTCCAGTTCTCCAGCATAGGTTGCATAGGTACCAGAAGGCGTCCCGGACGTAAGTGCCACCTAATTTGATCATCTCAGCTGTGATCAGATCAATTCCCGCTGATTTTCCATTTTTCAAGCTTCGTATCGACCATTCGATCTCATCCATAGTTATGCCTTCGTCGGACGCTGTCAACGTGGAGTAAGCATCCGACTCACTCTCATTGCCAGCGTCCGAGGCATACTCATACATTTCCTCAAAATATTCACTCCACCGTTCTAACACCTCCTGAGTGTTGGCAAGAATGACACCAGCTTTAGACTTTATCTTATCCATTCTGGATGCCGACGAACCACTCCGAGACTTCTTTACCTCTCTCCAAAAGAGTTTGGTATTTGCCTCGAAGTTTTTCGTCAGCCTCTCTTCCTCATTCATAATTTGTCTTTCACGCTTCTCTTTCACTAAAGCCTTGGTTTCATTCTTGCATAGACGGTACATTTCTTTCTTCTTTTCTCTCATATTTTCATTTAAAGGCAAAGATGATACGTAATCCAGCCACGCTTTCCTCTTTCTTGCTACGGAGGATTCAACCTCCGCATCCCACCAGGCATCTCCTTTCGCTGTTTTACGTCTCTTTGCGCATCCACAAGCTTC
This sequence comes from Pyralis farinalis, assembly GCA_947507595.1. NCBI lineage: Eukaryota > Metazoa > Arthropoda > Insecta > Lepidoptera > Pyralidae > Pyralis > Pyralis farinalis. Next base: position 17,645,548 of record OX382281.1, on the reverse strand, counting down.
TTTTGCACTATCCACCATACTTTCTTTCAAAACTTTCCAACAATCATCCACATCTGAGTCGGAGAGGCTTGCATTTGCAAGTCTCTCACTTACCAGATGCACATACATTCTCCTTACACTTTCATCTTGCAATTTTTCGCTCATTATCCTTTCATGATCTCCGAAAGGGATACGCACTCGCCAGTGCCTCCACTTCCTAAAAAGGCCCACAAACCGGCTTACCACCAGGTAGTGGTCCGTCTCAAGAGTGGGGCCTCTAAAGGCTCTTGTATCCATTAAAACATTTCGGAGACGTCTATCTATTAAAATCAAATCAATCACACTTTTTTGATCATTCCTTCTCCATGTATACGTGTGAATATCCTTATGATGAAATAAAGTATTCGACACGAGGAGGCCTCGTTCCATACATAAATCTAGTATAGACTTACCTGCTTCGTTCACTCTCTTATCTCCATACGGACCAAGAACAGCTTCATAGCTGTATCGCTTGGTCCCAACCCATCCATTCAAGTCTCCACACATAATCACTCTTTCGTTCCCTTCAACTAAGTCCAGAACATCCCTCACAGACTCCCAAAACTTCTCCAGTTCTTGAGCACACGCTGAGCTTACGGGAGCGTATGCTGCAACCAAAAATACTCGCGTGATGCCCAGTTTAATACGAACCCAGAGAAGTCTAGGCCCTACCAAACAGTAATCTCTTACACCAGTGGCTAAGCGAGAGGAGAGTACGACACCTACACCAGCACTGGCATGATCGTCATGGTCTACCCCAGACCATAGGGCCATCATACCACCGGGCAGATCATCGGTGTCGCTCCCCTTGCGCTTAGTCTCTGTCACACATAAAGCATCCAAACGTCTATCATTCATTACGTCTATCAGTTCATTCATCTTATCTTTCAATCCACCTCTCACATTCCACGTGCCTATGCGGCACTCGGCTCCCCTCGTCCCGCCGGAATTGGCGCTGCGTGGTGGGTGGCGGCCCCCACCGCCGCATGCAGCTGTATTCGCACCGACGGGGGCGGATCGGTGCGCGTCGCCTACGGGGGACGCCCTAGTCCGCACGTCGGTGCGCTCTTGGTCCAGAATTGCAATCGACTGATTGGCAGGGGTCGCGAACGAGCACGCTTCTGGCACATGACCCCCTAAAAAAAATAATAATACTTTGAAAATCGATTATAAAAAATTACTTTAATTTTTTAACATCCCTAGTTAGCCGATTACTATCAACGATTCATCGCAGGTAGAAAATGAAATAACATATAGGAACGTTTACAACGGCTCGTTCTCCGTAACTCGAAAATGATCGGTTACAGAAGTACAATAACGATTCGTTAAATATAGAAACCGGACATTAATGATTAATATGGACAAAACAAATTACTTAACTTTTAATAAATCAAATAATGCAATGAACATTAATTGTAACGGACAAACTCTGCGGATTAGTTCAGCATAGTGGCCCCTCTTTGCCTGATGGTAAGCGAAAGAGGAGCCCAAATCGCAACTGCAACTGACAACATACTACATCCCGTATCCTGTCAGTTGACGCTGCCATGCTGACCCGCAAAATGCTTCTTCACGCTTCGTTTGAAGGATCCCATATTGTAGGAACACATGTGCAGGCAAGTTCCACTTTTTAATGGTACGACAAAGATAGTTGCCGAACTTTTTGGTACGCGAAGAATATTCTCAACCGTGGAACTATGACATCGCAAGCCCGCACGTGTGGTTCTATGACGGAAGGGTGAGGGTGATGATCACGTTATGATCACGTTCCACGAACTACCATGTATCAGAAAAATTGCTATGGAATGTGTTTAAAAATATATAACAACATTCCTGAAATTATTAAAAATCTGCCCTACTAGTACTACTAATACTAGGTGTGTAAAGGGTTATGGTCTAGTTAAATAACATTCAAAAAGTGGTAAACCCTGGATTGAAAGAAAATAGCTGTTTCGTTTTAGCAACACAATTTTGGCATTTTATAAGACAACTTATGAAATGCCAAAACAAAAGTAGGTACCTATGTAATATATACAGGGTCCGTCACTCGAAGTGTTACCAATTTTAAATGATGTTATTTAGTTATTCAAAGTAAGATTTATTAAAAATTGAAAGAAAATTGTAAAAAAAACATTAAATTTTATGAAAATCATCATTATTGTTCGATATGACCTCCTTTGGCACGGATTACGGCCTCGAGTCTTCCAACGAATGCATCGCAGGCCGCACGAAGATGGGTTTGCGGTATTCTTTTCCATTCCCGACGAAGCGCTGCCTTGAGCGTGTCCACACTTTCATACCTTTTTGTTGACACAGCAGCCTCCAAAATAGACCACACCGAGAAGTCCATTGGATTCAAGTCTGGCGAGTAAGGAGGCCACTGTTGTGAGGAAATGAACCGAGGAACGTGGTTCTCTAAAAAAATTTGTGTCATGCGAGCTTTGTGGGACGGTGCTGAGTCTTGTTGAAATGTCCAGCTGTTTGTACCGAATTGCTTACGTGTCCACGGTATGAGAGCATCATTTAGCACTTTTTGCTGGTACACTTGCTGGTTGACTTTGACGCCCTTCTCGATAAACACGAGTGGCGACCGACCATTTGAGGTCACTGCGGCCCAGACCATAACCGAAGCAGGCGCTTGCTTACGAACGGCAATTCTGTCATCCAAATTATCGTTTGACTTGCCCTGTAGCCAAACACGATCATTTTGCTTGTTGACGTACTGCTGGACGGTGAAAATTTTTTCATCAGAAATAACAATGTTTTCCAGCTCGCCACGTTCGTGTAAGGCTTTCAGTGCTCGAGCTCTTTGTAGCCGGACTATCTTCTGAGTTGAAGTAAGATGTTGTACTTTTTGGATCTTGTAGGGCTTCAGTTGGAGTTCTTTTTTTAGTATACGGCGAATGCTTGAGTCGGATACTTTCAGACTTTTCGCCAATTCACCTGCACTCTGACGAGGATTTCTTTGAATTCGAGCCTTCACCTTTCGAATCATATTACGTGATGTTGCGGTTTTCGGATGACCACCTCCATGTTGTTTAGCAATGCTCCCAGTTTCGTTATAACGCTTAATGGTCCGATACACAAACATTTTGTTCACACGTAGTTGTCGGAGCTCTCTAACAATAGCTGGTTGTGATTTTCCAGCCAAGTGCAAAACTTTAAAACAATGAAACAAACTGACGTTTCACCAATATTGGGCGCGCTGTCATTATTATTTTGAAAATAGAAGCAGCATGAAGTTGGTAACACTTCGAGTGACGGACCCTGTATACACAAACTCGTTGATTTTCTCTAGTATGTTATATGCAACGGACATTCCTTTTGAACCAGAGGTGCATCGAGCCATGTACTGAAATCCACTTTTACTGTCAGAAAGGGTAAGCTTAATAGCATATGATAACTCTTCGCTAATTGCAAGTAGCTCTCCGGACATAATGGATACATTCGACTTAATTTTGAAGCACATTTGTTTTCTTAACATGGGATCAAAAACGTCAGCGCTTACGGCATTAACGCTCTTTGCGCCATCACACTATATTCTGCGCCATCCATTATATTTTTTGTTTAATTCTATAACAGTGTCAGATTTAACATTACTAATTTCATACGACTTTTTGACATTTTTATGATTATCTAAAGAAGTAGAGATCACATTATCTACTATTTGATACCCATGTTTTTAATTTGGACATCTCCAAAGGGTACCTTGCATGTATGCTTTCTCTTTTTGTGTCTCTATACAACATAGCAAGCAGTGGCTTTTTTTCTCCCAGTACCTATCCGAGCAAAGAGTGCTAAGTTCCTGCAACTTGTCGACTGTCTTATTGCCTGACCAAGATTGTGCTTTCAGACAATATTTAATACCTAGAACTTTCCTTCGGAATTGGAACGGTGGTAAACACAATTCTAATTCCATCACGTGTATGGGTGTACTTTTATAAGTCCGCCAATAATCCTCAATGCTTCGTTCTGTATACGATCTAATTTTAAAGTGTGACTATTGGCAGCATTGTCGTATAGAAAACTTCCAAAGTATATACGGGTACGAATTAGGGATATAAATAATCTTTGAAGCTGTTTAGGATGCATTCCCCACCCAGTTCCTGCTAAGATTTTCAATAGCACTAGGAGTTTATTAGTTTTATGACATATTTCTTTTACATGTTTGCTCCACCGTAAAGACTCTTCTAACCATATACATATATATATATATATATATATATATATATATATATATATATATATCCTAAATATTTTGTAGCATGAACTGACTCAACTATGTTTTCGTGAATTTTTAGTCTAAACTGGTGAATTTTCCGCCCTTTGCTAAAGCACAGCACACCAAAGTACAACATTTAGATTTACTGGCAGATAACTGTAATCGCATTTGCTCCAGTAGAGATATTATGGAATCTATATTTTTTATAAAGCAGAAAAACAATCTTCCAAATTATTTGATGTGGTGAACAAAACAAAATCGTAAGCGTATTGGGATATTTTTTTTTTTTTTTTACGGGACAGGCCCACCACTCATACCCACCACTGTGTCTCCTGTGTAGCCAGAATTAACAGCGGCGACCACAAAAAAGGCAATGAACAGTGAAGTCCATTGCCGTCCCGGGGGTTAAACTACAGCTGCCTTGGAACTCACAAACGAATTTAATCAGAAGAAATTTGTAGGAGTAGGAAGTTTTAGAATTGACTTGACTTCCCCTCTTGGCAAAGTGAGAGACAGCAATATGACAAATAAGGCATTTAAAACCTCAAAGAGATGGCTAGTCAAGTGAAGCTCAACTGCCGTGCACCACGGATAATCAAATATCTAACACTATTGGGACCTAACCTGTGAGTTGTTACCTAACACATCGATTCCAATAATATAGATTGCAGAACCGCCTAAACGCCTGGTAGTTCTCCCTTGTTGCCACCAAATCAGAATAGTATACTACCCCGGATGTGACACGCAAGGAATTTAACATATCGTCCCGCTCCCGTTGCCAGAGATCGCACTCCCAGAGAACATGATGGGCTGTTTGCTCGAATTCATGATTTGTCGTAGAACACTCACATAAAGGCGATGACACAAGTCTAAATGAAAAGAGCTTTGCCCTAAAGTTTCCATGCCCTGTTAAAAATTGTGCAACAGGATGATCGACTTCTAACCACTCTTTACTTAATCTGTCTCGCACTGATTGAAAGAACAGATACAAGTGGCGTCCTTTAGTAGAAGTTTCCAATCTTTCTTGCCATTCAGACAGTAAAGTTTCAAATACCTCGTCAATTGGTTTGAACAATCTAAGAATTTTGTCAATATCGCGGCGTTTTAGAAAGTCAGGGTGTATGTTTTTAGAGGTGTAGTACATTGAAGCCCGGCGTTGAATTTCTAAGTCAACTGGTAATACGCCTGCCAGCACTGGTAGTGCCTCGGTACTCACAGTTCAAATTTGTAGGAGTAGGAAGTTTTAGAATTGACTTGACTTCCCCTCTTGGCAAAGTGAGAGACAGCAATATGACAAATAAGGCATTTAAAACCTCAAAGAGATGGCTAGTCAAGTGAAGCTCAACTGCCGTGCACCACGGATAATCAAATATCTAACACTATTGGGACCTAACCTGTGAGTTGTTACCTAACACATCGATTCCAATAATATAGATTGCAGAACCGCCTAAACGCCTGGTAGTTCTCCCTTGTTGCCACCAAATCAGAATAGTATACTACCCCGGATGTGACACGCAAGGAATTTAACATATCGTCCCGCTCCCGTTGCCAGAGATCGCACTCCCAGAGAACATGATGTGCTGTTTGCTCGAATTCATGATTTGTCGTAGAACACTCACATAAAGGCGATGACACAAGTCTAAATGAAAAGAGCTTTGCCCTAAAGTTTCCATGCCCTGTTAAAAATTGCGCAACAGGATGATCGACTTCTAACCACTCTTTACTTAATCTGTCTCGCACTGATTGAAAGAACAGATACAAGTGGCGTCCTTTAGTAGAAGTTTCCCATCTTTCTTGCCATTCAGACAGTAAAGTTTCAAATACCTCGTCAATTGGTTTGAACAATCTAAGAATTTTGTCAATATCGCGGCGTTTTAGAAAGTCAGGGTGTATGTTTTTAGAGGTGTAGTACATTGAAGCCCGGCGTTGAATTTCTAAGTCAACTGGTAATACGCCTGCCAGCACTGGTAGTGCCTCGGTACTCACAGTTCTATACGATTTACATAAGAATATTAAAGCGAGCCGCTGACTTTGCAGCAACTTGCGACGCGCAGCACCTATGGTAGCCCTATCAGCCCATGCAGGTGAACCGTACGTAATACATCCTAAATATGTGGCTGTGTAAATAATTTTTAACGTTTTAAAAGTTAAGCCCCACGTCGAGGTGGAAATTCGAGTTAACGCATAAAAGTTCTTTTTGGCTTTTTCTCCAACCTGCTTTATGTGTTCAATGTAATTAAAACCTTTGTCTAACAGTAATCCCAAGTAATAAACCGAGTTTTTATTTGCAACTGATACTCCATTGAAGTGGAATCGCGGCGGAACCTGCAAATTTCCCTTAAGCAAGAGCTGATATGTTTTGTGAGGTGCGAAATCGAGACGGTTACGATAACCCCAGTCTGAAATGAGGCCAAGGCAAGTAATGGCTAGTTTTTCTATACTTGATCTGGAATTAGCTTTTATTAATAAGAGGCCGTCATCGGCGTAGCCAGTTAACGAACACCCTTCCGGTAAGGGTAGGCTGAGAAAGTCATCAAAACCGATATTCCAAAGATACGGCCCTAACACCGAACCCTGAGGACAGCCCTGCGTAAGCACCTTCGAAGCAGCATAATGCCCAAATGTTAATTTAGTTGTACCATTAAAAAAGTACGATCGAATAAGGGAGTATATGTTGCTATGGCAACCTCTCGCCTTTAGTTTCAGCAACAACATTGGCCACCAAGCATTATCGAAGGCACCTGAAATGTCTAAGAAAATACCTACAACGTATTTACTAACCGAGAGTTCCACAATTTTACGCACTACGAGTGCCGCATCAACAGTAGACTTGCCGATGGTAAAGCCGAATTGATTTTTATGAAATTGAGGGCCACCGGGCAACAGACGTGGTACAATTATACGTTCAAGTAATTTACCCAACGATGGCAGTAGGGTAATAGGGCGATAAGACTTCGGATCGTCGGGTTGCTTATCACCGCTTTTTGGTATTATCTTTATAACACCACTACGCAAAACGCTAGGAAAGTTGCCTTCTACAATACACCGGTTTAATACCTTTAAAATAGGTTCCGCGGCTACTTTACAAGCTTCCTTGATCATTTTGTTTGAGATTTTATCATCACCAGAAGCTTTATTTGTTGGTAATGTTTTTACAACATGTAGAAATTCGTCCATTGACACCACAGTTGACATTGGAGTGGCAGGGCACAGATCTACCGCGGCCCTCACCTCGCGATGGTAGTCACTATCATTATCAGGGCAATCATCCGGAATTAAAGCATGCAAAAGTGCATCAGTAGTCTCCTCTATACCGAGGGTGTGGGTATCATCAAGCCTAATATTAGAAACAAAGGCCTGATCAATGCGCCTATTTGCCTTAAATTCGTGATACAGGGGAGACCACGGTCCCTCACAATTCAATCTTTCTACTATTCGTTTTAGCAAATTACCCTTAGATTTTTCGATGGCGGCGCGATAGTGAGATCTAGCAATACGCAAGTTACTCAGAGCTGTTTGGTATGGCTCTCCTTCGATTTTACGTTTTCTTAATTTAGAAATCTTACGTCGGGCACAGCGTAGACTCCTACGCAGCCTGACAAGCGTATCATTCCACCAGTCACAACGTCTCTTATTAACTATAGCTTTTCGGCCCATAATAACGTCGGCACAGTATGTGAATGTATCAGACATAATTTGAACACTTTCTGTGACTGTAAGTTCAGCACGAGTGAAATCCCCGGCGCGAGAAGCGAATAGAGAAGCAAAGGCTGCCCAATCGACATTTTTAGTTTTATACTGAAAGCCAGTATATTGTTGCGGGTGTAAGTTGTCTACAACCGGGGAGAAGTTACAAACGATCAGACGGTGATCACTGCAAGAAGCCTCAGGTAAAACGCGCCAGTTTTGTATTCGGACGTCTACACTTGAAAGTGTGACGTCAATAGAAGACTCGCCCATTGGGCTGCTAAATGTAGGTGGTGCTTCTGGGGTATTGTGAATAAGAAGATTCATTTCAGCAATGAACTCTTCAACAGCAGAGCGTCTGTCGGCATCGGTTGCTCTCAGCTTACCGTACCATAATGGCGATGATGCATTTACGTCAGCTCCTATAACTACTTTATGACCAGAAAGCGCATGTAAAACTCTACGCAGATGGTGTAAATGAGGACCTACTGGGTCTGAATATTGAAAATAACAACTCACTACGAACACTCTTAGATAGGGCGATGTTACTTCAGCCACCCCACAGTGCGTGGACATTAAGTTATTTATCGCTGTTATAGTTAAACCGCTTTTTGGAACATAAATACCCGCGCGCGACTTGTTACTGAGCTGTAGGAATTTACTGGTTAGTTGGGCTCGTTGGTATTGCTCCTGAACTAAGACTAAATCGAGCTTATAGTCCGCAACGAGCTTATCTAATTCTGATGTTGCAATTTTATCGTTGTGAAGATTTAATTGAGCAATCACGACGTTATCCATATCTGGTATTTAAAATATTGTACTCCAACCTAGCCGCGTAAGTTGGACAAGATTCTGACCCGGTCTTGTGGTCAGACACCTTCTTTAGCCGCCTACATGGTGCGCATATCGGTTTAAAGTCTTTTTCCGATTTCTTAGTACATTCCCGCGAGTCATGAGATTCCGCACAGTGAGCACAAGTTGGTTTGGTCTCTGTGCAATATTTGCTAACATGACCGTATTGTTGACATTTTAAACAACGTACTACTTCAATGTCATCAACGAATCTACATGTGGCAAAGTCGATAAAAATTTTTTCTTTTGTTGAAATAAGGTGCTTGCGTATTTCCGGGGATAGTTCGATACCCATCCATTTTCTACCGTAGGCTATAGGACGACGACGCACTATTTTTATAACTTTCAAGTACTCAGACAATGTAATGTTCATTTCGTTTTTTATATTTTGATTATATAAAGCTGACAAAAACTTTGTGTCGTCCATTTTATCGGGAATGTCTTTTATAATAATACGCGGTCGGCGTCCTTTGGGCTTTTCGAGTTTAAGCCCCGCCGATTTTATACCTTCTGCCGATTGCAGCTTCCGTAACTGAGCATCATTTGATACACGTAAAACTACACCCGATTTGGCAGTTTTTTTAACGCCTACGATTTGAAAACCATCATCGGATGGCTTGATGGCTTTCATAAGAGCCTCCTTCGTAGCTTCGGACGTTTTAAATTCCGCGGATCGGGTCTCTGTGGGATATGCCACAATGCAAGGCATTGGTTCGCGAGTTTGAATGGGTTTAATTTGCTTGGGCAATCGAAGTTTCAATTTGTCTGAGTACGATTCACCGGTTTTAGCAACGGGTGCTACATGGTTATTTTTGGCTTCTAATTTGAGTGCTAGCAAATCGCGTTCTGTTACGGCAAGCTTTGTTTCAGTTGTTGCTGACTTTATGGCTATCATAGACACTAGAGAGGTAACCCGCTGAGTCATATCCATTATTGCCGATCTATGAGCGACACCAATGCGAGAGGTCAGTCCGTTAATAATTTCGTTAATTTTTGCCAAACATTGTGATGATTCGCGGACGAACTCGATATTGTCAACGTTCGAGTCTACAACTTCAAGCGAGCTATTACGACTTAAATTGGCCATATTTTCAAAGCTAGACGACCGCTGTAGTCGTTTTTCTTTAGGTGACAAATTATTAGGTGATATATCGCCTAACGGTCTTTTGACATTACTGGTTGTTGCGGGCGGCGAGCGTGGGGTCAGGTTACTGCGGCGAAAAACCGGCGTATTAATTTTTGTACCACCAGGATCATCGGGGTTGTTCGGCATTTTACAATAACAACGAACTTAGTAACAAATAAAAATAGAATAACTTTAAATAAAGCTAATACGTATCAATACAAAATATTACCCCGATACCGGGGTAAATTTATTGACTGACAACACCAGGAGATAACAATTTGCATACGCTTTTAATATTTTAATGCTACTAATTAATCTTAACTATTGCTTTTCAATAAAATAGAAAACAAAATATCGAATAATTACTTACTTTTCAACGGGGCAAACCTGTTTTTACAAAGCCGCGGACGACGAGACGGCCCGTGCGTACGTACTACCTACCAGTTTCTTGATTTATTTCACTGCGATGAAATATTACAAATTAAACCTTAATTTAAACGAAAATCGACGCGGAATTTAGATATTTATATCACTATAAACCAAATTCAACGAAATATCACACACACTGTACAATAACAACGACGTAAAATATTTAAATAGCAAACAAATTCACGGAGAAAATAAGCGCACCCGACTCGCGAGGAAGCGGGAGGGGAATGATGATGTATTGGGATATATAAACATCTCTGATCGCAGAACAAATTTTGGATGTAACAATATTAAATAAGAGAGGTGAGAGACGATCACCTTGGGCTATTCCGTCCGTCCGGGGCTAATGCACAGAGTAACTCTTCCTTTTTATCGTCAGATAGAGAGGATTTATTTGTATGAAATCCCTTCATCCATCGCATGCTTCGCCACATTTTTAAAGGAGATGTCATTTAATTTATGCTTTACAGAAGTTTTACCATGATTGTGACTTTGCGCGTCTAATTTCACAACGAGCTTCGCGTATCTTGTTTTTAATATTCCTAAATTCTGAGGAATAGGGTTTCGCCTGAAGTGAGTTTGGTCCAATCTGCGTTCTGCGATTACTTTAGAAAGGTGAGTAGACCAGTAGGATTTAGGTCTAAAATCATTTAGTGGATTGGTACGAATTTTTTGTGAGAATATATATATCAGCCGCTGTATTAATTTGGTTAACAAAATAATCATATCCCTCTTGTACATTAGTAAAGTCTGCTATATTCCGAGTTACGCTTAATACTCTTTGTATCCGTTCCAGTTTGCATTTTTAAAATTCCGCCTTTTTGTAAATTGGGGCTATTCTTATATTGGGAGCTGATTTTAATAACTAGATGATCAATGTTCAGATTTTCATTTGTGACATTCCATGTAAAGTTAATGACAGTATCAGAGCTTACAAAATAAATGTCTGGGGATTGTTGCAAAATGTTGTTAACTAATTTTATTCTTGTAGGCTTACTATCATTTAAAGACATATAACCATTTTCGATCGAGCTATCAAACAAGTGATGCCCATTAAAGTCCCCTGCTATGAGAGTCTTTTCACTAAATACAGAAAATAAATTATCCCACTCTGAAAAGCTTGTATGCACAGATGATAGACAATATACAACTACAATATTATTTAGGATTTTACAATTAAAAATTTTAATAGAGATTATTTCATAGGCCGAGTTTTGAATATTGATAGGATTATCCTGAACCTATAAAAAATTGAGAGAAATTATCGCAACACCACCATATGAATCTATTCTATCATGCCCGCTCTAACCAAGTCTCACTTAGAATAGCTATGTGTATTTTTTCTTGGTTGAGTAAAAGTTCAAAGTTAGGTTAGGTTAGGTTCCACTGCACAATATTTAATATTGAATGATGTGATTTGTTGATACCCATTCAAAATTAAATTTAAAATGTTTTCACCATATCCCCATTCTTCATAAACCCTAAGATAAATGTTATAATTTCTTCACAAATTATTTTTACTCCACGATAGATATTTTCCTCTAAGTTTAAATTTGATACTATTACCTCCTCGAGTTTATTCAATAATATTTTTAAATTAAATCTTTTTCTAACGTCTAGTGTAGGCTGCTTATTCTGAGATTCTTCGGAATGTTGTATGATGTCATCACTATTTTCTATATCTAATTCTTCATTTAAACTGTTATGCTTTTGTCGACTGTCTTTGTATTTTGTTGTCTTTTTTTTCTTATGTGATTCTATTGTTATTAACTGACTTATTCATATTTTGTATTTGATACTCTGTTTCTATATCATTGTTTGCCTTAGGTAGGTTCAGTACATAGCTATATGACGTGGTGATATTATTATAGCTATGACGAAGTAAGTTCGAATCTTCCTGTTCTTTGTATTTGATCTTATGTATGTATTCTTTTTATTTTTAAATATTAATTAAATGCTTGTCCATATGTACAGTTGTACTGTACCATTAGTTGACGTATTTCCTTTTCTTTTATAAATACCGGGCAAGTCTTATCCAATGACATATGTGTTCCTTTGTAGTTAACACATCCCATACTAGTAGTTTCGCAGTTAGAGTGGTCCCCTCCACATTTTGGACAAGGGAGCTTTTTATTTGGGCAAAACTGAGATGAATGTCCAAATTTCCAACCTTTGGAGCATTGTGTAACGGGATGTGTAAGGTTCCACAGAAAAACGGCATCCATAACAGTATACATACGGAGGTAAAGTGGGACTTCGAAAACTTATACGCACCGTTTCCCTGTCAATCCATTCTCCTTCCGATAATCGCTACAATTTTAGAACTGCTACAATTTTGGAAGGGCATGAAAATGTATTCATCATCTCCTCCTCTGCTACGTCCAAATCAACGTGTTTGACTACGCCATAGCTTAGATTAATTTTATCAGTGAACTAACGCTGACGTGAACTAACGACTTTTTGTGCATCTTCTTCTTCGCTAAAGTCCACCAAAACCTTATAGTATAGTCAAAATATTCCTAATATTCTCCGACCTAAGAAGTTTCGCCATTGCCATTTGTTTAGGTAAATCATTTTTTGATGTGATGGAAATTCGAAATACCGTACTCTTTTGTACATTTTTTCCAGATGTCTCAACATTTTTATATGTATCGTTACTTTTATTCCATTTTTTCTGTTTTCGCCTTCTCACCACCATGAATTCATCTTCTTTACTTTCTTCACTGGAGTGGAATGGTCGCAGCCGTTTCCCCAGACGATGAAAATCTGAACCTGAGTCGTCCCATTCAATATCCAAAATTTGTTGTTTATCGATCTCAATTATCTCGGTGGATTCAGCACTGACAATATCTGCCTCTCTATTTGTTAAATCCATTCCTTCAGCAAACCGGATTTTATATTTATTATTGTGCTTATCATCTAAAAGTTGTGGCTTTTTCATATTTTTCGCTTGTCAATGGCAGATCATAAGGTTCATTGTTTAAATAAAACCTATATTAATATAATTTTTGTAAGGAATCCAAATGCCTGTCCCTATGAACGAGAAAATCAAAAAGGGATATGAATGGTTGATATTCTGAGTAATTTATATAATATATAAAAGGAATTTATCTCGATAGTTGGCAAATTAGTGCGAGAGTAAACCTTTTTAGGGCTTGTAAAGTTAACAGATCTTTTGTACGATGAATTATTGTTGTCGATTGCATCTAGCAACTTAGAAATGATCTCGTAATATTTAATTTCAATTGACGCCGTCATTATCTGACAGAAATAACAATTTCTTGTTGCAGGTTTCGTACTCCGTATACAGTAACTCAAATTTTTCTTTTTTAACACTTAAATTGGATAGCCACATATTTTGAAGCTCTGCATCACTACAAAAATTACAAAGGCGCGCTATAGCTCCTTTTGTGTAACTGCGATTGGAATGGAGTTCCTTGATGGTTTCTTTATTATCTGCCATTTTTAAGTATTTATATAATAACAGGCACAACAACTTTTGCACAAGTCCAAACAGAACAAATAGAAATGCACAATACTTATAACACCTCAACAATTTTTTCAAAGAAGGAAATAGAAAATCGCCTCCTACACGATTTAGTATTTCAATCAATCAATATTATTTTAATATCACTCGAAATGTACATACAAAATGTCTGACTTAACCTAGCTACTCTATTTGTTAAAAACCTGTGTTTTTGTAGAGCCCGCTGTGATTGGCTAATCTTCGCGGTGAAGTTGCAGTATTATGCAGAGAGGAAACGTAACGCCGCAAAAAATTGTGTTTTGGACGAAGTGAAGTAGTCGACTTCACAGTAACGCCTACTCGACTAACCAAACATGAACTGTTATTGGACGTTGCGTACGGGAATATTTTGAATTTTCAATCGCTTACCACGCCACGCCGTCGTCTGACACATGACAAAATGGCCGCCTTACTTGTTTGCGTTGATTGACGTTTATTTGACTTGGCTTCTTGATGATGTGATGAAATCTTGATTGGCTTGAATCTTGAGTACTGAACCACACTCCTCGTTTTAATTGATAGGATATTGTCCAATATATGGATTGGATGTTCTTGCAGGTTGAAAAAGATGATTGATTTATATTTTGTAGCTTACACCGAAGGAGAATCGCGGGTCAACCAGTGAAAGGATTGCAGGTATTTCTAAATAAACCTATTGCAATGCATCTTCTTCGTAGGTTGGACGAGTTGAAGAATAATTGCAGCTGACACCGAAGGGGAATCGCGGCCCAACAGATGGAATTGCAACCGTCCAGTAACACCTAAGTTACTCTCGCGCGTATATTTGCTGCTTCCATGCAAATATGCAGTTTGCAATATCCAATCGTTGAAACCTTGTCGATTGGTTGCTCACACCGAAGAATCACGGCGAAACGTAGGACTACTTTGTAGGGAGCCTGGCTGGTCGACTCCTTGGTAGGGCTGGTCTTAGGATGTGACGCAAACAATAGATTCCAATGGCACTGATTTTATTCATATTTAATACACGACACACCATATGCATCGTACTCGTATAAGAACGTTCGACGACACCATCGAGCGAAGACGGAAACGTCACATTATATTGATGCCATATAAAAAGATAATTGTTTATTGGGGTTGCCAATAGGTGGTGTAAACTATTAGTCTCATCTTTCTTTCCCGCAAGCAAATAAATTTTTCTCTGTGTCAGTACCGTCCAAAGGTCTCCAAATGGTAATTTGTATGAAATATGTCCTGATGTAGAATACATATAATGCATTCTACATCAGGACATATATGACATAGTGGACAGGAATAGATGCATTTGTCTTTCTATTGATAAGTGCATAGCATCCGTTTCCATTTGGGTATGCCCAACTTCTAAATACTTTTGTTCTATAGTTATTTTATTTGTAACAACTATGTTAAGAAGGGCATTGGACATGATCACATTACGGTTCTGGTAACCGCATCCATCGGAGTAGATTATTAAACGTAAATCAGTTTTGTCTTCCACTTTAGATAAAATTTTTCGTTCAATAAAATAAGTTTATATTGAGGCAAATTCATCAGCACTAAGTCCTCCTTTCCTTCCCGTTCTTGTCAATGTTATCACAGAAACAAAGATTATGCACTTGAAGCTAGTATAATGATTTTGGTGCCATTAAAACAGCTTGCAAATCTACTGTAAAAACAAATCTATTTTCTTCTTTGTGTCTTTGTTTTTCTTTTCTAGCGTTTCTTTAATAAATGCCGTTGTCAATCGCTTTCTTCTGTTGTTCCTGTTTTATATCCCGTGCACAATTCACATTCATCATTTTTAGGTCGAAACAGAGAAAGGTTTCTCATGATTTCGAAAAAAATAGTTATTAATAATGGTTATATGTTGTGTGATTTGCACCAGTCAAAGGAATAAAACCTGTACAAATCTATTTTTGTTGTCCAGTCCGGTTGGAGATAACTTCTGGTTGATTAAGCGCGACAATAATCAGACTATTGTTGATAACGAATCATTAGTTAACTTTTGCCTTTCTGTAAAAGGTTCTGCTCTCCTTTGAAGAGTCTTTAGTTGACTTGGAATACGATCATCTTTAATTTTTTCTTTCCATGATAATACAGGTTTTCTTCCTATTCCCAATATATTCATATACATAGTCTTGCACACTCTTACATATTTATCATCTTTTTTTTATCTTTAAATTATAGATGAATGATTGTGTCCTACGAGATTTACTAGATTCTTTCCTATCCCTCGGACGTTTTGTTTGGACCAACTGAACGTGTCATTTATAAAAACATTTTTCCTCCCCACGTATATTTTTTCCAAAATTTATTGAATAAGTGTTTTCTCTACTCATTAGTTACAGTAGCGCATTTAATTATACCAGTTTTGTTTGTACATTTACATCTATCTTTTAAACTCTTTGGTTCTCTTATAGTTATAACACCCATTTTGAATGTTTTTTTATTTTTCCGTAATATTGAGAGCACTTTTCGCGCAACCGTTTATTTTTCTCTGCAAACCAATCACTTTTATTTACTTGTGATCGTTTTTTCCTAATTTTGCAATTTTTTGGTAAACAACTATCAGTTTCATCTCCGAAACTTGGTGAATACGGAACCAATATAGGACGACTTAAATCCTCACTGACAAGAGATATATTATCGCAATTATCTTTATTAGAATTCTCATCAAGTGTGCAGCATTGTTAGCGTCTATAACATTTATTAGAATTTATGTTCACTTGCTTAATAGGTACATAAGCAGACGTATGAAAATCTAATTCTCTTAATATTGTCTAAGGTTTTCGCGATTGTTACATATTGAAATTAAACAATTTTTAACGGAAGTATCGCGTGTTTTATTTATTTTGTTGAACCTGACGTTTCGAATGCTTTGCAGCGTCCGTGGTCGCAGGAAAAGTCTTCTTGCGACCACGGACGCTGCAAAGCGTTAAAAGCGTAAAACACGCGATACTTCCGTTAAAAATTGTTTAATTTCAATAATTCTCTTAAATCTGGAAGGGTAAAAATAAATTCAGTCCATTTTCTATAATATTATCCTGAATAAAATTGCTTGTCATGAGTAAATTACAATCATCAGCGCCTATTGTTTTTAATCTTTACATTCCAAAACCATTCAAAAAAAAAGAATGTTTACTTAAGACTAGTTGATAAGCCTTTATATCTGTAAGAGGAAATAAAGATATTTGTTATTAAAAAAAAAATCTTTACATCTTTCTATGAATCACATTGGTCCGTTCACTGGGAATTTTGTGAAAATCTGTTGCAATGTTAGGAACGTTGATTAATTCAATTGGAGCATTTTCTACCAGCGAGTAATTTTCAATATGTTCCAAAGGTACAATTGCGTTTGACTATTGTCAGATCAATCCTAACAGGAATATTGCTATCATATTCTTCAAAGTCAAAATCTTTTTATTCCGTAAAAAATGGCTACATTTGTTTGGAATCGTCACAATTTTTTCCCTACCGTGCAGTTCATGACTAGGTGAGCACTGATAAAATACTGCCAAAAAACTCAGGCATCCCTCTTTTGGTATCCAAACAAATTTACATAATTTATTAATTACATTATAATTGGATCGACTCAATCCCAGGCATTTTTATCATTAATATAGTCAGATACTTTATAATATGCCCTGCTACACAATTTGGCTTTAATAGTAGTTTTAAATTTGTTTATTGACAATTCTCTTATATTGCTGGGAAGTTTGTTATAGTTCAATAAGTGATTTACGTGCAAAAGTAGCATTTGAGTCGATAGATCTATTTGACTATCTAGAGAATAACCTCATTGGTCTGTATGAAGGGCTAAATAGAGAAGCTTTTTAGCTCTACCCGAGGCAATCTGTAGACAACACTAAACATAATAAAGCAAATGAAGTGCCCCGGAAATAAATCAGCCATCATGTAAGACTATCATGTCTAGCAACCAATGTTAGCAGCATACAGATAGTCCTCCACGTATTCCCTTTTCCAACATTTGATAAATTTCCAAATCGTCAATCATTTCTAATTTTACACCTGTGTGAAGAAGCGTGTCATCCCAACTAAACCAGGTGATGTAATATGCTGGATCATGTTAATAATATCGTAGACATGACATTCTCAAATTTTCAAATGCATCGCATAATAATAGAACATCGCATTTTATAAATTATTTTATTTTTATGTGAACCTAAGAGCGACTACCATGAAAACCTTTACTGAGCCAAGTGCAAATAACTTTTATGGGGAAAGGACCACCGCGTACATACTACCTAGAATCCATAATAATAAAATGATAAAAACAGAATATTATCTATATATATAAAAATGGAGTTCCTGACTAAATCACTGACTGAGCAGCTTTTCAAAAATTTCACCCCTAGGATGTAATGGTGGTCAAAATATTTCTTGAACTAAAAGTTGAATTGATATGAGATAGTTTTTTTTTTAAAGTGAGCTGCGTTAGACTTTATAAATATGCTCTCAATCAAGACGTCAAAACAGCAATTTCAGCGTTTTCAAAAATTCCACCCCTTAAAGGGTGTAATTGGAGTCAAAATTATTTCTTGAATTAAAAGTTGAACAGTTCAGAAATTGATTATTTTAAAGTGAGCTACTTTAGACTTTGTAAATATACTTTCAATCAAGACGCCAACAAAGTAATTTCAGAGATTTTCCAAATTCCACCCTTAGAGGGCTGAAAAGGTGGTTGACAGTATGGAATAAAATATGTTTTGAAGTTGGTAATTTCAAACTTTGGACAGATACTCTCTATTAGAATCCAAAAAAAGTGGTTTCAGCGTTTTCAAAGTTCCTCGTCTTAAAGTATATAATGGGGGTCAAAAGTATGGGTAATATTTTGAATCGGGGCGCACGATTTGGAGGGGGAGGGGGGGGTAGGAGGGCTACCCCCTGGTACCACTCCCACACCGAGGAAACGTATAGTTTTAAAGTTATTAACATTTTAATTTTTTGAGGTTATGTCACTTACAATGGTCGTTTGGTCTACTTTTTATAAAGGGGGGGGGGGGGGGGGGAGTTATTGAACCCACTGATATAACCACTAAATGAAAACAAAGTTTACAATCAATGATTTTTTTTTTTATATACATGCTTAACAGCTTTAATAAGTTCCACAAACGGATCTTTTTTATTTCTTACAATGTCTCTTCGCCACAAATACTCCACTATCACATCACCAAAGTTTTCAGGGTGATTAGAATTATTTTTATAAAAAAAACGTTTAACCACCCGCCACTGGGACTCAATCCTTTGGGTGTGAGTCCCATCTTCTATATTAACAAACGGGTTGACCGGATCACTATGATTACATTTTTTATGTATAAATCCATGCTCTCCTAAGCAGTCATATGCGCGCCAATAATCAGTGTGGATGGTGGTACCCTCTTTAACATGTTTTTTTTATTAAGGGTACCAAAACATCCGCTGACCGCACATTGTCAGAGCAGACCTCCAGCCGTAGGTCTTCACTACCATCCTCAATAAGTCCGAGAACCCAATGACCCTCCACACGCCTTCCTGTAACAAACATAATTGAAAAAGGTTAACTAAATTGTTATGGCATTTATTTATTGACTTTCTTATTTCATTTTTTTATATCCTCCGCTGCTACGGCTAGATTAAAATACAGCCTCAACCGCTACGTCTCGCATAGTGCCTGTCCTTTGTTACAGCGGACGAGGGCTGCCCTCCCTCCGCGCCTCCGGCTTTATAAAAACACTCTAGTATTGGGCAAACAAGACTACATGGAGTCGGGGTTGACAGAGTCGGTTCTGTGACAGTAAGTAACCCTATCACCAAAAATTTATGTACATTTCTAAGTTCGTAAAGAGACTGTGTCAGATTAAAGTGAACACTCTTACTCGCTCACTTTCCTCAACAGCTAGATCTGTTTTCTGCTTGCCTGCTTGCCCATTGATGTGCAAAGCAGTACATCAAGTAAAATACATGTGGCATCTCGACTCTGATGTTTTCAAACCACGTTCCAACTGATCTATATAATCGGGGCCTTGTCCTGCATCTACCTTTGTTACACACAAAGGCCCCAACAGTCTTATTTGCAGAAAAATCAATGCGCATTGGCCATTTGTGCACATTACATTTTTTGTTCCTTTCAATGAGACCCTGCTCTTCTGCAAAGGCAACGCATTGCTCCCGAGTACTCAGGTCTCTAATAATTTTGGCCAAATTCCATTTGCCAATCACTTCCGAAGAGTATAAATGGCGTTTCACGTAGAGCCCACTCATTTCAAAGGATTCGTCAGCACCCTCCCTTGTAGATATCGGCTCGCCCGACATTGAAGCCTCCTGATCTTGCGCTCCTTCCCGGCTCGTAGACGGCGTAGGCTCACAAGTAGTTGAAGCCATGATCCGATCAAAAAAATTTTCGAAGTCCAGAAACGTAGCTAATCGTAAAACAGGTGTGCAATAATCGTCGGAGTCCAAAAACAAAGCCAAGGGTAAAACAGGTGTAGAAGAATCGTCAGAGTCCAAAAAACAAGTCAAAGTAGTCGAAAATCCACGGAAAGTTTTGGAACACATTCACGCAACGTACAAACGAAAGCAGAATGACGCGAACCTTAATGTCAAACAAAATGGCGAAATACGTTCCGTTTCAAGGTAAAAAGTTACAATTTTACAACAAACTATATTTTTATTGAACTAAATTCGTTCCATTTCACGTGCACTAAAATAATAATAAAAAAAAAAGTAAACATTTCCTCGAGCTCCAAGTAGTGTCGTTTGAAAGGGGAGACTAACCCCTACATAAAGCAACCCTCACTAACCCCAAAATCGTCCGCCGTCTCCTCGTTTTCTCACGAGGTGATGGCGGCCAAGAGAGAGGAGCTGCGGGAGCGGGAGCGTGCCGGTAGCACACTCCCGCCCCGTCGGCCTACGGCGAGGAGGCGCCGGCGACGTATCTATGCCGGCGTCCCCGATTAGAGTAGCCACGGGCGGCGGGTCGGGGGACCTGCCGCCCCAGTGAGGATGTAGTGGCGGATGGCTCCCCTCCGTGTTTCGGGGGAGCCATCAAGAGGAGTCGAGGGGGACCAAATATGTCCCCCCCATTTTGTGTCGAGCCCTCCACAAGAGGGCGACCCTTGCCGAGCCGCAGTGAGTATACACTTGCCTATCCTGCGACTCGGCTATGGCGACGGAGGAACACCGTGGGGTTTTAGTGGGTAGTCCGGCCGCTTGGTCGGGAGTCCCACTCGAAGCCGTCCCCGCTGCCCCCGCGGCTGGGGAGGCGAAGTGCGTAAACGCAGTTCCCCACGTAAAAAAAAAAAAAAACCCCAAAATCGTGCGCCCCGATAGTAAAGCCAACCCAAAAGTATTTCTTGAATTAAAAGTTAAACTTTTAAGGGATTGATTTTTTTTATAGCTACTTTAGACATTGTAAATATACTCTCAATCAAGACGTTAAAAAAGTAATTTCAGCGTTTTTCAAACCCTTAGGTGGTTGAAAAGGGGATTGACACTTTGTATGGAGTAGAAATATCTTTTGAAGTTAGTGACTTTATACATTGTCCCACCACCTTTCCATGGCTCCATCGACCTCTCGGTCAAATGAGCCGAATCGCGGGAGTTGCGCACCGCACTTGCTGCTCTGAGGCTCTTTTTGTGCCGTGGGCAACGCTTGGCACCCTACAAGTTGTTTATATCTTATCCACAATGTCTCAGTTTAGCCATTCTCCCCCTTCTGGGGCGGCAACGCACACAAAGACGCCTTCGCTGCTGTCCAAAGGCGCTCGTGGATAATCGAAGATGGTTCCTACTCGTTGCCCTCTTCCCCCTCTCGCTCTGGTGCTCTTCGGTCCGTCCCTGTCTCCTCCGCACTCCTGCGGGCGAACCATGCGTGGGCGCACCCGCGGAAGGCCTCAAAGTTCACCGCCGACGATACAAGATTCGCAAAGTACACCGGCCCCGTTTCTTCTTTGCTACGCTGGATCCCATCCATCATTCTTTCACGTAGATCCGCATACTTAGGACAGGACCACAAAACGTGATCCCTGTCCTCCTCACTCTCTCCACACGCACACATGCTGCTCTCGCAACATTTCATGTCGCTCAGTCGCTTCCTAAAACATCCATGACCCCCAAGGAGCTGCGAGGTAGATGATCCGGCTCGACCCAGTGTGACCTGAGTCTCACCGCCTCATCAGGGAAAAACCGATAGAGTTACCCTTAGACTCCGCTTCCCAGCGAGCCTGCCACTCACTCACTGTCTTCTCTCAAATTTCGCGCTTTCGCCTGCTCAACTCCCGATCAGTCGCAGTCCTACGTGCTCCTTCCAATTGCCCAGCACGGGTGACCTCCAGGTCCGCCGGGAGAACTCCCGCCAGTACAGGTAGGGCAGCCGTACTGGTGGATCTGTACGCCTTGGTAAGTAAAATGAGTGCCTGTCTTTGGCTTTTCAAGACAACGCTGCGACAAACATACGTACATACTCGATGGCACAATATCGCCGCAGCATACGTTAAGGTGGTTACATACGTTCCTATGCAGAGAATCCTCAGGGCAGGGAACCTAATTCCCCAGGAAGTTGCCGATACTCGGGACATCTTGCCAAATCACGCTGCGGCTCGTTCACCTATTCGGGTGGCGTGCTGTGCAAAGTGCAGGTAGGAGTCCAACTCCACCCCGAGGACTGTGGCGGACATAACGCACCTGATAGAGGCCTGTCCCATCTTAATCACCGGGGGACGCTGGAATTTCCCCTTCACCGTCATCATTGCCGATTTCGATGAGGAGAATCCCAACTTATTCCGGTCTCCCCAGGCACCGACCCGATTCAGAGCCTCGTTTGCCATTCGTTCAATAGCCGCCCTAGAGTTAGCCTCTATCACAACCGTAATGTCGTCCGCATACCCCACCATTTTTGCCCCATTAGGGAGTGGCAGACGCAGCAGATCGTCCATTAAGACATTTCACAGCGTCGACCCGAGTACAGAGCCCTGTGGGCATCCCATGGTAGAAGCTTTCCACAACACCCGGTCCCCGACGATCAAGCCCACACGGCGTCCGGTGAAGTAGTCCACCAACATCTTATAGATGTTTGGCGGGCAGCCCCCTCTCTTCGCCTTCAGCAAGATCATCGGCCACCAGACATTGTCAAATGCATCCGAGATGTCCAAGAATATATATTGTACGTACTTGCATACAAATGTGCTTGCTGTACCCAGTATTTCCTGCAGCACCGTCACCGTAGATCTGCCCGAAGAAAACCCGTGCTGGTGCTCAGAGATTCCCCTGGCAATCCGCGGAGCACATCTCAACATTACTCGCTCTAAGAGCTTCCCGAATACCGGGAAGAGCGTGATCGGGCGATACGCCTTCGGCTCACTGAGCGGTTTGCCATTGCCTTTGGGCAGCACAATCAGTCTTCCATCTTTCAGTACTTTGGGGAATACTCCCTCTGTCACACAAGCCGCCAACACCGAGTGGAACTCCCTTGGAGCGGCGGCCCACACATGCTTCCAAATCTTCGCACTCACTCCATCGATTTCCGCCGCCGTGTTAGGCAACGCCTTCACCATCACCTCGATCTCCTCAAGGGTCGGAGCGGAAGAGGCCGGGCCCGAGCGCATGAAGGAGGCCAAGAGGCGCACCTGTCCATGGTAGGCCGCGTCACTAGACGTATCGTCGTCAGGACACAGGCCCCACAGGAGGCCGCGCATGGCCCCCTCCAGGCAACCCGTATGGGCTTTCGGCAAACTTAGTGCCATTCATTACATTAGAGGGAGGTCTAGCCCTGCCCGTAGCGGCTCTGTAAGCCTGGCCCCAGGTATCCCTGTTGCCAGACTCGGCCAAATTGCTAAAGTGGTCCAGTTGTATCCGCTCCATAGCCTTTCGGTACTTTGCTCGAGCAGCTCGAAATTCATTCTTCGCCTCATCTTCGGATCCATCGCCTTTCTTTCTTCTTCTCTGCCACGCATGTCGCAATCTATTATGTTCTCTACGGAGGCACCGTAGTTCCTCATTCCACCATGCATACCCTTTTTCAGTCCTTTGGCCTTTCAGCCCTAAGCATTCCTCGCACGTTCGCACCACTACATTCAGAAAATCCTCACAGATTGCTCCCGCTGGCTTGCTAACATTCAGGCTTCCCATTCTTTGGTGGATTAGCGTTTCAAAGCGGGGCCAGCTGACCCCCCGATCCCGGTAACGCGGCGGATCTCGAATTGGCTGTATCCGCTCGGGCCCGGCCACAACTTTACTCCCGTCACCGTGAATGTTATCAGCCGATGGTCCGAGCAACTCGCTGATGAATGTACGGTCCAATTTGTGACCCTGATGTTTCCCGCCGTGAATGTGAGGTCGATGTTGCTTTCACCAGCCGGCCCACTAAAGGTCTGAGGTTGTCCTTCTACGTTGGCTACTTTGAGACGCCTTGCATTTATGAGACCTTCCATCTGCTGCCGTCTGTGCTCAGGCAATGGACCTCTGCCAGTGAAGTGCCTCACATCACTGTGCCACATCGGAGAATGGGTATTAGAGTCGACGCCGATGATTACCGCTTCACCTAGCAATGCGTTGAGGGCCCTCTCCAAGTTGTACAGGTGGGTCTCAATATCCTCTACATATTGAAAATACGCAGATATCACGTATGTGTCCTCTTCCACACACGCCACTATACAGTGGCTCGTGCTGACGTTATGCAACACGGCGATGGGTAGTCTCCGGTTCATCCCCAGCAGGCCAGCCTTCGATCCCGAACCCATTGAGACGATGCTGCACTCCGTCGGATGCTGGTAGAACTCCGGCACCAAGACAATATCTAGGTCCCCCGCGGTCGCCAGAAGCTCGGCAGTCTCGAGCGCTGAGCCCCCAAGGTTGATTTGCCCAACACTGAGGACCCCCCCCCCCCCCTCGCGATGCTGTTCTAGATTCGGTGCTGTCGTCCTATCCATACTTAACCGTTGAGATGTACCGAGCTTCTGCGTGTTTCCTGGCCGGGCAGTCAGCTGATGCCGTTTTATGGTCGGCCGGGCGTCTAAATCTCTTACATGTGACACAGGCCTGCGACTCCGAACTGCAGTCGCCCGCACCATGACCACTGCCTCCGCATCTTCCACACACTCTGATCTCAGCTCTGCAGAGTCTCTCCGGATGCCCATATAGCTGGCATTTATTACAGCATGCGACCCTTACGAAGTCCGAGATTTGCACTACGTCCCAACCTAGGTATAGCCTGTTTCTATTTACTAGTTCGTCCCTTAGCAAAGGTTCGCACTCCAACATCACTGTGGACTTTGCGCTGCCCAGACGCGATCTCCTGAAGGCGACCTTGGCGCATCCTTCTTCAGACGTTCAAGTGTCCAGTGCGTGGACTCCGAGAGGTTTTGCTCATGAATTGATTCCAAGAGGGTATCCTGCGCCATATCCACGTCCACGTTATTCAATGCCACCAGTGGCTTACGTTTCTGCGGCACGGCAGCCCGGAGAGTCGGAGGGATGGCTTTCCTTAACTTTTCTGCAGCCTCCTGCGACGTAGTCTGGATTATTACACCAGCATTTCCAACTTTACGCAGCCGATCCACCTGCAATCCGAATACAGCTGGATTCACCGTCTTTTTCAATTCTGCCTTTGTTCCGTCTGCGCTCTTTATTTCAGATGTTCCTTCTGCTGGGTAGATCGCCACAACAGGACCAGAGACGGGTTTGGGACGCTCAGTATTTCTC
Source organism: Pyralis farinalis (assembly GCA_947507595.1). Classification (NCBI taxonomy): domain Eukaryota; kingdom Metazoa; phylum Arthropoda; class Insecta; order Lepidoptera; family Pyralidae; genus Pyralis; species Pyralis farinalis. The sequence continues at coordinate 17,620,012 of OX382281.1, read as the reverse complement.
CCAGTACGTAGGCACGCTGCGTAGGACACGGTAGCACTAGTAATAGTCTGTGCGACCCCAACCGGTGCCCCGACCCGAATCTCAGCAGCGCGTTCCCTGGCTTCTGCGCACTGGAGTTGTGCCCTACATGTTTTAAGCTCTTCCTCAGCCAGGCGAATATTGAGCGTAGTTATAACCGCCAGCATTTGGCGACCAAGGTCCCCGATTTTACTAACGTCTGATTTATTCAGTTTGTTAGATCTCGATTCCGATGTAATAATGGCCATTATGCTCTCCAAGGCCGCGCTAGCTGAGTCCTGCAGTTCCTCCCTCCGGAACCCCGCCAGGCCTCCGGTCGTCACTACGTGCTCCACTTCCACAGGCTCTATCGGTGATTCCGGGCGAGGAGGAGGAGCACCTGCTTCCCCTACTTCAGGCACAGCAATACGTAGGCGTTGGGGTTCCGAGTCCTCAGGGGATGTCAACAGCCGCTTCTCGACCACACTCCTTCTCGTTTCCGATGGTTCCCGGGCACGGCTGGGATTCGAGCGAGGGGGGCGAATGCTGAAACCCAGAACTTCTGGCGAACACGCGGCGCTTCTCTTCCTCCCTATCCATGTCTTCGCTTGTTCAGCGCAGTACGTGCGTACACAAATCTGTGTACACAACCAGAGCCCAACTTTCTCCGGCCATGCACCAAGGAGGGAGTGCACACCAGCTATGTACACGTACTTGGGGCACAATATCGATTCCGATATGCTATATACACGTACTTAAATATACCAAACAAAAAGAAAATAATAGAGTGCAAATTACATACGCCCGCACTGGCAACACCAATCAGTTGTCAAGTGGCAGACGCCAAATGAGACCGCTCAGAATGTCAGATGACTATGACAGATGCCAGATTGACAGGTGTCAATGTCAACCGATACAGCACAGTCACCAACAATATCCAAAGTTTCAATTTACCATGTACGCGTACTTGAAATAAATACAAAAATAAAAAGTATAAATAAATACACCCGCACAGGCAACACCATGCAAGCGTCAGGTGACAGCTGTCACAGAGTACAATCGTCCACGGTCACGTACTTCTATATATACAAAATAACAATAAAATAAAATTGTCAAATTACGTGCATCCGCACTGGCAACACCCAACAGTCGCCAAATGCGTTAGGTGACAGATGTCACCGGTAACGCTCAAGAGCGTCACTCAGCCGATAGGTGTATTAGCGGCCGGTTTCGTTCCACCGTGCGACGGTCCGCTAACTAAGTGTGAAGTGGCAGATCCGTGCAGCGTACGAGTGTCGGTACCCCTCCCGCGCACACGTAACAATGTCGCAACGTATTTACCTACAGTGTTAATTGAACGCTACGAAAACTTCCTACTTTTTTCATTATGAAAAATAGATATACAGTCTTGTTTAAGATTTGAAACTTTACGAGGACATAGATATTGATATTTTAAGACTTGTAGTGCATTAAATTAAAAATCGTCAAAATGCAGTTCCGACAATGTTAATTGCTGCAGTCGAAATATTATTTGCGTTATCCAATTAATGGCATTATCAATTGATGGTGTCACAAGCACCGAAGGAGAATTTTGTACTTTTTAACATTCAAGCACATAACAAGCAAGCGTATACGAGAGCGCGAAAACCAAGCATCAGAGAACTAAGCGGCGTGGAGTCGGCGCGATGAATAATTCTCGACTGGTATACACGAATGCGCGGGCGCCGCGCGACTAACTGCATACTTGTACAAGACCGGTTGGGACAGCACACGTTTCCATTGCGCGGCGTAGCTTAACCGACACCGACGAGTTGGTACGAGATTAATGTGTTTATGTGTGTTGTGTGGATGTATGCGAAGTACAAATATTGTAGGGTAGCCTACATCACCCCCTCCAGAGACCGTTAAGGGCGATAAAAATCTGGAAATCTCACTCGTCGTCCAAACCGGGATGACGTAATCCTTTTGTATGTCTGCTAATTGTTCTTCATTTTGGTCGGACAATATAAAAGTAGGTTTTAGGCGGTCTATGGAAACTGTCACTTCTCTATTGTTATGAAGGATTTTAAAAACCTTGTCCCCTCTGGTCACCCACCTTGTGTGGTCCAGAATATGCAGGTTGAAGTGAACCACGCGTTCTCTGAGGAAGACATGATCACTGGTAGCTAGTTCCTTATAAATAAATGTCTTGGGAGAGCTATGCCGGGATGCGGGTCTGGGACGTAGACATTCAGCAAAACTTCTGAGACGAGCAGAAAACTCAGCTATGTCTGTAGTTTCGAGTACATTTGCTTCGAAGAATTCTCCGGGAAGTCTTAAGGTCCGTTTAGACGGCCCAAGAATATCATGCGTCTGTTATTGGCTAATAAGCAAAGCTAGATGACAGTTACTCATTCGCATGCGCACGACAGGAATGCGGCGGTTTTAGGGTTCCGTGTTACACATTTTTTTTCATGTTTTTTTATATTCATTATAAACCTAATATTATATGTACATATATACAATTTCATATTAAATTCATTTGAGCGCCATGTATAGAATATATTATATAATATTTTTCTATACATGGCGCTCCTTATATACATTTCTTCTATCATCCACTCTGACTTTGGTTGCTGCTACAACAGCCTTCCATTTGGTGTTCAAATTTTCAATTTCTTGTACCGTTAACCGCCGCTGCGGCACCGGCACCTTCATGGTACGGCAGCCACAACTGCAGTATCCTGTCCGGATGCGATGCAGGAGCGCCTCTGCAGTTGTGACTGCTACTAACCGAACCACGTAATGTGGTCGACCGGTGCCATGCAGCAGCCGCCGGCTTGAACACCTAGAAAAACAGTAAACAGAACTTTTAGCAAAAATAAAGTAGGTCCAGAGTATTTTTATTAAATTATTTTGACCAGACTATAAAACTGGCATTGTTTTATTGTAGTCAGCCTATGGGCTCCATCTTCCTGATTCCATCTAGAACAGCTGAACAACATCTACATTTGTCCAGGTGCTACTAAATAAAAGCTTTGTAAAAAATGTAAAAAAGACCAGATAGGTCTGCAAAGCTTCCATATGCTCAATTAGGAAAGCATTCTCATAAAAAGATGTATTATTGAAATAAGTACAGAAAAATGAAAAGGTAATGAATTTTTGACATCTGTAATATTAATCAATTCATAATAATAATGTTTTATATGGATAATTTGTTCCAAAATAAATTACATTTAATTAATTAACGAAAGTTTCAAGTTACCTCTCGCAGTCCATCTTTTCCAATATTCTGAAAAAGAAAATGGGTACCAATTACCATTTGCGTTTAAGATTGCTACTACTAAGTCTTCAGTCGATTATATTAAAACCGTACTTCTCGCGACATGACTGGGTATTAATAATAAATTAATTATTGTAAAAATTTGTAGCAACGTTTAGTAAATTTTACCATCAAAAGATTACTTACAGCTCATCATGCTCATTGTCCTCGTTACTTTGTCCGCACAGGAGACACCGCCACTAGGGTTGGCGGCGACGGTCCTTGGTTCTTTGTCTAAAACAAATATATTTGTTAGTTCTAACATACAAAAAGCAGAAATGATAAATTCTGAAATAACATGAAATTGTTTTGTACATACGAATTTTGGACGCTCGTCATGATTTAAATTTTTTATTATTATTTTTAATTAAGTTTCCCCATGCGTCGGGAAAGGCAAAGACAGAGCCATGCAGCCATCGTCTTAATTTAGTTTTCCTATTAGATCTTTGGAGCCAAGTTTTCAGTTCACACCCATTTCAAAGTCTTCTTTATTATAAATGTCTCAGCTCCAGGAACCCTGCTGAAAAATTACTCGGGAAGAGTTACCTTCCCGAGTAATTTTTCAGCTTCTTTTTTTTGTCATCGGTGAGAGGTGGTTCCATATAAATTTTATCGAAATTTATTCAGCGCTTTTTAAGAAAATTAACAAAAATATATCCACAGATAATGTTTGGTTTCTGGTTCCCTTCAGCAAAAGTTTTTGATAAGGACTTTCAATCAAAATCAAATCAAAATTCAATTGATAAGGAAATTCAAGGGTTTATTTTTATTTACACCACTAAAAAAAAAATTATATTTAAATAAAAGTATACTGATATTATGCGGCTGGCACCGACTCCAAAAATCGTAAGCAATTGTGACTAATTATTTTTCGCTTTTAGCTCTTTGGTGTCTTTTGAAGGCGATTTATTTTTTATTTAAAAATAATTTGTTTTATTTTTTCCAATGCCGGTATGGAAAACAAATGTAATAAGGATGGCTCAATATTATTTAGTCAATGATGCCGCTAAAGTAAAAACTAAGCATTTCGAAACGCATAGAATTCCCCTAGAATATAAAATTCAAGAAAAATAATGTTCTTCACTGGTCAATTCTTGTCAACGATCTTTATATGTTATTACGATTCATTTGTCACCCACGCCGACACAGACTGCGATAGCTAGATGTATTTCATCGTAAAAATTTCATCATCGTGATATCATCATAGAAAATGAAGTAAACATAATAAACGAAAATACTATTTTAAGATGTTTTGCTCATACATTCAATAATATTAATTACACAATTTCCACTTGACAAAAGAATTATTACGTAACCTAAATCGATCAATCGGCAACGTTTAGCAGTATCGAATATCTTTTTCGATTACTAACAAGTATTTACTATTTTTTATAGATATAAGTGAACTAGCGACCGAAATAAAAAATCGGCCAAGTGCGAGTCGGACTCGCGCACGAAGGGTTCCGTACCATTAACTACAAAAACGGCAAAAAAATCGCATTTGTTGTATGGGAGCCCCTCTTAAATATTTGATTTATTTTAATTTTATTATTTATTCTTAAATTGAATATATAACTAAATATTATGTGAATATTTCAAGCGTCTATGTATATGTTGCCGTTATCAATATCAAGCAAAAATGAGCAAAAAAATCACGTTTGTTGTATGGGAGCCCCCTTAAATATTTATTTTATTCTATTTTTTAGTATTTGTTGTTATAGCGGCAATAGAAATACATCATCTGTGAAAATTTCAACTGTCTAACTATCACGGTTCATGAGATACAGCCTGGTGACAGACGGACGGACAGCGGAGTCTCAGTAATAGGGTTCCGTTTTACCCCTTGGGTACGGAACCCTAAAAAGACCGCCCAAAATAATAATTACGTTCATAAATAACAATGAACTTCACATAAAAACACCGGTGATAAAACGAAAACGTTCCATAATAATGCTAGTGGAGCAAACGTCAAGATCATGATTTTTTACGATCAACAACGTCGAGAGGCCTACAAGCATACAGCCTAACTGATCTAAATTGGTTACCGTAAATATTAGGTATTGCTCGCGTGATGTTGCTAACTCCTTAGGAACGTACTGGTAACTTCACTCTGTTTCTGTAAGCTAAAGGGGCCTGACCATTTTACCAACTATATCACGTACCTTTATTTATTTTTATGTTTACGACCGGTGCCATGCGGTGTAGGCAGAATGAACCGAGCGTTATAAGACATGATGCTTAACATTCATTTTTTCATGTACGCTCGTTCCTATTAATTAAAAATAAATAATTAAAGTAATATAATAATAAATATAAAAAAATATAATAAAAATAAATATAATAAAAAAAAAAAATATGAATCTATATGACTTTAATATAAGAAAAAGTACGCTGGCCTTCGATACGAAGGAGGAAATGCCCCGCCTAGGTCCGACACATGTCACAATTTAACAACGTATTACACTGGTGTGGCAAATTTTGCAATTGTGTCGAACCATACCGCGTTGCCTTATAGAGCGCGTCCCAAACTGTTCGTTCTTCCACCAATTTGTAAAACTTTCATGCAAAATCAACCAAAAAGATAACTAAAATTTTCAAAATTCATCAGTTAAAAGTTCTAAGCTGGCCTTCATTAAGGAGGAAACGCCCCGCCTAGGTTGGACACATATGAAAATTTTGCGATGCGTTGCACTGCTGTGGCAAAGTCTGGATACGTGTCATCCATACCGCGTTTCCTTGTAGAGCGCGTCCCAGACTGTTCGGTCTTCCATCATTTTGTAAAACTTTCATGCAAAATCAACCAAGAAGAAAAATAAAATTAAAAAAATCAACACATAAAAGATCTAAGATGGCCTTCATTAAGAAGGAGGAAACGCCCCGCCTAGGTTGGACACATAATGTGTTGCACCGCTGTGGCAAAGTCTGGATATGTGTCAGCCATATCGCTTTTCCTTGTAGAGCGCGACCCAGACTGTTCGCTCTTCCACGAATTTGTAAAACATTCATGCAAAATTAACCAAAAAGAAAAATTAAAATTAAAAAATCAACAGATAACAGATCTAAGCTGGCCTTCATTAAGAAGGAGGAAACGCCCCGCCTAGGTTGGACACATATCAAAATTTTGCGATGCGTTGCACCGCTGTGGCAAAGTTTGGATATGTGTGAGCGACCCAGACTGTTCACTCTCCCACCAATTTCTAACACTTTCAAGCAAAATCAACAAGAAAATAAATTATAAAATTTCCATAATAAAAATAAAATTTATCAACTATTAAAAAATAGTACTCTAAAGAACAAAGATGTGTCCCGGCTTGAACTATCGAAATGTTATCACCACCAATTTGTAAATTTTCAAGCAGAAACAAGAAAATAAAATACAATTGAAAATGAAATAACAGTTAAATATAAACATTTCATGCAAAAATAAGAAGAATAACTCAAATTCAAATTCATTTATTTGCCAAATGTAGGTACATAGATGTTTGACATTTAGAAAAAAAAATAGCTCACCGCTACATTTTGCCTATTGGCGTGCAAATATAATTACATTTTTATTAATTAATTACCTATGTTACTTTGTACAAACTGAGTTATTTAACAGCTAACATCTCTCATTATTGTTTTTACTTTAATATGATTCCTAATTTAATTAATATTGCATGTCGTATGTCAGATAGGTATAGTTTAAGATTTTACTACCGAATATTCTTGTCACAAAAATAATCATTGATAGAATAGTAACATTTATGAATTAATATGTCATACAATTTATTTTTAAATTGTTATAAATAATTTGTGCCATGCAGCAGAAATTGTTTTGCATCAGTGTAGTTTTTACTAGTGGTATTTTTAGCTGCAAACAGTAGGCTTTTCGTATTTGCCTATTCCTATTCTCCGATACAAGGCTATAGGTATCTATATTTGTCTTTACGAATATATTTATTTCGTAGATGTAAAGCGACGCAAGGGTCAAGATTCTGAGACTTCTGAATATGGGTTGACAGCTATCTCTGGGTTTCAGGTTACACATTGCTCTAATACATCTCTTTTGGGCTTTAAGCACTACTTTCCTATTTACTGAATTGTCCCAAAAAATTATAGCGTATCTTAATGTTGATGCTACATATCCATAATAAGCTGTAAGAATTGATTCTCTGTTCACGTATTTTGATAATTTAAATAGTGCATATGCAAATTTACTTAACTTAGCGCAAATTTCCTCCGTGTGATTTTTCCACGACAATTTGCTGTCTATTGAAACACCCAAAAATTTTGTCATGTCAACTGATTCAATTTTTTTCTTTTGATATTCAATATTAATAATAGTTTGTATCGGTCTTCGTGTAAAGCTAATTATTTTAGTCTTATCTAAATTTATATAACAAAAATATAACAAAAAGCAAGTGAATAACGGATACAAAATACTTAATAGGATGTAAAATAAACACAACGATAAAGTTGATATGGCACAAATAAAAGCATATTTAATTGTAAATAAATGCAAGGTAAGTACTTAATTGGTTCAGAAGTTTTAAACATGAGTATGTGTACGTTATTAAGAAAAAAAAAGTAAATGAAATAAGTGCAAACGATTGCATTGACAAAAAGTATCAGAGGCCATGGAGGAGTATTTTAAAGAAAATTTTAATATTTGTGAAAATACCGGAAACATGTAACACACAACCCTGGGTTGTTTGGACAAAGAGGACAATATAAAATAGCCGCTTTTCGAATTTTCTGCGTTTCTAGACAGTAACGATCTTTTCTTTTTGTTTTTCCTTTATCCTTGTTTTCCTTTAATCCTTGGCAACGGTTCCGGTAAATGTATATCGCCGCCTCCGACAATTTTTACTTTGTTATTAGGAGTAGGTCTGTCTGGTAGTCTGTCTGGTTGATCAGAAAAAGGTCGTCTGTCTGCCTGGTTATGAATATTTAATAATTTATGAACAATAATCGATCGAAAATCATAAAAGGACATTGTTTTGCCGCTGCTGTCGGTTATACGTCATGTAGGCATTCATGAGCATAACCTGCATTATATGTAAAATAACTTACTTATACCATCTGGTAGACTTGTTATAACATGGGTAATAAGATAACATCTGATCCTTTCTATCAACACCTTCATGTGCTTATTATATTCAATGACAATGGCTGGCTTCTGCTTAGCTTGGCCGTGCCTGTTTGTATGATGTACCATAACAGAATTATGTTCCGTAGATATCATGAATACATTTCGCTTATCTTTATATATAGTAACACATACTCCGCGGGAGTATTGACGAGAAATTAATTCACCCGCCTTTAATTTAGCCTTAGATATAGTTATAGATACATTAAGATTATATTTATTGAGTCGGTCACTTCTAAGAGTACGAGTAACGCAAGTTTTTTTAGCCAGCGGATCTTGTGCTAAGCCAACACTATTATAATAATTATCCATATATAAGGACTGGCCCAAATTTATATAATCCTCCATAAGCATCATAACAACTTTATTCACATGACCTTTTCCTTTACAAATCAGATCATTTGCTCCACAATACATGTGAATTTTTTTAGTCAAACCATTTGTATCAAGATGCAAGCAAGCACATATGATTTAACACCATATTTATGCCTTTTCCCATGAATGAATTGACGGATCCTTAATCGACCGCGCCATAAAACGACGCTCTCATCTATCGATAAGTTTTTTGCTGGTATTACTAAAGTACGCATTGTATTATTGAAATACGAAATTATAGGTTTCGTAAATCTGTTAGAGTCATCATGGGCTGTATGTACTGTGGGGTCGGAAAAAGTAAAATTTCGTAATATTATAAGAAAACGGTCACGGCTCGTGTAATTTCGGAAAGCTAAATTGTACAGTACATCGGTTTTTCAATAATCGTTTATACGATTTAACTTAATATGCCCCATATGAAATAAAAGACCAAGAAATATTTGTAATTCGCTAACGGTAATGTCCCTCCAACCAATAATTCTACTATGATCGGAGTGGTCTTCTTAAAAGGAGGCGTAGCGCGTGGTTATTAATGCTGCTAACGAGGAGAGACATAAAAGTGGCGTTAAAGCCAGTATACTGACGGGTACAGCCAAAGGGTAGGAAGTTTTCATTCCTCGAATACCTACAATCTCCAACAATTTGCCATTCCAATTTAAAGGGCTACAATTCTCGCTAAAAATAGCTTTCTGTATGACGATAAATAAATCCCAAGAACTTTATGGAGACAACTGTATGGAGTTTTTTTTTTGTATTCCGACAGTGACGTAGTCTACTTTTTACCGCGGCAAAATATCTTACTCCCACAGGAAAACACGGTTTCCCTTTGACCACGCGGACGAAGCCGCGGGTAATAACCAGTTTCAAATATGTTAAGTAAATAAAAATTAAACAGATTTTTGAAGCTAACTATAAGGAGCTCGATGTCATTCCACTTTTGCATTGTATATCTGTTTCGTAATTCTTTCTTAATGCATTGTTCAATTTTTGAAGTAAGTAAGTAAAATAAAATTATTTACAATATAATTTGATGAAAAAACGAGGCATCGTCAAGCGTTGTAGACATTAATCGTAAGAATAACATGCTACAAATGACAAACCCATCGCAGTGCCGTCCCTTATATTGAATTGAAAGCTTATAGACGCCGGATTTTTTCAAAAATTTTTGAAAAAATCTAAATCTAATAAAAAATCCGGCGTCTATAAGCTCTCAATCATGTCAAGGTAATATAAATAAACTAGATCTGCAACGCGCAAGTGACACTCCTTCTAATGTGACTGTCTAACTGTATGCTGTTTACTACTTTAGTTGCAAATACTCTAAAATACTATGTGTAGAACATTGAAACTGCTCTTACATAAAATTAACAGACTCTGATTTAGCCGGGTACACCAGTGGTGTCCTACCGTACTCACTGTCCATCTCGAACAGCAAACTCGCGTCGAAGCTCGCATCGCCGGCGCGTTAGCGTCGGCGCAGAATCACTTCAGCTGGCCAGCGGCCCCCTAAAACGTGCTGAGTCGTTCGCTTAGACGGCCTAAGAATATCACGCGTCTGTTATTGGCTAATAAGCAAAGCTAGATGACAATTACTCATTCGTATGCGCACGACAGGAATACGGTGGTTTTAGGGTTCCGTGTTACATCCTCCCCCTCTAGCCTAACAAGCGCCCTCCGCAGTTGGGCTAGGAATTCTAATGCTTACGTGGTCTTTCACGTTTGCGCTTTTCCCTAAGTGGAGGTTCGACTTGGCCGTTGAACGGTGTGAGGAGCGAGACGTGATATCTCCCTATACCTTCCCCGGATTGTACAGAATCTAGCAAATAGGTGGTCGGGCTAACAACCTTACCTATTTTGTACGGCCCATCACGACGCGGAATCAATTTTGCAGTCTGTCCACGGCCTGCGTCGTTTGGTCCTTGTGTTTTTAAAAGGACTAGATCACCTACCTTGTAAACGGGGCCTGCCCTGCGCTTCTCATCCGCTTTCTCCTTTTGTAATTCCTGAGTTTTCTCGCAGGCATCCCTGGCTTCGTCCAGAGTTGCTGCCATCTTTCTCAAATACGGGGTAATAGCAGGAATAAAATTATCTTGATCAACGATAGCTCTCATGTCCGTCGCAGAATCAGCCGGGGCTCGCAGTTCTCTACCGAACGTTAGATAAGCCGGCGAAAAACCTGTACAGCTGGTCGTTGCAGAGTTCATCGCGAACCTAATCGCGGCAAGGTGTAAATCCCAGGTAGCATGATGTTTACCTACCAGAATGGCCAACTGAGGCTTGAGGTCTCTATTTTTCCTCTCAACAGGGTTGGCCTCTGGATGATAGAAAGGCGTAAGCGTCTGGATAATACCCAAAATGTGACATACTTGTTGCATTACTTCGCTCACAAACTGCACGCCGTTGTCACTAATGAGGCGGCGTGACACTCCATACCTAAGGAAAACCTCGTTAGTCAACGTCTGTGCACATTCAACGCTGGTGGCGTTTTCTAACGGAAACAGCTCCACCCAGCGTGAGCAGACATCTTCTACAATAAGAACCCACCTGTTCTTCCTAGGGGTCTCCATCAGGGGACCAAATAAATCCACCGAAATAACTTCAAATCGTCTAGACATAGCGGGGGTTTGCAGCAGCCCTGCTGGTTTACGGTTGTCAGCTTTATACCTTTGGCAGGCTACACATTCCTTGATATAGTTGGTTACAAATGTACGCATACCGGGCCAATAATACCTACTACGAATGCGGTCGAGTGTGCGCTCTATACCAAAGTGACCCGCTGTAGGCGCGTCGTGAAGATTTGCCATCACTTGTCTGCGTTCGTGTTCAGGAACGACTAAACAAGAGTCTTCTCCGTCGTCTGACTCTAAGCTGTACCTGTATAGAATACCGTCAGATATGATGTATCCACGATCTGACCACGGTCTCCCCCTAAAGGGTTCGTCGGATTCCATATCCTCTATAATTTTTCATATCTCTGGGTCGAGCAGTTGGTTGCTACGGAGGTCACTGCTACTCCGTCTCGGCATGTCGACTACTGTAAGACTCAACTCACATCCTGGCTCTTGGTTACCAACGGGTCGCGACAGCGTATCAGCGATCACATTGGAACGTCCGGGTGTATACTCGATACTGAGATTGAACTCTTGTAAAGTGAGGGCCCACCTGGCCAGTCGTCCGCTTGGTGACCTCTGAGTCATTAGCCAGCGTAACGGCTGGTGGTCAGTTTTAACCAGTACCTTCGCAGTCTCTACGTACCCTCGGAACTTACCTAATGCCCACACAACTGCAAGAGCCTCCCGCTCTGTTGTTGAGTAGTTCTTCTCCGCGCTGGTAAGGAGTCGACTAGCGTATTCAATAGGTCTCTCGTCGTGGCCCTCCCCCTGCATTAACACAGCTCCTAAGCAATAGGCGCTACTATCCGTGCGGAGAACGCACGACTTTGACTCATCTGCCTGACGCAACATAGGTGCAGACACGAGGAGTGACTTAATGCGTTCAAATGCCTCCTGGTGCTCGGCGTTCCATTGCCATGCACTGGATTTCTTCAGGAGATTCGTGAGGGGTCTCGCAACTTCTGCGTAATTATTAATGAAACGTCTGAACCAACTTGACGTCTGCAGGAAACACTTCAGGTGTTTCACGTTGAGCGGCGGAGCCATACTATCAACTGCCGCAGTTTTATCTGGATCAACTTGGATTCCACCAGGGACAATCAGGTGACCTAGAAACTTGACTGACTCTCGTGAAAATACACTTTTGCCTCTGTTCACCCTCAGTCGAAATAAAGCTAGTCGTTCGAAAACTGCTTTCAAATCTGCAAGATGCCTCTCAAACGGTCCCGGCGACAGCAGGATAAGGTCGTCGAGGTACGTGAGTAGTTCCACACCTTTCAAGTTTGATCGGAAACGATCCATCAGCCTCTGAAAAGTGGCTCCTGAATTGCGTAGGCCCATGGGCATCCGCTTAAATCTATACGTACCGAGTGGGCTAGTGAACGCTGTCTTATCTTGGTCCTCAGGACAGACGCTGACCTGATGGTAGCCAGATCGAAGGTCAAGCGTAGTCATGTACTCATTGGTCTTCGCCGCGTGCAGAATATCTTCAATCCGTGGGAGGGGGTACCTGTCCGCTTCCGTCAGCGCGTTGAGTTTTCTGTAATCTATGCAAAGCCTCAATGATCCGTCTTTCTTACCTATAGTCGTACGCGAGTTACAGATATCACATTTCGACCTCACTGTTCCCAGTTTACCGCATCCATAACAACGTAACCCTGTATTTGTGTCGTTGCGCGTAGTACTAGCTTTCTCCCGACTGCGACATTCGTCACTCGTGTGACCAAATATTTTGCAAAAAGTGCATCGCGGTCTGTTGTTTCTATTACTACGAATGTGGCCAGTCATGTTCGTAACCGGTGAACTCGATCGAGTGACTATAGTAGTGGAACTCGATGACGCGACATTAACTATAATAATAAAGAAATCGCAGTAAGGAACCTTAGACTTGACACGACTTTGTCTAGATTTCATTACTTTTTAGAGATAAACAAGCAGCTCCGTCGAGACTTGGCTAGTTTTTTACAGAATGTTTTTGGTGGGATTTCACTTCTTTTTGTAGAAACGTGGACATATTGATTTATTTTATTAGATTTTCTTATTTGACACAGTTTTTTTCTCATAGTAGAAGGGGGCATTACCATATCTCTAATACAGCTGAGACCAGCTGAGGGTTCTTCATCAGATACTTCAGACCTTCGATTTTTGACATCAAATGAAGCGGCCCACCAAGTTGAACATTTTTTGTAAAGGCGGTATGTCGATCTCTAATAGTTTGGTTGGGCTCTTGTGTTTTCTAATCAGGGTCACCAGGTACTCCAGATCTTCGATTATCCTAGTTTTTATAGTTTTCCCTTTATGTGGCCATTAAACCCTAACTCTGTACCAAATTTCAGCTCTCGGAGTTTATGGGAAGTACTAGTTCTATTTTGATGATCATGAGTGAGTGTCATAAATGCGAAACTTTGCTTTCGCTTAATTTCGGAACTAAATGACCTACAGACTTGAAATTTTGGATTTTAAGTATGTGATTATAGCTTACTGGATGACGAAAATTTCTGCGTTCTGGTCTTATCCAGAGGTTCTCAAATAGGGGCCTGAAAATGCGGCGAAATGGTTCCAGTAAAGGATGGTACGGCAGTGTTTGCTTCGCGCTCGACTTGGCGGGGGCACTGCCGTGCCCCCTGATTTTACCTTTAAATCTTTTATAGTGTCCTCCGCGACTCTCGTATCACACAACAACTGATCTAAACTACGAATCGAATCGCGGGGCACTCTTTTCTTTATACGTCTGTGAAGCAGACCATAGCACATATCGATTTGCACTGCCTCCTCAAGCTTGTACGGAAGCTTGGGAAATAATGCGCGCACTTTGTATAACACTGTATCGGCGCGCTCGTCCTCTCGCTGTTCGGCCTCGAAGATCTGCCGGAGAATTTTGTATGCCGGTTGGCACAATCCGTAGGTAGCCCGTAGCCGGACGAGTGCATCAGGCCACGCGGTCACTGACGCCTTCACGCCGCGCCACCACACAGCTGCTTCACCTTCCAGTAGCATGGGTAGACCTCGGAGTGCGTGCTCGTCGCTCACAGACGCGCACTCTTTGTAGATTTCAACGGCGTCGAGGAATGCTTCCAGGGACTCTGCGTCCTGGATCGACCCGTTAAATCGTGCCGTACATCGAGTGAAATTAGCACTAGCGGCGGTACTGCCGTTGCCAGCGTTCATAGTTGGAGTTATCCCGACTGGAGTAGGGGCTCGCGACTCGCAACTCATGTTTGACATCAAAGAGCTGATGAGACTTCTGTTTGCCTCCGCTTGCGCACGTGTGATTGATTCCATCAGCGTCGTAAAGAATTCCTCCGTACCGAATGATGGTGGAAGCTGCGGCTGCGCGCCGTCGCTTGCAATCTCGGCGGCGGTGCGACTTCCGTCACTCGCGGCCGTTGTGCGTTGTTCCGCCCTGAGCGCTGTATCGCCCTCCTCGTCTTGTTGTTGGCGAGGCTGCACTTCCTTCTTTTTCATCGGCATTGTTTCAGCGCGTGATGAAAAGCGTGCGCAGCAAACTTTCACACTACTTCATACAAGGCAGGATGAATACAAGTAAGCCTCTGTGCTTAGTCGGCGGTGGTTCGGCCCCACGTTGGGCGCCAATGTAATTGAAACTGCTCTTACATAAAATTAACAGACTCTGATTTAGCCGGGTACACCAGTGGTGTCCTACCGTACTCACTGTCCATTTCGAACAGCAAACTCGCGTCGAAGCTCGCATCGCCGGCGCAGAATCACTTCAGCTGGCCAGCGGCCCCCTAAAACGTGCTGAGTGGTTCGTTTAGACGGCCTAAGAATATCACGCGTCTGTTATTGGCTAATAAGCAAAGCTAGATGACAATTACTCACTCGCATGCGCACGACAGGAATACGGTGGTTTTAGGGTTCCGTGTTACATATGTAATTAAAATTAAAATAATATTAATACCTATATAAAAATATGCAGGGTCAGATCGTATGACTGACACATCTGGTGTTTGCATATGTACCTAACCAACGATAACTGCTTACCATTAGGCAGATCCTACGCTTGTTTATCAACTTAGTGGTATAGATACACTATATAGGCACTAATCTAGGTTATACTTGCTTAATAGCTTTTTAGGAAAAGAATAATTATTACTTTGGCGTTTTGTTTTACCTGCAAGCTTCGACTTGGTAGCACCAATTCCTTATCTGAAATTGATACTACAGCCAAATCAGGTGCTAATGGAAAATAAAAGCTATTGTCAATTTTCGTACTCTTGCGCATGTAACTAATATCATGTTCTTTGTTTTCATCAATTTCTGTCAATAGTTTACCAACAAAATATTTTATTCGTTTCTGAGTAAATTTTACCAATAGAAAATCGTTAACTTTTGGAGTTTTAAAAGTGGATACTCATAGGTTTAAATCATCGTCACTTGACTCAGTTGAAGAGCTATTAGCGTCTAAACTGGCTATTGAACTAGAAAACTCTAATACTTTGGTCACTTTCTCAGACTTAATCGTCCTTATATTTTTGCTTTTTTTAGATTTTCGTGCTTTCTTTTTCTACTTCTCTTCTCTTTCCTGTGCACGTTCTTCTATCTCATTTTTCACAGGAGTGTCAGTCAAAATGACACTCTTTCCTCTCTTTCTTTTGTTAACATTCTTTCTAGGACCTGCTCGAGGATAGTCTCTGCATTCCAACGGACATTTTATCTGATTTTCTAGTGCTTGAAGCGCAGTTCTTGAGGTGTAAGGTTGCTGGTCGTCAATACTGGGCGTTGTAATATTACTGGATTGCAGTTCTTGATCGTCAGTCTATTGACGGTTTGTTACTTCGCTTGTAAGAAATTCATCTTCGGTAAAGATATGTCGATCAAACGGACAAAGGCCCGTCTTTTTAAATCCGGATTTGATGTTTGATGGTGTCATAGACTTTTCGAACGCTAGTCCTACAAGTTCAGCCACATTATAAATGCTCAGAGTCTTTCCGGGGTGTCTAACCATCCAAGAATCTGCTGCAACGTTGTAAAAAAATTTGAAAGGCCAAATATTGCAAATAGAGATATATTGTTAAGGACAGCGTCCTCGAAATCTATACCTGTCTTTAACTTCACGCCAAATCCCTTGCGGGGTGAGCAGAGAGAACTCGAAATCATATCATGTTAATAATGTTAAGTCGCTAGGTTAAGAATTAAACATTAAGATGACGATTATTGTTAAGAACAGCATTTCCGAAAGCATACCATGTAACTAACACTAAGTAGCTGTGCTAAGAATTAAAACATTAAATGATGACTATTTTAATTCCCCTGACAAATGATATGCGAAATTTAGGAATAACTAGTATTAAGATATGCTATTAGACTAGCGACATAAGTTAATGTACGTATAAAACTTAGATATTACCTGTTTTTAATGCCCCGATGTTCAGATCATAACAATTTTTCGTAGTTATAAGCCGAATTTGTACATTAGATATAGGAAATATAAATAAGTTGTACATTCATTAGATAGAGCATGTTACGGCCTACAATTAGATATAAGGATCATATGTGTATATAGGACGCTCGCGGCAATACACGCGAAAAACACGGTCACGCATAGTGAAAACGGAACGGCGAAACGCGATAGAGCAACGCACTCACTATAAGGTATTGCCTCGAGGTTCCTAAGGAAACGCAAAGCGACTCGAATTGTGAACTCCAGCGACTGTACCATAGAACAATAAGAAGACCAATAAATCGGCGATCAAAACCTGGGATTTCATTTCTACAGTCCACAACATTGCCTGGTCCATCGAGCCCGGATTTATTGGAAGAACTACTGGGAAGAAAGAAAAATGGTCGTCACTAGGAGCCAAGCTGGGAACAACGATCGACCGACGACGGGACGAGTGTTTTCAAACCCGCCGCGATCTCCGTCTACAGAAACGTCGAGTCAGCACCGCAGACCCAGCAAGTCACCAGCGAGAATGAGTGCACTAGATCTAGCGGGCACTTCAACGCAACTGCAGAGAACAAACCCACCTGCGAGAACGAGTGCGCCAGACCTAGCGGGCACTTCAACGCAACTACAGAGAACAAGTGCGCCAGACCTAGCGGGCACTTCAACGCAACTGAAGAAAACGAACCCACCTGCGAGAACAAGTGCGCCAGACCTAGCGGGCACTTCAACGCGAAGGAAGAAAGCGCACTCACCGGCGAGAACGAATACATCCGATCCAGCGGGCACTTCAACGCAACGGAAGAAAGCGAACTCTATTCGTTCACACCGATCTACAGCAAGTGTTGTAGCGCGCATGCAATACGAAGCTGAAGAAAAATTCGCCGCTATCCGCCGAAAAGAACTACAGCTTGAAGCAGAATTAATCAAGAAGAAACTCGCTACAGATATGGCCGCGTTAGAAGACGACAGTAACGCCGAAGATGAATCACCGGAGCAAGTGGAACAACGAGTAACCACCTGGCTGGATGACAACGATCCTGGCATGGAAGCCATACGGGGGAGTCCTCTGACCCGTACCCCTTACCAACGACCACCGTGGCATCGAAACTTAAACCAACCAACACACAGCTCAAGAAAGGAAGACCGACGCGAGTTGAATGGGATACGCCGCCCAGAGGACGCTCACTTACTCCAGCAAGATCACGAAGCCAAGGAGTGGAGCAACTGGCCGACGTATTAGAGAAAATGATGACCCGCCGCCCGCCGCCACGACAAGCCTCCGAATTACCTGTATTCTCCGGCGCACTGACCGAGTGGCTACCATTCAAGGCCGCCATGGAAGAAACAACAGCGATTTATAACTTCACTCCGATCGAGAACCTGGCCCGTTTGAGAAACGTCTACGTGGGGAAGCCAAAGAAACCGTCTCACCTCTTCTAAGCGCTGCATCATCACCTGACCAAGTAATGAAGACTCTGGAACAATGTTTCGGTCGACTCGAAGTTATGGTAGACCGCATCATAGAAGATCTGAAGAAGCTACCAAGACTCGGGGGAACCTCTACTGAGCTGAACACGTTTGCGGTCAAGGTTCAGAATGCCGTTGCCGTCCTGAAGAAGTTGAAGCACGGATACCTCTTCAATCCTATGCTGACGAGGGACATCCTAGAGAAGCTCAGCCCACATCAGAGAACTAGATGGTACGACTACGCAGAAGAAGCCTCCAAGTCTAGCAGCGACCCGGAAATCATCATACTGTCAGACTTCTTGATGAGGGAAGCAGACATAGCTCTGAAGCACGGTTTTTGCGCAAATACAACAATGAAGAGAGAAGTGCCGCGACCTCCCGCAAGAACCAACGAATTCAGAAACAAGAAACCTATCTTCATAGTCAGCACAGAAGTAGACGTTGAGAAAAGCATCAGCGAAGAAAGTCATATGAAATGCGTCGCTTGCGGACAGGAACACGCTCTGCACAAGTGCACTAAATTCCTCAACCAAAGCATACAAGAACGATGGGATACCGTGAAGAACGCTAAATTATGCTTCAAGTGCATATATCGCAAATACAGAAGAATGAACTGCAGAGAGAAGAACTGCGGAACCAACGGCTGCAAACGACCACATCACCCGCTGTTACATGAAGAGAAAGCTGTGTTACTCGCGACCACTACTCCAGAGACCGTAGCATCGGTTACTCACGGTCGAGAAGTAAAACTCAAGATGCGCCCGATCACCGCCATTGGACCGAAGGGAAAAATGAAGATTCTAGCACTGTTTAACGAAGGCTCAACGGCAACACTGCTAGACAGCGAGGTGGCACGAGCAATCGGCGCTGACGGACCATCCAAAACATTATGTATGCACGGAATTAACGCCGATCGTCGGGAAATGAACAACCAATTAGTGAAGATAAACATCTGCGGTCACGACGGGATCGAGCATAATATTACTGCGCGAACAATTAATGGCATGAACCTATTAAGCCAAATGGTTCCTGAAAAACTTCTGCTATTAGAACACCTGAAGGATCTGAGGCAAGAAGAACTATGTTATGAGGATGGAAAACCGCAACTTCTCATCGGAACAGATAACTGGCAACTCATCGTGACAAGAGAGCTGCGTATAGGGAAGAGAAATCAACCAGCTGCATCGAAGACGCAACTCGGCTGGGTGATCCACGGAAGCATACCAAAGAAGATAGTCAAACAAGACTACGAAAACGTTTTACACATAGCAACTGTCGAAACACGAAACGATCAACTAGAAGAAATAGTAAAGAAGCATTTTGACATCGACGCGCTGGGAATATCAACCAAACCAATGATCAAAGAAGAAGAACAGCGCGCTATCGACATCTTCGAGAAGACAGTCAACAGGAGAAAAGACGGTCATTACGAAGTTGGACTTCCATGGCGAACGGACGATGTCAAGCTACCCATGAGCTACAATAACGCTCTCAGAAGACTGAAGAATTTAGAACACAAGTTAAACAAGTCACCGAGCGACAAACAGCAATATGAAGAACAAGTTCAGAACCTGCTAAGGAAAGGATACGCCGAGAAGTGTGACGAATCAGAAGCTGGCAACGTGACCTGGTACTTACCGCACTTTCCCGTGAAGAACCCTAACAAGCCAGGGAAGGTGCGACTGGTCTTCGACGCGGCAGCCAGAACACACGGAGTGTGCTTGAACGACTTCCTGTTGGAGGGACCCGACCTACTAGTATCATTGCTAACAATTATCTTCAGATTTCGAGAAGAAGCCGTCGCAATAAAGGCAGATGTACAAGAGATGTTTCTCCAGGTGAAAATCAGAAAACAAGATCAGCCAGCCCAGATGTTCTTATGGAGAGAAGATAGAGACGAGTCACCTACGGCATACAAAATGACAGCAATGATATTTGGGGCCTCAAGTTCACCGTTTCTAGCACACTGCGTGAGAAACAGGAATGCACAGGATTTCGCCGAGTCCCACCCCGGAGCTCTTCGCGCCATCACCGAAGCCCATTACATGGACGACTACGTGGACAGCTATCCCAACAAGGAAGTCACCGAGGAAGTTATCAGTCAAGTCGACTACGTACATCATAACGCTGGCTTCCAACTGAGGGGATGGACGAGCAACGAAGTTGATGTACTACGCAAAATTCCCACCGATCGTCACGCGAAGACTACAACGCAGTCAATCACTAAAGACGAGCAGAAAACACTGGGGATGTTATGGGACTCCGTAAACGACGTGTTAAAATTTAACACCTCACTCAACCGCGTCCATAAAGAGGTTCGTGAGATGACCCGAACACCGACTAAACGAGAAGCACTTAGCGCGGTGATGAGCATTTACGACCCATTGGGACTACTTAGCTGTTATACGATCACTGCAAAAATAATACTCCAGGACTTGTGGCGACAGAAGCTGGGCTGGGATGAAACTATACCGACCGAACCCGCTGAGACCTTCGCCCAATGGCTGAAAAACCTAGAAATCATCAGCCACCTCGAACTACCGCGAAGCTATAACGGGGGGAGCCCAGTGAAGCCAACTACACGTCTTCTGTGACGCCAGCAAGGAGGCTTACGCAGCAGCAGTCTATTGGAGATTGGAACAAGACCATGTAGTGCGAGTCGTCTTAGCGGCAGCTAAAGCCAAGGTGGCGCCGTTGAAAAGTCAGACGATACCACGAATGGAATTGCAGGCCGTACTCATCGGAGCGAGATTAGGAAACCACGTTGCGAAAGAACACCGATGGAACCCCTACGCTGTTTTCTTCTGGACCGACGCTCAAGTGGTCTTGCACTGGATCCAAAACGGAAGTCGACGATACACACCCTATGTATCGCATCGACTAGGAGAAATCGCTGAGCTAACTTCGATTCACCAATGGAAGTGGACACCGACCAAAAGCAATGTCGCCGACCTAGCGACTAGACCGGGCTACGTACCCAAGACCGCCGACGACCCATGGTTCCACGGACCAGAGTTCCTGAGCAGGCCTATGAACGAGTGGCCTCAGAACGACTCAGTCTACGAAGGTTAAGAAGAAGAACACGCCGTTCTCGCCACTATGGACTCCGCTCGCGAGCTCGATTGCCTGCCTGAAGTCGAAACGTTTCTCAAGCTACGAACGTCTTATCAGAGCTACAGCGATGTTATATTTATTCGCTGAGAAATGCAAGAACCGCAAGTCAACTTTGAACGTCGACCATCTGAAAAAAGCAGAGGCCCTCTGGCATCGAAAAGCGCAAAAGGACAGCTTCAAAAACGAAATTGAACTCATGCACCAAGGGAAGCGAGTGCCGAGATCGAGCTCCTTATATCGACTCAACCCAGTTTACAAAGACGGCCTGCTACTCCTTGACGGAAGGATTGGTGCTGCACACGTGCCGGCGGAAATGAAGAATCCTGTCATCTTAGATGGACGTCACCCTTTTACGAAACTGCTGGTGACCAACGAGCACAAGAAGGCAGGACACGGAAGCCGAGAGAGAGTCGTGAACGATCTCCGACAAAAATATTGGATCCTGAAGCTGAGGCCCACCGTTCGAAGCGTGACTAAAGATTGTTCGTTCTGCCTACTGAGGAGAGCAAACCCTAGAACACCGCCGATGGGAAAATTATCAGAGGAACGAATAGGAGCATTTCAACGCCCATTCTCCAACTGCGGACTCGACTACTTCGGACCTATGACAGTTACGATCGGACGACACCATGAGAAGAGATGGGGGCCTTGTTTACTTGCCTGACTACAAGAGCCGTCTACCTAGAACTTGCAGCATCATTATCAACAGACTCAGCAATCATGGCAATAAGAAGAATGGCAGCTCGACGCGGATGGCCGGCAACTATATACAGCGACAACGGAACTAATTTCAGAGGAGCAGACGCCGAATTACGACAGGCGTACGCGGAATGGTCTCCAGCCCTGCAGCAACTCGGACTACGACATCGGATGCAGTGGAAGTACACTCCTCCCGGCGCGCCAAGCCAAGGCGGAGCTTGGGAGAGACTGGTGCGATCAGTGAAGGTTGCTCTACTCGCGACGCTGAATGAAAAGTCTCCGAAAGAAGAAGTCCTTCATACGCTGATGACAGAAGCAGAATACTCCATAAACGCGCGACCTCTCACGCACGTTTCAGTGGAGCGCAACGACCCAGAGGCCCTAACTCCGAATCATTTTTTAATCGGGTCATCAACGGGACAACCTCACACCGGACCATGCGAGCCGACGGATAAGCACACCTGGAGAGCAGCCCAGGCCTTAGCAGACGAGTTCTGGCGACGCTGGGTGCGCGAGTACCTGCCCACGTTAATACCACGCAGAGGAACACCACAGGATCAGCGAGTACTCACCAAAGGAGACTTGGTCATAGTGGTCGACCATGCACTACCACGCAACACTTGGCCGCGTGGCATCGTGGAACGCGTCTACCCAGGCCCAGATGGACACGTACGCAGCGCGGACGTCCGGACACGGAGCGGAGTATTTCGACGGCCGACCACGAAGTTGGCAGTACTTCAAGAGGCGCCGACCCCCGAGCCGAGATCGCTGTCACCGGATGAGGCTACATAAGAATTACGCCGGGGGGAGAATGTTAAGGACAGCGTCCTCGAAATCTATACCCGTCTTTAACTTCACGCCAAATCCCTTGCGGGGTGAGCAGAGAGAACTCGAAATCATATGTTAAGTCGCTAGGTTAAGAATTAAACATTAAGATGACGATTATTGTTAAGAACAGCATTTCCGAAAGCATACCATGTAACTAACACTAAGTAGCTGTGCTAAGAATTAAAACATTAAATGATGACTATTTTAATTCCCCTGACAAATGATATGCGAAATTTAGGAATAACTAGTATTAAGATATGCTATTAGACTAGCGACATAAGTTAATGTACGTATAAAACATAGATATTACCTGTTTTTAATGCCCCGATGTTCAGATCATAACAATTTTTCGTAGTTATAAGCCGAATTCGTACATTAAATATAAGAAATATAAATAAGTTGTACATTCATTAGATAGAGCATGTTACGGCCTACAATTAGATATAAGGATCATATGTGTACATAGGACGCTCGCGGCAATACACGCGAAAAACACGGTCACGCATAGTGAAAACGGAACGGCGAAACGCGATAGAGCAACGCGCTCACTATAAGGTATTGCCTCGAGGTTCCTAAGGAAATGCAAAGCGACTCGAATTGTGAACTCCAGCGACTGTACCATAGAACAATAAGAAGACCAATAAATCGGCGATCAAAACCTGGGATTTCATTTCTACAGTCCACAACATATATCGAGTGCTTGTAATTTGTGACTCGATGCGGAGGTATTGTAAGAAGTATGACACCATTTTCCTTTGCAATGTTTAAGACTGCTGGATCTAGATGGCTCTCATGGTTTTCCATGATTATAATTGTTTCTTTCGTCGCAGATATCATTTTAAGAAAATGCTTCATGACATCTGCAAACAATTCACCAGTCATCCAGCCAGTAGGTTGAGCAAGGCCTATTGTCCCTGGGAGAGCTCCTGATAACATATGATTTTTTGAAATTCTTCCTTGGAAACACCATTGCTGGTGGCAAGGCAGGCCCACTGGTCGAAACTATGCAGAAAGGGAAACTTTTGTAACAGGTGGTTACCAAAGTTTCCCTTTCTGCACTCGTAACTTGATTTAACTGCCTGCTTGATTTTGAGGCAAATACTTTTTTTGCCTTTTGTACTATGCTTATCCAGTTTCATCTAAACTGAACACCCTCGTACCATCTTCAAAACTTGGGTACCTCTGTAGAATAGCAAACAAATTGTCAAAAAACATTTACATGTTGTCTATTAAAAGACGTTGCCCTTGATAAGCTGCTGGTCTTCGGCTTACGAAGTCTTATTTCAGGGTGGCGTTTCCTGAAGCCATAAAGCCAGTCAATACTAGCCATTTTCCGTTCTTTCTAAGTTTTAGGAATGTTTAGATTGCGAAACTTCGCTAAACAACGTGGTGCACTTGACATTTTTTAAGTCAGCAGCAACTCGCAAACTCATGCCACCTTCTACGAGCTTTACAGCTTCTCGCATATTAGTATCACTAAGCAAGCCCCGATCTGTTTTTCCCTTACGATTTCTCACCATTACGACTCCGAAATCTACAACTAAAACAAAATTAAATCAATGGGGTTCTTTGGAACAGAGTGGGGTACAATGGAACAGTGTTCCATTATTCCCGTTCCATAGAAGCCCATAGAGTATCGGAAAATTTAAGCAAAAACAAAACAAGTTTAGGTTATGTTTTACACTATAAACTTAACTGCATTTAATAGCTAAATCATCAAGGTATTAAATAAAAAATATCACATACCTGTTTTCACTCGTTTTTCTGCAAAGACGAAAGTTCTTGAAAAAGAAATTACAAATTTTTATAACTCAAAACTATTATTTTCATGCCAAAATTCTGTACACGTAGACCGGCCATATTGGACTGCGTCAATACGTCACATATGAGGCGCTATAATTGGCCGAAGCGGAAGAACTGCGCCACTTCTGTTGAAATTTGAATTATTATGGCCTTTGTTTCATTGTACCCCTTATTCCATTGAACCCCAACTGTCCCTACATATATTCTGTGTGCGGCAAGCGTATCTGTGTGCAAGTACGTTCAACTGGTGTTTCTAGACATCTCGTTCAACTGGTGTTTCTAGTCATATTCGACAACGCCTGGTGGCCAACGATGATGCTCGAGGCGAAGAGGGAAGAATGCCCGCCCAACATCTATAGGATGTTGACGGACTACTTCTCCGGACGACGAGTGGGCTTAATCGTTGGCGACCGGGTTCTGTGGAAAACCTCCATTATGGGATGTCCGCAGGGCTCCGTACTCGGGCCGACGCTGTGGAATGTCCTAATGGCTGATCTGCTGCGTCTGCCACTTCCTGATTGAGTCAAAATGGTGGGGTATGCTGACGATTTGACGGTCGTGATAGAGGCTAACTCCCGAGCAGCCATAGAACGATTAGCACACGAAGCTCTAGGCCTAGTTGGTGCATGGGGTGACCGAAACAGGCTCCTCATCGAAATCGGTAACGATGACTGGGAAGGGGGGGTTTTCAGCGGCCCCCACTGATCAAGTTCGGGCTGTCCTCGGTCAGGAGAGTCGCGTCTGCGGTGGTCCTCGGGGTGGAGCTAGATCAGGCGCTACATTTCGCCCAGCACGCTACCCGGATAAGGAAGCGCGCCGCAGTGTGCTTTGGGAAAATGTCTAAGGTTTCAGCGTCTCGTGGGGTATCAGGTATTCAGCCCTGAGGACACTTTACCAGGGAACGTATGTGGCTACTCTGACGTACGCCGCTGCAATTTGGTGCCACAGAGTAAGTACGTATGTTCGTCGCAGTGCCGTATTGAGAAGTCAGAGACAGGCACTAGTCTTGCTGACTAAAGCGTATATGTTCACCAGCACTGCTGCCCTACCTGTGTTGGCTGGAGTTTTTCCGGCAGACCTGGAGGTCATGCTCTGCTTGTGCTGGTCACTTGGAAGAGGCACGTAGAACCGCGCCCGAGTTGAGGGATTGAGGGGCCCGAGGGAGTTAAGCAGGCGCAAACGCGAAATTTGGGACGCTACAGTGAGAGAGTGGCATGATGGGACTCGGAGTCCAAAGGCAGGGAGTTCTATTGGTTTTTCCCAGATGTGTCGGTGAGACTCGGGTCACACTGGGTGGAACCAGACCATCCAACCTCGCAGCACCTTGGGGGTCATGGATGTTTTAGGAAGCGTTTGAATGAGATGAAAAAATCAGCTTTTTGTTTGACCAAAAACTCAATGCGTCACTTTAGTCCTTCATGAGCGAATTTCGTGCAACATTGAAGGAGGATGTCAGGATCATGGTTCGGGCAGAGATGGGTTGTGTAGTACAGGAGCTCAAGGATGATCTCAACGCCGCTACCGACTTTTTGAGCTCGGAACATACAACTTTAAAATCAAGGTTAGCTGAAAAAGATAATGAAGTCAAGATCCTGGAATCAGACAATGAGCGCTTGCACGGGGACCTCTGTAATTTGAATAACCGATTGTCGATAATGGAGAAAACATCTCGCAGCTGCAACGTGGAAATACAAGCGGTACCTGAGTCTCGTAATGAGAATGTAATGTTGCTATTCAAGAAACTCTGTGATATCGTAAACTTTCCGATCGATGACAGCAGCATTCAAGCGTGCCGCAGAGTGGCCAAGATGGACACGAACTCCAGGCGGGCAAGGAACATTTTGGTCACGTTAGCTTCACCCAGAATGAAAGATTCGATATTATCTGCAGGTCAGAGATATAACAAGGCTCATCCCAAAGACACGCTAAACTCAAGCCACCTAGGCATCTCTGTCGAAACACAAAAAAATTATGTTGTTGAACATCTTTCACCTGAATGTAAACAGCTGCTGCTGCTAGAAAGTTCGCCAGAGCCAATCAATATAAATACGTCTGGGTCAAATATGGACGAGTGTACCTGCGTAAAGACGATAACAGTGGCAGCATATACGTAAAAAACGTTGAGGTTTTAGATAAGTTAGTGTAGTGTAGTTAGTAGGTATATTCAACACTAGTATTAAGTTATAATGTCTATGTTTTAAATTCCTTTAAATTCAAAATGTTAGTATACTATCAGAATGTCAACAGGATTCGTTCTAAAATTACTGATTTATATCTTAATGTTTTAACCGCCAGTTATGACATAATTTGTCTCACTGAGACTAACTTTAATAACAGTGTGTTTGACTCGGAATTGTTTGATACTCGTTATAATGTTTACCGACGCGATCGCTCTAGTACCATCATTGATAAAAATGAAGGAGGTGATGTGCTGATCGCAGTTAAGAAAGATATTAAAGTTATTAGGCAGGCTTCTTGGGACAGTGATATAGAGGATTTGTGGTTGTCTGTTGTCCCTATCAATAAACATAACAAAATAATAAACATATGTTTATGTTATTTGCATCCGGATCTGTTCAAAGAGTTACTTGAATCATTTTACGAGAATTGTCACAAGGTAGTTTTAAACTCAAGTGATACTTCTGAATTTGCTTGTATTGGCGATTATAACACTCCTGGATTATTTTGGACTAGGGATCTTGATTTATTAGCCATGAAGCCTAGCCCTCCTCAAGATAATAAGTCTCATCTCTTATGCGACACTATGTCTCTTTGTAACCTTAAACAATTTAATAGTATACAAAACGCTAATAACCGCCTCCTTGATCTTGTGCTAGCTACGGTGGATGTTGAAGTTTGCGGTACGACGGATGCTCTAAGTCGCTTAGACAGTCATCACCCGGCTATAGTCGTAAATATCGAGTGTAATTCTGGATTGTCTCCTGCATATATAAAGCCTATATCGCGTAGGAAGTATAATTTCAATAAATGCAAATTTGACGAAGTTAGATCCGCTCTGTCTCAAGTGGATTGGAATAGCATCTTGTCATCCTCCGACATTGATACAGATGTAAGTAAATTTTATTCTATAATTAATGACATTGTCAGTAAATTCACACCAATATCAAAAAATAAAAATGTCAAATATCCAATTTGGTTAACATTACATAAAGAGAAAGCACTATTTTCATAAACGTTACAAAAAGTTTGGGAATCCGCGCGACTACGATGAATTTACCTATTATAGAGCCAAATCTAAACGTATGATTGAAAGCTGCTACAGAATTTTCGTCACATCAATTGAAGATTCTCTTGAAAGCGACATAAAGGCATTCTGGAGATACGTAAATAGTAAAAAAGGCGTGAACTCAATTCCAGTAACAGTTGAATATCAAGGAACTACCTCGACCAACCCAACGGGGGTGTGTGAGCTATTTTCTAAATATTTCGGTTCTGTTTTTGAAGATGCCTCTAATGTTCCAAATTATATACCTCCTTCAAGTATCTCGCCGAATAACACATTAAGCGATATAGATATTACATTAGAATCAATTATAAGAAAAATTAAGAATCTTGATGTTAATAAGGGTCCTGGGCCAGATGAACTACCTGCCCTTTTTAATAAAAATTGCGCAAATGAACTAAGCATACCCTTGCAACTGCTTTTTACAAAATCTATCAAGACTGGTAAATTTCCTACGCTTTGGAAAACGGCTCACGTTATTCCCGTATACAAATCTGGTGATAAAACCAATTGTAATAATTATAGACCTATTAGCATACTTTCGTGCATAGCAAAGTTGTTCGAGAGTGTCGTATACGATTCGCTTTATAATCATGTCAAGCCCTTCTTGTACTCTCAACAGCATGGATTTATATCAGGCAAATCTACAACATCTAATCTGCTTGAATATAAGAATTATTTGTGCGGCTCTTTTGCTAAGAGACTACAAGTGGACTCGGATTTTTCTAAGGCGTTTGACAAAGTTAATCATGGAGTACTTCGAAATAAATTAGCTTTTTTCGGTGTTCACGGCAGTTTACTCCGCTGGTTTGAATCTTATTTGAGTCGGAGGAGTCAGCTAGTGGCAGTAAAGGGTCATCTCTCTAAACCGGTTACAGTTACATCTGGAGTGCCACAAGGTAGTCATTTGGGTCCAATCCTGTTCTTGGTATTCATAAATGATTTAATCGACACCTTGTCTTGTCCTTGCCTACTCTATGCGGATGACCTTAAAATATTTATCACAGTGAGCAACTGCACCGACGCTTTGAAGTTACAAACTGACTTGAATTTACTCTCTGAATGGTGCCGCCGCAATTATATGCAGCTTAACATTAGTAAATGTTTTGTAATATCCTTTACCAAGAAAATCAATAAGATCCTTGCCGACTATTCCATTGGGGGTGAAGTTTTAACTCGCAGAACTGTCGCAAAAGATTTGGGTGTTCTTTTTGACTCCGAGCTAACATTTCGAAACCACTACGATTACATAGTTGAGCGTAGCTCACGGCTACTCGGTTTTATTTCGAGATCTACAAAACAATTTCGGCAAACTAAAAGCTTTATACATATTTATTATTCCCTCGTAAGAAGTGTTCTCGAATATAACTGTGCAATTTGGGCTCCCTTCTATAAGGTCCACAGTGATAGGATTGAAAGTATTCAGAAGCGATGTTTAAAAATTGTTAGCTATAGATCTGGTATGGGACGAAAACTTAACTCCTATGAAGAACGTCTTGAGCACTTTAATATGACACCTCTAAACATACGACGTCACAACAGTGACCTAATTTTGCTTTATAAGATTATACATAGTTTCTTAGACTCCGCTAATCTTCTTTCCCTGTTAAACTTTACTCGATTTAGAGCACGAAATCGTAATTTCAATATTTTTAGTCTCCAAGTTTTCACGAACAATACATCTTATTATAATCCCATTGTCAGGATGTGCCGCCTATACAACGAGATCCTTGTCTCTAATAGAGACATTGATATTTTTCATCTTCCACTGCCACAGTTCCGGAGGCGAATAAATAACCTATCCATTCAACCATAAGAATTTGTTTACAGGTCTATATATATATATATATATATTGTGTTTCGTTTTATATTGTTAATTATTACTAAATAATAGAAATGTATAACTCGTCATTTCTAGCACTCTCTAGCGTGTAATAAATCTTAAGATGTAACGTTGTTAGGCATACATACTTTTGGATTATGATTTTGTTCAAAACTACTTATATATTTATGTACATTGTTTATAACGATTGTAATCTGTTTTGTATGCTAAATAAATAAATAAATAAATAGTCGCACGTAATCTCATGACCGGGCAGATCGCCAACATATCTGCAGTCGACCTAGGCCAAAAAGCCCCTTCCCTACCAAACCTACTAGCTTCATCACTACCCATACAAACGGTAGACTATCCAGACGCCACAGCCGGCACATCCGGCACTTCTATAGTCTCACTCAAAAGAGTAGACAGACCTTCCTTCACCAGACGCTACTTTCCTACACGAAGACAAGAGAGTACGTCAAGAATTAGACTCCGAACATATCCCACTAGATCTCTCTCTTAAATCTCGTTCAAACTCAGAAGAAGGAATCAACGAATTCCTCATCCAACCTTCCCAGCCTCAAAGGCAAAGCACTCCGCGAAGACATGCCAGAAATCCACCCGCACGCAGTAGATCTCCATCAAATGAGGGATTAATAGACATCGAAGACCTTCTGGCTACCGGTGACCAACCATTCATAGGAACATTTGATACATCCTACGCAGGCATAACTAGCCCGGACAGGCATGCAATCCCACGCCAACAACCTCAGCAAACATATGCCAACATTGCAGCCAGCGAACCACCGACGGGAAGCCGCTCGCCTAGGCCTAACCCACGCCCACCAACTCCACCAGCAGAACAAGCCGGAGGTACAAATACCATGAAAGGCTACTCGCCAATAGTAGTTGAAACGCTGCCCAACTGGACCCAGCACTTCTCGGTACTACGTGCACGCTTGGGCCACGCACCAAACGCTCGACCCTTCAAGCAAGGAGTCCGGTTTCTGCCCAAGACTCCGGAAGAATTCAGAGAGGTCCAAGCCTACCTTCGCCTACTCGGTGAGAAGGAACCCCAGCTCTCCTGGTATTGCTACAGCGTAGCGGAGGAACTCCCTACAAAAATAGCCGTACGCGGACTTCCCTTAGGCACTGGCGAGGAGGAGGTTAAGGAGGCATTCGAGTCACTGGGATATACCGTGAGACATGTACGCCCTATAACATCCCTCAGAGGCGGAGGCAGTTGTTTATACCACGTTCAATTAGAACATTTGTCCCATGACGAACTCGCCAGACTGCACGCAGTAGACGAGTTACTATTTATGCCGGGAATCACTATAGAAGCCTGGCGAAACACTAACCGGATATCCCAGTGTCACAGGTGCCAAGGGTTTGGGCACTCGTCTAATAACTGTCATCGGCCCCAAAAATGTGTCCGCTGCAGTGAAAACCATGCGGCGGGAAGCTGCACGGGAGTACTCAAATGTGCCAACTGCAAACAAGAGCACGCGTCCAATAGCAAAAAATGTACTGTGCTAAGAAGGGAAGCTAAAAGGAGGGGCATCCAGCTCCCTGGAGCGCCTCTTGTCCCAAGAACGCAAAGACCAACTAGTACAGAACGCCACCATACTAATGCTCCACTCTCACAGGCAGAAATAGCCGAAGGATGGAACGTAGTAGGCAGCCGACAGAGCCAAACACAAACCCAGCTGCCACAAAGGACTGAGGAACCAAACGCACAGAGTGCCATCAATGGCACCACCGATGGGACTCAGCCAAGCACCAACCACCCTAGCTCCACCAGCGAACCCCGGGCATGCGTAGAGGTAACGCAAGAAACGAGCCAAAAAAGCTAAAAGAAAACAAACTCAGCAGCAAATGCTCCAAGAAGCTTACACACAGCCGCAAACAGTAAGCGAGGCGACCAGACAAACAAACAGCCAGCCACCAACAACAAGCTCTTATGCTTACAATGAAGGCATTGCTCGCGATCAAAATCAAAATAATACTGAAAACGCCGCCCGAAGAGAGGACCCTCGCCCACCAACCGCCCCGCCCACTATAAGATATAGTGTTTACAGAGGCGCAACAAATACAATGCCTGCAAACGAAACCGCACATGCACGGGCACGCGGAGTAGCCTTCGAACGTAACATCAATTCTACAAGCGACCCCATCGAACTTATAGTGAGGGTGCTTGTAGACATGCTGAAAGCCATCACTGCAGGAGTAGATATATGGACTGCGGCCTCACACGCGCTCACGAGACTAATTACTCATCATGGATGAACAACTTCGCATTATGTATTGGAATCCCGGAGGCATATCAGAAATGGCCTCTGATCTGAGAACTCTCGCACATGACCCCCATGTCATACTCCTGGGCGAGACTAAACTTAGCCCACGTAAGCAATTCCGCATCCCCAACTACCACGTGTACCGCAGGGACCAAACCTCGCCGAGGGGCCAAGCTTACAGAGGCACCGCAGCGCTGGTAAGGCGTGACTGCGTGCACGAGGAGTTGGCTCACCTGCCCTTCACCTCACTAGCTAATATAGGAGTGAGGTTAAGGGTAGGTGTGAAGAGATGCGGATTTTTGCATGTTATCGTCCTCCGGGACCCGCCATTCATACTCAGGACCTACGAGCGATGCTCTCAGGAAACGAGCCAACTATTGCCTTAGGAGACCTAAATGCAAAAGACCCGCAATGGGGATCCAGAACAACCAACCCCGCAGGTAGAACCCTGAAACAGGACTCGGAGGCCAATGACTACACCATTCTGGGACCGTCCGCACCGACCCATATTCCAACAAATCCAAGACATTCCGCCGATGTACTTGATATAGTACTAACAAAGAACTTGCAACATGTAGTAACGGTCGAAACAATATACACAGCTGACACACAACACCAACTTATAATAGCCAACATCAACATGGGAAAACCTTGTAAAAGAGAGTGGCCGACGCGCACACGAGTCGACTGGCACGCCTATTAAAAAGCACTAACAGATTTCTCCCTCGGCGGCCCGCTGTCGACTCCGGAAGAGGTCGAAACAGCGGTTCAACATCTCACTTCTGCGATACAAACAGCAGAAATACAAGCCGCTAAGACAGCAACCTGTAACCGACGTCGCCGCGACGACCTGCCAACGGACGTCAGGCAGATGCTACAGAGCAAGCGCGCCCTGCGAAAACTATGGGCTCGCACAAGATGCCCTCGTGTTAAACATGAACTAAACAAAGTATCCGGTAAACTGTCGGAAAGGATTAAACAATGGAGAGGAGCGACCTGGGAAGCCCTCATAGATACGGTATCCGAGGACCGTACCAGCCTTAATCAGTTGAACCGGCAGCTTACCAATGCAAGATCACCTATCAGCCCTCTATATGACAGCGCAGGAAACCGCAAATTCACGGCCATTGATAGAGCAGAAGTACTGGCAGAACACCTCGCCAGTACATTCCAGCCCAACCCGGTACCAGATGATACCGATACTGTCGTCCGCGAACACCACGAATATGTGACGAACCGCGTGGAGGACTTCCAAGCATCATCATCGCCACCACTAGCGGGTGAAGCATTTGTGTCTCTATCGGAGGTTAGGCGCCTGCTAAGACGCCTTCCCAGGCGCAAGACTCCCGGTTGAGACGGGATTACCAACATGATGTTGCAACAGCTACCCAGAAAGGGAGTTGTTGCAATAGCAAGGATAACAAACGGGATACTTCGTACTGCACATTTCCCGCACAGCTAGTGTCCGGGAGAGGTAATAGTCCTCCCGAAACCAGGGAAGGACCGTCGACTCCCAACCAGCTATAGACCTATCACGCTGCTAGCCACTGGTTCCAAGCTGGTGGAGCGTCTAGTGCTGCGCCGGCTTCGCCCACACTTAAACCTGAGAAACGAACAATTCGGCTTCCGTGAGCAGCACTCGACGACCCTCCAGTTGGTGCGCGTGCTCCACTACCTGATCGATCATCGAAACCATGACCGCACCACGGTCGGAGTATTCCTCGACATCGAGAAGGCCTTCGACCGGGTGTGGCATGAGGGGCTGTTATAAACTCTTAGAACACACGAGCACGCCACCCCAGTTAGTACGCGTGATAGCGTCATTCCTGAGTGGCCGATCCTTCACCGTACGAGTGGAGAGCAGCGTGTCACAGTCCAGACCCATCTCAGCAGGAGTACCCCAAGGCAGTTGTCTGTCCCCGCACTCTATGCAGTTTATACTAATGACATCCCTCTATTGCCCGAGAACGCCAGGCGTGAGGGGGAAAGGGATGTCATGTTGGCACTGTTCGCCGACGACAGTGCCTACTTCACAGCCTCAAGAAAGCCATCAATAGCGGCCAAACGACTACAAAAACTGCTGAACGAACTCCCACGATGGTTCGACATGTGGAAGTTGAAAGTCAATGTCGATAAAACAGTCGCCCTGCAAGTGGGACGGAAGCACGTCCCAGAACCACTCCAACTAAACAACAAACCTATCAAGTGGGAGAGCAAGGTGCGATACCTGGGTGTGTACTTAGACCGATCGCTCAGCATGATCGCCAATGTCAACCATATCACAACACAGGCGAACGCGGTCCGCGGAACCCTCCGACCGGTACTACAATCCCGACTACCGCTACGAACTAAGAGGAGCACCCTGTATCCATTGAAGTGCTGTACTCAACGGAAACGCAGCACCTGCCCATTCAGGTCACGGTGAACTTGGGGGTGCCATGTAACACCAAACGACCACAGCGCACAAAAATAGACTGGAAGGCTTACAGGGAGGCTATGTCCGGATATACTCTCGATGGCCCAATACAGACAGCGCAGGACGTAAAAACAGCCACCAAGCACCTAATAGACACCATGGTCGCAACCAAGGAAGCTGCGATCAGAATAACGCAAACCACACATCGCAGGGTGAGCTACCGAGGGATATCAGAGCCCAAATCCAGAGGAAACGCGCCCTCAGGAAACTGTGGTCACAAACCCGATGCCCCCGGGTGAAACGGGACCTAAACAACGTTTCAAAGCAGCTGTCGGACAGAGTATGGGAGTGGCGTGGGGAAACTTGGGAGGCCAGAATCCAACAGGCCACAGAGGAGAGCGCCAGCCTCTACCAACTTAACCGGCAGTTATCTAGGAGACCAGCACCGGTGTGCCCGCTGTATCGGGCACATGCAGATATGAGCCCATCCAACGAACAGAAATACTGGCTGAGTACCTAGAGGGAGTATTCCAACCAAACACAATACCCCCTGGAATTAGTCACGATATCCGCGCCCATCACAGGAAAGTAGAGAACCGGGTGAAGGAATTTCTTACAACCCCAGCGCCGCCACTAGAAGGGGACTTGTTCTTCTCCGCCTCTGAGGTCAGCCAAGCCATACGACGCCTCCCAAAGCCTATCAATCTATAATTAATAAAGTTCAGTCAGACCATTCAGGTCAATTGGTTTCATTTCCAAATTCTTCAAAAATACAAAGAAAGCAAATAAATTATATACCATTTAGTAAAAGCCGCATAGAAAGATTTAAGTCTAATATAGCAGAAAAAATTGTATTGTTGCCCTATCACGGTACTCCGGACCACTTGTACAGTTCATTATTTAGCTTAATTACTAGTGAATTTAATGCAATCTTTACTCCAAAACAACTGTCTGTAAGTGACCGTATGACATTCAGTGATTGGGCAACTCCTGGTATTTACAAAAGTCGGAATAAATTGTATGAACTTTATGAAGAAAGGACCTGTAATCACAATCCGACTTTTCAAGAACTTGTAAAAAATTATGCTAAAATATTTAAACGAGCCTGTTCCAATGCTAAGTCTATATATTTAAGAAATAAAATTAATGGTTCAACAAATATTATTAAATCTGTTTGGAATATGATAAATATTGAGACGGGTAGAGCGAAAGTACGTAGTCGAGACTTTCAGTTAAAGATAAATGATATAGATATCAAAAATGATGTAGAAATTGCGACTGAGTTTGAAAAATATTTTTCTAACATTCCTCTTATTACTACGAGAAATCTTAGGTCTTCTTCTATAGCTGCTGAACTCGTTCTCAAACAGAGCGTGGTAGAATGCGACACAATATTTGAATTTTCAGCTGTAAGCCCAAAAGATGTTTTGAACGCTTTTAAATCAATAAATATGAAAAACACTAAAGATCTGTGGGGTCTATCTGTCAAAACCATATCATCTATTATTATTTCAATCGCTCCACATTTAGCTACAATTTTCAATTGTTGTGGGGCATCTGGTGTATTTCCTGACTTGATGAAACATAGTAAAATCATTCCATTATTTAAATCTGGTGATAGTTCGGACCCTTCGAATTTTCGACCTGTTTCCATACTGCCCATTCTCAGTAAATTTTTTGAAAAACTAATGCTTAGCCAGTTGCTCAGACATTTTAATACACATAATTTGCTTCATAGGAGACAGTTCGGATTTACGAGAGGTTGTTCAACTATAGACGCAGGGATTCATTTGCTTAAAAGTATATTCGCGGCATGGGAAGGTTCGCAAGATGCCTTGGGAATTTTCTGTGATCTGTCTAAAGCGTTTGACTGTGTGCACCATGACACTCTTGTCAGAAAATTACACCACTACGGTATCAGGAACAAGGCTCTCGAACTTCTGTCTTCTTATCTGGGCAATAGGATACAGAAGGTCGATGTTAATGGTAAAAGATCTTCGGGGTCCCCTGTAGTCATGGGAGTCCCACAGGGGTCAATTCTAGGTCCATTCTTATTTTTAGTATATATAAATGACTTACCTTATTATGAAATAAAGGATAAACATGAGATTGTATTGTTTGCGGATGATACCTCTTTGACATTCAAAATTAATAGACAGTTAGGTAATTATGACGAAGTTAACGATGCTCTCTCTAAAGTTATGCATTGGTTTAATGTTAATAATCTGCTTTTAAATGATAAAAAGACTAAAGTAATTAAGTTCTCAACACCTAATGTAAGACAGGTCACTACCAATGTACATGTTAATGGAACTAATTTAGCCCCTGTGGAGACAACTGTGTTCTTGGGTATAACAATTGACTCCAAACTACAATGGGGCCCACAAATTGAAAAAATATCAGGAAAACTAAGTTCTGCAGCCTATGCAGTGAAAACTATTAGACGGCTCACTGATGTTGATACGGCTAGAATAGTTTATTTCAGCTACTTTCATAGTATTATGTCATACGGAATTCTTCTTTGGGGTAACTCCGCGGACATTAACACCATCTTTTTGTTGCAAAAGAGAGCCATAAGAGCTATCTACAAACTTGGTCCCCGTGAGAGCCTTAGAGAAAAATTCAAAGAAATAAATATTCTAACAGTCGCATCGCAATATATCTATGAAAATCTTTTGTATGTTCATAAAAACGTGATACTCATAACATAAATACTGAAAAAGTGATACTCATAACATAAATACTAGATATAAGCATAATCTTGTGTTACATGCAAGCCGTCTCCACAAAATAAGTAATTCTTTTATGGGGCAATGTATACGATTCTATAACAAACTTCCCAGCAATATAAGAGAATTGTCAATAAACAAGTTTAAAACTACTATTAAAGCCAAATTGTGTAGCAGGGCATATTATAAAGTATCTGACTATATTAATGATAAAAATGCCTGGGATTGAGTCGATCCAATTATAATGTAATTAATAAATTATGTAAATTTGTTTGGATACCAAAAGAGGGATGCCTGAGTTTTTTGGCAGTATTTTTATCAGTGCTCACCTAGTCATGAACTGCACGGTAGGGAAAAAAATTGTGACGATTCTAAACAAATGTAGCCATTTTTACGGAATAAAAAGATTTTGACTTTGACTTTGACTTTGAAAGCGCAAGGCGCAGGGACAGGACAGCGTCACAAACGAGATGCTCCAACAACTGTCTCGCAGAGCCATAGTAGCCATCGCGCGCATCACCAATGGCGTAATAAGAACAGCCAATTTTCCAAAGATATGGAGACCCGGCCGTATCATCGTCCTCCGGAAACCAGGAAAGGATAGGCGCCACCCGGAAAGCTACAGGCCTATAACGCTGCTGGCGCACGGCTCAAAGCTGGTGGAGCGCCTGGTGCTGAGCAAACTCAGACCATACCTCCCCCCAAGGGAGGAACAATATGGATTTAGAGCAGAACACTCCACAACGCTTCAACTGACGCGCGTGCTCCACCACCTTGCAGAAGAATGGAACCTCGGCCGCACCACGGTCGGGGTGTTCCTGGACATAGAAAAGGCCTTCGACCGCGTGTGGCACGAGGGCCTTCTATATAAATTTATAGAGCACACAAACACGCCGCCACAACTCGTGCGTCTAGTGGCGTCATTCTTGTCTGACAGGTCCTTCACGGTATCAGTGGAGGGCATAAATTCAAGCCCACGCAGTGTTAAGGCTGGAGTACCACAGGACAGCTGTTTGTCCCCGGCTCGCTATGCGATCTACACTGACGACATACCCACCCTGTCCGAGGAGCACAGGCTCGAGGGAGAAAGGGGGGTGAAATTAGCCCTATATGCAGACGACAGCGCGTACTTTGCATCCTCAAGCAAACCTGTAATCGCCCAGAGAAGAATACAACGCCTGCTGGACCTGCTACCGGACTGGTTCGACAAGTGGAGGATGGCGGTCAACGTTGGAAAGACCGTCGCTCTGCGGGTCGGACCGGGTAGGAAGGCGCTGCCGAGTTTAACACTGAGGAACGAGCCCATTAACTGGGAGAACAAAGTGAAGTATCTCGGGGTCCACAAAGACCGATCTCTAAGCATGGCTGCACAAGTAAATCACGCAATCAGTCAAGCCAAGGCCGCACGCGCCATGCTGAGACCGGTACTCTGTTCCCGTCTGCCTCTGCGGACGAAAACTGGTATATACAAAACATACGTCCGCAGTAGGTTGACGTATGCGGCTCCCGCTTGGCTAGCACTGTGCTCCGAAACACAAAGGCATCGCCTGCAGGCTCAGCAGAACATGACACTGCGAACCATTACAAACGCCGGACGCTACGTACTCAACGAGGTCATAGCAAGGGACACGCGCATGCAATCGGTGACAGAGTTCATCACCGCTATGGCAAAACGAATGTTCAACCACGCTGACAACTCGAAACACGCCCACCGACGTTCTCTTGCACCGTTGCACGCGCGCCCGCCTGATACCGCCGCGCGAGGTACACCAAGAGACCTCATAGAGGGTCCGGATTAAATTAAACCTACAACCCAAACAAAATACCGCGGTCAAAACGCAAAAAATTAAAACAATCATTTTAAATCAATTATTACAAAATCAACATTGTTGATCTCCCAAGAATAAGTGAGTTAGTCACAAAATTAGGCTCGGCAGTGAGTGCGTCAAGGGAAAGGTCTGGCGCGGTCGCCCTGGCGGGTTCCGTTCTCGGGACTCAATCTTGCTAGGTTAATATAGTGTTTGAGTCTCGGGGGCGGACTCCTGCGAATGGGAGAAGGCGTCGGACCGCCAAGGGCGCACTCACATGGATCGATAGTTAGGTCTGGGGGCGCTGACGGACAAGTTGCTCGGCTGATCTCAGTTGTGCCTCACTCA
Organism: Pyralis farinalis; assembly: GCA_947507595.1. Taxonomy (NCBI): domain Eukaryota; kingdom Metazoa; phylum Arthropoda; class Insecta; order Lepidoptera; family Pyralidae; genus Pyralis; species Pyralis farinalis. Next base: position 17,580,614 of record OX382281.1, on the reverse strand, counting down.
CGGAGCCCAATCTTGCTAGGTTAATATAGTGTTTGGGTTTCCGTGAAATGGGGCGCACAGGAGGAGCAGCCGTGTAACCCCGGGTGGCGCAGCCCTTGTTCTGCGTTGACAAACAACCAGGGAAAAGGAGAGGAAGTCGACCCACGTGAGCGAGAGCAAAGAAGGCCCTGAAGCAAAGATGAGCACGGTTCCTGTACGGTCTTTTACCATACACACTTGGTGATATTGATTGATTTAAGATGATATTGATAATTACGAGGAGTACCAACTAATAGAATAATAAACTGCACTGTTGATTCCACGGCGGCTTTATTGATACTAAATTAATTATATCTATATTTTACGACAATGAGTCGCGCGCATAATGCTTACGTTAACATATTGCACAATGTAGAGCTTTAGCTCGTACATGCTCCCGCGAGCAAAAAATACAGAAAAATTACTAAAATCGTTCGCGAAAAATAGGCGATGTCGCCCTATTTTGCACTCGCGCACTAGGTTGCTTTGATATATTATCACTTTGGTACATGACACTATCACTCACGCACTGTGCACTGTCTGCTGAACGCGGAGCGGGCGCCGGTCCGCCAGAGCCTCCAGCTCCGGCGTCCACTGGCGCTGTTGGTCCGGGTGCCGGCGGCGGCGGTGGGACTCGCCAGCTGCAGCGCACACGGCGACACGAATACAAAGGCGACGAGCACCATGATGCTAAGCATTATGTATATCAAAGCATAATGGTGTACATCATGATACGTGATGCTCTCCGTAAGCACGGGAGGATTTTCTTTCAACAACTTGATCTTATCTCCAATTTGATCTAGTTCTTGCTGTTCTAGGTGGGACTTATTGTCCCAATTATTATTTGGAATGGTGATATTGATGATGTGGTTTATTGGCGCGATTACTGGCAAATAAACGTCTGGGGTGATCTTAAGTTGACTCTCTGTTCACTCGACTGTTGATTGTGTGAGAAAACTAAATAATTCTCGGTTTTGATAACGCATTGTTTATTGACAGTGAGTAATCCGGCGTGCAACAATATATGAGTGGTAACATGATCCCCGCACATTGTTCTAATATGGCATTGATTGCAGCAAAAGTAGATATGATTATTCACTGCAGCTGTTTCTAACAGCCTATTCTCACATTTGTTAACGCTAGTTTTGCAGTCGGATTCCTTCTTTTGACAGAAGTCTTTATCGGTCTTAAGATGATAAACTGGTTTCTTGATATAACATAAGTATGTCGCTAACATAAAGCATGATTTGATGTCGTTTTCCGTTACGGGAATATAGGTATCTTTGTTTAGATTGAGAGCTATATAGCTCGAAATAGGGATAATCTCGATCATTTTGGTATCTATAACTTCTGGTATCGAATATACCTTAAAGATCTCGAATGAGTCTCTAGTGATTAAAGGGATTTTTATTTCAAATATGAGATATGACTGTAACATTCGCGCTTTAACTTGCACTAGTTTGTAGATTTTGCTGAGGTCAGTATGTATACTCTCTATAGGCAATACAACGTCTTTTGATAGTTGGCTTGATATGGCGCTTAGTTCTTTTTGCAATTGTGTTGGATTTACGAGATGGGGACTGAACCGACCATGATAAATATCAGTGAGAGTATCCAATATAGTGCTCTGCAAGGTTTTCAAAGTATTGAGTAAGTTGCTTGCAGTGATGGAGGCTAAGGTAAATTCGGTAATTAGAGAAATATTTTGTATCTGATTTTGAATCGTATTCAATCCTCGTTCAATATATTGAATATGCTGATGAATTATTTTGTGCTGTTTCGTCATAGTTTCTTCCGTCCTTTTTAACAGATTATATTCAGCTTCGATAATAGAGGTCTGATTTTTCCAAAAGGATGATATTTTATTCTGATTATTTCGAAGAAGGGTGATGTCCTTCTCGTATTGTTCCGCGAATCTCTGATCTAATACTCCGAATAGACTGTTCGCGAGATATCCGATACCGTCAATAAGACCGCGACGGTGTCGACGGGCCGTCTGCCGCGAGTGCTGATCCAGCAACATATCGTTGTAGTACTCCAACTCGTTAAGACCGTGATTTAACTGGAGTACTATTACATCACACTGTGTTTGATAACGTATTGTTTCGCATGTTTGTTCCAGCGACGTTGAATACTTTCCGATCGCACTTATTCCGTCCCAATAAAGTTGCATATTGTAATACAGTACAAGTTTCCATTCATCACGAATAATTTTCATGTTAGATAACTTGTCAAAGTAGAGTCCTTGATTTTTTCTAAAACTGGTAATATGTAAAGTTGCTTGCGTGCTTGTTAAAATTGATATGAAGAATAATAATGATGCTGCTAGTGATATAAAGCTGAACTTTTGATTAGTTTTCTTGCGCCTTGCTCTCGTTGGTGTCGTAGTTTCGGTGGTATACTGATCTTGATCGTTAGATAGTTGTTGTCTTTGCTCATAATCTACGCCTACGTGGGTAAACGGCGTTCTGGCATTCGCTCTTGCTTCTGTTAATTCTCCCATGATCTGATATTGTTTTAATGGATTTTGCTTTCTACAGATTACACATCGATAAAGTTGCATTTTAGTAGCTCTATCGCCACCTAAGATCCAGTATTTTTGCCTGATAAATGCTTGAGTGAGCCTTGCTCCTCCACGAAAAGTAAGTTGATGCGCATGCTCTATTATCAATTCTGTAAAGCGACCGCTGTGCGACAAGATGATTGGATGCCGCATCTCGGGGCTGATATGCGCATGCTTTAATCTCCCGCCTACACGTAGAATACCTTCTATGTCCAAAAATTCTATGTCGGATTGGAAGTGAAGAACTTTTTATTGTATTGTTCTCTCCTGTTGTGTCGTTTTATTTTGTGCATTATTAAATGGTTTATAGGTGTTGGGTTTATCACTTGTTTGTTGTGCCCTCCTATTTTTTAATTTTATTTCTTCCTGTTTAGCAATCGTTAATGCTTGCTCTAAATTTACCACATTATTTAATTTTATGAAGATTGCTGTAATAGGGTTTAGCTTGTTTAAGAAGACGTTTAATGCCATAGCTTGGTAGTATTCCCTTTTGTTTGGATCTTTCATAATTAATGTAATCTCTAAGGCTGTAATTTTGTCTGCAAATTGGTCTAAGCTAGCTTCCCTATTTAAAAGCATGAGCTCTTGTACTAATTGTATTTCATTGCGAAATTCACCGAATCTCCGTATTAGAATCGTTTTGATTTCTGTCCACGTTCTTGCACCTGTACTTTCTGAAAGGGCTTCCACAGCTTTACCTGTGAGTTTGTTCCTAATTAAACATGCTACACTGGGGTCTTCCCCGTGTTTCAATAAGCTAATTGCATTTTCTACACCTTCGACATAAAATGCCAGGGTTCTTTTATTACCATCATATGACGGTAATAATATAGCTAATGTGCTATATTCTATTAGAAAATCTTTTTCCTCATTCATGCTTAGATTGTGTTTTTTATCGCTAGTCATTTTAAACTTTTGAACTGACTCTATAAAAATCTAAAAAATAAAAAAAATAAAAAAATAATCTACACAAAGTTAATGTGTATAGGATAAAAAGTGAAAGGAGTCTCGGGAGTAATCAGAGTTTTATGCTTACTCCACGAGCATTGCCGATTTTAGGCGACCGATGTTAGGTGGTTGGTGAGTGTGCTCTTCGTGTCTTCGTACTGCTGCGATGATACTGTTGTGGCTGATGTTTGAAGTGGTGCCTCTGCCTTCCTGCTACCGCACGGTAGATTCACACCCGCGTCGCGATCGCGAGATCCGAGATTCTATCGGACCTGTATCGTATGACGAACGAGGGTTTGCCGACTGCGCCAGTTATATGGGGGTGAGGGGGCAGAAGGGTTTTAAAAACTATATTTCATACAAGGCACGTATTACTCGCTTGAAGAGCTGAGCAAGACTGATTCTTTATTGTAATTAACATGTATGTAAAGGTTCGTGTAGCCCATTTGCGACATGTTAATTCGTCTCATGACTGTTGTCATTGTTACCCGGAAATCATACGCAGGTAATAATCATTAAAGTAATTGTTCTGTTTACTCCTAATCTTATCTGTTGTCATGTGAGACACGTACGATGGAAGGTTACACCGACATAACTCGAGGCGTAAGGTTTTAAAAATGCCCTCTATGTCCGCCATTTTACTACGGTAATTTAAGCTAGAGTCGTCCTCGATGGAGCTATCTAAATCTGTTTTCAATATTAATATCTCTATTTAGATCTAAATTAAGTCTACGAGCTTCTCTACTACGAGCAGGCCCTCGAGGAGTGGTTTGCTTAGGGTGAAAAATTATGACGGATTAAATTATCTACTAGGGAAAATGAAAGCAACACAGAAATGTATTAAGTGTACTTACATGAATTTCATTTTTGGTACTTCTGGGATCGATGTCTTGATTTGTTCTCCGACAGGGACTTCAGGTTCGTTACGGAGTTCGGAGTGCTCGATAGCCCGCGACGGGATAGCGAGAATAGCGCGGTATTTCGATGTAAGAAAACCTATCTAGCTATCTCGAGACGGCTCGAGAATCCTCCGCACCAAGACTGCGCCAAATATGGAAGTCTTAGCCGGAGAACCCAAAATAAAACAAAAAATATTTAAAGGTGACTTATTGGGTTGATTTACAGTTATAACTTACAACTATTTCCGTTCGATGCGAGAACCAGAATGAATAAATATGTCAATACTTAAAATTACGAAACTACAATCTAGGTCAATCGCTGGAGTTTGTCACTGCAGCGTCAGCGTTGTCGGTCACGTAGTCCATCGTGATGTTTCGCAATGTCCATGTGGCCGATGCATTGCTGCAGTTCTTATAGTGGTAATCACTATAACATGTATCTAAATCGACGTCATACTAGGGACACGGAGACCCCACCCTCTCCTTTCCGTCATAGAACCTCACGCGCAGGCTTGCGATGTCATTGCTCCACTGTCGAGAATATTTCTTCGCGTACCAAAAAGTTCGGCAACTCCCATCTTTCTCATACCATTAACATTAACAGGAAAGCCTTGCCTGCACATGTACTCCCTCCTTCCTACAATATGGGATCCTTCAAACGAAGCGTGAAGAAGCATCTTGCGGGTCAGGATGGCAGTCTTTTGTCAGTTGCAGTTGTGATTTGGGCTCCTCTTTCGCTTACCATCAGACAAAGCGGAGCCACTATGCTGAACTTATATAAAAAACGAACATGCCTAAGGCCGGTTACATACTATAGTAAACAGACAACGAAAGAAGAAGAGTGCTGGCTCTCCTATGAATTAGAGACATTAGCTGTTGTTCAATCACCTTTCTGTACCTATTTGATTGGTCTTTTTTTAACTTTACACGAGTTGTAATGCTCTGAAGTTAACCCTTACTAAGCGTGATCTTGTTTCAAGAATTGCGAGGTAGTGGCTCCTTCTGCAGGAGTATAATTTTATAATCGAATATAGGCCTGGGAAGAGAATGAAGCACGCAGATGCTCCGAATAGAAACCCAGAATTAAACAGCGAAGAAGATTCGGATGAATTGCCAGTTGGAAAAGATTTCGACATATTAAAAGAAAATACGGTTGACACATCACAATCGTTACAAACAGTACAAATGACTGATCATAAACTCAAACTGATTAAAACTATCCTAAGCGAAAACAGTAAAGATGTGAAAGATATTTTGAATAACTACGTTATGATGGACAATAAACTATACAGGAAGATTGAAAAAATATTAAATTGGGTGGTATCTAACGCAGCGCGATGGCGTCTCTGCCAAATATGCCATGACGAGTCCGGTCACTTCTCTATAGAGAAAACTATGGACAAAATAAGATAGGATTATTGGTTTCCCAAGATGAATAGTTATGAAGTACGTATCTGCTTGTTTAAATTGTGCCTATAATAAGGGTACTACGTCTAAAAAGAGTGGATATCTACACCCCATTCCAAAAAGGAATACGCCGTTTCATACATAGTCCATTTGTAAGACTGCCAACTCATACATTTTTGCTGCTATTGATGGATTTAGCAAGTTAAGTTTAAGTTAATAAAGCAGTGAAAAATCTTAGGGGGTCATGTGCCAGAAGCGTGCTCGTTTACGACCCATGCCAATCAATCGATTGCAATTCTGGACCAAGAGCGCACCGACGTGCGGATTAGGTCGTCCCCCGGAGGCGACGCGCACCGATCCGCCCCCGTCGGTGCGAATATAGCTGCATGCGGCAGTGAGGGCCGCCACCCACCACGCAGCGCCAATTCCAGCGGGACGAGGGGAGCCGAGTGCCGCATAGGCACGTGGAATGTGAGAGGTGGATTGAATGATAAGACGAACGAACTGATAGACGTAATGAATTATAGACGTTTGGATGCTTTGTGTGTGCTCAAATGGAATACCGTGTCGCCCCGCGCCCGGAACACATCATTTTCGTAGTCCTCCGTACGAAAAACAGCGTAAACAGCGTCGGATTCATAAGTGCGATATACCAAATTGTGCGGCTTTTTTGCCTTCACCTTTTAGTGAAAAGTGCTCTCAGATCCCATTGCACAACAAAAAGTTTTAGTGAAAAAACCTCATAAATAAGAGGTTGTGTTTTTAAAGAAGTGAAAAGTGGAAAGATCTCGTAAACCAAAGCGACAACCCCCCTTTTTTATAACTACGGAGATATAGCATTAAGAAAACCACGGAGATATAGCCGGAAAAACAAAAAGCACATGGTGGCGAGGTCGGTGAAGGGCTACCTAGGAGCGCCAGATTCGGAGGGGAGCTGCCGGGAGATCACCAAACCAGGACGAAAGTGAGAGAAAACTTATTGGACATATACTTTGTGAGTTATTGATTATTGAAAGTGCAATTTTTAACATCCTATAACGCAGAAACTTTAGGCAGACCATACATGTTTTTTGAAGGTTTTGGGTGCGCGCTAACTTACTCTAGCCCATAAAAATTTTTTGAACTGAACTGAAGAAATTATTAAAGTTATACTGAAAAATCAGTTTTTTTCAGGAAATCTCTGAAAACATGTATGGAACAAAACTAGTTTAAGCAGAATATTGATAGCCCAGTAGAAGACAAAAAATTTAACGTTTTTACCAGATTTTTAGAGTGCATAGTTTATAAGTTATTAAATTTTTAATATTTTTCCTTATAAAATCTAAATAAATAGAAAATATATATTTTTTGCTATCCCATTGATTTTAAAACACTCTAATATCGTTAAATAAGTCCAAACAAGCTGTCTCTAGGATTAAACACAGCGATTTTGGCCAAGAATCCACTTTTGGATCCTTCGACCAAGAATTTCGGCGGGCTTTTTCTCAGCCGTTTGTAGCGCCAGGAAATTGCGGTTTTCGGCCCGGACCAGTGTGGAGACGCTTCGGAGACCCGAGTCTTAAAAAGATACGGGAACCCGAATTTTTTTCGGATGGAGGCACTTCCGTTTGGTGAACTAACGACACAGACGAGGGAAATGGCATCCCAAAACGTGCCTACTACCACTACCCCAACTAAAATTACATTCCCCCCCGGATGTAATTGCGAGCAGGGACTGTCCCGGGCCTCCACAGGTCGCACGCCCTGACCGGCATCAAACCAAACCACAAACCTATCCATTATCATGACGTCGGAAGGACAGGAACGCCCTTCCCAAAGCGAAACAGGCACCACCAAATTAACAGACTTGCCCGAAACGAGTCAGAAGAGACTCCCACCCCACCCAACACCTACAAGGTCAGCGCTCGAGCAGTCAAGCGATCTAGCGGCACATATAAGGGCACCCCCGAATTGAGCCGCAGGATAGCAAAGCAGAAAGCGCTGGCCCAAAAGACAGCCTTACGTGCCAAAGCCTTTTATGGTTTGTTAAAAGATAGCAGTGAAAATCTATAAGTTCTAAGTTTTGACTGCCAAAAAAATCAGCCATGTCCAAAACTACCGGACCAAAGTGCTTATTACTCGAGACAGTTATACGTATGTAAATTTACTGTGGTTATCGGAAATTCAAAATCTCCATTGACGCCTAATAACACGATTATTTATACGTGGACCGAAGATGTTTTGCCCAAGGCATCTAGTGAAATTGCTAGCGCAGTATTTCATTGTTTAAATACCATTTTTATGAATCCATAACATAATATTACACAGATTCGTTTGGTGGCTGATGGCTGCAGCGGACAAAATAAAAACAGTAATACCAACCTAAACGAAGCCTTAATAGTTCCAACCATAAGCACTGCTTATGCAAGGAGCTCAGGAAAGAAAATCGTTGATTACCATAAACACATGGAGTTGACCAATTTTGTTTCTAATGGACACATATAACATAACTTAATGTTATACTCACCGCCTCTTAATAACGTTCCCTTCATTTCTATTTTGTGGGAATTTTATGTACTTCCTTATTATATGGGGTGCATTGAGTGCATTTGTGACCTCCCGCAGATAACGAGAAACAGTCTGTTGAGCCATAGGCCCATCCATATTTTGCCCCACAGACCCTTGGTGGACCTCGGGTATAAAAGTTTAAGGTTGTGAGGATCTGAAAAATATGAAGGAATGACTATAATGAAATGTAAAATACATATTAAATAGTAAGATATTTATTAAAAAAAAGTGTTCGGTATCTTAATCCTCGGCTCGATTTCATAACGTCTTGTCTTAGGAGGTAGCAAGGGCACTATTTCCTGACACAACTTCTCAAATAATTTCCGGCTCAATCTAATACAAATTCTAAGTCGGGAATTTTACTGATATTAAGTATGTTGCGCAGGCGGCGCCGGTTCCTTCTACGCTCCAAGCGTACTTCACGCACAGCAGCCTCGATTAAAATTATCCTTTCAGCCATTTGTTAATATTTTTCCGATATTTAACACTTCCGAAAAACAAAATGTAACACTATTGGTTTCGTCGATTTGAGATTAAAATTCCGAACAATTATCTGTCAAATTCGAATTTTCGTTCCGAACTTTCATGAATTACATTTTTTCTTTTTATTTATTTATTCCATTAACCAATAAACATTGTGTTGTAAATTACATACAGGTAAACAACAAAGATAGTTCAATTAATATCACTACTACAGCTATTTAAATATGATTATCATTAACATAAACAAATAAGAACATCAAGCATGTCAGTATAAAATTATAGTTATCTACTTTGAATTTAGCTAAAATGTTCAGTTCTAGATTCAGAATGTCATATTTTTTATAATAAACGATTCAAGTGATATCCAGCTTATTGTATATGTAAAAATTGCAAGACTATTGTAGCCGATATAAATTCAAGTCATCTTATAATTGTTATGTATTATATTATTGATACCACCAAGGATTAACAGTTACCAAATTCAAATTTGAAGTTGAATTATACCTATGAAAGAAAATCATATTTAAGATAACTCGTCAACGTCATAAAAACACTTTGCCAATAAATAAGTTTTCAAACGCTTTTTAAACACTTTTACATTGTCTATTCATGTCATTTCGAGGTAGTTTGTTGAATAATTTTACCGCTTGGAATCTCGCACTATGCTGAGTTATTCGCAATTTTGGTTCTAATGGATTCAATATATCCTTCCGTCTTGTGGTATAGTGTTTTGCTCTTTGATCCTCAGTCTCATACTTGTTCAGATGCTTGACAAGATCAGTGAGCAAAATCAAAATATACTAACATGGGACTGTTAGGATTTCTAAATTTACAAAATGTCTCCTACACGACTCCATTTGGTGTATTCGAAGCATTATTCTCATTGCTCTTTTTTGTAAGATAAATGCTTTTTTTAAGATATAATCATAGCTTTTCCCCCACAATTTTATGCTATGTCTTAGGCGAGATTCAACTAATGCATAATATGTAATTTTCAGTTGTTCCATGGTCAATTCCTACCTCAAGCTTCTTAAGGCGTAACATGCAGAACTTATTTTGTTTCCAATATACTCGTAGTTTAGTTCTTCTTTCCAATTTAGGTTAGAGTCGATAGAAGTTTTAGAAGATTTAACTGTCAAATAATTTTCGTTCGAACGAAATTTCGAAACGAAAAAGAACCGTAGTTCACGAAATTTCGTTTTTCGTCGAATAAGAGTAGGCGCCCTGGCCATGTGTGCAGTATTGCAGCAATTAAAAGACAGTAAATGTGAACCCTTGCATTCTTTACCTGAAAATTCACCCCATCACAACAAAAGTACTCACCATATGACCGCGAATTATTGGCCATATATGAAAGCGTCAAGTACTTTCGTCATATGTTAGAGGCAAGACACTTTGTTATTTATACGGATCACAAACCGCTCAGTTTCGCTTTTCACGAAAGAAAAGTCAACTGTTCGCCCTGTCAGTTCACGACCGATATTAGACACATATCCGGCAGAGACAACGTGGTAGTCGATGCATTGTCACGGATTGACGAACTGCAGACACTTATCGATTTAGAGACTCTTGCTACATCTCAAACAACTGATCAAGAATTGGAATCATTTCTTGGTAGTGCATCTTCACTACGCTTAAAGAAATTACCAATCCCTAATACGCAGATAGAGCTTTACTGCGATGTTAGTACTCGTACATCTAGTCCTAGACCCTTTGTTACCAAACCATTGCGAAAGCAAATATTCGAAAGCTTCCATAACCTTAGCCATCCAGGAGCCAACGACACGGTCAAGTTAGTAGCCGAGCGATTCGTTTGGCCTGGAGTACGCAAGGACTGTCGTGAATGGTCACGAAAGTGTCTGGCTTGTCGACGCACTAAGGTACATCGTCACGTAGGTATCATCCCCTTTTGGCACGGTTGATCTACCCCGTGCACGTTTTTCATTTATCCACGCGGATAGCGAAGAAGTCGTCGTGGTCGAAATGACCGCTGAAGCTGTGGGAAAGGCACTAATATCGTGGATATCCAGATTTGGATGTCCTACTGTTATTGTCACGGATTGTGGTCGATAATTTTAATCCGCCCTATTCCAATTCCTAGGAAAAGCGGTAGGATTCAAACACCATCGAACTACAGCGTATCATCCAGCTTGTAACGGGTTAGTGGAGCGATTCCACTGCCAGCTTAAGGCCGCCATAATGTGTCACGCCGACAGTAATTGGGTAGACAAATTACCATTGGTACTTTTGGGAATCAGGAGCGCGTATAAGGAGGATCTACATACTTCGTCAGCAGAATTGGTCTATGGCGAACTTTTGCGTCTACCAGGTGAATTTTTCCAGGCGACACCACAGGAAACCACAGACGTATCGGACTTCACCATGCGACTGCGTCAGTTTGCAGCGAAACTTCAGCCATATCTTGCTACGCGACATAACAAGGATATTTTTTTATATATAAAGACTTTTCATCAGCTAGTCATGTCTTTTTGAGGGACGATACAGTACGAGATGCTCTGCAGCCCCCTTATACCGACCCTTATGAGGTACTAGATTGCAACGATAAAATATTTAAAATTCTAGTTAAAGGCAAAAGCGTCACAGTAACAATAGATCGACTTAAACCGGCCTATCTGTTTGTAGACCCAAATCCAACACCCATGACTATTGTTTCTCCCATACCTAGACCCGACCCTGTCCTTCTGCAGAGTGTCACTAATAAAAAGTATGACGTAAAAAGAACTCGTTCCGGAAGTACAGTTCGATTTCAAGATTACTATCCCCGTAGGGACGATTCGAATTCTTGCTTCTCGCTACCATAATTATATCCTGTATCGCAATAAAAGGAACTTTGTCACAAATACAGGTACGCTAGTCCCGTATTAATATGGCCCATAAGCATACCATTAATATATTAAATAGCGGCAGGTTGAATTGAAAATATCAACATGAAATTTTCAAGTATTTCTCAAAATCTACTAAGTTTTTGTTGTGTGAGTCTGAATACGTAGGTAGTTATTTAAGACGTACTTAACTCGGAATTCTCAATTCAGAACTAACCTGTAATCTACTGATGTTTTAAGTTTGGATGTTAAAGGTCAAACCTCTATAAAAATAAACATTATATAAATTATTGTTGCACACACTTACTGCATTCTATATAATAAACCTAAAATAAAATGAGGTAACCTGTTAATATCTCAGGTTACATGTCGAAGAGCCAATACGTATTAGCTGATATTTTGGTGACTTTCGTTTTATATTATAATCGTATATACCCACACTAAGTTATTTTCTCTAAAGTTATATTTTTGTAGATATTATTTATTGCCTCTTTGCCGTCGATATATAAAATTAGCTTTTAAGTACCTACTTAAGTACACTTACCTACTTACATTATTTACTAAATTATGATTTGACTAGTCACAATTACATCAGTCTAAATAAAAATGATTTGATCTGAAACTTTTATTTTCAGATATTTTTAGTCGGTACACAGATTTCTCATATGCACTTGATATAGATTTCTATACATATGCACTTGAGAATTTTTATTAATTATTTGCATTTTTATTTGTTGAAGTTTTATTAAATTGGTACACAGACTACAAAAAACCCATGATGAAATTTTTCTGATATTATTTTTTTAACAACCCAGGCATTTTCTGCATAGTTTCTACACTATCGTTAAAATTGAATCTCAGGATCTCAGCAGTTCGTTTGATATTAATTGACCGAAATATTTACATCCATGTATATCTGAAACTGTGGGTACATTGTCATAAAGTATGTCGCTGCTTGTACAACAATTTTTCAGCTCAGGTTTTAATTTTGCATGTTCTGAGTACGTTTGTGAATTGCTTGTTTTATCATCGTCTTCTTCACATTGTTTCGTCGTCGTCTGTCAGTTTCTTCAAGACACATTTAACATTTAATTCTTAAATTAAACATTCGTGTCAAATACAAAATTATTGTCAATTATTACTGTAATAAACTACAGTAGTATAAACAAAATTTTACTACTCTGTTAAGTTTATTTATACTACTACTCTGTAAAATATTTATCTCGTAAATACTAACCGATAACTTGTAAAGAAAAGAACAAAAGTAAAGGTTTAAACATGCTCCCACCGCGTAAGATTTACTGATTAGTAGGCACCTAATCTATTATGTACGCAAATGTTTATAGTCACCGTTACGAATTTTATTTCATTATTAAGGTAAGAGCGGGTATGGCCGGTCAGGAGATAATACCAGTCACTTTACCATTACATACAAAACGGCTTGCTAAATGCTCAAACAAGGTGGCGTGATCGTTTCCGACCACACCGCACGCACCCATAAAAAAAATATGTATTACAAAAAATACCTTCTGTCGCCTAATGCCGGTTACGATGACCGCAGTTAGCCGCTATAGTTTTCTAAAATGTTTTCGTCACGTAATGCCGGTCACTTTAATAAAAGTGATAAATGTGTTTCTTTGGATGACGCCAGTTACGCTGACTGCAGTTCACTATAGTCATATGTCGTTATTATATTAGTAATATATAAATATGTTTGATCAATTTTGCTTCCAGATGTCGCGTCCTCCTATGCGGGAAAGTAAAATGGGAGGAAAGTACCCTAACTAAAGCTTTTCGATTAGTTGCAGCGGGAAAACCAATTAGGCAAACGGCAAAAGAAACAGGTATTCTATTTTCAACTTTGCAAGAAAGGCTTAAAACAAATAATACCCAGATCACAAAATGTGGTAGACAAACCGTGTTCAGTACAACCCAAGAAAATGACTTGGCTGATCAAATAAAGCTTTTATGTAAGACTAGCTTTGCGCCCCCGTTTAACCCCCTAAGGGATGAATTTTGAAAAAAATTTTTTACTCATGTTTCATGCCTTTCAGTAAAGAACCTTCATGCTAAATTTCATTCGAATAACTTCAAAAACGGCAAAGTTTCATACTAAATTTGCACCCCCGTTTTACCCCCTTAGGGGATGAATTTCCAAAAATCCTTTCTTAGTGCTCCCCTACGTTATAAAAGGAACCCCTGTGCAAAATTTCAAGTTTCTAACCCTTATAGTTTAGGCCCTGTGTTGATATGTCAGTCAGTCAGCTTCTCCTTTTATATATATAGATAGATATTCTACGGGTGCACAGCAAGTGAAATAAAAAAAATGACGCAGTAAAAATAATGTCCCTAATAATTTTAATAATGCTACTCAAATGGCTGGCAAAGACTGGCTCAAAGGCTTCATGAAGCGAAACATTTTATATGTCCACAAAGCTGAAGGAACAAGTTTAATTAGAGCGATTGCATTTAATAAGGATGACGTTGGCATATTTTTTAAGCTCTTAGGGGACTTGATGGAGAAATTCAATTTTCCTCCTAGAAATTGATTTAATGTGGATGAGACAGGGATCACGTCTATGCAAGATCCGGGTAAAATTATTGCAGAGAAAGGCCAAAAGCTTATCGGGTCAGTAACCGGTGGTGAAAGAGGGCAAACAGTTACAACTGTATGCGCAATGAGTGCGACGGGAACATTTGGTCCACCCATGCTTATTTATCCCCGTCAGAGACATTCTGTAGTACTAGAAGCAGATGGACCAAGAGGTGCACTCTATCGTTGTTCAAAAAATGGTTGGGTAAATGAAGATGTTTGTGGACTGGTTGAAGCACTTTGAGAATCATACGAAACCTTCGGAAAAATATCCCATTCTTCTCATCCTTGACAATCATTCCAGCCACATATCACTAAAAGTTTATGAGTTCTGCAACTCAAACAACATCGTGATGCTGTCTCTCCCATCACACGGTTCATACAAAATCCAACCAATGGACATTTCAATATATGGACCTTTTAAAACGGCTTATAAGGCTGAGTGTAACTATTTTATGAAGTCAAACTTATGTCGCAAAATCATTCCAAACGATATTGCTTCATTGTTCAGAAAGGCATTCCAAAAGTCGCAACAATCCCCAAAGCAAAAACAGGGTTTAAAGTAGCGGGAATATATCCTTTCGACCCAGATGTGTTTACCGAAGAAGATTTTCTTACTACAGAGTTTTTTAATAGGGAGGATTTAATTCTATATTATTAAAAAAAGAATTAGCGAAATCGGTTCAGCTGCTCTCGAGATTTGCGCTTAGCAACACATTTAGCGATTCCTTTTTATATTATAGAATATATATATATATATTGAATGTGTCACGTGTTCTGGTAATATTCTGATCGCAAATACGAACTTTATACACAATTTTTCCGATGATCTGTTCAATCACCCCTCCATCTACCCACCATCTAGGCCTCTTCTTGTAAAGTTTCGGTGTATCGATATAAAGAGTAATGTTTGGTTCGCTAAAACACTGATAAGGAGACTGGTATTACAGTGTCAGAGTGTTTCGACGACGACGACGACGCACTTCTGGCCAGCCGTACGACGGCAGTTTGGAGTTTCCAGTTGTCGGAATCGTAACCGCTATATAATGGTTAGCCTATTTGACGGTACGAAAGAGCGAATCTTCAATGTTGCGCAAGTCAATCAACTCATCACTTCGTATCTATTTGCTGCTGCTGATACACCTTGCGGAATATTGTTTTCAAACTCCGGTAAACCTTTGCAAGGAACGTAGCTCTTGTGACTCCGTGTCGTGTAAGGGTTTTTCCAAGAAATAGGTAAAAAAATAAGTGATTTTCCTGATTATTGGTTTGCACATCCATTCGTCTTGGTATGTGTTGCCTTCACAAGAAGTAAGGTATTACTTTTTATTTATTTTGTCTGTACTCTTGTTTAGTCATTCACTTGCTGACCTACAACTTTATTTACCTACGTAACATATCTCAAATATTAAGATTTATTCATTGCGTAATGTGAGGTTGGCAGTAAATAATATCACTGAACACTGATTGTCAATTTAACTTAACAACGTGAATGCTGATAATAACATAATGTTATTTATTTAACATCATGATTACAGTCTACTAATCAAACTTCTGAAATGGTCCATAATATAATTGTTATTTTATATGTCGAAGGAACGGCCTGCGTGAACTTTTCAGAAGGCGTGACGCCACATCCAGGACACCTCAACGCTATATCCAGGATGTGCTAGAACAACATGTGGTGCGATACGCTGGTTTTGTAGACGAAGGATTCATGCTGATGCACGATAATAGTTCGCCAGTATCTACATGAGGTCGAAATTCCTGTTATTGAATGGCCAGCAAGGATCCCAGACCTTAATCCTATAGAGCACTTATGGGACGAGCTTAAGAGAAGGGTCAGGGCCAGAGCGAATACCCCAGAAACCCTCCAGGAACTCAAGGTAGCTCTCCAAGAGGAGTGCGAAGGTATCGCTCAGGAGTTCATCGTAATATTGCTAAGGTCGATGAAGAATCGGAATCGAGGCTACAATTAGGGCAAGGGGTGTTATTGAAGAAAGTTAGATACCAGTTATTGAAGAAAGTTTAATGGAGCGTTTTTAGAAGAAATCTGTTATAGCTTGTGAAAATTTGTGATGTAAAAATCAGTGCCAATTAACGTTTTTCGTTCTGCCTGCCTGTAAACTTACTAAATAAACTTCAGTTACAATATGCAATATGGTTATTGAACCTTTACCTTTTTGGAGTTATCTTGTTCCAAATCGAAAAGCATGGGGTGGGTCGATTTTTATGCTCGCAAGTGTATTGAAGTAGCAGAGTGTATAAAATTATAATAGACCCACACAGTCACATAGACCCACTGGCCGCGCGAGGAGCTCCATCAGCAGTTTACCTGGATTGCGCAAACCGGCCATGTCGTTACCAGGCGATAGTGCCGTGTGCAATGAGGTGCTGGATCAGCGAAATACATGTGGGTTGGTCCTGAAGAACAACAACTATTTTTTAGATTTTCTTAAAAAAAATTTGCCCGACAATTTAGAGCCCAGAATGATTCCCAGAAACTTCACTTTCTTTTTCACTGTTAAAATTTCATCTTTGACTTTTTGAATTATTGGGGGGATTATTCTTTTCCTAGTGAATGTCACCGTGCTGCATTTATTGACTGATAGGGTTAGACCATGGTTATCAAGCCATTCATATAAATGGAACAGAGATGAATTGAGGTTGGTACAGGACTCAGAAAAGGATGAAGAACGACAATAAATAACAATGTCATCTGCATACGGTAGGATTTTACAGAAACTGGTGACAGTGAACCTTGAGATAGACCTTTCCACACGTGCCGGGGCGGTAGAAGAGATCCATTGATATGGACACAGATGGAGCGAGACATGAATAGCTTGCATATTATGCACTGTAGGAGCTTCTGTTCCATTTTTACTGATCAAGGCTGATAGCAGATGTTGTATCAGGCTGGTGACATTGGGCGGAAGGGCATCGCCAATCTTAGTAATAATATTTAAGAGAGAGCATACTAAGAGCTAAATTAAGTTGTCGTTTTGAGTTGTTGCAGGGGTAGGGCTATCTGGAAAGGCACAACCGTTTGGCGGCACCGATTTAGGGGATCCAGTGATCGAATTGTGTACTTTATGATCATATGTCCTTCCAAGAGAGGGCTTTGGGGGAGGAGTGTAAAATAGTCTTTTTATAGGATTGCCGGGGTGAAGGAGTATTTACTGGGTTGTAAGGAGGGAGGTTTTGGGTCTGAGGTGGGTTGAGACTGGGGTAAGTAGTTGGAGGTTATATCAGCATATGACCGTTTGCTTGTTGGAAATCTTTGTGATGCTTCGGTATAGCTGATGTTCTCCTCTGACATAATAATTTTTATCGACCTCTGCCTGCCATGTTCTGGGCACTTGGGGTCAATGGCTGAGTGTTTACCATTTTGACAAAGAAAACAAGTGTTTCCTTCATCCGCATCGCATGTGTCTCCTGAGTGGGGTTGTGCACATTTATAGCACCAGGGTTTGGACCTACACTGGGTGCGGTTATGGCCAAATCTGCAGCAGTTTCTACATTGAATGGTGGGGAGTATATAAATATTTACATCCATCGCCATGTGGTAGCAGTAAATTTTTTGGGGTAAAATTTGACCCTGAAAAGTCAGCACTACTGTGGTAGAAGGAACCCATGATACACCAGTTTCTGATCTTTTTTTTATATTTAGTCGCCTTGCTTTAACGACAGGTGTCGTCCACAACCATGTGGTGTGGAGATGCCATCCACTAGATCCTCCAAAGTCCAATCTGTTGGAATAGCTCGCACAATTCGCATACGTGATACCTGGTATTTTGGTATTGTTGCAGTAAATTTCATTGTCAATAATAGTGAATTAGTTAAGAAATTATTGGCGTCGGCCGCGCTTTTGAATGACACTGCCATTTTATTCCGGCCTATGGTCTTAATGCCGCCGTCAATAATTCCCTTAAAGTTATTACGATGGACAAATTGTGCAAACTTCAGTGATCTAATAGTTGAGCCAGTGGTGAGGTCAATATTTTCACGCGATACGTCTACGACATATGGACCGGGATCAGTATCGGAGTATTTGAAAGAAGATTCGTCTTCGAATCCAGGTCTAGTATACACCGATTGGGAGGAATTAGAGGGAGGGGTGTTTTTTTTTGGCCTCGTGTTCCATGTATGGGCTGTCATCAGCTGGTCGTTTGTTGCGATTTTCCTGTTTTTGTACAGGACTCGGCGTTTCAATATGCGGAAAGGCAGGGCCTCCCCCGTCAGAGGGGTCCTCGTCCATTCCGAACCTAAGGATTAAATTGTGGAATAAAACACTTATCCTATGTAAATACTAAAACCAATTAGTTCATGAGGTCTAGCGCCGGCCGGCACCCACTCTACTACTGTTAGTAGATGCAACATGCCGACGCTGCCATGGCTGCTCCGGTAGTCTCTGCCTCGGCTGCTGTGGTCATCCGCCATCTGGAACAGAAACCGCATGTCCCCACCACTACCGTCGCTGCCACGACTGGCCTGGTCGTCGCTACGACACGTGTTTCGCCTCTCCACGAGGCATCATCAAGCGTTGTAGACGTTAATCATAAGAATAACATGCTACAAGTGACAAATCCATCGCAGTGCGCTCCCTTACATTGAATTGAGGGTGGGGATGGATGGCGTGAGCGAAAAGATATTTAATAGTGGGGGATAGTTTACGTCAGTCTGTTTGTTCATGAGAGTATTTTAGAATTTTTATGTTTATTAATTTCTAATTGTTCCTAATATTTAGTTTTAAACCTTTGTCTATGGTGTGTAAAATTTGATATGTATTAGTGGGAGATAAATTATGTCATTTTTCTATGAGAAGATGCTCGGCGAAGTGTGACCTTTCTGGGCGATCGTTTTTATACGCCGATACGTGTTCGTGAAATCGTGTTTGAAAATTGCGACCAGTTTGACCGATATAAACGTGTTCACATTCATCGCAGAACAGCTTATAGATGCCGGATTTTTTATTGGGCGGGATTTTATCTTTAGTGTTACAAAGTGATTTGAGTGAATTACGGGATTTGAGAGCAACATGTTGTTATTTTTTCTAAATATGTGAACTATTTTGTCAGTGATTTTTCCCAGGTATGACAAACTCGCAGTGTATTTATCTGTCGAAATATATGGAACCGCGTCTGTTAACGATACTACTCGTCTTATTACGCAATAATTTATCGATGGTAGATTTGGTAGTTTGCGCTTTACGGTTTTGACTTCGGTCCCGTCTTTCCAGATAGTGAGCGCTGCCCCCACTCCTCCTTCTATTTTGCTACCATCCGTGTAGATTTTGACTATTTGGTTGCAATTTGCTCTCAGTTGCTGCTCGTCTACCAAGCTTATGAATCCCAGGCTCATATGCTCTGCTTTTTTTTTGTGACGCGGGGAAAAATGCATTACGCACACCACCGGTGCCTGGGTGGCCTCCGGTGGTAGTGTGGGACTCCCCGTCGGCTGTCCGACGGTATACCCACTAAACGACCCCGCGAAATGCCATCGGCCGCGTTGGTGTGGTGTCCCGGATCTCGTGGAGACTGTCCTATACGCCCTGCACAGCTTCTGGGCAAAGCCCCTCTGGACGGTGTTGAGCTGTTTTTGGATGCCTAGTTTGTTAGCTGCTGTTGCCCAGACGCTAGCAGCATATAAGACTATAAAGCAGGTTAGATCAAATTGCACATTATTTATTTATTTATTATTTTATTTGAGTAACTTGTTAAGTTGTAAGGAAGTATATCATAATTTATACATAATTTATCTAAATTGTGCGATCCAACTGTCAAAAACTCAAAATTCATATCGTAACGTTTACTTTCGATTTTAGTTTTCTTGTGAAAGATTGTTTTTTTACTGTTAATTCATGCGCATTGGTAAGTTCTATTGATCTATTATTTCCTTCTTCTATATAGGCAACAAAACAAACTACCGCGATTGCTTATATTATACAAACCTGTTACGTACCTAAGTCGTTCATAGCTCTCAATAAAATTATACCCTATAAAACAGAATATTATTATTGTTTTAATGTTAAGTATTAGTATAGAGGAAATACCTTAGAATAGTTCATACATTATAACTTAGAGCTTAAATTTTCATACAATAACAGCTGATCGGTGTGATAAGAGGTACTTATATTTTCGGCAATAAAGAAACCGAAAAAAAACCAAAATTATAATTAATACTTTATTAACTAAACTTTATATTACATTGATTTTAATGCTAGCCTAATATATAGATGTGACCCGCCCGATGTGTAGAAGCAAAGTGAGGCCGCGTCGTCGTCACGTAGACCCGCTGGCCGCGCGAGGAGCTGCATCAGCAGTTTACCTGGGTTGCGCAAATCGGCCATGTTGTTACTAAGCAATAGTGCCGTGTGCAATGAGGTGCTGGGTCAGCGATATGCGTGTGAGCTGGCTGGATCAGCGATATGCATGGGAACTGATCGCATAACTCCTCCCTCCCGAAGAACAGCAACTATTTTTTTTTCAGATTTTCTTAAAAAATGTTGCTGGATGGCCGCTTACTTTAGCCTCATCTATTTCTTCGTATCTCTGTTTCGTATCGTCGGTTATAGGCTGCTCTTTTCTTGAGTTATTGCGGAATTTTCTTAAGATTAGTATGAACCCGATGAGTACAACCATACCCAGCAATATGATGTAAAGCGGTATAGTTGTATGATACAGCGAGTAAGGGACGGCGCTCGCTTCGATTGGAGGCTGCAAAAGTACTTTCTCGTGAATATCGTGCAAGGCTCTCAAGCTTATCGAGTTCGTTTGTAGCCGATGAATCGTAGTGGTTGGTGATTTTCCTTCGTAGCTTATCTTTTTAAGTTTCAGTGGCTGTCCGTCGACGTGGTCATAGTCGTTGATGATTGTGAATTCTTCAGCTTGTATGCTGCAGTGCTCTGGTAATGTAACGAGGTAAGTTCCTTGTAACTCGTCGTAATCTTTACTGTCGCAGTTTAATAATACTTTGGTCGGTTGTGGAAAGAATATAACGTAGCTTCTGTCATCCAGTTGCTCCATGGCTCCTCTTGTGAACAAGATAGTTGTTAAGTTGCAATTACTATTAAGGGACTGATTTACTATGAGAGTGTTAATGCAGTCCTTTCGTTCTTGAATCCGGTTAGTCTTTTCAGTACAAATATAGGTTGCTCCGGCCTTCGGGCATTCTGCCTCTATGTACATGAATGATTTCCCTTCGGTTGCTATAAAAGGGAGAGGAGGCAAGAGGATTTCATGGTTTCTATTAGGGGCTAAGGCTAATCTATACAAATTATACGAAAGCGTAGATACTATAGGAAATTTAAAAACTATTACTAAGTGTTTTCCCGTAAAGAAACAACCTGGTTTTATTATATTATAATATTCCCTTAATTCTAAATCTAATACCCTTTGTTCCCCATAAAGTAATCTAATCTTATCTAACATGCTCCTTAAAACTCCTATATTTAGTAAAGAATGGTGCATAACAGAATTACTAGTGAACGCCAAGGCGTTTTCTATCCTATATAGTTCTTTAGATAAATCATCCGTGTTTTCACTTATGATTGCGAGTAATTGAGCGAATTTAGCATATTTTATGAGATTACTGCTGCGTAAGATTCTTTATCTAACAGTAATTCGAGTGTGGAGTTAATTTTCTCCTGGTTATGCACTAACTGAGATATTATGTTATAATGTTCAGTCATCCATTCCTTAGACATGCTAACGTGGTTATTTACCTCCGTTATAATTTTATGTTGGTTATCCTGTAAAATTTTAATTAAGTCATTGTATCGGATTGCATCTGAATAATCCAAGTTTCCCGTGATGCTCTTTATGATAGAGCCTATGCCATTAACCAAACCTCGCTTAGCACGGTTAGGCTCGAGACTCTGTAACTGTTCTGTCACGTCAGTCAATTTCTCCTGAAGGTACTTTATTTGTAGTTCGTAAAGGATGTAGGTGTCGTCAGGAAGTCTCGTCTTAAATTCACTTATCTGTAAGTTAATTAAGTCGATGTTGTCCTGTATGTCATCTAGTCGAATAGTTTGTATAAATGTGTGATAGTGGTCAATGATTCGTGTCGGTCCTAGTTTGAAAGGTAGTAGTCCTGGTCCTTCATTAAGACTGTCAAGTCTTATCTCCTTCGCTGCTCGAACTAGCTGGCCCGCCAATAGAATCAGAATCCTGTAACAATTTACTAGCCTTAGGAACCCGTTTTATACGCGATTTTCCTACTGGTCCACGTTTCTTTGAAGTGTATATGTGGATAGGAAGATCTGCTAATACTCTGTCCTGCGTATAGCGAGGCGCTAGTTTTTGGCGACTCGCAAGGGGGTTTTTCACGAAAACTTGTTGCTGGGGTTGATACTCTACCTCTTTCTCACGGTCTTTATTTCTATTTTCAATAAGGGTAGTGCGATCATGTAAGGAGGACTGATTTATTATGTCATATACTTCTTTCATCTGATCTCTGTGTGACTCTATGTATTGCTGAAGTAAGTGTTTAGTTAGGTCTATGCTAACGGGGTCCCTAGGATCGACATGGCCTCTTATGAGGTCGCAGGGTCTACACTTCGTAAAGCTGTGAATGGAGTTGTTATAGGCAATTACTGCGTACGGTATAAGATTTATTACCGGTTCTTTTTTGCGCTGAAGGCGAAGTAGTCTGAGATGTTCTAGTAATGTCGAATGAAAGCGTTCTATGTTTATATTATCATTCGGACAATGAGGTAAAGTCTTATGATGGTTAATATTGTGAAGTTGAAGAAACTCTGCAAATAGTTGGTTAGTGAATTCAGGACCGTTGTCACTAACAATATTTAAGGGTAACCCGTGATGGGTGCCGTAATGGAGTATCCCCTGTATGACACTAAGAGCTGTACCATCGCGTAAATGGTATGCTTGTCCGTATTTGGAGAAGACGTCAATTATAGTGAGATATTTTTCGCTTTCAATTGTCAGTAAGTCCATATGTACGATTTCAAACGGTTTTGTAGCTGGCGGTACAATTTTATACCGTTGCTTGATCGGGTTACGGTCGTATTTGCCCTGCCCGCAGATAGTACAGTCACTGATAAATTTTGTAATATGCTCTTTCATTTTTGGCCAATAATAGCGTTTAGATAAAGAAAGGTAAGTCTCATTAGTACCTCGATGGTTCGTTTTGCCATCGTGATATTTTTGGAGTATTTCTTGTTGGCGTAAGTACTCCTTAACATTCTCAACCTCCGATTTTGTAAGAACTAAATTCATAGCGGAACTACGGAATTTATCTTGAATTATGGGGACAATAGTGTACATTGCTAATGGCGGGTTTATAAGAAGCCCGGTTCTCACCTTTGGGTTAACATACTCTTTTATGGCACTTATTACGTCATCCTCCATATTTGTGTGAGATATTTGTACTACAGTGCGAGTATGGATCTCAAAGGGTTTTGATACCGCGGGGTGTCGTTTTACATCGTCTACCATGGTTAGGATCAACTGGCGATTAAATTTATTTAATGGTTCGTCGCTAATTGGAATTTCTAATATTGGATTTTCCTGACTAGTATGTGCAGTAAGAGTGTCAGAATTTTCGTGAGAGGAGGGCTTTTCTGAGGGGTTTACAATTAGGGAGCTAGTCTCCTCATTGTGGATTTCTATGCGCGATAGGGCGTCCGCATTGAGATTACTACTGCCTTTTTTGTATTCGATTGAAAAGTCATACTCGCTCAATTTGAGACGCCACCTGGTTAAACGTGAATTGGGCTCTTTGATATTAACAAGCCACTGCAAAGGTTTATGGTCAGTAATTATCTTGAATTTACGTCCGAACAAGTAGGGCCTGAAATATTTAGTAGCCCAGACGATGGCCAAGAGCTCCTTTTCAATAGTGGAATAGTTTATTTCACTATCGTTAAGTGTCCTCGACGCATACGCTATGGGTTTGTCTGCGCCGACTGTACCTTGTGACAAGATCGCGCCGATCGCGTAGTTTGACGCGTCGGTAGTGACCACGAAGTCCTTGGAGAAGTCAGGATATCTCAGGATGGGGTCGTTTGTCAAAAGTGTCTTACAGTGTTCGAAACATTGGATATACTCGGGAGTTAAAGTAATCTTAGCACCTTTCTTTAGTCTGGCTGTCATGGGCTTTGTGATCTTCGCGAAGTCAGGAATAAATCGACGATAATAACCTAACAGTCCTAAAAAGCTTTTAATGTCTTTGGCCTTTTTTGGAATGGGGTAGTTCTTGATAGCAGAAATTTTATCTGGATTGGGCTTAATCCCATCTTTGCTAATAATATGGCCTAAATAAGGTGTCTCTAGTTTTAAGAATTCGGACTTATCCATTTGGATTTTAAAATTAGACTCACGTAATCTCTTAAATACTTTTTCAAGTTAAGTATATGCTCCTGAAGGGAAGTGCTAAATACAATTATATCGTCGAGATAAACTAAACACACGGTGTTTTGAAGATCCTTCAGGACATTGTCCATTACGCGCTGGAAGCTAGATGGCCCGTTCTTTAACCCCATAGGCATGCGCAAAAATTCATAATGGCCGTTTTCGGCATTAAACGCAGTTTTTGGAATAGATCCATCAGAGGGATCCAATTCCAATTGGTAAAATCCGGTGGCCAAATCGAGGGTACTGAAATACTGGCACTTACCCAATTTGTCCAGGACGTCGGTAATATTAGGAATAGGATACCTGTCATCGATGGTTTTATCATTGACTTTTCGAAAGTCGATGACAAGTCGCCACTTGGTTTTACCTGAGGCATCTGCCTTTTTAGGAACTATCCAGATGGGAGAGCTCCATGCTGATCGGGACGGCCTAATAATACCCTGCTCTAACATTTTATTGATTTGATCTTTAATTTCCTGCCGGAATACATAGGGGTACCTATAATTTTTTGTATAAATGGGGACTTCGTCTGTGGTTTTTATGCTATGTTTAATTTGATTGGTGAAAGTAAGAGGTTCGCCATCCAAATAAAATACGTCTGCATATTGCGAACATAAAGATATTAAATTCGCCTTTTCTTCCGCGTTTAAGTGGTCGGTCCGCAAACGCTCTAGTATATACTTAGCGCGATCGCTTTTGTCACCGCGGTCAGTACGCATGCACTCGTTATTGTATAGTTCGGCCCGCGCCGGCCGGTCGAGTGAAAATATGATATCATTCGCGGTCGTGTTTTCGACTTCTACTATACCTCGGTTATTACTAACTCGTGTCAAGCACTCGTGTATAATACAATTAGATAAAATTTGTCTAGGAATGTATGCATCTCCTTCTGACGTATATATTGGGACTTTTACTAACTTAGAACTTTGTGCTGGTATTATATCCTCGTATAAATTTACATTTTGCGAGTTGTAAAATAAAATGGTATTATTTGCGTATTTAGTATAAAGGGTCTGGGATTTTAAATCGATTTTCGCCTCCCATTTCTGGAGTAAATCAAGACCATCGAAATAACTATGAAAATTGTAAATATATAATTTTATATTACTACTGTCGCTGAGTTCCGGGAAACACGGTAATGTAATAGAATAGTCAGCGCGCGTGGATGTATGCACATTCGTGACCTCGAATGGATCGTAATTTAATTTAATGTCTGAGTAATATCTTTTTACTGCATTTGGGCTTATAAATGATTGGTTAGCTCCAGTATCAATTAGAAATTTAAGCGGGGGATTTGAAATTTGAATGTAGGGCAATTGCCTTATGTATGCAAATTAACCTCTATTTTGACCTTTTTGATTTGCTGCCCTTGGGAAAATTTTGGCTTGTAGAGGGCTGCGGTTCCTCGGTCTCAAGCTCAGGCATACAATATTCTATGGTAGGTTGATTTGCTTCACAATCAACCTGGGGTTCATATTCACTATGACTAAAATAACCTAGCCCGTCATACTCGTCGGAGTAAGCCGTTTGGTAAGTCTGGTATGTATAGTCATCGGGGGAGTAATAGTCAGGGTGGTAATAATTGTAGTAATCACCATTGTCGTTTACGCACTCATTAAGATTTATTTCACGAGTTCTAAAATAGTTCGAAGGAGGTGGATTACCATGCTTCCTCCAATCGTGCCCAGGAATTCCCGTAGGAGGCAATGGCTTAGACGTGAAAGATTGTACGCCACTCATAGGTGTAGCAGGTGGCTGTTGGTTCCTAGGCGGCAAGCGGAATACATTGCTACTAGGACGGTAATTAGGCGGTTGCGCCCTGAACATTTGTTGCGTGCGTGAAGGACCTTGGTATGACTGATTGAATTTGAATGGTTGCTGCATAGGTTGATTAAACTTAAAGCCTTGAAGTTGCATAGGTGCAGGCTTCTGCACTGGTGGCATAAATGGCTGTGACATAGGCATAGAGAATCCCTTAGATATTGGTATAGTATTAGCATTGGCCATGGGAATTAATTTTGAATGCGGCGCTTTAGGTAGTGTATCGTTGCGCTGTTGGAGGTACATTATATTTAACTCCTCCTGCACAAATTCAAGAGCTTTTTCTATCGTTGGCCGCATGCAACGAATTCGTGATCCGAGTGGTTCTTTAAGGCCCCTAACGTATGCTTGCATAGTAAGTTTTTTAGAAAGTTGCCGCTTAGCCTCGATAGTGGTACCCACGGTCTTGTGTAAAGTCACATATGTCATTATAGTGCTAAACAAGGTTTGGCAGTGGTCATAAAACTCTTGAGGTGATTTCTGACCTTGAGTAGCAATTGACAGGTCATGGTATAGGGCTGTTTCATCCCGCTGGTCAGAGAAGTTATTGACTAATGCTTCACGGATACCCTGCCAGTTATCCGGAATACCACTAGAGTTAATTATGGTTGCCGCTGGTCCGGTAATTTTATTGAGAATCCCGTTAATTAAACAAAGGTTTCCTAATGCCCCGGCTGCTTCTAATGACATATAGTCAGCCACTATCCTGTCGCATATATTAATGAACCTAGTTAATATATTTGGGTTCCCATCGAATTCGGGGACCGGGCGAAGCGCCTTGAAAATTGTGTCTGGGTCGTGAACCATTTTTAAATCCGATTCGAACGGATCGCTAAATAAACTACCTAGATTTAACTCACTATTAATAATTCTATTAGAGTCTAAAACTGACTGCCTACGAGTCTGCCTGATTGCAGCCTCGCTAGGACCCTTTTTATCCTTTTGGAAAATTTTGAAAGGATATATAGGACTTAGGAATAGATATAGCAACACGAATAAGAAATATTCAGTGCACTTACAGTTTCATTCTGGTCTTTCTTCTTAGTTTCGATGACTGGAAACGCCTCTTCTGCCGACTTTTGGTTCTTGTACTTGCTGATGGAGTGACGGGTACGCGTCGTCCTGGTGGGATAGCGGATACGCCGCGTTCGTCGCTCACGCGCGGTAGCGAAATCCCAGAATATCCCGGTGTTCCTAGCTACCCTATCAGTCAAGTATCCGTACGACTGCGCCACTTATATTTTCGGCAATAAAGAAACCGAAAAAAAAACCAAAATTATAATTAATACTTTATTAATTAAACTTTATATTACATTGATTTTAATGCTAGCCTAATATATAGATGTGACCCGCCCGATGTGTAGAAGCAAAGTGAGGCCGCGTCGTCGTCACGTAGACCCGCTGGCCGCGCGAGGAGCTGCATCAGCAGTTTACCTGGGTTGCGCAAATCGGCCATGTTGTTACTAAGCAATAGTGCCGTGTGCAATGGTGCCGTGTGCAATGAGGTGCTGGGTCAGCGATATGCGTGTGAGCTGGCTGGATCAGCGATATGTATGGGAACTGATCGCATAACTAGGTCAATGCTCACGAACAATATAAACAACATCAAACCTGAGGGTTGTTACTATAGCTTTGGGAACATATTTACACAGCTCAATATTACACTACTGAATTACTCACTGAATTAGCTCACTGTGAGCGACGTCCATACACACACAGGCCTTGCTTTTGTCTCTTTTCATTTAACAATTAATTGAAGTGGGATTGTATGACAGGCATACACATTGGCCACAGACAATAAACTCAACAATTTACACATTTAACTGTTTAATTGAATTAGTTAGTTCCTGAGCAACTTCTAACCGGGGCAACTTCTAACCGGGGCTGAGTGAAAAAAGGACTTGACGCTGCAGCAACTCATATTAAGACTCTGGAGACGGAGAAATGTACAATTCAAAAAAACCTAAGCGACATCCAGCAGTGACTACGCAACTTAGAAAATGCTTCTAGAAGTTTTAATTTCGAGATACCGAAAAAAAAACAAGAAAACTTGCTTTTCATTTTGAAGCTATTAGGTGAACAGCTGAACGTGCCTATTCCTCAAACGGTGCCGGTGCGTCGAGTGGCTAAGATTGACAAGAGCCGTGTGCGGTCTCGTAACATACTGGTGACTCTGCCGTCGTCGACTCTGAGAGACACAGTTGTTGCCGCCTTCAAGAAGTACAATAAGATGAACACTAGCAGTCCTCTGAACTCGTCACACCTCGGAGTTCCCGGGGAACCCAGCCGTGTGTACATTGTTGAGCACCTGTCTCCAGAATGCAAGAAACTTTACGCAGACACCAGGAAGCATGCTAGAGGCCAGTATAAGTATACATGGGTAAAACACGGCCGTATTTATGTACGCAAGGATGACGCGTCGCCGCCGGTTTTCATAAAGGACCAGGATACGCTAACAAATTTAAAGTGATTGTAGTATGTTGCTTACATAGTGCCACTTTTCAATCAACTCGATATGTTTACATGGTAGTAAGTATCTATAACGGTCACAGTGCACAGCACAGGTCTTATATCTTTATAGCAAGAGTTATATGTCTATTTTCCATTTTTTTTCACCTTAATTTTTGATTTATTAAACCGGAAAGAGGTATTTTTATTATCTAAAAAAATGCAAACTTGCGTTAACTTAGTTTGTATCTATATAGTTATATTAACTTGTGTATTGGGTATAATTGTGATCAGTAGTGCTATTTATGTATATACAACAAGCGGTGAACTACAAGTACAGAGATCAAGGGTCGCAAACATCACTTATTACGGAAAATAGAGTTCAAATCTTAGGTTTACCACGCCAACGTTGCAAGGGTAAGACATTCGGCGTCGGACCATTGAGTAACAATTGTAAAGACGTAATAAATATAACGTGTCAATCTACTAACAGCGACTATACCTTTACAACTGACGTTTTTATTATGCGGAATCTCATAAACGATCTACCGAACTACTCATTCCTAAAACCATCATGGCAATTTTTGGAATCTATTCAGTTGGCCGACCCCGACTTTCACATCAGTCGGCCCATTGATCTACTATTAGGCGCTGATGTATATTCTTTTATCATCATGAGTGGCATTATAAAAGAAAACGAGTCACTTCTCATAGCCCAGCAATCCCGTTTGGGTTGGTTCTTATGTGGTAAATTAAAGTCCTTCCAGTGCAACGTCATCATGAATAATGTAGCAGACCTTCAGAGGTTTTGGACTGTCGAAGATAGTGAAAAAAGCTCTAGCATGTCGGAAAAAGATTTACAATTGTTTGCAACATTACCAAACAACAACACGAAATGAACAGGGCAGATATGTCGTGAGGTTACCATTACATAAGGACGCTGAAGGAAAATTGGAGGCAAAAAGAAAACTGTGGCACAATTTTATCAACTGGAAAAGAAATTTCAAAACCACTAACAATATATTGAATTAGGTCACATGCGAATTTCCGATGAAAAACTATCGCCATCCTATAGGATCCTCTAGAATTTGTATACAAAAACCCGATTCCACTACGACCGCATTACGAGTAGTTTTTAATGCATCATCGAAAACATCGAGCGGGTACAATCTAAATGATGTCATGTACTGTGGTAGTAATATTATACTCTTTCGTACATGTACACTTGCGAAGATTAAATCCTCCTAATTGGAGCAGAGCTATACCCGTCCAGTCCCGACTGCCATATATATGTCACTCGCTTACGACACATATATGGAGTAACGGTACCACCGGGTTTCAACAGGTCACATCAGATTGTAGCCGCTTTGCTAATTGAAGATTGTGGCTGCCACTAAAAAGGTCGTCCATGTAGAACTGTTCTTTTAATACCTTAGCAGCGAGGCTCTTGGGGAACTTATGACCCTCGTCGCTTCCTAGCTGCTTGAGTGTCATCATGGCTAGGAATGGCGCTGCTTTTGTGTCATAAGTAACTGTTGCTAGTTGATATTCCCTTAAAGTTTCCCTAGGAAAATTTCTCCATATGGTTTTCTGAAAATTATTATCTCTGTTATCGAGAAGAATTTGTCGAAACATCTTCTCGATGTCTGCTATAAGTGCATACTCATATGTTCGTCATTGTAATATTAATTGTAATAAATCTTGCTGGAGGCTAGAATTGAGCGGAGCGCTTTTGTTGACTAAGCTTACGAAGGAGATACATACATGTATGAAAGAGTATAATATTACTACCTACGGCGGGTGTGACTCAACCGCGGTATTAGGTTGGTTACAAGGCGACCCGAATTCTAGGCGCTCCTTCGTAGCCAACCGCGTCAGGAAAATCATTAAAGTAATTCTCGCGATACACTAGCGCTACGTAAAATCGGCCGAAAATCCAGCTGATTTGATGGTGCAAGCCGCGGCGTGGCAGCAGAACAACTAAAACATCATCCATTATGGTGGAATGGGCCCTCTTGGCTAGCATCGTCTATGGATCACAAATGTTTTGATTGAAACGACTGTAATATGTTTAATCATACCGAGAAAAAGGTTTTATGATACTAATTAAGGTTATTTCATCATCATAATGTGTAATCGTCTTCAAATAGTATTAAGTTCAGTAATTGTTAGAATAAACCCTTTTTTTTAAATCAGATCAGAAGCGTAGGGAGGTGTGGATAAGAAATATAACACTATTACGTAAAGAAACCGACTAGTTAAGTTACCATCAACAGCAACCGTCATATGCTCGAAATACTTAGAGATCGAGAAGGATTCCACCTAAGCATGAAAAAGGGCATACTAAATTACTTTTTCACCATAAACTTAGTTCAGCATTTATTAAAATATTTCTTTTTTTAATGGAATGAAAGTGGTTTGTTGTCTGTTTGTCAGTCTCTCTTTTCATACGTATTTTTTTTAGGATGAAACCGAATCACCTTTAGAAATGGAAACAGATGTATACGTGGAAACTGATGAAGAAATGCTCGAAATATCAGAAACACCACGAAAACATAAAATGAGAAAAACGATTGAATGCTTGAAGTTTGTATCATCGAAGAGATTAAAATGCGTAAATAATTTAAGACAAAACAACAGAAGACTTCAGATTAAAAATAAAAAGTTGTCGGACATAATAAGAGAATTAAAAAGCAGCGCTACTTGATTGAAGAAGAAGAAATGCAGTTAAATATTAATGAAGAAATGTGTGTTTTTAAGAAAGCATTTCAGAATTCATATCAAAAGGACACCAGTAGTACATACACCAAATCTTTCTCGGTTCATGCTGCAAAATTGTGGAATTCATTCTCTTTGCACATTAAATTGTCTCCCACCATTGAATCGTTTAAACTGGCTCTGAAAGGCTCTCACGATGATCATGGTGCTTTAGACTGATTTTATTTTTATCTTAGTTAATTTCGTTTTCTTTTATTCTTTCGTTTTTTTTTTCTTTCTTTCTTCTTTACATATATATTCATATTCTGTTCTATTTTGTCTAGCTACTTTAAATTTCATATATATATATTTTTGTTTTTTGACATTTATTACTTTTATATTGGTTATTAATTATTATAATGATCTGTTTCGTTTATGTTATACTACCGCGCCACTCGCCTACCAAATTCCAATTAGACACTCAAAGGTTGACTGGAAGAGATTCCTTATAGGAATAAGTCCGCCTTTGTACATTTATTAATGTGTTGCATTTTAATTTATATTTTTCATTGTTATTTTATGTACAATAAAGATATTACAAACAAACAAACAAACAAAAGGAAAGATCTTTTAAATAGTTTCCTGTTGCACTAAGAAAATTTGCATTGTCACTTAATTTTTACTAACCTGTAGCATATAAATACACAATTGTTTGCCTCACTCAAGAACGTTGCTAAATTGGTACAACAAGATTATAAGGAACCTGGCTTTACAGCGGACGCATTCAATGTACTAAAAATAAAAGGCTCTACACAAAACTTTCTGTAATTTAGTGCTGGACGAAATGGCGATTCGCCAACAAAAGCTTTTTGATGGAAAATATCATCACAGCTTTGTTGACTACGGATTAAATGAAAGAAACGATTGTCAGAATTTGGATTTTTCAGCATTAGTACTGCTACTGGTATGCTTGAATCAGACATGGAAGCTGCCAATAGCATTGTTTTTTTACTCATGGCCTCACTGGAGCGAAACTCGCGAGTTTAATAAATTTGGCATTAGAAAAACGTGCTCAAGTGAACATTGACATTGTCTCAGTCACATGTGATGGCAGTCAAACCAACATTGCAGCAATGAGAATTTTATGTTGCAAACTCGATGATCTCAAATCATTAAAACCGACTTTTAGACACCCTACTACTGGAAATGATATTGTATTGATGCTAGATGCCACATGCTAAAATTAGTCAGAAACTGTTTTGAGGCAAGACAAGTATTTATTGGCAAAAACGGCAAAGAAATAAACTGGAAGTATATAAAACGCCTATAAGAGATCCAAAACATTGAAGGATTACGAACAGGTAACAAACATACCAGCCGTCACATTAATTTTCGCCAGCAAATTATGAAAGTTAAGTTAGCCACACAACTTTTAAGCAATAGTGTTGCACATCCTCTGCAAGACTTGTCACCACAATTTTCCGAAAGTGAACCAACTGCACTGTTTATAATACTGTATAATGATGATGTCTTTGACGTTTTGAACTCGAAAGGAAATCTCAAAGCGTTTGGATTAAAAAGAGCTCTGAACCTAAAGAATAAAGATGAATTCAAACAGCTTGAAGATTATAAAGAATATATAACTAGTTTAAAAGTTAAAATTACACGAAAAGAAAAAGCAAAGAAGCAAAAAGGAGCTTTGTCTATAATTACAATAAAAAGAGAGTTAAAACCGATCTTAGAGTGTAATTTTAATATAGGATTTTTAGAATTATTGCTTTGTTTAGAAACCAAAAAAGTATTGTTTATGAAATTGGTTCAAACAAACACCAAAAGTTCCAACAAACAAAATATATAGCGACATACAGACTGTAACGAAATAATGGATTATTTAAGCTCCGTGCCTGATGAACCACCCCTGGAATTAGAACCAGAACACTTACCTTCAACTAGCTTCCAAACATCTGAAATCCTACCTGCTCCTAATCCTGACCCTGCTTCACTAACACCTGAAATCCTACCTGCTACTAACCCACCCTGCTTCACTAACACCTGAAATCCTACCTACTACTTATCCTGATCCTGCTTCACTAACACCTGAAAATTTACCTTTAACCGATGAAACATATAGTAAATTCATAAAATCCCCTGGTAAATCACACGATACTCTCATTATCGAGCACAACGAATACTTGCTAAAAGGAAATCAATCATTGATCATCATACCTACCTCGAAGGACCTGGATGAGTCTATGCCTTACGCCCAGGAAATCCTGAACAACTATCCAGAACCTGAGCGTAAAGAGTTTCTGCAACATATATATCTTATCCTTATATACATTCTTGCCTCTGACCTTCAACAATAAAACCTACCTTTTCCTTTTCACTAAAGTCAATCATTTTGACGACAACTTATACTCGGATATTTCCAAGTCCTTAAAATATACCCCTGATCAAATAATGATGTCCTCTTGACCATGCAAGATGACTTAACGAAATTCTCCTTAGCCTACCCCCTTCGCTCCACAACAGCCGAGGAATCATGCGAATGCCTGCTCCATTTTGTCTCAATGTTCGGGATCCCGAAACAATACTTACTGATCAAGGTACAAATTTCACAGCAGACATATTTAAGAAAACATGTGTATTTCTGAAAACTAAACAATTATGGTCTGCTCCATATCACCCGCAAACACTGGGTGCTCTAGAAAGATCACATTCAACTCTTAAAGAGTATCTAAAATCTTATGTCAATGATAACCAAGACAATTGGTCCCGTTATGTGTTTACAGCCATGCTAGCGTATGACATGACTGTACACTCGACAACACACTATTCGCCTTTTGAGCTGTTATTCGGATATAAACCCCGCATTCCCGACTCCGTCTATGACGACAATTCCAGATCCACTTGTCCGGAATACGTAAAAATGCTTCAACATAGGATGAAGCACACACGTGATAAGGCCTTAGAGTTCATCCAGAAGTGCAAATCGACCTCTAAGGAGTATTACGACTCCCGTACTCGCCCTGCGACATACAAGGTTGGTGATTTGGTCCTACTAAAAAACCACCTTAGACTTCGTAAAGCCTTGTCCCCTGTATGGAAGGGCGCCCATAAAAGGTTGTCAAAGTTCATGGCAATCACACATTATCATTACTTATAAATAGGCGCCATGTAAGACACCATTTCGATGAGGTCAAACATGTAGAGATGTGATAACACCTA
Organism: Pyralis farinalis; assembly: GCA_947507595.1. NCBI lineage: Eukaryota > Metazoa > Arthropoda > Insecta > Lepidoptera > Pyralidae > Pyralis > Pyralis farinalis. The sequence continues at coordinate 17,545,743 of OX382281.1, read as the reverse complement.
CACGTAACATTATATACATATTCGTTTATATTGTCCTCTTTATAATTTTACGTTTTATTTTGATTAGGAAATAAGTCTTAAGTATAGGTGACTTAGGTAGACTTAGGTATAAGTATATTATGCTTTTTCCGTTACAGCGTACTAGTCCAAGGTCATGCAGAATTGGTTCAACAGATCAATGCAAGCAGCGGCATATATTTTGACCCAATTGGTGTACTTAAAATACGTGTAAGCCATCTAGCTGTAGTCACTCCACTTGATATATCTCACATTGAACCTCATTTAAAAAATACTAATTCTGAGTTAGGAACATTACGTTACAAGTGTAACCAAATCCAAATTGAAACGTCAAACAATTTAGAATGTCACAACATACTAGAACCGTTAACCGTGAGGTATCACGATATGGTTTCCGAGTATTCTGCTCTCTCATTTAGTTGATAGAAGGGTCAAACGAGCGGCGTGGCTAGGTGGCATTGGCTCTCTTTCTAAAATTGTATTTGGAACCTTGGACGGGGATGACGCCATCAAGTACGATAACGCCATCCAAAACGTACAAGAAAACGAAAAAAGATATGCCTCACTAGTTAAAGAAAAAATTTTAGTAACTTCTTCAATTTTGAAAAAAAAATATCATACTGAGTCCTAATGAGGCTAACCTTAATCTAGCTATCGACAACTTCTTCCTAAAATTAAAAAACATAAAATTTTTAACTAATGATTTAATTATAAAACAAAATACAAATTCTATTTTAAATAGTTTGTAAGCATCCATACTTACCTTATCGTTTCGACTTGAGGATACAATAAACGCTATTGTATTAAGTAGTCAAAACATTTTGCACCCAGCTGTACTGCAGCCTTCACAATTATACCAAGAAATTGTCGATAACTACCGATACTTACCTGTAGAATTTAAGCTACCCGTGGACTTAGTGTTAAGTAATATTCATGGTTTAATGAACATATCTAGTGTAATTTGTTATAGCTTAAGTAATAAAATTGTTTTTGTACTGAGGATACCCTTAGTGTCCCCTAGGGACTACAATCTGTATCATAACATAGCTTTGCCGACTCCACATGATTATGTACATCCGAACACTTATACCTTTATAATACCTACTCATAAATATATAGCAATGACCAAGGATAAATCGGAGTATTGTAATCTTAATTCTTTAAAAGAATGCGCAACAATAAGTCAAGGTGAATTCATTTGCGACGTCATGACAGTGTATCCAACCAGTGCGCACCCGAGTTGCGAAAGTAAACTATTAGCTAGCGCGTTATATTAATAACCATCATAGAAACTGCAACTATGCACCGGCCACATATACATTGCGAAACACCACGATGGACTACGTGACCGACAACGCTGACGCTGCAGTGACAAAGGCCAGCATTTGACCTAGTTTGTAATTTCGTAATTTTAAGTATTAATTATATATTCATTCTGTATCTAACATCGGTCGGAATTAGACATTAAGTTTAAATTGTAATTTCTACCCAATAAATACCTTAAATAATTTTGGTTTATTTTGGGTTCTCCGGCTAAAGACTTCCATATTTAGCGTGATTAAAATACGAGTACTACCCAAACCGTGCTCCACGGAATTCATTCATGGACATGTAGACTTATGGAAATCTTTGAACAATAATAAATGGTTATTTATACAATCTCAAAATAGTGCATGAAAAGAGGTATGAATGTCACAGTGAGGTGTGCAAGGACCGCGTCTTATGGCGCTCGGTTCTCTCTGCCTACCCCGCAAGGGACTTGGCGTGAAGTTATACATAGATACAAAATAGTAAAATATATATAGAATGCTCAAACAATAAAATTAACGAGATATCATTGGAACAGGAATTATTAAAATACCAAATAACTGTATCGCGTATAGCCAAGGCACAAAACTTGTACCTAAATTTAATACTGTACAAATTAATATTACCATTGTTAACTCTAATTTCAACATTATAAACGAATAGATAAGTTTAATAACATAATAAATAATGAGCCTCCCGTAAGGTTACAAAACCTTGATTTAGATGTTTCACATCAGTACAATAAACTAAATTTAAAACAGTTGCTGACGAAACAAAAACCATCTTAAATCAACATCCTATAATTAGGTACGAGGCACATTATTCCATTATTGTTATAAGAATGATATGTATTGTGACCATTTTCCTTAGTTATAATCTCGTTATGTTCATTAAATCGCGCAGCCGTCCTCCTTTATCTATCCTTACCTTTTACCGAGCAAATTCGAGGAATCCACCGTCAGGCGAAGTCCCTGATCCCGAACCAGCCATTCCCATCAAGACCCTGAAAATATACTCTGATCCTGAAAACCCTCTGGCACCTAGTATTAGGAGAAAGGTCTGAGTTTCCCTGGTTTTTTCCCAAAAAAAAAAAAACTGTCAAGTCATCATTCTTTAACCTCATATATACTCCCGTTGTTGTCCCTCCACCTCAGTCTCGTTCTAACTTCCATGCTAGACGGCTGCCTCAAACTTATGCACGACTTTTATTTTTTAAAAGGAAAATCGATCGTAAGCGGATTAAACATAACTGTAATATTACAATAAATATAACGATCATCATCAACAACCACACCATAACCATAACAGTCGCCGCTCGGCTCATGTCGTCTGTAGTCCGCTTTATAGTACGAAGCTACTGCCGTGCTGTGGCCCCCGCCCGCCGGACGCCCGTTCGCTTCGCAATTTCATTCGTTTGTTCTGCGAATTGCGAGCTTCGTTGCGACGCAGAGTGGATTTGGACTAATAAGGTGACGGTTGTGCGGTCTACGATCTACGACTACGAGGCGAGTAGGTACTTACTTTCTACATACTTTCAGCAGGCTTTTTTGTTAATTGTATGAACTGAAGCGGTCACTCATTTTAGTTTTGTTCACAGTTACAGTCACTCTTTGGTCACACAATAATGTTTTGTTATAGTTTTAATTTGTTTGTCAACAGATCCACTTAACGGAAATATACCTAGTTATGAACCCGGGTGCCGAGCCTAGAGTTGTTTTAATGCGAACGTAAGCGCGAACTGCATACGATTCTCAGAATGTCTGGCGCTGACAGGCTCGTCTCCTGCGGGTGGTCCGATGTGAATTGTACCATGATTTTGTTTCGATATAGTTAGTCTTAAGCTGAACGTCTGTAACGTGCGACTCTATTTTAATACTAGAATTCATAAATTAATTTTTGTATTATTTTTAAAAAGTCTTCGCGAAGCGGTGGATCTAAAACTGGCGCAGCCGGGTCGATATTCATTTAAAGCTGTGTTCGAGGACTCTATAAATCGGTTATCGGACTTATCAGCGGAATATCCCCGAACCAAATAAATTTGTTTTGCCACGACAAGTGAACTTTTTAAGTGGAGTGTACAACAGTGCGGAGTTCAGCGAGCACCTATAACGGAAGATATGCTGGCGGGCGGATTGTGAGTAGATCTTTTACAATTCCTCTCTTTCCCATATTATTTCCTGTTGGGTGTGACTCATTAGATTTAATATTAGTTATTTTTCTTGATTTTATTTCGGACAAAAATTGCTGATATTAAATTTCGGGAAAGTTATTAAGTTTTTAATAAATAAATAAATAAAAGTATTTTTTTTAAATAAATAAATGTTAATTATTTTGTTCATTTAAAATCAGTGAACAACTCATTATAAGGTTATATAATAACTAAATAAATGTTAATTATTTTGTTCATTTAAAATCAGTGAACAATTCATATATAAGGTTATTTGATTTTCGGTAGTTACTGCACTAAATCGGCAGAGTTCATATAAGCATTTAGGTAATAATTAGTTGTAAAATAGTATAAAACAAATATGGCTCAAGAAAACCAAAACGTAGCACCGGCGCAATTAGTGACTTTGGTGCCTTCCGAAATTTTATCTATTATTCCTAGATTCGGCGGACAGCCTGAACATTTGAATTTTTTTATTACAAAAGTTGAATATGTGTTGCGTAACTATTCAGCGCAAGGAAATTTAGCACAGGCAGTGTATTTGTTTCATGCTATTACAAGCAGGCTTGTAGATAAGGCGGCAGCTCTACTTAGTGAGAGACAGGACATAGAGTCCTGGGAAACGTTAAAGGACGTACTACTTCTACATTTTGGTGACCCGCGTTCGGAAGAGGGCATAGCAATTGAATTAGAGTCTATAAAAATTAAATCGGGAGAATCATATCCAGCTTTTTGTAGTCGCATACAAAGTGTACGCAGTGCTTTATTTGCTAAAGTGAACCACATCACCGATGAGGGAGTCAAAGCGGCTAAAATGATAATATATAATAACAGTGCCTTAAAAGTATTTATGTACAATTTACCCGAAAATATGATTCGCATATTACGCTTAAGGGGTTGCCCTTCACTTGAGACGGCTTTAGGTTTAGTGATGGAAGAGGTTAATTTTCAAAACCAGTATAACATTAAACACAAGCAGCTAAGTCATCTGGCACAGCCACAACAGAGCTCGTCAACTACAGGTTTTAAATGGGGATTACCACAAAACGTAGGACCCCAGCCAAATATTCAGCAACAATTTAGGATGCATCCCAATAATCAACAATTTAAATTCGGCAATCCGAATCAACAATTTAAATTCGGCATTCCGAATCAACAATTTAAGTTCGGCATTCCGAATCAACCCCAAGCTTTTCGACCAAATCAGAATATGAATTATCAAAGACCGTCGTTTAATCAAAATTACCAAAGTTTTAAATTCGGCATACCGAATCAGCAGCAGGCTAGATTAGGAACTTCGTACCAGCCACAAGGTTATCGACCTCCGGTAAACAACAATAATTTTAATAGACCTAATTATACACAAGGGCTTTCGACTCCTGACGTCTCCATGAGGACTGTTGCTAGGCAAAATATGTTAGACGCGACGGAATATCCAAATGAATTGTCAAACTTTGACCTAGACTATAGTCAAGATTTCTACCCAAATGAAGTCAATTATTTCGAACCGACTGAGCATAACGAATGTACTGGGTTATTTTCAATAAACAACGAACCATATTTAGATACAGCACCTGAAATTAAAGAAATAACTTCGGACGAGGAAAATTTTCATTTAACGGCCTCGCGAACAGACCACCGGAAGTAATAAACCTCAATTGTAGTAGTGTGCTCACGTTGCCTCATATTGACTACCAGAAATGAATGCACGATTTATGATTGCCACTGGTAGTTCTCGGTCATTCATAAGCCCCCATAAGGTCGACGAATATTTTCAAATTTATAAGACTCACGAACCATTCGAAGTCGTAAGTACCCACGCGCGGAGTACACATAATGACGTCATCATAATTCCACTTATGAAAACTTTCAATAGCAAAAGCCGACATAAGTTTTATGTGTATGAGGTAGATAGGCGTTACGACGGCCTAATCGGCTCCGACCTTCTAAAACAATTAGATGCTACAATAGACATGAAGAACCAAGTTCTGCATACGCGAAATGCTGATATACCCATTATTTATAACTTAATGCACGAAGTTCATTTAGAACCGCGTTCAGAGACTCGCGTCAAAATTCCGACTAAACTTCAAAATGGAGATGCTATAGTTAATTATGTGAACTTTGGACAAGGTGTTCGTATGCCCAGCACAATAATTAGGTGTACGGATTCATTTGCAACTACGGTAATTCAAAATTGTTCGGAAAAACCCATTTCCCTGACTTTTACAAAACCTTTCGAAGTTACGGAATTCGAAAATAATATCTGCGAAGTTAACTTAACGACCCGTAATTACGAAATTGATAAAATACTTAAACAAAATTTACACCGCTTGCGCCTAGATCATATGAACCAAGAGGAAAAAGAGTGTATATCGAAACTCTGTTATGAATTCCGCGATATATTCCATGCCGACGAAATTCCATTGACGTTTACAAATGACGTGAAACATAACATACGTACCAAGAACGAAGATCCTATCTACATAAAACTATTTCGACAGTCTCCTACACAAAATGCCGAAATAGAGAAACAAGTCGAAAAATTACTCAATGATAACGTAATACAAGAATCGCATTCACCATGGAGTGCTCCGGTGCATCTAGTGCCCAAAAAGGCGGACGCAACTGGAGAAAAGAAGTACAGAATGGTTATCGACTTTAGGCGACTTAATGAGATAACTGTAGACGACAGATATCCACTACCGAACATTACGGAATTATTTGACAAGTTAGGCAAGTCCTCTTATTTTAGTACTATTGACCTTGCGAGCGGGTACCATCAGATTGAGGTCTCTGAGGCTGACGTGCCCAAAACAGCGTTTTCAACACCGTCAGGACATTATGAGTTCACCAGGATGCCGTTCGGACTTAAAACGGCACCAGCAACGTTTCAACGAGCGATGAATAACGTCTTGAGAGGGTTGCAAGGAACACATTGCTTAGTTTACTTAGACGATATCATTGTATATTCGAACAGCTTACAGGAACACATAGAAAAGCTCAGAAAAGTATTCGAACGGCTTAGAGCGACCAATCTCAAGGTCACTCTAGACAAAAGTGAGTTCCTCAGGAAAGAGGTCCTCTATTTGGGACATGTAATAACAAAAAATGGTCTTAAACCTAATAACGATAAAATAGAAGCGATTTTAAACTTTCCATTACCTACAACAACCACCCAAATCAAGAGTTTCCTTGGATTGGTGGGTTATTATAGGAAATTCATTAAGGATTTTTCTAGGATCACACGACCCCTTACTGTGTGTCTAAAGAAAAGAAATAAAGTTGTAATTACAGACGAGTTTAGAGAAGCATTCGAAATATGTAAGGAACTACTAACTAGCGCTCCATTGCTACAATTCCCCGACTTCGCAAATCCATTCATTATTACTACTGACGCCTCCAACTATGCCCTAGGGGCAGTGCTCTCTCAAGGACCTATCGGGAGTGACAAACCTATTGCATATGCGAGCCGAACATTGAACGACGCAGAAACGAGATATAGTACCATAGAGAAAGAACTGCTGGCGATTGTGTGGGCGGTAAAACATTTTCGCCCATACCTTTATGGAAGGAAATTCACCATATATACCGATCATAGGCCACTTGCATGGCTGAACTCCATAAAAGAACCAAACAGTAAATTAATAAGGTGGAAACTACGATTGTCAGAATATGATTTCGACGTCGTCTATAAAAACGGAAAACAGAACACAAATGCCGATGCTCTATCCCGGATAAGGTTAAATGCACTAGGCAAAGAAGACACTGAATCGCTGCAAGTTAATGTGGACGATACGGAAGATAGATTACAATCTTACCTGGATGACGTTGCATCCGAAATCACAAGACTGAAACAAGAACGAAAAACCACAGAAGAGGATGTTATCGAGCTATCTTCAGAATCTGGAACCTCCAATTCTAAAAACCTTAGAAATGAAGTTGAGTCCGAATACCCAATACCGACAGAATCCGAAAACACTATCAGTGTGCCCGACGAAACTTCAATCTCCAAGACAGATACTATACATTCTGCACTTGACATAGATACGGATGGTATCCCAATCCTTGAGGAAGCTATTGACACTAAGCCGAATCAGATTCTGATATTTTCTTGGAATAGAGATCATATTACGGTTAAAGATCTAGCAAGAAGCAAACAGAAAATATTAGAAGTACACTTACCTACGAATAGACCAGAATTAATAAGACAGTTTCTGAAAGAATACATCAGACCAAAAATAAAATACTTTTTATACTTCGAAGAAGAAGCCCACCGGAAACAATTTACAGAAGCAACTATAACTCTGTTCAACAAAGGTACCGTAAAGTTATTTGAATGCACAAAAAGGGTAATATACGTAGAAGATGAAGAAGAGCAGAGACAAATAGTATTAAAATACCATCATGGACAGACCTGCCACCGAGGTATAAATGAGACCCTGATGAAGCTGAAACGAGTATACTTCTGGAACAACATAGATATCACAGTGGCTAGCGTAATTAATTCATGCGAAGTCTGTAAGCAAATGAAATACGATCGGAAACCATACAAACCGGAGTTACAGCTAACACAAACGCAATCCAAACCGTTTGAAGAAATTTTTATCGATTTGTTTTCCATTGAAGGCCGGTACTTCCTAACAATAATAGATGCCTTCAGCAAATTAGGGCAAGCATTTGAGATCTCTAACCGTTCCACGCCGGAAGTTGTCCGCGCACTAATAAAATATTTCGCGATTTACGGTAAACCTGAAAAAATAAGTGCAGATCCCGGATCTGAATTTAATAATACTCTTTTGAAAGAAACCTTGAGATTTTACAAAATTGTCCTACACATTGGTACACCACACAACCCTAACTCTATGGGTCTTATAGAACGATTTCATTCAACCATTGTGGAAATCTATAGAATAGCTAAATATGAGCAAAAACTAACCGACGCTGCATCCATTATGACATACGCTGTTATGGCGTATAACCATACAATCCATTCAGTTACCGGTCTTACACCATTCGAAGTAGTCTTCGGACACACGAGCTCAACTAGTTCATTTAATGTTGATTTTGACAAACAGTATACTCAAAAATTAGTAACCGATCATGCCAAGCGAACTAAACACCTTTATAGATTTATAACAGATAAAATGATAAGGGATAAGGAAAGGGTTCAGTTAAATCTTGGAGGTGAAACAAAATTTAATATAGCAAAGGGGGACGAAATATTCATTAAAGGAGTAAATACGAGGCGTAGCAAGGACAAGGCCCGCTTTCAGAAAGCGCAAGTGTCGGGTGAGATAGTTAGAAATACAGTACCGGTCATTTCAAAGAATCGCAACACTAAGATCCCTATTAAGGATGTAAAACGTCCTTCACAGGTTCGTGCTTCTCCTGGTGGTCCGCAGCAGCCAAAGCCAGGCCCCTCGACTGCAAAGGATTGACCGGAATCCAGGGATTCTACCCATAAGGGAAGGTCGAGCCATGATAAGTGATGACAAGTGGTCCATCATCAAAACTATAGATTTAAGCCTAGTACAGGAAGATTTAGAGTTTAACAATAACCGCTATGCAAATCTCAACGAACATGTAATTAAATATTATAATAATAAATCTGTTAATTACGAGCTTGCTGATGTAAAAACACAAGCAGATCAACTCAAATATCTATCATTCGAAAAATTTAGGCAGATAGTTCCGTCCATACGACGAAAGCGAGGCATTCTTAATCCATTAGGCTCTCTCATAAAAACGTTGACTGGCAATTTAGACAATGAAGATGCCATAAAGTACGATACACTCATTAATAATATAAAAATTAATCAACAAAGTAATTCTAGAAAAATCAGCCTGGTCACTAAAATGCTGGAGTCCGTAATAAATAATACTTCTATTAGTAAGAACAATTTTATCCAATTGGATAAAGAGATCTGGGAGATAAGAAAAGTGCTTAACCAAACAATGACTGAACTTACCGCAAACAAACTTATTCATGTATATAATCTATTTTTACATAATTACCAGATGCTCTATATAAGATTAGATGAAATTGAAACGGCCATAGCCTTTAGTAAATTAAGAACTTTACATCAGTCGATTATAGACCCTGATGAACTCGTAACTATTTTAAAAGATATTGAAAAAACTGAGAACTTAGCCTATAGTGTAAATTACAATAACTTAATAAAGCTCGAACAATGTCTAGAAATAAAAGCTTATTCAAAGGAAAATCAAATTACCTTTATTATCGAAGTTCCTTTAGTAGAAAAGGACATGTATAATTACTATAGAGTCCTCCCACTCCCCGTCATCAATGACCTTAACCAAACTGTCCTCATAATCCCTAAACAGCCTTACCTTATTGTAAATGGATCGAAAACATTTTCGCTGACTCGCTCCTGCAAACAATTGGAAAAGGAACTCTACATGTGCTACCGAGAGCACATAGCACGTGGAGCTATGGAAGACACCTGCATAATTACCTTGACGAAATTCTCCACGAATGTCACCGCTTGTTCTCCAATACCTATAAAAAATGAAAGAGTAAAAATAGAAATGATACAACCGGATCGATGGATACTGTACAGCAGCCTCAAAACCTTAGTAACGACTCGTTGCGGAAATGAGATGATTAGAGTATATTTTTGGAACTTATATTGTTACGATAGAGGACGACTGTCAATTAGAAATAGAAGATGTCAAACTGAGGAGACAGAGTACCAGAGCCGCATCGATCACTCCAAAGTTACCCATTATCAACTTTTTGGGGATACCAACGCCAACGGCGGCCTCATGAAGGCCCGTGAATCTGGACGAGCTGGACCTGCAGAATCTTCATACATTGGCGTACGTCTTGAAGACAAGTGATAGTGAAACAGTGGCCCAAAGTCAATTTAGTGAAAGTGCGATAAAAACGCGAAGTGTTAGCATAGGAACATTACTCCTTTATATTGTGTTAGCTTTATGTATTATCATTTATGTACTTAATAATTATAACCTTCTTAAATGTTGTATTCGAAATCATCAGAGTGACAATCATACTGATGACTTCGAACTTGGGGAGGGAAGAGTTATGAACCCGGGTGCCGAGCCTAGAGTTGTTTTAATGCGAACGTAAGCGCGAACTGCATACGATTCTCAGAATGTCTGGCGCTGACAGGCTCGTCTCCTGCGGGTGGTCCGATGTGAATTGTACCATGATTTTGTTTCGATATAGTTAGTCTTAAGCTGAACGTCTGTAACGTGCGACTCTATTTTAATACTAGAATTCATAAATTAATTTTTGTATTATTTTTAAAAAGTCTTCGCGAAGCGGTGGATCTAAAACTACCTACCTGCAATGGAAGACAACATATGCTGTGATATTATTACGAATAATAATTTTGTAATAGAGTTGCTATGCAATTGGGGCGTGTCAGAGGACATTCACAAAGTTTTTAAAGGTAGGGGAGGCGGGGGGAATGAGGGTCACTGGGTAATGCGGGTCAGTTCAATACGAGCGGAACGACAAGCCTTTCGAATAAGGTCTATATTGTATATGATCTGTATTTACTTCTCTCTCACACCACAACGCAACCCGGATCGCTAGTAGCGCGAGCGCCGCCAGGAGACGCATACGCGTCATTGAGTTGATTTCGGTGTAAAATTTACGAAACTTCCAGTTACATTGTGAGTATTAATATTTATGTTTTTTGTTATTTCTTTATTACCAAGGCGTAGTATATTACGTATACTTAGAGGATATTGGTTCACTTTATTGATTTTTTAGGTCATAATTCAAATTGTATTTAAAAACGGTCACTGGGGTAATCGGAGTCAGCAGTGACCCGCATTACCCTGATTAGGCATCTAATTACATTTTTTTATTTTAGATGGCGAGAAACCGTAAAAGGACCACGTCCAAAGCAATTTGGACTGTGGCTCAGCTACAGACAGCGGTTGAACGTATCAAACAAGGCATTTCAATGCGCAAAGTTGCACAGGAAACAGGTATTCCATTTACAGGTAGTACATTGCAAAGAAGAACAAAGGAAGACAATTTCAGTTTCCCAATATTAGACGAGCTTTTTTTAATAGAGAGCAAGAAATTATGTTGTCAGAACGTATTTTGCTCCTAAGTAATATGTTCCACGGTTTGACGGTAAACTAATTGCGTAAAATTGCTTTTCGATGGGCGGAAGACATAAAGCTTTCACATCATTTCAATAGAGAAAATAAAATGGCAGGCTGGGACTGGGTCCAAGGATTTCTAAAGAGAAATCCACGCATAAGTGTCCGAAAACCTGAAGCAATTAGTATTCAAAGAATTACTGGTTTTAACAAAGAAGAAGTTAAATGTTTTTTTAATAATTTAGAAAAGGTTATGACCAAATATGCTTTTGACCCACTAGATATTTACAACGTAGATGAGACGGGTAGCACAACTGTACAGGACACAGAAAAAGTTCTAGCTACTAAAGGCCAAAAAAGAGTTCTTTAACATATTGGGAAAGGGGAAAAACTATTACAGTTATTTGTTGTATGAACGCTGTTGGATCATTCATTCCACCCATGTTTATTTACCCACGTAAACGACATTCGCCTCAGCTTGAGAAGGATGGGCCACCAGGTGCTTTATATGAGAATTCGAATAATGGTTGGACAAACGAAGAATTGTTTATTAAATGGCTACAACATTTTATTAAGACCGCAAAACCTACTAAAGAGAAACCTATTTTACGAGTATTAGTGTTAGATAACCATTATAGCCATTCTACTCTAGAATCTTACAATTTTTGCAGAGAACAATCAATAACTATGGTATCTATTCCACCACATACGTCGCATATGCTCCAGCCGCTTGATGTGGTTTTTATCCCCCCTTGAAGAAAGCATATAATAGAGAATGTGATTTGCATATCAAATCGCATAATTTACAAAAAATCACACCTTATGATGTCGCCGGACTTTTCAATAAAGCCTATATGAGAATTGTATCAGTTGAGAAAGGTGTCAGTCGTTTTTTATCAACTGGAATATATCCTCTTGATCCTGAAAAATTCAAAGATGAAGATTTCATACTTCTTCTGATGCTCTTTGTGTTCATGGAGTTACTCCCACCATTACAGACCTAGACGAAAGTGTAAATACCAACGTTTTGGAACGTTTGTCATCCACTACCAAGGCTTTAAGTCAACCCTCAACGAGCAATTGCGAACCAGTGGACGTCGTATCTTCATCCAGCATACTCACACAATTGACACCTCTGCCAACCACACTGAAAGGTAAAGGAAAGGGTAAAAGAACAGAAAAATCCGAAATTCTTACAGCTACCCCATTGAAGCAGATTTTTGAAGAAAAGAAAGAAAAGGCTACTAAACGAAAAGAAAAAGAAATGCGCACAATAGAGAAACATAAACTTAAAACGAAGAAAGAAAAACACGCTGAAAAGTATTTATTTAAATCAAGTTCATCTGAAGAATCAGCTGATGAACAGATTTTGTGTGATGAAAGTGGCGATAGTGACCCTGAGATGCCGCTTGATACTCAGAATGATAATCAGAATGAGCGTAGAGATGATTCCTTGTGTTCTATATGCTTGGAACAGGGAAAACCTAGAGAAGTCTGGTATCGTTGTCGTAGCTGTGGAGGTTGGGCTCATGAAGCTTGTACCGGATGTGATGATCCGAGTCGCTACCGATGTGATTATTGTAATTAATGAATCTCCAGCATGTTCCTATTCTTAACTATATTTCTGTTAGAGTTGTTCTGTTATATTTAATTTGTTGCATAATTTTTAACTGATAATTGCTTTTAAATCATGTTTCCTTGTTTCAAGATTTTGACTTTTATTACCCCGTAAGCTGACTCTAATTACCCGGATATGTGGATAATGAGAGTCAAAACGAAATCTTTGTTTTTTAATTATTATTAAGAAAATGGTTATGATAGCCGAAAACTTCTTTTGTTTCTTGATTAGTTTGTTATGATTATGAAAAATGGGGGGGGGGGGGGGGGGGGGGCAAACGAACATGTAGGACACCTGATGTTAAGAAATCACCACCGTCTATAGACATCAACAACATCAAAAGTTCATTGATCATTCATTCCACCCATGTTTATTTACCCATCTTTTACTATATTTTTTTTGCTTTTTTTATTGCATTACTGTTCTTGCGTTCCTGCAAGTAAGTGAGGTTAATAGAAAGCGACCACCACAGCCCGCATGCTTGTTTGCCACCCGTCGTGGTAGGTATAAAAAACCATGTATCTCTTTTTTCTTAATACTACGTCGGGTGACAAAGTTGAAGAGCTCGACGGCGTCGCTGTGTGTCACATTCTAAACACAAGTTAAGCGACGTTAACCCTAGCTAGTGACTAGATGGGTTTAAATATCTCTGGCTTCTCCGTGCTTCGGAGGGCACGTTAAGCTGTCGGTCCCAGTTTTTGTCCTTCTATAAGCTAAAGCTGTCTATCTATTCTATATACTTATTTAATGTACCTAATTAGTAAATTTTATTCTAAACACTAAATCTCTAGAAAAAATACATTAAAAGTGTTTTTTTTTTAAGTTATTTCTTGTTTACAATGGGTAAATAAATGGGTAAAAAAATATGATAAAGACTGCTTCTAAATCTAATGTGATAACGGGTAACTACAGAACCCTATATTGTGCGTGGCCCGAAACGCACTTGGCCGCTTTTTTAGAGTTCCGTAGTCAAATTTTAAACAATGGAACCTTTTTATCTTTAAACCATATTCGTTGTACGAGTTACCTCGCACATATTATACCTACATCAACATAATTTATTAATAACGCTTGCGAAGCAATAGGTATCCAATTATATTATAATTAATGCAATTTAGGTGAAAACAATAAATCAGTATACGTTTAGCACTCAACGGGTTTGGTTATTAGCTCTCCTCTCCTGGAGTCACCATTCCTATCTAGCATAACCTTCAGCTTTAGCATTTAGCATCAGCTTAACGTTTGGGTAACCCCAACATTGGTCCTTCAAGCTTAACGTAGCGGGACCTAACGCGAGTGAACATTCCGTCGGTCCTGTGAACTAGAACTAGCGCGGTCGGAAGTAGCCTCACGTGGCACTGCAACGTGACTGGTTTCGACAATTTTGGAGACATTTTCCACTAATCTTGAACGTTTTCGCGAACTATTGAACTAATCAGTGTTTGTGAACTATCGTACGAGTTTCCTGAGCCAAGGCGATTGTGGACCGGGAGACTAGCAGCAGCAGTAGCAGCTCAGCATAAAATTTCGTGAGTCGGAAGACTCGCCTAGCAGCGGCATTCAAGTAAGACTGTTCCTTATTTGCTTGGTCAATTACAATGGCGGAGCTCGATGCGCTCTTTGATCGTCAAGCCCATCTCGTCAGCGAAATTCAGCGTATCGGCACTAACTTTAGCAAGGACTCTCAGCATCGTAAAACTGCGGAGTACCTAGAACTACGTTTGGATTCTTTGGATAGCCTTTGGAGAGAGTTCGATGCAAATAACACAAAGCTAGCAGGTATCGAAATTAAAAATCAGAGGTATTTCGAGGAATCTATCTATGAGAAAACGAGACTTTACTATTTTGAACTTCGTACTAAATTAGCTACTTATGAACCTTTTAGGGACGAAAGACCTTCAGGTTCAAAAGCGGGTGCAGAGCAAAAAGTTGTTACTAAACTTGACGAGCTTTTATCTCTTCAAAAAACTAACTTTCGAGCATTCAAGCGATTGGTTATGAGCATTAAGGCGAGTGAGATCAGCGAGAAATGGGAGCTGGAGGATGAGCTGCGCGGCCTTCAGTCTCGGTGGAGCGCGATAGATAAGCTTCATCTGGAGATCGACAACATTCTTCAAGGTGAGGATGATATCTATCAAGACGATTATTTGGTCCAGGAAGCACTCTTCAAGAAAACCTACAAGGGTTATGTCGCCGTATTTATCTGTCTGGCAACTAAGGCGGTTCATCTAGAACTAGTAACCGACCTCAGCACTCCAGCGTTCCTAGCAGCTTTTCGTCGATTCTGTGCTCGGAGGGGAACGCCCTACCGAATGTACAGCGACAATGGAACAAATTTCGTAGGAGCAAAACGAATTCTGGATAAAGAATACAAGTGTATCTTACAGACTATCAATCAAGACCTCTTTCAAAAAGTTAGCGACATGGGCATTGAATGGTCGTTCAATGCACCAGGATGGGCAAGCGCTGGTGGAATCTGGGAAGCCGCCGTCAAAAGCTTCAAAAGACACCTGAAAAGAGTCTTAGGCGAGCAGAAGCTTACCTACGAGGAGTTCTCCACCTTACTCCATCAGATTGAAGCTTGTCTAAACTCACGCCCCTTGTATCCTTTGACCGAAAATCCGGAAGACTCCTACCTCACACCCGGTCACTTCTTGGTAGGTGACAGCTTACTGACTAGACCCCAATCAGAGCCAGACCATATTCCTCGTAACTTACCTGCACGCTGGCAATTAGTGCAGAGTATGAATAAGCAATTTTGGAAGCTTTGGTCAGCGGATTATCTTCAACAGCTACAAGAGCGGACGAAATGGAGAACCCCCTCCAAGAACCTAGCTATTAATGATATCGTACTTATCAAGGACGATAACATACCACCTGGAAAATGGGCACTAGGTCGAATCCTAGAGCTACACCCTGGAGCGGATGGATACGTCAGAGTGGTGTCCATCAAAACTGAAAGCAACATTCTCAAACGGCCGGTGACTAAACTTGCACGGCTACCGGTTGATCCAGCATCCAGCGACGACGCCAACGTCGCCAGTGATCTTCCAACCACTCAAGCATCCCAAGCGACAAGATCTAGTCGTACACGTGGAGGTAATCGCAAGTTGTTTAAAGGTTTACTCACGCTGGCAATTTTACTATTTACCATGATTATATCTCCATCCAGTGCACATAGCTTTTCGAACAGCAATGCGACTTCGTTTAATGACAATAGAGCTTTATACTTTGATAAAATTTCGAACCTGCAGTATATTCGAGATGAATGGAGACTTATAATCTACTATAACCTAACGAACTATTGGCAATCTTTCGAAAACTTAGAAAACAATATTAAAAATCTACAGAATATGACTACTAAGTCTAGTTCACAATATAAGGGAATAGTCAAGCAATTAGCACATGAACTAACAGAAATTGAGCACTATAACCGATTACTACGAACCTCGACAAGCCAGCGAAAGAAGAGAGGTTTGATAAATGGTGTCGGGAGCGTAGCTAATTATTTGTTTGGTGTATTGGATGACAATTTTGCTCAACAATATGCTAAGGATATCGAAAAAATTAATCTAAATACACATCATATACAAAACTTAATAAAAAATCAAACACTAATAATCGAAGCAGAATACAATATAATACAGCGTAACGAAAAAATCATGAACGAGCAGTTTTCTCTAATTAGCCAGCAGCAGAGAAACATGATGGCAGAGGTGAAAGAAATGCGTTCCGACGTCAACAGTTGTCTTTATGTAACATCAACCGCATTATCAGTCAACATTATACTTGAAAATTTGAGACGCATGCAAACCACGCTTATAGACACGGTGACTGATATCCGACACGGTCGCCTCGATACACATTTGCTATCAAGCGAACAACTTGAACGACAAATTAGCTTTATCAAATCTCAACTACAGGATGATTTAAAAATCCCTGTAGAGCCAGGAACTACTCGAGACTTGTATAAAATGCTAAAAGTATTCGCAAGTGTCTTCGAAACATATCTTATTATTGAAATAAAGGTTCCTCTAGTCAGCAGCGAAGTATACGAGCTCGATAAAATTCTAAGCATCCCACAGAGTAGAGGAGCTGATACATATTTAGCAATGCCTGCCTACCCCTACTTAGTCTTTAATCTTCGAAAGGATGTAGCTATCTTTCTTACTGAAAATGACCTTCAAGCTTGTCTTCATATATCAGAAGAAAAAATTCTGTGCAGCCTAGAGATGCCACATTACAAGCTAGATCTGCAACAAAGTATATGCAATATAACTTTAATAAATAACGATAAAACAACATCAGCCTGTATTTATAAACAATCGCCGTGTGCGAATAGATGGGTTAAATTACAGCGCCAGAACGTCTGGCTCTATTCGTGTTGCAATAAATGCAATATTCGCATATTGTGTCAAACTGGAGTAACAGTGAACACAATGACCGGCAACGGCCTTCTTGAAATAGGTCAAGGTTGTACTGTGAAAGGCGACTCATTCTCAATCTATGCTCATAATCATTTCCTGCGAAAAATAAATATCCAATCTAGCATCGAAGCTCCAGAGGGATCCGTCTTGAATGGAATCTCTAATACTAGCGTAACTTTCTACAAATTCACTCCTGAGAATCATGACCAAGAATATCATAAGTTAATGGACGAGATAAATGTCTTAAAAAAGGAATCTACAACTGATCTTAGCATCCATGATATCCACCACTATAGTGTTACCTATGGATTGCTCGCTGCATTATTGGCACTTGGCATTATAGCATTCGTCATTATCAGACGGAGAAGGCTCCGTCGCACTCAAGTTCCTGTTCCTGTTGAGAGGGAGCACCCTACGTGTGAAGTGGATGTACCTCTTGCGTCTAGTGAATACCCAGTGAGAAGTGAGATCAGTGAATTACATAAATCAGTGAGCATGGGCATTCTAAGTGTAGGTAAAGGCGTCGCGCCTCCTAAACCACCGCGCGCGCCGCGGTCAGTGTCGGTTACGATTCCTACTCAATCTTACGGTGAAATTTGGAAGCCCACCGAGGCTTAAATAGCGTATAATGCGTTTTATAATTGGACTTTATTTACACATTAGCTATGTATATCTTAATCTAGCATTAGCATTGTTTTCACCTTGTACCACAAAAAACAAAATATTATATCATTTAAATTAAGCTCAGCTTTATTGTGTGGTTGCTAAAATGTAGGTATCATCTTAGTTAAGCTGCCATCCTCCTTTGTCTTGGTTGGCAAGATATACGAGTTACCTCGCACATATTATACCTACATCAGCATAATTTATTAATAACGCTTGCGAAGCAATAGCTATCCAATTATATTATAATTAATGCAATTTAGGTGAAAACAATAAATCAGTATACGTTTAGCACTCAACGGGTTTGGTTATTAGCTCTCCTCTCCTGGAGTCACCATTCCTATCTAGCATAACCTTCAGCTTTAGCATTTAGCATCAGCTTAACGTTTGGGTAACCCCAACATTCGTACTGCCATAAGGTACGTACTGGCACTTATTTTGTGTGTCAGTGTTCGCTGATAGATTCATTTGAGTGATCATTTTAGTCTCTACGAGTACTGCAATGCAGCGAATGTTGGTTGAGTAGAATAGTTTCAGCTGCTAGTGTGTTGTCACTTGATAATAAGAAAAGCTTAATAAATATCGATCGCCATAAAAGCCACTGGCTGGACCCCGTGGCACCCTCAATTTCACATAAAAGATGAAAAGTAGATGCTCAGGGTGAATTAGAAAAGTAGTTTGTTTGTTTGTTTGTATAACTTTATTGCATTAACCATAATTACAAAGTATACAACTTATATGATTTACAAAGGCGGACTTATTCCTTCAAGGAATCTCTTCCAGCCGACCATTGCTTTTGAGTACTTGAATGGAGCAATGAAAGTAAATTATTGCACTTTTAAACTAATTTTTGTTATTCAATGAAACCTAAATTTAAATGAGAGTATCAATAGAAGGTTCATTGCCATGCCCCTCTTACTCCACTCTTACTCTTACTTGAACCGATGTCGCGTTGGCATACTTACGGTTACCGTGCCTTGTTTACAAAATATACACCTGTTTTTGTATAAATCCATATTATTACTTTCAGGAAACTTATTATATCCCGAGCCAAAAATATGGCAAAAACCAATATATGCCAGGGGAAAATTAGTTGATAAATATAATAACCACAAAAGACTTCTGTGACAAAGTGGACTATTGGAAAAAAAAAAGAAACAACCGATGATGTACGCCACGTGCATCCACTCGATGATGGTAATGTTCAGTCTGAAACTTTGTAATAGTCAGAATCAGATATTTTATACTATGTACAAATATAAATTCTAATGCCTACAAGGTGCTATGAAATCAATTCTAACCCTGGAGACAATTGTTAGGACTCGTCAATTTAAACAATTCTTAATCTCATATATATCAACCATTTGTCCACATTTTTTTAATCAAAGCTTTTTATGAGCCTTGAAATGGATTGAGCGGTTTTGGCGCCATTCGATTATTTTTAGAATATTTTTCTAATCGAGTGGCGCTAGAAACTCGCAGTCGGACTTTAATTATAATGAATGAATATATTTTTTATGTGATGTTTTATAGTTTCTGATGAAGACTATGAAGAAATTAAACTGTGGCTAAAATTTAATAAGAAACCAGTAACCGAAATAATCTAAACGCCGACTGCATGAATTTAAATCCAACAAATAATTAAGGGTTGCTGACATTCTCCAAGAATGGCCATCATACAAATTAAGCATTGGTTATAAGTTGGTAAGTTACGAACTTGTTTAAAATTCCTTATCATCAAAACAACCCATACAGGCTTAATGCTGCTGTCATTACATAAAAACAAAAAAAAACAGGATTGAAACTTCGTGTCATGAGACTTGAGGCCAAAATATATAAGACTATTAAAATAAATACTGTCTATAGGCATCATTGTATCTCTATTGCTGTCTTTGGATTATTATTTTTTACTTCTTTTTCACTATGACGAAGTTTTTCTGTTTTGTTTCAGTTACCTAGTCGCGCTAGGTGGCCCATTAAATATAAAATCGCATATAACAATGAAAATAAAACAGGAACAGCTCAATGGTGTCGTTGTGTCGTATTCTAAACGAAAACACAAGTTAAGCGACTTTGCCCCTAGCGAATCACTGGGTTCTTCTTCATGCTTCGGAGGGCACGTTAAGCCGTCGGTCCCGATTTCCCGAATGTTGTTGAAAGATTACAGTCGCTAAGCTAGACAATACACCACAAGTCGGGAGTTTAGGGATGACGTCAGGCGTCAACCGGTCATCGTAATCCCCGCCCAACAGCCACATCAGGTGTATGGTCTTTATAAGCGGACTCTGAGTTCCGTAGAGCAAGCGTCGGGTGCTAATGGGACAAACGCTATGATGTTTAATTATAACAATGAAAACGAAACATTTGAACGATGATTGAATACTTTATCCTCTTTGTAACATACTCGTCATAGGTTTTATGGTTGGCTTCTATGTTGTGATACGATTTTTTATTTAATGGGGGCAGCACCTAGCAGTTCAGCATTGGCAACAGTTAAATAAAGATTTGCTGTTTACAAATATTTTGTATAACGAAGGTATCTAATCAATAGTTTTACGTATAACTAACTTATTGGCTCAAAATTAATAATATACAATTACTCTGAGCCAATAACTTAGTTTGTTGATTGACAGATAGGATCTAGAATACTCGACGTGGCCTACAAAGATTTCACAACTTTTGACGGTGACTAAGTGCCGGACTTGGCAGCATTAGTATGTCATAGTATGTTGTTGACGGGATTTTTTATTCCTGTTATGAATATTTAATTATTGGGTTTTACTTTTTTTTAGATTGAATTGGATTTCATCAAGAAATTTAGTGACGAGACTGATATATCTTTATTTCGGAAGTGGCCTGAATTTCTCGAAAAGGCTATCCCTATTTTCATACTTATCAAGGCTGCTGAAAATTTTACAAACATAATAGAAAATAATCCCAGTGAAGGTTGGTTACAAGAACTTATAGGAACTGTATGTCACTTTAAACTTGATTAATTGTGGCTATTTGGTACGTGTAAGTGTATAAAATACTTAATAAAATTTACTTTATGGTATTAAAATTCTTTTATTTAATACATTTACCTTTTATATATTATCTGATTATGCAACTTTTGTACTGTATTTAAATTTGGTTATTTAACTTATTTTAGTTTACTAGTGATAAATAATGCGTGTATGTACATCTGAAATAGCTTATACACATGTTGTCAATGTTGTTTTTGGTGTTATGTGTAAGTATTAACTACCGTTGTTTTGTTGATGGGTTTATTATGTTGAAATTTTGCATTTTATTCTAGTGTTTGGGTAAACTCAAATCCCTTTTAATTTACGAATAATCCATTAAATTTGTTGTTATTCACTATATTTTACTATTGTAAGTTACGTATTATTTTCCCGCTATTATCTTCTATCGACCAAGTTTAATATTGTTTATTTTGTAAATATACAATATTAAATAATAGTGTTTATTTTGTAATCGACTACCAACTAATTTAATTTTTTTCAGTTTCTATTTGTTTGATTTGTATTTAATTTGGCAGATAATACTACATCGCTCCTGATATAAACGTTGGAATTCTCTTATTAAATAAGTATATAAAAAAGTTAACATTAACACTTAAATCATGTTTACTCTTTTGTAAATTTACCCAAAATTTCGATGTTTCCACCAGTTGCGATATTATCTGTCAATTGAACACGCTACAGGTTTTATAAATAGGAACTTGTAAAAAAACAAAACTTATTTGATAGTTGTTAATAAAACTAACACTAATAAAGTTTACATAAGTTGTTTGTTAAAAACACCAAACTTAGCCTGATAATATTTATAAAAGTCATCTGGGAGATAATACCTAACCTACATTAGTAGAATATAGAATGGATAACTGACAAATATAACCAAATCTACTTTAGTATAACATACAAAAGCTGTTTGGTGTATAATGCTAAAATACACTAGTAGAATATACAAAAGCAAATAGTCGATACTACGAATCCTTCAAATAAAACCAAATTTTCTCTAGTAGCATATACAATGGCTAACTGATAAATATAACCAAATCCACTTTAATAAAACATACAAAAGCAATTTGATGAATAATACCAAGTAAACGCTAGTAGAAAATACAATAGTCGCATTGTCAATGATACGTAACCTTGAATAGTAAAATTTACAAAAGTCGTGTGGTAGATAATATTAAATCTACATTAATAGAATATGCAACAGCTAACTGATACATATAACCAAATCAACTCTAGTAAATCATACAATAGCAATTTGATGAATAATACCAATTAAACACTAGCACCAGGGGTCGGTACCAGAAGCGTGCACGTCGCGACCCTGCCAACACTGGATTGCAATTCCAACACTGGATTGCAATTCTGGACCTAAACACAAACCGCACAGACACGCGGATTATCAGTGCGGATTTAAGTGCACGCGGCGGTGGGGGCCGCCACCCACCACGCAGCGTCCAACCTGGCGGGTCGAGGAGAGCTGAGTGTCGTATAGGCACTTGGAATGTGAGAGGTGGATTACAAGATAAGATGAATGAGTTGATAAATATTATGAACGAGAGATGCCTAGATGTCTTGTGTGTGTCAGAGACCAAGCGAAAGGGAAGCGACGTCGAAGATCTGCCCGGTGGCATGATGGCCCTGTGGTCCGGGGTGAACCAGGACGATCATGCCAGCGCTAGCGTAGGCGTTGTACTTTCATCTCGCTTGGCCGCTGGTGTGAAAGATTACGATTTAGTAGGGCCAAGACTTCTCTGGGTTAAAATAAAACTGGGGATAACGCAAGTCTTTTTGGTTGCAGCTTATGCTCCTGTAAGCTCTAATAGTCCCCAGGAGCTCGAGAAGTTTTGGAAGACCGCAAGGGGTGTTCTGGATTTGGCTGATGCGAATGAACGCAGATCTGAATGGATCGGTTGGGACCAAGCGAAGCAGTTATGAGGCTGTGCTTGGTCCATACGGAGATGAGAGTGAACGATGCTGGTAAGTTACTTTTAGAGGTATGTATGGAACGAAACCTCCTTGTGTCGAACACGTTCTTCCATCACAAGGATATTCACACGTACACATGGAGACGGAATGAACAGAAAAGTGTGATTGATCTGATTTTGATAGATGGACGTCTCCGAAAGTCGTTAATACAAGAGCCTTCAGAGCCCCACTCTTGAAACGGACCACTATCTGGTGATAAGCCGATTTGTGGGCCTTTTCAAGAAGTGGAGGCACTGGCGAGTGCGTATTCCTTTCGGAGATTATGAAAGAATAAGAAGTGAAAGTTGGAAGATGAAAGTGTGAGGAGTACGTATGTACGTCTAGTCAGTGAAAGACTTGCGAACGTGAGTCTTTCCGACTCAGATGTAGACGAATGTTGGAAAGTTCTGAAAGAAAGTATGGCGCACAGTGCGAAAGAAGCATGTGGATGCGCAAAGAGACGTAGAACACTGAAAGGAGATGCCTGGTGGGATGCGGATGTTCAATCCTCCGTGGATAAAAAGAGGAGAGCGTGGCTGGATTACGTATCATCTTTGCACGAGAGTGATAGTATGAAAGAGAAGAAGAAAGAAATTTACCGTCAATGCAAGAATGAAACCAAAGCTTTAGTGAAAGAGAGGCGTGAAAGACTACTTATGAATGAGGAAGAGTGGAGAGTGGAAGGATGTAGGAGCCGAGGAAGACCAAGACTAACCTACCATGACCAAATTGGTCGTGTTTTATCAGAAGGTGATGTCAGGAGCCTTAGGAACCGGCGAGCGTGCATGAAAAGAGCTATGAATGTGAAAGAAGCGAGTGAAGTATGTAAGGACCGCGTCTTATGGCGCTCGGTTCTCTCTGCCTACCCCGCAAGGGACCTGGCGTGAAGATATACATACAAACACTAGCAGAAAATATAAAAGCTGAATTGTGAAAAATATGAAACCTTGAATAGTAAAATTTATAAAAGCAGTCAGGTAGATAGTACCAAATGTACTATAATAGAATATACAATAGCTAACTGTCGAATATAACCAAACAACTCTAATAAAACATACGAAAGCATTTTGGTGAAAACTAATAGGTAAAATCTAGTAGAATAAACAACAGGCAATTGATAAATATAACCATATTTACTCTAATAAAATATGTTAGAGCGAATGATCTGCTATATTAAACCTACACTAGTGAAATATACAATAGCTAACTGATAAATGTAACCAACTCAACTCTAGTATAACATTCAAAAGCTTAATGGTTGATAGAAACAAATCTACCCTAGTAAAATATACGAAAGCCCTTTGATAGAAAATGCCGATTGTTTAATACAAATACACATAAAACTATCTTATAGATAATATAAAAGTAACGAAATGGAATTCAGTATGAATTACAAAAATATTTGATCGATAATACGAAAGTACTCGTAACAAAATTGGCGTTCTGTATGAAATACAATAGTAACTATGTCATTATTATAAAATTTATTTTAGTAATTATTACAAAAGTAACGCAATATTTTTTTTTAAGAATCTCGACGTAACGAAGTTTAAGCAAGACTTTGGTAAAAACAACAAAATATTTTGATAAATTTTACCTATAGATTGTAGATATAATATAGTACAGTTTATCATACCAAATAATAAATTTTATTATTTTTACTGGTACTTCATTTAACCTTTTTTAATTGGTAAAATCAACTTAAGTCAAAGGTAGGACCCAATTCAATCGGCGACTTTGGTGAATTTTATTAGGAATCTGGGAAATCCAACTAAAGATTTTTTTCAATGCAACAGGCTGTTATTTTGGAACAGGTTTCTAAAACTGTTATTTCATTGGCACTGGAACAGGCGTAACAGATTTCTTATTTTATGTTACAGACCGCTCCTACCCGATGCCTGACCGTATATGATAGTTGGTAGCAAAATAATAAAAAATAAAATCACTAACGCCACTAACAACAAATTAAAAACACAGGAATGAACTCGGTTGAAAGAGGCGCGACCACATCAGCTGCGTTTGAAATGGGAGAATTTGAAGAAAATCTCGCGCAGACGCAGCACTAATATAAGAATAAACAACATTCAGGTATGTTTTCTTAAATATTTATCAGCGACATATATATATAATATATATATATATATATATTTTTTTTTTTTTTTTTTTTTTTATCTTGCACCTTGAAAGGCGCGTGCGAGCCTCGAGCTACTAGCTCTTTGCTCGAGCCGGTCTTCAAGGGTGAGCCACCCTTGAGTATTTTTAGTCCGCTTACGCGGCTGTGGGAAAGTATAGGATGTTTGTTTGGACTGACTGACTATGCAGTGTGATATTGCCTTCTAAGGGCCGACAAGAATACATAACAATGTATGCAACATATGTTGCCAATTGTAAAACAAGGGTAGGGATGGGTAAGGTTGACTGGGATGGGATAAACCACGCCGTACAACGCAGAACAATAGGAAGTCAAGAATGTGGTCGTGATGTTATTTTCATCACGGCCTCATTCCTGACCCCTCAACAATAACCCTGACGCCGCTAGAGATATACATGACTAGAAAACCCCCAGATACATACAGGAGCTCCACCCATGTATTACTCGCCGACGCCAGTGTAACAACAAGCCGAAGTTGGGTTTGTAGATAGCTGTATATACCTAGGTATATTCATCTATTTACTTTAACTGTAAGAGAAAAACTTTTTATTATTAGTGCATGGTATAACTGCATTTGCGAATGCATAAGTAGTGGTAACACAAGGTAGCATAAGTCATGGGTTTGTAACGTAAGGAGTAATCATGGATTTGTACAAATGAATTTAATTTATTTTTTGTGAAGTTAAGTTGTTTTGTTTGTAAGTTAAGGTTAAGTAATTTTTTCAAGTTTTTTTCAAATAAAATTTTAAAATTAAATTTTTTGTTTGATTTTACTAAAAGATAGGTATATGACAAGTTTAGTCTATTAATAGATCTCTAGGTCCGTCGCGACGCTCGTTATCAGGTGGCCTAGTGTGTAGCGGGGCTATGCCTTTTATATGGTCGAATTTAGAGCGGTCAGCGCGATCGAACATTGCTCGCGTCATATCCACTATGAATTGATGGATAGTCCGAATTTTTACGTCCCGAGCGATTACTTCGTTTTTAACATATCTACCAGCGTTGGTGCAAATTCTCAGCGCGACGTTCTGTTTGGTTTGCAACCTTGCCCTCTGGTTTTCCGAACAAAGTGCGTACCACGCGGGAGCGGCGTATGTGAGCCTACTACGTACGTATGTTTTATATATGGATAGTTTCGTCCGTAGTGGCAGTCGTGAGCTGAGGACCGGTCTCAGTGCCCCGTATGCGGCCTTTGCCTGGGTGGTGGCGTGGTTGACCTGTGCCACCATACTCAGAGAACGATCGATATAGACGCCCAGGTATCGCACTTTGCTTTCCCAGCTTATAGGTTGGTCCCGCAGTGTTAACGGAGGCGGAACGCGCTTCGTGCCGACCTGTAGCGCGACTGTCTTTCCCACGTTGACAGCCATGCGCCACATGTCAAACCATTCCGGAAGTACGTCCAACAGCCTTTGCAATCTATTTGCCGCGATTAGTGGTTTTCTGGAAGCCGTAAAATAGGCGCTATCGTCCGCGAACAATGCAAGCATTACTCCTCTTTCCCCCTCGCGCCTTTGCGCCTCGGGCAGTAGAGGAATATCGTCTGTATACACCGCGTATAAAACCGGAGACAGGCAACTTCCCTGTGGTACTCCTGCCAAGATGGGTCGTGCTTGTGATTCTTGTCCCTCCACGCAGACCTTGAAGGACCGTCCGTTCAAAAATGAGGCTATCACTCGCACAAGTTGATGCGGCGTGCTTGTGTGTTGTAGCAGTTTGAAGATTAGCCCTTCGTGCCATACCCGGTCGAAGGCTTTCTCTATATCGAGGAATACTCCGACCGAGGTACGGCCGTGGTTTCTCTGGTCAACAAGATAGTGAAGCACGCGCGCTAGTTGGAGCGTCGTCGAGTGCCCCGCTCTAAAACCAAATTGTTCCTCCCTTGGTATGATGAATTGTCGTAGGCGGTATAACACAAGACGCTCAAACACTTTAGAACTATGTGCGAGTAGTGTTATAGGTCTATAGCTTGATGCGTAGCGGCGATCCTTTCCCGGCTTAGGAAGAACAATAACGCGTCCGGGAGTCCAACAGCGGGGGAAGTGTGCAGTTCGCAGTATACCGTTGGTGATTTTTGCGAGCGCTACTATTCCTTTACGGGGAAGTTGCTGCAACATTGGTATTGTTATTCCATCTGGACCCGGCGCTTTCCGCCTCGGGAATCTGCGCAGTACTCGTCTAACTTCGGCCGGTGAGACAAACATGTTTCCTTCCAGTGGCGGCGCCGGAGTCTCGAGAAATTTTTTGACACGGTGCACCACGTGCATGTGGTGTTCACGGACGTTGTCAGGTAAGCTGGGTGGTTCCGGGTTCGGTTGAAATGTGTTGGCCAGATGTTCGGCCAACACCTCGGCCCTGTCACTGGCTGTGTATTTTCTGTCGCCATTTGCGTCGTATAGCGGGCTTATGGCGGGTCGGGCTTTGGTCAGCTGTCGATTTAACTGATAGAGGTTCGCTCGGTCCTCTGAGACAGTGTCTATCAGCGCCTCCCAGGTCGCGCCGCGCCATGTCTTCACTCGTATCGACAGCTGTTCGGTAACACGATTCAGTTCTTGCTTAACACGTGGGCACCTTGTTCGCGACCAAAGTTTTCTCAGCTCGCGTTTATTTTTGACAATTTTTTGAATATCTCTCGGGAGTTCGCGCGTAAAGTTTGTTGTTTGAGGGGAAGCTGAGGAGGACGCCGCCTCTTTGGCTGTTTGAATAGCCGTTGTGAGATGTACAACAGCGGCTTCGACTTCTTCAGCAGTTGTTAGTTTGCCCCCGAGAGAGAAGTTTTTAAGTTTTTCAGCGTATATTTTCCAGTTGATTTTGGTACGAGGCGCTCTATGTACGGTATGTGGAGCGTCCATATCGACCCTAGCCATAACAGGGAGGTGCTGTGAGTCGATGGAGTACAGAACCTCCAACGACACGCAGTGAGCCAGCGATTTGTGCAGCAGGATATCTAACACGTCAGCAGAATGGCGTGTGTTTGTCGGGATGTGAGTCGGCGACGACGGTCCTATGACTACGTATCCGTTGTTTTGGGCGTCGAATTTTAATGAGCGGCCCGCTGGGTTTGTTACCCTTGATCCCCATAGCGGGTCTTTTGCGTTGAGGTCTCCCATTACAATGGTAGGGCTGTTTCCATCAAATATGTTTCGAAAATCCTCTGTATGAATTAGTGGTCCCGGGGGTCGGTAGCACGCGAAGATTTTCATTTCTTCTTCACCTGCCCTTAGCCTTACTCCTATGTTGGCCAGGGATTGGAAGGGTAGGTGCTCCAGCTCTTCGTGTATGCAGTTTCTGCGGACCAGCACCGCTGTGCCTCTGTAGGGGTATCCTGCCGCCGTTTGCTGGTCTCTGCGGTACACGAAGTAGTTGGGTATTCTAAATTGCTTCTTGGGAGAGAGTTTAGTTTCTCCCAGCAGTACAACATGTGGGTCGTATTCTTGGGTAAGCAATCTCAAATCCTGGGTTCTTGCATCGATTCCCCCGGGATTCCAGTATATAATTCGCAGCTCGTTATCCACGGTTGGTGAGTATCTGCGTGAGGGCGTTAGTGGCCGCCGACCAAATATCGACGCCGGCCGCTATTTCACGTAACATATCAACCAGTATTCCTACGAGTATTGCTATTGGATCTCTGGTTGATTGAATGTTTAGTGGGCAGGGTGTATCACGTGCAGCCTTGGCTGTTTGTTGGGTCATACTTGGATCGGTTTGATTTCTTTGTCCGGGTATATTTCGCGATGTTTGCGTTTGTATTTGCGCTAGGGCGCCTATCAACCCCGCCCTAGCCGCTTGGGCGCCGCCTAACCCCGCCCCAGTGTTTGCAATGCCGCCTAACTTTCTCTGCGCTGTGTTTGTAAACACGTTAGTTTGCGTTCGCGGATACTGGGTGGCGCTACTGTCGCGGTTGGTCTTGTATATAGTACTTTTGAGCAACAGGTTGGATTTGCTAGTTTGATTATTCCTACTAGGCGATTGCCTGCGGGATGATGGACAACTTTGGGTTTGTATTTTAGGTTGACTTGGGAAGGCGGCCTGGACATCGCCCCCGTCTAAAGTATTTTTTGCGCGTTTACGATTTCTTCGTTTTTTGCGTTTTATGTTTTGACCCGAGTTCGCGGGGGGCATCAACGTAGTGGGTTTTGTACTAGCGAGTATGTTTGTTTGTTTTGGTCGGCCCCTCTTGTCTCTTCCTGTCTGCCATCCTTCTGCTACTTCCTCCGCAGTCAGTTGCGCGGTTTGTATGCGTGCGGGTTGGTCACGGCCGAGGGGGGGAGGGGGTGGGGGGGGGGGGCCTGAGAGCTGTATGCCTCTCCTTCTTGCCTCCCTGCGCAGCACAGCACATCGTTTGTCGTTTGCTGCGTGCGCTTTTCCACAGTTTGCGCAAGTTGGTGTCCCTTCAGTTCTGTCTACTGGGCAGTTGGCACAGGTATGTTCTCCGGCGCATCGGATACACTTCTGGGTTCTGTAACAGTTATTTGACGAGTGTCCAAAGCCTTGACACCGGTGACACTGGGCCAAACGTTTGGTATTGCGCCATGCTTCAATAGTAATGCCCGGCATATACATTAGCTCATTTATAGCGTACAGACGTGCGAGTTCCGGCTCTGCAAGGTGTTCTAGTTGTATGTGAAACACGCACCCGGCTCGGCCTACGTTCGATGTAATGGGCCGTACGTGTTTCACAGTAAATCCTAGCGAGTCGAAGGCGGCTTTGATGTCTTGCTCAGCTGTATCCTGTGGCAGACCGCGTAGTGCGATTTTTGTTGGCAGTTCTTCAGCCACTGAATAGCAATACCACGTGATGGAAGCATCTTTTTCAGTTAGCTCTCGTAGGTAGGCTTGAATAGTTCTATATTCCTCCGGTGTTTTCGGAATAAAACGTACTCCTTGTTTAAAGGGTCTCGCGTTTGGCGGCTGTCCGATCTTGGTGCGCAGGATGCCAAAATGATGAGGCCAGTTCGGCAGTCTCTCCACAACAATTGGTGGGTAACCTTTTATTTTAGGTACTGCTTGTACCGGAGGTGTGGGTGCTCTGGATGGCGGATTTGTATTCTGCCCGCTTGTGGCCGGTTGTGCAGCGGCGTTGGCATATGTACGTCCGTTGCGAGCAGTGAGTACTTGTTCTGGTTGGGCCCTGTTTTCGTCTAGTTGACGGTACGACGTTTGGTTGTGGTCGTCCATTATGACTTCGAACTCGGGACGGTCGTTGTCGAACACAGGTTGTGGTGGCGAGAGTGAAAACTCTGCCATCTCGGCGTGCACTCTCTCGGGGGTCGGATTTTCATTTCCCGAGGCATATTCCTCTTCAGCAGACTCATGCCCGCTTAGTCTAGGAGACTGGATTGGTGGCAGTATTTTCCTGGGCTTTCTATCCCTTGGTGGTAGTGGTGTTGACTGTCTATCCTCCTCCGGGGTAGTCAGGTTGGCCGGTGTTTGCTGTGATTGCCTGAGTGAGGAATCGTCGTCATCGTCTTCTTCATCGACCTGTTTGGTGCGTTTTTTATCGTGTGCTATGCTTCCATCCGAACTGGCGGACTGTGGGTGGTCACGCTTGCCGCCGGCGTGCGAGCCAGCTGACTTCTGTTCGTCTGGAGCAGCAACTGAGGTATGTGCGGGTGGCCCTTGGAATCCTAGTTCTGAGGCCTCGAGCATAAAGATTTTGCCGGTGGTTAGTTCGCGCACCGCGATCTGCCTTCCGCCAAAGGGTGGTTTGCGGGTTCTTCCGCGTTGAGGGGCCGACGTAGACGCTTCTGGTTTAGGCATCCTAGGAGGGATGTCGTCCGGCGACTCTGGAAACGCGGGTTTTTCCGGCGAGTTTGACATTTTGCGCGGTGAATCGGTCTAAGCGCGCCTAACAAAAACTCAGATGACGTCCTTGCTATCTGTAAGATAGCTGTCCGCCATCCAATATCCGCCAGACGAACCTACTTTGGGTTTATACTGGTTGCATCATGCTGGGCAGATGCCTCCAGTACAAACCCTGTTGTGCTAACCTCCCCCCCCTCGCGGAGGAGGGGGCTCGCACAACGAAGACAACACAATACAACAACACTGTACTCCCGTCTCGGCTAAAACGAGCCCGGGTACAACACGAATATAAAAGTAATAACACAGAATATAAAATAATAATATAGGCACGGGGGTGCACGACCCCTATGGACAGACACAAACAACAAGAGCTAGTATGCTTGGGCTAAGTTAGTAATCTTTGTAAAAAGATTCTTAACTAGCCCAGTCAACGCGCTAGGAGTGCACCAAGATCGCTGACCAATGGTGAGCTCCGAATCCTACCGAGTACCCCCGAGTGACCCCGATCAGAAAACTACGTTCACCGAACGGGACCACCGAGACCAACGACAAGGACGCAGAATAGGAGTGTCGTGCTGCGAACAGCGAAAGTGGCCAGCCACGCTTTCCCTTCCCTGGAGCGAGCTCACAGGGCGGTACCGGCGTTTTACTGCTAACCGTTTAACGAGCTGTCGTGCCGCCGAGGCTACACAGACAAGCAAGTCCAGACGACTCCTATATATATATATAATATATATATATATGTCGCAGAGGTAGCAATACCATATTGAGAAGCCCGGAAGAAATCAATGCCCGTGATGCTAGTTTTAATAATAACGGATGAAAATGTCAAGTCGGCGCTTGGGTGGAATCAACATCGTTGAATTGGCAACACCGGTTGTGTTTGTTATGGTTTGCTCGAAATGTCGGTTGTGGTCAGTTGTCAAAAACGTCAAGAAGAGATACCGTCATTGGAAGCGGCATTACGAATCGAGCAATGGAGCCAATCGCACGTGTCGCATCCACCGCATTTTGAATCCGTTGTAATCTACGATCTAAGCATAACTTTGGTTAAAAGTATTGTGGTAATTGGCTGATTAAATATTGAGAAGATTAACTACACTGGTATTTCGCTTTATTCGCCATGAACAACGAGCCACCTGACGACAATTATACCCACGTTCCGACATATATATATATATATATATATGTGTGTGTGTATATATGAGCTCAGTGGATAAATAACTGGTCTAGTGACCAACAGGTCCCCGGTTCGAATCGTGGCATGTACCAATAAATTTGTGAAAAGACGTGTGACCTTACCTAAGAATGATCTGGGTTGTGGAGGTGAGACGGCAGTCGCTTCATTTAAAAATCAGTATGTTCACCAAATCCTTAGGTTTAGGTAGCAAACCCAGCCAATCCTAACAGATTGGAAAACGGGATAAGACGATAAGGTCATGATTCTTAAGTTCAATAGTTCAAGTGAAACACATTTATAAATTTGTATTTATTTTACTTTCCAATCTTATCTAGGTAGTTGTTGTATTTGTTAATATTAGACATAAAATATTTCATTTAACTTGCTATACATACTCTTGTTGCAAACTGGAGGTGGTGTTCCAGACTATATACCTCCAGATGACATTTTAGATCGAGTTCTCAGTTTTATTGGGAGCACAGCCACCGGATAGTGTACCATTTGGGAATGACAGGGAACCGTAGATATGGTTTGTTGTTAGTGGTGGTATTGGCGAAGATACGAGTAGCAGTAATAGTGATGGCATTCGTGATGAGAGTATCGGTGAGACTGTCCATGTGGTGATGGATGATAACATGGTAGGACCTAGCGTTCAGTCAATACAAAATAATATTGTAGTGACTGAACGTGAAGTGCCTGTGTACATCAAGACACCCAAAACACTAAGAACACCGTAGCTTAGATTTGACACACCAACCGAAAACAGTAATACCCCTTCCACACGATACAATTTTACGTCCAATTTGATTAGATTGGCAATCAAATTGTGTAGTATGGACGTAAATAAGAAATTCAAGGTCATCGGTTGGTCCGGACCACCCGACTCGATTGTGTCCAATGAAATTGGGCGGTGTGGACGCTAGTCGGCCAATTTTTTGACGCAGTCACCATGCAAGTGCCATGGAGAGCGGTCGTGTGAAGTGCCTTATTATCGTGTATTTTGTTGTACCTAGTGGTTTCAATTCAAGATGGACTACGAAAATAACGGCAACGACAATGTATCCATTCGTACCACGGAAAGTAATGGAGGAGATTTTAGATCTATATAAAGATTTGCCATGTCTTTGGGATGTGTCCAATCAATTATACAAAAATAAGCAAGCAAGGCATAATTCGCTAGAATTATTGCTAACTAAATGGAAATCTATTGAGCAAAATATCACCTTGGAGTTAGTGAAAAAAAATCGAAAATATGAGAACTACTTTTTTCGGGAACATAAGAAGGTAGGTATTTAAAATTATTTGTTACATCTTTAAATAAGCACAGAATACCTAATAGTACTACGTAGTATATAAGAAAGTCGTGTTAGTTAAGTACACCATTTATAACTCAAGAACGGCTGTACCGATTTGGCTGACCGATTTGGTGGGGAGGTAGCTTAGATCCAGGAGACGGACATAGGATACTTCTTCTTCTTTCTTAATATTTTGGCAATCAGTCACAGTCTAGATATTTGGCTGGAAATTGGTGGGAAGGTAGCATAGAACCAGGAGACGGACAAAGAATTTAATGAAAATAATTCTCCATAACATTAATAATTTTTCCAAGTCTTGTATTATTTGTATTTAAATTTATTACATTATAGTAATCATCTGCGTTCGTTACATATGTGAGTCGAAGCAAGTAAATCAACGGGCGCAGCTGCTGCCGACGTGTATAAACCAGCACTGTGGTATTACGAACACTTAATGTTTTTGATTGAAAACCACACAGCGAAGAGAGATGGGGTCGATACAATTGAGGCTGATGATACGAAAAATGTAAGTTTTATTACGTAGTTGTATAAATTAATCACAGCGGACAATATTTACCATTATTTCTTGAAAGTCTACAGCTCCAGCTCCATTAAAAAATGTAGTAAATATGTCTCGCACGCGTTTTCCATCCTCTGTTTGTAGTCTTTGACTATTACCTTGAAGACTCAATAGTTGTGAATGTTCTCGCCACTGTCCGGGCTGCAATTTGTTGTTATCAAAATCTTCGTAATCAACACAATGCTGCATGCAATGTGATATATAATTTTTTGATTTTTGTCTTAAAAAATTGTGTAAATAACAAAAGTGGCTTTAACTACTTTGTCCACATTTTTCAAATTTAACAAAATTGGTTTTCTATAATTGGTTAAGTATTCGGAAACGTGCTGCAAGTATACCAAAAGTATTTTCGACCACCCTTCTCGCTCTGGAAAGCCTGTAGTTGAAAATTTTAGTTTCTTTTGTTAAGCCTTTCTGTGGGAATGTTTTTTATGATATGCTTATTAATGGCAAATGCGCTATCTCCGATGAACACATATGGAGCAAATATATCTGTGCCCGGTAAAGTAGATTCTTGTGGAATATTCAATTCGCTTTTAATGAGTTTCTCGTAGAACTTAGTGTTTTTTAAAACTCCACCATCAGACACACTTCCATTTGTTCCTGTATAAATATATAAGAACTCATAGTTAGCGTTAACCACTGCAAATAACACCACGCTAAAAGTTTCCTTATAGTTATAAAACAATGATCCTGGAGGCTTTATAATTACATATTATATATGTTATATATGTTTCCCATCCTTGCTACCGATACAGTGATGAAAGTTCCACATTGTCTCAAACTGTTTTGCCACTACTAACCATTCTTCTTCTGTTTCAGAAATCTGAAAGAAAAAACAAAAGAAATAAAAAGCAACAAATAGATGTGCAAAGTAAGCAGTTAAAACTCCTGGAGTCAAAACAATTACTATTGTCTCAAGAAGATCCCACAGAAAGTATAGCAAAAGCTATGGCTTTGCAACTTAAAGACATGTCAAAGTTACAGAGATGTATTGCAGAAAAAATAATTTGTGAAGTAATGTTTTATGGCAAATTAGATCAGTTAACAGTCAATTCTTCAATAAGTTTGAACGTCAATCGCACATCATCTTATCACTCATCATCACCGGTAAATACAGGTTTACAGGCTCGAAGACATATCTATATGCCAATGGTATCACCTGCTTCGGAATCCAGATCTACACCATCACCCTTCCAATCACTAGACACTATACAGCAAATAACATTGACTCATGTAATCCAGTTGTATTATCTATACCTGAGACCGATAGTCAACCTCTATCTACAGGAAACGAAATAATCTCTACACCGCTGTCTTCCAATATACCTATAGGAAACCAATCATTCTCTCCACAGCCAAAAGGTGACGGAAGTCTTTTGGCAGATTTTCTGATACTAAATAAGAAACCCTAGTAAAGTTTTGCCTATGTAGTATTTAATTTTTTTTTTAAATATACACACATCAAAAGTGTCTAGGGATCAAGCATTTTTATGCGGATTTCTTGAGATTGAGATGTGGCTTTGTAATAAAAAAATATATAAACGTATACTACACTGGAGAACCCCTGGACGCCAACAGCGATTAAAATCCTGCCAGGAAGTCCATCCTTATAGTGGTGGAACCATCATGGTATGGGCGGGTATTTGGATCGGCGGAAGAACTGAGTTGATTTGGATCAGAGGCAACCTCAACGCTCAAATTTATGCTGAGACGATTGTATCAGACGTCATCGTTCCTCTACAAGTGCAAATCGGTCCCTTATTTCAGTTAATGCATGATAATGCACGACCGCACACCGCAAGAGTTGTAAGACAGACTCTCGCCGCAGCTAACATCAATGTCATGCCCTGGCCTGCTCAGTCGCCAGACTTGAACCCGATTGAGCATGCATGGGATATGCTACAGAGAAGAGCTCTGCCGAATATGGAGGGTATCCAGTCGCAAGAAGACCTTTTTTTGTTGTTGCAACGAACATGGGCGGCCATTCCACAGCGTGATTTGGATGAACTCATTTTGAGTATGCCAAACCGATGTTCTTGTGTTGTTAGTGTTCGCGGTAGAAACACGGATTATTAATTGTTTAAGTTACCCAATAAAATTTTAAAGAAAACTGTTATTTCAGTCTTTTATTCGAACTTTAATGTTAGTGGTTCAAATGTCAAAAATCCCTTTATTATGAAAATGGCAAATTTCTTTATTAATGCAAAGGTGACTTGGTTTATCGTTACTGTAGACAAACGAAAACACTTTATTTGATGAATCCTTAAAGAAAATTTTAATTAATATCAATCAGGAGAAAAGTTATTGCAAAAATATATGTTGATCCCTAGACACTTTTGATGTGTGTATGTATCTTGCATTATTTGTTTTGTTATTTATCATAGCAGTTAACTGTGACATCAACAATAAAAAAATATTTTCTTACCTGAATGTTTTTCTTCAAGACCTTACAAATAGCATCACATGTTTCAGGTATAATCTCAGACATTAACTGTGTAGAAATTGCACTGCTAAATCTGAGTTCCTTATAGTCCCTTCCTGATGCTAAATATTTAAGTGTGACTATTAGACGCTCCTCAGAAGAAACAGCTTCTCGCATTATAGTGTTTTTCTTAGTGATATACGGACTTACTAAATTCAATAATTCTTGAAAGGTTTCGTGATCCATTCTCATAAAATTTCTGAAATCGTCACTGTCCAGCTCTTTAACTATATTTACGTGACTCAGTTGCTTTCTTTTTAACAACCATTGTTTGGTCCATAGCCTTCTTTTTCTTTTTTTGTCATCTACATTTGTAGTTAGAGCCAAAATTAACCCAAAATTTTTGCTTCTTGTTAAGAGGCATCTTGGTCAAGTCCGTTCAGCACAGGCAGTCAACAGAAACTAAAATTGGCGATCTTTTTGAATACAGTGTGGACGGGCAATCGGATTGTAGCCAATTCAATTGGCAAATCAGATTGGCAATCAAATTGTATCGTGTGGAAGGGGTTTAATATAAGTTTTATTAACATGTATCAAGTATATTTAATTGTTAAAAATTAAGCTAATTATAGCCCTAGCCCGGCCTCTGTGCGTAAGAGGAAAATAAAAAAAAGATAAAAACATTTATTTGCCAATAGGCCCTTACAGGCACTTAGTCACGTCTTACATTCTTTAAATTAAATCATATTGTATCTTAATAATTTTCTATAGTTTTTTTTTTACTTTTTTAATCTCTTTTTTTAAATTTCTAATCTCTCTTTTTTAATCTACCAGCATTTCGAAAATGACCATTGGCGAAGAAGAAATGCCAAAAAAAACTTACCAATATGGGTCATTTTTTCATCGTTAATATATATTACAATAAATATATGTGAGTGTACATATAGTGAAATCAAACAATTAAAGAAAAAGATATGTTAATACATGTGCATGTGCTGAATCATTTAGATGATTTAATATGGTCACCACCATGTCTGTCTATTAAAACTTTCAAACAAAAGTAAACAGTATATTATGTATAACGCCCATCTAGCTAGACTAATTTCTTCTAATTTGATTAGTAATTTAAAATTAACACTACAATACACGCGCGGTCTACTATTGTAGACCAGGGTAAGTTTTTTTGCTATAACTTTTTCCTTTAGCGCGCTAGAAACTATCGATTCTAGGGAAGCCTCCTCTGGTATATTTGTCAACACCTCAGTACCCCGCACGCACCCTGCGCGTACGCACGAGCTAGCAATTTGCCGGGCCTACTAAAGTAGTGCGCGCGTGTATTGTTGTAACAAAATCAAGTATGTGACTTTTAGTAAAATATAGATTTATAACGCTATAATAATATTCTCTAGTTATTAATAGTGCACTTATGTATGTAACTACATTGAATTATCATTATTTATATATTGGTTGCAAATTGTAAAATTTGTATTTTTCTTATTTTAGTGTATTTTTATAGATTTATATCCCATTACATTATGGATTATTCACATGTGGAGAGGTGGCTGCATGAGCTAGATAGTGAAGATGAAGAAGTGGTTGAGAATGAAGATGATGAAGTTCAGCCAGAACCAGACTTACAGGCCCTAGGCCACGAATCACAACTCCATGAGGAAAGATTGAGTGAATCTGACAATATATCAGATTCAGATAACGCTCCACTTTCGCAACTAGCAACCGGAAGGCGCAGTCCGTTTATAAATTGACGAACGGAACTATTTGGCATAAAAATGTACCATCAGCAACGTGAACTCGAGTCCAAAACATTAGGATAAGACCACCAGGCACAAAAGGAAATGCAGCTCAGAATGCAAAGGATATCCCATATCTTGTTTTGAACAATTTTTCACGCAGGATATCTTGGACATCTTGGCAAGGTGCACTAATATATATAGATAAAATAAAAATCAATCTTAAAGAAACAGGGATGCGAAACCGACTGATATAGTGGAAATGAGATAATTTCTGGGTTTATTATACATCATGCGAGTGTCGCGAAATGGACGGCATAACATAAAGGATATTTGAAATAACTCTCAGGGTACTGGTTTGGAAACTGTATATGCCACAATGTCAATAAATAGACTCAGCTTTTGATACGTGCCTTGAGATTTGACGACATTACCGATAAAGAACAGCGCAGAGAACTTGATAAAATGGCACCGATTCGACAAGTTGTAGAGTTGGTCATAGACAATTGTCGTAACAACTATGTTCCTAGTGATTTTTTGACGCTAAATGAACAACTTGTCGGTTGTCGAGGACGTTGCGGCTTCATCATATACATACCAAATAAACCGGACAAATTCGGTTATGGTTGTGGATACAAAATTTCCATATGTCTACAATTTTGAGATATATGATGGAGCATAACCAGAAGGCCCCTTCCAAAAATCCAACAAAGTAAACGGCGTTGTCCATAGAGTGTTGGATCCATTTAATGATTTGGGCTGCAATGTGTCTGTAGGGATACACACATACACGCAACTCAACAAATCACTGTTCGCACAGTCGAGCGCCAGTGGCCCCCGGTTTGCTTACCGTAGCACGCGCACGTTTTGCGCATATCTGGCTAATTGTATTCCGCGTAAATGTTTTGTGAGTTTAACTTAGTAAAATCTGGACAATATACTCGGTTTGTTCGTGAACAGGAAAGTCGTCTTTATTGAAATATGCCCCTCTGAACAATCATTAGTGAGTTTATAAACTGGAGTCAAGGTCGGCGGTACAGGTAACCGACAGTCAACCTATCGGAGAGATACGTACAGTGGTGACATGCGAGTGCAGTAAAGCGACTTTCAGTGAATAAATATAATTGGAAAGCGGCTCAATTTCAACGACGGTAGGCAAACCAGGTAGTTACCCTTCAGTTCACTCTCCACGCTACCCTTCAGTTCACTCTCCACGCTACCCTTCAGTTTACTCTCCATGGACTGTGAAAGTACGAGTATACAAAATGGCGGAAGGTCAAAAGCCTGAAGTGCTGTTAATCTCCGTTTCGTCGCGCATTCCCGAATTCATCCATTTTGAAGCGGCAGTGGCTCCTCAGAAGGTCAGTGACCAGTCGAGGTACCAACTACTCATCGCGAAACTTAATAAACAAGTGATTCAGCAGGTAGCAGGGTTCCTAGGGGCACCAGCTGAAGCTAACAAGTACGAGGC
This sequence comes from Pyralis farinalis, assembly GCA_947507595.1. Taxonomy (NCBI): domain Eukaryota; kingdom Metazoa; phylum Arthropoda; class Insecta; order Lepidoptera; family Pyralidae; genus Pyralis; species Pyralis farinalis. The sequence goes on along the minus strand of OX382281.1, from coordinate 17,505,792 downwards.
ATTAAAGGCACACCTACTTAGCATCTACGAGGAATCCAAAACGAAGCGCATCCAGAAACTCTTGGACGACATGCAGCTGGGGGACCAGAAACCTTCACAACTCCTTCGGCGTATGCACAGTTTGGCAGGCACGCGTGTATCGGAGCAGACACTACTGGTGTTATGGCAAAATCATCTGCCGACAGTAGTACGTACCGTTTTGGCAGCTACGGCGTTAGAAGATGCTGAGAAACTCGCAGCGGTGGCGAACAAGGTGATGGAGACAGCCCGACCAATGGACGTGGCAGCCGTCACACCAGAACAGCCAAATAACCTGGCCGACGCAATAGCGAAGCTCAGCCTGGAGGTCGCCTCAGGTCAAATCAGCGGCAAAGAGGACGCAGTGCCGGAAGAGATAGAAGTCAATCTGGTAAAAGGAGGGAGAACTACCTATGTTTTTACCATTACCTTTTCCGGAAGGATGCACAAAAATGTAAGGACCCCTGTGCATGAAAGGCAGAAAACTAGCAGCCGTACAGTCGTCGGCGGGAAGCTGTATTGAAGGAACCAACCGTCGGTTATGTATAACGGATAAACATAGTAAGCTAAGTTTTTTAATAGATACAGGCGACAATGTGTCAGTATTGCCCTCATGGGTTAGTAAACGCAGATACGCAGACGAACCAAATGGGTACGTTTTATTTGCAGCAAACGGTACGCAAATTAAAATTTTGGTACTCGCACATTGACCCTGGATCCTAACCTTAGACATGCATTTCGTTGGACTTTCATTATGGCTGACGTTAAACAGCCAATTATAGGAGCAGATTTCCTATACTATAAATTGGTTGTTGACCTCAGCAAAAAAAAATTGAGTGACACTCTTACGACCTTAAATGTAATAGCTAGCGTTCAAAAGTGTAATATTACATCTATCACGACTGTATCCGAGAAGCACCCGTATCATGATTTACAAACTATTTCCAGACATAACAAAACCTATGTCTTGTAGAGAACCTCCACAGCACGAAGATAAGCACTTCATCGAAACAAAGGGACCACCGCTCCACGCAAGGGTAAGACCCTTACCACCAGAGCGTTTAGAAAAGATAAGAGAAGAATTTCGCCTCATGCAGGACCTAGGTATTTGCAGACCATCAAAGAGCGAGTGAGCGAGTCCCCTCCACGTCGTGCAAAAGAAAAACGTGGACATACGGCCGTGCGGTGACTATCCGCAGCTGAACGCCATCACCAAACCGAACAGGTACCCCATACCTCGTCTGCATGATTTCACCTTCGTTCTGGCAGGTAAGTAAATTTTTTCATGAATTGACGTAAATAGGGCTTATCATTTTATCCCCATTCACGATGATGACGTAGCGAAAACAACAATAATCACTCCATTCGGATTGTTCGAATTTACAAGGATGACCTTCGGTTTACGAAATGCAGCGCAATCCTTTCAAAGGTTCATGCATCACACCGTATTACAAGGGTTGAATTTTTTTTTTAGCTACATTGATGACATCATCATCGCGAGTGAGAATGAACACAACATCGCGAATACCTACAGTTGCTATTCGAACGGTTAATTAATTCGGTCTAACAGTCATCAATCGAAATGTTGTTTTGGTGTACCACAATTAGATTTCGTGGGTTTTCATGTTTCGAGTCAAGGCATTCGACCTCTAGCAGACAAGGTACAGGCCATATCCGATTTTCCAAAACCAACCAATGTCGACGAATTAAGGCGTTACCTAGGAATGATAAACTTTTATAGGACACATATACCACACGCAGTTCAGTGTCAGGCTATTTTAGCACGGTATTTACATAACGCGAAAAAGAACGATAAAACACCGATCGTCTGGACGCCGGATGCAGACGCAGCGTTTCAGGAATGTAAGTTGCAGTTAAAGAACACAGTCCCGTTATCGTATCGTTAGCATTGTTTATAGACGGGTCAGACACATGTACAGGAGGCGTTCTACAACAACTCGACAAGGGTGTGTGGAAACATTTAGGCTGCTTTTCGAAACGCTTATCGGAAACGCAGCACCGTTACAGCACTTACGATAGGGAACTGCTTGCGATTTATCTCGCCATCAAACACTTTCGCAAGTTGTTTAAATGGACACCATTGATAAAATATACTGATCATCGACCTTTGGTACATGCGTTTTCAAAAATAGGTACAAATTCCGAAACACCACGACGCACAAGGCAACTCTTGTTCATTAGCGAATTCTCGACAGATATCCGACACGTCGTAGGCAGCGACAATGTAGTCGCATCCTGCCCCACGAGTATCGATTACGAACAACTAGCTGATTCGCAAAAGCACGATAGCTACGTCATACAGTTTGACAAAGCAATAAACGTAGGTAAAAACAATGTTGTTATCAAGCGCGTATTTTTACCAACAGTGAACAAAGAGTTGTTTTGCGAAACGTCAACGGCAAAAATTAGGCCATGCTTACCGGAAGCTTACAGACGCACAGCTTTCGAGAGTGTGCACGAACTCAGTCATCCAGACGTTCGTACCACTCGTAAATTAGTGTCTGATAGATTTTTCTGGCCGGGGATGAATGCCGGCATAGCTAGGTGGGCGAGAAGTTGCGTTAGTTGCCAAAAGTCAAAAATCAACAGGCATACAGTTTCAGAATATAGCACATTCCAGCAGGCAGACCGTTTCGAGCACCTGCATTTGGATATCATAGGTCCATTAGGAATATTATGTGATCCTGAATCTACCACATGATATTGCTAATGTACTGTGTAACCATGATAGACCGAGGTACACGGTGGCCTGAGGCAGTTCCAGTCAAAGACATAACGGCAGCGACAGTCGCTAAAGTTGTCTACGATAATTGGATAACAAGGTACGGTTGTCCAGTCAGACTGACGACAGACCAAGGTCGCCAGTTTGAAACTCAATTCTTTACAGATCTACTTAAATTTCTTGGCGTCAAAAAGTTAAGAATGACGAATTACCACCCACAGTCAAATGGGCTTGTAGAGCGATGGCATCGCAGTTTGAAGGCGGCGTTGATGGCTCGTCTAACCGATAAGTCGTGGGTAGACAAGCTACCGACAGTCCTCTATGGTTTACGAGTAGCTGAACGCAGCGAGAGCGGCGTAAGTGCAGCTGAGTATACATTTGGGAAACCCCTGAGGCTCCCAAACGATTTTTTTTTTTTGCGCATCGGAAACTATACTTGACGACTCGTATTTAGAAAATATTCGTCTAACTATTGACAAGTTAAGGCCAATTTCAAAAACTCATCGAGATAATCGGAAATGGTGTATGAACCCAGATTTAACGTCGTGTACACATGTTTTTATCAGAGACGATTCGGTGAGAAAACAATTAAAAACTCCGTACGATGGGCCATATAAAGTAATTAAACGAAGTCAAAAAACTTTCGAAATTCAGTTGCCTAGTTGGCGTAGTCATTTCGGTAGATAGGTTAAAACCAGCATATCTGATTAATGACTCGGACGAGCAAACACCGGCGTCAAGTATAGTTATCGACACGGGCGAGCAGATGACGCAACGTCCTTGTCTATGACATAAATATATTTTAATAGGGTGGCAACCCTAATTGTGGCTAGCTAGGCGCGTTGGCTCCGAATAAAGTTAATTATTTAATTATATAAAAGTTTTAATTATTCATTACAAGTACGTCTTTTAAATGGTGCCGAAAACGATTCAGTTAAACTTCTTCAAAAAAGTTATTTTGGTAATATATATTGCGTTTTCTCCGAGGCCTTGCGCACACGCCATTTTGTTCAACACGAAATAGACACGTATCCCGTGGCTGCAAAACCGGCAGATTATTATTTTTCAACAATTTCATCTAAGAAGTACATTTGAAAATGCCTAAAGAAGAGGTATTAAGAAAATTGGTAGCGGCAAGGGGACAGTGTAAGGCTTCTATTACGCGACTTGAAAATTTTTTGGAACGTAATGACTTCAACTTGGAAGATTTGCAAGTGAGAAAAACAAATCTCAGAGAAACTTATAACACCTATAAGGACCTTTCGTTGTCAATACAAATGGAAACAAACGAAACTGCCGACGAGGGGGATGAATCTGAAACCGAAAATAGGTACTTAACCTCTCTTTCAAAAATGGAAAAAATTCTGTCAAGCCTACAAGAAAATGCATCTTTTACATCAAAAAGGAGCTTTACAAACGACGCAGCCAAATTGCCAACATTAGAAATACCTTATTTCGACGGAAAAGACATTTCTAATTACAGGCCTTTCATAGAAATGTTTGATGCTTTGGTCAACAGCGACCCGCGTATTTCAGAGATCCAAAAGTTATGTTATTTAAAAAAATATCTTAGAGGACAGCCATTGCAAATTATACAAGCGCTGCCAATTATTGGTAAGTCATATACATCAGCATTACAATTACTACAAAACAGATATAATAATCCAGCCTTGCTAATAAATTCCCATGTAGTAAATTTATTAGATACACCGTCAGTTTCCCGTGGCACAGCTGTGCAGTTGAGAGAATTTGTAAGCAACATCAGACAACAAATTACTGCATTAAATAATCTAGACCAACATGTTGAAAATTGGAATCCCATTCCTGTCATGCATTCTATTGAGGAAACTTGATCAACTGACGGTTCGCTTATTACATTCCGAGCGTGATACCACAACAGTGACCCCTGTTGAAGAGTTACTGGAATATCTAGAAAGGAGGGCAAACACTTTAGAAGTTAGTCCGTTCACGAGTGACAAGCAAACATACAGAGAAAAATCTTCAATACATCTAGCAACTGCAAATAAAGTGCCCGTCCACTCTCAATGTGTCATATGTTTAAGTTATCAACATAAGCTTTACAAGAATTAAATGGTTCATTATTGTTAGCTAAACTTATTTTTCATGTTTCAAGAATTCTTAATATTCAAAATGTACATTTATTTTGTGATTCCAGAATTGTACTTAGTTGGTTGCTTACATAGGAAACCGTGTTTTAGAAATTAAGAAATTAACAAAAGATTTCAATTGGTATTTACACCAGGTTTGTTCAACCCTGCAGACATACTTTCTAGGGGTGCCAATCCCAATGATATTGCTAATAATATCCTATGGAAGCATGGACCGGGTTATTTACAGAATGGTGATAACTACAACTTTTATATGTGGGAGGTTGAAACGCCATTATCCTCAATTCCTCAAGTTGCCAATGTATGCCATGTTCATTCTGACAATTCTTGTATTCATCCATTCTTTGAAAAATTTTGTAGTATTTACAAAACCGTGAAGGTAATGTGTTATATTTTGAGATTTATTAATAAATGTAAAAAACATAGTATAAATACAGGAAAATTTTCAGTGCTGGAATTCAGAGATGCTTTGACCGCAGTTATAAAAGGTGTGTAACACTACTATTTTGCCGAAGAATTAAAATGCATCAAGCAGAATCGAGAATGTAAAACATCTCTGAAATCTCTGCATCCTTTCATAGATGTTAATGGCGTTTGTCGAGTAGGTGGTAGATTACATAATGCCAATGTAAAATATTCAAAGAAATTCCCAATTATTCTTCCAAAGCATTGTCATATTACTAAATTGATTATAAGACAGGAACATTTAGCACTTATGCATGGTGGTTTAAAATTAGTTTTAAGTAGTTTATCTCAAAACTATTACATTATTAATTTTGTAATAGAAGTCAAAAGCATAATTCATAAATGTGTCATTTGTTGTAGACACAAGGCTGAAGCTTCTAAACAGCTGATGTGTTTGACATAAAGCAATCTTCCAAACGCAACAGCATTATTACTAAAGGTTATGTTGCCATATTTATTTGCTTTACCTCCAAGGCTGTCCACCTAGAAGTTATGTCTATATGCCAACAGATACATTCCTGGCCGCATTTAAAAGATTCATTTCCCGAAGGGGAGTGCCCACCAATGTTTACTGCGATAATGCTTCTACATTTAAAGGTGCTAATAATCAATTAAAGGAATTATATAAGATACATAGCAGTGATGAATTTCAAAATTCAGTTCATAGTCTTTCCCTTCAGAAGCAAATTAATTTCAAGTTTATCCCTGTTAAAAGTCCGAATCATGGAGGCCTATGGGAGGGCAATATTCGTTGCCTGAAATTTCATTATAAAAGAATAATGACATCTAAGATCTTAACTTATGAACAATTTAGTACCGTTCAGACTGAAATAGAAAGCATTTTAAATTCACGTCCTTTATTTTGCCATACCTCTCAGGACACATCAGATTTTTCATAGCTTACTCCAGGTCACTTTATAATTGGTAGTCCTGTCAATCTGGGTAACTTTGTCTTTTCGGGTAACATTGACCAACCATAATTAAAGTGGATTTTTATTTTTTTTAAGCACGTTAAAACACATCACTCTAGTATAATATTTTTATTACATACATAACATACTTCGTAAAGATGTCATATTTTGATAGGTGTCATAATCCATATATAAATAATTCTTTTCGACGACGAGCTCGGTGGCGCAGTGGTGACACGCGTTGTTACGCTACTTTGACACCAACGCTCGTGGGTTCGATTCCCACACAGTACAAACATTTGTGTGCATGAACATGTCTGTTTGTCTTGGTCTGGGTATTTTCTATGTATAATAAGTATGTATTTACAAAAAAAAAATGTATTTACGTATGTTTATCAGTTGTCTAGTACCCATAACACAAGCTTCGCTTACTTTGGGGCTAGATGGCGCTGTGTAATTTGTCCGACAATATTTATTTATTTATTATTTATTTTCAAAACCGCCAAAAAGTTGCAGTGACGAAGTGCGTATTAAAGTTTGTAGTTAACCATTTGAAACTCGATTTTCCCAGTTAAGTTTTGTTTTATGTTAAAGTTCAAGGTTTAATTTGATTACACACATGAATTTATTGCGAAGTATTGGAAAATTTTCAAGGAATCCTTAATATTTTGTCCAGTGAGAATTCAACTATCCAATCAGGGTAACTTTAACCCGGGTCAAAGATAGACCGTACATTTTGTTTCTGTTATAGAAGTGTTGGAGTAACTTTATAAGTGTGCTAAGACATTTCTTTTTTTTTTTTTAGAAAACTATCCTAATGGCTAGGAAAAAGGCTTGCCCTAAACCTGGGACGCGAAAATATGGCACAAAGTCAAGATATTCTCAAATGACCTGAACCTGGCAATAGATCGCATTAAAAAATGCGAAATTAGCCAAGGAGAGGCGATTAAGATCTATAATATTCCTAGGAGTACATTAAAAAATAAGCTCAAAAACAGACATGAAAAAAGCGTGGGGAGGCCGCCAGTTCTATCGAAAGATGAGGAAGAACTAATTATTTCACATATTGTTGTTAATCGTGAAAATTCACATAAAGTTGGGTAATCGTGAAAATGCATCTAGACGACAACAATAGAAACGAGCGCCAATTCAAAAATAATCTACCTGGCTGGCAATGGGGTTAATTTATTTTTAGATCGCCATCCATTGATTCACCAAAAAATAGCCCATCAAATTTCTCGAAAAAGGGCTCAATATATACAATAAATAAGGAGTTGATCGAGGAGTATTTTGCAAATTTATGTGAAGCTTTAGCTGATATATTACCTGAGAACATATACAACTTCGATGAAATTGGTTTCCACGATGTACCCAAACAAGGGAAGCTATTATTTCGAAGATCTTGCCGACATCCAGAAGTAATAAAAAATCTTGTTTTACAGTAATGTTCTGCTCAAATGCTGTTGGTGAATTCGTCGCCCCGTTCATCATATACAAAGCTAATCGAAAATTGTCTGATTGGATTAATGGTGCTCCTCCCGGCACACGACACACATGCCAGTAACTAAATCAGGATGGATTGATGCCGAAACCTTCGATGAATGTTTTGAAAAATATCTTTTGCCAATACTTAAAAGGAAAGAAGGGAAAAAAGCAGTGATTGGTGATAATTTGAGCTCGCATATAACGTTAAAAACCCTAAAATTGTGCAAAGACAATGACATTCAATTCATATGCTTATTGCCTAATTCGACTCATCTTCTGCAACCCTTGGATGTGGCTTATTTTAGTACATTGAAGGCAAACTGGCGTAAGGTGTTAAATGATTGGAGACAGACAAGAAAGTCGCAAATACATTTACCGAAAAATGTATTTGCGCCTCTACTACGTAAGACTTTAGAAATGGGAGAGGTCAAAGCATCAGAAAATATCATAGCGGGTTTCAAAACGTGTGGAATATATCCATTAAACTGCGACGCTATTCTTCAAAGGTTACCTAATTACGGGAAATCCATTCAAGAAATTAGAGAAGAAATCAGAGAAACTTTTAAAAATTATTTAGACGAAGTTCGGAATTCAGATTTAGGCGTCCAGACCAATGCCTAAAGTGCCCGACCAAAGTGCGAATTATTCCAGGCAACTTTACGTTTACAACTTCACAATTGTTATAGGCAGTTCGAAAAGTAAATTTACTCGCAATAATGTTTTTATTTACACATGGACTGAAGATTTCTTACCAAAAGCGTCTAACGAAATCGCCAGTGCTGTTTTTCACTGCCTGTGTTCTAACGTGGAAAAATATGAAAAGGCAACAACCATACGTTTGGTCGCAGATGGATGCAGTGGACAAAACAAAAATTCATCAGTCTTGGGAATGCTTTGTAAATATTTAATGGACTACGCCCCTAGTCGGATAAAGACCATGGAACTACTGTTTCCTATAGTAGGTCACTCATTTCTCCCAGCAGATCGTGTATTTGCCCAAATTGAGAAAAACATTAAAAAAACGGAGGTAATACCTAATCCGCAGAGTTACTGTGAGTTCTTTAAAGACCGTGGAACTGTTTTTCAGTTAGGAGTAGAAGTCGAAGTCCATGACTGGAGAAAAGCTAGTTCAGAAGTGCTGAAAACTACAACAGGAATGCATTTTTCCATTAAAAGATGAAAAGGTTTTTTATTAGCCGGAAGAAGCAAAAAAGTAACGTTCTGGTACGGGCTGAAGAGTCATATAAAAATGCATTGGGAGTATACAAGAGTATTTGCAAAAAAATAAAATTTGCCAGTCAAATTCATCCACAATACGTACGTGTCAGTAAAAAAAGAAAAATTAGTCAACCTTATTCTGAACAACCACATATAATTGTATATAAAGACTTTACTAAATTGCAGTTTATTGACATAGGATCTGAGCTTCCTATCTTATTTTTATCGGGAAACCGAAGGAGCATGTCATGGTATACGGCGGAATTCATAAGGTCGTCGATGGTGCATTGCGTGTCACAATAGCACCACATAAAGTTCCTTGCATAATACCTGAAGGTTTAATATTCTCACGATCGGAAAAGGAGGAGGAGGTTATCAATAGGGTAGTTATGTGTGTCGGTGTAGGCGGGAACTCTAACTTACGAACTAACAACTAAACTAGGTGACTCAGTAACTGACGAAGATAAGACTAGACTATTGCAATTGTTGCAACATTTTAAACATTGTTTTGCATATAAGTTGTCTGAATTGTGTTGTACTGACGTCACAGAAATGAAAATAGAACTTAATAATCAGCAGCCCGTCGTATACAGACCCTATAGGTTGTCACACCACGAACGAGACTAAGTTCGCGAGATGTGAGAGATGTAGGAGAAATGATAGACGTAGGGATAATTAGGAAATCGGTTTCTAGTTATGCTAGTCATATTATTTTGGTAAGGTACAAGGAGGGAAACATTCGCATGTGTATTGACTATAGGAAACTGAACTCCATTACACTAATAGAAAGATATCCCATGCCAATCACAGAGGATGAAATACCACGCTTAGATGGCCAGGCATGGTTCATCACTCTTGAAGTAATGTCAGGGTATTATCAAGTCCCGATTGTAGAAGAATCAAAACATCTAACAGATGGATGACCAATATGAATTTAACCGAATGCCGTATGGCAAATGCTCCGGCAGTTTTTCAGAAGATGATGAACCATGTACTTGGGGAAGAACGGTTCAAAAAAGCGACAGTCTATATAGATGTATGTATATGTATGAATGTATGTATTTTATACTGGACACTGATTTTGAATTTAGAAAATGAGTCCAGTTATTAGTTTGATTCAAGCTAAGAAAAATAAACAGACTTAAGTAAGTAGTTAGGCTAATAATTTAAATATTTAACATTGTTATATTATATTATTGTATTATATTATTATTATATTATTCGTGCTATCATCATCCTCGTGTTGTTCTTACTTCAGTTTTCCTTTATTAACCTTAATTCTTTTAATTTATTATTGCATACCTTAATGCAAACTCCACCTAAGAAGGATAAGAGGTGCGTTATCATCGACAATACGGACTACCTTATTGATTCATTGAATTTAAAGACAATCGTTTCTTTATTTATATGGTTACATAAAGATAACATTCACCTACCTAGGCCAGACTAACACACAGTTCGTCCTCAACTTAGTTTCTGCGATCAGGACATAGTCCACACACAAATCGAACTCAAACGTGAGGCACCCCTCCCATCTATAAACGTTAAGAGAACTCTATCAACTAGATCTAAGACACAAAATATCAGATCCAGCAACGCAGACGCCTATCACGCAGAACAAATAGCATTTATTGGGCAAATTATGTTCACGTGCATGCAATTTGGGAAGTGCCAATAAGTTTCAAAATCTTATGCAACCTCTTTCCATCTCTCTTCTGAAGGTTAAGGCATTACAATTGGTGCAATATTCTTCTAGATTGCTTCGCACACTTCTTGTACTATTTGCCTCACTGTAGTAAATCCCATGCGATAACTGAACGCCAGCGAACGGAAATAGTTTCCAGTTTAGTCAAAAACTTGTAAACAAAGAAACCGAATTAATATTAACACCGTGGTTGTGATAAACACACATGCCCCCCACCACACACACACACAAAATGCATTTAAAATCTACTATATTATATGTTAAATATTGTTAATTTTGTTTCGGTTGAAGATTGGAAAGTCAATTGGACAAAATTGCGAAATGCATATGCCAGCATACTAAAACGGCGTAACAATAAAACAAGTGGACAAGCCGCAACAGAAGTGGTAGCATGGAAATAAGAAGAGCAAATGAATTTTTTACGTTCACAAATGGAATCGAGGAGCACCAAACTAATTTGATAGCGCCATCATCAGAATCACCTCCAGACACGACTCCACACAGCCCTCCTGACTTTTTCAGTAATGAGAAAACCAGCTCAGCATCGCCCATTACACGTCCTCCAAGTTCTCTCTTGATGGGTCTCAAAAGAGCTCAGTATCTAAACGATCATTATCAGCAAATAACAAACCCGGCTTACAAGAAATTTATGACTTAATGAAGTCAACTAATGATTTAAAACAGCGTAGGCATGATTCTAGGCAGGATATGGATGAGACTAACTTATCTTTTTGAGCATGAGTAAGGCAGTAAATACGCTTCCAAAGCTCGTTCAAACACAAATTAAGTTGGATTTACATACTGTTATTTCTCAAGAAGAAATTCGAAAATTAAGTCAAACAGAACGCGTTTTACATTACATCTCAAAGAATTATTTCGCCGCCTATCCAATCACCTACATCTATCCAGATATGCAACAGGGCACTATCACATAATTCTTCATCCAGGACATACTCCTACTAGGAGCCTATCCAATCACCCACATTCATACTGCCATGCAATAGTCCACTTCCATCCAAGTCTATTCTCGGGAGTCCTGGGACAGAAGATACAAGCACAATCATGGAAGAAAACTTGGCAACCTATTATAATAGTGTAAATTTTGAAAATGACCGTGTAGTTAAGCACGGTCATTTTCAAAATTTAATAATAAATAAAAATAATAATATTAAATAAAAATAAACACGTATATTAAACAAACAGCAAGTCTTTCTTTTGTTCCAATGGGTTGACGAAATTTTGTATGTACTTTTTTGATATAATTTTCAATCATAGAATGTATTTCCTCAAATTGGTTGTTTGTCATTCTGAAATATTGATGAAATCTATCGTCATCGCTCTCTAGTTCTTTAACTAGTAAATGAATGATTTCCGAAAGATGTTTGAAGGACGCCCATTAATTGTTTTTACGGATCATAAACCATTAACTTTTGCTTTTCATAAGAATTTCGATAGTAACAAAGAAACACACAGGCGTACCAGGCAACTGTTGTTTATCAGCGAATTCACAACGGATATTCGATACGTAGAAGGTAAGCAGAATGTAGTAGCCGACGCGTGACAACGCGAGACGATTTCCTGCCCCACGACGCTCGATTACAACGAACTCGCTGACGCACAAAAAGCGGATACCTATATTGCACAATAACAGTATAACAAAGAGAAAGGTAACGTATGCATTAAAAGTATGTTTTTACCTACGAGCACAGAGTCGATATATTGTGAGACTTCTACGAACACTGCCAGACCTTATGTACCAGAAGTTAACGCCGTGAATCTATACGCGCGTTGTATGGCTAGCCGACTACCTGGCGGCGCGCCGACGCGCGCATAGAAATACCGGCGCCCCGCCTCAGATTTGTCATTCTACCGTTCGAGAGCAACACAAGCGGACGTCTCACAAGAACTAGAAACACCTCTCTCCTAACCTCAGCCAGTACAGTCTCAGAAAAGAAACCTCGCCGTAGTTATTTGGAATATTGAAGAACACCCCACATATACAGTCCACTACTCTGGCGGCACGACGCAACCGCCAACATCTACAGTAATGTTAGGTCTTCGTGCCGCGCTAAAGAGCGACAATAGCGTTAGCACCGCCGAGATGGTTTTCGGGCGTACACTTCGCCTACCGAGCGATTTTTTCGACGTCACCAAACGAGAGGTAAGTGACGGTAACGAGTTAGTTGATCAGGTAATAATAATAATAATAATAATAAAATTTATTTATTTCTTCTCACAACAACAATAAACAGTGACAATGAACAGGGAACTTATAGTTTGTAGATACATCGTGTCGTGTGAGAAGCTGGTGCCTGAGGTAGGCTTTGGAAAGCCTGTAGTACAGGTCACCAGGTTCCCACCTCTCGGTTTTGTTACACTATATATAACGCAATAACTAGTTTCTAGAATATTTTTCTTTAATATACAGTTTTACGAGAATTGTTTGGTAATACAAATTTTGGAAGCCATTTATGTCTATAATTTAGTAAACAAAAATTTAAATTCAGTTTTATAGTCAGTATGCATTATGTAAATTTAGTAATTAGTGTGCGTTTAAGATATATTAAATATGCCTAGAGAGAAACATTTCAGTCTTGTCATAGTCGACTGTGATTAACCAATTTTGAACTTTTAGCTTACAATCTACAGTAATGTGTGGTGAATCTACAAATATGTGCTGGAAAAGTCGACAGAAAGTTTATTATTCATTTTGTTGTATAAAAATCCACCCAAATAGCAAAAATACTTTCTAGTGAAAGTTTTATTGGAATAAAATTTCGAACAAACTTTGTTTTTACGCTTAGCCACATTCAGTATTTTAGCATCGAGTGAATTAGCGGCGTGTTGCTTTAATATCACATAGAGAATGAAGATTTGGCGGACTGTTAGTACTTTCCAATGCTGGTATAGTAGTTCAGTTGAGTAGCGATAGTGGAAAAATGCGCTCACTTTTAAGATTGCTCTTTGTGCGACCTCAATTTGCTTCATCGTAGATTTTGGAGCGCCTCCCCACGAGGTTATGCAATAAGAAAGAAGGCTCTGTGCTAAGGCAAAATATATTTTTTTCAGGGACTGAGCATCCATAACATGACGTAAATTTTTGAAAATATATATTAATTTACGCAATCTTGTTGATAATAGTTCAATGTGCTTTTTAAATGAAAGATTGTTGTCAATAATGACACCTAGGTACTTTATTGAGGATACTGTCTCAATAAAGTTGCATGAGCATGGAGTTCTATTTGTATTAATAGAGCAACGATGCGCTATTATAGGATCGAAAGCTATTTTTTTATGAATAGAATTACGCATAGAGAAGGTAATGCACTTAGTCTTTTCAGAATTTAGTGTCAATAGATTGGTTTGTAGCCACGTGTTAACCATATCAAAGCCTAGTTGGGCAGTATTCTTTGCAGCTTCCCAGGTCCTGTGAGTAAATAGAAGACAGGTATCATCGGCATAACTGATAATACGTCCATTGGAGAGCCTCAAAGAAGAGAGATCATTCATATACAGGAGAAACAACGAGGGACCCAAAACACTGCCTTGCGGAACTCCATAGCAATTTTGTTCACTATCACTGAGATGCTCTCCAATTTTAGCACTTTGGGTTCGGCCTGTTAGGTAGTCTTCAAATAGGGAAAGCTGTTTTCCCCTTATCCCATACGCTTCCATTTTTCTGAGCAACCTGGGTGTAGAGACCGTGTCAAACGCCTTTGCAAGGTCAAGAAATATGCCAATTACTTTATTTGACTTATCTAAATTTTTTACTATAAAGTCCGTTAATTCATGAACTGCTCCGTCAGTAGATCTCTTATACCTGAATCCAAATTGGTTTGCAGAAAGCAAATTTTTACTTTCGAGGTAGTTCATAAGTCTTTTATTAATAATTTTTTCAAGGATTTTGGAAAAAGCTGTAAGAATAGATATTGGGCGATAATTGTTGACAAGGCCTCTATCACCTGATTTATATATTGGATGTACGATGGAATGTTTAAAGACCCGTGGAAAAATACCATCTTGAAGACATAGATTGTATATGTATGTAAGTGGTGGTATAATAAATTGTTTAAATTCCTTAATAAATTGATTAGATATGTCATCCCATCCCTTTGCGCATTTGTTTTTTAAACCCATTATAATTCCTTCAACTTCGTCTTTATCAGTACTCAACATAGCAAATGACGAATCACAGACCGGTAAAGATTTAACTGCTTCTGATATTGAGGTTTGGTTGAGATTGGCAATGTCTTCGGCTAGTTTTTTACCAACGCTTGAAAAGTAACTGTTTACCGAATTTACAGCATTTTTTGGGGAGAAAGTACATTTAAGCAGTTCCGTTGAAGGGCTATTTGTTTTTTTTGTATTTGTTATGTCCTTTACTATGTCCCAAATTTTCTTATTGTCATTGGCTGATTTTTGGATTAAGTTCTTATAGAACTGAGTTTTTACCTTTTTTATTAATGCGTTACAAAAATTGCGGTACCTAGTATAACTCAATTTTAAGACTTGGTTATCCGGTGCTGATTTGTATTTTTTAAATAAATTGTCTCGATTATTTATACATTTTAATATACCTGGCGTAATCCAGGGTTTCAAAGTTCGTTTCCGATTTGGTACGACATATTCTACGGTATGTGAATGTAGTAATTGTTGTAGATAGGATACAAATTGTTCTGCAGCATCATTGGCATCTTTACATTCAAATATAAAGTTGAAGTTGCTTGTTTCCAATTCAGATTTAACCTTTTCGTAATTTATTTTTTTACATATTACTTTATTCGTAGTTTTTTTTGCTCCTGTCTCAAGACATAGTAAGACAGCCTGGTGGTCTGTAACAGTAGAGTTTATTACCACCGTTGTAGCGGACAGGTTTGAACGCAGCATGACGTGATCGAGACAGGCGTCCTTTCTGGTTAACATGTTATGAGCAGGTAGGAGCCCGTGAAAAGCGTTTAAATTGAGATATTCAGGTGCTCTGTTATCATTTGTATCATTTTTTATATCGATATTTATATCTCCCATCACTGTTACATTCCTGAACGATGATAGTGTTGTCAGGACTTTGTTTAAGGACTGCAAGAATGAATCTATATTATGATAACACGGTGGACGATAGATCGACACTATGGCCATATTTGGACTTTGGATTACAATGCAGTTACCATCTTCAAATGCTGGTTCTGTAATGGTAATACCCATATCGCTTTTATAAAAGACTACAATGCCGTCGTTTTGGTTGAATGTTATTGACGATCTATAATATGTGTAGCCACTCAGTTGCGGAATGATTGGATTGCATGACAACCAACACTCTGTAAGAATAAATACATCGCATTGAATATTGATTTGCTCTATTAATAATAGAAAATCATCAAAATTTCGTGAAATACTGCGTATATTTTGCTGGATGATTGTTAAACACCTGCTTTGATTTATTTTTAATGAACGCATATTACGGGCATCACACCGATAAGCAAATTAATAGAAAACGTTGATAATGTGATGGTGGCGGCACCATCACATTATCAACGTTTTCTATTAATGAATTTATATTATGGAATTTTATAACAATAACACCCTATCTGCAGAACACAAAGTGCACGAATTTTTAAATATATTTTCAGCTCATAAAAGCAAAGTAAGTTAAGGAAAATACTTTTGCTACGCAAGTAGTACTCATACTTAGCATTTAGTAAGCACATTTCTGTTATTAAAATATTAAATATTTTCACAATGATTGTATTACTTGTTACTGTATCTGGTACTAGATACAACTCACTAGTTTTAGGTATATAAATATCTTCCTGCAATTGCTTCACATATGTGTAGTAGTAGATAATTATTATATTTGAATTTGAAAAGAATAAAAGTAACTTATATATTATAAGAGTGTAACAAAAGGGCTGATTGTAAGAATTGTGTAGGTTATTGTAATTATGATTTATGTTATGTAAAATATTTAACATTGTTTCGCATAAGAGTTTTGTATGTTCACTTCGTACACTAATAGAAATCAATAGGAATAACAAAAAAAACAATAAAAATCCAATAAAAAGTAAGATAAAAAGAACCACAAAAAACCTGTCATCGCTCGACATGTTGGAATACTCTACACGCTTTAGTCACTTTAGCGTGGAAAAGTCTTCTTCAGTGTCAACCCTTAAGGCCGGCATGCCATCTTTCTTCCTCATAAAAACCTTTCCATAAGAGATCCAACATCTCTCATAATGGTTAGATTTTGCGAATTCTCTTGCTAGGTGAAACAGTCGTTTTGCTTTATGTGTCAGGGCTTCGCCAATGAAGATAGGACGTGCAGGTCCTTCAATCTGCAGATGCGTGGAGCTCAATTTGGTGTTAAAGTTTTGCTTATTGAAGGCCTTTACTCCCCGAATTACCGATTCCTTGCGCGAAACAGTTTCGAATTCCGCAATAATTGGGGTTGACTCTTTGGTAGAGGATTTCAGTCGATATATATCTCGAATTTCATTGTCTTGAATCGACAAATCGAAAGTTGCGCCGATATGTTTTAACATTGTACAGAGCGTTTGTTTGTTTTCTGTCTGTGATCTGGGCACATTTCTAATTTCAATGGTCGCAGCAAGTGACTTTCGATCCATCATTTCAATCTTTTTCTCAAGTAAATGTATTTTAGACTTTTGGGAATCGTTCTCCTTTTGCAAAGATGTTATTTTTTCCAGTACCTCATCGTATTTTGCAGTCATGAACTCCAATGAGCACATAATATCCGAATTTTGCCGTTCTAATTTCTTAAAAGAGGTTTCCTGATGATTTTTCATGCCAATAATTAAACTCTTCAATTCATCTATATCGCAGATATCCAGTGACGCTTCCAATTCAAACTTTCTCTTTATTCTGCGCGCTGGATTTATATTTGACTTCGGTCCTTTTCCAGTCTCGGAATCTATAATATTTAATGCAGAATCCGAGTGATACCTGGTAGGGGTAGTATCCGTATTCACCTGCAATCCGAGCTGCGGCGGTGTTCGTTGAACGCTCATGTTGTTAGTCTTAGTTATAAAATGCCTTGTTTCAATTCCGCTCCACCAACACAGTAAACACAAACGTACTCAGTGCGACAGTAAAGTAGAACTTTTATAGAATGTTTGTAGCAGAGGCACATGCACGTAGCTGTTCCAGGCCTACGCCACGAATGACGTCACTTGTAGCTTCGTAGCACACTTTCACGACGCAGCAATGAGAGCTGTGATTTCGGCGCGTGCCGATACTCTCAATATGGCGCAGCGGCGAAATGCACGTCACTTCTCACGAGAACCGACCCAGGTTCGAGTCCCCGCACAGTCACAAAACAAAAACCACTTTAATTATTTGTTTTAACTTATAAATTTTAATTTAATATTCGAAACTAGAACGCGGTTGTGGGCACGTCCACGCTTGACTGCGGTCCGAGAGGGAGAGGAAGGTAAAACCATTAGTAAGTATAAGCCTACATCGAGATCGCAAAATTCATCCAAATCGTTTTTTGAACATCTAGATTTAGAGTCATGTACACATGTTTTCGTTCGAGATGACACAGTAAGGAGACCTTTGAAATCTCCCTATGATGGTCCATACCGGGTAATTAAACGTAACAATAAAGTATATAGAGTACAGCTGACCGACCGTGTGGCAAACATTTCGGTGGATCGTGTAAAACCGGCTTATTTAGTGAATGATGAGTTTGACAAGTCATCCTCCGCTGTAACTAGTAATACAGTAGCTAATAAAATATTGAACCAGGATAAACCGTCAAAATCGGTAGTTTTTAAGTCTAGAAGCGGGCGTGAAGTTAAGCCGCCCACGGGTTACGGAGTATAGGGTTCCCGTAGGCCGCGATGCTCAACAGTCTCTCAGACTGTTGGGATGCCAAGGGTTCACCTAGATGATATATAAACTTTTTATTTCGTCGTGATGCTTTAGCATAGCGTAGCAGTGTACTAGTTACTTTATCCAATTGCGATGATTTGTTTACACGTGCATATCGTAACTAGGTCGAAGTACGATACAATGTATGCTGTGTAAGAGTTATAATGCTAAGTATACTTAATGAGAATGGAAGTAGGGGCATGCGTATACAGCAATACTTATGTAGGTACGCGAATACTTGTCAGCATTTTTTTCTGGGTAATGATGAATATAAAAGTATATAAAAGAATGTTAGGAAATTTCTTTTCATTTCGTCAAGATAACTTAGTTAGAAAGTTTAGTGTCACTATGGGCTGGGGACAGAGCAAGCAGGAAAATTTTGCCGTCACCCGGGTCCAAACAGGTGCAATTAGTACACACATGGAGACAAAGATAGAGTACCTATCCATTTTGGTGATCGTTATCGTGAGCTTGTTGGCTGCGAT
Organism: Pyralis farinalis; assembly: GCA_947507595.1. Lineage (NCBI taxonomy): Eukaryota > Metazoa > Arthropoda > Insecta > Lepidoptera > Pyralidae > Pyralis > Pyralis farinalis. Next base: position 17,486,746 of record OX382281.1, on the reverse strand, counting down.
TATCATTTTTGTTATGCGCCGACAATGCGTCAAGAAGACGCGGAATTGGTTGCGCGAGGAAGTAAACAGCGCAGGGCTATCGACTCCAGCAGCACGAGTACAAACGGTTCCACAACCACAGCAGCCTACCGTTTATTAAAGTGGTTTTTGTGATTTAAAGAAACAATAATGTGGTGACATAGTTCGTAAACATTTTATGGACAAAAGACAAGTATTCGCATACAGATAGACAGTATACAATGTTTTCCTAGTTATGTTTTGTTCAAGCATAGATAAGATAATGATGTTATGTGTTGATATATAGCCTAATGTGGGGATTGGCTAAGGTGGTGAAATATTAAATCTGTACAAATGGGGATATGAGCATCGAAACCAAATGAATTTTGAAAACATTGAAGAGTTTGATGATAACGAACTGCATTGTTGGACATCCTTAACAAAAAATCAATTTAACACCATTTTGGAACAAACTCCATCTCCGTGTCAGATCAGAACATTTTTTTTGTGGTAGTGTGGGACTCCCCGTCGGCTGCCCGACGGTATACCCACTAAACAACCCCGCGAATTGCCATCGGCCGCGTTGGTGTGGTGCCCCGGATCTGTCAGCAACAGGGCACCACTGCGACTGGCCAGCCCCTCAAAAGGGGCCGGACTTCTTCTCTCTAGGGGCCATCCCGGCAAATTGGGACGGCCCCTCCGGTGGCGGGACCACTATGGGGCCAGGTTCCCATCCTGACCCCTAGTCCCACATATTAGGGAGGCGTCAATAGGTGCGCATAGCGCCTATGCCGCACTCTCGTCCGCCGTCTCCGAAGCGGGACAGCCTCGGGATCGTCCTCCCTGTCCCGCTCCGAGGCCTCCTTCTGGGACATGACCGTTTCACAGGAGGCCATCGCCTGCCAGGCACTGTCGCTCCTGAGCGGACCACGCTCGGGAGCGAGAGGTCCGCGCTTGGAAGCGCGGACACAAAGATCGTGGCGCTGCCGAGACCACCTGGGACACTGCTCCAACGTGTGTTGGGCAGTGTCCTCAGCCGCGCCACAATCGTGGCAGCCCGGCTCCTCCTCCCGCCTCGCGACCCGGTGCAGATACTCACCGAAGCACCCATGGCCGGTGAGCACCTGCACCATGCGGAAGGTGAGGGGTTTGAGATCAGAACATCCTGCCACTGTTTGGCCGCTAACAATATTTTTCGATTTAATGAACATTGTTGGAATCAACGCTCTGATAATCAACCAAATGAACGCCTGTACCGAAAAAATTGTCAGGCGTAACTTTTTGCACGAAATGTTCCTTTAACTTAATAATACCGCTTTTGATTCGTCAGGCATCTGTTGAAACACTTCCACGACCTCTTAAATTCAGTATAGGAGCACTTTTGGGCACCACAGCTCAGGAATCTCAAGAGTCTCAACACGATTTGACTCTAAAGATAGGATGAGTTGATCGATGTGCACTCTGTTCGAGAGCCCGAAATTCGATTTGTCCCGATCACCAAGCAGTAGTGTGTCCTGTATGCTACGAAACTAAAGAAAATAGTAAAGAAGTTTAGTTTAAAATTAAAAAAATACGTTGATCTAAGAAGTGCCATTATTGTTAACAATTTTTAAATGTTTACTTAATTGTTAATTTTCATGTTTATAAATAATGTTTCTGAAAATTATCGTTGTAAAATCAAGTAAAATAAAAACGTTTATCATTCCATTTTGATGTTTTAATCAAATCAATAATATATAATTTATTGACATTATGAAATGGCCTCATATAGTGGGCCACGCGTGTACTCATGTAAAAAAGGGGCGCGTGTACTGTAGTGTTAACTAATTTTAATATTATTTAGGTATTAGATATTTTTCATGTCAGTCTAACAACATTCCTTAATCATATATCTATTTTTTCAACAAGAAAAAGACAAAAAGTGTTAGACTGTGACCAAAGCAGGACAGCACGAAATAATGCACAATTAAATAATGTGTTTTTAGTAAACGAAAATTTAAAATTACAAAATGATAAATTAAAATTAGAATTAGAGAAAATAAAATCTAAATAATTATTATTATTATAATGACGAGCTCGGTAGCTCAGTCGTGAATAACGTGACTTTGACACCAACGCTCGTGGGTTCGATTCCCACACAAGGCAAACATTTGTGTGCATGAACATGTCTATTTGTCTTGGTCGGGTATTTTCTATGTATAATAAGTATGTATTTACAAAAAAAAAATGTATTTACGTATGTTTATCAGTTGTCTAGTACCCATAACACAAGCTCCGCTTACTTTGGACTAGATGGCGCTGTGTAATTTGTCCGACAATATTTATTATTAATTATTAATACATTCTTACGTCATTATTTACTTGTGCATTTTCACAATATTTTTTGCAGCATTTTAATCATTATTTAGTTTAATTTGTTAATACTGTTATCATGTACCATCTTAAGCATCATGTAATATTATAGTTATAATTATATTCTTTAAAAAAAGAGCAAGCATTATAATCTGTTGATAGAGCAGGCAGGTTACCATAGGAACTACTCAATTTAATATCCTTGTGTTTGGCCTTATTATCATGACAGTTTACTTGTTTATAGCAATTTTTTTTTATTATCTACTAGCGACCGGCGCACGTTGGAACAAAAAAGGCCGCTAGTGGACATAGAGACCACTGAAAACCAACTTCGAATATACAAAAAAATCATGATGGATTTCGATTCAACTACCAAATACAAGACATTAATTACTAATACACTTTTTGGATATAATCAATAGTTTATTAGTTATGAATTACTGAAAAATAAAATGTATGGAGAAAAACACAAATTCCTCAAAAACTTTGAGGTCTCAAAAAAATGACTTCGGATCTGTATTATACTCGTACTATTTATTTGACTATTTTTAAGGTATGTCTGTAACTGCGCTTTGTCTTACTCAGTACTAATGGCAAATTATTCATCTCATTTGGCGCAGCCTTACAAATATCACATCTTTGGGATGACGTTTCACTTAAAACTGATGTTGCTTTACCGTCTATCATTTAGAAGCAATTAATGTGATATTTCGGTTTCTCCTATTCTTGTTGCGATTAAATTATTTATTTCTGACTCTATTGCATTCTTTTCCTGTAATATGGTATCTTTATTCTCCTTAATAATTTGAAGAAGAGTGGACGACACCAATATGGGGAATTAGGTGACTCATTCTCCCAGACTACATGATCTCCAGAAATTATTTTAATTGGTACTAAACTACCCATAAAAATACTCGAATCATCAAAGTGTCCCTCTTCAGTTAAGTGCGTTTTCTGTTTATAGTTAGCTTGGTGAGAAGCACCATCAAACCCCCATTTACTAATTATTGTTAATTGTCTTAGATTTTCGCGATTGTTACACATTGAAATTAAACTATTTTTAACGGAAGTATCGCGTGTTTTATTTATTTTGTTGAAACCTGACGTTTCGAACGCTTTGCAGCGTCCGTGGTCGCAGGAAAGACTGGTCAAAAAGTCTTTCCTGCGACCACGGACGCTGCAAAGCGTTCGAAACGTCAGGTTTCAACAAAATAAATAAAACGCGCGATACTTCCGTTAAAAATAGTTTAATTTCAATATTGTTAATTCTTTAAATGTTTTGTCCATTGCGATTGACTTTATTATTCTTTTTGCCGTTATGTCCAAAAGAGCCTGTAACTTCATTTTGGCTGTTGTGTCAGTTACTGTAATATCCTCTTTTGGTGGATAGCAGTCTTGCTTTGCGGTTTCAATGGCGTAGTATGAAGGAAATAAATTATGACTTTTTGTTCGACACTTTGTTTGGATAATTTCAGTGATACCATTAAACTTAGAGCTTCATCAGGAGAGTATTAAGGTTTCTTATTTTCAAAAATGCTATTTTTTACCCTCTGGAGATATAAAGTAATTAGCAAACTTTTCTCTCAATATGTCCATTGATCTAATATTATGTATGTGACTGTCATTGTTGTGGGTTAGCGGTTCGAATCCTGCAATTGTTAATGTATCCTCCATTTTGTAACCATCTCGTTCTCTGATGTAATTGTGTAAAATACAACAATCTTTGACGATTGTGATTGTGTTTTCTAAGAAAGTGTTCATTGGTCTGTGGAATATTCTGAATTTGTTACTCATTATGCCGAATGCAGAGTCGATATATCTCCTTTCACGACTAAGTCTGTAGTTTAATATTTTCTTTTTGTAAGTCACGTTACTACGGGTATAAGGTCGCAATAAATATTTTGAAATACCGAATGCCGCATCACCAAAAATAACGTATGGAAGTGGTTCGGTTGTATTAGGCAATGGTTTAGTGGGAGGAAAACACATTTCTTCGTTTTGTAATTTTAGAAACAAATTATTGTCTTTGAATATGGTAGAATCAGAGTCGGTTCTACATGAGCCGATGTTAATGTATATAAAACGATAGTCACAGTCATATACAGCAAGTAAACTACAGAAAAAAAAATCTAGTAATTGGAATAAATACTCCCACTGTGTACTGGATTGATTATTCACACATGTTTACCATCTATACATCCAACACAATTTGGAAGGTTTGCTAGTTCGTTAAATCCATTGATGATATGAATCCATCCCTCAGGCGATGTTGGCAATGAAAGACATTCTTCATGTAGAATTTCCCAAATTATTTTGCACACCTCCTTAACGATAAAACTGATTGCTGACACCCAAGACGATAACTGAATGTTTGATCTGTTGCTAAGTACCTGAAAGAGAGAAATTGTTGAAATACATGGTATGATATGATATACGCAGTAGTGCATACAATTCCTTAATGCCTTTGTCATTGGGTTATTAAAAAAAGTTAAGGTGCATGACGTCTGTCATCCGTCTTCTATTCCTTCTCTCCGCCATTACCTGCGTAGTGTGATGTCCTCATATATTATAATTAGCGCCTATTTTTACTATTAATTATCCCTTCAATAATTGGATTAAATTATATTAATCATAAAAGCTTTTTACGGGAAATATATATATTTTTCATTTGCCACTGTTGCATACCTGCCAAATGGTTATGGGCCCAGGTATTTTATAGACCGTAAATTTTATATCTATACTATTATTATAAAGAGGAAAGATTTGTATGTATGTTATGAATAAACTCAAAAACTACTGGGCCTATTTCAAAAATTCTTTCACCATTAGAATGCTACAATATAAATGCTTAAACATAGGCTATAAAATATTTTGAAAATAGTTAGGGATCCGTATGAAAACTTCGATGTGTGAAAAAGATACCAAAAAATCCTTATACCGCGTACGCTGCTGAAACTATTGACAATAGAGCAAAGTAATGTACTATAGTTTTATAGAGGACATCAATATCTACAAAAAAGTCCGCGATACCATATGTCTAACTATTACAGTTACGTCATAATAACTACTTTTTCATGTTAAAATATGCTATAGTAACGCCGGTACAAACTAGGCTACATTATTCGTACCTTGGCATTAATCCTTATCCAAATAAATAATTCGTATTCAAGACTGTTTTAATGCCTGTAGGTTACTCTTTGAATTAACGAAATCGGACATTCCATTCCAAAGATATTACGGATTTTGTTCTGTGTTTCAATCCTTTGCTTGCGACACCGGCGGCCACGGCGCGTGGCAGCGGGCGTGCGGCGCACATCTATGAGATACGAGTAGGTACCCGCGCGGCTCATTCGCGCGCTACCGACATTGAATGTTTTGACTTTTTCATACCACATTTTTTCTGTTCCAGTTAAAAAGTTCTTTTCAGAAAAGCGTGCCTCAAATCATCACCTTTGTGGCAATCAATTGAAACTCTCAATTTGCGCACGAATATGAGAGCACGTTTAAGTAATGACGGCAACGACAATTTCTCACAAAAATTACTTAAACTTGGAAGCGGAAAATTACCATCTCCAATTGCACATAGCCTCCAAGTATTATTGGATAATGAATTGGCTCAAACTGTTCACAGTCTAGAAATCCTTATAGAGACAATCTGTCCCGACATCGAATATCTTACAGAAATAAATTTCGATTGGCTCTATTCGAGGGCGATCGTCTCACCGAAAAACAGCTCAGTAAATGACATAAACAAAATGATCATTGAAAAAGTACCAGGTGATTTTAAATGTTACAAATCTATTGATAACGTGTGCAACATCGAAGATACAGTGCACTATCTACAAGAATTTTTAAATTCTCTCTATCCCGCCGGCTTGAACTGAAATTAAAAGTAGGTACTCCCATTATGCTGTTGAGAAATTTAAGCCCTCCCAATATGTGTAATGGCACAAGGCTTTTGATAAAGGAATTACGAGACAATCTGATTATAGCAACAATCATCACCGGTCCCACGGCCGGCAAAGGTATCATTTGCCCTTATAATAAATAAATCCCAGGGACAAACTTTCTCGATCTTTGGCATCGACCTAAGAGAAGAATGCTTTTCTCATAGCCAATTATATCTCGAGTAGGATTCCTAAAAATCAATATATTTTGTTGCCATCTACGAATACCACAGCCAATATAGTATACAGCCTTAAGGTAGACATATTGGAAACTAAAAAAGAAAAACCTATTAAATTAAATTAATATAAAGTCTCGAAATATAGGTATTTTATATATATTAAAATAAATGTAAAAAGGAAATGTAAAAATAAAACTAAAAACAATATAAATAAATAAAAAATAAACTTTCCGATTGTAATTAGGGTTATGGATAAAAACTAATAAAAAATTAAATACCACTAAGTAATTTGTCTGAAAAAAAAAGCTACTTAAGAAAAACTACTAAAAAACTCTCTAAAGATACATTTACTCTTCGTTTATCCCAAAATGTTTAAAAAATAAATGTCCACCCGTGCGAAGCCGGGGCGGGCCGTTAGTTGAGGGATATAATGATCTGCGGCAATGAACATAGTGAGAACTTCAAAAGTGGCAGTGGAAATAATGCACCCAGCGTGAGCAATGACAACGTGGGAAACAATGTGGGCACAGTTAGTGCGAGCACATGTATGAGTGATGCGCTTAGGCCTCAAGCGCAGCCGCTGTATAGTGCTATAGACAAATTAGACGGCGTGGGCACCTACTTCACGTGGAAGTTTCTAATGAAGTAATCACTAATACTGGAAGGTCTATGGAATTGCATAGAAGGCGAAGGTGAGCCAAATTCATTTTTAGATAAACGCGCGCTTGCCCGCATCTGTCTGGCTGTTAAGCCCACAGTCATACAACACTTGAGAAATTGTATATCTGCTAAGGAGGCATGGCTTAAGCTGCAGGATGCATTTGAGAACAAACTACAACTCTATGAGTGACTACATAAATGGTGTGATCACAATCACTCACCAATTGGCTGACATTGGCCGTGTAATAGAGGATAATGAAATTGCTGAACTTTTGCTTGGCGGCTTGCCTTCTGAATTTGACACCCTGGTATCTGGCTTGGAAACTGCAAATTTGTCTGGTAACCTGAGTTCAGAGGTTGTTCGTGCTCGGCTGCTCCAAGAAGAATATAGAAAAATGTCCAATGGCTATGTGTCAACAAATAATGGAGAAAATGACACTGTTTTTGTTGCTAATAATAATAAGAAGAAAGTGATATGTCACTATTGCAAGAATACAGGACATAAGAAAGCCCGTTGCTTTAAATTGAAAAATGATAGAAGACACCAAATACCTGGAAGTGGAACATTCTTCACTGCAGCTATGGCAGCCTATACATCTGGAGACTTTTTAGTGGATAGTGGAAGTTCTTCACATATGTGCTGTGATAAAACATTTTTTAAAGATATAATTAAGGAACACAGTTTAATAACTGTAGCCAACAATGTAATGCTAAGGCATAAAAACAAAACCATTAAGTTGGAAAAGTGTTTGTATGTTCCAAAACTATCAACCAATCTTATATCTGTCTCAGCACTAGCCGCCCAAACTTAAAGGTAATCTTTCATGATAAGTTATGTAAAGTTTATAATAATGACAGTTTAGTATTGTACGCTCACAGTTTTGCAGTCATATATCGTCTCGATTGTATTCCTTACAATTTATTTCTCAGGAGACCAAATGGAATGGAGCTGCGGAATTGCCAATGGCACTAGCTGCCTCTAAGGAATCACTAGAGTTGTGGCACAGGCGACTTGGCCATTTGAGCATTGACGGCTTGAAACAATTGCGGGATTCTGCTGTAGGTATAGATATAAATTGTAATGACAATTATTCCAAGTTACAGGATTGTATCCCCTACAAAGAGGCCATTGCTTCCCAAGCAATGGCCTCTTTCCCTAAAGGTCAAGCATCGTGAGCTCAGGGCTTGTTGGATTTGGTAGACAGTGACGTGTGCGGTCCAATGTCGCAGTGCAGCTGGGGTGGCGTTCGCTATCTTGTTACTTTCACGGATGACTATTCGCGTAAGACATTTGAATACCTGATGAAGACCAAGGATGAGATAATGTCATACTATATTATTTTTAGGACCTTTGTTGAGAAGCAGACAGGTAAAAGTATTAAATGCTTAAGGTCTGCCAATGGTGGTGAATATGGCAATAAAGCTTTTGCAAAGTTTTTGTCTAATAATAGGATTCGACATGAGACTACTATTCCTTATTCCCCGCAGCAAAATGGTGTGGCGGAAAGGCTAAATAGAACCTGCATGTTATCTGATGCTCACCTTGATAAGCGTTTTTGGGGAGAGGCTGTAATGACAGCAGTGTATCTTAAAAATAGGAGCCCCACAGCTGCTTTGTCGGGTCGTATTTCAGAACAAGTATGGTCAGGATCAAATATAAACCTGAACCATCTCAGAGTTTTGGGCTGCAAGGCATTTTCTCTAGTTCCAGATGCGAAACGTCGCAAGTTAGATTCAAAAACAAAGGAACGTCTGTTTGTTGGTTATTGTGATGGTTCAAAAGGTTACAGACTTATTGATCCCAATAATCCTAGAAAAATTATTAAATCCAGGAGTGTTAGTTTCATTGAAAATATGGCAATGGTCATATTTTGTGAAAACTGACATAATATAGATAAGTCTAATATAATTTCCAGTCAAGATAATAATAATATTATAATTCCATTGGATGCTAACTGTGATACTAGGATTAGTGAATTAAATTTAAATAATGATAATTTTAATGAATTAAATAATTTTAATATTTCTGTTACAGCTGGAGATGTCTCTGCTGGATGTGAGGCCCCCAGTGAGAATTATAATTCGCCTATGAATGACTTGTCTGATGAGTACTAGCGGACGAGTAGTGATGATTCGCCTACCGACTCAGGCAGCGTATCTAGCGGTTATGAAGCAGCACAAGAGGAGCAAGTGGTTTGACAAAGGACAGTGAGAAGTACTAGAGGTATCCCACCAAAGAGGTATAATGACTTTGAACATTCTTTTTTATCTGGTCAGATACTGCATATGGTCCAAAACTATCAACCAATCTTATATCCTTCTTTATATGAAGAAGCGATTGCCAGTCCTAGTAAGCATCAGTGGCAGGCAGCTATGGAGTGTGAATACAAATCACTCATGCAGAATTGTGTTTGGAAACTTGTTGATAGACCAGCGAATGTCAATGTAGTTAAATGTAAGTGGTTATATAAAAGAAACCAGATTCTTCAGGGAACTTAAATAAGTTCAAAGCTCGCCTTGTTGCTCGCAGTTTCAGTCAAAGAGCAGGCATAGATTACGATAAAAGAAAACATGTTATTTGATGTTTTAAATAGTAATTTTGATTGTAAAAATCTTGGCACCATATAGAGTTATTTGGGCAGTAATGTTTATAGAGATAAAAAGCAAGGTATTTTAATGTTGAGACAGAGTGATTACATAAAAAGATTGTTAATACGTTTTGGAATGTCAGAAGCTAAGAGCGTGCACACCCATGGAAATAAATAAGAAATTTGAAAAGTCAAATGATAATAATTTGAATTATAATTTTAGAGAGTTAATTGGTTCTCTTATGTACGAGTATCTAAGTGTATGCACACGTCCAGACATTACTTTTGCAGTTAAACAATTAAGTCAGTTTAATAACTGTTATAATTATAGTCATTGGATTGCAGCCCAGAGGATCCTTCGTTATTTATCAAAAACTGTGGATCATGGTTTAGTTTTTAATAAATGTAAAAACTTAGACCTTGTATGTTATGTTGATGCAGATTGGGCGAATGATCCTGTTGATCGGAAATCCTTTACAGGTTTTGTAATAAAATTACGTACAAATACTGTAAATTGGGAGAGTAGAAAACAGCGCGTCGTTGCTATGTCAAGTACTGAATCAGAGTATTTAGCCATCAGCGACGCATGTAAAGACATCTTGTTTATCAGGAGTTTGTAGTTTGAAATTATAGGTAAAGACCTTATGTGTATTATTCTGAATGACAATCAAAGTGCACACAGGCTTCTGGAATCACAGGAATGTCATAAGAGGACAAAACACATTGATGTCCGTTATCATTTCATAAAAGATTTGTTAGCTAAAAATATTATCAAAGTAAATTATTTACCTATTGAAAAAATGATAGCGGATATACTTACTGAAGCTTTATCATCCTCAAAGCATAATAGTTTTAGGCATGGTTTGAATGTTAAAGGTTTTGTTTGAACAAATGTGTCCCTAGTTTTGCATTTGTGTGTAACTTTTCTGTAAAAGCCATGTTTTGTTATTTAATAGGAGCATGATTTGTAAAAATGTAAAGACATTCTTGGATGATTAAAATAATGTTGAGCTTTGGTAGAGTCAATGTAAATTTTGTTTGTATATGTATATAGGCATGTAGCATGGGTTATTAAAAAAAGTTAAGGTGCATGACGTAATTAGCGCCTATTTTTACTGTTAATTATCCCTTCAATAATTGGATTAAATTATATTAATCATAAAAGCTTTTTACGGGAAATATATAGTTATATTTAAACTGGAACATATTTTTCATTTGCCACTGTTGCATACCTGCCACAAGAAATAAATCTAGTATTTGTTTTTGTTACAGATATAATTATACAACAGAGATGGAGAACAGCTCGGGATGCGTATACAAGATCTAAAGCCGCAATTATGAATACGAAGACCACATCTGGCGGCGGAGATATTAAAAAAAATATTATGATCACATGAGATTTCTCGACAAGAAACACACAGTCGAAGTTGAGGACTCTCTAACTGCAGAAAATACACAGGTAAACATTTAGGAGCCAGAGCCTTCGACAAGCCAATAAAATACTAGAGCTTCCGAACAATACGGTACTGATCCTACATCCCAGTCAAGTCAAAATAAAATTAGATGAATAACAAATTCTAAAAGGTCTACAAATAAAGAAGAATCAAGTTTTGACAAGCAAATGCTGCAAATGGTTAAAGTCAATAGTACAATGCTACCAAATGATGATATGGTATTCTTCACTTCGCTTTTACCAATAACAAAAACATTTTCTATTACTCAAAAATTTACTTTTCATTCCGAAGTTCTTAAAACAGCTATGATGATTCATAATAAATAAAATAAATAAAAATAAATACGTTTATTTCAGGTTTGAACCCATAGAAGTAAGATTGAAATACTGTCTCAAAAGAAAGCTGACATTTGTTTTGGTTATTGCGTGAACGTAACTATTCTGAGGGGCGCGGGGGGTATGTCATTCGTTAGCCTAGCTTCTGGGAATTTAGGCGCTATGGGGCGTTTCTCGGGAGCGGACCGTGCATTGTGCGTACGCGTGTTTTACAAAAACGGTAATTCAGCGACTGTAACTCGTAGAAAATTCTGCAATATTCGACATATTTGCCATTAAATTGACGCGTAAAGCCCTAAACTCGTTGGTAAATGGGTCAAGAAGTTTGAAGAGACCGGTTCAACGCTGGAAAAATCAAAATCCGGACGTCCAAGGTCTTCGAGAACGGTCGAAAACGTAGACAGTGTTTCTCAGTCTGTCCGTGACAACCCAGACCTTTCGATTCGGAAGCGTGCTGATGCTTTAAACGTGCATAGATCGTCGTTGTTCCGCATTTTACACAAAGATTGAAACCTGCACCCCTACAAAATTCAGTTGGTGCAAGAATTTAAGCCTCAGGATGCTGGGCAGAGGCTTGACTTCGTAAATCAGATGATTGAGCGCTTTTCAACTTTTACCAACATATTGTTATCGGATGAAGCTCATTTCCATCTCAATGGACATGTAAATAAACAAAATTGCCGCTACTGGACTGCAAGCAATCCAAAACACAAACATCAGAAACCCCCTACATTCGTCTAAAGTGACCGTATGGGCTGCGATGTCGACGTGAGGGATTATCGGCCCTTACTTTTTTGAAGATGAAATGGGACGCACAGTTACAGTGATCTCGGACCGTTATGTGGAGATGTTAGACAACTTCTTCATGCCGGAACTGCAAAACTTTCCTGGTTATAACCAAAGAACATTATTCCAGCAGGACGGAGCAACTTCACACACGTCCAACAGGTCTTTACCACGAGTTCGTGAATTTTTTCCTGGCAAATTGGTATCCAGAAGAGGTGACATAAATTGGCCTCCACGAAGTCCCGATTTAACCCCTATGGAATTTTTCCTGTGGGGTTACGTCAAATCTAAAGTTTATGCCAACAAACCGACTTCCCTGGCACAATTAATAGGAAATATCCGTCACGAAATGGCAGCCATCACGGACAATACATGCCGAGCCGTCATAGAAAATTTTAGAACTCGATTAAATGAATGCCGTGAACGCAACGGTTTACACTTGGACGATATCATTTTCAAGAAATAAATTCCCAAGAAGTGTATTTTAAAATGTAATAAACATTTTTTTCAATAAACTCCTTGTTTTATTTTTTATCGATTTTTTAAATGTGAACTTTCTATTGAGTCACCTTGTACATGTTGCATGAATAGAAATTTAATTTTGCTGAAAGAGTCCGTCACCAATATCCGGCATTGCAACTGACGTGCCTGTCATAGCAGTGCCGGATATAGGGACAATCCCACATAGCAGCTAGCTATTAAAATTGTAATAACGATGTATTGACTATCATTTTTAGTATTTATCACAATAATAAGGTTGCAGCGTCGGGCTATCCGCATAATCGACGAAGAGGTCACAAAAAACCTAGAACCTCTGTAACTTCGTAGGGACATAGGCTCCCTAAGTACATTTTACCGCCTGTACCATGGTGAGTGCTCTGAAGAACTATTTTCCCTTATCCCACCCTCTCCCTTCCGTTATAGAACCACACGTGCAGGCTTGCGATGTACGAAATGTGTGATGACGAAAATACTATTATATTTTGATTTATGTCACTATTATTATTGTGTTAATGTACAAGTAGTTATATTGGTACGCATAAGTATGATAATGAACTAGGCACTAGAATAAGTGACATTTTTTATTTTTTATTTTTTTTTACGTGTGTTACGTACAGATTACCTTTTACGCAATTTTTTGTAGTTATTGATTTTGTATTTTGACGATGATAATAGTATAATTATTCTATTCTATTAAACTTATATTAGTAACATGTTATATTTTTGATTTTGTTTCGTATGTTCCTAGATTTTAATCGCGAGTAAAAAAAAAGATCGCTATACGTACACCCACATATATTTATTGTACGTAATATATATTGACAATGAAAGAAAAAGACACATATTAGCAAGTTTCTTTTGGCTATTATCCTTCGCCAAAGGTAATTTTCGAAATGCTGGTAAATTAAAAAAGAGAGATTAAAACTAAAAAAAAAAACTGAAAAATTATAAGATACAGTATGATCTAATATAAAGAATGTTATACGTGTCTAAGTGCTCGTAAGGACCTAATGGCAAATAAATGATTTTTATCTTTCTTTATCGACATGCAGTGATTTATGAAATGATTAAAGCAATAGCCGCCGGGGTCGACTTATGGGTGGCGGCTACGCAGGCACTTACGCAGTTGCTAACCCATCATGGGTAGTGAACTGCGTATTGTATACTGGAACCCCGGAGGCATGGATGGGAAGGCCCCTCAGCTTGGACTGCTCGCTCAGGAGTACGACCCACATGTCATACTACTGGGAGAGATTAAGCTGAGGGCAAACAAAGTATTTCGCATCCCTAACTATTTTGTGTACCGAAGACACCAATAATCGCCGCAAGGTGTAGCATATCGCGGTACGCGGTACTAGTGCGGCGGGATTGTGTACACGAAGAGTTAGATCACCTACCCTTTCGCACCCTAGCAAATATAGGGGTGAGATTAAGGATGGGTGATGAAGAGATGCGAATCTTTGCTGGCTATCGCCCTCCGGGCCCCGTCGTCCATACAGACGACTACAATCAATCGTCTCTGCAGTGGGCGGCCCGACCATACTAATGGGCGATCTCAACGCCAAAGACCGTATGAGGGTCGCGGGTGACCAACCCTGCGTGCCGTACACTAAAACATCATGCACAAAACAACGGCTATGTAGTAATGGGGCCAACATCTCCCACACACGTACCTACAGTGGCCGCACATTCAGCGGACGTACTGGATATAGCCCTCACGAAGTTCATAAATCACTGCATGTCGATAGAGGTGCTATACTACCACGGACACGCAGCACCTACCGATTCTGCTAACAATCGACACGGCGGCACCGCACACCATAATACGGCCACAGCGCAACAAAATTGATTGGCACACTTTTCGTGAAAAGCTAACCGACTTCGTATTAGAAGGACCGCTAACGACACCGGAGGAAGTTGAGGCCGCCGTACAACACCTAACGGCTACACTTATATTATTTACAAACTATAGCTATTGCGGCCACTAATCAAATATATTTTCTTTATTATATATTTGGCCGCAACAGCTTGTACCTACAACTATATGTGTAATTCAGTAAATGTGTAAACCTACATCTATATGAAATTATTACATAAACTGTTTATTCAATTCAAAAATGACTATTCTATTTATCTTATATAACTACGCGTGACGGTTTCTATATACATCTTATAGTTGTCACTAACACTATGCGATCTAAGCTATGTGAGCTAACTAAAATATGCGAAGCTAACTTAATTGTGTATGCCGATGCGCAGCTACACGAGCTAAGCTAAGCCCCTCCCGCCTACCCCGCACCCCCTTCGCACATTATTTGTCAGTGCTGTCCAGTATCTTGTGTCGTGCGCACGATCGATTTGTAGTAAATATTGAGCAATTTATTGGAATTGTTAAACAATTTCCTATAGTATGGATCACACAGTCGAAGGGCTATCACAACTTAAATAAAAAGGATGTTGTATGAAAAATAATAGTGGATAAATTAAGTAATCCAGACATACCAGACGGTAAGTTTAATTATATTTAAAGTTTAATGTATATTTACATCATTAAAATAATTACAAAAGGACTCTGACACGAAATGCTTCTCTAGTTGCTCGTAACTTGTCGTATAGTCGTACCGGTCTTAAAGTTTGCTGTTCTTCAATATTGACGGATTTGACGGATCAAGTTGTCGTTCTTGAAGACATTAAATAAGACACAGGCAGTTTTTGTAATGACGTCCACTAGTTCTAATTGAAAGCCAGTACAAGTGGTCAGGCTGCTTTTTCGACAAATAACTAGAAATATGCCGAATTATACGAATTTATTTTACCCCACATGAAAAACCGTAAGAGAACTGGTAACGTATCAATTAATAATAAAAATACTTTGTTCAGTACATCAACCGATAATCAAAGTGCTGTACTGGCACACTCATATAAAGGGGTATGGGTAAAAGTGTTGGCACTTTTTTTTTTCGCGGCCATGAATGAAAGTTGTTTTTATTGAAAGTTTAGGTATATACAAACATATTTTTGTACGGAATATGATAGCTCAAAATGCATCGGAGCTGAGATGTTTGACCTAACATTTAATTAAGATTTTTTTTAATCGTAAGGATTAACACTAATATATAAGTTTTAAATTCGCCATTACAGTATCCTATCTACTTTCCTTACGTACACCTCAGCATCTGGAAACAAAGGATGACCCTTAGCCCATAACGCTCGCCCTTATCGCTCGCTCCATGACATGCGACCAATCACAGAGCTTGAATTCGGGTACCTACGCTGACGCCACCGCGCGTGAAGACGCACGATGCATGCGTCGCTCACCATTCTTCCTTCGTGTTGTGTGCGTATGTGTTGACTTCCCAGTTATTCTTACTCGGCGTGTTTTTAACAAACATTACTTGACCTCAGCTTTTGTACCTGGACACTGATTTGCCTCGTAGTTTTGATTGGTTATTGTGGACTACATCATGGAAGCGTATGGTTTGTGTATTTGTTGTCAAAGAAGCATTCATCGAATCGGGGGAAGTCGTCGGAGATCGTATGTTTTAAATAATGAATTCATTCAAAGTCATCCACTTTTGTTGACATACTTTGAAGTAGTTAACGTTAAAGAATTCAATGCAGAAGACAGTATTTGTAGACCGTGCTTGCAACGTGCTGAACGACACGGGCAAGGTGTACTCATTGTGCAAGATGAACAAGAGGAACCGGCACAAGAGTATCCCGCGCCTCAACATCATGTTCCGATGGTAATCGAGAACATGCAAGATGAAGCTGTGCAAGTTAATAGATTGCA
The DNA here is from genome assembly GCA_947507595.1 of Pyralis farinalis. Lineage (NCBI taxonomy): Eukaryota > Metazoa > Arthropoda > Insecta > Lepidoptera > Pyralidae > Pyralis > Pyralis farinalis. The sequence goes on along the minus strand of OX382281.1, from coordinate 17,470,154 downwards.
AATGGTTAATAGATTGCAATTGGTTAGAGTGGCAGGGTACACGCGTGCACCTAATAATACCCGTTCCTGTATTTTCGCCGAATGTCGGAACAGAATTTTACAAAATATTCGAAGAGATATTAGAGTTACAATTCTTCAAGAAAAAAAGTTCTATATACCCCGATTTAGCCGTGTCTGTGAAGAACATTCGTTAGGTATGGAGTGACATAACATTGAGTTAAGCCCGCGCCGCGTTCTCCATGAATTTTCACCAACCCACGTGAGAGATATGATGGGACTTTTAAGAACTCAAAAAGTAATTTTAGACTTTGAAAGAAACGCATTAAATCATAATACGATTTTTCAGTATTACGAGTACATACATACTACAGTGTTAGCAAAACTTCATACCGGTGAATCGAATGAGAGGCTATCTAGCATATTTCGAATGACCAGAAACACATTTGAAAAGACGATGGCTCTGGTCAGGACATATTTGATGCAAGAGTTCGTCCGACAGCACCTGGGCTATAATCATATGACCCGAGAGGACGTGATGTCACGCTGTCTTTCTGTACCGAATGCTTTATTTGGTAATCCAGAAGCTCCTTTGATTGAACGAAGAGCTATAGCAATAATGGATGGCACATATATATACCTACAAAAAAGTAGCAATTACTATTTTCAGCGGAAGTCTTATAGTCGGTACAAATTCCGCAATTTGGTAAAGCCTTTTTTAATTGTGTGCTCTGACGGACATATATCAGATATTTACGGACTCTATGAAGCAACGAAATCAGATACTACGATTCTTTCTGAGATCCTAAATAGCACAACTGATCCATTTCACTGGTTTTTTTGCAAGGACGATGTTTTTATATTAGATAGGGGCTTCAGAGATTGTATTGAAGAAGTGGAATCATGTGGCTATACTGCTCATATGCCTGCAAGCAAAGATGAAGGGGAAACGCAACTAACAGTTGCACAAGCAAATGCTTCAAGGAAAGTGACGATGTGTCGCTGGGTTGTCGAAACTATTGACGGACGATTAAAAAATCAGTTTAGACAACTACGCCATCAGAATTTTAATAAAGCTGCAACACATCTCCTGGATGAAATAAAAATCGCAGGCGCTTTACTAAATTGTTTTGGCAAACCATTAACAGACCACAGATTGGTAGAACCAATATTAGAAAAAATTAGTAGATGTGGTGATCGTAATCGGCTTAGTGAATTCGTAATCGAAAATAAATCAAAAATTTAAATCAAAAAAGAGCAAGATTTCAAACCATTGATGGTACTGTTCCTGGTATGGATGAGTTTCCAGTTGTAAGTGATGATGATTTAATTAATTATGGCATGTATCAGATACAACAAGCTCGAAGTTATTATGGAGAACATGCCAAAAATGGATCATACTTAATAGAAGTATATAGAAATTCAACGGACTTTGGTGCTCAAAATATTGATTGCATCCCGAAGCCTCTATCCAATAGAAAAACATCTCCTTCATTAAAAAAACTCTCTCAGCCTCTCATTTTATATAATAAATTCATTTATTAATATCTCAGCTACAGATGTTGTTGCTGGATAAGGCCCTAAACTCTTGAAGAATACGGTTACTCTCCAAAGATTCCAAAATCTCTCGCAGAAGGTGAAACTCAACTTTCAACTGCAGCCAGTAATAAAACAAGAACTGTAACTACACACATCAAAAGTGTCTAGGGATCATGCATTTTTATGCGGATTTCTTGAGATTGAGATGTGGCTTTGTAATAAATTTATGATTTTATAAATTTATATGGATCCTTTTTGGTGCATTTCATAATTTGAAACAGGAACTGTCAATCAAATTCGAGTAAAAGATGAAAATCAGCTGTCAATATTTTCCCTATAAAAACATACAGCGCATTGAAGACATTATTAGTGCTACTGTGTCCCTACTACTGATTAAAACCAACGTTATTATGGAGCGGCGACGTCATTTAAGCAGGGAAGAAATGCTCAGAGCCGTGGGAATGATAGAAGCTGGTTCCCGGCAACGTACTGTGGCTTTAGCTCTGAATACAAGTCAGAGTGTTATCAGTCGACTTTGGACACGTTACCGAAGCACTGGTACCGTAGCTGAGCGCCATGGAGGACGGTATCGCTGCACCACACGGAGACAAGACCGATACATTCAAATCACAACTCGAAGAGCTCCAACAATAACCGCCATGATGTTAGCCGTGACGCTTCATCACTCTTCAGGGAACTTAATTAGCGACCAAACAGTCAGAAACCGCTTGCATGAAGTGAACCTTCATTCCCGAAGACCGCTAAGGGTACCACCTATAGCAATGCACAATCGTAGGATTCGATATCAATGGGCTCTTGAACACAGAAATTGGGCAGAAGAACAATGGCGTTTCGTGTGCTTTTCTGATGAGTCTCGTTTTGGTATGAGACCGGATACAAGACGTATACGACACTGGAGAACCCCTGGACGCCAACAGCGATTAAAATCCTGCCAGGAAGTCCATCCTTATAGTGGTGGAACCATCATGGTATGGGCGGGTATTTGGATCGGCGGAAGAACTGAGTTGATTTGGATCAGAGGCAACCTCAACGCTCAAATTTATGCTGAGACGATTGTATCAGACGTCATCGTTCCTCTACAAGTGCAAATCGGTCCCTTATTTCAGTTAATGCATGATAATGCACGACCGCACACCGCAAGAGTTGTAAGACAGACTCTCGCCGCAGCTAACATCAATGTCATGCCCTGGCCTGCTCAGTCGCCAGACTTGAACCCGATTGAGCATGCATGGGATATGCTACAGAGAAGAGCTCTGCCGAATATGGAGGGTATCCAGTCGCAAGAAGACCTTTTTTTGTTGTTGCAACGAACATGGGCGGCCATTCCACAGCGTGATTTGGATGAACTCATTTTGAGTATGCCAAACCGATGTTCTTGTGTTGTTAGTGTTCGCGGTAGAAACACGGATTATTAATTGTTTAAGTTACCCAATAAAATTTTTAAGAAAACTGTTATTTCAGTCTTTTTTTCGAACTTTAATGTTAGTGGTTCAAATGTCAAAAATCCCTTTATTATGAAAATGGCAAATTTCTTTCCAAACAAATTGTTCGCGACAACTATGTAAATAAATAGATAACCGTCGCGCGTAGTATAAGTGATGCACATTTTATATAGTTATAGTTGTTTATGTATAGTTTGTATTAGTTGTTTATGTAAGGATTAGAATAGGTTTACACAGTTTACATACATACTTTGTTAGAGATAAGTTTTACATGTTTAGTATAGGTACGAGCTGTTGCAAGCCAGGTATATAATAAAGTTATAACGGCGAATTACTGGCTGCAACAGCTCAATAGTGCATAGATGTACCTATTAACGTAGTTTTAAGTTTGTAATGAAAACATTTATACGTAAAACTTATCTGACCCATAAGTTTTGACAATAACTTTAGCAAAAGTTTTTATGGTTTTATATGAAAAGGGGTCAAATGTATGAAATAATAGTACAACTTACAAACATTTTAGACACAAATAAAGCGAGCACGATCAGGTATTGCCTCTAGGTCTGGGCGATTTTGGCTATTGCTATCTCTTTCCCACACATGTACCTCTCGCTCCCACAGCGGGGGTATAAATATGGGCCATACATCGGTGATCGGTACCTCGGTCGGTGATTAGGACCAGACCGCTACGGCCGCCGTACTGAGTGCACGTCCCGACGTTCGCTCCGTATAGTACCTGTGCGATCCGCGACTGACTAGTGTCGCTAGTTGTATCTCTGTTGTGTTTCGTAACGAAACATCAACAGAGATACGCCTGCGCCGCCGGAAAGTTTTTCTGTGCTTTTTAAAGTACAATAAACCTGAAGGCATTGCAGAGGTGACTCCACAGCCCTGACGACTCTTGGCAAGCCTTAACACTCTCTCCCCACGGGCCTTAGGGCCTGGGGGCGTGAAGTTTCAGGCCGCCAGACTGCGGATACAGGAGCTCAGCCGTCCCTCCGATGTCGAGCCCTTCTCAGGGCTCCGATAAAAAGGCCCCTCTCGGGGCCAAACGCCCGACGCCCGTCGCCGCCAGCCGAGGCGAACCCCCCGTGCCGTCGCCGCGATCCCCCCCCGCGCAGCCGCCGCGTGCGCCCGCCGTTGTACCTGCTCCGCAGACGTCATCTGCGTCGATGCAGCCGCGGAAGGGTGTTAAAGGTACCGACGCCGTCGCGGGCGTCGCTACCTCCCAGCCGGAGCGCAGCGCCGGAGGTATGCGCCCTTCTCAGGGCGAAACTTCCAGGCAGCCGCCGCTGATGTCTCAGAGGAAGGGTACAAAAAGCACCGACGCCGTCGCGGGCGTCGCTGCTTCCCGTTCGTCGTTGACCGAGCGCAGCGCCGGAGGCATGCGCCCTTCTCAGGGCGAAGCCACCAGGCCGCCGTCGCACACTCCACGCGAGAGGGACAGACAAGGCATCGACGCCGCCGGCGGCGTCGATGCCTTGTCTGTCCCTCGGGGGGTTCGCCTCGGCTGGCCCGTCGCCGCCAGCCGAGGCGAACCCCCCGTGCCGTCGCCGCGATCCCCCCCCGCGCAGCCGCCGCGTGCGCCCGCCGTTGTACCTGCTCCGCAGACGTCATCTGCGTCGATGCAGCCGCGGAAGGGTGTTAAAGGTACCGACGCCGTCGCGGGCGTCGCTACCTCCCAGCCGGAGCGCAGCGCCGGAGGTATGCGCCCTTCTCAGGGCGAAACTTCCAGGCAGCCGCCGCTGATGTCTCAGAGGAAGGGTACAAAAAGCACCGACGCCGTCGCGGGCGTCGCTGCTTCCCGTTCGTCGTTGACCGAGCGCAGCGCCGGAGGCATGCGCCCTTCTCAGGGCGAAGCCACCAGGCCGCCGTCGCACACTCCACGCGAGAGGGACAGACAAGGCATCGACGCCGCCGGCGGCGTCGGTGCCTCCCGCGCTGGAGCGTCGCGCCCTTCTCAGGGCGAGCGCTCCAGGTCGCTTTCATCGTCGCGTAAGCGCGATAATGCTAGGTCCGCGTTGCTCCATCCGACGCCGGTGACATCACGCGACCCGGCCGTCTTGGCGGTCCCGCGAGTGCGCCTGCTGGGTTCCGGCATTTCACCCAAGTCCATCCTTGAGGATGACATGGTGAAATTTGCTGAGATCTGCCGGCGGGGCATATTTTCGGTCCCCTTGACGGAGCGGATCGCGATGACGATCCGTGACTACCAGGATGAGGTGGCGGCAGGGTCTTCAACCCCCCCCCTCACTGGAAGTGGTCGAGGCGCAAGAAGCCGTGCACGCACTATGCGAGCGCGGTATACGGCGCCAGAGGTCCCCAGAGAGTGACACCGAGGCAGAGATGCAAAAGCGAATTCGCATTGCACTCACAAGCCCTCCGGCCTCTCTTAGTGTACCGATGGAGGTACCTCCCCCTTCGACGCTCACCCCGAGGGAGCAACGCGACCCGCGCATTAGTCGTCGCCGCGATATAATGCTTCCTCCTCCTCCCCCCGCGCCGTCAAGTGACGTAGTGCCACCCCCCCCCTCCTCCTTCTCCCCCCCCCGCGGACAAGGAGCGACGTAGTGCCTACAGTGTCGTTTGCTGACACGGTACGAGCGCAGGCGTCGACATCAACGTCCGGTGCGTCACAAGTACCGCCGGCGTCGGTGAGTAGCAAGCCTGCGGTGCCGCCGAAAGCAAACCCGCGCTACCCACCGCTCATAGTCGAGACCCTACCGGATTGGACGACGCACTTCAAAGCCTTGAAGTCTAAGCTGGGCCATAGCCCGAACGCGAGACCCTTTGGCAGAGGAGTGCGGTTCACACCGAAGTCGGAAGAAGAATACCGTGCCGTGCAAAGGTACTTATACGATCTCGAGAAGACCCAGAAGCTCAGCTGGTTCTCGTATTCGTTGCCTGCTGAAACCAGCGCGAAGGTAGCGATACGAGGGCTACCGTCTGACACGGATCCGAACGAGATTTCAGAAGCCCTAGCGGAACTGAACTTCGTACCCGAGTACGTGCGACCCATCCGTGCGCGACAAGGGAGACCCGGATGCATTTTCTTCGCTCAACTGAAGAAGACCGCCGACACAATCCCCCGGATTTATGACGTCACCGAGCTGTTGTGCATGCCCGGAGTCAAGATAGAGGCGTGGCGAGGCAGGCAGGGGCCAGCCCAGTGCCACCGCTGTCAGCGCTTCAGGCATTCATCGCACATGTGCCACCGCAAACAAGCGTGTGTGCGCTGCGGAGAAGAGCACGCTGCTAGTGACTGTCCGCGTCCCAGAGAGGAGCCGCCGACGTGTGCCAACTGTGGAGAGGCGCACACGGCCAACAATCCCAGATGCGCTGTGTTTCGTCGCGAATTGCGAAACAAGAAAGCAGGGACGGTTGCAATCACCGCCGGTGCCTCAAAACAGACAAAGAAGGCCGTTACAGTCGATTTACAGACAGAAACGACTTCTTTAATGGCACAGGCAAACGCTCCCACCAGAGAGGCGCCTCTCTCAAGAAGAAGAGGCGTAGGAAGAAGTCCCGGAAGGCTGCGCAAGCCGTACAGGCGCAAAAACCGGCCGAAAGGACCCAGACCGCAACCACTTCAGCACCCCGAAAAGGTGATTTGAAGAAAGCGGGCGTCCCTACACAACAAGTAGGTCGTCAGGCGAGGCAAACGGCGGTTGTTACATCGCATATACCGGCACCCAGCGCTGGAGCGATCGACAACAACGCTACTGCTGTTTTAGACGTCGCTCTTATTATCATGGAGGACGTATTGAAGGCCGTACGGACAGGACAGAACACCCTGTCAGTGTTACTAGGAGGAATGGCTCAGCTCATCCAATTGAGACTGCAACATGGGGGCTCTTAGAGTTTTGCACTGGAATGCAGACGGCCTATACAAAAAGGTTGCTCTGCTGAAAGCGCTACTCAAGGAGCAGGATATTGACGTCTGTTTGGTGTCTGAGACGCACCTGAAGGAGTCCATTACGCTGAGAATCCCAAAATACCATATCTATCGGAAAGACGAACGTTCTCCCCATGGAAGGGCTTACCGTGGGTTGGCAGTGCTAGTGAGACGCCGCTTAGTCCATCAACCGATCAAGATAGTCGAGACCGAGTCTGTCCACAAGAGGGCCAAGCTTTATGCTTTAGGAGTTGACATCCACGCGGGTAGGCAATCCATGCACCTGTACGCAGCCTATAGACCCCCGATTGGGAAGCTGGACCCGGCGGAGATAACCCGCCTAGTCGATACGGAGACTAATACACCTGTCCTTCTGGCTGGCGATTTCAATTGCAAACACACAGCATGGTGCGCCACGCACATTTGCCCAAGCGGACGTCGGTTGTTTGACGATGCGGAGCGCTGGGGCTATACCGTGCAGGGCCCCGAGGTTCCGACGCATTATCCGTATAGTGATGCGGCGGCACCCGATGTCCTGGATATTATAGTTCACAAGAACTTACACTGCCAACCTACGCAAGAGGTTCTATTGGAGAGCATGTTCTCGGACCATCTACCGGTACTCGTGACGATTCCAGAGACTCCACTTTCGGTCTCACCACCAATTCCCAAGCGTCTCATCAACTAGGCCCAGTACACCGAAAAAGTAGACTCCAGGCTCGCGGCGTCGTTTCCCATCTCAACTCCGGATGATGTGGAGCAGCTAGCGGTGCTTATTACGGAGACTATCCAGACGGCCTTCAATGAGTCCTCCACCGAGACTAAGAAGCGACAACAATACTCGCCACTCCCCGACGCCATCAAGCGTAAGCTAACAGACAAACGTCGACTACGCAAGTTGTGGCAGAGGACGCGGTGTCCTGTGTTAAAGGCCGAACTTCATCGCCTTACGACCATAGTAAAGGACGCGCTAGAAACCCATCGAGAGGAGAGTTGGCAGCAGCACATAGAGGATGTCAGTGATGACTGGAATTCCATCCACAAACTGTGCAGGCAGCTGACGAGATCTCCGCCTCCAGTACGCCCACTACTGGCAGCCGATGGAACTTTGCGATATCACGCAGCAGACCGCGCTGAAATATTCGCCGACCACTTAGAACGCCAATTCCGCCCTAACGAAACAGAAAATACAGCTCACGTCGAAATGGTGCAACAGTACCTACGAGGCTATTTTTCTACGTCGATAGCGGCCGATGACGATCCAATTGTTTTCACCCCGGGCGCAGTGCAGCGTGCAATACAACGCGCTAAACTTCGGAAGGCGCCCGGTGCAGATAAAATAACCAATGAAGCCCTACGTCGGTTACCGCCGCGCGCCGTCGCGGCGCTAACTCGACTGTACAACGGTATTAATCGCACTGGACACTTCCCGTCTATATACAGAGACGGACGCGTAATATTGCTGCCTAAACCCGGTAAGAACGTGTTGAAACCGGAGAGTTATCGGCCCATTACACTGCTATCTACGCAGTCGAAAGTGTACGAACGCCTCCTACTGAAACACCTCGCCCCGCACATCGCTCCCCGCGACGAGCAGTATGGTTTCAGAGCGGAACATTCGACGACTCTTCAATTATTGAGAGTGCTGCACATGATGACCCAGGGTATGAACCAGAGGGGAAGCACAGTAGCAGTATTTCTTGATATGGAGAAAGCGTTCGACAGAGTTTGGCACGACGGTCTGCTGTACAAACTAGCGACGTCCAGCGCTTCCCAACGTCTAGTCCGAATAATAGCCTCCTTCCTGAGTGATAGAAGTTTTCACGTATCCGTAGAAACAGAGTCCTCGACGTCCAGAAAAATCTTAGCCGGCGTACCGCAAGGGAGTTGCCTCTCCCCAGCATTGTACGCACGTTACACCGATGACATTCCGAAGTCAGACGAATCCACATTAGCACTGTACGCCGACGACGCAGCGTATCTGACATACAACAAAAATGCTAGATTCGCAGTGTTGAAAATGCAACGCGTACTAAACCTGCTCCCCGAGTGGCTTGACAAATGGAGGCTCTCGGTTAACGTGCGAAAGACACAAGCAATGCTAATGAATATCTCCGTAAAGAAGCCTTCCACCTTGTATCTCCATGGTGAGCAGCTAGCTTGGCGCGAATCGGCGACCTACCTAGGCGTCGAAATCGACCGGCGGCTCACTATGAAAAAACACGCGAACAAAATCATCGCTAGGACCCGTGCATCGCGCGCTTTACTGCGGCCGGTGCTCTCCTCGAAGCTTCCGCTGAACACGAAACTCAGCATATACAAGACCTACCTACGGCCACGTTTAACATACGCAGCGCCAGCTTGGTTCGCCCTACTGAGCAAAGGAAACGCTGAGAGAATCCAACAGCAACAGAGCATCTCCCTCAGGCAGATTACAGGCGCCCCGCGCATTGTAAAGAACGCCACTATACAGAGGGACCTACGTATGGAGAGCACGGACGCATTTATACGCCGACTCACTGTAAGCCTGTTCGAGCGTGCGGACGCGTCGGATTTGCGTCATATACGCAATCTGGCGCCTCTACATACTCGGCCGCCGGACGGACGCCCTTACGCTCGTGAGTTACTCGCGAACAACGACACATGAGACGATTCTGACGAACTAGAAACGTAGCGCGCATCTCGGCCTATACGGCCAACACAACGCCCGGTATGTATTCACATGCTGCGATCGATACCTCAGTAGAGAGATTTCTATCTCGGAACTGATTCCCCAGCCACCGTGAGGAGGTTGTGAGATGACCCACACTAACTGATCGGTACCAGTCGTCCGCTACACTCAGCGCTCACACTACAGTGAAATAGCCAGCCAAGTCACTCCGAAACCAAGCCAGTCCAGACCTAGCAGCAAGTACCTACGGCTCCATACTTCTGAAGACAGCAACAGGCGTTTCATTCTGCACCAACCCACAGACCTGCGACTTACAACCGGAGGTCGAAGAACGAAGCCCGCCAGTGCCTACATTCTATTATTTTTATATTCATTTACGAAAGTGTACGGGTCGTATCGAAGGGGCCCGTACATTTTGGTCCTTCAGCAGCCGGATACTGGGAATAGTTCTTCAGACGACGAAGAAAGATGCCTGTTACAAGAAGTATGGAGTCGGAAAGGAGGACAACGCCTGCTCAAGTCGACGGAGCCGCCGCCGCCGCCGCCACAGTGACGCCCGCCGCCGCCGCCACCGCCGCCGCACCCGCCGTAGCGACGCCAGAGACGTCTACAGCCGAAACATCGACGACGACGAACACTACGGCCACTGCAACGACCGGCGAGACGACGGCGACCGGCGAGACGACAACCGGCAAGACTGCAGCCACACACCGGACAGCCAGCCCACAGAAGGAGGCCTCTCGCCGCCCGCCCAGCGCGCCCCGCACTACGTCGACAATCAAGCGGAGAGCGCTGGCCAAGGCGCGAGAATTCCTTCTACAGAAGGAAGTGGAGCTGGCAGCTGCACGTGTCGCCGCGTTGGAGGCGGACTCTGAAGACGAGATCGAAGCAGACGAGGACTTGGCAACTAGGAACGAGCGAACAACCGACTGGGTCAACAGAAGCACGCTGGCACTCACCATGGAGCCCTACGTACCGAAGCCCGAAGCCCGACGTCCCAGGCCCGGGCCATCGCAGGACCGATGAAGAGGGGAATATAGCAGCGCCGCCGCCGCAGACGTGCAGCGACGCACTTCATCGGGGCCACAGCGAGGTCACGCGGCACGCCGAGCAACAAGTACCGGTTCCAGTGAGAGAGGATATAGAGCCAGCACGCTATTGTGAAGATGAGACGACCGCAACGGGAGTTTGACTACAATCAACTAGCAACTGCCATCACACTTGCAGCGAGAGCCGTTCAACCCGCCATTGCACCGAGGACCGTCGAGTTACCGTCTTTTCACGGGTCATCGAACGAGTGGCTGCCATTCAAGGCCGCCTATGATGAAGCTGCAAGTCACCTCTCCGAACAAGAAAGGCTGTCCAAGTTACGTCACAGCCTGAAGGGAGCCGCCAGAGATGCAACACTATGTCTCTTCGTCGGGTCAACGACTTCAGAAGAAGTTATGAAGATGTTAGCCGCGAGGTTCGGTCGTCCAGATGCACTGGCAATGACCGAACTGAACAAGCTCCGTGCGCTACCACGACTGGCCGAGAACCCAAGAGACATCTGCATCTTCGCTTCAAAGGTGCTTAACGTCACAGCCACAGTTAAAGCACTGAAGAAGCATCACTATCTACACAACGCCGAAGTGGTACGCAGCGTCATTGAAAAACTGCCGCCAGCGCTGCGCTACAGGTATTACGACTTCGCCGCCGAACAGCCGGAAGATCATCCAGACCTTCTCACGCTGTCCAAGTTTCTGGAAGTCACCGCCGATCGATGTGGAAGCTACGCACCGGCCGAGCTCACTGCGGTTGAAGACCGGCGGGAGCCTGCCGTACGAAAAGGACTACGTGCTTACCACACTCAAGATCAGAAGTCTACTGCGGTGCAACTAAAGTGTCAAGTTTGCAAGAAAGAGGGTCACCATCCGTACGACTGCAACGTGTTCAAGAAAGCCGACCAATTTGCGAGATGGGAGCTAGCCAGAACTCACAGGCTATGCTTCCGTTGTTTGCGAGTCCGCAAATTTCGGCATAACTGCAAGCCAAAGCAGTGTGAAGTCGACGGATGCAAGTACACGCATCACCCTCTTCTACACGACACGAAAAGGAAAGAAAATGAAGTTGAAAATTCAACAGCCATAGTTACGTCGACAAGGGAAAACTTCACTGCTGCCTATCTCAAGATTCTGCCTGTACAAGTGACCGGTCCGAAGGGTACATACGACACTTACGCCCTTTTGGACGACGGCTCTACGTGCACACTCATCGAGTCGGCAGTGGCGAACAAAATCGGCGTACACGGGCCGCCCGCGCCTTTTTACATAGAGGGTGTGGCCGGCGCACGTATTACGGCCGATACATCGGAACGTGTACACTTCACCATACAAGGAAGAAACTCAGTGAAGCACGATGTGTCGGCGCGTACAATGGACAAGCTGATGTTGACGACTCAAGGTGTGCCACGTAGTGTCGTGAAACACTGTCGTCATTTGGAAGACATCGAAGATCAGCTGATTTATGAGGAAGGCCATCCAACCGTGTTGCTGGGTCAAGATAATTGGTCGTTGCTGCTCACACACGACGTGCGAAGAGGGACCACAGCCCAACCAGTCGCTTCATTAACCGACTTGGGATGGGTATTGCACGGCGCGACGGGAAATAAGAAGAAGCAGCAAGTCCATCGAGTTAGCCATCTGACTACAGTAACACTAACGGAGGAACAGACAATGGATGACCTCATGAAGGAGCACTTCGCCCTCGAGTCTCTGGGTGTTCAGCCCAAACATTCACACACCAACGACGAGCTCAACGCGCTGCGCACACTCGAGGAGAAGACGCGTCGATTACCGGCGGGAGGGTTTGAAACAGGATTGCTATTCAAACAAAGCGATTTTGTACCGCCGGATAACTACAACACAGCGATGCGTCGCCTCGAGTTAGTCGAGAAGAAACTCGACAAAAATGTTGAATTGAAGCGGCGCTACGAGACACAAATGAACACTCTGATACAGAGCGGCTATGCAGAGAAGGCTCCAGCAGTGAAAAGCAACAGAACTTGGTATCTGCCACATTTTGCAGTTATCAACCCGCAAAAGCCCGAGAAACTACGCATCGTGCACGACGCGGCAGCCAGGACCCGTGGTATCAGCCTCAACGACATGCTGCTGTCTGGGCCCGACCTCATACAGTCTCTACCCGGAGTGCTGATGAGGTTCCGTCAACGCCCAGTAGCGGTCGCAGCCGATATCAAGGACATGTTCCTGCGCATCAACATACGGGAGGAAGACCGAGACATGCAGAGGTTCCTGTGGAGAGAAGACAGAAGAATCGGTCCACCCACAGAGTACCGCATGAGAAGCGTGATCTTCGGCGCCACGTCGTCACCATGCACGGCGATATACATCAAAAACAAAAACGCCGAGGAATTCAAAGAACAGTTTCCCGAGGCAGCGCAGGCAGTGATAGCAAACCACGACGTCGACGACTATCTTGCCAGCTTTGACACGGAGGAGGTCGCCATACAAGTATCAACACAAGTCGCTAATATACACAAACGAGCGAATTATCATCTTCAACGCTGGGCATCGAACTCTCCAGTACACCTAAGGGGAATTTAGTGCAACTCGATGCAGAGAAGATATTGGGCATGGTGTGGGACCCGAATGAAGACAATCTGGGCTTCAACATCAATCAACACAAGCTTCCGCCTTCAATATTGGAAGGCACGAAAACACCGACGAAGCGAGAAGCCCTACGTACAGTGATGTCTTTGTTCGACCCGCTGGGCTTAGTTACACCTGTTACAATACAAGCGAAGAAGATTTTACAAGATACTTGGCGTACTGGAATCGACTGGGATGTCAAGTTGCAAGACAGTGAAGCCGAAAGTTGGTCATACTGGCTCTCTCACGTGAGAAGACTACCGAGCCTAGCTATACCAAGGTGCTATCCCGGCGTATCGACCGCACATACGAACGAGATACATACTTTCGTCGATGCAAGTTCGTCGCAATACGCCTGCGCTGTGTATTGGAGGGCACAGGATGCATGCGGGAATATACATGTGTCATTGATAGCTGCAAAAGGCAAAGTTGCACCGTTGAACAAAGTGACGTCAATACCGAGACTCGAACTCCAGTCAGCTGTACTTGGGTGTCGTCTTGCGCGCACAGCCATAGACGAACACGACATAAAGCCGACCCGCCGAGTATATTGGTCGGATTCACGCACGGTACTCTCGTGGCTACGCACTGGCCCGCGAGCGTACAAGCCGTTTGTGGCCCACCGGATCGCGGAGATCGCCGAGGAAACGAAGACCAGCGAGTGGAGATGGGTGCCTACCAAGGAAAATGTTGCAGACGACGCAACGCGCGACACTCCACACGACTTCAACTCCCAACACCGGTGGTTCCACGGGCCCGCGTTTCTACGCGAGTCGGAAGCAAACTGGCCGCGAGAGGTCAATGAACCCGACCATATGGGTCTGACCGGCGAGGAAAGAGTCAACTTTGTTCGAAACACTACATCACTAAAGGAAGCACTGCCCGACGCAACTCGTTTTTCAAGTTGGTTAAAGTTAGTGCGTACTACGGCGCGTGTACTACAATTCATCGAACTTCTGCGCATCAAGAAACAACTGTGCAACGCGGCCTACAAACGCAATAAGAAAAACGAAGTTGATGACGCTACTTGGACGAAAATAAAGAAAGCAGCGAAGGGAAAAAACAAGAAAATCAGTGCTACGTGTGAAAGTGAAAACAGCTGTTTCATTCAACTTGAAACACATCACTTACATCGTGCCCAACAGCTGTGGATACGCTCAGTGCAAGATGATGCGTTCAGTGAAGATGTCGCAGCTTTAAAGTGTAAAAAACAGTTGCCTGCTAATAGCCGACTAAGTCAGCTGTCCGTCATTATAGACAGCGATGACGTCATACGGCTACGGTCACGAATAGCAGCCGCTGTCGACATCACGGACGAACAAAAAGCTCCGCCGATTATGGATGGCAAACATACATATGTGCAACTGTACATCTCATGGGTACATCGAAGACTCCATCACGGGGGCTTCGAGACCACGACCAACGAAGTTCGACAACACTTATGGGTACTACGACTGCGCAATACAGTTAGAAGTGTGTTGAAAAGATGTCAACAGTGTCGCATCAGGCGGGCCGTGCCCGCTCAACCGTCTACGGGTGACCATCCACGGAGCAGACTGGCGCATCATCAGCGCCCTTTCACCTACACCGGCCTCGACTACTTCGGCCCGATGACAGTCACTGTTGGACGTGCTCATCAGAAGAGATACGGCGTACTGTTTACGTGTCTAACAACGCGAGCAGTACACTTAGAAGTCGCCGGCACTCTCAGCACCGACTCAGCAGTGATGGCATTGCGACGCTTCATCGGCCGTCGTGGATGTCCAACTGAGCTGTGGTCAGACCAGGGTACCAACCTGAAGGGCGCAGACGTGGAGCTGCGCAGAGCTGTGGAGGAAGCCATGAAGGAGGAATCTTCGGTGCGCTTCATACAATGGCGTTACATCCCGCCGAGCGCTCCATTCATGGGCGGCGCTTGGGAGCGCCTTGTACGGAGCGTGAAGACCGCACTGGCTGCCACGCTGCATGAACGAGCCCCGAAGGAAGAAGTTCTCACCACTCTGCTCATCGAGGTCGAACATACACTCAACAGCCGACCACTCACTCACGTGTCAACGGAGGCCGACGACGACGACGCACTCACACCTAACCATTTTTTGATGGGAGGGCCATCACGAGTGCCACTGCCGGGGTCATTCACCGACGCCGACACAACAGGGCGACGGGAGTGGCGTGCGAGTCAACAGCTCGCCAACCATTTCTGGAGTCGCTGGGTGAAGGAGTACCTGCCAGAACTCCAACACCGGCGGGACCCACGCGCTTCACACGGCGCTATCCGGGTCAATGACCTCGTCCTGATAGCAGATGGCACTCTACCTCGTAACTTGTGGCCACGAGGTGTAGTCGTCGCTACCTACCCCGGACCGGACGGAGAGACACGAGCGGTGGACGTGCGGACCAACAAGGGCGTGCTGCGAAGGCCCACCAAGAAGCTGGTGATCCTGCCTACAGCGACGGTCGACGGCGCGAACACGAAAAATATCTCCAGCTGAGATAGCTGCGGCGGGAGTATATGTTCGCGACAACTATGTAAATAAATAGATAACCGTCGCGCGTAGTATAAGTGATGCACATTTTATATAGTTATAGTTGTTTATGTATAGTTTGTATTAGTTGTTTATGTAAGGATTAGAATAGGTTTACACAGTTTACATACATACTTTGTTAGAGATAAGTTTTACATGTTTAGTATAGGTACGAGCTGTTGCAAGCCAGGTATATAATAAAGTTATAACGGCGAATTACTGGCTGCAACAGCTCAATAGTGCATAGATGTACCTATTAACGTAGTTTTAAGTTTGTAATGAAAACATTTATACGTAAAACTTATCTGACCCATAAGTTTTGACAATAACTTTAGCAAAAGTTTTTATGGTTTTATATGAAAAGGGGTCAAATGTATGAAATAATAGTACAACTTACAAACATTTTAGACACAAATAAAGCGAGCACGATCAGGTATTGCCTCTAGGTCTGGGCGATTTTGGCTATTGCTATCTCTTTCCCACACATGTACCTCTCGCTCCCACAGCGGGGGTATAAATATGGGCCATACATCGGTGATCGGTACCAGTCGTCCGCTACACTCAGCGCTCACACTACAGTGAAATAGCCAGCCAAGTCACTCCGAAACCAAGCCAGTCCAGACCTAGCAGCAAGTACCTACGGCTCCATACTTCTGAAGACAGCAACAGGCGTTTCATTCTGCACCAACCCACAGACCTGCGACTTACAACCGGAGGTCGAAGAACGAAGCCCGCCAGTGCCTACATTCTATTATTTTTATATTCATTTACGAAAGTGTACGGGTCGTATCGAAGGGGCCCGTACACAAATGTAGCCATTTTTACGGAATAAAAAGATTTTGACTTTGACTTTGACTTTATTAATGCAAAGGTGACTTGGTTTATCGTTACTGTAGACAAACAAAAACACTTTATTTGATGAATCCTTAAAGAAAATTTTAATTAATATCAATCAGGAGAAAAGTTATTGCAAAAATATATGTTGATCCCTAGACACTTTTGATGTGTGTATTTGCAGATGGGTAGTTGAGTATGTGAATGGAGTATTTAAGCAATCTTTTAAGATATTCATTCCGTCAAGAATTTTTTAACCGAGCACCTAAACATGTCATGATTGATTTTTCCATAGCTTCCCGTAGCAATAATTAACAAGTTCCACATAAGAATATCAGATCGAGATGATGCTGAAGAAATACGAGTATTATCTGTTATAAATAACAAAATGCTCCAACAAAACACATTAGCTGATTATGCAGTGGGTCGTAATTTAAATCGTAGACGATGTCATTTTGTGAATATTACCATTGGCTCTCAAAACTTAACTGATTTCCCTACGTTTGACCAGTAATGAATTAATATTCATTTCATGTGGCACGTACCAAACAAGACAAAGTAGATCTTATTATGGAGAACATATCAGAGCCAGTGGTAATATAACATCGAAATATGCAGAGAGGAAAATAACAGTTTACCAGGTGATTTTCTTAAAAATAACTGTTGGATTTTGAGGGGGAAAATTCAAAGCTATATAGGGCACAAAATATAATATATGTACATATTAGTTATTCAGTCTGCTTCTGTGACCCTGCATGGCAAGACGCGTGTCAATCTGTTCTACTATCTCACTAATTATTCGCAATTGACTTTGAGCTTTCTTAAATCCGGTATTACGCAAGATATTGCAGTACCCGGTTGAATTGAACTAATGCGTGTGTGCATAATAGTTCTGAGTTCTTGTGTACTTCCGACACCGCAAACTGTGTGTACGCAAAAAGGATAGCATATCCAAGAGAGCAACCTAAGTATTGTCACGATCACTCACCCACCGCGTAGTATTTTTTAAATCACTAACCACCTACGTGTATAAATTCCTCACAATGAACATACACAGAAGTCCCCCAAATAAAATATCAGGATCATACCCGTACTTGACTAAGCTCCGTGAAGATGCTCAACGTAAAAGGAAACTTACAGATTGTGGTTGCAATCATGAGCAATTTTTAATGAGTTTCAAGACAAAGTCATTGCCACTATGAAATCCTTTCAAAGTCATATTACGATAAGTTGAAGTGTAGCTTGGATGTACTGAGAGAAGATAAAAACGGATTTAAATCGCAAATGCACAACATTCAACTTTCCATCAAAGGTATAACTGATGAGCTGTCTACTTTGAAAAATTAAGTCGCAGTCTCCACGAACGATATGAACCAGGGGGTCTACTCTCTTTCGCCGAAACAAAATTTCGCAAACGAACGAAATTTAAACGAAGTCGTTAGCAACTCTATTTCATTTTCGTTTACACATACGAAGTTCGGATCTATAGACAATTTTCGTGAACAAATGATATATGTATACGTCTTTTTTCGTGTCCCCTACCGTTCATTTTTTACTAAAAATTGTTAAAATATTTCGCAATATTTTCAAATTTTACATGTTACATGCAGTTTATTATTTACTAGCTGAAGCCCGCGGCTTCGCACGCATGAGATTTGGGATTTTAGTAGACTTTAATTCTCTGCAGACCTGAAACTCTTTCTGTTTAAAAAAAATCAAAGTTCAGGGACGTAGATGCATACATAGAGCGATTCAATTTTCATACAGCGCCATCTATTAGCCGCATACCCATCTAGCGCACAGGCTCGCGCGGCAGCCTCGCGAACCAAATGCCTCGGCTGGTGCGGACGTGCCTCGGGCGCGCGTTTGCTCGGCTGAGCGCGGCTGATGTTGTCGGTAAACTTGACGCGCTCATAGGTGCCTCAGTGAGCGCTGTGCGTTAGGTAGGAACGGTTATGTTTTGGCTCGCGCGAGACAACGAGCGTTATCGCCTTCCGCTAAGAGACAACAAGCATTATCTGCTTCCGCTGAGATAAGCCCGATGACCACGCCGACCCTTACGGTGACAGCTGATAAACAGACGGATGTGTCCCTTCCTGTTATCCACACATGAGACCACCACGAAGCCACCCTACGATAACAGGATGCGATTACAAAACCCTTAGATAAGACGATAGTGTATTAGTATATAAGGACTGTAAACCCGAATTGTATTCATTCCGATCATTGTACTCATAGGTTAAGCATCTATTAAATAAATTTATATTTTTATCAACGCTCTCATTAAATTATCTGGCGCCCAACGTGGGGCAGTGTTAAAAAGAAGATTCGCGGAAGTGCTGCAACAAGCTAAACGACGACAACCTCTCGAAGACTTCTTCAAGTCCAGACGCTGCTCCTCACCCGGCACGAGCCCCGACAAGTCGACCGAGCTGTGCTGAGTTTCTACTAATGAAGAACGTGTTGACAATCGCTACGGTGCTGCAGTGAGTAGATTTCGAGATTGCTTTATATATTCATATTCCTTTATGAACCAAGCATCCTCAATTCCAACTACCCCTTCAGGCCGCATATTAATTAAGCAGAGTAAGATGACGGAATCAACCCTTACATCTCCCGTGACTCCGGTCAGTATTAGAGATCCGGTAACTACCGTAATCCCTTACGACGGTGATCCTAATCTGTTGTATGTGTTCCTACGGTCCGCCGAAAATTATTTTAACACAACCGCTTAGCCTCCTGTAACAAAGGTCCAACAGATATTAACCCGTATTTCAGGGGAAGCTGCTAGAACGGTTTGGAGTTTTGACCACTCCAATAATTAGGAAGTCATAAAGGGCATACTAAAGCAACACCACGGTGTGCAAAAAACTGTAAATACTTTATTAGAAGAAATACGTACCACTAGCTTAAGAACTAACGAAACATATTCTGTTTTAATTAGAAAACTTAATCATCTCCTTATAGAAGGGCAAGAATTATCAACGAACACTGAAACGTTAGAAATATTAGCAACGATATTAAAACATTTAGATTGTACAGCGCAAATCCAATTGCATCCCTTATCTTTTGAGGAAGTGTGTAACCGAGTAAGATACTTCGAAAACATACGGCTACCATATCATCGCGCCGCGAAACAACACAACAACAGCTTTCTTATCCGAGACAGTCGCCTATAGTTCAACCGCGACATGCGTACCCGCCATCACCTATGACACTACGCAATAAACAAAACGGTAATTATAACCTTGTAAGCCAACCGCATCAACGGAATATTAGTTATCCGCGTCAACCAACACATGCGCCTAGACCATACAATCCGCCTCAACCACAATCTATACCTATCAACAACGATGTAACTATGCGAACAGTATTTAATAGGCCACCATTGAAACGTCCGCGTCCTGAAATGTTTTACCTGCCAACAGAAACGTATTGAGTTGTATGAAAATCCTTATAACTTTGATGACTCATTACACTCGAGACCGCTCACTAATGTTTATCCGAAGGAACTCGAACACTATGCGTATCATCCTTCTCCTACGGTAACAGTACCCGAGGAAAACATTGAGGAATATAATTTCTACGAAGAAGAACAGTCGGATTTTCCTATTGCTACCCAAAGTACGAACGAAACTTGATTAGCTGCAAAACGCGAGAAAGTCTCCCACATATAATTTTGCCAAAGTCCCAACAAAAAATCCTAATTGACACAGGCAGTTGGAGATCCTATATCAAGAAGTTACTAAGTGACGATCCTAGTATAAAGATCATCCAAAATTCATTTAGAGTATAAACTTCCTATAGTGAAACGGAGCACCAAGGTAAAATCATTACACCACCATGGTCAAAAATCTTTAAGAATGATGCAGTCCCTTTTGAATTATATATATTTGACTTTTCACCTCGCTATGATTATCTTTTAGGATGGGATAATCTACACAAACTCAAGGCCATAGACCTAAATACAGAAAAAATTATCACACCTAGCTCTCAAGTACATCTATTCCACATGACTGAGCCCAGTGGCTTAGACAATATATTAAACGAGTATCAAACCCTATTTACAGACGATATATCCAAAAGTAATTTCCCTCAAGTAATACGAGACGGCCCGATATATCAAAGGCCATACAGACAACCCCAGTTCCAACAAATAGAAATCAATAAGCAAATACAGGAAGTGCTACAAAATGGTATCGTGCGACCCTCTGCCTCACCATAGTCCAGCCCATGCCATATCGTAGATAAGACACTAATGGAAAGAGACGTTAAAAATAAAAAATGGCGATTAGTTATAGACTATCGAAAACTAAACGAACAAACGCGATCCGATAAATACCCATTGCCTAACATCGAGGACCTATTTTCCAAACTTAATTGTTCAAACTATTTTTCTACACTCGATCTAACAGCTGGTTATCATCATCAGATCCTTGTAGATGATGTCTATACCTATGACAGCATTTTCTACACCCCACGGACACTACGAGTATACCCGTATGCCGTTCGGTTTAAAAAATGCACCTGCCACCTTTCAACGTGTAATGAATAACATACTCGCTGAGTGTCTTAAAGAAAACATTTGCTTAGTTTATTTAGATGATGTAATAGTATTCGATGATACCCCAGAAAAACATCACCGGAATTTAAGAAAAGTGCTACAAACCCTCTTTGATGCCGACTTAAAAGTAAATAAGGACAAATGCAACTTTTTCCAACAAGAAGTCAAATTTTTAGGTCATATCCTTACACACGAAGGACTTAAGCCAGACGACAAAAAAATCGAAGCTATAAAAAAGTTTCCTGTCCCTAAAACGGTCAAAGAAGTGAAATCATTTCTTGGACTTGTTTCGTATTACCGAAAGTTCATCCCGAACTTAAGCACGATAGTGAAACCATTGACAAATGCTACAAAAAAGGATATTAAAATAAAAATCGATGACAACTTCCTTGATGCATTTAATCGAGCCAAACAGTTAATTATGAATCCACCTGTTTTAGCGTATCCAGATTTCAATAAGAAATTTACTATCACGACAGATGCCAGTAATGTAGCCTTAGGCGCTGTATTAACCCAAGACGCACACCCTATCGCATACGCGTCACGAACCTTAACAGAAGCAGAGCAAAAATACAACACAACTGAAAAAGAGCTCCCAGATATTCTGTACGCACTCTCAGTTTCGACCCTATATATACGGTCGCAAATTCGATCTTGAAACCGACCATCAAGCACTTATTTGGCTTACTAAGCTCAAAGAACCAAATGCAAAACTTAGTCGATGGCGACTTCGGTTCGGTTGAAATAAAATATAGCAAAGGCGCAACCAAGTATGTAGCCGATTCCTTGTCACGTATTGAGATCCATCATACCGATTTAGCTACAATACATAGCAATGCTGATGACTCCTTTAACGGGTTCGAAATAAAGCACAGCTACCCCCCTAGAATAGTTGTGACCAAAGGGGATCAAAATAAATTAATAATGAAGAAAAAGTTCAATAAGACGACTGACTACCACCTAACACTCTCAAATCCCAATGCAGAACACGAGTTCTATGACTTCTGCATGTTTAAACTATGCAACCGCCGATATGCCTTAATTTGTACCGACGACCAATTAGGCCAAACGCTAAGCGAAGTCTATCGAAAAAACTTCAACACGAAAGCCCTACAAATATTGTGGTTTAAAAACATAAAATTAGAAATTGAAAACGAGGAAGAAATTAACACCGTAATAAATAAAGTACATAATAAGTTTGATAGACACTTAGGTCAACCTGCACTTTCAACAGAAATCTCCGAAAAATATTACATAGAAACCCTAAATAAACACATTAGCAATTACCTTCAAAAATGCGAAACCTGCAACCGCAGTAAATATAACAGAAAGACGATAAAACCCCCTTATGAAATAACCACAACTCCACAAAAACCTATGGAGGAATGGCAAATAGATAACTTTATAATAGACGGACCTTGTAGGAATAGATAGATTTTCTAAATGGGACATTTGCTCGTCGAATAGACTCTGTGGATTCACTCAATTATATAAAAATGTTAACGACCATATTTGCTGAACACGGAGTACCCAAACAGACTCATGATAACGAAAAAGGTTTCATAAGCTCAGTATTCCAAGAATTTTCACAAAAACTAGATATTAAACCAAATACGACGACACCCCAACATCACACTTCAAATGCAGATATAGAACGTCTTAACGTCACATTACTTGAAAGAACAAGATTAATGATAGTATTGTCTTAGGGTTTCACGATTGTTACACATTGAATTAAACAATTTTTAGTCCGTGGTCGCAGGAAGACTCCTGCGACCACGGACGCTGCAAAGCATTCGAAACGTCAGGTTCAACAAAATAAATAAAATACGCGATACTTCCGTTAAAAATTGTTTAATTCAAGATTAATGATAGACGCTCTCCGTCGATAGTAGATGAATTAAACATGCCACTTGTTATCTTAGGATATAATAACACAATACACTCTACCACAGGCAAACGTCCAAATGGCCTTCATTTTCTAAGAGAACTAATTTATCATTTAATGATCCTGCGTCGTGTGACTACCTAGAAAAAATAAGAA
This sequence comes from Pyralis farinalis, assembly GCA_947507595.1. Lineage (NCBI taxonomy): Eukaryota > Metazoa > Arthropoda > Insecta > Lepidoptera > Pyralidae > Pyralis > Pyralis farinalis. Next base: position 17,446,972 of record OX382281.1, on the reverse strand, counting down.
CAAAAATTCAGTACTCAAAAGACAGAAACATCAACCGCATGAACCAAACACGAACACCAAATTTCAAAGAAATACAACCAGGCATGAAAGTATACACGGTAAACCAACAAATACGTGCAAAAAAAGGGCATTCACCATTCATAGGTCCCTATACGATAGCTAAAATATTGAAAAACAAAAAAGTATTAATACAAAAACGAGCCAATGGTAAGTTGTACCCTATTCACATTGCTGAACTTCGTATTCCAGGGTATGCACAGCTACCATCACGCGAATTGGACCAGATACCTCAGTCATCTGTACTACCGATCTCACCGACTACCGCGTTATCCGAGGATACTGGACCATCGTCCACCCAATAAGATTAGACAAACTTCGAGACGGATATGAGAAACTCTTAGAACTACATAGAGAAATCAATTCAATGAGGATACCACGCAAGCCCCTTGGAACAATCGACTCCAATTCTTATTCACACGAATAGAATCATGCCAAAGAGAGTTTTTTTCCGCGAAACCGCCAACGTAGAGGACTCATAAACGGCCTGGGATCACTAGTTAAATAGGTTACTGGTAATATAGATGATCAGGACTATATTGATATTCAAAATCAATTAAGTAAAACACAAGAAGTGCTACACAGCCTCAACTCAGGTAGATAATCAAAATATTCTTAGTCGCCTAATGGCAAAACAAACAAATTACTTTAATTCATTAATATTAGCTAATAACGCTGAGAACCTCCATGACTTATGTCTAGAAGCTTCCGAAGCATACACCTTCGCTATGCATGGCATACTACATCCAAGTATTGTTTCGTTTGAACAACTGCAAAATTCTCTTAATATGATTCCCACAAAATTTAATAAACATTCCACCGTGGATGAAATGCTAAGAACAGTGAAACCGAGCGTGAAAATTATGCAAGGCCTTCTACTATTTTTCTTACCTACTCCTTTGTACGAAAATACCATGTACAAACGCATAACTCTCACTCCTATCCTTCGAGTTACTGAAAACAACCTATGTACCTATCCTAAAGCAATTTCTCGAGACTATTTACAAGCAGCCGACGCCATCTACGAAGCTAGCGACTGCAACGAGAACAACATGTGCAGAAAGAAACCAACAACGCAGTGTATCATTGACAGCATCGCCAAACAGCAATACTTATGCAACTTAACAACGGTTATTTGTCCACTGATATATGAAGAGCAAATAACAAATAATAAATTCTATAAATATAAGCACGAAGCATCCACTATCGAGGACGAGTGCACCGGACTAATAAATAAAATACAAGGGTCCTACGTCGAGCAAAAAGATAACGAATTCGAAGACGAACGAACCGATAGAATAATACTTGGGAAGCATCGAAGATAGAAAACACGAAACCAATAGTTTTTAACAACGATGCCAAATGGACCGAAGAACAACTTTCAAAGTTGGATCAACTTGATGACATCACAAGATCCCACAACTCTCACTCCACTCAACAGCGACGTGGATAATCATCTATTATATTAGCAATCACAATAATGACTTGCGCTATGCATCTCAAGAGACGCATATGCTCATCTTTGAGAGGGGAAAGACAACGAGCGTTATCGCCTTCCGCTAAGAGATAACAAGCATTATCTGCTTCCGCTGAGATAAGCCGGATGACCACGCCGACCCTTACGGTGACAGCTGATAAACAGACGGATGTGCCCCTTCCTGTTATCCACACATGAGACCACCACGAAGCCACCCTACGATAACAGGATGCGACTACAAACCCCTTAGATAAGACGATAGTGTATTAGTATATAAGGACTGTAAACCCGAATTGTATTCATTCCGATCATTGTACTCATAGGTTAAGCATCTATTAAATAAATTTATATTTTTATCAACGTTCGCTCTCAAAAATCAGCGGGAAGACAGTTGGCGGCAAATATCTGTTCAAATTAATATGTCTGTCAAGGAACTGAAAAAAAAATGGAGTCCTTGTTCAGGTTCAGGTATGCATTTTTATACTTAAAAACTTAAAAATATGAACTTACAAATTATTTGATAAAATAATAACTTATTATACTAACTAAATCCCTAACCCATAAAATAGTACAGTTTCTCCCTCTATTTCTCTGCACTGACATTTTGGCCTCTAGAAATAAAACTATAAATGCGATTGAGATGCGGTTTTCACCAGAAAGTCAAACTAAATTGTATCTTTATAATGGTATCAAAATGTAGTTAATTTGATTACCGTATTAAAAATTTATTTACGTATTTAAAAAAGTACATTCTGTAAAAGTAGCGGTGGGATTTGCGCGAAGCGCGAACTCCAGCACTTGTTGAAGATACAAAAATACGTTTATAAATTATTTAAAATATTTTAAATTATGGAAAAATAAATTTTATTTTTGTTCCGTTTCAGGCGCTGCAGATGTTTACAATTCAAAGTGGTTTGGATATCCTTATTTCGATTTTCTTAAAGATAAAAATGAAACTGGTGACACTCAGGAAACGATGCCGAATGTAAGAATTTTTAACTATGCATAATGATTTTGAAATGGTATAGAACCATTAGTTATAAAATGTTCTGCCAAGTGCAACCGTATTTCTTTTGCGTTATTAGAACTACGCCGTGGAATCGCTGCAATTGGTGCAAAAGTTACTTTCATTTATTTCATTTCTCCATTGGCCAGGAATCGGTACGCCATCAAGTTCTCTGTCAAACAACTCCGGTGAAATAAGATTAGTTTAGTATTTTTCCGGATGTAGTTGTACAAATATATAGCTGCTAAGACGACCTTTGTTGCTTTATTTGGCTCTAGTAAGATAGGTTTTCTAAAAACGCGAAATATGGCACTTAATATACGAAATGCATTCTCAACGACACGTCGAGCTCAGCTAAGGCGATAATTAAATATTCTTTCTTTAGAACCATTTTCTGGGTTGCCCTCAAATGGTTTCATGGTATATTCGTTGAGTGCAAAGGCTTTATCGGATAAAATAAAATAAGGATTTTTTGTTACATATGGTATTTCCAATATCTTCTCTTTAGGCACGTTCAACTCTTTCTTTTCTAGCTCTTTATACAACGTTGTGTTTTTAAAAACACCACCATCAGAGATTCGCCCTTTGCTACCAACATTTACATACAAAAAGATGTAGCTAGCATCAACTAATTCAAAAAGCACGATGCTTGGAAATTGTTTGTAATTAACATAATCAGTCCCACTGTTAATCGGTGCCTGCAACATAACATGTTTTCCGTCCATCGCTCCAATAGCGTCGGGAAAATTCCATTTATTTTCAAATTCTTTTGATATAGCAAGCCATTCTTCTTCTGTAGATGGAATCTGTAAAAAAAAAAATATAGAGTACTCAGCATGACAGGACCCTCCGCTGTTTGAAAGTATTCAGACTAAAAGTATTTGGCCCCTATGAGTGGTTGTATTAGGTACTATACACCACTCCGTATTTGGCCCCTTTTAGTGGTATATTAGGGGCCAAATACTTTTAGTCCGAAGACGTTCAAGCAATGGAGAATCCTGCTAAAAAATATTTAAGATTTCGCTACTAAGGTACTTTTTTTTTACCTACACAATTCGGAAGGTATTAATTACTACGGATGTTAAACTTTAGCTTCCAATCGGATTAAACGTAGGGTCCTGCCACATTATATAGACATTCACACTGCACCACAAATTGATCTATTAATTAAAATAATGTTTTCAGGAGGCGATACCGGAATCTTCACAAACTTCTGACGCAGAGAGACACACAGAGACTGAAAACGCTCCGACCCCGAGGAAGCGCCACCACAACAACAAAAAGACCTAGCCTCGGAAGCTAGCATGCCTTCACAATCAGAACCTGCTCGTAAAAAAAACGACATAATCCGAAGAAAACGCAGCCACAGGAAGATTCGGCAGATATCATGCTTGCAGAAGCCCTTGAATGCTTGCAAAAGTCTCCGACCGATATCACCGATCCATACTTTTCATTTGGAAGACACATAGCCAATGAGCTAAGAAAATATGATCCGCACACATTAGCGTGTGTTAAGAACGCTATCAATAATATAATTTTTGAAGCAGATATAGGGAAATACACACAATAACAAATTAATACAGGATACTATACACAGCAGTACAGTAATTCCTCTACAATGGACTCATCTGGCACTTCATCATCAGCATCACATACCGCTACGTCTTCTCATGCCATTACACCATCACCTAATGCTAATGTTGGATTCGAAACTATCACTGAATTGTAATTAAAATAAACAATTGATTTTTAAATTTGAAAAATTATTTTTATTTACCTTTACATAATCACTTAAGGCTTCAATAATAGCGTCACAAACTTCTGGAACTATCTTGAGATACTCTGCTTCGATACTCGAAATAAATATTGCAAGCTACTATAAGAATCTCCGGTTGCTAAAAATCTTAAAGTTATTAAAACTCGTTCATTCACAGTGATTGCCTCTCTATACTTTGTATCGCGCTTTTTGATTTTATCAGACAACAATGAGCACAAATTTTCGAACTCTTGAACGGACATTCGTGTAAAATTATGTACAGTCTGACCATATATTAAATCTCCCAAGTAATCTATTTCCATATTGGTGGCGACGCTCATAAATTTTTGTAATCCAGAAGCGTCTAGGTTTTTTCTTGTTACGTGACTGTTTTCGTTTCTTTAAACAATAAGCAGCTAGGAAAATAGCTGCAGCTGAAAGTACACGACTGTCCATTTCGAATACTCGCGGACTTATGATGGCTCAGCCTGCCTCGCGAGGCGGCCTCGTGTAAATTGAACAAAACTACTGAGGCTGCCTCGGGAGCCATCGCTCGCGATCCGGACACCGAGGCTGCCGCGCAAGCCTGTGCGCTAGGTGGGTACGCGGCTAATTGACCTTTACGGGAGGCAACGTATATTTATTTTATTTGTATTACATAAAATATGCGTAGTTATTGTATGTCCCAAAAAATACGTATTCTGTGAAAATAATAATAAAAATAAAATCGCAAAGTTACCGATATTTCCCCCTAATTTTAACAGTTTTTCATGATTTACGCAGGAACCCTAAATATTTACGGAATAAAAAGTAGCCTATATTCTGCTCTGAACAGTCCACTGAAAGTCCCGTCAAAATCGGTTCAGCCATTTCGAAGATTAGCCCGGACAAACAAACAGACAGACAGACAAAAAAATTTAAAATGCATGTTTAAGCTTTGGTAACGTGAAAATAACAATATGAGCTTAAGATAAAGGCTATATTTTGAAATCACAGACAGACACTTCAATTTTATTTATATGTATAGATTTCTTATATTATTGCCGTACATACTTTAATTAAACCTTATATACATGTATAATTTCTATTTTTGACGTATTTTACCAGAAGTTCTATAAAACGCCTATTGTTATGCCACTAATTGAAGAAGTACTATTTCATGTACTGGGTCGAATTATAACTTAAGACAACCTAAGATCTCTGTATAATTACGTGCAGAATTGGCAGTTAAAGTTGAGTTTTTGTCGTTGCATTTGTTACATATACCTCGCCATATAATATTGCCGATTCAACATTTCCGCCGATCAACAATTGCAACACCGGATCCAGCGGCACGAGTAAGGAATGCTGACCACGCGCAACGTGCCTTGCGACATCGCCGCCGACGCATCAGCAGCACGTTGTCCAATTAGTTTAACTTTACTTCATTTCCTAACTTCGGAAAGAGCACTAGGTTAATTAGTAATAAAAAATTATTGTAACTTTTCTCTATAATAAATTACTTATAAAATTTTTCTATCCTCCGGCTGGGGCCTACGTATTTGGCGCAGTCGTGGTAGGATACTCGAAACAGCGCGCGATCGGTCTCCAGCTTCACAAATCATTGCTCCCAATCGCCGCGGGTTGAGCTTTCAAGCCTTCGTCGAGTATTCATAGAAGAACCGAGGACCACGGCCAGAGGTGAATCCAGACATCGATTCGGAAGAGAAACCAGAGATGCAGTTGATGTGAGTACACTAGAATTATTCTCGTGTTGCTTATTTCCTATACTGTATTTTATTTTATTGTCCCTTGTAATTTTTCAAGATTTTTCACCCTAGAGCTAGAGTTAAATCCCGTGAGCCTGCATCACGACAGTCTAAGCGGAGAGAAATTTTAGATTCACTTAGAAATAACGTAGAGCTAGATAGTATAACTGTACTTAATATGGCTCACGATATGGATATCATATACAGGGTGGCCAAAAAGTCGTGGATCAAACGAAACGAGGGGATAGCTGAGGTCATTTGCGCCAAAAAATTGTTCTACAGGAGGTATCCATTATCATCGGCTAGGAAGTTATGACTTATTTTGTGTTTTTTTAAGAAAATGACATTTTTCTACTATTAAGTACTAAAAATGCAAAAATGGTGCAATCTATTTTTTTTATTTTTGCCGTCATCTCATTGCTAACAACCTAACAATGTAATAAATATGCTTTTTGTGGTTAGAAATTATGTGTAATTTAAAAAGATGACTAAAATGGATTTTTTATTTTTTCACACAGAACAAATTTCCCTTACGTAGGCACGCACTGTGAAAAAAAATGTTCTACCAAAAAGTTAAGGAATACTAGAAATAATAGCGCCTTTAATAAGGGTTCTAAAAAGGTATAATACATAAACTATTTGTATCTCACAAAACTTATTTTACGCTATCATTCGTAGTAAGAGTGAAATTTTCGAAACTCGTGTTATTGTTCTATGGTGGTCATAAATCCTTCAAACTGGTTAAAGCACTAAAAAAATAACTTGAATCATCAATTGGTTACCTCTCTTTCACACCGGATACTAATTTTATGCCAAAAAAGGACACGTAGCACGCAGCTGCGAACTTGCTACCTGCTCTGGTCCGCTGGTCGGGCGGTGCCCGGGGGCCATTGTTTGTATTTAGTTTAAAATGTTATGATGCGCGTGAGTACGTTTGTTTAGTAATCTGGTTGCTTTTTAAGACTACGGATGTGTTACTATTTCTCTACGACCCTCGCGATTTCTAAACTTGTGACCGATTGCATATCTGACTACGCTTCGTTATCTGGACTTGTGATTGATTGCCTGATTGCCAACCTGTGACCTGTGCTCTGTTATCCGGACTTTGAGATCGCTTCCGATTACAATGGCTGCTCAAAGAGAAGACTATACCCAACGGGAGTATGCAGACATGCATTTTGTGTATGGTTTTTGTAATGGCAACGCTCGAGCTGCGGCCAGAGAATATCGGCAACGTTACCCATTACGGGACCGTTTTCCAGACTACAGGGTGTTTATTCGCGTACACAATTCGTACGTCGAGGGAGTCTTACCTAGTCGACATGCTCCCAGAGCTGGTAGACCAGTGGTGCAGGCCCATGATGATGTGCTGAGAGAGCTGAGAAGGAACCCCATGATCAGTCAACGACAAATAGCCCGAAACCTGGGAATCCCAAGATAGACGGTGCAGCTGATTATTCGACGAAATCGGTTGCATCCTTACCACATTCAAAGGGTTCAAGCTTTGCTGCCTGAGGATTACGCACCGAGATTGAGATTTTGCCGTGAAATGTTAAAACGCCATGAAGAAAATCCACAGTTTTTTAACACTATTTTATGGACAGACGAGTCAAGTTTCAGGCGAATGGGGATATTTAATATCCACAACCTTCACTATTATTCAAGAGTAAACCCGCTTATTATCCAGAACGATCGATTCCAACACCAGTTTGGAATCAACATGTGGGCCGGTATTATTAACCAGCACTTGGTACTTCACGAATTACCGCCACGATTAAATGGACCGGCATATTTGGATTTCCTTCAGAACAACCTAAATCAACTCTTAGACGACGCTGAGGTTCCTGATGAAATTCGAGAAGTAATGTGGCTACAACACGACGGAGCCCCGCCTCATTTCGCTGTAGCCGTACGAGATCATTTAAACCGAGAGTTTCCCAACCGGTGGATCGGGCGACGCGGTACCATCGAATGGCCACCCAGGTCGCCAGACCTAAACCCCATAGACTTCTTTCTTTGGGGTTACTACAAAGAAATTGTTTTCCAAAATGAAAACACCACAGTGCAAGAGTTACGCCAAAAACTCGCAATAGCTCGGGAGCAAATAATCAATAATAGGGGTGCTTTCCGTAGATTGCGATTAAATTTTATCCGAAGATGTAGAGCCTGTATTAGGGCCGGAGGCAGGAATTTCGAACAATATCTGTAAGTTGTGTAAATGTTTTCCTGTCATTCTTTTTTAAATTGTAAAATTTAAATAAATGATTGTTTTGTAATTGATTATGAAAATGATTGGTCTTTTTATTTACTTTAAACGGATTTCCTACAATAATTAGAATTCCACCCTAACTACGAATGATAGCGCAATAACTTTTCTGAGATACAAATAGTTTATGTATTACACCTTTTTAGAATCCTTATTAAAGGCGCTATTATTTTTAGTATTCCTTAACTTTTTGGTAGAACATTTTTTTTTCACAGTGCTTGCCTACGTAAGGGAAATTTGTTCTGTGTGAAAAAATAAAAAATCCATTTTAGTCATCTTTTTAAATTACACATAATTTCTAACCACAAAAAGCATATTTAATGCATTGTTAGGTTGTTAGCAATGAGATGACGGCAAGAAGAAAAAAATAGATTGCACCATTTTTGCATTTTTAGTACTTAACCCATTAAATACCAATGTTCCCATTTGGGACGACCCATATTTTGTCGATTAATTCATGATTACCGCCAATAATTTACTCATTATTCGCGTCACTAGTTTCTATACTCTGTGGTGCTAAAAATCAAGACTGTCATTCACTGGACATTGTCGTCATTTGTGTTTTTTTGGTGAAACAAAGTGGTTTTGCAGCGTTTTGAAAATTGCAAATGTTTATATTTTGATTATTTTATAGTTCGAAGTAAGTATTTTATAATTATTATAAAATAACATGAAATGGTCTCTAAATAATAGCTTGTAACTAGTAATGTGATTCAATAGATTGCAGTACTTATCGAACTTGCTTATTTAAATATGTTCCCAAATGGGAACATTAGACCTATAGACTAAGAATTGTTTGTGGGTATTCTAAAAATAAAATATATTTTCTTTTTAGCAAACCTCAGTATTATGACTTCACGAAGATTTCTTACTTTGGAACAACTTGAACAATGCTTAGAGGAAGTTCTTTCTGAAGATTTATCTCAGGACGAGCCAGTCGATGTTGTCCTGTTACCTCCAAGACTCGACGAGTTGACGGATTGTGAGGACATTGATGACAATATACTTTCAGAACATGAGGCACCAAGAGAGGTTTCAGGTGAAGTTGAACTACAGTACACTACAATAACCGAGAATGAAGTACCGTCAGAAGAAATGTTACCACCTAAGAAAAAGTCTCGTACGTCGAACAGCTTTGAAGTACACAATCCAGTTTGGAAAAAAACGGATGCGGTCTATACAAAAGCATTATGTGATAGTCACAGGTGTGAGGTGCTAAAAACAAATTTAAAAAACCAATTTCAAAATCTAGATCCTCACGAAATTTTTGAACACTTTTATGACCAATCTCTGGTTGAGAAAATAGCTCAAGAAAGTATTCACAATGCACACCAAAAAAATAAACATGAATACTTTGTCACTCCCAGCTGTATACGCTGGAAAAAATGTACTGGTCAGAGGATGATGACATTGATTTACGCATAATACGTAATTGCATGCCTAGTAACAGATATTTATAAATAAAAGGTATCTTCATTTCAATAATAATGATGAGATAAAAGAAAATAGTGACAAAACTTTCCAAATAAAACCTCTATTGGACAAACTAAATCAAAACTTTTTGAAAGTGAAAATATTTTCTAACCAATTATCCATAGATGAGCAAATGGTTCGCTACTATGGTGGTCACTTCCTCAAACAGTTTATAAGAGGAAAGCCTATACGATTTGGTTTGAAGCAATGGGTAATGGCTTGTGCTACCACTGGATATTGCTATCAAATGGAACTGTATACAGGTAAGAAGGATCCCTTGGAAAAAGATTTAACAGGACTGGGTGAAGAAGTTATAACATCAATGGTGAGTTTTCTGGAGCACCCAGAAGATCACGTATTATTCTTCGATAACTTCTTTTCAAGTTTTCGCTTGATGACAATTTTGTCTCAAATGAAAGTGCGTGCTACAGGAACTTCTATCATACATGAATGTATTACCAGCTCCACCAATAACCGAGGATACGTAGAGATAAATAACCCGACGAACAATGACGTCATATTCTCATTAGACCATCCAGCTCAAGCAGAATTGTTTAATATTGAGAGCACCTATGCTGAGCCCTTGCGTAATCGAGTAGACGATGTCATATCGTGATTACGCACCGATCATTTGAATCCAGAGGAAAAAGCCAACATTGAATCTCTTTGCTCAAGGTATGCTGATATATTTTACATAGAAGGCGAGCCTCTCACATTCACAAACAAAATCAAACATCGTATAAAGACTAGCGGCGAAGTCCCAGTGTATACTAAAACTTACCGGTATCCGTTTGTACATCGTCAAGAGGTTAGGGACCAAATTAACAAGATGCTCGAACAAGGTATCATCAGACCTTCTGACTCCGCATGGAGTTCACCCATCTGGGTAGTCCCCAAAAAAGTGGATGCCTCGGGGAAGCAGAAATGGCGAATAGTAGTAGACTTCAGGAAACTGAACGAAAAGACCATCAATGACAAATACCCCATCCCGAATATCAATGACGTTTTGGATAAGTTAGGTAAATGTCAATATTTCTCGACCCTTGATCTAGCCAGCGGCTTTTACCAGATGGAAATGGACCCTGACGATATTTCTAAGACCGCCTTCAATGTTGAGCATGAGCACTTTGAATTTCTCAGAATGCCCATGGGATTCAAGAACTCGCCGTCCACCTTCCAACGGGTTATGGATAATGTTCTCAGAGGGCTACAGAATGTAATATGTTTAGTATATTTAGACGATATAATCATCTTTAGCACTTCCCTTCAGGAACACATAACTAATTTAGAAAAGGTATTTCTTAGGCTTAGAGAATCTAACTTTAAAATACAGATGGACAAGTCGGAGTTCTTAAAGTTAGAGACAGCGTATCTTGGCCACGTTATAAGTAAGGATGGTATAAAACCAAACCCGGACAAAATATCTGCAGTAGAGAAGTATCCCATTCCTAAGACACCCAAAGAAATTAAACAGTTCTTAGATTGCTTGGCTACTATAGGAAGTTTATACCAGACTTTGCTCGTATAACCAAACCACTATATTATGTATGATTTTTCTTTTACTTTTTTTTTATTTATTTTTATTTTATTTTTTATATTATTATTGTCCTTGTGTTATATTTATGTATCTGTTTTTACTGTTGCAATGACTCATGTTATTAGTCCATGATATTTGTGATAAAGAAGGTACAGATAGTTTCTCTGCCTATATATGTATTTCTTATTCCTGTTAAGCTTATAAAGGTTGGCTGGAAGAGATCTCTTACAGAGATAAGTCCGCCTTTGTACATGCTAAAGATTTGTAACTGTATATGTTAAGTATATTTGTACAATAAAGAGAATACAACAACAACAACACTAACTCAGTGCCTAAAAAAAGGAAAGAAAATAACATTATATTCCGAGTACATAGCTAGTTTTGAAAAATGCAAGACACTTTTAACGAATGACCCCATACTGCAATACCCTGACTTTACTCGTGAGTTCAACTTGACTACTGACGCTTCGAACTTTGCTATTGGAGCTATCCTAACCCACGGGACCTATTGGAAACGATGAGCCAGTCTCGTACGCCTCCCGCACTCTAAACGAGTGAACTAAATTACAGTACGATAGAAAAAGAACTACTCGCCATTGTATGGGCAACAAAATACTTTCGGCCATATCTCTTTGGTCGAAAATTTAAGGTCGTCACAGATCATAAACCCTTACAATGGATGATGAACTTAAAAGAGCCTAACTCTCGCCTGACTAGATGTAGGTTAAAACTCAGCGAATACGATTTCATCGTTATCTACAAACAAGGAAAAAATAACACCAATGCTGACTCTAGGGTAGAAATTTATAATGAGGAGATAAGCTCTATTGCAGGTAATCCATCAGAAAACCCAGCAACAATAGTAAACTCTGATACCCAGACAGCACATACTAGTAACGAAAGTCCCATTCTTGAAATCCCGATAACCGATGACCCCTTAAATAAGTATCATCGACAACTCTCCATTACTGTAGTGAGCGATATTAAAAGGCAACCAACGGTAACTAAGCCGTAAGTTGTACTTAACTTAAAACTTAACTTCACGCCAAGTCCCTTGCGGGGTAGGCAGAGAGAACCGAGCGCTACATGACACGGTCCTTACACACTTCACTCGCCTCTCCAACATTCTTAGCTCTTTTTATTTTGTTTGTAACTTGTTTTTTCTATTGTTTTTAGGACGTCCACAAATATGCAAATTTCTTAAAAAAGAAACTGTACCAAGCATATTTCCATGGACTGCCCGTGTATCAACAACACCAACATCAAGGGCCCTACGGTATGAGGAAAGAAGTAGGCGCATAATCGATTTTAGTGAACGAACTGCAGAGGAGACTAGCCCGTCCATTCTTCCCAAACCTTCCAGTGATATTAAAGTGACAATATCAGGGACAGCGAGGCCTTCAGATAACAGTCTTCTACAAACAAAAACTGTTGGTACTCAATGTGGTGTGACGTTATATTCGACGTCACATGCACAAACCTATTTATTAAAGTTCATTCTCATTAAAAAACAAACTAATGTGTATTGAATTCTTTTCTTTCGTAAATTAACCTAACAAAACATATTGGTAAACATCTGGCTGTCAATTCAAAATAGAGTTTTGACAGCTCCTGTCACTTATGGGTTGGATGTCTGACATGAAGTTTAGTGTTCGGAATTTTGTGAATAGTTTGAAATGGCCGTGAAAAGTCAATTAATAATTTTATTGGGTTTTATGTTTATTAAAAAAACACATTAATTTCCTATGCGGAAATTTTCATTTGTTTCGTAATTTTATTCGATTATTATGATAGTCGATATTTTTCTTCCTTTTCTTACCATACGAATGATATGGCAATGATTTTGTTTATGGTGGGTCACCGCCAGGCGGCAGCACGAAGCTTCACCTTGCAGATAAGAAGAGGCTCACTTTCCGGTCAACTTTGTTACCGAAATGTTCTTGAAAACTTAAGCCATTAAAATCTTTGTAAAAGGAATATATAATTTTCCTTCCTTTTCATTTTTACGTTCTGCAAAGAATGCAGAACTCATCTTAGTGACGATTTTTGGATTTATTGGGTGGTAAGTGTCATAATGTTAGTTTTACGAAAACCACATTCGTCGCCATTTTCGAAGACATTCGTTTTTTCTAATTGGTTTCTTAATATCTAGTCTACGAATCGGGTATGTTTTTTGGTTGTTTTAAATTACAACAGGAGTTAGGCCACCCATGGACGCGCATCGTCGAAGTGGTTATATTAGAATAATTAGCTTTCTTTTCAATTCTTTGCAAACGACTTTAGCAAACACCAAACATCTTTATTGAGCCCTTACTTTTGTTTTGTAATTTGGGTCGAAATCACTTATTTTAGAAACATGAAATGAAAACAGGTTCAGATACATATTAGTTATTTCTTTATAATTATGAAGGCTTGATAGACCTAGAAATCATTGTATCTAACGTATATTTAGATCTAATGCAGTGTAACTATCCAAGTACTGTGCTTTTGACCTTGGGGTCATCTTACTGTAATAAGTACTTAGATATTAAGCCTAGTCTTTCAGTCTGTAATACACTGGTAATTATAACACCCCTATTTGTATTTCGAGATAGTATTTATAATAAATGATGGTCAAAGAATCCAGGAATTTGATTCACCTCCCTGAAGATTAGAGGTTCGATACCTCCGATGGCTATCTAATGGCAATTAAGGGTTTGAAACTACAATGGCGCCCGAAAATTAGTTATTTATTATGAATTTTATTTATTTGTTTTCAACCCCAACTTACAGGGTCGAGATCCGACTTCACCCCTTTATATTTTTTAAACAATTATTACAGTGGTAGTTCTCTTGGAATCTTATCACTACAAGCTATGAAAAATAATCAGGAGGCTATTCACTTTTATACGGGATTAGAAAATTATGAAAAAATTATGCTAGTGTTGCACACATTAAAGCCCATGTGTAACAATTTAAATTATAAAGGGAGCAGGGTTATCAATGTCAGTGTTAGTGACCAACTGTTGATAACAATGATGAAGCTGAGAAGGTATCTACTAGATTTTGAATTGGCATTTTTATTTGGTATTTCCTGTGGCAAACTTTTTTATTACATGGGTAAATTTCATGTATGAAATTTCATCTTTGATTGACATTTGGCCTAGTAAAGAACTAGTACAATATTTTATGCCAGAATCATTTAAGAGAGGTTTTCCTACTACTAGAATTATAGTGGATACTACAGAAATACCCATATCAAAGCTGGGGAATCCTCTAGCACAGCAAGTAACATTCAGCAGTTACAAGCACAAAAATACTATGAAGGCTATGATTGGAGCAACACCTGGTGGTCTTATATCTTTTGTCTCAGAATGTTATGGAGGTTCAGTCAGTGATAGACAAATCATAGAAAGATGCAAACTGGAACAGCTCTGTGACAGCGGTGACTCTATTATGGCAGACAGAGGTTTTAACGTTCAAGATATTTTTGCCCCAAAGGACATTACAATCAATATTCCAATGTTCTTGAAGGGAAAGACACAGATCCCAGGTAGGCTTGTAATTTTAGAGAAAATATCATGAAGTAAAATGAAATTTTAGATGTGAAGTAAATGAATAAAATTATATGTGAAGTAAATGATAATTTAATTTTATTTATAAAATGCTTTGTTAGTTTGTAAAATGGGTTTAGCCTTAAAAGTTTATTACAATTTGAGTTCCGTTAATACAAATAAAAATCACATGATTATAGTAATGTTTTTTATTCAGTCCCAAGTCCATAAAGTGTACTAGTTGAGAAATACCTGGTACATTTTCCAGAGTAGGTACAAAATATTATAGTTTGTCTAGCAACAAACGGGTTAACTATTCTTTACCATTATTAATAATAAATACAGAAATATTAATAAGAAGTAAAAACATTATTAATGAAAATAAACCACCAATTGTTTTAAATATTTTTATGACAGCATGTTTAAAAACATATGATAAACTATTCTTAACCATTATTAACTTAACTTCACACCAAGTCCCTTGCGGGGTAGGCAGAGAGAACCGAGCGCCACATAAACAAACAAACAAATGGTCCTTACACACCTCACTCGCCTCTCCAACATTCATAGCTCTTTTCATGCAAGCTCGCCGGTTCCTATGGCGCCTGACATCACTATTATTAACAAGTAAAAAATATTATTTAAAAGAAAATTAAAAGAAGAATTAAAAAAAAAATATTAAGTATAAACATTATAATTAAGTAAAAAAAAATTACCACCTATTCTTTATATAGAAACTATTTTATAACAGCACGTTTAAAAAAAAATATGATAAAAATAGTCCAGTTTTTCTAACATATCTTGTATAAACTTATAACGTTCAATATATATAACTTTTAAACTTTTGTATGTAAAAACTAATAAATTACAAAATTGTCTTTGAGTACTTGAATTTGTGAAAAATAAATAGTTTCTTTTTAATGCAAGTTGTCCATTTTCATTGTATTGCAAATATGGTACAGTGGTAGGACAAATTTCTTCATTTCTTGAAGCATAAGGACATTTTACCTCTATAACGGTTTAACGGATTAAACAATTTTTTGGGTTAATCCTGTACACGGGACTGGTGAAACGACCTCAAATAAATTTATACTGGAGTAAAGACAGGTTGTTCAGACAACATTTTCCAGCCACTGTTATGAGCAGGAACCGATTTGAACTGCTTTTGAGAATTATTCACTTCACTGATAATGAGACGGATAAATCCGACAGAATTTTAATAATTCGACCTCTCGTCAATGTTTTTTAACGAAAATTTTAAAAAATATTATGCCCCAAAGGAAACCGTATGTGTTGATGAAAGTCAAGTAGCGTTTAGAGGGCGCATAATTTTTCGCCAGTATAATAAAAGTAAACGCCACAAATATGGCATGAAACTCTTTAAGCTTTGTACCTTACCCGGATACACCTGTAAGTTACAACTATATGCTGGTAAAAATGATGAAAAGGTTAACACAAATTTGGGTCATACAATTGCCACCGACAATTGGTATACCAATTTGAACTTGGCAAATCAACTACTGGACCAAGACATCCACCTAATTGGAACAATTAGAAAGAATAGAAGGGGTTTGCCGATGGCAGTAGTCGATGCTAAACTGGAAAAAGGCGAATCCATAGCTATGGAGAATCAACGGAGTATTACTGTTCTCAAATGGAAGGATAAGCGCGACGTGTTAGTGCTTTCGACGAACCACTCAAATGGTAAACGTACGGTTTTAAAGAAAAG
Organism: Pyralis farinalis; assembly: GCA_947507595.1. Classification (NCBI taxonomy): domain Eukaryota; kingdom Metazoa; phylum Arthropoda; class Insecta; order Lepidoptera; family Pyralidae; genus Pyralis; species Pyralis farinalis. The sequence goes on along the minus strand of OX382281.1, from coordinate 17,430,390 downwards.
GTAGATCTATTAAAAACCAAAAATTATACATGCCTACAATGAAGCAAAAAGTTCAGTCGATATGAGTGATCAAATGACTTCGTATTCATCACCACTGTGAAATGGTACAAAAAGCTGGCCGTTGAGCTTATTTTAAACACAGCGCTGGTGAATGTTTGGATTATGTATACAGAGAACAAAAACACTAATCAGAGTGTAGTGCAATTCAGGCGTCAGTTAGTGGAGTATCTTGTGGATTCAGGAGTCGATAAAGAAAATTGTGAACAGCAGGAGAGACCTAAAAGAATGAAACATGAATAGCTGAAAAAAGAGGGACTTGTTGCTAAATTGAGACGTTTCTGCGTCGGTTGCTATAAAGAAAATGTTAAAACATATGGATCAAAAGTTGCTCGAAACAAAACTAAGAAAGTCGTTACATACTGTAAGAACTGTCCTGGTGAAATAAATTATTGCTTACAATGCTTCAATAAATGTCATCCTTATTTGTAAAGGTTTTTTTAATAATTTAGTAGCTAACTGATACTGTTTTATTAATAGTTATTACGAATAAACACGATTAATAATGGATGCCTTTGTTTTTTCTTAATTTCTTTGCAATTTCACCCACACTTTCAACAAATTTACGATTACCCAGAAACCATACTAAAGGATTAGTCTACTGCGCCATTCCGGTCACCTGCTATAGAGAATGTTAGGTAAAGATGGCCTACGGCTCACAAATCAGTTTCAAACTCAGATCTACCTTGAGGTCACTGATGCCTTTGCGGCGTCTCGATCCAGTTCAGGTGAGGTCACCTACGCGGCAGAGAACTTGTTAAGGCGAGGTACAAATTATCCCTCAAACAAAGAAAAATATATTTCTTTTTCTAAAAATATTTATGTTAAAGGTAAAAAAATTTGCTTGAGATTTATTGATTCATTTAAATTTCTGTCATGCAGTCTAAAGTCATTAGCTAACAATCTTAATAATGATCAGTTCCACGAAATGAAAAAAAAACAATATACTTCTAATAACGACTTTAGGTTACTTAAACGTAATGCCGCGTTTACACGCTCGCGTTCAATACGACATTCAACGGGCACAAACACAAGCACAAGCGTGAGAACGGGCTGTCCGACTGTTTGAATGTGCTCATGCGTGCGCTTGCCGTGAACGGGGCGAGTGTCGGTTTTTTTGGCACATTTCAAAGGATAAATGTGCTTGCGCCCGATTGCCTGTTCACACGCGCGCGATCGCTTCAGTATCTCGTGCACCTTCGCGACGACTGGACGTACAAGATGGCGGATCGGTCATGCGATCAAACTTTACGTTTTCTCGAGTATTATCAGGCAGAACCAATTGTATTCATAAACGCCTCCTCTGTGTTAACTAATGTAGTCGTATTTTGACGAGCTAATATCCACGAGTTTTTAAAGGTAGAAAAAATAAAAAATATTCTGGTATCTCCAATATTACTGGCAACACCACGAGTCCGCTCCTGTCAAAGCTCATTGTGTTTTTTCGTGCGAAACTCACGAGTATATTATTTTCATTATTTCGATAATAAGACTTTTGAAGTAATTGTTCACCATGAGTAAAAAGAGGAAGATCTTGGAATCCTTAATAAAACTATTGGACGACGAAGACGAAGGTAAATAACTCTACAGATATTTCCTGCTAACTGGTACCGGCGGCGTAATGGCGGCAGTTTTCGGGGCATACTGAATTGCGGAAAATGCCTGTATCTTCGTATTATTTGCAGCTTATGCACCTGCACATCATAGTACCTATTACATTAATCACATAGTTTTGAGTTGTCACGGGCGGGCAAACAAAACAAAATGTATCTACGTGAAAAAACACGTGGTGTCACGCAATTACATAAATCATAGTTTTGAGTTGTCACGGGCGGGCAAACAAAACTAACTGTACCTACGTGAAAAAACACGTGGTGTAACGCAATTAATTGTCATAACAAGCCTTGAACGGCTAAAGCCTCGTAAAAAGGGTTTTACTGGCACGCCAGTATTGCGGTGCCACGAGCGGGCGCACAAACTATATATGGCAGTGGTAATAATACATTAAATTATTATCCTACCTTTTTTTTTTTTTTTTTTGTGACGCGGGGAAAAATGCGTTACGCACACCACCGGTGAAACCTGGGTGGCCTCCGGTGGTAGTGTGGGACTCCCCGTCGGCTGCCCGACGGTATACCCACTAAACAACCCCGCGAATTGCCATCGGCCGCGTTGGTGTGGTGCCCCGGATCTGTCAGCAACAGGGCACCACTGCGACTGGCCAGCCCCTCAAAAGGGGCCGGACTTCTTCTCTCTAGGGGCCATCCCGGCAAATTGGGACGGCCCCTCCGGCGGCGGGACCACTATGGGGCCAGGTTCCCATCCTGACCCCTAGTCCCACATATTAGGGAGGCGGCAATAGGTGCGCATAGCGCCTACGCCGCACTCCCGTCCGCCGTCTCCGGAGCGGGACAGCCTCGGGATCGTCCTCCCTGTCCCGCTCCGAGGCCTCCTTCTGGGACATGACCGTCTCACAGAAGGAGGCCATCGCCTGCCAGGCACTGTCGCTCCCGAGCATGGAGCGGACCACGCTCGGGAGCGAGAGGTCCGCGCTTCCAAGCGCGGACACCAGATCGTGGCGCTGCCGAGACCACCTGGGACACTGCTCCAGCGTGTGTTGGGCAGTGTCCTCGGCCGCGCCACAATCGTGGCAGCCTGGCTGCTCCTCCCGCCTCGCGACCCGGTGCAGGTACTCACCGAAGCACCCGTGCCCGGTGAGCACCTGCACCATGCGGAAGGTGAGGGGTTTGCGCCTGCGGCGCATCCATGCCTCCAGGACCGGGCGCAGCGCATCTGCAACGCGGACTCCATACCGCGGCTGCGCCAGGTCCTCCCCCCACCTCCGCATCATCTCTGAATGCCCTCGCTGGCGACACCGCCCCACCTCCTCCAACGTGGGGCGCTCGCCGAGGCTCCTCCTTTCCGCAACAAACACGTACACCTCGGCGAGCGCCACCGCCACTATCTCCCAGGGCGGGTCGCCAGCAAGGGCGGTCGCAGCCGTCCAAGCAACCGTCCGGTACCCCCTTATCGCTCTCTGCGCTATGACCCGCTGCGCTCTGCGCAGCTGAGCCTTGTTCCGAGCGCAGAGGGCGTCCGCCCATATGGGGGCACCGTACGTGGCCATACTCCGGCAGGTACCGGAGTACAGCCGCCTGCACGCGGCGCTGGGCCCGCCCAAATTGGGCAGGAGGCGACCCAGCGCCGCCGCAGCTCTGATGACCTTCGGTCCCAGCCGCTCGAAGTGGGGGCCGAAGGTCCATCTCCCGTCAAGGGTGAGGCCCAGGTACATCATCTGGGCACTCACCCTGATCCTCTGTCCTCCTATTTGGAGGTGTGCTCCGGGGGGAGGGCCCCGTCTGCCGGTCCCGCGGAAGAGGAGGGCTTCGGTTTTCTCCAATCGGACCCGAAGCCCAAGCCTCTCTATACGGCTGATCACCAGTCCCACCCCGACTTCGGCCAGCCGCGCCGCCTCCACGAAGGTCTTACCCCGGGATGTGACAAGGGTGTCATCTGCGTAACAGATGACACTCATCCCGGGGAGGAGACGGCCCCGCAGGACCCAGTCGTACGCGAGGTCCCACAGGATGGGGCCCAGAACGGACCCCTGTGGGACACCGCACCCGACGGGCCTCCTCACCATCTGGCCACTCGCGTCCTTGTAGCACACCTCCCTGTCCTCTAGGTATGCCTTCAAGAGTCTCCCCAAGTACGGAGGCACCCCAAAGTATTTGAGGGCCTCCAGGATGGTACTGTGGGGGAGGCTGTTGAAGGCATTGGCGATGTCCAGCGACACCGCCACCACCACGTCTCCCTCGCGCTCCGCATTCTCCGTCTCCGATCTTAGGCGCCTTATGGCGTCGACGGTCGACCGTCTGGCCCGGAACCCGAACTGGGCATCCGAGAGGCCCGGTCCCGGGCTATCCTCCAAATGCTGAGCGAGGCGGGAGGCAACAACCCTTTCCAGGGCTTTGCCCGCCTCGTTCAGCAGAACGACTGGTCGAACCGCCGACCCCGAGTCCGGGGGCCGATCTCCCTTCAACAGAAGGCAGAGCCGGCCCACCCTGAAGGGTCCCGGGCAGCACCCCGACCGCAAGCAGCAGCAGGCAACCCTCTCCAGCAGGGCCGGCTGGAGGGTCTCCGTCAGCGGGGCCGACTGAGCGCGGAGCTTGTTCCGCGCTCCTCTGTACGGTCGGCCCCATGGGTCCCTGTCTAGGCCCTCCAGCAGGTCCTGCCACGCTCCCTCCTTGGCCCTACTTATAGCCGTCTGCAGGGCTCTCCTGCTCTCCACGTAGACGCCGTGCAGACGGCTATCCCTTCCTTCGTCCCGGGGGCGTCGACGCCTGCTCCGGGTGTACGCTCTGCGCGCCCCGTTGCAGGCGTCCCGGAGGTCGGCTATCTCCGCCGACCACCAATAGACCGCCCCCCTTGGGGGCGGACGCCCAAAAATTATTATTATCCTACCTACTAAATGCAAGTACTTGATAATACCGTTGGTTTCTTTCTCATCGCTTTGCAAACAGTGAACACAAGTATTATGCAAATTTGCGGTACCACGAGCGGGTACACAAATTTTAAATGGGTGTGCAATAGGCTTGTAATGGTTTGCCTATACTTCACTATTCAAGCACCTTCATGGGTACTAATATAATTTTTGTAGTGCATTGCTGTAAGTCCAAGTGCGGAATAGATAAGTGACATATTATTGTCCTTTTCAGTTCCTGATAAAAGACGAAGAGTGTTATATTCTAGCGATGAAGAAGAGGAGGAAATAGATATATTAAAATTAGTTGGTGAACCAGAATCAAACATAAAGAAGTTTAAAATCAATCCGAAGTTAAAAATTTTGTGGGAAAATATTATAAGACATGGGTTGGACATGCAATTGAAAAAGTCAATTAAAGAAAAAGTTGAAATAATTGAAGATTGCAATGTGATGGCCCCTATACTGAATAAAGAAATTGAGGTTGTTTTAAGCTCAAGTGCTAAAACGCGTGATAGAAAATATTGTGAAAAACAAGACCAGATAGGTCTTGTTATAACTAATTTAAATAAAATTTTAGTTTCTCTAATAAAAGAAAAAGATCAGGAAAAAATTGACATCATTAGTGACAGTATTCGTCTATTATGCGATTTGCATAATTTAGAATCCCACACCAGGAGAGCTGTTATCCTGCCTGGACTAAACAAAGATGTTAAGGAAGCTTTGGAAAAAACAGAAGTAGGGAACTATCTATTTGCAACAGAAGTAGTATCAGTTATTAAAAAGTCCAAAGATTTAATAAAATCGTCAAAGGATCTGCAAAGGCAGAAGTCTTTAAACTATTGGGGCCCGTCCACTTCAGCACAACAGCAACAAGCTCCGAGTGGACAAAGAGGCAATTATCTGAACAAGATCAGGAGCATGCAGCAGAGGTACCGAAGACAATCAGTAGGTCAAGTTCCACTGCCTCGATTGCCAGTAGCCGGCCGGCCAATTGCTCACCAACAGGAGAGTGGCTGAGCACCTCGGGGGCGACGTCCAGCTCGCCAGTCAACTACCGGAAGGAGGGATTAAAGGTACCCACCGCCGGTCGTTTGTCATTGTTTTACCAATCATGGACTAAAGTAACTACAAACAAAACCATTTTAGAATGGATAAAATATGGTTACAAAATACCTCTTTGTAGTAAAATATTGCAAATATCTCCTCCGTCAAATAATATTTTTAGTCCTAATGAGAGAATACTCATAAAAAAAAAATGTATTGTAGACCTAGAACATATGGGTGCTATAAAGGCTTGTGATCCTGTTATAGGGCAATATATTTCAAAAATTTTTTTAGTGCCAAAGCCTGATGGTTCCTCGAGATTCATTCTCAACTTAAAAACATTCAATAAAAATGTTTTATCATTTCATTTCAAAATGGAGGACATAAGAACAGCTATTAAACTGATAAACAGGCAGTCCTACCTAGGTTCAATAGACTTGAAGGATGCATATTTTCTTTTAAAAATTCATCCGAGCAGCCGTAAATATCTTAGATTTACTTTTAATGATACAATATATGAATTTCAAGTGTTACCATTTGGTTTGACATCAGCTCCATATGTTTTTACAAAATTAATAAAACCAGTCATATCATACCTCCGAGGGCAAGGTTTCAATTCAGTTAATTATTTGGATGATTTTTGTTGATCGGTAATTCAGAAGAAGAATGTCAAAGAAACATTCACACCACTTGTAACCTGTTACAATCACTTGGTTTTATAATAAATTTTCAAAAGAGTACCCTTCACCCTTCGAAGCAATGCAAATTTCTTGGCTTTGTCTTAGATAGCGAGAATTATGTATTTTCGCTGCCTAAAGAAAAACGCATGACAATTTTTAAAAAATTAGAATCTTTTGTAAAACTGAAAGCTTCTACTATTAGACATTTTGCATCTTTAATAGGCACCCTGATATCTATATGTCCTGCTGTACCCTATGGTCTTCTTTATACAAAACGTTTGGAACGGTATAAATATCTATGTTTAAATAAGAATAATGATGACTATGAATCTAAAATACAAGTGAATAATGAGATTGTACAGGATTTACTTTGGTGGAAGAGTCAACTGTTTGATGTTAGTAATCCAATAAGACAAGGAATTTATGTTATGACAATCTATACTGACTCTTCACTGAGTGGATGGGGTATTGTATGCGGTTCAAAGAAATTACATGGTTTTTGGAATCAGTATGATAAAAAACATCACATTAACTATTTAGAGCTAAAAGCTATATACTTTGGTTTACAATGTTTTGCAAAAGATATGAATAAATGTGAGATACTAATTAGATCTGACAATACTACTGCAATATCATATGTGAACCGAATGGGCGGCATACAATATCCCTATTTAAATGACCTGAGCCGAGAAATATGGCAGTTTTGTGAAACAAGACATATTTATATTTTTGCATCATATATAGCGTCTAAAGATAATTTTTTAGCGGATCGAGAGTCCAGAAGACTAAATAAAGAGACGGAGTGGGAACTTGCTACTCACTCCTATAATAAAATTGTGGAAGAATTTGGATGTCCACAAATTGACCTTTTTGCCACTAGAGAAAATACAAAATGCAAAAGATTTGTTTCCTGGCACATGGAACCAGCCTGTGAAGCTGTAGATGCATTTACAATTTCTTGGACTCCCTTATTTTTCTATGCTTTTCCACCATTTGCTCTTATTCTCAAATGTTTAAATAAGATAAAAGTTGATAGAGCAGAAGGTATATTAGTTGTGCCTTTTTGGCCATCACAGGCATGGTTTCCCCTTTTCATGTCACTCAAAAAATCGAAACTATTAAAATTTAATCCGCAAAAAACTCTATTATCTTCTCCTTTCAGGAACTGCCACCCTTTACACAAAAGCCTTATCTTGGTTGCTGCAGTGCTCTCTGCGAAGTATACTCAAAAAAGGGATTAACTGAAAACAGTATTAAAATTATGATTAAGTCACTGTCTTCTAACACATTAAAACAATATGATTCTTGCCTAAAACAATGGTGGACATATTGTAATAATAGACAAATTGATCCTTTTGTATTATCAATTCCAAATATCTTAGAATACTTAACTGAAAAGTTTAATAATGGTTCTGCCTATGGAACTCTTAACTCTATAAGATCTTCACTATCACTTCTTTTAGATTATGATTTAGGCTCACAAAAAGACGTAAAACGATTCTTTGCAGGTGTTTATAAAATAAGGCCAAATAAACCTAAATACAATGAGACATGGGACCCTGCACTTGTTCTGAATTATGTATCTAAACATTATCCACATTGTAAATTGACTTTAGACATATTGTCAAAGAAGGTTATCATTCTTCTTACTCTAGTTACAGGGCACCGATTACAAACAATGGCTTTAATTAAGTTAAATAATATAAATATAAATGTCGATAATATAAAAATTAAAATCCCTGATTCAATCAAAACAAGTAGAATAAATAATTTTCAGCCTCTACTTGTCATTCCATTTTTTAAACAAAATATTAGTATCTGTCCAGCCACTGCTTTGAAGGATTACATTCATGCCACAGAAAAGTTACGAAAATCAGATAGTTTATTTATAATATGTAAAAAACCTCATACTCCTGCATCAACTCAAACATTAGCCAGGTGGGTAAAAGATATTTTAAAAGATGCTGGTATTAATACAGCAATTTTCTCAGCCCATAGTACGAGGCATGCATCTACTTCACATGCTAATAGGAGTGGTGTTAATGTAGACATTATAAGGAAAACTGCTGGTTGGAGCCAAAAGTCGCAAACATTTGCTACTTTTTATAACAGACCACTCATAGAAGAAAATGAGTTTAGTGCTAGTGTACTTAATAGTACAAGAATTGAAAAATGAAAATTATAGTATAAGATGTAACACATAAATAAATGTTGCACAATAAATCATTAAAATTGAGTAATCTATTCTTTGAACATCTACATTAGTTAACACAGAGGAGGCGTTTATGAATACAATTAGATGATCAAAGTAACTTACCTGTAAGTGTCCTTCGATCATGATTGTATGAAGAAACGCCTCCTCTGTGTACAACCCTACCCTTCTAGGTGATTCAGTCACGATCCCACCCTAAGTGATTACTAACAATTTTAATTATCATAATTCTTTAAACTTATAATGAGCTTTGACAGGAGCGGACTCGAGGTGTTGCCAGTAATATTGGAGATACCAGAATATTTTTTATTTTTTCTACCTTTAAAAACTCGTGGATATTAGCTCGTCAAAATACGACTACATTAGTTAACACAGAGGAGGCGTTTCTTCATACAATCATGATCGAAGGACACTTACAGGTAAGTTACTTTGATCATCTAATTATATGGGATACGCATTATACACATCACAAGAATAAAAAAAAAATCAACGATGCTTGGGGGAGGCTGAGCGCAAAATTAAATGTTTCTATAAAAGACCTTTTTTTTTTGGCGGGTAGGCCTGAAATAATATACACATATATATATATTAGCTTCATCTCTGGAGAAATCATGACAAGCGATAGTTTTTATTTAACTTTGCCAAATAACAGTTCCATGACATACTTTCCTGAAAACAAACCGCAATTTTTTGTACAAAATTACCAAAGTCAATTAAATTTGAAGGAGAATGGTCAGTTGGAATAGTAGAATTTCAATATCCATGTATTATGTTTACTGTTTAAGATCATGGAAATATTTTGTACATCACCAAAATGATGAAAGTTTCGGGAGATGAAGAAAGTAAATCGTTGATTACATACAAAACTCATATACCAGCATCCAGGTATGAAAATATTAAAGATATTTTAACTGCCTGTAACTCAAGAGAAACAGATTACGTCATGATAAAGTATCTAAATACACTCAGCGGCAGAAAAAGCGGCCCGTATATATTGTAAACAAAGTAAACAATATTTATGAGAAATTTTAATGAGGGTAGGTGTCAAGTGGATTATTTAGTTAGATGAAGTGGGTAATTTGAGATTATGTTGCATTGGGTTTGACTTTTGTTAAATTTTGTCTCAGTGTTGTTATCGAACGTACACGAGGAAGGTAAGTTAAATTAATCTTTGTTTAACTTTGTGTGTGTTTGTTTAGTTTCTTAACTGTAGTATTGATTTGTTGTTCAATTCGATTGCAGAAAAGATTAGAAGATGCTCAGGTTGCTCAGGCAGTAATGTTAACTGACCAGGGAAGCACTCAACGTGACGTGGCTGCACTTCTCAATGTGCCACGTACCACATTAAAAAGAGTTCTCACAAGTCCCGGGTGACTGGTCTATACACCAAGGCGACCAGGAAGTGGTCGAGTTAGATGCACCTCCGCTCGTGACGATCGATTCATTATCTTAGCTGTATTGAGAAATCGTTTTCTAACTGATGTCGAGATCAGGCGGCAGCTGCAGGCGGCGGCTGCAGGCGGCACGGGGCGTCATCGTCAGTGAACGTACGATAAGAAGAAGAATGGCAAAGCGTGATTTACGTGCGCAGAGACCAGCACGAGGGCCAGAATTGGAGAGACACCACAGAGTTGCACGGTTGAGATTTGCGCGTGAACATGTGAATTGGACTCATGATCTGTGGGCCAAAGTGTTGTTCACAGACGAGTGCAGGGTGGCTTTACGAGCACCAGAGAGAGGTCGTGACAGAGTGTATCGGCGACGAGGAGAACGATTTCTTCCCATCACGACACGTCAAACTGTGAGTTACCAAGGTGGCTCCATTATGGTATGGGGAGGAGTGTGTTCAGAAGGCCGCACGGAGTTGGTCTATGTGAATCACCGCATGACAGCGATCAGGTACACAAGACATCCTCGAAGATCATTGAAGACTTTAGGTTTCCTGGTTCCAAAAATGATACAAGTTCTCACACTTACTTATACAATTTATTGGTGAAAAACACACCACTTTCGAATACAACTTATTGCCACGTGATTTCTTTTGTTGTTGGACAACGTGCGGTCTCGTCGGGTGGTATATACAGACTGCGAGTGGCCGATGGCCGCGCGACTCGTAACGTAAAGCAGGCTTACCTACATATATTATTATTTATGTACCTTATAACATAAACATTATACCATGAGCTCGTCACTAACACTCCCCACCCCAGTGCTGGTTTCAGCACTCAACACCTAACGGTACGGGAGCGACGCGCGCCACAGACCGTCGCAGCACGCCACCTCTTTGCGTCTTAACGTCCACCACGCGAATACGTCCATCCCTACCTGGGTATACTGTTACTATTACGCCCCTAGGCCATACATTCCTGGGCGAGTCAGGGTCCACGATGAACACAAAATCACCTACCTTTAGAGGAGTTTGGTCCTGATGCCATTTTGACCTAGGTATCAGCGATGGCAAATACTCCCTGAGCCATCGTCGCCAATACATGTCCGCTAACCTTTGAGCCAGTCGCCACTGTTTTCTGAGAAACAGATCAGAATCATCAAAGAGTGGGTCAATGGTCGGCCATTGACTATATTCTCCACTTCCATTAAAAGCGTGAGTAACGTTTCTTCCTTTGGCACTCGTTCCCTCAACACGACTCGGAGAGAGGACTTTACGCTGCGAATCAAGCGTTCCCATGCCCCACCCCAATGTGGGCTCGCAGGAGGAATGAAAGTCCATTGAGCGCCGTTATTCGAGGCTTCCGCTACCAAGGCTTCATTATTTAGGTCCTGTATCGACTTACGAAACTCCACGTCAGCTCCTCGTAAGTTGGTCCCGTTGTCCGAAAAAATGAATCGTGGCCAACCTCTGCGACATGCCATACGGCGAAGCGCCATGATCAGGGAGTCGGTACTTAGTGAGTGCACCAACTCAATGTGTATGGCGCGGACAGTGAGGCAAGTAAATAAAACACCGTACCTTTTCTCTTTTCGTCGTCCGATTACCACTTCCATTGGCCCGAACAAATCTATACCACAATAACTATACGGTCTCTGGTGATGGGCCATTCGAGCTTCAGGTAGCTCGCCCATCCTAGGCACTAATGGTCTGGCCTTTCTCAGTCTGCAAACAAAGCATTTTGATGTGACATCTTTTACTGTAGGACGTATTCTAATCACCCAGTATTTTTGCTTTAGGTCATTAACCACGGCCTCCTGGTTACCATGTGCAGCCTTGACATGATAGTGCCTAACTAGAAGTCTGGCTATTGGATGCCGTCCATCAAGAATGACAGGCCTTTTCGTGTCCACAGCCACATCAAGAGCGGCGTCGATGCGACCACCCACTCGGAGCAGATGTTGGCCGTCCAAATATGGCGATAAATTCCGTAATCGGCTATCCCTCGGTACATATTTACCATGTTTCAATAAATGAATTTCATTACAGAACGAATCCATCTGGGCCTTTTGCAGCAGCAGGTACTCTGCCCGTTCCATCAACACACAGTCATCACCATCACAGGCAAGTCGCTTACATTTTTTTATAAATTTCAGTACTGCAGCGGTAGACCTCAGCAGCCGGAGCCAGGAAGAGAACACCTTGGGGTCAGGAACAGGTAAGTCACAATCATGCTGTACAATCCCTACGTGATGCGCAAATAAATCGTCATTACTCAACTCAGATTCCAAAATATCACGAGGCCAGCAAGACTCGCTCGTGTATAAGAATTGAGGTCCTTTAAGCCATTCATTTAAAAAACAATCATAATTAAAAACATCCCTTGTTGCTATATCTGCTACATTTAGTTTTGTCGGTATGTATCTCCATTCTAATACGCTAGTGAGCTCGTCAATCTCACCTAACCGGTTTGCTTCGAACGTTTTGTATGTGCGCCTATTATTACGTAACCAATGTAGTACAGTCGTAGAATCGCACCAAAAGAAGCGGCGCCCGGGTTGTAATTTATGTTCATTTTTAATTGTGTGTGCAAGTCTAGGCGCGAGTAATGCTCCCTGCAGTTCGAGACGTGGTACAGTTACCTGTTTGACCGGCGCGACTCTGCATTTGCTCGCTACCAATGCGACACATACCTTATCGTTTTGAATCCACCGCCAATAAGCTACGGCGCAGGTAGCTTGCAGCGAACTGTCACAGAATATATGTAGATCCAACTAGTTATAACACTGTGCGCGCACGCTGCGATCGTCACAAATGTCATATGTAGACGTAGCAGAAGTATCCGATGTAGCTGCGTCGCAGACCACCCGCGCTTTCGTAAACACCGTAACAGTACTCCGTGTACCTGCCGTTTCGCTTGCACTCATGCTGATTTGTTGATAACACCTAGGCAAGCGAATCTTATTTATAATTTTTAATAATTCGATCCACTCGCACCATTTACTATAAATAGCATCGGAAATAATGTCATCCCAACCTATATTTAAGCGCCATGTGTCTTGAAGCATTATTTTGCCCTGTATAGTAATGGGAGAAAGGAACCCAAGTACATCAAAAATTGACATTATGACGCGAAGCATAATTCTTTTTGTCGGTCTTTCCTTGCCTTGAATTATGCGCTCTGGAATACGCTTTAGGGAAACGTCGAACGCTAATTCATCCGTATTGGGATACCATATAAGGCCAAGCGTGCGCTCCCCTTCACATTGCTGGCCGATTTTAAACTTTACCGCGGTGGGTCCTAAGGTTTCTTTCGGCACGGTTTGTAGTACTGCCATGCTGTTACTGGTCCAGTTCCGCATATGAAAACCTCCCTCCCTGTGAATACTAGCGATATTGCGTACCATACTGATCGCAGTTTCTTCATCTGGTAAACTTTGTATATAATCGTCCATGTAATGAGAGTTGACGATTGCGTCGACTGCGGCGGGCATACTTGACTCATATCGTTGCGCGTTCTTATTTTTTACATATTGTGCAATAAAAGGTGAACACTTGGCACCGAATAAAAGTGATTGCATAGCATAAATCCTAACCTGCTCTGTAGGGTTGTCTCTCCACAGAAACCTAAAGGCATCCCGGTCCTGATGTCGAATTTTAATTCTAAGGAACATGTCCTGGATGTCCCCTGTTATCGCTATACGATTCTCCCGGAAACGCAGCATTATCCCGAAAAGTGAGGTAAGTAGATCCGGTCCCTTTAACAAATAATCATTTAAAGATGATCCATCAGCAGCCCTAGCTGCGGCATCAAACACAAGACGCATTTTTTTTTTTATTACAATTGTTAACGCCAAAATGTGGTAAGTACCACGTCCTTTGTGGGCGATCTGTTTCCTTTAATTCCCTAGCAAAATCATTATCAAATAAATGCCTTACCCTTTCTTTGTACCTATCAGAGTAACCCTTGTCCTTTCCCATCCTTTTTTCCACTCCTTGTAACCTTCTCAGAGCACTGGGAAACGTATCAGGCATTTTACAAGTGGGATCCTTCCAGGGTAAGCCGACCTGCCATCTGCCGTCGATCAGTTGAGCGGTTTGTTCCACCTGTTCAATGGCGCAAACATCATCGTAATTTATTCTAGGCTTACCTGATACTCCTATCGATTCAAGTGTGAAGTATCGACGCACATCCTCATGCAGTTCGCGAAGCTCATGTTCTTTGGAGTCCACCTCGGAGACATGCAGCAAAACATTGACGTCGTCGCGGGAGCCGATGGCTGCGCCGTACGCGCCAACCGCGCCGCTCAGTACACATACACTGCCATGAATAGACCAGCCTAAGGGGGTGAGTGTCGCTGACGGCTCATTTGATTTACCTAATACAACTTTCAGAGGTAATAACAAATTATAATTGTCCTGCCCTATTAAAATCTCAGGTTTTAAATCTATGTTACATAATTTATGTTTAATATCTTTTAAGTATGCGTATTTGTCACAATTAACAATAGATATTTGTTGCGGAGGCAAGTTTAATTCTTTTACGCTACGCGCTTTAATATTATAAACCTTATTGTCCATACCAGAAAGACGCAAGTCCATTATTGTAGTGTTATAAACCAGTTCGTTATCACTCCACGGGCCGCAAACACGCATAGTCTCACTGCGCCCGCTCAGCCCGGTGCGGGCCGCGAGCTGTGCGCTCACCAAAGTCACAGTCGACCCGTCGTCGAGTAATGCACTTGTTTTTATACAACTACCGTTTTTAGTATACACGTATATAGGTACTACTTTTAGCAACACTTTACAAACACTCGCGTTAACATGCGTCACCGTTTCGATCGGAGCTGGCTCAGCTTGCTGTCCGCGCGAGTAAGGCCGACCCTCGCTATTGTTATTCGGATAATGAAGTAATGTGTGATGCGCTCGGCCACAGTTATCTTTATCGCAGGCAGGCCGCGGGACAAGTTTCCCTATTGTGCTTCGATTCCAAACATTTGTAACATATGCCATAACGTTTAGCGTGTTGCCATCTCGTCTTACATAATGATTTTTTGAATTTTTTGCAATCTATGAGCTTATGAACTGACGTACGACAAAACGAACAGTTAGAATCGCTCTGTTTCTCAGCTTGTAGTAAAACGGTTTGCGATCGAGCGTTACTGTCGGTTTGTTTATATTTATAGCTATCGCTGCGTGCAGTTAAAGTATGCATGTTTGCAGTGCTTGCTATTTTGATTGCTTCTGCGGTCAAAAAATCTGATAAAATATATATTCGTGGCTTTGCTTTCGCTTCAATCAATGAAAAACTGTAGTCAGACCATTTTGAAATAAGTACCGTTGGCAATTTAGATAAAATTACGGATGCTATATTCATACCTTGAGCATACTCCTCTCGGCCGAGCGCACGTACAGCTTCCACAAAATTCTGCACTTTTACACTGAATGCCACAATATCTTTATAATATTCTTGTGATACCGGCTGTATTTTCCGAAGGTCCTGTGTCAAGCGAGATAGGATGTACTCAGGGTCGCCGAAGCGGAGCTCCAGTGTAGACATTATGTGCTCCGGTGAGGCGGCACTCATGAGCAGCGCCGAAACAGCTTCCTTAGCCTGTCCGCGTAAACATTTCCTCAATCTCCACAAATTCTCCTTCGGACTAAAGCTGCACACTTCTGTAGACTCTTCAAACGCTTGTTTAAAATTAAGCCACTGTAGGGGGTCACCGAAAAATTCTGGTAAGTCTCTCGGCGTACACATACGGCTTAATAGGTTCGAGGGGTTGCCGTGGCTGGAAGTAGAAGTTAAGTTTTTCACTGCAGTAGCCAATAGCTCGATTGTGGCATCCGCAGTGCCAGCTGTGACTGCCGCTGTCGGTTGTGGCGGGGCACTTCCTGACGGTCCATTATTGGGAGTCACCTGCTTATGCAAATCGAGCTGACTTTTTTCCATCCAGTCCTCAACTTCTCGGCGCGCGTAGTCTTCCTTACTAATGTGTGAACTGTATTTTTCTTCTTCAAGGTCGGCTAGATTTGCCTCTAGCTCTGTATCTATTAGCTGCAACTTGATTTCCGCCTTCTGCTTTTCGGCTTCCAGCAACAGCTTCTTTTTGCGTGCTTCTAGTGAAGCTGACGACCTTCTAGATCGTGACGAGGGAGCTAAGGACGGCACTTTAGAAGGTGGAGGAGAGAATTCCACCTTAGTGTCGCAGTCAGTTGCCGCCGCCGCTGCTTCCTGGGTCTGAATATTTTGTTTTCAAGACTTGTCCTCCTCAAGTTCACGTTTACTGCGTGTACTGCGTGTCTTCACCATTTTGGCCGGAGGCGTGTGAAACATGTAGATCCGGCTCGAAGGACCAGCTGAAGACTTTAGGTTTCCTGGTTCCAAAAATGATACAAGTTCTCACACTTACTTATACAATTTATTGGTGAAAAACACACCACTTTCGAATACAACTTATTGCCACGTGATTTCTTTTGTTGTTGGACAACGTGCGGTCTCGTCGGGTGGTATATACAGACTGCGAGTGGCCGATGGCCGCGCGACTCGTAACGTAAAGCAGGCTTACCTACATATATTATTATTTATGTACCTTATAACATAAACATTATACCATGAGCTCGTCACTAACAATCATGTTATGCCATTCGTGGGTTTCATTGGGCAAGAGGATTTCTTGCTAATGCATGACAATGCAAGAGCCCACGTCGCAAGAAGCGAAGAATCGTACTTGGAAGCTGTCGGAATTCGAAGATTACAATCCACACGTGAAACCAATTGAACATGTCTGGGACATGCTTAAAAGACGTGTGCGAACTCTACCGAATCCACCTGAAACCCTCCGCGAACTAAAATCTGCTCTCACGGCTGTTTGGGAAGAAATTTCTCAAGTCCAAATTAAAAACATACTGCAGAGCATGCCAGAGCGCATGCAAGCAGTCATTGCAGCTAGGGGCGGCAATACACGCTATTAAGTTTCAAATTTTTAATGTTAAGACTTCATTTTTCTTTTTTTTTCATTAAAGAAATCTGGCCAAAATTTGTTTTTATTAACACTAGATTCATAAACATACATCTCTCATACACCCCGAAGTAGTAAAACTCTCTTTAAGGCGGGGCGCGAAAGAGATAGCATTACGTGTGTCTCAGTACCTTCCCGACACGATCAGACTCAGTCTGGCGTCAGGAATCTTGGCGCGTACGCGTACAGTCAGGTAGATATTGCTCCTAAGGTGTCTTAGATACGTTTTATTATGTTATATTCATAATAGTGTAATTATAAAGTTACAAGTTTTATTATTTGCGATAGAAAACGGAGGCACGTGGAATTGTTTATAGAAAAATGTATGAAGCATGTATTTGTTTTATTACATACTTTGCCAATAAGTATTGATAATAAATAATGTTTATTTATTTACTGTCGATGTTATTTTGATAAGTAAAACATTTCACTGGCTATCAAAATTAGTAATCATTGTTATTATTCATTGGCATGATACTTATTTTCTGTTATTCCTTTTCAGCATGGATTATCTGAGTGAACAACGAATTTTCGAACTATTATCCACACTGGAAGACGAGGAAGAAGCTGGCCCGCCAGGTGATTTGGAGAGTGAAGTCGAGGACATTTTAGAGGTTGATAGTGAGCGACCTACGGATGTCTCATGTGATTCTGATGACGAGCCTCTTCGAGCACCAATTATTCATCACCGTCGTCGTTTAAGTTCTTCTGACTCGTCAGGTAATGAACAATCTACTGAATAAATAAGCTTAGGCGAACGACATCAGGCGGCACAAATAATTTTACCATCAACTAGTAATTTGAGAGGTAAGAATGTGCACAAATGGTCGGCACAACCTTCCCAAGCTCGCAATTCCAGAACACAGTCAAGAAACATAGTTCACATTGTTCACGTACCCAAGAGCGAGGCGAAAAACGTGATAGCTCCATTAGATCAATACAAGTTGTTCATTTCGGAGTCGATGATGAATATTATTGTACTGCACACAGAAATTTCTATCAAAAGAGAAAAATACTCTGTAAAAACAGCTACCATTAGTGATACTTGTGTTGAAGAAATGTATGCCTTGATAAGGTTGCTATTATTAGCCGCAAGAAAAAAAGATAATCATCTTACAAGCGCAGAGTTGTTTGATCCAGCTGAAAGCGGTACAAAGTATATTTCAGTCATGTCTAAAGACAGATTAGATTTTTTACTGAACAGTTTAAGATTCGATGATAAGTCAACTTGCGAAGAACGGAAAGCAACTGATAAGTTTTTACCAATAAGAGAAATAAGGGAAATGTTTATTGCTGTATGTCGAGAAAGTTACAAACCTAGCTCATATGTAACAGTGGATGAGCAGCTACTGGGATTTCGTGGACGTTGTCCCTTCCGTATGTACATTCCATCAAACCCCGATAAATATGGTATACAAACTTTAGTTCTCTGTGATTCCAAATCAAACTACATGATAGATGCAATACCATATATGGGAAAAGGTCCAAATACTAATGGAAAACCCTTGGCGTCTTTTTTCTAAAGAAACTTACCGAAACACTCGAGGCACTAATCATAATGTGACCATGGACAATTGGTTCACTTCAGTACCATTGGCAAAGGAATTATTGCAGGAACCACACAAATTAACGATTGTAGGTACAATAAGATCCAATAAGCGTGAAATTCCTTCGCAACTTTTACAAACAAGACCAACGAGATAGTTATGCATCCTACACACCCTATACCGTCCAGAGTGATAACGCTGAGAGCGTAGCTGACACAGCACTCACGGGTGGTATGAGTGGGTGGCGTATGCAGTACTAGGAATATATGTAGAAATAAGAACAATTGTAATATTAATATTAGGAGGCAAAATAAACGAGTATCTCGATCTGCTCAGACGTCTCATCCTAGTTTTAGTCTTTTTAAAAAGCCTCCTGACCTCTGCCGTAATTTGACTGGCGCTGCGGACAGGATCACCGCGAGTTGCGCTATAGTTTTCGCGAATTTTCTTGTATAAAACTCTACCGAGGTCGCGAATTACCGGCGCGTACAACCGAAGGTGGTCCAAACGAACCAAATAAATTTGTCAAGTTGTTGGAGTATTGGCGATGGCGCTGGCCGGTTGGTGAGTAAGCTTTTTCACCTTCCTTACCTTTTTCCATTATTAAGAGTTTTGTTAATTATGGATTGGAAGTCTCTCTTTTAACTGTTATCTGGTTACCGCATACAAATCTGCGAAACTATATTTAATTAAGAGAAAAGTGTTTGTAAAATTATATAGAATAAGAATTATATATTATTATTTTGTATAATAAATTGATTACGTTTATAAAGTTAGGTGCCTATTTGCATATTACCATATTACATATCGTTAAAGATGGCAAACGAAAACTCAAATGCTAGCTTAAATACAAACATGAACGCAAATGTAGAACAAATTATTTTAATTCCACCTGAATTGTTAAAACTTATTCCGCTTTTTGGTGGGGATAAGCGTCAGTTAAACTTATTTATTAGGCAGTGCGAATATATTATAAATAAATATGCCGGACATCAAGCACAAAACACATACGTTATGCACTCCATTATGACCAGGCTAGTAGACAATGCAGCGGCCCTTATCAGCGAGCGCGACGATGTTTGTACTTGGGTACAGTTCAAGGAATTACTCACGCAACATTTTGGGGATCCGCGCAGCGAGGAGTGTATAGCAATAGAATTAGAATCAATAAAAATTAAACATGGAGAGTCGTATTTGGATTTTTGTAACCGAATACAGTCTGTACGGTCTGTACTTATTTCCGAGGTAAATTTAACTACTGACGCAAATTTCAAACAAAGTAAAATAACAATTTATAATAACACATCACTTAGTTTTTTTATATAACCTCCCTGAAAACATGATTAGGGTCGTTCGGCTAAGATCTCCGAAAACCCTTGAACAAGCCCTAAGTACTGTTATGGAAGAGGCAGATTTTTTCGAATACGTAACGCGAAATAAAATTATGGGCACTTACAAGCCGACTACTGTTTCTCAACAATTGCCCATCACTCCTCCGACATTTAAATTTGGAAATAATAACTAACCCATTAGGTAACCCCAATTACCGGCATGCAATTCCCTGTACAAAAATTCAAGTTTGGCATACCGCAATCACAAAATCAAGGTCATACCTTTCCGTATCGATTTTCACAACCTACAGGATATAAGCCTCAACAACCAATGGGTTATCGACCACAACTGGGTTACAGGCCACATTTTGGTGCTCAACCTCAGTGGGCCATGCGTCCACAACAATTCGGTTCGTACCCCCAATCGGGCGGGCCGCCCCAAAACAATCAATTCAGATATAGGCCATTCCAATCAAATAAACCAGGATATCAATCGACTGATGTATCAATGCGTACGGCCCCGCCTACTAAAATGCAACCAGGATTCAAACTTAACGAACTCGAATTTTATGATGATCAGCACGATGATATGTATTACAGTAATTACAATCAAGAGGAATACGGTGAAAATCCTTACAGTAGTTATTTTATGGAACCAGATAACCAAAACGCTGAGG
This sequence comes from Pyralis farinalis, assembly GCA_947507595.1. Classification (NCBI taxonomy): domain Eukaryota; kingdom Metazoa; phylum Arthropoda; class Insecta; order Lepidoptera; family Pyralidae; genus Pyralis; species Pyralis farinalis. The sequence continues at coordinate 17,409,947 of OX382281.1, read as the reverse complement.
CACAAGTCTCATTGCCAAACGGTGAAGATACCGATGGAAACGAGGCAGCCCCGGGCATTTCCGAAGCGCAGAATTTTCACATGAGCTTATTAACAAATACCCCGAGGTAATAGAAATAAACCAAATCTTAAACTGCCATATATTTATATTCCAAAAATCGACTCCAAATTCATGATTGATACAGGAAGTATGAGGTCATTCATTAGTCCGCGAAAGGCATACGAATATTTTCCACACGAAGTACGTCATGAACCATTCCAAGTAATAAGCACACACGCATCTAGTTCCCATTCTGAGGTTATAGAGATACCGTTATTACCAACATTTAATAGTAAAGATAATCATAAATTCTATCTATATAATGTAGACGCGCGTTATGACGGTGTCATTGGTGATGACTTGCTACGTCAAATAGGTGCTCTGATTGACTTAAAACGTAACGTTTCAAATACAAATACGACATCAATTCCCGTCATACATAGCCAAACCACGTATAAAGTAACAATAGCACACCGAAAAGAACAACGCGTAAAACTTCCCACGTATTTATACACTGGAGATGGAATTTTAGAATACAAGGAATTTTGCGAGGGTGTGAGAATGCCGAATGCCATAGTAAGATGTATAAATGGGTATGCTACCACGATTATACAGAATAGACTAGAGACGGAAGCAATAATGACCGTCACTAGTCCCTTCGAAATTACTAAGTACGAAAGGGATGAGTGTGAGTCGAGTGGTATAAAAGGCAGGAAGGATATAGAAGTAGATGCCTTATTACAGGAAAATTTGTTAAAATTACGCTTAGAACATATGAACGAGGAAGAGAAACATGGAATTTTCAATTTATGTAGGGAATTTAAAGACTTATTTTATTGCGAGCATCTTCCACTAACATTTACTAACCAAGTTAAACACGGGATTAGGACGAAAAATGAAGACCCCATATACGTTAAGCCCTACCGGCAGCCACGGGCGCAGGTTGATGAAATAAGGGACCAGGTACAAAAGTTATTAAAAGACAACGTAATACAGGAATCTCACTCTCCTTGGAGTGCTCCGGTCCATCTTGTACAAAAAAAGAAAGATGCTTCAGGTCAGGTAAAACACCGAATGGTTATAGACTATAGGCGGTTGAACGACATCACGGTGGACGACAAATATCCTTTACCGAATATAGTAGACCTATTTGACAAATTAGGTAAAAGCATCTATTTCACAACATCAGATTTAGCATCTGGGTACCACCAAATTGAAATAAATAAAGATGACAGGCAGAAAACTGCCTTTAGTACAGAATCCGGTCACTTTGAATTCTCAAGAATGCCATTTGGCCTCAAAACTGCACCTGCTACGTTTCAGCAAGCTATAGAGATTAGTAATAGATCAACTGGGGAAGTAGTAAGGGCCCTAATTAAATATTTTTCCATGTATGGAGTTCCTACTAAAATTAGCTGTGACCCCGGTACAGAATTTAACAACGAATTAATACGGGATATGGTATCTATGTATAAAATTCAACTTCACATTACTACCCCTAATAATCCAAATTCAACGGGTATAGTAGAGCGATTTCACTCTACCATCATCGAAATATATCGTTTGGCCCGTTATGAGCAGAAATGTACAGACGCGGCTTCCGTTATGATGTATTCAATAATGGCCTATAATAATTCAATTCATTCAGCCACAGGGCTTACACCTTATGAAGTTGTTTTCGGTCATACTGATTCAAACCAAGCATTTAGCACGGATTTCAATATCACAATCACGTAATGTGGTACCTGTTATGGTAGGAAATAGGCAAACCAAAATGCCCATTAAAAATATTAAACGCCCTCCACAGGTGCTGCCTGATCGTACTGACCCTGGTGACCCGAAACCAGGACCTCCAAGTTCAAAAGATTGAACAGAATCCAGGTGTACTACCGATTAAAATCGGGCAGGCCTTTAGGCAGGTAGACAAGTGGACTATCATTAAGGTATTAGACTTAAGTGGGATAGGATTAACGTAAGATTTTAATTTACAGAAATATACAGAATTTTGTATGTTGCTTGATAAAAATGCCACTCTTTCAGTGGAGTTCTTAGGAGTAAGGAAACAATTTGAGTATTTGCGAAAGCTTACAATAGATAAGCTTAAGCAGTTGATGCCTACGGTTAGGGTAAAAAGAGGTATTCTCAATCCTGTAGGATCGATGATTAAACTTATAACAGGTAATTTAGATCATGAAGATGCCAACCATTATGATTCCTTAATTAGACAGATAAAAGATGAACTATTGTTAATTAATAAAAAGGTAACGATTATTTCTAAAATGATAAATACCTTTGTGAACAGCACAGAAACATTACAAGCCAACACTAAAACATTAGACAAAAGACTAAAGTCAATGGAAGAATTAATAAAGAATATGATTAAAAACGAAACTAACGTTATTTACTCTACTCATATTATTACAATGTTTCATATCTTTACCTCAAATATTCGTTCAGTTTACATTACATTAAGTGAAGTTGAAACAGCGTTAGCATTAAGTAAGGTATCTGTGCTACACCAATCTATATTAAATTCCACTGAATTGTTAGTAATTTTAGGAAACATGGATGCGACAGAAAATCTTATGTATGAAGCTAATGTCAAAACCTAGTTAAGATAGAGAATACAATAGCAGTTAAGGCATTCATGAAAGGAAACCAGATAACATTTATTCTAGAGATTCCATTGACTGATGGTAATACATATGACTATTTTAAACTTTATTCATTCCCTGTATTCGATAATAATTCCAACAAAACTCTTGCAATTGTTCCCAAACACCCCTACCTTCTGGTGAAAGAGCTGAAGTACTTACCGGTTACGCAGTCCTGCATGGAGTTCGAGGAAAATCAGTACATTTGCAAGGAGGACATTGTGATATCATACCCAGGAGTGACATGCATAGAGCAGTTAATGCAATTTCAACACAATCTCACCAAATGTAATGCTGTTTTCGTTGACGTGGAAAACGTTAAGGTACAACAAGTTTTCAACAATAATTGGATAGTCTACATAAGAAATGAGGTCATATTAAAGGAAGTATGTGGAAGTAACGCCTCTTACAAATTGCTTCATGGTTCTTACATACTCCAAGTAGATGAAAATTGTGTAATTTCCATAGAAAACGTTCGATTATACCATCGCCGTTACTATGGTAGTAATATTAACAAAAGATTACCTCCAATTATAGATTTATCCAAACTAAACCCTACTAGAACAACCTTCAATAAAACTCTGAATATGAAAGATATTAACTTCGACGACTTGCAGCAGCTATCTTATCAACTAAAAGTGAAAAATCTTAAAGGTGAACATGCAGAAAGTGAAAATTTTAGTGCAGTGAAAATCCACAATGTTAGCCTGGCAACTGTCCTCCTATATGTAATCCTAGCTATAAGTGTTTTAGACTATGTTACTTTTAAAATTAATTTTAAAACGTTAAATTTCTTACGAAATGATCCGAATCAAACAAATTCTAATTCAGATAATTTCGTTCTTGATGAGGGAGGAGTTATGCATCCTACACACCCTATATCGTCCAGAGTGATAACGCTGAGAGCGTAGCTGACACAGCACTCACGGGTGGTATGAGTGTGTGGCGTATGCAGCACTAGGAATATATGTAGAGATAAGTACAATTGTAATATTAATATTAGGAGGCAGAATAAACGAGCATCTCGATCTGCTCAGAAGTCTCATCCTAGTTTTAGTCTTTTTAAAAAGCCTCCCAACCTCTGCCGTAATTTGACTAGATCTTCAATGTTTTGTTATGACGGGAACACAACATTGGTATATTTCAAGCCAAAGAAGAATAAAAACATTCTCCTTCTGTCCACGACTCATGAAATTGGCACTTTAGCACCATCTGGTAAACCAGATATTATAGAGTTTTATAACTCGACCAAAGGTGCTGTTGACACATTCGACCGAATGTGTCATAATATGTCGTGCAATAGAAAAACCCAAAGATGGCCACTATGCTACTTTTACGGTATATTGAATATGTCCATAGTCAATTCGCTTGTCATCCACGTCCACAACAATAGCCGTAATCAAAACAAACCACTGAGAAGACGAGCTTTTGTCAAAGAAGTATAAAATAAGTTGATCGAGCCTTGGTTACGGCATCGCCGTGAAACACAAACTTTGAGGCGATGCCTAAAACGGAACATAGATGCGATTTTAGGCGATACTTTGCCTCATGCACCAGCCGACCCTGGAAATCAAACTAAGAAGCTATGCAATTTCTGCTGTTATAAAAAAAAACTGTAATGATACAACGTAGATTATATTTTGAAGAGTTATATTGTGGAATTGATAGCGAACTTAGTTGTGTATACATGGAGATCTAGGGGTCGTATGTCCCCACACGACAGCGCGTGGGTGCACATTTCATACGTGTAATTTCGGGCAGTTATAACCACATGTCGTACGAATATCATAATATTGGGGAAATACTATGCATGGTGGCAGGAATTTGTAAATTGCATGTTGAGCATTGAAAATAAAACAATTAGTTATGCCGCTCCGGATGTCATAAAGTTGGAAAGGACCAGACGGACGCACCGGGTGTCTGCAATTAAGCACAAAAGCAATTTTAAAAGCTATCGATAACAAAAGGCAGGCGAAGACAAAGGAAGGCGGCCTATCTAATTTGTATTATTCTGAGAACGGGCGGTTTTCTTTTGACTGAACACGTGCATGCCGAAGTAGAGTCGGCATGAGGCGAGCTTGTCGCTACGCGATGGGTATATGGCCAATCAGAGTGCGCGTCACCCCAGCGCATGAGACGGGGGCGCGGTGGAGCGGGGTATGCAAGCGCACGACTGGACGAGTCATTCGGATTCCCGGAGTGCTGGCGGTTCGGTCGTTCGACATCGTGGCGCGTATCATAATAATTATTGTCCATTCGATTCCGGAGTTCTCGCGGTTCGGACGTGCGACGTCGCGGCTTTTATCATAATAATTAATTCGGTTTTGAAATAAATTCTTGTCGAAAAAAAAAAAAGCCTACAAAGGGTAGAGTATTCGAAACTCCCCACGAAACGCGAAGGCGCCGAGATCAGCGTAGCAACACCGCCGGGGACAGCCTACGGCCGCCGACTCCACGCTGCACAGTACGGGACCACGAGTTCTTCGCGGGACCGCAGCTCTAGCCCAACTAAGCTGACCTGCAGGCAGTTAAGTGTAGCTTTAAGATTGTGGTTTATTTTATACTGAAATTCTACGTTATTTTATACTAAATTTCTGTGTTGTGTCCTTTCCCCAGAATTCGCGTTCGCGAGTAAAGTAAATAACATACGCCTATGCCTAAATCTGTGGCATAGTGGCTAAGTTAAAATTTGTCTTGCAAGGTACCTCTGTGTAGGTGAGAGTGGATGACGTATTCATACAGTCTCGCTGAGGCGAAGGGCATTTTTATTTGTTGGTGTTTATGAGTGGCGAACTTGTGATAGCCAGGGAAACCATTTATATGCGCCTTTTATTTAGTGGCGGCAGAGTACCTTTAGTTTATAGTATTATTCTAGTATAGCTCACGGGATTGATAAGTGCATGCTATTATTCCATCCGGAGACCGCTCTCCAGGCGAGCCGATTAGCGGCAAAATTACACACAGCCCGATTTCTGTATACTCAACTGGATTCGCTAGCGGCTCTGAATTGTTTACTCAGACCATTTAAATACACATGTGAGATTGCCCAGCCTATAAACATGCCACGATAATCCTGTAAGGATAATTAATGATAGTGTACACAATACTTAAAATAAGTATAATTATTTACGCAGCGATCAAAAATGCAAAATTCCACGAGATTGGTATAATGACAGAAGTCACTATATTAATCGCGTAAGCTGATTATAGCAAAGTCAGAAGAAATTTTCCTGACCTCAAATGAAAGACTGCGCAGACGCTGAGGCTAGCTAAAGGTTTAAGACCTAATAGCATTATCCTGGTCAGTAAAGGATTCAGACGCTCCTATCAAGTATTCCACAAAGAACCGTTATACACGCCATAATAGCGTGCCTACAACCGACTAACTTTCAATTCCCTGAACCGCTCTTTATGTTTATAGACTCACGCTAATAATTAAAATTCTAAACAAATGAAACAAACTAGACGATCGTTTTAGGTCACTACAGGCTGCATTCCAGCAGTATCAGGGCCACGTCATTTTGGGTTGCTCTTACAGATGCTGCCGATGACCACAGGATATTTGATTCGGACTAAAATAATATAATCAGTTCGACAAATATTCTTTAAGAATCAAATTGCTATAAATTACATACACAACGTAGAAACATTACAAGGACATAGATAACTACGAATATTATATTCACAATTTCGGAATCTATAAATAATAGGTAACAACAAAGGCTATACGCAGCATATTAAAATTAATTGGGGTATTACAAACAAAGGTTAATGAGTTAGGGGTTTATGTAGTGAATGCGTTTTACTGTTAGACATAAAAGCTATTAAGGTAGAGTAGGTAGGTATATTATAACGATAGGAATAGTTAGGTGTTTATGTAGTGAATGCGTTTTACTGTTAGACATAAAAGCTATTAATGTAGAGTAGGTAGGTATATTATAACGATAGGAATAGTAGGTGTTTATGTAGTGAATGCGTTTAACTGTGTTAGACATAAAAGCTATTAATGTAGATTAGTTTAGGTATATTATAAAGGTTTATAAATATCGGTTGCTTACTGTTGAACAACTAGGAGAGTAATAATTTAATTACATTGTCCGATTGAGAAAATTGGGTATAGTTAATTACACTGTTTAATTAATTACGTCAGGAGGAATTGACCATTAAGTTACAAGTGCAAATTTAGTAGATAGGCAAAGTAAGATAATAAAGTTATTTGAATAGATAGCGTACTTTGAATAGACGTCGTCTGCAAGCGATAAGCAGGCACCTGCGTGTAGGATATATAGGTTAATAATCGAACTACTGAATAGTAAAATGGGCCGAGGCAGGAAGCCGCGTGTGACCAGCAAACAGTCGAAAGGTACTGAGGACAGTAATGCTTCAACAAATTCGAACCCGGAGACGAGTCAGATGACTCTATTACTGTCGCAAATTTTACAACGTTTGGAGAATTTAGAGCGGGCTAGGGCGAGTAACTCCGTTATGTCAGGTTCGGAAGCGAGCGTGCCGTCTACCACTAACCGCGAAAACTTTGTGCTGAATGAGTCAGAGCATAAACAGGTGTGTCTAATTAAGATGTCACAAAAACTACCACAGTTTGACGGGCAAAAATCAAATAACCCTATGCTGTTTCTAAGGGATTTGAGGAATTACATAGAGATGTCTGGGAACAGTTTTAGTTCGGGTAAAGCTTTGGCGTTTGCTATAGAGAGTTTGATAGGGAGCGCAAAGACAAGGATGAATATTTATAGGGATTCTTGGGCTAGCTTTAGCGACTTCGAAAGGGATTACAAGCAAGTATTTTGGAGTAACTGTGAACAGGAGTTGATCAGACAACGGTTCATGACCGCGAAATACGACGATAGAGTAGGTACAATGGAAGAGTATTTTGCAGATCAGTTAAATAAAATATACGGGTTATCTTTACCTTTTACCGAGACGGAAAAGGTAAATACCATATTCAGGCAATTGCCTCAGCATGTACAGGTAGCATTTTTCGCGAGGAATGAGAGTATGTCAGTTAAAAATGCAGTGGAGTTTCTGCGTCATTTAGAACGAAACGTACGCAAAGAGGCGAGCGTAGTGACGTCAGCCGGTACATCTGAAGGTCGCGCGACGTTCAGACCAAGTCGTGGGACTACGAGATATGGGTCAGTGCGGGTGAATACGATTCGCTATAATCATCTGACGAATCGACAAAGACGATACCCATATGCTAACCGCGGACAGAATATGCGAGGTCGGGGTTTGTATAACAATAGTACTAGGCAAAATAGGACGCAGTTGAGACCGATAGAATTCACACCAGCTTTGGATGCGCCGCGAGCTAGTGAGACGAATAAGAGCCTAGCAACAGCGGAAAAACCTGATGCTGTATCAAAAAACTAATTTCGGGGGAAGGGGGGGGATTCGCTTTACGTTATTTAATGCGATTAGGCTGGGCGCCGAACAACGAAAGCGCTAAGCATAAGCTATATGAAATATGTGACATGGGAACGAATATGGGTTTAGAAGAGTTGACACAGTTGTTAACACATAGGGCGGAGGAGTTTCGAGTCTGTTTGGCAGATACTTCAGAGGTGGAAAGCATGAATAGGCATAATAAGTCCTTATGTACAGTGTTTAGAGATATAGATGTCTTAGATGCGGATCAGGAGCAAGGTAGGAGGCTAACGTTGCCGGAAGTGAGTGTTGAAATAGGTGAGATTCAATTAAAGGGTTTGATTGATTCTGGGAGTGAGGTGATGTGCCTGAGACAAGATTGTTTTGAAAGGGTAAAGGGACGTTTGAGCCAGTTAGCTGAGATACCTATACCGGCTGTTCGAATCGCCGGGGCGTTTGGTATTAGTAAAGAGAAGTTAGGAAGCTTGGTCATAGTCCCTATCAAGATAGGTGAGTGTACCATCGATACACCCACGTTGATTCTAAGGAAGCTACCTAAGGAATTAATATTAGGATTTGATTTCATACAGTTAGCGCGAGGAGGTTTGGTATGTACGGACGGAACGAAGTTCGTTATTAATGATGGTAATGTGATTTGTGAGATAGATCTGGAAGAGCGAGAACGCGGTCAAATCCAATGTTGTACGTTAGAAAAACATTCGGAGAAATCGGTGATGGGTAAGATAGTTGAGTACGTACAAGGGACATCGTTGTCAGCCGAGCATAAATCTAAGCTGTCGGCTGTGTTAACGAAACATGTCACGCTATTCTCCGATAAGATTGGTCGCACGACCAAGTATATACACGAGATTAGAATGAAGGACGATAAACCTTTTGTTAAGCGGTCGTATCCCATACCGCATGTTTATCGCGAAAGAGTTAAGGCAAGGTTAGACGAAATGGAACGGGGAGGGGTAATTAGCAGACAGGCGACGGACTACAGTAGCCCATTAACGTGTACGTTGAAAAAGAATGGAGAGATTCGGATATTATTGGACGCGCGCGAGCTAAACAGATTAATGGCCGGTGAAACGGAGAGCGCACCGCTCATGAGTGATATATTACAATCGGGTTCCAGAATAAACTATATTGCTGTAATCGATATAAAGGACGCGTATTTTACGATTCCATTGGCTCACGAGTCTAGGAAATATACCGGTTTCGTGTTCCAAGGGAAGAGTTATGTGTATAATGTGCTACCACAGGGGCTCAAAACAAGCGTGGGCTCATTCTCAAGGGCGATGGATTTGATACTGGGGCCGGAAGTGCGAACGTACTGTTGGAATTTTCTTGACGACTTAGCAATTTTCACGGATGGGGGCCTAGACGAACACATACGTCAGATCGATACGGTATTGACCAAGTTACGTGAAGCCGGATTTACTTGTTCATTAGAGAAATGTAATTTTGCCGCTAGGGAGGTGAAGCTTTTAGGGCACATTTTAAGCACTGAAGGAGTTAGTTTAGACCCGGCGAAGGTAGAGGCTGTTTCAGATTATCCTGCACCGAGGACAGTGAAACAATTACGTTCATTTTTGGGGTTTGTAAACTATTTCCGTAGGTTCATAAGGGAATTTGCGTTATTAACGGAACCATTGTATAGATTGTTACAGGCGAGAGTAAGATTTACGTGGGGTACAGAGGAACAGGACGCGTTTGATAGGTTAAAGGTAGCGTTTACACAGAGCGTCATGCTGTCACAGCCAGAATTCGTGTGTATATTATGTGCAGACGGATTCCAGTTCGATAGGTCTGGGTGGGTATGTTTACCAATTAGATAAGAACGGTTTCGAGAGAATAATAGGATTTTGTTCGTACGCATACAAGGGGCCGCAAACACGGTGGTCCGTTAGCGAACAGGAGTTCTATGCTGTGATTTATACATTGAGGAAATTTGAAACGTATTTGAGAGGAGCCAAAATCGTGATAAAGACAGATCATAAAAATCTGACGTTTATAAAGTCTTGGAAATTGCTCGGGGCGCGAATTACCAGATGGATAATGTACTTAGAACGGTTTGATTACGAAATACAGTATATTCAGGGACGTGATAACATTATACCTGACGTTCTGAGCAGGCACATACGAGATGCAGGGTCGGAAAAAGTGGGTAACACAGCACAGCCGCACATATACTGGTTTAAGACGGCTAGCCGTGGCACGGTATTACAAAAATTAAAACAGATTGCCGAGTTGCAAAACGATGATCCGAAGTTAAAACATATCAAAGATTGTTTAGGTCAGGGGAAGGCCAGCCTAGAGGTTAAGGGCTTTAAGTATTACAAATTAGTCGGGAAGACATTGTACTTTAGCATACCTACGCAGGAAAAAAACCTATTAGTCATACCAAAGTCACTACAGGAGGAATTAATAATCCATATACATGAGGAAATAGGTCATTTTGGGCAGTATAAAATAATGCCTATTCTGAGAACGCGTTATTATTTTCCTAACATGAGCAAGATAGTGCGTGACGTAATCCGTACATGCGACATATGTCAAAAGGCGAAACCCAGCGTTAGTAACGCAATAGGACCATGCCAGTCAGTTTCAGCTAAAGCTTTAGGAGAGAAGGTCTTCGGGGATTTGTATGGGCCGTTACCTGCGGGTAAGTTTGGTTACAAGTACATATACGTTATGCAGGACATGTACAGTAAGGTCGTAAGGTTGTATCCATTAAGGGTCGCGAGTGGGCGTAGCGTACTTGCGTGCGCAAAACGATTTCATAAGGAGATACCTATCAGGACGATAATCACCGACCGAGGACCACAGTTCATTTCGAAGACGTGGATTGAAAGTTTACGTAATTTAGATATAAAGGTGACGCACACTTCAGTGTATTGCCCAAATTCGAATAGCGTAGAGAGGGTCAATCGCGAGTTAGGAAGAATGATCAGGACATACTGCTTCGGGTCCAACAGAAGTTGGGTGAATATGTTAAGCGATGTAGAAAGGTGTTATAACAACGTTACACATAGTTCTACAGGGGTTGCACCCGACAGACTAGCATTTGGGAGGCAAGAGTTGTTAACTATTGACAGTGCGTTAGGTGATGAGTGGACGAAACGATATCTAGCTAACGAACCACAGATTAATCACGAAAAAGCATTTGTGCGACACAAATGTTTATTCTGGTCGACTCACTAAAGCAAACAATAACAAATTGTGCGCGAACTTTCTAGAAATTTTAGTACAATACAATTGACAACTAAAGAAAATGTAATACTAGATAAAATAATTATGAAAAAGAAAACTAGTTACAATGCCTACAAGTTTTTTGTATCGTAGTCCAAGCTGCCGCTTTTTCTAAATGAACACATATGGCCTGATGGGATCATATTTAGGAGGTTTGTGCACTTTAAGTACAGACAAAGGAACAACGAAGATATTGTAAACGGCACACAACTAACAGTTAATGGATCTACGCCCTTATAATTTTGTTACTCTAAACTGTAAGAGTGTAAAGCGCTCGGTTGAGAGTATTAGAGAGCTGTGTGAACCACACAGCTCTGACGTCATAGCGTTACAGGAAACATGGTTATTACCGAATGAAATTCCATTCCTAAGCACAACTCATGGAGATTTTGGATTCACTAGAACGTCTGCTGTGGATACGACCGCTGGCGTGCTGCGTGGGCGGCCATACGGAGGAGTGGCCCTGCTGTGGCGCACCAAAGTGTTTCAAAACGTGTCAGTGTTACAGTGCTATAATAATCGCGTGTGCGGAATTAAAATAGTAACGAATGATAGGCCGATTATAGTGATGTCTGTGTATATGCCCACGGATTGCTTGGATAACTTGCCGGAGTTTACGGACTGCCTCGGAGCGGTGAGTGCAATTATTGACGAATATGGTGTAGAATCGGTCTATATATTGGGTGATTTCAATGCTCATCCTAACGAATTATATTATAACGAACTTAGTAATTATTGTAACGAACAGAAATGGATATGTGTTGATACAAATCAATTAGGTCTCTCTTCAGATACATACACTTTTATAAGTGGGGCCCATGGCTCGAGGCGCTGGCTGGATCACTGTATTGTGACACAGTCAGCGGTCTCTTCTATCATAAATGTTAGTATCAAGTACGATGTACTTTGGTCAGACCATTTTCCACTTATTGTTAAATGTAATTTGAAATTGTTAAGGCCTCAATGAAATGTACATGTTAAAGTGACTGACCGCGTGGTTTGGGGGGAAAGAACGAACGAACAGATTGGACGTTACAGCACTGAATGCCATAATATGTTAAGAGACATTCAATTCCCTAAAACATTCACATACTGCGCTGATAAATACTTTAGTGAGCCCTCTCATAAGGATACTCTTGATAGTTTATATAATAAAATAGTAACAGTACTAAGAGATTCTGCGATTAAGGGTAATAGTAGGACTAAGCGCACTGGCAGGAAGCGGGTTATAGGGTGGAATAGGCATGTCCGAGATGTTCACTGGAGGACGAGGCAGAAGTTCCAAGCATGGTTGTGGCATCGCAAGCCATCGTTACATGCCCAGGGATGTAACGGAGGACATCCCCAGGGATGTAACGGAGGTAGTTTTATCGGAACCCGTTACATCCCCAGGGATGTAACAGACGTAGTTTTAACGGAACCGAAGTTAGTTAGTTCTATTCTAACTATACTATCTGGGATTCAGGGTAAAACTTTTGATAATATTTTTCTTGGTCAAGTACCAAAAAGGTGTATAATTGGGTTTGTAGATAATACAGCATTCAATGGTAGCCTCTTAAATATCTCAACTCAAAACACTAGGCATAAATATTGAAGACTGTCGTGGACAGTCATATGATAATGCTGCGAAAATGTCTGGCATATACAATGGCTTGCAGGCAATAATTAAAAACCAATCACCTTTCGCTTTTTACGTGCCTTGTCCTGCTCATTCTTTGAATTTAGTGACAACTGCTGCTGCAAAAGATTTGCCTACGGTAGCTAACTGACATGGATTTAAAAACTGACTTACTCAGGAATGCGTACACTTTCAAGGGCACCTTTCTTCTGAAAGGATTTTGATAAAACCAGATTCTGGATCATTAAAAGTCTATCATCGTTCCTGCGAAATCAGAATTTGAAGAACATTTATCCAAACTTGGATATAGCAGTTCGCATGGCTCTGTGTATACCAGCGACAAATTGTTCGGGAGAAAGAAGCTTTTCTTGCTTAAAGCGGGTGAAAACCTATCTACGATCTACATTATGTCAAGAAAAGCTAAATACCTTAGCTCTTTTGTGCATAGTATCAGAACTAATGAACAACATTTCATACGACGATATAATTAACGATTTTGCGGATATAAAATCGCGCAAAAAGGTCATGTAAAACTTTTATAACTTAATTGATTTTATTGTGATCATCAAGCAGATTGTTAACAGATAATTTAATAGGAATATTGTTCGTATTGTTTTTAATATTTAACAGCATTTACCGAATGTACATTATTTTGTAATCTGTGTTCATTCATATTGTGTAAGTGGTTTTTAAGTAAATTTTAGTCCATTCATATATGCAATACATGACTGAGCTTTTCTTAGCTCAGAAATAAAATTACTTCTTGTGTAACCTACACTAAGTCGTGGGTTGTAAAAATATCCCCTAGATATATAATATGATCCCTAGTTTACAATCATACCAATAATGGAATACAACACTGAGTTAGCTGATATTTGTGATAAGATGGTTTCAATGGATTGTGCCAGTGAAGAGTTTTAAATGATAAATTTAACAGAGATTTAATAGATATTTGTAAACAGTTGGATTCCATGAATTGGGTCTTTGAAGGTACAGGGTGGACCAAAAGTCCGGTAACATTTGAATCGAGCGCTGCTTCGAATTGCGGGGGATAGGGCGGAGCGGGGCGTTACTAAACGCGAGAGCGGCTAGTTGGAATTCAGTGCCATGGCATTGTTCAGCGGAGCACAACGCGCGTTTTACGTACGCGAGTACTATCGCAATAACGATTCTGCGACTGAAGCGCAACGAAAATTTTGTACACAGTACAACATACGAAATAAAAATCAAGCTTCATCAACTCGTGCTATTAAAAATTGGATACTGAAATTCGAGGAGACGGGTTCAACATTAAATCAACCACGATCCGGCCGACCTAGGACGTCGAGAGAGCCCGTAAACATAGAGCGCGTACGAGCATCTGTTAGAGAACAACCTAACCTCGAAAGCGGTCTAGTGTTTTAAATGTGTCCAGAACATCTTTATATCGTATTCTACACAAGGATTTACATTTAGACCTGTATAAAATTCAAATTGTACAGCAATTAAGACCAAATGACTACACTCAGAGACTGCAGTTTGCCACCGAAATGCTTGAGAGGTTTACGAGCTTTAACAACATTTTTTTCTCAGACGAGGCACATTTTCACCTAACTGGGCATGTGAACAGGCAAAATTGCAGATACTGGAGTGATGCTAACCCGCAATTGAAGCATCAAAAGCCCTTACACTCGCCCAAGGTTACTGTATGGGCAGCTTTATCAACCAGTGGAATTATTGGTCCGTATTTTTATGAAGATCAGCGAAGCCGGCCCGTTACCGTCAACACAGAGCGACACATTGCCATGCTACAGAACTTTTTTGCTGCAGCATTACAGGACTACTATCGTTTTAATCAACGAACATGGTTTCAACAAGATGGGGCCACATGTCACACCTCCAATGACTCAATAGCAGCGGTTCGTGAAATTTTCGGGCAAAAAGTCATATCCAAAAGAGGTGACATTAACTGGCCACCCCGCAGCCCGGATTTATCACCAATGGACTTTTTCCTTTGGGGATACCTCAAAAGTAAAGTTTTTAATAACAACCCTCAGTCTATAGAAGAATTAAAAGAAAATATACGCGAGGAAATTCAGAACATTTCTCTAAACACTTGTATCGGGCGGTGATGGAAAATTTTCGCTCTAGGTTACAGGAGTGCCAAACTAAACAAGGGACATATTTGGACAACGTTATTTTTAAAAAATAAAACCCTGATTTTTGTACTTTTAACCCTTAGAAACCCAAAACCACACGTCGCGAAAAAAATACCGTAGAATCCCGGGACCACACGTGTGGCTCCTGTTAAAGCGTCATAAGCCAACGGTTTTGAGGTAGTTTTAAACTTTATTTACGACGGATTAGTGCCTAGAGTGGCTTGTTACTTGATTTTATAATGTAGTGTATTTCCAGTACTGCCAACAAAATTCCACGAATCTCTAGTGGCTAAATAAAAAATTTGAAAATTCAAAGCGTCAGTACTAACGGCGGCGTAGAACAGCCTTGACGGACATTTTTTTTTTGTGTAGTGTTTTTTCGCGTTTTTCGGTGTACAAACAGGTACGTTTGTGTATTTTTTTATGTTAGTTTATATTGTTTTATGATAGGAAATGCCAACAATAGTGTGGTTTAGAGAATTTATATATGAGAAAAAAAATATTACGTAACGGGTAGGTACTTACAAATGGCATATGTATTTCCTTCGTGAATATTTCGTCTAATTTTAAACACATTTTATTATTTGTCGTAAAATAAAAACATATCGTATATTAGTTGACTAGATTATCTATAAAAAGAGGTAAAAATCTAATATATAGCTCCTATGTACTATTTATAGGAACGGTATGAAGAATTAGGTCGTCGCGTCGCACGTAAACCAATTTCCAAACTCAATTTTCAAATGCGAATGTTTATTTTCTATATATAATATTTACTATTATTTTTATATTTATGTAAAGTACGTATACTATTGAACATATGTGCAAAAAACAAAACAAAAATCATAACTCTTTCTCAAGATATAGTTTTATATTGCAGGTAAACATGAAAATATGGAGAATAGCCAATCGATTTTATGTCCACGTGAATACGTATACACGTATAATTATGAATTTGATATAGCGTATACTCAAGAAATAGTAGTGAAGCTACCGGAGAATCAGAGTCAACTCAGAAGTGAGGACGATACAGCGGACATTCTCATATCTGTGGTAACGCAAACTAACATGATGACGACATGTGATGAATATTTCTACACAAAAGTTACCCGATGATGTATTTGCATAAATTTTGTAGGTAATTATTATATTTGATCGATTTTCAGATATCCTGATGCCGTAACATATCGGCGAAAGCCGTCGGCAGCCGTCGGTATATTGATTATACGCAAGAAGAATTGGAAGAATGTTTGCATGCTGTGAGATTGAAGTTGACGACTCAAAGGACAGCTTCAGAGAGGTACAAAATTCCATGAAGCACCATTAAGAATAAATTGACTAATAAGCTTGGCAGCAAACCAGGCTGACCAACAATATTTTTAGAAAATGAAGAAAACTCATTTGTTGCTCATTAAACTGCACTTTCTAAATATGGCTTTCCCCTGGCCGATTTTGATTTGAAAATGATTATTAAAGAATATCTTATGGCCCAGGGTAGGAATGTGCCTCAATTTAAAAATAATAAGTTTGGCAGTAAACCAGGTCGACCAACAATATTCTCAGAAAATGAAGAAAACTCATTTGTTACTCATTAAAATGCACTTTCTGAATATGGCTTTTCCCTGACCCATTTTCATTTGAAAATAATTATTAAAGAATATCTCATGGTCAGACAGGGTTAGAATATGCCTCAATTTAAAAATAAAACAATTTGGAGTCTCACATTCTACAATATCAACGATGTGGAAAAACCGCGCTAAAATTATGGAGTGTTTTGAATCAAAATCCCTGAAAATAAGGAAATATCGTAATCGAACTCATCAACATATTGAAAATGCTCTCCTAGTGTAGTTTAAAGCTCAGAGAAGCCAGAATGTACCCATAAGCGGTCCTCTTTTGCAAAAGAAAGCTAATCATTTTGCTAGACAGCTTGGGAAAACAAACTTTGAATCTTCAGAGAGCTGGATTTACAGTTTTAGACATCGTCATGATAAAGTCGGTAAAGTCTGTGGAGAAGCCGCCAGTGTGTCACAAAATGACTGTAACAATTGGTTGAGAACAGTTTTTCCAAAATTAACTGAAGGGTACCGACAATCAAACATGAAACGATGATGTGACGGGATTATTTTTTAAATTGACTCCAGATAGAACACTAAAATTCAAAGGAGAAAAGTGTGCTGGCGAAAAACTATCAAAGGATAGAATAACCGTGCTTGTTGCTTCAAGTATGGCAGGCGAAAAACGAAAATTGCTGGTTATAGGCAAGGCGAAAAACCAAGGTGTTTCAAGAATGTACAAACTTTGCCAGTTGATTACGAAGCCAACAAAAAAGCCTGGATATCGGAGATTTTTGAAAAAGGTTTACGGAAATGGGACTCTCAGCTAACAGGAAACAAAAAGATCATTTTATTTATTGACAATTGTCCAGCTCACCCACAAATTCAAAATTTGACTAACATCAAACTGGCATTTTTACCAACAAACACCACATCATGAATAACTGATGGTAACACGGCCTTCGAGCCAAATGTTACATGAGTAGGTGAGAAATTGGATTATATTTACTCACTATTATTTTAGATCAAGTATGTACACATGTAAATAATGTTATGATATTAAAATTAACAATAAAATTAAACGATAAATTAATTTTAAATTAAGTATTACTTAAAATATCGATAGTATGTGGTCATGTGATTCATGCCCATCACTAATTAGGTCGGCATGCCCATAAAGTATGACATTGATACGTACTGTCTGTACTATTAAGAAATTCAGGACTAAGGCGTGATTTTACTGACAGCTTTCGCAGAGATCAAGCTTTTTGTTGGAATCTCATTTAGATTGCAATCTTCTTCCTCCTCTTCATCCTCCTTTTCTTGTGTTTGAAGCACATACTCAATAATTTCATTAGCTGTCAAATTATCAGTAGTGATAACTTGATCGTCAATATTCACATAAGTTTCCCAATCCGTAACTGTTGCTTCCGCTAATGATAATCTCGCCAGTGGCAAATTGTCCAAATCATCATTAGAATCGTCATAAGTACTGAATCTATAGGCTACTTCTCGGAGCGTTTGAAGAACCTCCGAGCCCAGGAGCACAAAATGAAGACTAGTCTGTTGCGCAAAAGTACTGTTTGTATGGAAGTTTTCAAAATTTGTACTAAAATGTATTTGCTTTTATATATTTACAGGTAGCAGGCGATTAGCCGTGAAGAATGATGTACGATAAGCAATGGTAAGTACCAAAACAAACAGCTAAATATATCAACTCGTCGTGCATCGTACGTTGGTAGAATACCACTTAAGTTATTTTTTATGTAAGCAAAGAGCTTTTGTTTTTCGTTTATTATTTATACTGCCTTTGTGATTATCATATAATTAAACTTAAGATTTAAATTAGATTTTAATTTTTTGATTTTCAGGACAATAGTAAGGAACTATTGTAATGGAAAAAAATAATAGTTGCTTATTAAATATATATTAAATATTAATAAATTTTAAACAATTGAATTTTATTTTCAAAAGTTCGCGAATTGCTTGTAATGATCAGTCACTCACCTATGTTATTTCAATACCTCAAGTTAATTTTTCGAGATTTCATGAGAAATAGTCGAATTTACATTTCTTCATTTGATCCTTCAAATAAAAAATTCAGAATTTGATAAGAAATAGTACTGTAGATGTTCCTAAAGCAGGATTTGAAAACACGAATGATGGTAACACGTCAAGGAATTTTTTTGCTGAACCAGAATGCTCATCTCGAATCACTGGCATTTAATAAAGAGATTTAAAATAATTTTGAAATGATTTCGAGTGGCAACAGCATCAATGCTAATAAATTTGAAGCCTATGCACATGAAACTGGAAAAAATTAAACGAATCTGTATGGTTGGCATCCTACGTCATTCACCGTTCACAAATTGTTTGATGCATGGAGCTGAAGTGGTTTCTCATGCAATCCTACCTATTGGCCAATTGTCAGATGAGGCGGCTGAGGCCCGCAATAAGTACTTTCGACAATACAATTGAATTTATCAAGAAAATTTTCAAAAATGAACTATAATAGAGATATATTACATAGACTATTGCTAAGCTCAGACCCATCCATATTTGAGTAATATAATAAAAGACCAAAGCAGCATAAACAAACTAAACCATTTTCGCAAGAGGCACTGAATCTAATGATTACGAGCACTCCGCCTGTATCTGAAAATAGAACGATAAGAAGAAGATAAAAACGTAGAAGATGAAAACGAATAGTTTTAGTACGATTAAAAATATTTAAAACATCTGTACTCCCGACAAATTTTAAATATACACTTATTATGATCAAACATTATATTTTATTTAAATTCATAAAAAAAACCCCCCATTAGATATTATTGTCCGATTTTATTAACCATATACTACTATGTGCATCGAATCTAAATTTGGTGAATAGAAAAAGGAAATTTCAACTACCTATAACAGCAGATAAAAGTGTTAGTGCAGAAAAGGAAGAAAAGATATTCTATCTATCTATATTGGATAGAGAGTGAAAAGGCAGATTAAGATGCAAATGAAGCAGGAGCTGGTCAATCCAAAAACCGAGGTGTGGTCTACAGGTTCGGAAAATACGAAATAGAACCAAGTAACAGAGGATCCAAAATAACGGGGGAATGGTAAGAATAGAAAATCATTTAGTAATGGTGGTGTATCTAAAAGAATGCTGAATATTGAAGTTGAATCAGAGGTACAAGTTGAATCTAGAATTCATCTATCTTTGTCACTATCTACAAAATAAATAAATACGGTACTGAAGAATAAGATTACTGTAATCTATAATATAAAAATGAATCGCTAAATGTGTTGCTAAGCGCAAATCTCGAGAGCAGCTGAACCGATTTCGCTAATTCTTTTTTTAGAATATTCCTTGAAGTACGAGGATGGTTCTTACGAAGAGAAAAATTTAAAAAGTTGCCTAAAAGTATGGCAAAACAACGTTTGCCGGGTCAGCTAGTTGTTAATAATTCTGTCCTACAGAGTATGACAACTACGCAGAGTTTAAAAATACAAGGGATGGAAGATAAAGCTATGTTGGTCGTTGGAGCGGATGATACATAGATTCGTGTGAGTGCGTATTCGATTATAATGAAACGCGCAATGATGCCATCGATTTAAACCATATATTAAAACACTACTTATCATTATTTATCTGCTGTCTTCTATACAATAAAGGTGCTTTCGTAGTCAAGCTGTTCTAAACTGAGTAAGAAAAAGGTTCCTACCACTCATTTTCCAGAGTCTAGACTGAACCAGGCTATTAAGCTGGGAGTGTCGGCATTATGCCGTCAGTAAATTTCTGATTGCTTTATAGCAATCTCGGAACAACAGCATCGGAAATCGATATTGAGATGCTGTCTTCAGAAAGCATCTTCTCGGCATTCAACCAAACACAAAGCTAGTAGTCCAGAATTTACCAAAAACACCGTAACTAAATAACTACTCTGTGGAGGGTTGATGTGTTCTTGCGAGTGAGTGAAGCTACCAGCAAGTTTCTAAGTAATTGCTGTATTAGCGACTAGCCAGCATTACTTTCTGTCATGCAAGCGCTCGTAGGCAACGGTAAATAACCATGTTACATCAGGTGAGCTGTATAAATAAAATATAATTAGAATGGACAAATAAATAATCAAACAGAACCAGTAGCATTGTTTATTATCTCTTCCTTCTGTAACTTGCTTGTCATTGTTCACTGTATTTTCTCTAATATGCTTTTCGTCATTCTTTGTATATATTGGTACCGTGATTCTTAATGCTCGCTCTATCTTCTATCACTTGCTTCTTGTGTTTTTTCTATCTTCTGTAACTTGCTTCTTGTTGTTGGTCGTATATTCTGTAACTTGCATCTTATTGTTCTGACTGTATTCTGTTATTTACTTGTCATTGTTTGCTCTATCTTCTGTAACTTGCTTCTTATTGCTGACTTGTGTAACTTTTCTCTTATAGTTCACTGTGTTTTCTATGACTTGTATCTTAATGTACTATCTATGTTCTATAACTTGCTTCTTTATGCTCGCTCGACATTACTTACTACTAATTTTTCACTTTATCTTTTGCAATTTGATTATCATCGATATTTTCACTGTTTATTCTGTTATCTTTTATATTATAGTTCTTATATGTAGCATTTACAGAATTTGTTTGAGTATTATTATCCATTCCGTTTCCTGTAACATACGTCTCCAGGTTGATTCTAAAGTCTGTTAGTTGCTTCTCAATATTAACTCGTATGAGAATTTAGAGTGCATCATTAATTTTCAAATAATTCTTTGAGTTATTCTCGCTGGTATAAGAGAATTAATATTCATCTCACCTTCTAGCTATGAGAACAAACTCATTTATCTACTGAAAGTTGATCTCACAATTCATTATAAATCTTTGTTTACATCGTAGCGCTCATGATTAGTCTTGAAATTATTCTCAGTAGCAGTAGAGTACTAATGTTTATATTCTTGCTTCTTGTTTTCATTATATCTTCCGGAGATTGTTCTCACATTCACTCTATGTCATCTTTTACATCGTAGCCCTGATGTTTAGTCTTCAAATGATTCTTCAAATTATTTGCTTGAGTATATGCTGCTGTACATAAATTACATTTATACCGTTTTTCACTATCGTGTGACTGTAAATGTACCTTCAACGCCCTTAATCTAGGATAAGTCTTGCCGCAATACTCACATCTGTAATTCCTCTCTCCAGTATGAGATGTCATATGGTCTTTCAAAGCCGAAGGTTGGTAGAATTTCTTATCACAAACGGTACATTCATGTCTCAAAACCTTCAAATGACTTCTTCTATTATGCTCTCTCAACCCTTTCCTACTGTCGTAAACCCTATCGCAATTCTCACAAGGAAACGTTCTGTGCTCGCCGTGAACTTCTATCATATGACGATATCGTTTCGCATATGAAAATAATACTTCGTCGCACTTGTAGCATGGGTATGAAGGTTTACTATGCATGTGATTGATATGGTATTTCATACCAGGTTTCGATTTAAACACACGACCACATTGGTCACATGGGAAATTATTTTGCTTCTCCTCATGCGTTCTTTGATGCATCAATAAACCGTGTTGATCGAAATAGTGCGCACCACATATGTCGCATATATGCGTACCGAAATGCTCTGCCATATGCCTTTTCAACCTGTGAAAGTACCCGAATGGACTATCACATTCGGTACAATTTAAAGTTCCGGTTTTGAGTCTAAATTTCAGAAATTCATTATCAACTTCTGTGTGTATCTTCTTTCCGTGTGCTGTAGTAACGTGGCTTTTGAAGACTTCGATGTCATCAATCCTTTTCGGACATAAACGACAATCTATTCGGACTATATCGATTTGGGGTATTTTCTTATTTTCTAGAATTACATCTTTGTATGCGGTAGGGTCGTGTGTTAATGTATGTTCTCTAAGTTTGTCGGGGTCGGTGAATAATTCCTTGCAGTATAGACAATTGTAGTCGCTGAATGTGTTAATAAACGGACATACATATGAATTTTCTACTATGACTAAGGTATTGTGGATTGTGTTCATTTCTTTATCTACGAATTTTGGTAATATTTGCTGCGGTGGTTTAAGCTTTGGTGGTTTCTGTTCCGATGGTTTCAAATGAGGTTGATTACCTGTTAAAATAAAAATAAACTAAATTAGAAAAATTTCAATGTTACTATTGTTAGTAAATATGTGTGTGTTTTTGACACTTCATAAAAACCACTATCACATCCACCCCAGCTAAAATTACATTAAATTTTGACGGTAGTTGGGATAACCCTATCGTCTCCACATGCGGCGTGTTCAACCTGTCGAATGGCAACACACTCGAATGTTATTTATCGTAGTTCTTAACACGAACGTCGTTGAAGGCGGCAATCATAATCATCCAAAGTCCGATTACCGTTAATATTACTTGATTTGCATGTTCGTTTGGACTCAAGATGCTTCAAAACATTATCAGGCTATACTGAACATACATTTCAAATTGGGAGTAAATTGATCTGAACAATTTTTTGAGTTCCTGTTTGAATGAAAATATAGTTTTGTACACACATCTCCAACTTCGTATAAGGGAAGGCAATGTAACCACGGTAACGAGTGCATGTGATTCCTGTTACAGCCGAGACAAAACGATCAGAGCAGCCATGGCATCAACGGCGTGCATCTACTAATAGTAGGGGTGCCGAACAACGCTAGTTCGAATGATTTGACGGAAGTACATAAAGTAGTTGAGATCAAATTGACTGTAAATTTGATTTCCGCATAAAATATCTGAATCTAAAACGAAGTTTGACATCAAAGTGCTAGAAACATAACTCACCATCGGCCATCATCTTCAGTTTCTCCCTCATCTTTTTAATCCTAAGCAGCATTTCCTTTTTCGCTTTCAAGTGTTCATCGATGCCCTTCTTGACTAACCTCCTTTTAGTTCCTGCAGTTTTAGTTTTTGATCTAGTTTTATTTGTTGTTCCTTTTCGTATCTGAATCTCTTCTGTTTTTACCTCAACCGTTGCTGAAACACGTACATACAGCTTTTTTTTAACTAGGATTATATGATTCTTTTGATACAAATAAATAATTATTATATAAACCTGACATTATAAAAGCCTAATTGAATCCGCGTTATAAAAAAATAGTTAATTTCATTAACATTTTATACATATCTCATTCGTCATGCAAAAAAATTTACATGTGAGTAAAAATGAAAATTCACAAATAAAATAATATAGCCTCCGAAAAAGGTTCTTAAGACAGTTCCCCCTAATCTCCTATGATTTCGGATTTCTCCATAGAGTCCAAGTCAAAAAAGTAATACTTCAACGTGACGTTTACATGTTATTTTGTGTCCCGCAGGGAAGTGTTTTAGGACCGAAGCTTTAATCTGTTTCTAAAGATTAAATACATAATGCTAAAGAAACATCTATACTATAGTCTTTATAAGTTAGACTTAAGAAGGCGGCAATCGTCAGGAAGGGAACAGAACTCGGACTGATTATTATATACAATTTCGGGAGGCATACGGGCATACAATCCGGCTGATGTAAAGTGGTTATCATAGAGTATGAACGTTTGCAATATAGAAAGTATCGCTCGCCCGTTACCATCCCTGTTGCTAAACAGCAATTGCTTAGGAGCTCACTAGCAGACCTAAACAAACAGACATGTTTATGCACACAAATGTTTGTATTGTGTAATGTGAACTCACGAGCCTCCATGTTAAAGTAGCGTTGCTTACCACTTCGCCAACAGGCTCATCATATTTAGGTGCTTTTAAGAAAGGTAATACAGATAGCAGCTCCATTGGGAAATTACGTACAACTCATAGAAAACCGCAGCAATCAACCCTGGCGGTTTCTCATATTCCTGCAGTGACCTCCTAGGGAGTTGCTACGTTACCGACAGAATCATACTTAATATATTGAAAGCGTTCATTGGCTACGGTAACGGGTACATCATGTAAAGTGATTAACGTAGCGTCTGAACGTTTGTAATGCATGAAGTAAGTATTTTATGCAAGTCTTCGCAGACTATCTATTCGCAGGCTATCGCTAGCCAATTTGTATCAGGTGGGCCGTTTGCATTCCGGTGTTGTATATAAAAAAAAGATATTTTTCATACGTGCAATTTGATCTAACCTGCTTTGTGTGCTTCCGCCACCAATTAGTTCATGCGGCCTAGCGCCGGCCGGCACCCACCCACTACTGTTAGTACGTGCTACATGCCGACGCTGCCATGCCTGCTCCGGTAGTCTCTGCCTCGGCTGCTGCGGTCGTCCGCCATCTGTAACAGAATCCGCATGCCCCCACCACCACCGTCGCTCCCACGACTGGCCTGGTCGTCTTTCGCCTCTTCACGAGCTGCGTGTTTCGCCTCTCCACGAGGCATCAATAACATGCTACAAGACTACTTGTAGCATATTATTCTTACGATTAACGTCTACAACGCCTGATGATGCCTCGTAGTAGTCTTGTAGCATGTTATTCTTACGATTAACGTCTACAACGCCTGATTGTGCCTCGTGGAGAGGCGAAACACGTGTCGCAGCGACGACCAGGCCAGTCGTGGCAGCGACGGTGGTGGTGGGGGCATGCGGATTCTGTTCCAGATGGCGGACGACCGCAGCAGCCGAGGCAGAGACTACCGGAGCAGCCATGGCAGCGTCGGCATGTAGCACGCACTAACAGTAGTGGGTGGGTGCCGGCCGGCGCTAGGCCTCATGAACTAATTGGTGGCGGAAGCACACAAAGCAGGTTAGATCAAATTGCATGTAAATTTGACTTTCGCAAAATAACGCCTGAATCTATTAACTATTTTTCATACGATCATTATCATCATTGGTGTTTTCTCCGTCCTCCGCGCTGCGGTGGTCATCCTCGCTATGATGATCATGATCAGAGTCTTCCAACGTTTCTTGCTTTATGTCAACCTCCGTCTTCACTTTATTATCCTCATCTGAAATAAAGTCTGTAAATTAATATACAGTGTGAGCAGTGATAGCCCAGTGGCTAAAAAACCGACCATCTGGTCCGCGGTTCGAATCATGACGTGCACCACTAAATTCGTATTTTCGGACTTATGTGCGGTTACCTATCATGAAGGCGAAACGTTTTTGTACGAATTTTAATATATCGAAAACGTTCAGCCTATTTTTGTCCACATTTTTTTTTTGACTTAGATTACAATTGAAAGATTGATGAAATTCATCTTATTTACGATTGTACGGTTTTCGAATGCACCGTTTTGAATTCTAACTCAACATTTAACCGCAGCTAATATATTGTTTAAAATGTTTCCCATATTATGAAAAGATAATGAAAAGAACTATGAATGTGAAAGAAGCGAGTGAAGTGTGTAAGGACCGCGTCTTATGGCGCTCGGTTCTCTCTGCCTACCCCGCAAGGGACCTGGCGTGGAGATATACACACATACATTTGACGAGCTCGGTGCCGCAGTGGTGAAACGCGTTGTTACACTACTTTGACACCAAGGCTCGTGGGTTCGATTCCCACACAGTACAAACATTTGTGTGCATGAACATGTCTGTTTGTCTTGGTCTGGGTATTTTCTATGTATGATAAGTATGTATTTACAAAAAAAAAATGTATTTACGTATGTTTATCAGTTGTCTAGTACCCATAACACAAGCTTCGCTTACTTTGGGGCTAGATGGCGCTGTGTAATTTGTCCGACAATATTTATTATTTATTATTATATTTCTTTTTTTCACGGGTTTAATCCCGGTCATTTGATAGGCGTGCACGGGGATATGAATCCAACGCGTAGAGGCCCCTTCTAAAAGGATGATGTAATGTATTATACCAGCTGTGACTTAATAATTATTATAATCCCTCCAGACCTCATTACAATAGACTAATCATTTCCTACACATTCGCAATAGTCCCAATACCTGCCGTGACCTGCTCATAGATATATGGTTCTATCGATATTTTTAGGAGCGGGTCTCGGTGGGTGTACAACATAACATGAATCTTCTTAAAAGGGCCTCTACGCGTTGGATCCATATCCCCGCGCACGCCTATCAAATGACCGGGATAATACCCGTGAATAAAAATAAAATTATAATAATAATTATTATTATTATACATGAAAAGATAATTGAAATTTTTATCTTTCTACGAGTATGTTGTAATTATCACTAGCTCGGCCGTGAAGGATAACGTCGCGAGGAAACCGGACGTCCATGAAATTGTTATTTTGAAAGGCGTGTGGTCTAACCTAAGAAAGATCTGGTCTCCCTTCTGGATCGTGGAGGTCTGACAGCAGTCGCTCCACGTCAAAATCTGTAGATAGCCAATGCAAGGATATTTTAACCAATAAGACGGCAAGTGACATTGCGTCACTTATTGGTTAAAATATCCTGTCCTGTCTATGGATGTGTAGGGACACAATGTGCTTACGCAGCGTTTGCGCCGTGTCGGGCCAGGCACGGTCATTTACAAACTAGTCGTCTCCTCGCGCCCAAAGCGACAATACATATCCCGTCTTATAACGGCACCCCGTATTGGCAATTATTATTGTGAACAGTTGTACTTTGGAAAATTATGTATGTATGTATATCTTCACGCCAAGTCCCTTGCGGGGTAGGCAGAGAGAACCGAGCGCCACAAGACGCGGTCCTTGCATACTTCACTCGCTTCTGTGACATTCATAGCTTTTTTCATGCACGCTCGCCGGTTCCTGGGGCTTCTGACATCACCTTCTGATAAAACACGAAAAATGGAAAATTATATTTTCACAAAACCTAGCACCTTCTCAGTGGAGTAGTGAGAACCTTTGCAGTAGTGTAAAGAGAACTTTTACAGATGCGTTTAACTATCTCGAGTTTCTCCGTGCTTCGGAGGGCACGTTAAGGCTTTGGTACCGGCTGTTGTCAATAGATGACCGTCTTTAAGTCAGTGGCGGGCGGCTTGAAAACACTGGCCTTCACCAATCCGCGTTTGAGCAGCGTGGTGGAGTATGCTCTAAACCTTCAGTTGAACGGAGACCCGTATCCCTGCAGTGGGATGAGTAAGGGTTCGTGTGGACAAGTGCTGCAATGTTGATATGTGATATAGCCAACAAAATCTGCGCGTTCTACTTTCACCCCGAGCCGTTGCGGTGAATGGAATTACTATGCAAAATTGGCCTCCTGTTCTACATAGGTTAAGGTGTGGACTAACCTTCATGTACCAATATCTTGGTTTGGAGGAGTTTCTGCTCACACTGCAGCACCTGTTGCCGAAAGGTGCATGCCTCGCGCAACCTCGTCACACATGTGGCACACACGAGACGCTCAGCTGGCTCCACGTCCAGATGTGACAGCTGGAACACGACTTTAGGTCACAAACTTGCCTCACAGATAAGTCAACTTTGCAAAGTACAGCAATTAGATTTATCTTTTTGAAGTTATACTTCTCTTGGTACGTTAGGGAAATATATTGAGAGTGAATTTTACGACACCGACATCTACAATCGACACCACGAAGTTGGTTGGTAAATGTCTCTCAAGTATGTTTGTGACTGTGGTTGATATAATGGTTGATAGAGGTTTGATTAATAAACTTTTAGAATCCGATATAATATGTAAATCAAATTCCTCCTATCCTAGTCCAATAGTATTAACCGAAATGCATACTGATCTACAAGACTTGAGACCAGTGGTTTATATTATTTCGCATCCCCAACATTGTTTGGTCCTTCGAGCCGGATCGGATGTTCCATACGCCACCGCATAAAACTATGGTGAGCACAAGAAGTGCCCGAAAGAAGCAAGAAGAATCGTGCAAAGTAGAAACGCATGAACGAGAACATTCTACAATGTCACGTGAACAAAAAACTAGCAAAAAGTCGGCGTCATATTGACTGTCATATACAGAATGGGTGATAGAGGTTTGATTAATAAACTTTTAGAATCCGATATAATATGTAAATCAAATTCCTCCTATCCTAGTCCAATAGTATTAACCGAAATGCATACTGATCTATAAGACTTGAGACCAGTGGTTTATACCCCATATTGACTGTCATATACAGAATGGTTGATAGAGGTTTGATTAATAAACTTTTAGAATCCGATATAATATGTAAATCAAATTCCTCCTATCCTAGTCCAATAGTATTAACCGAAATGCATACTGATCTACAATACTTGAGACCAGTGGTTTATACCCCATATTGACTGTCATATACAGAATGGGTGATACAGGTTTTATTAATAAACTTTTAGAATCCGATATAATATGTAAATCAAATTCCTCCTATCCTAGTCCAATAGTATTAACCGAAATGCATACTGATCTACAAGATTTGAGACCAGTGGTTTATACCCCATATTGACTGTCATATACAGAATGGTTGGTAGTTAGAGGTTCGATTAATGAAGTTTTAGAATTCGAAATAACATATGGATCAAATGCCTCCTATACTAGTTCAATATTATAAGTATAAACGAAAACTGGGCAGCATCATCCATTCGTAGATCATATGCTTAAATATAAAAAACTACTAAAACCCTCCTATAACTGTTATTAACGGTTATGTGGGAAGAGATAGTTCACGAGTTTAAATCTAAAATGTGTGTCCGAAGTATTGTAGAGTCGTTTTAACAGCATTCGTGATATCCAATGGGCATTATTTACATACAAATGTCCGAAGAAGCTTAAGAAGCCAGAAATAAAGAAAGTAGGCAAGTGAGACATGGTCACACAAGAAAGAAGAACAGAGTGGTATCGGGTTTAAGAAAAGTTTCCCCAAAAAAGACAGCAGCCTTTCCAACAGCTGTACTAGCCTTATTGAAGTCACCGAATGTTTAAAAAACGATTAATAAACTTAAATCATATTATTTTCTGTGCATTTTATTTTAAATAACACCTCAAATGCAATGACACAATAGCGAATATTTTTGTCAAGTTAAATTGGTTAATTAGCATACTGTGCATCGGAGTGAATTCATTTCGGAAGCATGCAACGATGCGCGAGCGAGCGCGCAGCAATGAAAGAAACTACGAAGACAACACAAGATACAAGTTTACAGCGACAGAGAACCTTGCAAGACTTCGCAACTCCCTACGAGGAGAGGCCCGCACTACAGTAGCACCGTTATTGAGCGCCGCCACGCATCCAGACGTCGTTATGAAAACACTAGAGCAGTGTTATGGAAGGCCGGAGATCCTACTCGACTTGGCCTTCGATGATGTACGACGACTGCCACGACTGGGTTCTACTGGAATGGATTTGAACGCCTTCGCTGTGAAAATACAAAACATTGTCGCCCTCCTCAGCAACGTTGAACGCAACTACCTACACACCCCGCTGCTTGATCGAGTACCATATGCCATACCTGTAAAAGTAGGCGGTTAATTGTGCCTGTGAATGTAGTTCTATGATTTTTTTATTCGATGTAGTGGGTAACGCCATTTTATGCGTTCTAAACATGTAGTTGTGTCAATGTTATACTTTTTCTTTACTTGAATAAAATTCGTTACTGGAAATCAAACTTGTTTTAAACAAATTTAGAACATACTTAGTTGGGATTCAATTTAAGTATGTACAGATTCCAATGCTCGAAGAACGAATCATAATAAAGCAGATTTAGTTCCACGTATAGTTAGGTGGTAGCTCTTATGACAAGAGTATTGTGTCGCTAATGAATACCGACCTAGCGAAAGCATGAGCGTACGCTGATGCTTTGAGTCGTAATCCTGTCCAATCATCAGAAGATATTGTTAATGATTTGGGTGAAAATGAAATCTGATTGACTGCAAACTGTTTAAATAAAAGAACTTAAATTAAAATGTATAAAAGCAATTTTGAACAGTTTCTTTGAAGATATCAAAAATATTGTCTATAACTATACTGTTAAAAACGACAAAGCGAACATTGTCCGGTGTGTAAAAAATTACATACACAACCAGACTGTGAGATGTTCAAGAACATGCTTCCCGATGAACGATGGCAAGTCATCAAAAAGGAAGGGTTATGCTTCAAATGCATTGCAAGCCACCATCGCCGCAACTGCAGAAAGACAGCATGCGGCAAGCAGGGCTGCAAACTACTACATCATCAACATGCCGGTAAGAAAAAAGGAGACGTCACCACCAATGAGACTGATACCAAGGAAACTGCAACAGTGACTTCGACGGCCACACGCAACGACGTGAAGCTAAAGATTTCTCCCGTGACAATCTCAGGGAAGCACGGCAGCGTCCTACCTACGCACTTTTTGATGAAGGCCAGTGGCGTGTACTCCATATAGGCAAAAAGATATTGCCTACCCTATCAATTTGATAAATAACATCCGATGTTTCTTAATTCTTAAACATAGTTTTTAACTAATATTTATAATATTCTTAGAGGACTCAATGGCGGGAAGAGGAAATGGAGGGGATAGTGTGGCCTGATGCAAGCAGCAAAGGCCGCGCTCACTTTACTTCGTGCGCTCGGACGTGATGGACGTGTTCTTTAGTAAATTTAGAGTTTAAAGATTTTTGTTATTTACTTAAATATTTTTATTATTATTTACTTAAATAAAATATCAGTCGTTGTTTAGTATTCTCTTTTTTTAAAAAGCAATATGCCTTTTGATTTCTAAGATCAGAAGTGGTATATACCTAAAAAGTGCCTTATTATTTGCCATCTCTTGAATAATTTTGATTTTTTTTAAAATACTTCATTTTACTGATCGATATTTTGTTCATTATATCTGGCCGCAAATCTCGCTCCGTTCGTCGCGAATCATAGAGTAGACGCCGTGATAGGACGTGTGATTCTCGTGGCATGGTCGAACTCCTAGGCGTTGCGATAGAACCCCATATGTTTCGCATAGGCGTCATGATAGTTCTATCAGCATTCGCGAGGGCCTTTCTCGTGTCCCTTTGAATTATATACTTCAACGGTTAAACGCTCTAGTGAATCGGTTACCAGTTTATATACCATCGTCCCCATGTCCGATAACACGTTCTAGCGCAAGAAGCCATACTTCGTCACCACTTCAGCAGGAGCGTTCCGAGGCGCCCACCACAGGCACAAGAGTGCCTATCTCGTGTGCAGAGCAGTCTATCGCATCCGAAGCAATTTTACGCGAGATCAACAAGCATCCTACGACAGGATTGTTGGAGCACTTTCTTCGTTACTTCAAGTAAGATCTAAGCAATACTATATTTCGGGTTTCGACCCAAGTGTGCATGATTTTGATATGTGGTGCGCGGAAGCGGATCGTGGGCGCGAATTAAATCAATGGGATGATCGCGAGTGCTTAGCACGTGACGGAGGTTGGTTACGTGGCGATGCTAGGACGTGACTAAATGATTAGGTAACCAATGATCGCACGTGGACAAATTTCAAAACAGAATTTCGATCATTGTGTCCTCGAGATAGTGACATAGCCACAGTGCTATATAATGTGTTGAGCACAAATTATAATAAGTACGCCACGTATGCAGAGTACGTTCGAAGGTCCCTTTTACGCTTAAATATCGTCAAGGGGCTTTCGGACGAGTTGAAAGTCGCAATAGTTGTTAGAGGTATTTCTGATCCGCGAGTGAAGGCCGCGACCACTAACGCTAAGCTACAGTCAAAAGAATGCCACCATCCACCACTCAACTTTATGTCGGCGTTTGCAAAGCCTTAAAATACGTCTAGTGCTACCAACAATCCTGTTCGCTCTCAGCACATCGGTGCATCTAATTTACGCAAACGCGAGGCGCCTAGTTATGCACGGTTGACCGGTTTTTCATATGGCAGGATTTTAAGTCAATTAAAAAAAAGTGTACGTTTTTGGACACTGAGCTTGAATATTTGGGTCGACTGATTGGCCATGGTCAGGTACGACCGAGCCCAAGTAAGATTGAGGTTTTGGTTAAGTCTACCAAGCCTACCAATGTGGTTCGTCAGTTTCTAGAGACAGAGGGCTTCAGAGCTGCTTGCTGCCAATCAACAGGATGTATACGTAAATGAAGGTCGTCGACAGCCCCGCACGTTCGCTGTTGGCAGTTTTGTTTTTGTCAGCAAAAGTTCCCAGAGCACCGGTAAGCTGGATTCAGGGATGCGTGGCCCTTATAAGGTCATGCGTGCTTTGCAACATCACCGCTACGAGCTCGAGCTGTTGGCTGGGTCGTACGGGAAGAAAACCCAAGCCGCTGCAGAACACATGGTTCAGTGGCGAGGCGAGTGGACACCGGACGCATGTGAAGCATTCTTCGGTAGTGGTGAGTGCTTTACAACCCTTGGTCCCGACCAGTGACCATGTGTCGTTATAACCCCGACCAGTGGTTATATTTTACTGTAGCCTCGACCAACGGCTACTCGGTCCCGACCAGTGATCATGCATCGTTATAACCCCGACCAGTGGTTATGTTTTACTGTAGCCTCGACCAACGGCTACTCGGTCCCGACCAGTGACCATGTATCGTTATAACCCCGACCAGTGGTTATGTTTTACTGTAGCCTCGACCAACGGCTACTCGGTCCCGACCAGTGACCATGTATCGTTATAACCCCGACCAGTGGTTATGTTTTACTATAGCCTCGACCAACGGCTACTCGGTCCCGACTAGTGACCATGTTTCGTTATAACCCCGACCAGTGGTTATGTTTGACGGTAGCCTCGACCAATGGCAATCCGTTCTTACGACTTTTTATTGCTGCCTTAGATGTAACTTCGACCAGTGGTTGGCATTTGCTTAAAGTGGTAACTGTGCCAGCGAAAATTATAATTGGTCCAGGTTACGCATACATATCATATCGGTCGTCAACGAGCGAGTGACGAATCTTTCTCGTTGGCGATGTGATATGTGTTCATGTTTTGCAAACTGCAGCTGCTTACTGGGGTGATCGCTTGAGTGCACGCTTGTGATGTCATACGGTTTGTGGCTGAAGTTTTAATTCGTTTGTAGAATATGTCCGCTAACATTTCATATTTGTGTTTTAGAAGAGAGCGAATCTAATGGGGACACTGCAGATGCAGACCAGAGACAAGTGTGTCCAAGTAACGACTATCAAGCGGACGAGGACGTCCAGCTGCCAGGAACGGCCGTCTTAGAGGACTCAATGGCGGGAAGAGGAAATGGAGGGGATAGTGTGGCCTGATGCAAGCAGCAAAGGCAGCGCTCACTTTACTTCGTGCGCTCGGACATGATGGACGTGTTCTTTAGTAGATTTAGAGTTTAAAGATTTTTGTTATTTACTTAAATAAAATATCAGTCGTTGTTTAGTATTCTCTTTTTTTAAAAAGCAATATGCCTTTTGATTTCTAAGAATATAATATATATAATAGTATCAAACACAAAAAAACAGCTCCATCTATCGGTATCGGTGCAAGTTATTACATTCCATTAAGCAAGATTCATTAGTATCTACCCGCTACATCGATGTGCTACACTAGCGCCGCAATGGGATGGGAGCTTAACGGCACAGGCATAAAATAATTCTGTCTAAATTTACGTATGTGTGTGTGGTTTTAATACGGATAGTATTAGTGTGCATTCCTGTAATTACATTGCCCACAATAACACAAATAACGCACACAATCGCATAGGATAGACAATGTCTTTTTACCCGAACCATGACGTAAATTACCGAAGTGTCACATTGCTACGTTTATTTTGTTTATATAAACTAGGCCGCCATTGCCCATTGTTTGTTTAGAAATGGTTTTGAATTGACTTGTCGTAGCAGTAGTAAAATAAGATTTTAAGTTTTACAGTTGATAAAAATGTATAATATTCACTGCGTAAGTTGTTCAAATGGTGTGTGTATAGGGAAAATAAAAAATGATGCGTTTTTAAAACTATCTTTCAGTGATAAAAAACAAGTGATTGAGAAAGGCCGCTGTACACAAGATATGAAATTAATACAAACTAAAGGCAAAGTTAATCGTAAGTTTAATGCAAAACAATATGATTCACATTATTGGCTCACGGGTTGCGTACACAGCAATCGCTTGTTCTGTTTTCTCTGCCTACTGTTTTCAAACAATAAAACCGTATGGAATGACGACGGTTACATCGATATTCATAATTTCACCACGGCAGCAAAAAAACACGAGCAATCGGAAAAACACTTAGAAGCTACTCTTAAATATCACACCTTTGGAAAAAATCGTATTGAGACGCGTTTAAATTCTCAAATACAAAACGATATTGATAGGCATAACGCGAAAGTCGATCGAAACCGAAATATATTTCAAAGACTTATTGACATTGTCTACTTTATTAGGGAAACAAAAGCTCGTTTTTCGTGGACATGACGAATCTGCTTCGTCCGTCGATAAGGGAAATTATTTAGAGATAGTGGCCTTGCTCGCTAAATACGACGAAATTTTGGAAAAACATTTACAAAATTGCACTAGCTCATTTACGGGATTGTCAAATCGTATTCAAAATGACCTAATCTCCAGTGTAGCGTACCACTACTACAGATAGCTACCACTGATTTTGTTGCTGTAATGGTCGATGAAACACCAGACGTTAGTGGAAAAGAGCAACTAGTACTGATTTTAAGATATTTTCATAATTCAGAAGTGTATGATCAATTCATAAAATATATTGACGTAAGTTCCGACCGCACCGCGAACACTTTAAGTACCATTATATTGCAGAATCTGTCAGAAATTAATTGTTTGTCGCAATTAATAGCACAGACATACGACGGCGCGGCTGTGCTTTCATCTGAACTAAACGGCGTTCAGTCGTTGATTCGCCAGCAATGTCCACTAGCTGAATATGTTTGGTGTTCTGCCCATGTCCTTAATTTGGTACTTTCCAAGTCCTGTGAACGTATCCCCGAAACTAAACGTTTTTTCCATCTCGTAAAAACATTAGCCAATTTCTTTAAGACTAGTACCAAAAGGCAAAACCACTACAATAAAATGACTGATATAAAAAAATTGCCTCGCGTTGCTGACACACGATGGACTTACAATTCGCGTACTGTAAATGTCATTTTTAATTATTTTCCACATTTAATTGAAATGTTTGAGGATATGAGCGAAAACGAAGGCTCCTGGAATGGCGAGACCTTAAGTCAAGCTTCGTCATTGTTGTACAATTTAAAAGAGTTTGTATTCCAGTTTTTTCTCCATATATTTAACAAAATATTCGCAGAATCTGATGTGCTTTATGAAATTATGCAAAAAAAGACGTCAAATGTTTCTTATTGCATCAAAAAAATTAAAGAGTTTGAATCGTTTTTAGAATCACTCAGATCTAAGCTTGATATCATTTTCGAAGACATAAAAAAAATTACGGAACCGCCTAAACGAAAACGTAATGTTGCGGACGCAAAAACCAATTTCAAGCGAATTTTTATTGAAATTATAGACAATATATCTAATGAATGTCGCGATCGTTACAAAAGTCTGAAAAATTTTAAATTCTTTGAACTACTTTCATGCGAATATTTCAATAAATATAATGAGCAATTTCCGGTTGAATTAGTAACGTAATTCGTTAATGTTTATAAATCATACGACCATAGATAGACCATAGAAGAATCATATTCATAAATCCACTGAATTCGAAAACCTCGGTATTTACAAAATTATAGAGCATTTTTACGAAAATAACATAAATACAGATTTTCCCGAAGTATTGCGTTTGGCAAAATTAATTGTTACTGTTCCCGCGAGCAGTGCTTCAACCGAAAGGTCATTCTCGTCGCTGAAACTTAACGATAACAAGAACGATTTATTCAAAATTGGTACTTCAACTGCGTTTCTAAAAGACTGGCTGCCTCGAAACTCTATTCAAATATCAACTACTGCCTTTAACGAACCTGTATCGACAAATGAACTGAGTTTGCGTGAAATTGCTTCAAAGATGTCTTTATTTGGAGGCCAAGGTTTTAAGAAATGCTCGTGCAAAAAATCTAAAGTGCGCTGCAAGACAAATCGATGTGCATGCAAAAAAATAATGTTTTATGCAACTCTAGATGACACAAATCAACAAACTGTCATAATAAATAAAGCATACTAGCAGATTTATAAAAAAAAAGTAAGCACGTGGTAAACGTTTCTTTATTACATTTTTATTCTTTTTATTACTTTTGACTCAGTTTAGTCGTATTTAATAGTTACGAAATTTCATTTTTGCGGCTTATCAAAATCAGATTAATATAGGTACGTGAAATTGAAACATTTCATTCCATAATTGGATTGAAGGAGGAGAATATTGATTGGATCATGGATATAAAATTTTGATAAATAAATAATTGTTTTCTTTCTACTAAGTTGCAAATGATGATGGATTGTTTTATTTATTTCATTTAAATTGATTTATTTGTCATAAAACAAAGCAAACCCGTGATTCTGACAAAAACTTTATCATAAACCCAAACTAGTTCAGGTTTTTGATCAAAAATCTGGATTGTTACAGGTTGATGATGAAATTGAGTTTAAAATGTGTCATCTTCCGGTTTTTGATCAAAAACCTAATTTTATGAAAAACCTACGACATATATATATATATAATTACTTTTATTTTCCTTTGCGCCGCCCAACCTTGTTTCCTTATTTCTCCTCTACCCAAAGGTTGTCTGGAAGAGATCGCATTGCGATAAGACCGCCGTTGTATTGCTGCTTTATTGTTTTTGTTTTTATGTATTTTTCTTTTGGTGCAATAAAGTGTATAGTATTGTACCACGTGAAGATTAACAACATGACCGAAAAGAGCCCCCGATCCAGAATGTGGTATTTCGATCTGATGAATCCTACAGTCCTACAGGCCACCTATGGTATCAGCGACCTACCAGTCAGCCGATCGTTGACACTGGTGTATCATGGGTTCCCTCTACCAAAGTAGGGTTAACTTTCCAGGGACAAACATTACCCCAAAAATTTACTGTTACACATAGCGATGGATGTGAATATTTATACGTACCATTCAGTGTAAAAACTACTCCAGATTTGACCATATCTCCACCCAATGTAAGTCCAAACCCCAGTGCTATTAATGTGCACAAACCCATTCAGGTGATATATATGATGTGGATGAAGGAAGCACTTCAAGTTTTCTTTGTCAAAATGGCGATCACTCTGCCATTGACCCAAAGTATCCAGAACATGGCAGACAAAAGTCCATAACATTAATATGTCAGAGGAGAGTATCAGCTATACGGAAGCATTGAAAAGATTTCCAACTAGCATACGGTCATACGCTGAAAAAGTATCAAACCCTATTTACTCTACCTCAGTCCCAAAACCTACCTTATTACCCCGTAAATACTCCTTCATCCCGGCAAAGTCATATGATTATGAATCGCACAATTTGATCACCAGATCCTCTAAGTCAGTGCAGCTAAATAGATATGACTTAACTGATAGCCCTACCCCTGCAACAACTTCAAACGATAACTTAATTGAACTTTTAGTATGCTCTCTTTTAAATATTATTTCTAAGTTTAGCGATGCCCTATCATCCAATGTCACCAGTTTGATACGAGAATAAGATCTGCTATAGGCCTTAATAAGTAAAAGTGGAACGAAAAGTTTTACAGTTCCACTGTAGAAGTACCAGATGAACAATACGAAATTATAAATCTCTGCAACCAGCTGAAACGTCAGGTTACAGCTGGTGACAGAGATTTATAATTTCGTGCCGCTGCCGTTACGGAGACGTGACTTAAACCGAAACCATAGGGCCGATGGTCGTGCTGGATGATCCCTTTTTTTTATCCAATTCCTTTTTCTTTAGCCAAATTCCTATTCCTGCTCATAGATCAGAGCTTCATGTAGTTGCCGCAAAATACATTGGCATTTTTGTCCTATATCTGCATTCATCCCCCATCCTTCCCCCCAAATAATTTCTGAATTAAACTCCGTCCTCTCTAACTTCGCCAATTCAATGATGGTGCTAGTGCTTTTAATTGCCGACACACCCTTTGGGGCTCTAACACCAACGATCCTGTATCACCTTTTTTTTAGATCTGCGGGAAACACATAATCTATGTGTACTAAATGACGGGTCTGTCACGCGCAGAGTGTACCCAGCTCAAAACCTAAGTGCCCCTGACCTTTCTCTAGCTTGACCCTCCTTAATCCCCATTCTCTCTTGGTCTGTTCTCCGTATCCCTAATGGTAGTGATCATTTTCCTCTTGTGGTCTCCATCCAAACCTCTTTCACGGCCTCTCCTAGTCCCCGACGTCTTCTTAAATAGAAGACTCATAAAGTGGAATGAACAACGCGGTTGGCTGACGGCTGGCAGTGTTTGCTTAGCTTTGATTGAGAGATGTATTACTTTACGCCTATTTTACGGCACCGCTATTCGTGATTCTGTCTTTTTAGCTATTTAGACAGAGAAGAGGACTGTTATTGCCAAACAACAGCCCATCTACCTCAAAGACCGACAGTGGTCCGTCACCTAAAAAACAAACAACTTTGGAACACATTCAGGAAAAAAAGTGTCATGTATGATACTGATGACCGCAAAGTAAGCAATCGCGCAAACAATAGCTGAATAAATATGTGTAGACATGGAGCCATTTGACATAGTAAATAAACAGGGGTTTCAACGTAATAGTGCGTTTTACCCGAAATACAAAATGGTTTCCCATCCTCATATTTTCGAAAACGTAATACATGTATTGTCGTGTAAAAATTAAAATAAAGAAACTGTTGCAAGAACTTCTGCACGTACTGATGACTTCTATCGACACTGCTTCATCCGTTAACGACTTTATAAGTCTGACTGTTCACGAACTTGTTAAAAATTTTGAGCTAAAGAGCTACTAGTCTAGAAGTATTATCCTTTTAATGGCGAAACGCATAACGTTCAATTTCAAGAATGGAGCATCAACGAACAGGTAAGGGCCACCAAACATGGGCCTTGCTGTAACACAAGTGGGAGTGGCATGTATCAGAAGTATGACGCACTTTTTACAATTAGTGCTGAAGGATGCGTTTTTAGAAGAGAAAATAAATGACATGATTACAAAGGCGAGACTCATTATTGGACATGATTGTTTGCGTCTGGCAACTTCTTGAAATAGATTATGGAAGAAACGGAATGCAACTAGTAAAAAAAAATGTTGACTGTCATATGTCAAATAAAATTTGGATACCTGAACTTCGTATGTTTCGTTGTAATGGTCCGTAAAAATATTATTATTTATATTAAACCGTTTTAACTGCGGCAGTTGGTAAAATGTATTTACAATGAGTAGAAAAAGGTAAATATTGTATAATTAGCTGTTATTTGTAACGAAAACATTAAAAATATATCTAAAATGAAGTCAATTTGGTATGATGTAAATTAACATCATTATGCAATGTGGTTGTCCCTGAACTATGGAAAAATTTTGCAACGCATGAAATTTCACATTACATAGGTTTTTTTTTGTTTTAGAACTTTCATTGCACTTTCAAAATAATGACAAGCCCATAGGTCATGCAGATCATGACCGTTTATTTAAAATACGTCCAGTTATTGAGTTCCTCAACGTTAAATTTTCTACAATATCTATGCAGCAACGTCTCTCTGTTGATGACCAGATGTGTGCTACAAAAGTTGCACACTTTCTGAAGCAGTACTTGCCCAATACACCCCACAAATGGGGTTTTAAATTTTATGTCCTCTGTGATTTATCAGGATTTGCACATACCTTTGAATTGTATTCAGGACAGGAAAATATAGGGAAACTTGAGTCAGAACCTGATATAGGAGCCACAGGGAATGTAATAATCAGTTTGCTAAGAGGTATGCCAAGACTTCAAAATTACATTATATATTTTAATAACTTCTATACATCCGTCGTCCACCATCTAGAACTACCGCAACAGCCGAGGCAGAAATTACCGGAGCAGCCATGGCAGCGTCGGCACTAACGCATGCCCGCATGAACTAATTGGTGGCGGAAGCACACAAAGCAGGTTACATCAAATTGCATGTAAATTTAACGTACACAAAATAACGCCTGCATCTATTAACTAGGTATAAACTACTTTTAGGAGAGCAATTAGTGGAAGAAAATACCGTAAGTTCTGATGAACAAACTCATAGTACCTCTGAAGGTGAGCTTGCTTCAAGACATAAGAAAAGAAGAGTCTATATTGTACCTGTTCACTCTTTTACACGACGTGCACAAAAGGCTGCTCATATGCCAACGATGACTGAAAACAAAGTAGATGTAGATATGCGGGCTGTGATAAAAAATGTAGGACTAAATGTGGTATTTACTTAGGTCTAACTGTCAAAAGAAAATGTTAACTTAACATCCCATAGAAGTTAGAGATCTGAAAATTACATTATATTTTTGTTTCATATTTTAATAAGTAGGTAAAATGTAAGTTTGATTTTACTGAATTTATAATACTTTAAAAATTTGTTAACACTGATTAGCTTATTACTACGAACTGTGATTAAAGGATCTAAGACGAGTACAATTTATAATAAACTAATTTGTGAAAGCAAAATAGGTTTATTTTAAGCTCATTATGACATATGTACTATGTACGAGGACGCAATCCCAGTGTACTCGTGCCAGAACATATGGGGAAATCTGCAGAAATAGTTGGTCAATTTTCTTTTAATTTTTTCCTCATTAGAAGTCTATAATACTAAAAATACACACATTAGCCAATAATGGACTTGGATCAAGAAGAGGTCGCCGTGAGCCTGAAGTAATTATGGATTTATTTGCTGATCCAACCATCAGTACTAGACGCCTAGCTCTGCGTCACGGAATTTCGCAAATGTCAGCGTGGCGCAATTTAAGAAAAGAAGGGCTGCACCCTTATCACTATCAAAGGGTGCAGCATCTACATCAAGACGTAGATTGGCGTCCAATGTGCGTCATGTCTACTTGGATCCAAAGGAAAACCAGACCAGAGAAAACCCCGAGTTTCTAAAAAAAATCTATGGATGGACGAAGCGGCATTTAGTAGAGCGAAAAACTAACTGGCGAAATTTACACAAATGGTGCCACAAAGGAGAAAACCCAAGACTGAAACGATCTTCGACTTTTCAAGTTAAGTTTTCGATTAACGTTTAGGCTGGTCTTGTCGATGACATTTTAATTGGACCAGTCATATTGCCGAGAACGTTGACCGGCGAAACATTTTTAAATTTATTAAGAAATGAACTTCCTTTACTGCTGGAGAATGTGTCACTATTTTTGCGTCGAAGGATGTATTTGCAGATGGATGGTTGTCCTGCCCATTACGCCAGAGATGTAAGATTATTTTTAGACGAAAATTATTCCAATCGATGGATGGGCGGGCAAGGACTTGTAGGGTGGTCTGCGCGTTCTCTCGATCTGACGCCCCTTGACTACTTTCTATGGGGGAACCATCACGGAACGCGTATACAGCATCCCTATCAACAGTGAGGCCGATTTGCATGACCGCATATTAAAGTGTGCGAATGATATTCGCAATGACCCCGATATGATAAGGAGAGTGACGCAGCAAAGTTTGCTTCGCGCGACATTGTGCTTGCAACAAAGCGGTGGACATTTTGAGAACTTGATGCACTAGTTTTTCTGAAATAATAAACGACTATAATTTACTTTTTGTCTCATTTATTACCATAAAGCATTCACAATAAATGGTGCCTTCATAGTGCCTTTCTTTACCAGTTGATAGCAAATGTTGTGATTGAGTTATAACCAGGGTATTTTTACCATTAGAAAGCCTATACGATGTAGAATAACTTAAAGTAATAAAAAATGTAGGTAAAGTGGACGTTTTATTAAGATTTTTACAATTATTTTGAAAAATTATAAAAATAATTTAGTTTTTTTAAAAAAAAAAACACCTTTTGTCAGACTGATGTCGATCTTTTTTCGGTCAATTTACGTTTTAAGAGGTCTGTTAAAGATGCAAACAAAAATTTTAAAAAGCCAATAAAAAATAAATAAAGAATTTGAAATTTTTGAAATATTTTTTTGGTCGATGAAATTCAGGAATCAGGAAGATAACGACGACGTGATTGCAACTGCTCCACAAGTCACAGATCAAGACGCAGTTAACGCTTTTGAGCTAGGTTTACAATGGGCTGAAGAGAATGGTACATCCTACAACGAACTTTTACTTTTGAGAAGACTGAGGGACAAAGCTCTGATCTCGCGTTATAACAAACTTAAACAAAAAAAAATTGATGAATATTTCAAAGCTTCATAATTTGATATAGTATTCACTACATGATTTTGATTAATAATTCTTGATTATTTTGGTAGATATGTATGTGCATTTATGCTTAATTTTATAATAAAACGTAAGCTCTCAATTGTTATTTAATTTACTAAATTCGACTTACATAAATTAAATCTGATTTGTACTTCAAAGTACATACATATGTACGTATAATATATAGACTCTCGTCATTAGATATGTAATTTGTCGGATTACAAGGTACTCTTTCGTAAAAAAATCCGGACTATAGGGGTCTTAGGCAGTGCTCTATAATCCGACAAATTCGATAGTCCGACACTGCCCTGCATAATGTTTGCCGGATTACCGGGGGTCCACTGTATATATATATATATATATATATATATATGAACATGTATATTATATAATTGTTGATTCAATATAAAAAAGTATTATTAAGACAATAAAAACAAAATTTAACGAATTTTTATTTTTGCCCATCTATGCACGTTCAACATTTCTGTCCACGAAGGGCACCTATGATTCAGAAGCCTAGTGCTGGGAGATATTTATTTTACAGGATTTTATTGAATGAAAGATATCGATAAAAATCACTAGAACGTTTAACCCTTAATTTGGCGCATAGGGTCAGGGCCACTTGATATTGGAAAAAAAATGTTTTAATGTTTAGAGCGCGCTCACGCTCTTTCTAGCATCCTCACTCCCCGCGGGGTACGCAAATTAGTCGCGTCGAGAACATCAACGAGTACGCACGTATCGCTGCTCTCTAGAACAGTGACCTCATGCGACCAGTTACGTTACATTTTTTGGCGGAGGTAAGTTTTTACTTTTTTGTTTTCTTTTTAGTATATTGTTTATTATTTTTCTTTGTATGTGTGTATTTCTATTCTGCGTACCTAATTACTTTATGTACTTTTGAGTTTCTTTTGATCCTTATTCCTTTTTTTTCAGTTTTTTACTGATTTGAAATGTCTAACGAAAGACAAATATTGCAATGGCTGGGGGAAGTGTCCGATAAAGAGCAAGATGTAGCTGGTTCGGATTCAAAGGCGAAACGGTAAACGATACCGCTATTGATAGTGCTCATGATTCAGAAAGCGAAATTGAAGAGTCCGAAGATATTCAAGACATCCCTGAAAAATCGGAAGGTAACTATTTTTTATCTCGACATACTCAAAGAAATGGCCCAAAAGTGAAATGGTCTAAAGTACCACCATCGAACGTAGTAAGGACCCGAGCACAAAATATTATTCTTCACTTACCGGGAGTCAAAGAGTATGCAAGAAACGCCAAATCTCTCCTTGAATGCTTCCAATTGTTCTTTGACAGTGATGTTATTGAACTTTTGGTCACAAATACCAATTTATATATTGATAAAATAAAGGAAAAGTTCGGAACCTACCCTACTGATGATACGGAAATGTATAAGCCCCGCGCGTTGATATTGCGATTGGCGGCCATCTTGGTGACGTAGTCGAAGTCGCACCGTCAGTACCGTTCGCAAGGTCAGCCCACGCTTACGTGCTTACGCGCATCGAGTACTTGTTAACTATAGCTTTTTGTTTTTGTTATCCTGTTTTACTGTTGAGTTTTGTTACCTGTTACCCGTTAAAATGAGTAAGAAATTAATTAACAGTCGTGCTCGTGAAATGAGTATTAAATTGGACAATTATTTTG
Organism: Pyralis farinalis; assembly: GCA_947507595.1. NCBI lineage: Eukaryota > Metazoa > Arthropoda > Insecta > Lepidoptera > Pyralidae > Pyralis > Pyralis farinalis. The sequence goes on along the minus strand of OX382281.1, from coordinate 17,365,534 downwards.
TAAAAGAGAGAGAGGACTCTAAGTTAGTTATTCAAAATATAAACCGTGCCTTAAAAAGTGCTTCGGACACTACCGAGGACATTTTAATGTCGAAGCAACTGGTAAAATACATTTTAAATATTTTACAAAATTCTACCAAAGTCACGGAACGTGTGGCTTGTGCCACAGGCGTTGCAAAAAATACTGTGACGAAATTACGACGAGAGCATGAGTCAGCAACAGCAAGTGGCAGCAAAATGAGAACTCCTACCAAAGCAAAAAGGCAAAGGAAGGAATATTTCGACGGATTTTCACTAACAGCATTAAGAAATATCATTCATTCAATGTATACGGTGAGAAAAGAAATTCCTACAATGCGCAAAATCTTGGCGGCTGCAAAAGTAGACCTTAATTATACTGGTAGTGAAACTACACTAAGAAAAATAATTAAAACTGATTTAGGCTACCAATTTAAACGTTGTTACCAAAAAAGACAGGCTCTAATTGAAAGACCCCAAATACAAGCATGGAGGGCTAAATATTTACGCCGTATGAAAGAGAATGACTCGCTTGGTGCTAACAAAAGACCCGTTATTTATCTCGACGAAACGTGGATACACGCGCACTACACAGTGAAAAAATGTTGGCAAACAGCAACCGATGTAGGAGTGAGACGGAACGACTGCCCCGGCCGCCGATGGATAATAGTTCACGCGGGAAGCGAAACTGGCTTTGTTAACAATGCCCTTTTAATGTTTAAGGCGGACACCAAAACGGGGGATTATCACGACCAAATGAATGCCGAAAATTTTACAAAGTGGCTTACAGAAAAATTACTGCCTAATATACCACGCAACTCCATAATTGTGATGGACAACGCCCCTTATCACAATAAGGAAGAGAATAAGCCACCAAACATGAATAATAGAAAACAGGTCATGGTTGAGTGGCTACAAGCTCACCACATCGAATTTCCCAGCGAGAGTACAAAACCAGAATTATATTTATTAATTAAACAGCACAAACCGCCGAAAAATTATAAAATCGACAAGTTATTAGCTGACAATGGCCATGAGGTCGTTAGATTGCCACCGTACAACTGCGACCTCAACCCTATTGAGTACATCTGGAACCTAGTAAAAATGAGGGTGTCAGAAAAGAATGTGGAGCAGTTAGAGAGTCGAATTGAATCTCTGACGTTGGAGGCGTTGGCATCAATAACTCCAGATGACTGGAGAAAAGAAGTAAACCACGTGAAAAGGCTTGAAGAGGAATATTGGCAGAAAGATAGAATGACTGACGAGTTATTTATAATAAATACGGCAGACGACAGTGAATTTGAAACAACTGACACCGAAAGTAGTTCTGATTCGGAAGACAATATGAGTGGGATTGAAGAAATAGGTTAAGATTTTAAATAAACATAAATTTTTAACATACCAGCCTGGTTTTATTTATAATTTATAATCACATAACCCAGACATTAATTAAAAAATATTTTCATATTTACACATCAACAATAAGTATAATTATTATGTAGGTATTTATAGCATTTACTTTTTATGAAATTATTTTTTGCTATCTGTATTTTTTTGCTATGGATGACGTCACGCAGCTGTTATTGTGACAAGGTTCCATCGCAATATCAACGCGCGGGGCTTATATGCATTTTTGGGCTTACTGATTATGGCTGGAATCCTAAAAGGGTCGCACTTGAATTTAATTGATTTATGGGCACAAGATGGATCAGGCGTCGAAATGTTTCGGCTAACAATGTTTTATAAACGTTTTCTATTTTTGTTGTGATGTCTACGGTTTGATAATACGTCAGATCGAGAGGAAAGACTAAAAATTGATAATATAATTGATAATATGGCAGCGATTAGATATTTCTGTCAAATTATAGAGGATAAGTTTTTAGCTGCTTATTGCCCCGGCGAGAATGTAACTATCAATGAACAGGTGGTTGGTTTTTGTGGTCGCTTTAGAGGGAAGGTTTATATGCTTAATAAACCAAACAAGTACGGAATAAAAGTCCAAGCCATGTTGGACTCGAAAATATAGTACTTGTGCAAGTTTGAAATTTATTCTGGAAAACAACCAGATGGAGAATATCAGATATCCAATTTTCCAGATGAGATTGTAAAACGTCTAGTTGAACCAATAAAACGCAGCGATCGAAACATAACAACTGACAATTGGTACACAAGTACAAAACTGGCTAAGGAGTTGCTAACGCCTGAATATATATTGACTTTTGTTATTACATTGAATATAAGGAAGCCTGACAACCCAACTGAATTTTTGCCAAACAAAAATAGACCAACATGTAGTTCAATTTTCCGATTTCATAATCAAATAACTATAGTCTCATATGTTCCCAAGCCAAAGAAAGCTGTTGTTTTACTTTCCACCGTGCACAATGATAACGCCATTGACGAAACAACAGCTAGTGCTCAGAAACCAGAAACAATTACTTATTACAATAGTACCAAAGGTGGTGTGGATTGTAATGACCAACTTTGCAGCAATTATAATGTTGGAAGAGGAACAAAAAGATGGCCACTGGCTGTATTTTTTCATCTTCTAAACATATCCGGCATCAACGCATTTGTCATACACAAAGCGAATACTGATAAGAGTATCACACATACAAGACGGATTTTTTTAAAGAAATTAGCAGCAGCTCTTGTGGAAGATCACCAAAAACGTCGCGTACAACTACGTGCTGTACCAACGACAACAAAGAAACGGCCCCGTGAACTTCATGATGTGGACGAGACGGTCCGACAACCGACAGCTAAGCGCGGGAGCTGTTCATCATGTCCTAGAAAGGACGACAAAACAGTGCCAACAAAATGCTTCAAGTGACATAAATTTATTTGTCAGCAACACTCGAGGGTTTACTGCATCTGATGCAGAACAAAAGAATCCGCTGATGAGACTGATTAATTATTTTTTTTAAAGAGAGGTTACATTTTTTTTTTATTAAATATAATGTTCCAGTTATGTTTTCGTTTCTTAAAGTTATTTATATTAAAGAACTTTATTAATTACTATAAAATACATTAAGTTTCATTTCTATTTGACACTCCTTTCCCAATGTTTTTTTGGGGTCACTCAAGACCCCATGCGCCTAATTGGGTGATTTTTTAATGCGCCTAGTTAAGGGTTAATAATTTACGTATATGTATTTCGTACATTCGAAATCTGTATGCGTCTGTAGAAGCTTATAATATAATATTAATCTTACTTAATAATAACACTAGCTTTTTTATTATAATATCACAATCAGTCCCCACATATCACATTTATTGCAAAATCAACCTTGTATAAAATTTAGTCTACCAAATTTGCCTTCTGCCAATACAGAAGTTTTCATTAACAATAATATACTAGAATTTATTAATGATATTGTATTTCTTGGAATTACAATAGACTCCAAATTGCAGTGGGGCCCCCACATAAAAAAACTGACCAGTAAGCTCAGCTCCACCGCGGTTAGGAGAATTAGACAATTGACGGATGTGGCTACTGCGCGCTTAGTCTATTTCAGCTACTTTCATAGCATTATGTCGTATGGTATACTGTTGTGGGGAAAAGCGGATGACATTGAAACTGTTTTTATATTACAAAAGAGAGCCATCCGCTCTATTTATAACATGGGCGCCAGGGAATCTCTTAGAGAACTATTTAAAGAAATAAATATCCTCACGGTTACCTCTCAGTATATTTATGAGAATATAATGTATGCTCGTAAAAATATAGAGTCATTTTCTAAGTTTAGTGAAAATCTTAGAAGTAAGAATAGATTGCGTATCGTACATCGACTTGCTAAGACTAGTAAATCTTTCATTGTAAATTGTATTCGATTCTATAATAAATTACCTGAAACAGTTCTGTCCTTGCCTGAGAATATGTTCAAAAGGTACATCAAAAATACTCTGTGCGTTATTATAGAATCGATGAATATCTAACTGATAGAGATGTTTGGAAATGATTCAGCACATGTATTAATATATCTTTAATTGTACCACTTGATTTCACTATATGTACACTCACATATATTTATTGTAATATATTTTAACGATGGAAAAAAAAGACCCATAGTGGCAAGTTTCTTTTGGCATTTCTTCTTCGCCAATGGTCATTTCCTAAATGCTGGTAGATTAAAAAAGAGAGATTAAAAGTAAAAAAAAACTGGAATATTATTAAGATACAATATGATTTAATTTAAGGAATGGAAGACGTGTCTAAGTGCCCGTAAGGGTCTAATGGCAATTAAATGATTTTTATCTTTTTTTTTTTAAATTGCTATAGTTTTCACGGACACACAGGAAATGGAACTTCTGGAGTATGTATTTCACATGGACAATTTATTTTATGGTCTCACAAAATCGGATTTTTTAATGCTTGTTTACCAATATGCACAAGTCAACAAGATTTCCCATCCGTTCAAAAATCAAACTGCTGGCATCAATTGGTACACAGGGTTTAAAAATAGACATCCAGACCTTACTTTGCGCCGTCCAGAGCCAACATCTATAGCGCGCGCTAGAAGTTTTAATAGGCCTCAAGCCGATCGATTTTATGACTTCCTTGAAGAACAAATCGACAAGCACAGTATTGATGCCACTCGCATTTACAATGTGGATGAGACCGGCATTCAAACAACGAGTAATAAACCGCCTAGGATACTAACTAAATCAGGAAAGAAGCAAGTCGGCATTATAGCCAGTACAGAAAGAGGAAAGCTAACTACAGTGGTATGCTGTTGCAATGCAGCTGGATCTTACATTCCTCCATTTATGATCTTTGGCCGCAAACGAATGGATGGGGCTCCACCTGGAACAGCAGCCACATGTACGGATAACGGATGGATCAATGGGCCAACATTTGTAGAATGGTTACGGCACTTTATTAATGTAACCAGACCGACTCCAGAAAATAAAATTCTGCTAGTGATGGACAATCACGAAAGTCATAAATACCTCGATGCATTGGGAGTTAGCGACAAAAAGTAATGTGATATTTATTTTCGACTGCCCCTATTTTTTTTGCTGTGAAAAAGTTTAAAAATTATCTATCGTAGTTTTTATTGAAATATTGGTGCAAGTCTATTGTCAAATATCTGGAGTAACGTATGGAAAGGTAAGTTAAGCGTTTTTTTTTATGTTTTTGTACTAGTTTTTTTTTTATGTTTTTTGGTTACACCTCAGTATCTAATATAATTTTTTTTTATTGTAGGAGTGTTTCAATATCGAGATGAATGAGGAACCAATAGAGGCATTATTGAACGATAGCGATTTTGACTTCTCTGGAGATGATGACGACGACGAGTTACCTCCAGATGACATTAGAGGTCTTCAGCACCCGTTGGAATCTGAGGAAGATGAAGAGGAGGGGCCATCTGAACAACATTCGGAAGAGGTAATTCAAAGTACATCAAGGTTGTTTTAGCGTACTAAAGAGATGTCATGCCGAGGTCCAGATATAGCGGATGACGAATTACTTTCCCAGGGCACTTCAGAAGCAAATACTCTGTATACTTTTTTTTAATATCTGGGGCAAGATTTTTGGGATTCAGTAACTGAGCAAACGAACTTGTATTCGGCACAAAAGCGTAATCATCGGTCATTAAATACAAATTCTATTGAATTGATCCGTTTCTCCGGTGTACTACTGATGATGGGTTCTGAAATATCCTCAGGGCAAGCTCTATTGGAATAGAGATCTCCACGCATAGACACGTTATTAGGGATGCCATGACCCGGGATAGATTTTTTGAGTAATTGAATACTTACTTGAAATTTAATGATGTTAAACACCTCCAGGTGAAACATGTGATTGGTGTTTTGAAAACTGTATTATTAACACAAAAGAGAGGCATAATAGAAATTTACTTCTATTTGTATGTGACTTGGGAAGTATCTCCACCTTACAGCAGTTTACAGGAAAACAACTGAAGACTTTGGTGTTCTGAGTGAGATTACCGGCTAACTTCAGCAGTATTTGCTGCAGTAGTAGTGGGGGTGACAATACACAAAATATTTATAATCATTTTGACGAGCTCGGTGGCACAGTGGTGAAATGCATTGTTACGCTACTTTGACACCACAGTTGTGAGTTTGATTATTTATTTATTTATTACACCAGTTTACATAAACATTTTATAAAAGCAATATTAATGCATTTTATAAACCACTGAGGTTTGACACAAATGCAATGATATCACTACATCAAGACACAGTCATGTAATTATTACCTACAATGTAAAATAAGAATAGTATAGAATAGTGCATACTTGACTACCACAATGAGATTCATCGGTGACCGGGCAAGTACGAGTATGTTCGAAGACATATATTAGGATATAAGTGAGTAACATAAATAATACATACACATACAATAAGCAACTAAGTATACGGTAAATATGAATTATAATTCAATTAAGATTTATTTTATTGCAGGTAATAACAATAATCATGTAGTATAATTAGTTTGTTTTCAAGTTCTTAAGTGAAATTGAATTGTTTTGACTACTTAAATTGTCTAAAAAGTACTCTTTTAATTTATATTTTATATTATTCCTAACAAGATTTTTGTTTAAATCAGGTGGTAGTTTATTAACCCTTCGAAACCCGTGTGGTCATATATGACCGCGAAATGTATGGGAAAAGGTATATAACGGGTTCTGAAGGCTAGCCTTTAGAAGAATTTTTTGGGCAGGAAAAAAGATATGGTCTGGAGTACCCTCATCAATACCACACTCACACAGAGAGCTATCCCTCACCCTGATTTTTGCCAGAAACGTGTTTGTGCAAACATGGGTAGCATTTGTGGAAGATTTCGCTCCTAAATTTTGTCTGGCAGATCATGCTGACGATGTACAAAAGTGGCAGATTTTGGCAGATTTAAAAGATTCCAAGAGAATTCACATTACCAATGTAGTTAGTGTAGTTAATTTCAATGAAGTTATCTTTTTAAAAGTAACTTTTTAAAAGTATATACCTTTTCCCATACATTTCGCGGTCATATATGACCACATGGGTTTCGAAGGGTTAATAAAGCGTGGTACAATGTAACGCGTCGTTCTCTGGTGATTCCTCGCACACTTCACACATAAGTCCATTTGTGTGCATGAACATGTCTGTTTACCTTGGTCTGGGTGTTTAGAGGTAGGGCGCATCAAAGCAGCCCATCTGGGGAAGTTCCTTCACCTCACAGAAAAACTGCAGCCAAAGAACAACTCCATGGAGAATTGTGTTCCTGCATGGTCACCAGTAAGCTTCTAAGAAGTTGCTGTGTTAACAGCAGAGGTGGCATCGCGCAAGTAATACTTAATGTCATATTTAAACAAGTGTTTTTAGACTGCAGTAACCGCTTTACATCAGGTGAGTTGTATGCCTCCCGAAGTAGTATAAAAGAAAGTACTTTTTGTATTGATTAGCTGGCACTGATTATCATTGTAATTTAAAATTTGTTCGCCACAGGACAGGCAGTGCCTAGTGTGGGTCCAATGGAAATCCTATGACCTTCGGGTAAATAATGTTTTTCACAAATGATCACAAATAATTAATTTTATGTTCAATTAGCATTATTATTGTCATTATTTTTTAGTGTAATTAGAGTACTTTTCTCTTTTTTTAAAAAATGATAACTGTTGAAAACATTATTAAATAAACTTATTACTTATCTATGGTAACAACTTCACGTACTGCCAGACAGAGTAGTCTGTGATAAAGTTCCATCGGTAGTCTTTGGGCATGGAACTCTAAAAACAAAGAGACAATCTTTGTTTTGTTTTCAACCACTGCTACATCCGCATCACATTGTTTTTATTTGCAATTGCGATTTTAATGAGTTTTTAATAATATGAAGGTACTTTTAAGCCTTTGAATAACACTACTAAATTATATAAAATAAACTGGCGAGTCGCCACGTGTGATTAATAAAATAAATTGGGAATTTTTCATAGTACCTACCTCCTTTCAGGCCGAGATTCATCTTACCTTCACGTTAAAATAAAGAAAAACAATAGTGTGAGGACCGACGTAAATAGCAAGCGCAGATGCTGGAAACAAATGGTAAAATACTGAATTATTACTTACTACCAGTCCAAAACAATCCACGAACATATCTGAGTACACTTCAATCTGGCCAAGCCATTCGTATTCTACATTTAGTAGACGACATTTCTTTGTATTTCCGCAACAACGACACAATCCAGAATCTATTACAGGTTTATTTTTGTTGCTGGTGCTCATTGTCTAATTAATAAAACGAATTATGAGACTTTTACATTAAAGAATGAATAGAAACAATTTTAGAAAACTTACAGAAATTACATGAAATCGTATGAAATTGAAAGAAAACAGCAGTGTGACTAGAATTTACTTGTCGAATCTACCATAACGAAGGGAGATAATCTACCAAATCGCACAAAATGTCAAATAACAAGGCGACTGAAAGCGTGGGAAACATCGGCAGTGTGACTTAAATTAAAGGTTTGTATCCTTTAATTTGAAATTTAAATGTTCGTTGGTGAGGAAGAACGGTCCAAAATCGTTCCAATTAGAAAAAAAAACATATGGGAAAACGTATGGCCGGCCACTCTGCAGTGCAGAGTCTGCACTGCACTCCCATCAACAGAAAAAGTAACAGCACTCGTCGCTAGATGTCGTACAGGGTTCCATATATTTAAAAAAAATTAAAAATAAAATATTTAAATATTTTTTAATTTAAAAAAATATCAGCTCTGCCTACACAGCTTGCTGTTATTTACTAGTAGTTGCTCAGTAAAAGAATCATAGGATGTAAGTTTACATGTCTATTTAGACAAAATTAGGTATCTGAATTAAGTACGAATTACAAGAGAACAAAAGAAAAATGATCTCCCACACATTTACGCTAGTTTGGAAATGTGAGTGATGGCAACACCGGTCGATTTCTTGTTTTCAAAAAATAATTTAAGTGAAAATGATCAGTTAATCAGAAAAATGACTTGCTTACCTATGAAAAGTAATCCCTTGGCTTTTTTTAATTGTACCACTATGGTTCCGACTGCTCTTCACTACGCACAACGGCATTATTATTATTTTGCGACAAGGTGTCGGTGCGTAATGGCGGGCGGTAGACTTACTATGGTGTGAATGTGTGCGTGTCGGCTCGTACGTATAGCGACTAACTTACTATGGAGGTGCTTCAGTGTTTAGTTCGGGAGACAGTGTCTGCTTTTTTTATTACGTCTATGTTGCAAGCTTTACAGAATGCAATGTCCTGGTCAACCTTAGCCCTCGATAACCACAGGAAGAAAGCAATGGATCTTGCTCCCACTCGGGTCGATAAGCACACTTGTATTTTCTTTTCATAATTAATGTTTCATTACACACAACCACACACAAACACAAACACACCAAACGAGAATGTGAAGATTAGAAACCAAATCCATCGAGGAGTTAAGAATATGAACACTATTCTTACAGTTCATAATCATATGACCAACTTGTTTAAAAAAGAATAAGCGAGAAATCTCCGTATAAACTGACATGAAACAGAAGTTGCCAGTTCGATAAAATCATTTGTTATCTAATTATATTTTACAGATTTTCCAATAGGTATAAAATATAATTACTTTTAAAAAGATAACTTCATTGAAAAGTCAAGTTAGGTAATGTGAATTCTCTTGGAATCTTTTAAATCTGCCAAAATCTGCCACTTTTGTACATCGTCAGCATGATCTGCCAGACAAAATTTAGGAGCGAAATCTTCCACAAATGCTACCCATGTTTGCACAAACACGTTTCTGGCAAAAATCAGGGTGAGGGATAGCTCTCTGTGTGAGTGTGATCTGGATGAGGGTACTCCAGACCATATCTTTTTTTCCTGCCCAAAAAATTCTTCCCCTCTCTATTACTTATTCCCTTCCTCTATTCCCCGTCCTATCAACTTTAAATCCCTCCTTACATTTGTTAACTGCCCCTCCGTTGTATATACTTTGTGTGCGTTTATTAACACTAATAACATTAAATTGTAATGTGTATGTCTTATAATCATACTAATACTTGTTTGTGATGTCAGTGTATGTATGTCTATTGTTTCAGGCATGTAGTCGGAGCGTCACAGTGTCTACACCACTTGCTTAACTATTTAATATAGTGTACACTCACAAAGCCACTTCTTAGCAGAGTCACATACTAAGAGTAGTCACATACTCAGTTAAATTATGAACTGAAATATGAAAGCGTTGACTTTGGCGAGAATGCCAGGATTGCCATAAAGAAGAATAATAATAATTCCACAAATGGTCACACTGCCGATGTTTCCCACGCTTTCAGTCGCCTTGTTATTTGACATTTTGTACGATTTGGTAGATTATCTCCCTTCGTTATGGTAGATTCGACAAGTAAATTCTAGTCACACTGCTGTTTTCTTTCAATTTCATGTAATTTCTGTAAGTTTTCTAAAATTGTTTCTATTCATTCTTTAATGTAAAAGTCTCATAATTCGTTTTATTAATTAGACAATGAGCACCAGCAACAAAAATAAACCTGTAATAGATTCTGGATTGTGTCGTTGTTGCGGAAATACAAAGAAATGTCGTCTACTAAATGTAGAATACGAATGGCTTGGCCAGATTGAAGTGTACTCAGATATGTTCGTGGATTGTTTTGGACTGGTAGTAAGTAATAATTCAGTATTTTACCATTTGTTTCCAGCATCTGCGCTTGCTATTTAAATATTTTATTTTTAATTTTTTTTAAATATATGGAACCCTGTACGACATCTAGCGACGAGTGCTGTTACTTTTTCTGTTGATGGGAGTGCAGTGCAGACTCTGCACTGCAGAGTGGCCGGCCATACGTTTTCCCATATGTTTTTTTTTCTAATTGGAACGATTTTGGACCGTTCTTCCTCACCAACGAACATTTAAATTTCAAATTAAAGGATACAAAACTACAATATGTTAGCTATTAGTGTGTCGATTTTGGAGTTTCTCACTATTACCGTCTAAACGCTAGCTGGATGACATCAGTCTACCCCAAACGACAATTTGGAGGGTAATGTGGCACCGCTGGCTATCGCAGCTCTGCCAATTATTCATACCTTTAATATTTTTTAGATTTCCATCGTCAAACGATGCATGGAAGAATGATTGGGTACAAATCATAAGAGAGTCCAGAAAAGAAAGCGGCTTGATTCTATCTAGATCCAGTGTAATATGCAGTATTTAAATATACATTTTGAAGAGTGGTGGCCGTTTTCTGTGAGGTGGAGGTACTTCCCCAGTCAGGCTAACGTGCCCTACCTCTTTCGCCAGAGCCTCGTCTGGTCATTAAAGTTGGTGTATTTGTTTAGGCATTTTTAGTAAAACGGAACCCTATTACTGAGGCTCCGCTGTCCGTCCGTCCGTCCGTCCGTCTGTCACCAGGCTGTATCTCATGAACGGTGATAGTTACACAGTTGAAATTTTCACAGATGATGTATTTCTATTGCCGCTATAACAACAAATACTATAAAATATAATAAAATAAATATTTAAGGGGGCTCCCATACAACAAACGTATTTTTTTTTTTTGCATTTTTTATAGATAATTGTGCGGAACCCTTCGTGCGCGAGTCCCACTCGCACTTGGCCGATTTTTTATTTCAAACAAGTATGCATCTGTTTGTCCTACATAATAAATGGAATATGTAATGTTATATTTCATGCGTTTAATTTATTTTCATCAATACTTATTTTAAACAACACAAGTTACAAATCAACGGTCCATAAAATTCGAGTTTCAAAGACAGTAAAAGAAATAAAAAATTGTACGAATCATATAATTTTTATTTCTTTTTAGTTAATGAAATGGGAAATTTTCTTCCATCTAGCAACCCACTTGACACTCACACATAGTTACATGCCGCCATTGTGGTGCTTCAGTTGTTTCTCAGCGAGATTCCGTCTGTATTTTTTATTACGTCTATGTGTGTATAGCATTAATAGTTAAAAAAAAAAATAGAATAGACAAACGATACTTTTATCTGTTTCAATTATTTATTTTTGTCTATTATTTATTTATAATGTATTGGGAGAGTTATACTAACTAAAGTAAAAAAGAGAACGTAAAACACGAAAACTACAACAGTAACCGGCACTTTAAAGTTAACCTCAAATCTACATAAATGTGACACTTGTTTGTTATGAATGAATATAGTTTCAAATGATCGGCAAACTTCGCTCCATGTCAGTTTCATTCGGTTTTCGAACTCGAGTCGGAAAGAATTTTACTCGAGTAGGTTAGAGTTAAGCTCAACTCGAGTTGACTCGAGTTAGTTACTCGAGTCGATCATCACTATGATATGGCTTCTTCCCGCGCTTTTGACGAGTGACATTGTTGTTTTACTTGAAATTTTTACAATTCAGTATAAAATTAGTTTTGTGTGACAATTTCGATAGTATTTTGTAACATAAATGCTAGTGCAGTTATACAGTAATGATAAAACTCAAATATACCTAACACGTTTATGCACTTTTTGGAAGACGTGAATAAGTTCATCAAGAAAACCTTGTAAAATTCCTATCGTTTTACGGGTGGTATTTAAACTGGGTTGATTGGGTCGAAGTACCCTTCCCAAGTATTTTTTGAGCACGGTTCCTGAAGCTGGAACATAGAATTAAGATTTTCAAATGGTTCTAAACTGATGACTTGGCTGTATGGGCTAGATCCCTTTGCCTTTCACCTCGGGATAAAAAGAACCAAAAAAAAAAAACAATGTTTACAATATTTTATATTTTTTTATTGTGTTTATTCCAAGTTAATTATCAAATAAAATACGAACTATGTTATAGCATAACTTTTTATTGTAATTAAATAGTTTAGCGTGAAAAATGAGTGTTAAGAAGGGCAAAGGCCCGATATTCGATCCAGGTTTGTGCCGCTGTTGTGGTACTATGAAAAAGTGTCGTTTACTAAATGTTGAATATGAATGTTTAGGCCAGAAAGAAGTCTACATGAACATGATTATAGATTGTTTTGGACTACTGGTATGTAGTTTTATCTTCTATCTTATACTTATATGTAGTTATTAATTTTAATTTGCTTTTTTCTCATAATGGTTGAAGTACCATATGTGCTTACCATTCCATGTCGCATGCATGAAATTATGTTTTTAATGAATTTGATTGTAGCAAAATTTTGGCGAGGCAGTCTATATATATCTTCATGCCAAGTCCCTTGCTGGGTAGGCAGAGAAATTCAAACTCTGATTCTGTCCTTACACACCTCACTCTCTTTAACATTAATAGCGGAAGGAATTTTGAATAAGGACCCACGATTTTAGGGGTTAAGGGGGGAAAGGGGGAGGGTGGGCCACCCCCCGATACCACTCCCCGCCCCCTCGGAAGTACATAGTTTTTGAGATATAAATTTTTGAAAATTTGTCTAACCTAACCTCAAAATGTATGAGAAAGTCATTTTAGGAGCAATTTGAATTACATTATCTTGTATGGCATTGGATAGGCACAGTTGTTATGATCACAAGCTAACTCTAACCTAACCCAATATCTTTTTATATGGGACACCCTAACCAAGTTAATAACTCAGAATACAGAATAAACCAGAAACTGCGAACACGCCCTAAACTGAAGCCATACAAACTACTCTCAATGAGAGTAGTTTGACATTTGGATGACTAGTCTATATTTGGCCACCGTGTCTCTTACGCGTAAAAAAATCTCGACAGTTTTTATTAAATAATGCCATCTTGTGCGGTTCCCACCTGCAAGAATGCAGTTAGAAGCATAAAAAAACAAGATGGGATCACATTTCATGTGTAACTAGCGCATTTACATCTCATTTTATTTAAAAAATATCTTTTACTTGTTGATACTGCTAAACAATTTGGGCGAGTCCATTTTGTTCATGTTGCCAGTTTTACTGGTTATTTTCCCTACTTTATTTTTTATAAAGTTGACATTGATGAAATAATTAATAAATTCATGTTAAGTAATAAAAATTTGTTTGATTAATATAAAATATGTAAATACATTTATTTAATTTTAAGGTATTTACGATATGAGCCTATGTTTACATTATTTGAGATCTTTTAACATAAATATTGCCTGAAATAAATAATAATTATTGACTTAATAATAATGATTGAAATATTATTAACTAATGTTTTTGGTATATAGTCTGCATATTATTATGTGAAATTGTGTAAATAGTAGTTTTTTTTACAAAAATGTATTGTGTAAAACTATTCTAATTATTATATGTGGAATTTCAGGTTCCCACTGATGAAATTATAAAAGCAAAGAGCAAGACTTCTTCATTTGTCGGAACGTAAAAATATATTGATTACCTCAGAATCAAAATGGCAATATTATAAAAAAATTGTACAATAAAATGTACCTAAATAGAGACATATTTTTTGTAAATTACTTGTGTTTTATTTTACTAAAGCGTTTGTTATGCATAACAGTATATTAATACAACACCTTTAATATTAATATAACACCTTTAATATTAATATAACACCTTTAATATTAATATAACACCTTTAATATTAATATAACACTTGTAATTTTCCCTAAAAGAGGCGAACTCTCACTAAGCTAGCAACACTGTACGGGTGGGAAGTAAGGGGATTGCGAATTGTTTCTGGACACAGCGGACGGCATGTATTATCGGCGGTAGGCTCCTTCTGGTTTATTCTGTATTCTGAACTAAGTAACCAAAAATATTGTCTCAACTGCGCGGCTATAAGATGACTGATGAGTGACGTTTGTTTGTTGACGGACGACCACGAATGTTACAAAATGGCCGCCGTCGCCGCCGATTTGCTGTACAAATGCATTTTTCTGTTCTGTACAAATGCATTTTTTATTGTCATCAATCATCATGAAATGTATTTTTCACTAGATACTCATCTGTAATTTCATAATAGTAACCATCTAAAATATTTAAAAACCTCTTTATTTAAATAATAATGAACGAAAAAAATGTTTATCATTTGAAGTTATCACATAATAAGATAACAAAACGCAATACACGTCGCTGACAAGATGTCAACCATCAAAACGTCAAAAATATGTACAAAATTATTGAATTTTCAAATCGTGACTTTAAAAAAAGTAGAGGTTTCCGAAGTGTAGAATTTTGTAAATATGCTTAGAAAAATACAATCTTTCGAATAGTAATCATTTGAAACAGTAACTCATGGGTCCTTATTCTAAATGTGAGACTTAATAGCTCTTCTCATGCATGTTAGGTTTATACTGGGTTTATAGTTAGAGGCTCCTTTGCTTGGCAGAGTGCATGCAGATAAGTAGGCTTTAGTGCCAATGATGATGATAAAAGTATTTTATCGTTCATAAATGAGTTTAAGAGAGGTAGGGTGCATCAAAGTGGCCGACTTTCTGTCTGTCGATCTGGGGAAGTACCTCCACCTTCCAGAAAACTGCAGCCAAATAACAAGTCCCCAGAGATTTGTTGTATTCCTGTGTGAGTGAGGTCACCACTAAGCTTTTAGAGAGAGAGAGAAGGCGTCATGCAAGTGATACTTAATGTATTACAAGCGTTCATAGGCTACGGTAACCGCTTTACATCAGGTGGGCAATATGCTTGTATGTCTTCCAACGTTGTATAAAAAAAAAGAACCTTTATGGTTGTAAATAAGAATAATAGCTGCATTATATTAACACATTCGGCTCCGTTATATACCTGTTGCCATAACGCGCAAGGTATGATCAAACCGCTCGGAGCTTGACGGGTTAAGCAGTTACCGTAGTCAATACAGGCTTGTTAACTTACTACTTGCTATTTTTTTTTTTTAGTGAGGCAGACAAGTTTCTTGCGCTAATTATTTGAGAGGTATAGGATCAAAAACAGCTAAATCCATGCTGGTTAATTTTGTAAGCCTTAAATCGGAAACTTTAATGATTTTTATTATGATTAGGATACCATTTAGTGTAAGTTAGAATTTAGTAAAATCCCACTCTAAACCAATTTTGTAAGCTTCAAATCAAAAACAGCTAAATCCTACATGGTTGGAAACAAAAACAGCTTAAATCGCAACTGACCACAAGTCTGTGCATGTGAGTCTCCGATTTTCATTTAAATTGAAATGCTTTTTGGCCTATTTTGGTTCTAAAAAGTAGGAAAAATTTTTGATCGGGGCGCACGATTTGTAAAGGGATGGGGAGGGGGGACGGGGGGAGGAGGGCTACCCCCTGGTACCACTCCCACACAAAGGAAACATATAGTTTTAAAGTTATTAATCAGGCTGTATCTCATGAACCGTGATAGTTAGAGAGTTGAAATTTTCACAGATGATGTATTTCTGTTGCCGCTATAACAACAAATACTAAAAAATAGAATAAATTAAATATTTAAGGGGGCTCCCATACAACAAACGTGATTTTTTTGACGTTTTTATAGATAATGGTACGGAACCCTTAGTGCGCGACTCCGACTCGCACTTGGCCGATTTTTTTTCTTATTATTAACTAGCTATCCACCCCGGCTTCGCAGGGGTGATCCGATCGCCACCAAACTTCACACGACCACCCGCTGGGCTAATTTCAAGATTCCCTGAAAATTTTATCAAAATCACGCCTGTCGTTTTCAAATCCATAAAGGACATATAGACAAACATTCATTTTTAGGGTTCCGTACCCAAAGGGTAAAACGGAACCCTATTACTGAGACTTCGCTGTCCGTCCGTCCGTCCGTCTGTCACCAGGCTGTATCTCACGAACCGTGATAGTTAGACAGTTGAAATTTTCACAGATGATGTATTTCTGTTGCCGCTATAAAAACAAATACTAAAAAATAGAATAACATAAATATTTAAGGGGGCTCCCATACATCAAACGTGATTTTTTTGCTCGATTTTGCTCGATATTGATAACGGCAACAGGAAGACGCTTGAAATATTCACAGAATATTAAGTTATATATTCACTTTAAGAATAAATAATTAAATTTAAAAAAAAAAACAAATATTTAAGGGGGGCTCCCATAGAACAAACGTGATTTTTTTGCCATTTTTATAGATAGTGGTACCCTTCGTGCGCGAGTCCGACTCGCACTTGGCCGATTTTTTATATATATAGAACTTATTGTTAATTTTTAAGATTCCATAGTGAACAGGGAACCGTTATAGTTTCGCCATGTCCGTCTGTCTGCCCGTCCGTCTGTCCGCGGCCTAGCTTGACACTAGAAAGTAGTTTCGCGTGCAATACATATTAACTATACTGACAAAGTGGTAGAATAAACTTGCACTTGGCTGGTTTTAAAGGAACTGTGTTGGTCATCATTGCTTTGGACATCACTAGTCATGTGATGTCATCATAATGGAATTGGAATCACAAGCTATATTGGAAGCTATATTCTTTATAGCAATTAAAGACAGTTAAATACTACAGATGGAATCAAAGGCAGCTAACTGTTTTAAAAATCACTGAAAAAATGCCATATAACTATCGTAAATATCATTGTACAGTTGTTCAATTGTTAAATTTAGCAAAAATCTTCCAAATACAGATCATATTTTCACAGTGCTGCCACTATTAAATACATACAATGTTTTTTCCGTTTTCTACCTAAACTACCTGTGCAGATTTAGATGTTTTCATTTCCTTACACCTCATTTATTTATTAATAGCATAGTATAAACAAATAAGTAGGATATCTTCGAAGATACGCATCGCATTCGGTTTGTATCCTGCGCGCCCGTACGTATGCGTCGTCGCACGCACACACTGTCAAAATTTATCGGCTGCTGAAGGTACTCGGCGCCAGACTGCCAGTCGTGGCTACGCCGTGCCTAATAGCGCCCGCCCCCTACGCACGCACCGCCGCTTCGCTCCCGCTCGTAATAATTTGTATTTGTACCTACCTACTTTTACTACAAATTCGTAAAGATGGCTAAAAAGTAAAAAAAAAATTGTATCAAATGTGTAATTTTGTTGTAAAAATTACAAATTTCCTACAGAAAAAAGTACTTTTAATGCCTATCATTTTAGGCTACTGTAAAAATATTAAATTTCCGAATATAAAGATTATAATTTTGATAAGTGTAGTAAATGAAAAAGTAAAAAATAGTTTAGGGATAAAAAAATAATGGGTGCGTGTACTTATGTACGCGCGTGAGAAGTTATACTTCTCTGGCATCATTAAATAACAAAACCCTGGAGGGATGTTGTGTTCATGCAAGTGAGTGACGTTACCACCTCACAGGCAACTGCAGCCAATTAACAATTCCCAGGAAGGTTGTTGTGTTCATGCAAGTGAGTGACGTTACTACTTCACGGAAAACTGCAGTCATATAACAATTCCCTGGAGGGATGTTGTGCTCATCTTAGTGACGTCACGAGTAAGCTCCTAAGGAGTTGCCGTGTTAGCGGCAGAGGTGGCAATACGCGAGGCATACTTAATGTATTGCAAGCGTAAACAGCTACCGTGACCACTTTAAATTGGGCGAATCGTATGCTTGTTTGTTCACGCGAGTGAGTGACGTTAACACCTCACAGAAATCTGCAGCCAAATAACAATTCCCTGGACAGTTGTTGTGTTCAGGCGAGTGAGTAACGTTACATGACGTTATATGGCTGCAGTTTTCCGTGAGGTAATAACGTCACTCACTTGCATGAACACAATAACCTTTCAATAGTCAGCTCCTGGTCTATGTTAAAAAATAATAAAGAAAAACTTTGTATTCAAGATCCCTGATGATTCACCTACAGGGGAAAATTGTTTTGTATATAGATAGACTATGCATTTTTGACAATTGTATAAACTATAAGCGACATCCCTACGTGTTTAGGCTATTATCCTTCGCTCGGAGGTCGAGTCGGCCTACTTATTTGATTTTACTATGTTTATAGGGTCATCAACATAAGTACTCCAATAACAATATCAAATTTATTTAAAATAACTTTTTGCACTTACAATATAGGTTGTCCACGGTATGCGGTAATTTTAAAAAGGGGGTTTTAAAGGGGTTTAGAGCATATTCCACCACGCTGCTCAAATGCGGATTGGCAGAGGCCAGTGTTTTCAACCCGCCCGAGAGCCACTGACTTACCTTAACAACTGTCATCTATCGATAACAGCCGGAACCAACGGATTAACGTGCCCTCCGTAGAACGGAGAAATCGCGATAGATAAACCCATCTATAGACAGGCTGCGGTGGTAGTTGCTTAATCTGCGTGTTTGATTAGAATGACACGCGCAACGACGCCATCGATCTCTCTATCTATGAACGCTTGCAATACATTAAATGTCACGGGATTCTACGTCTGCTGCTAACACAGGAACTTCTCAAGAGCTTTCTGGTAACCTCACTCGCTTGTAGGAACATAACAACCTTCTAGGGACTTGTCGTAGTTGTATACTTTTGCTAGGTAGGCCGCTGTGGCTATCACTCTTAAAAACATAAAAGACCTTATTCTAACATGTGCATTAACCCTTCGAAACCCGGGTGGTCGTATACGACCGTAATGTATGGGAAAAATGTATGGGAAAACGTATATAACGGGTTCTGACTGCTCAAAAGAGCTATGAATGTTAAAGAAGCGATTGAAGTGTGTAAAGACCGAGTCTTGTGGCGCTCAGTTCTCTCCGCCTACCCCGCAAGGGACCTGGCGTGAAGATATACATACATACCGTATTCTACAGCAGACGTCTGGTAGGTCTCTTGACGTTGGATAAAATATAATAACATTGCTTAAATATGAATTACATTGTACATTTTGCAGCTGTCACATCTTGATGGGAAGCCGACGGAGAGGCTGGTCTGTGCCACTTGTGTGATGAGGCTGAGAGAGGCCGTCGCCTTCCGGGAGCAGGTGCTGCAGTGTGAGGAGGCCTTCGTCCAAATGAAGAAGTATGATGCAGAAGAGGACGGTATGGCATATTGAGGGCCTAGCACTAAATATTATAAGAGACTTTGTGTACGAAACTGCCCGAAGGCTTTTTTATACCAATAAAGTTTAATTCTCTCTGCGTATCCCGCAAGGGATTTGGCGTGAAGTTATAGATAGACAGATAGAAAGAGCAAGTTGAGGTTACAAGTAAGCTCTTAAGGAGTTGCTGTGTTGGCAGCAGGGGTGCCACCATACTTTAGTGTCATAAATAAATATTGTCAGACAAATAACACAGCACCATCTATCACCAAAGTAAGCGAAGCTTGTGTTATGGCTACTAGACAACTGATAAACATACGTAAGGATTTTGCTCGTCGTGTGTGTTGTTTAACACACGTGGTTGAGTTAAACTCTTTTTTAACTCTGTTCTCCGCTGAGCTTTCTATATTTTGTGTGTTCTTTGTGTGGGTGTTGGTTTTAGTATTCACATAGGGTAAGTGTTTTTTGTTTTTTTCCACAATTTAATCCTTGGGTTCGTAATGGACGAGGACCCCCCTGAAGGGAGACCCCGCCTTTCCGCAGATTGAAACACCGAGTCCTGTACAAAAACAGGAAAATCGCAACAAACGACCAGCTGATGACAGCCCAGACATGGAACACGAGGCCAAAAAAAAGACCCCTCCCTCTAATTCCTCCCAATCGGTGTATACTAGACCTGGATTCGAAGACGAATCTTCTTTCAAATACTCCGATACTGATCCCGGTCCATATGTCGTAGACGTATCGCGTGAAGATATTGACCTCACCACTGGCTCAAACATTAGATCACTGAAGTTTGCACAATTTGTCCATCGTAATAACTTTAAGGGAATTATTGACGGCGGCATTAAGACTATAGGCCGGAAAATATGGCAGTATCCTTCAAAATCGCGGCCGACTCCAATAATTTCTCAACTAATTTCCTATTATCGGCAATGAAATTTACTGCAACAATACCAAAATACCACGTATCACGTATGGGAATTGTGCTAGCTATTCCAATAGATTGAACTTTGGAGGATTTGGTGGATGGCATCACCATGCCACGTGGTTGTTGACCTGTCGTAAAAGCAAGGCAACTAAATATAAAAAAAAGATCAGAAACTGGTGTATCATGGGCTCCCACTCTACCATACCATACTCTACCACAGTAGTGCTGACTTTTCAGGGTCAAACATTATCCCAAAAAATTTACTGCTACCACATGGCAATGGATGTAAATATTTATATGCTCCCCACCATTCAATGTAGAAACTGCTGCAGATTTAGCCATATCCGCACCCAGTGTAGGTCCAAACCCCGGTGCTATAAATGTGCGCATCACCACTCAGGAGACACATGCGACGTGGATGAAGGAAATACTACTTGTTTTCTTTGTCAAAATGGTAAACACTCAGCCATTGACCCCAAGTGCCCAGAACATGGCAGGCAGAAGTCTATGAAAATTATTATGTCAACGGAGAACATCAGCTATACTGAAGCATCACAAAGATATCCAACAAGCAAACGGTATCTATCATATCATATCATATGCTGATATAACCTCCAGCTACTTACCCCAGTCTCAACCCCTATTTACTCCACCTCAGACCCAAAACCTCCCTCCTTACAACCCCGTAAATACTCCTTCACCCCGGCAATCCTATAAAAAAACTGTATTTTACACTCCTTCGCCAAAGCCCTCTCTTGGAAGGTCATATGATCATGAAGTGCACAATTTGATCACTGGATCCCCTAAATCTGTGCAGCCAAACGGTTGTGCCTTTCCAGATAGCCCTACCCCTGCAACAACTTCAAACTACAACTTAATTGAGCTCTTAATATGCTCTCTTAAATATTATTACTAAGTTTAGCGATGCCCTACCGTCCAATGTCACCAGCCTGATACAACATCTGCTGAACGGAAGCTTCTACAGTGGAACTGTAGAAGTATCATACTAAAAAAAGCATGAAATTATTAATCTCTTCAACCAGCTGAAACCTGTCGCCGCTGCCGTTTCGGAGACTCGTTCTCGATTCTCGTTTTCGAGTTTCAGGTTATTCATGTCTCCGAGAAGAGAGACTAATAATAATTTAATTTAATTATCTAAATCAATTTTTTTTGGCCGACGGTCGTGCTGGATGTTCCCTTTTTTTATCCAATTCCTTCTCCTTTACCCAAATTCCTATCCCAGCTCATAGCCCAGACCTTCATGTAGTCGCTGCAAAATGCATAGGCATTTCTCTTATATCTGCATAAATCCCCCATCCTTCCCCCCAAGTAATATCCGAATTAAACTCCATCCTCTCCAACATAACCAATCCAATGATTATGCTAGGTGATTTTAACTGCCGACACACCCTTTGGGGCTCTAACACCAATGATCCTCTGTCAAACTTTTTTTTAGATCTGCTGGATACACATAATCTATGTATATTAAATGATGGCTCTGTCACGCGCAGAGTGCCTCCAGCCCAAAACCTAAGTGCCCCGGACCTTTCTCTAGCTTCCTCCTCCTTAATCCCCATTCTCTCTTGGTCTGTTTGCCCTAATTCTCATGGTAGTGACCATTTCCCTATTGTGGTCTCCATCCAAACCTCCATCACTCCTTCACCTAGACACGAACCCCTTCTTAAATACAAGACTCATAAAGCCGATTGGGAAAAATACTCAAGCTGTTTAGAGGATAAAATATCATCTCTCTCTCTCCTGTAGATGGGAACAACTTCCTTTCCTCCTATGACAAATTTGTTTCATGCATCATATCAGCTGCTGATGAGTCCATTTCACTTAAAAATTCTGTTCGAAGCCGCATATCTTTACCTCCCTGGTGGGACTCTGCACACTCCGATAGTGTAAGGATGAGAAAGGAGGCTGAGAACCTATATGCACAAAATTTGAATATGGATAATTATCTAACATACAAAAATATCTGCGCACGCACAACGAGGCTTCTAGCTGAGAAGAAAAAAATAGGCTGGCGTAAGTTCTGCGAATTCCTATCTCCTAGAACCCCTCCTACCCTAATTTAGAAGAAGATTAAAAGTTTTCGATGTTCCTTCTCTATTCAAAATAAAACGTCTATTGATCCCTCTCCATGGTTGGACGAATTCATTAACAAATTAGCCCCTCCATATGTCCCTAACCGTGACTGCTTCCTTCCCCATTCACCACCATCCTCAAATGATAGCATAAATGACCCTTTTACACTAGCGGAGCTGCATTGTGCCCTCGACCATCTGAAGGATTCTTGCCCCGGCATTGATGGTATCCCATATTCCTTTATTTGCAAAGCCCCTCCCTCCTCAAAAAATATTCTCCTTCAAACCCTAAACCAAATTTTCCTCTCTGGGATTGTCCCAGATATCTTGGTCCTCAGATATTGTTATCCCCATTGAAAGCCTGGAAAGGATCCTTCGGTGTCTTCGCCTTATAGACCTATTGCTCTTCGGTCAGTCATGGTCAAGATCTTGGAACACCTTGTGAAAAACAGAATGGAATGGATTGTAGAACACAGAGTACTCCTAAGTGGAAGCCAGTTCGGATTCAGACGCGGTATGGGAACTAATGACAGCTTGAGTATTTTTACTTCTGAGGTTAGACTGGCCTTCTCGGAAAACCAACATGTGATTGGGGTATTCTTAGATATAGCCTCTGCATACGACAATATCCAGTTTCCAGTGCTCAGGCAGAAAATGCTTCAGCTGAGTATCCCTATGAGACCGGTCAATATAATATGCAAGCTATTTATGTCTCGCTCCATCTGTGTCCGTATCAATGGATCTCTTCTACTGCCCCGGCACGTCCCCTCCTTTATAACATCAACACAGCAGACCTAGACCTATCTAACTATATGTTTGTGAGGGGACTAACTATCTAACTATATGTTTGTGTTGTATTGTTTTAGATCGCTCAGCGGACACTGTTTTTTTTTTTTATATTAGTTCAGCATAGTGGCCCCTTTTTGCCTGATGGTAAGCGAAAGAGGACCCCAAATCGCAACTGCAACTGACAGCATACTACATCCCGCATCCTGTCAGTTGACGCTGCCATGCTGACCCGCAAAATGCTTCTTCACGCTTCGTTTGAAGGATCCCATATTGTAGGAAGGAGGGAACACATGTGCAGGCAAGGCGTTCCACTTTTTGATGGTACGACAAAGATAGGAGTTGCCGAACTTTTTGGTACGCGAAGAGATATTCTCAACCGTGGAACTATGACATCGCAAGCCCGCACGTGTGGTTCTATGACGGAAGGGTGAGGGTGGGATAAGGGAAAACAGTTCTTCAGAGCACTCGCCATGGTAAAGGCGGTAAAATACGCTTAGAGAGCCTATGTCCCTACGGAGTTGAAGAGGTTCTAGGCTTTTGGTGACCTCTTCGTCGTCAATTATGCGGATAGCCCGTCGCTGCAACCTATCGAGAGCCTCAAGAAGATACTGTGCGGAGCCGTCCCAGAGATGCGAGCAATACTCCACGCAGGCCCGAACTTGTGTCCTATAAAGCAGACAAAGTTGGTCCGGCGTGAAGAACCGGCGCACCCTGTTCAGGACTCCGAGCTTTCTTGAGGCTGTTGAGATGAGGCTCTCGATGTAATAACGCTGGTTAAGGTCGCAATGAATACTCATACCCAGCATGTTCAGGCTATCACGCATACTGAGGGAAGCACCCTGAAGACTGGGAGTGGAAAGGAAGGGGGACATTTTTGTTGTAAACGCGCAAACCTGAGTTTTCTCGGCATTAAACTCAACCAGGTTATTGGAACCCCATTTACTAATGAGATCCAAAACCCGATTCAGTTCAACGACAAGACTCTCACGCCTCTCACCGATTTCTGTCCGACCAGCACCAGGCCGACCGAAATATCGCCCATGGACCGTACTGTCATCTGCATAGCAATGAATATTACCAAGTGGCAGCATGTCATTGATATGCAGAAGAAAGAGGGTGGGCGATAGAACGGAGCCCTGTGGGACACCGGCATTCACTGACATGAACCGCGAAGCGCATTCACACCGGTTTGCACCGATCAACAGTCATTTTACGATCAACAGTCATTTTACTGATCAACAATAATTTTACTGATCAACAGTAATTTTACGATCAACAGTCATTTTACTGATCAACAATAATTTTACTGATCAACAGTCATTTTACGATCAACAGTCATTTTACTGATCAACAGTCATTTTACCGGAACGTGTCTTTCTCAACCTCGACATTGGCAAAATCATAGTTAAATTAACAATGATGGAGCCACATTATTTTAAAAAATAGAATGGAAACATACGTAAATACATATTTTTTTGGAAATACTTATGATGCCCAGACGGGCTGCTTTGATGCACCCTACCTCTTAAAACATCCAGACCAAGACAAACAGACATGTTCATGCACACAAATGTTTGCCTTGTGTGGGAATCGAACCCACGAGCGTTGGTGACGCGCTGTCTTTGTCTGAATGTTTTAAGAGGGCGCATCAAAGCAGCAGACGGGCGTCTGGGAAAGTACCACCACCTCACAGAACACCGCGGCCAAATAACGAACTCCCTAGAGGGTGGTTGTGTCCCTGCGTGTGAGTGAGGTCACCCCAGTAAGCTCCCAAGGAGTTGTGTGTAAGCAGCAGAGGAGGCATCGCACGAATGAGAATTAATATATCGCAAGCGTTAATAGGCTACGGTACCCGCTTTACATCAGGTGGGCCGTATGATTGTATGCTCCCGACGTTGCCTAAAAAAAAGAGTCACTCGCGCGATGCGTACTCTGGTGCTAACACTGACGACCTCACTCACACAACATCGTTCCAGCGAGTTGTTGGCTGCGGTTGTCTGTGGAGGTAATTCAGCCATTCAAGGTACTTCACTAGTGGTATAAAAAAACAGGATTGCATTAGGAAAAAAAAGATTCTTTGACCCCAACTTTTAATTTGTGTGTTTCAGATCCAGATGTGCACATGCGGATGGAGGAAGCGCTAGTCGAGTGGGTTCCGAAGGTGGACGTCCAGGTGTTGAAGGTGGTGAAGGTGGAGCCCCAGGATGACAGCGAGGACGTGACGTCCGCCTGCGAGGACGCCCTGGACACGGCGCAAGACTGTAAGTTCCTTTTTATTGGGAAAAATACAATGGAACCCGTTGTCTGCCAGCCCGTCTGTCTGTTTGTCATAGAAAATCTTCTTACCATTTCCTAATCCATTAGGATTGCCGGGGTCCGCTACCTAAGACTAAGCATTTGGTGAAGATACAGATTTTTTATTCAACACCGGGAGTATATATGCATATGGGTATTTTTAAGAGAGGTAGGGCGCGTCAAAGCAGCCCTTCCGGGGAAGTACCTCCACCTCACGGAAAACCGCAGCCAAATAACAACTGCCTAGAGGGTTGTTGTGTTCCTGCGTGTGAGTGAGGTCACCAGTAAGTTCCCAAGGAGTTGCCGTGTAAGCAGCAGAGGCATCGCGCGAGTGATACTTAATATATCGCAAGCGTTAATAGGCTACGGTACGCGCTTTACATCAGCGGGGGCGGTATGCTTGTATGTCTCCCGGCGTAGTATAAAAATAAAAAATAAAAGTTATTCTAACAGACGATGGAGGAATAAAAGAGGAGGCGGCTCCCGAAGAGTGCAACTCGAACGATGACCTGCCGCTCCGGGCGTGCGCCGACAAACTGAGGGCGGAGCCCCCGAACAGTGAACTGAGGAAAAGACAGCTCAACGGAACGGCCCCTCCACTACAACAGATGATCAAACGACAGAGTAAGTCACGATTGACACTGAGCTCCTGAGGAGTTGCTGCGTTAGCAGCAGAGGCATCGCGCGAGTGGTAGTTAATACATATATCACAAGCGTTTATAGACTACGGTGACGGCTTTACACCAGGACCGTATGCTTGCATGCCTCTCGACGTTGTATAACAAAAAAACAATTTTGAAATGTTTTTGCCTTTTTTTCGTGTTTAGAAACGGCTAGGCCGATTTTGAAGGTACTTTTGCTGGCTGATGTTATAAGGAATAAATAATTTTATTTTAGAAAAAGAATTAGGTTTCCGTTGTATACAGAATGCGCGCTTAGACTATTTCAGCTACTTTCACAGCATTATGTCGTATGGTATACTGTTGTGAGGAACGGCGGCTGATATTGAGACAATTTTTAACTTACAAAAAAGAGCTATTCGCTCTATTTATAACATGGGCTCCAGAGAATCCCTCAGGGAACTATTCAAAGGAATAAATATCCTCACTGTTACTTCTCAATATATTTATGAAAACATAATGTATGCCCGTAAAAAATTAAAGTCGTTTTCAAATTTCAGTGAAAAACTTAGAAGTAGAAATAAGTTGTGTATGCCGGTACATCGGCTTGCTAGGACTGGTAGATCTTTTCTTGTAAATTGTATTCGATTTTATAATAAGTTGCCTGAAACAGTTCTGTCCTTTCCTGACAATGTATTCAAAAAACACATTAAAAATACTCTCTGTAGAAGGGTTTATTATAGAATTGATGAATATTTAACTGACAAAGATGTCTGGAAATAATTCAGCACAGACTATCTGTCCTTAATAATCTTTAATTTTACTATTTGATATCATTATTGTACCAATATGCTTATGTAATTCTTTTTTTTGTAATATCTAATTGACAATTTTAAATGAGACCTATATTGGCAAGTTTCTTACGGCATTTCTTCTTCGCCGATGGTAATTTCCGAAATGCTAGTAGATTAAAAATAGTTATACCTTCATCGGACGCCGTCAATTTGGAGTGAGCATCCGACTCACTCTCATTGTCAGCGTCCAAGGCATATTCATACATTTCTTCAAAATATTCACTCCACCGTTCTAACACTTCCTGAGTTTTTGCAAGAATGATACCAGCTTTAGACTTAATCTTGTTCATACTGGACACGAGCGTTGGTGACGCTCTCGTGGGTTTGATTCCCACACAAGGCAAACATTTGTGTGCATGAACATGTCTGTTTGGCTTGGTCTTGATGTTTCAAGAGAAGTAGGGCGCATCAAAGCAGCCCGTCTGGGAAAGTACCTCCACCTCACAGAACACCGCGGCCAAATAACGAACTCCCTAGAGGGTGGTTGTGTCCCTGCGTGTGAGTGAGGTCACCCCAGTAAGCTCCCAAGGAGTTGTGTGTAAGCAGCAGAGGAGGCATCGCACGAATGAGAATTAATATATCGCAAGCGTTAATAGGCTACGGTACCCGCTTTACATCAGGTGGGCCGTATGCTCCCGACGTTGCCTAAAAAAAAGAGTCACTCGCGCGATGCGTACTCTGGTGCTAACACTGACGACCTCACTCACACAACATCGTTCCAGCGAGTTGTTGGCTGCGGTTGTCTGTGGAGGTAATTCAGCCATTCAAGGTACTTCACTAGTGGTATAAAAAAACAGGATTGCATTAGGAAAAAATCGGCCAAGTGCGAGTCGGACTCGCGTACGAAGGGTTCCGTACCATTATCTATAAAACGGCAAAAAAATCACGTTTGTTGTATGGGAGCCCCCTTAAATATTTTTTAGTATTTGTTGTTATAGCGGCAACAGAAATATATCATATGTGAAAATTTCTACTGTCTAACTATCATGGTTCATGAGATACAGCCTGGTGACAGACGGACGGACGGACAGCGGAGCCTCAGTAATAGGGTTCCGTTTTACCCTTTGGGTACGGAACCCTAAAAAAAGATTCTTTGGCCCCAACTTTTAATTTGTGTGTTTCAGATCCAGATGTGCACATGCGGATGCAGGAAGCGCTAGTGGAGGGGGTTCCGAAGATGGAAGTCCAGGTGGTGAAGGTGGAGCCCCAGGATGACAGCGAGGACGTGACGTCCGCCTGCGAGGACGCCCTGGACACGGCGCAAGACTGTAAGTTCCTTTTTATTGGGAAAAAATACAATGGAACCCGTTGTCTGCCAGCCCGTCTGTCTGTTTGTCATAGAAAATCTTCTTACCATTTCCTAATCCATTAGGATTGCCGGGGCCCGCTACCTAAGACTAAGCATTTGGTGAAGATACAGATTTTTTATTCAACACCGGGAGCATATATGCATATGGGTATTTTTAAGAGAGGCAGGGCGCGCCAAAGCAGCCCTTCCGGGGAAGTACCTCCACCTCATGGAAAGCCGCAGCCAAATAACAACAGCCTAGA
This sequence comes from Pyralis farinalis, assembly GCA_947507595.1. Lineage (NCBI taxonomy): Eukaryota > Metazoa > Arthropoda > Insecta > Lepidoptera > Pyralidae > Pyralis > Pyralis farinalis. Next base: position 17,336,525 of record OX382281.1, on the reverse strand, counting down.
GGGTTGTTGTGTTCCTGCGTGTGAGCGAGGTCACCAGTAAGCTCCCAAGGAGTTGCTGTGTAAGCAGCAGAGGAGGCATCGCGCGAGTGATACTTAATATATCGCAAGCGTTAATAGGCTACGGTACACGCTTTACATCGGCGGGGGCCGTATGCTTGTATGTCTCCCGACGTAGTATAAAAATAAAAAATAAAAGTTATTCTAACAGGCGATGGAGGAATTAAAGAGGAGGCGGCTCCCGAAGAGTGCAACTCGAACGATGACCTGCCGCTCCGGGCGTGCGCCGACAAACTGAGGGCGGAGCCCCCGAACAGCGAACTGAGGAAAAGACAGCTCAACGGAACGGCCCCTCCACTGCAACAGATGATCAAACGACAGAGTAAGTCACGGATCGACACTGAGCTCCTGAGGAGTTGCTGCGTCAGCAGCAGAGGCATCGCGCGAGTGGTAGTTAATACATATATCACAAGCGTTTATAGACTACGGTGACGGCTTTACACCAGGACCGTATGCTTGTATGCCTCTCGACGTTGAATAAAAAAAACAATTTTTAAATGTTTTTGCCTTTTTTTGTTTTTCGAAAAGGCTACGCCGATTTTGAAGGTACTTTTACTGGCTAATATTATAAGGAATAACTAATTTTATTTTAGAAAAAAAATTAGGTTTCCGTTGTATACAGAATGCGCGCTTAGTCTATTTCAGCTACTTTCACAGCATTATGTCGTATGGTATACTGTTGTGGGGAACGGCGGCTGATATTGAGACAATTTTTAACTTCCAAAAAAGAGCCATTCGCTCTATTAATTTTAATTTTTCTCGACGTTGTATAGAAAAAAAAACAATTTCTAAATGTTTTTGCCTTTTTTTGTTTTTAGAAACGGCTAGGCCTCAGGGAACTGTTCAAAGGAATAAATATCCTCACTGTTACTTCTCAATATATTTATGAAAACATAATGTATGCCCGTAAAAAATTAAAGTCGTTTTCAAATTTCAGTGAAAAACTTAGAAGTAGAAATAAGTTGTGTATGCCGGTACATCGGCTTGCTAGGACTGGTAGATCTTTTCTTGTAAATTGTATTCGATTTTATAATAAGTTGCCTGAAACAGTTCTGTCCTTTCCTGACAATGTATTCAAAAAACACATTAAAAATACTCTCTGTAGAAGGGCTTATTATAGAATTGATGAATATTTAACTGACAAAGATGTCTGGAAATAATTCAGCACAGACTATCTGTCCTTAATAATCTTTAATTTTACTATTTGATATCATTATTGTACCAATATGCTTATGTAATTCTTTTTTTTGTAATATCTAATTAACAATTTTAAAAGAGACCTATATTGGCAAGTTTCTTACGCCATTTCTTCTTCGCCAATGGTCGTTTCCGAAATGCTAGTAGATTAAAAATAGTTATACCTTCATCGGACGCCGTCAACGTGGAGTAAGCATCAGACTCACTCTCATTGTCAGCGTCCAAGGCATATTCATACATTTCTTCAAAATATTCACTCCACCGTTCTAACACTTCCTGAGTTTTTGCAAGAATGATACCAGCTTTAGACTTAATATTGTCCATACTGGATGCCGACGAACCACTCCGAGACTTCTTTACCTCTCTCCAAAAGAGTTTGGTATTTGCCTCGAAGTTTTTCGTCAGCCTCTCTTCCTCATTCATGATTTGTCTTTCACGCTTCTCTTTCACTAAAGCCTTGGTTTCATTCTTGCATAGACGGTACATTTCTTTCTTCTTCTTCTCTCTCATACTTTCATTTAAGGGCAAAGATGATATATAATCGAGCTATGCTTTCGTCTTTCTTGCTACGGAGGATTCAACCTCCGCATCCCACCAGGCATCTCCTTTCAATGTTTTATGCCTATTTGCGCATCCACATGCTTCTTTTGCACTATCCACCATACTTTGACGAGCTCGGTGGCGCAGTGGTGAAACGCGTTGCTACGCTACTTTGGCACCAACGCTCGTGGGTGCGATTCCCACACGGTACAAACATTTGTGTGCATGAACATGTCTGTTTGTCTTGGTCTAGGTATTTTCTATGTATAATAAGTATGTATTTAAAAAAAAAATGTATTTAACTATGTTTATCAGTTGTCCAGTACCCAAAACACAAGCTTCGCTTGCATTGGGGCTAGTGGGCGCTGTGTCATTTGTCCGACAATATTTATTATTTATTATTATTACTTTCTTTCAGAACTTTCCAGCAATCATCCACATCTGTGTCGGAAAGACTTGCATTTGCAAGTCTTTCCGACACAGATGTACATGCATTCTCCTTACACTTTCATCTTGCAATTTTTCACTCCTTATCCTTTCATGATCTCCGAAAGGGATACGCACTCGCCAATGCTTCCATTTCTTGAAAAGTCCCACAAACCGGCTTACCACCAGGTAGTGGTCCGTTTCAAGAATGGGACCTCTAAAGGCTCTTGTATCCATTATAGTATTTCGGAGACGTCTATCAAATATAATCAAATCAATCACACTTTTTTGGTCATTCCGTCTCCTTACCTTCCTTACGTGTGAATATCCTTGTGACGAAATAAAGTAGGGAAATAAACACAAGGAGGTCTCGTTCCATACATAAATCTAGAATCGACTTACCTGCTTCGTTCACTCTCTTATCTCCATAGGGACCAAGAGCAGCTTCATAGCCGTCTCGCTTGGTCCCAACCCATCAATTCAAATCTCCACACATAATCACTCTTTCATTCCCTTCAGCTAAATCCAGAACATCCCTCACAGACTCCCAAAACTTCTCTAGTTCTTGGGCACACGCTGAGCCCACGGGAGCGTATGCTGCAACCAGAAATACTCGCGTGATGCCCAGTTTTATACGAACCCAGAGAAGTCTAGGCCCTACCAAACAGTAATCTTTCACACCAGAGGCTAAGCGAGAGGAGAGTATGACACCTACACCAGCACTGGCATGATCGTCCCGGTCTACACCAGACCATAGGGCCATCATCCCACCGGGCGGATCATCGGTGTAGCTCCCCTTGCGACTCTGTCACACACAAAGCATCTAAGCGTCTCTCATTCATTACGTCCATCAGCTCATTCATCTTATCACTCAATCCACCTCTCACATGCCACGTGCCTATGCAGCACTCGGCTCTCTTCGACCCGCCGGAATTAGCGCTACGTGGTGGGTGCCGCCCCCCACCGCCGCATGCACCTATTTTCGCACCGACGGGGGCGGATCGGTGCGCGTCTCCTCCGGGGGACGCCCTAACCCGCACATCGGTGCGTTTTCAGGCCAGAATTGCAATCTAATCGATTGGCAGGGGTCGCTAACGAGCGCGCTTCTGGCACATGACCCCCAAAGATTTGTAAATTTAGAAGAAAAAGAAATTTGTAAATTTCTCTCTGCCTACCCCGCAAGGGATTTGGCGTAAAGTTATAGATAGATAGATAGTAATTTGTAGGAGTAGGAAGTTTTGGAATTGAATAGTTAATAGATTCAGGCGTTACTTTGCGAAAGTCAAATCTATATGCAATTTGATCTAACCTGCTTTGCGTGCTTCCGCCACCAATTAGTTCATGCGGCCTAGCGCCGGCCGGCACCCACCCACTACTGTTAGTACTTGGTACATGCCGACGCTGCCATGGCTGCTCCGGTAGTCTCTGCCTCGGCTGCTGCGGTCGTCCGTCATCTGGAACAGAATCCGCATGCCCCCACCACCACCGTCGCTGCCACGACTGGCCTGGTCGTCGCTGCGACACGTGCTTCGCCTCTCCACGAGGCATCATCAGGCGTTGTAGACGTTAATCGTAAGAATAACATGCTACAAGTGACAAATCCATCGCAGTGCCGTCCCTTATATTGAATTGAGGGTGGGGGTGGATGGTGTGAGCGAAAAGATATTTAATAGTGGGGAATGGTTTACGTCAGTCTGTTTGTTCATGAGAGTAATTTTAGAATTTTTATGTTTATTAATTTCTAATTGTTCCCTAATATTTAGTTTTAAACCTTTGTCTATGGTGTGTAAAATTTGATATGTATTAGTGGGGGATAAGTTATGTCCTTTGTCTATAAGATGCTCGGCGAAGTGTGACCTTTCTGGGCGATTGTTTTTATACGCCGATACGTGTTCGTGAAATCGTGTTATAAAGTTACGACCCGTTTGCCCGATATAAACGTGTTCACATTCATCGCAGAACAGCTTATAGACGCCGGATTTTTTATTGGGCGGGATTTTATCTTTAGTGTTACAAAGTGACCTGAGTGAATTATGGGATTTGAGAGCAACATGTATGTTATTTTTTCTAAATATGTGAACTATTTTGTCAGTGATTTTACCCAGGTATGACAAACTCGCAGTGTATTTATTTGTCTAAATATATGGAACCGCGTACAATAGTCTGTTAACGATACTACTCGTCTTTTTACGCAATAATTTATCGATGGTAGATTTGGAATAACAATTTCCTCAAACAAATTCCAAATTAAATAAAATCCACCCTAAAATTAAATTCACTTTAGAAATAGAACAAAATAGTTCACTTCACTTTTTAGATTTAACCATAACTAAAAATCAATCCCTCCATCAATTTTCGATATATCGTAAACCCACTCATACCGATACCACGATTCCCGCGTCATCCAGCCATCCTTGGCAACACAAGCTCGCAGCGTATAAAACTATGATACACCGTTTGATGAGCGTTCCATTAAGTAAGGATAATTACAACAAAGAACTTGATGTAATATATCAGATCGCGAAGTCAAACGGTTATTCCAAATCTACCATCGATAAATTATTGCGTAAAAAGACGAGTAGTATCGTTAACAGACTATTGTACGCGGTTCCATATATTTAGACAAATAAATACACTGCGAGTTTGTCATACCTGGGTAAAATCACTGACAAAATAGTTCACATATTTAGAAAAAATAACATACATGTTGCTCTCAAATCCCATAATTCACTCAGGTCACTTTGTAACACTAAAGATAAAATCCCGCCCAATAAAAAATCCGGCGTCTATAAGCTGTTCTGCGATGAATGTGAACACGTTTATATCGGGCAAACGGGTCGTAACTTTATAACACGATTTCACGAACACGTATCGGCGTATGAAAACAATCGCCCAGAAAGGTCACACTTCGCCGAGCATCTTATAGACAAAGGACATAACTTATCCCCCACTAATACATATCAAATTTTACACACCATAGACAAAGGTTTAAAACTAAATATTAGGGAACAATTAGAAATTAATAAACATAAAAATTCTAAAATTACTCTCATGAACAAACAGACTGACGTAAACCATTCCCCACTATTAAATATCTTTTCGCTCACACCATCCACCCCCACCCTCAATTCAATATAAGGGACGGCACTGCGATGGATTTGTCACTTGTAGCATGTTATTCTTATGATTAACGTCTACAACGCCTGATGATGCCTCGTGGAGAGGCGAAACACGTGTCGCAGCGACGACCAGGCCAGTCGTGGCAGCGACGGTGGTGGTGGGGGCATGCGGATTCTGTTCCAGATGACGGACGACCGCAGCAGCCGAGGCAGAGACTACCGGAGCAGCCATGGCAGCGTCGGCATGTACCAAGTACTAACAGTAGTGGGTGGGTGCCGGCCGGCGCTAGGCCGCATGAACTAATTGGTGGCGGAAGCACGCAAAACAGGTTAGATCAAATTGCATTTTGGAATTGACTTCCCCTCTTGGCAAAGTGAGAGATAGCAATATGACAAATAAGGCATTTAAAACCTTAGTCGAGTGAAGTTCAACTGCCGTGCACCACGGATTATCAAATATCTGACACTATTGGGACCTAAACTGTGAGTTGTTACCTTACACATAGATGTCAATAATATAGATTGCAGAACCGCCTAAACCCCTGGTAATTCTCTCTTGTTGCCACCAAATCAGAATAGTATACTACCCCGGATGTGACACGCAAGGAATTTAACATATCGTCCCGCTCCCGACGCCAGAGATCACACTCCATAGAACATGATGTGCTGTTTGCTCAAATTCATGATTTGTCGTAGAACACTCACATAAAGGCGATGACACAAGTCCAAATGAAAAGAGCTTCGCCCTAAAGTTTCCATGCCCTGTTAAAAATTGCGCAACAGGATGATCGACTTCTAACCACTCTTTACTTAATCTGTCTCGCACTGATTGAAAGAACAGATACAAATGGCGTCTTTAGTAGAAGTTCCTATCTTTCTTGCCATTCCGACAGTAAAGTTTCAAATACCTCGTCAATTGGTTTGAACAATCTCAGTATTTTGTCAATAGTCAGGGTGTATGTTTTTAGAGGTGTAGTACATTGAAGCGCGTCGTTGAATTTCTAAATCAACTGGTAATACGCGTGCCAGCACTAGTAGTGCCTCGGTGCTCACAGCTCTATACGATATACATAAGAATATTAAAGCGAGCTGCTGACTTCGCAGCAACTTACGACGCGCACCTATGGTAGCCCTATCAGCCCATGCAGGTAAACCGTACGTAATACATCCTAAATATGTGGCGGTGTAAATAATTTTTAACGGTTCAAAAGTTAAGCCCCACGTCGAGGTGGAAATTCGAGTTAACGCATAAAAGTTCTTTTTGGCTTTTCTCCAACCTGCTTTATGTGTTCAATGTAATTAAAACCTTTGTCTAATAGTAATCCCAAGTAACAAACCGAGTTTTTATTTGCAACTGATACTCCATTGAAGTGGAATCTCGGCGGAACCTGCAAATTTCCCTTAAGCAAGAGCTGATAAGTTTTGTGCGAAATCGAGTCGGTTACATAACCCCGGTCTGAAATGAGGCCAAGGCAAGTAATGGCTAGTTTTTCTATACTTGATCTGGAATTAGCTTTTATTAATAAGAGGCCGTCATCGGCGTAGCCAGTTAACGAACACCCTTCCGGTAAGGGTAGGCTAAGAAAGTCATCAAAACCGATATTCCAAAGATACGGTCCTAACACGGAACCCTGAGGACAGCCCCGCGTAAACACCTTCGAAGCAGCATAATGGCCAAATGTTAATTTAGTTGTACTATTAAAAAAGTACGATCGAATAAGGGAGTATATGTTGCTATGGCAACCTCTCGCCTTTAGTTTCAGCAACGACAATTGGCCACCAAGCGTTATCGAAGGCACCTGAAATGTCTAAGAAAATACCTACAACGTATTTACTAACCGAGAGTTCCACAATTTTACGCACTGCAAGTGCCGCATCAACAGTAGACTTGCCGATGGTAAAGCCGAATTGATTTTTATGAAATTGAGGGCCACCGGGCAACAAACGTGGTACAATTAAACGTTCAAGTAATTTACCCAACGATGGCAGTAGGGTCATCGGCGTAGCCAGTTAACGAACACCCTTCCGGTAAGGGTAGGCTAAGAAAGTCATCAAAACCGATATTCCAAAGATACGGTCCTAACACGGAACCCTGAGGACAGCCCCGCGTAAACACCTTCGAAGCAGCATAATGGCCAAATGTTAATTTAGTTGTACTATTAAAAAAGTACGATCGAATAAGGGAGTATATGTTGCTATGGCAACCTCTCGCCTTTAGTTTCAGCAACGACAATTGGCCACCAAGCGTTATCGAAGGCACCTGAAATGTCTAAGAAAATACCTACAACGTATTTACTAACCGAGAGTTCCACAATTTTACGCACTGCAAGTGCCGCATCAACAGTAGACTTGCCGATGGTAAAGCCGAATTGATTTTTATGAAATTGAGGGCCACCGGGCAACAAACGTGGTACAATTAAACGTTCAAGTAATTTACCCAACGATGGCAGTAGGGTAATAGGGCGATAAGACTTCGGATCGTCGGGTTGCTTATCACCGCTTTTTGGTATTATCTTTATAACACCGCAACGCAAAACGCTAGGAAAGTTGCCTTCGACAATTAGGTTTAATACCTTTAAAATAGGTTCCGCGGCTACTTTACAAGCTTCCTTGATCATTTTGTTTGAGATTTTATCATCACCAGAAGCTTTATTTGTTGGTAATGCTTTTACAACATGTAGAAATTCGTCCATTGACACCACAGTTGACATTGGAGTGGCAGGGCACAGATCTACCGCGGCCCTCACCTCGCGATGGTAGTCACTATCATTATCAGGGCAATCATCCGGAATTAAAGCTTGCAAAAGTGCATCAGTAGTCTCCTCTATACCGAGGGTGTGGGTATTATCAAGTTTAATATTAGAAGCAAAGGCCTGATCAATGCGCCTATTTGCCTTAAATTTGTGATACGCAATGATGATGTTAGAAATAGAGTTGGTCTGAAAGAGAGCGTCGGTGTTAAAATAAGAAGAGGCATGCTCCGTTCGTTCGGACATGCAGAAAGAATGCAAGATGAAAGAATGACGAAGCAGATATACAATGCAAAAGTGGAAGGATGTAGGAGCCGGGGAAGGCCAAGACTTACCTACCATGACCAAATTGGTCGTGTTCTATCAGAAGGTGATGTCAGGAGCCCTAGAAACCGGCGAGCGTGCATGAGAAGAGCAATGAATGTTAAAGAAACGAGTGAGATATGTAAGGATCGAGTCACGTGGCGCTCGGTTCTCTCTGCCTACCCCGCAAGGGATTTGGCGTGAAGTTATAGATAGAGTTTTAGCAAGTTACCCTTAGATTTTTCGACGGCGGCGCGATAGTGAGATCTAGCAATACGCAAGTTACTCAGAGCTGTTTGGTATGGCTCTCATTCGATTTTACGTTTTCTTAATTTAGAGATCTTACGTCGGGCACAGCGGAGACTCCTACGCAGCCTGACAAGCGTATCGTTCCACCAGTCACAACGTCTCTTATTTACTAGTAAATAACAGCAAGCTGTGTAGGCAGAGCTGATATTTTTTAAATTTAAAAAATATTTCAATATTTTATTTTTATTTTTTTTTAAATATATGGAACCCTGTACGACATCTAGCGACGAGTGCTGTTACTTTTTCTGTTGATGGGAGTGCAGTGCAGACTCTGCACTGCAGAGTGTCCGGCCATACGTTTTCCCATATGTTTTTTTTCTAATTGGAACGATTTTGGACCGTTCTTCCTCACCAACGAACATTTAAATTTCAAATTAAAGGATACAAAACTACAATATGTTAGCTATTAGTGTGTCGATTTTGGAGTTTCTCACTATTACCTTCTAAACGCTAGCTGGATGACATCAGTCTACCCCAAACGGCAATTTTGAGGGTAATGTGGCTCCGCTGGCTATCGCAGCTCTGCCAACTATAGCTTTTCGGCCCATAATAGCGTCGGCACAATATGTGAATGTATCAGACATAATTTGAACACTTTCTGTGACTATAAGTTCAGCACGAGTGAAACTGAATTATTAACAAATGATAGCGGATCATTGTGCACCGTGAACCAAGTAGGCACTTTATTTATTTGATTTCTCAAACTTTTCTAACGATGCCGGGACACGAAGTTTCTTGTCTATCGTAACAAATAAACGATATTCTTTCTCCCATTGAAGTTCGCGCATATAAAAAAGAAACACCTTATATAATGGTTCCTTTTACAAAACTTCTTAACTTTATTCTGTTTTCTAATCCATCAGTATTGGCGGGGTCCGCTACCTAAGCCTAAGGATTAAACGAATATATAGATTTTAACATGGAGCGGCTGCCGTCAGACCTCCATAATCCAGAGGGAAAACCAGACCTTTCTTATGTTAGGTCACACATCTTTCCATAATATAATTTCTTGGACGTGCGTGTTTCCTCACGATGTTTTCCTTCACCGGCGAGCGAGTGATGATTACAAATATGTAACATTGGAAACACGAATTTAGTGACACATAAGTGTCATCCCTGGTGGTGCATATGTCTGTAGACTACGGCGATTGTTTACCATCAGGCAGGCCGTAGCTTGTTTGTGACCTTAGCGGTAAAAAACATTCCAGGTTCTAACCAGAGAACACTTGGTTGATAGGTCATTTTTTTTCTTTTCAGAACTGCCAATGTCAAAAGTACAACAGATGATGCGCGAAAGGGACCCAACGTACACGACAGAGACGAATATACTGACCATAGTGGAATTCTCTTACGTGTGCCCTTTCAAATGTAGACACAATCACTTGCTGTGCTATTACTGCGGCCGTAACTTCACGGATCCAACAATGCTGAGACAGCACACGGAGAACGCGCATCACCCGAAGAAATTCAAAGTTACCGAACGCAAAAACATGATAAAAGTCGATTTAACCCGAATCGATTGTCGATTATGCCCAATCGTTATCAACAATCTGGAGGAATTCAAAAAGCACATAGCGACTGTACACAGCAAGAAGTATTACTTCGATCACAAAGATTTAGTGTTGCCATTTCGTTTGACGAAAGAGGAAATGAAGTGTGCCATATGCGATATGATATTCCCGTATTTCCACGCATTGAATACGCATATGAACAAACACTATATCAATTACGTATGTGAGACATGCGGTTTAGGGTTTGTCGGTAAAGGGAGGTTCGTTATGCATCAGCAGAGGCACGAGGATGGTGATTTCCCGTGCGAAACTTGTGGGAAAATCTTCAAGGGGCAGTATAATAGAGATTTGCACATTGATCGCGTTCACAAGAAGCGCGGGAGGGTCTATTGTCCAAAGTGTGATATAAGGCTGATGTCTTACCCTCAGAAGTTGAAGCATTTGGTGGAGGTCCACGGGGAGGAGTCTCCCAGCTTCCCTTGCAACATGTGCGATAAGGTCTGCGAGACGAGACGGACTTTGACGATACACCGGCGAAAGGATCATTTGAAGGATTACAGGTGAGTGGTTGTTAACGGAGAGCTCAAATGGCGTCGTTGCGCGTGTCATCACTCAGTCGTGAATGACGCGACTTTGACACCAACGCTCGTGGGTTCGATTCCCGCACAAGACAAACATTTGTGTGCATGAACATGTACGTTTGTTTTGGCCTGGATGTGTTTAAGAGAGGTATGGCGCATCAAAGCAGCCCAGAGAAATTACTGGGTACTGTGACGAAACAGCCTTAGGTCACAAGTTTGGCAGCGCGCGAGTAACATCCCCATGGTGTTGCGAACGCGAATAGACTGCGGTTACCATCTAATGCGGACCGCATGCTTGTTTGCCAATCTAGTTGTATAAAAGAAATCTATACTGTTATATTTTTTAAGAGAGGCAGTATTATAACAATGCTGTAACACGTTACAGGTACGAGAGGCAGTATTATAACAATCCTGTAATACGTTACAGGTACGATAGGCAGTATTATAACAATCCTGTAATACGTTACAGGTACGATAGGCAGTATTATAACAATCCTGTAATACGTTACAGGTACGATAGGCAGTATTATAACAATCCTGTAATACGTTACAGGTACGAATGTGGGTGTTGCGAACAGAAGTTCTTCACTCAGTTCGGCCTCGACAACCACATGCCGACGCACACCAAGGAACGGAACTTCAAGTGTAAAGTGTGTCAGAAATCCTACACAAGACTCAAGACGCTCAAAGCTCACATGAGGATACACACCAACGATAGGAGATATAAGTGAGTAGGAGGCTATTAACTAACAAAGATTCTGCATAAAATTGTTTACTAATATCTTCAGTAGATGCAGGTGAGTTTGAGAGCGTAAAGTGACAAAGATTCTGCAAATAATTGGTTACTAATATCATTATAAGATGCTGGTGAATAGAGGTACATGAACTCCCAAAGATTCTTGATTCAAGTAGTCACTAATATCATAAGTAGATACTGGTGAATTGGAGGCCGTAACCTGACAAAGATTCTTGATACAAATGGTTAACATTAATAAACTTGCCAGTAAGCTCCGCTCTGCCGCATATGCAGTTACGAGAATTAGACAATTGACGGATGTGGCTACTGATCGTTTAGTCTATTTGAGCTACTTTCACAGCATTTTGTCATATGGTATACTGTTGTTGGGAAGAGCGGTTGATATTGAAACTATTTTTATATTACATTTATCCGCTCTATTTATAATATTGGCTACAGGGAATCACTTAGAGAACTATTTAAAGAATTAAATATCCTCACATTTACATTTATGAGAACATGTACACTCGTAAAAATATAAAGTCGTTATCAAAATGTACTGAATATCCTAGAAGCAGGAATAAATTGCGTATGTCAGTACATTGGCTTGCTGGGACGAGTAGATCTTTTGTTGTAAATTGTATTCGATTCTATAATAAATTACCTGAAACAGTTCTGTCCCTGTCTGACAATATGTTCAAAAGGCACATCAAAAAAACTCTATGTAAGACGGGTCATTTCAGAATCGATGAATATCTTGGCTGACAGAGATTTCTGGATATGATTCAGCACATGTATTAATATATCATTAACTGTACAATTTATCACCATTATACACTATCATAAATTTATTGTGATATAAATTGACGATTTGAAAAGAGACCCTATATTGCCAAGTTCCTTTTGGCATTTCTTCTTCGCTAATAACCATTTTTGTGCTAGTAGATTAAAAAAAATCAAAATTAATAAGTCTAAGCATACGCAATCTATTCCTGCTTCTAAGATATTCACTACATTTTGAAAACGTCTTTATATTTTTACGAGCATACATTATGTTCTCATAAATGTACTGAGAGGTAACCGTTATTTCTTTGAATAGTTCTCTAAGTGATTCCCTGGCGCCCATGTTGTAAATAGATCGGATGGATCTCTTTTGTAATAAAAATAGTTTTAATATCAGCCGCTTTTCCCCACAACAGTACACGAAATAATGCTGTGAAAGTAGCTGATATAGACAACAGTAGCCACAATCGTCAATTCTCTGGTTCGCCTAACTGCATATGCGGTAGAGCTGAGTTTACTGGCAAGTTTGTTTAAGTGGGGGTCCCACTGCAATTTTGACTCTATTGTGATTTCAAAAATACAGTATCATTAATAAATTCTAGTACATTATTGTCAATGAGAACGTGTGTTGACGAAGCCACATTTGGTAGACTAACTTTTATACATTTGGTTTTAGTTGAATTTAATGAAACTTTACCTGTGAATCAATTTATAATAGCAGATAGTACACTATTTCCTTTGTCAATATTTTCGCACCGGCAAGCAACATTAAAAATAAAGAAATATCATCGGCAAACAGTAGTAAATCCGCCATTTTGTGCACCATGTAGCACGATCACCTGAGGCACCCCAATATTAACATTACTGTCTTTAGATTTGACACCATCTATGTCAATAATCTTATATAACTATATTTGTTTGCATACATAAATATATATATAGCGTGCATGAAAAGAGCTATGAATGTTAAAGAAGCGAGTGAGGTGTGTAACGATCACGTCTTTTGGCGGCGCTCGGTTCTGTCTGCCTACCCCGCAAGAGACATGGCGTGAAGATATACATAAATATATTTTTATTTCAGATGTCACATATGCGGTCACGCGTTCATGCAAAACTGCAAATTGAAAGTGCACATGAAGAGGCAACATCCGCAGTACGGATAAGCATACAGACAAATGTACCATTCAAATATTTTTATATATGCCTCCATAATAACTATAAACTGAATCACCTATTGTATACACGGTGTTCTGACTATACAGAATGTTGTAACACCATTTGTATACAGGGGGTGCGGCTATACACAATGTTGAAATACCGTTTGTATACAGGATGTGCCACTATACAGAATGTGCCACTATACAGAATGTTTGCAAATTTGAAAGGCTCTCCCGACGTTGTCAAAAAAATATAGATGTTTTTTTTGTGTATGATCAGATTTGGATTACTCCCTTATGAGTAGATTTGATGAAGACATGGAGATGATTTGGTGATATACTAATTCATTATGTTTAATTTAAATAAATAAAAAAAAAGTAGAAACCATCTTCACTGTATTCGATGTCAGACAGTATAAATAAAAATAAATTCCATATAAATTGCAGAGCGCCATCTATCCTCAAAATCAAAACTGATATACATATATACACACACACACACATATATAAATATATATATATATATGAGAGAGAGAGATTAATTATATATACATACACTAGCAGATGAAACAGCCGTTGTTATAAATGGTTTTTTTTTGGAATTTAGCTTCTATTTGGTCTAATTGTGAATCTAAACCAATCAGGATCCCACTCAAACACATTCAAAAAATTTCATCGAATTCGGTACAGCCGTTTAGGAGCAATGTCTCACATACCTACGCACATTCAAATAATTATGAACGTAATGTATTTATTAAATTAATAAGGGCCGACTTCTGTGCAGATGGTTCCACTTTTTTTTATTAAAAAGTTTTTATTATAAAAAGTTTGCAACGCTTTAAAAATTTCGCGTTATTTGGACTACTCCTCATTTTTTGGACTAGCTATGCAAACGTCCATAGACTATAATAGCTTCACATCAGGCGGTTCGTATGCTTTAAACCTGTATACATTATACTTCATTCAAATTACGAAACCCCATAAGGACTTTGTTCATACATACTCTGCAATGACATGACATGACATGTACAAAATAAATAAAGTCTGTTCATTATAGTGAATCACTATTTGAAAAATTGTGAAAGTTATTTGAGTATGTTACATTAAATCGACATATTTTTTTTGGATGGAATGGAGTGTAATCACATTGTTTTAAAATTCACATGATCTTAAAATAGTTTATAGATTCGTTTGTTACACCACGGAATTCAGATTTACAAGCAATTAATATATACTACTTTATGTGCTTACGCCATCAGTTAGTTCATGCGAACTAACGGGCCGGCCTCCACCAACTGCCGTTAGATATACGCACAAAAAGTAATATACAAATCGAAGTGTACTTAATACTAAAAAGACCGGTCCAAAAGTCACGAATGATTCAACAATATTTTATTTTTCATATTCTCTAAAAGTCACGTACTGAAAATGTCACATTTGTGTCATATGGCTTTGTGTATAAGTTGACATAAATTGTTAAGTATGTATAAAACAGTTATTACATACAAACAAACAAAAATCTTATTTCAGTACTTATGCTTCTACGTATATCATAACGCCAAGTAGGCAGAGACAACCGAACGCCATGATACTCTTTTCTTATGGCTATATTCCTTACAGTTAAAGGTATAATGTTTTGAATATTCCAAGTGACATTGTCGTAACGTGTCATTTTCAGAATGTGTCACTATCAGAAGGTTGATTCTACTAAAAAAAAGCGTCAATAATAGTGTTAGAAATACATAATTTATATATGGTAACATCAAATAATATATTAGCATTGTTTAATGTTATAAGGTTGTCATAACTGCACCTGTTTGTTAAATGTGTCTTGTCTATGTTATTAGATCTTTCTATTCGTTCATTACACGCTGCTACTGAAACACGTTGTTTTAATAGGTTATGGGCCCAGAACGCTCAGTGAATTTTCATCAGTATTTTTAATCAGATTGTGAGTGAAACTAAATAAATAATAATAACAGAATTGCTAAAAATAGTGTTTTGTAAATTTAAAGAAAAATGACTTCCAACGGTTTCTTAACCAACGTTCCAAAGTTAAAAGGGCGCGAAAACTACCACGAGTGGGCGTTTGCAGCGGAGAATCTGCTAGTTCTGGAGGGCACCGCTAATTTTATCAAGCAGGAAGGTGTTCAACAAGCAGCCGCAGAGGATGCAAAAGCGAAAGCTAAGTTAATTTTAACAATCGACCCATCGCTCTATGTTCACGTCAAGAATGCATCAAGCACAAAGAGTTTATGGCAGAAACTAAAGACTATGTTCGATGATTCAGGTTTCTCTCGAAGAATAACCTTGTTGAGGAATTTAATATCGATTCGTCTCGATAATTGCGATACTATGACAAGTTATATTACGCAAATAATGGAAACAGCTCACAAATTATCGGGAACAGGTTTCTTAGTGAACGACCAGTGGATCGGGTGCCTAATGTTGGCAGGTTTACCGGATAAATACTTCCCAATGATAATGGCTATCGAACATTCTGGGATCGCCATTAGTGCAGACGTAGTGAAGACAAAGTTAATTGACCTTGCCGTTGATGAGGTCACAGAGGCAGGGAGCGCTTTTTTGAGCAGAGGGCGGCACCATCGCAAATATAATTGTAAAGTTGGCAGCAACGCTAAGTATGGCAGCTCAAATCATAATGGCGGCGGTTTGTCAGTATCGACATCGGCGAAGAAAACAAATATAAAATGTTATCGTTGTAAGCAGTTTGGCCATTATAAATCGCAGTGTAAACAAAATGATCAGCAGCCAGTGAATAGAACTAATGCTTTTTCTGCTGTTTTCTTGAGTGGAAAGTATAGTAAACAGGACTTTTATTTGGATAGCGGTGCAAGTGTTCACATGACGCCTGACGTAAACATGATACAAAATGCATCATATTCACCGAGTATCAAGGAGATTATGGCAGCAAATAAAAATGCCATGCCAGTATTGTGTACGGGTGATGTGCATATCATAACAGTCACTCCAAGTTGCAAGTATGAGATTACTTTGAAAGACGTTTTGTGTATCCCTAACCTCACAACTAACTTGATTTCTGTTAGTCAACTTATCAAGAATGGAAACAATGTGGAGTTTAAAGGGAAGTGTTGCTATATTTACAATAATAAAAACTGTTTGGTGGCAGTAGCGAACGAAGAAGATGGTGTTTATAAGCTGGCCATGGAACATAAACAATGTTTGTTCACATCTTCTACAGCAGTTAGCAGTGAAGTTTGGCACAGGAGATTGGGCCACTTGAATATAAACGACCAGGATAAAATGGAAGGTGGAGCAGTCACGGGGATATCTTACACAGATAAGTCAGTGATCAACAAGAATACATGTACAGTATGTTGTGAGGGGAAGCAGTCGCGCTTGCCATTTAGTCACACTGGTACAAGGAGTAGCGAACCACTGGATGTAATCCATGCTGATGTCTGCGGGCCAATGGAAGCAACTTCGATCGGTGGATCCAGGTATTTCCTCATTTTTGTTGATGACTTTACCCGTATGGCCTTTGTTTATTTTCTTAAAAAGAAAAATGAAGTTTTTCAGTACTTCAAGGAGTTTAAAAGTATGGTAGAAAATAAACAAGACAGAAAGATCAAAATATTCAGGACAGATAATGGCTTAGAGTTTTGTAACTATGATGTTGAAAATTACTTAAAACAGTTTGGTATTATTCATCAGAAAACTAATGTTTATACACCAGAACAAAATGGCATGAGTGAAAGAATCAATAGAACAATTGTTGAAAGAGCTCGCTGTTTATTATTTGATGCAGGATTAGATAAGAGGTTTTGGGCAGAGGCAACAAATACTGCTGTCTATCTTAGGAACAGGTCTGTTGCATCAGGATTAAAAAATAAAACTCCGTATGAGCTCTGGACAAATATAAAACCAGATTTAAGTCATGTCCGAATTTTTGGCAGTCAGGTCATGGTGCATGTGCCAAAAGAGAAACGGCTTAAGTGGGACACTAAGTCGAAGAAACATATTTTAGTTGGATATTCTGAAAACGTGAAAGGTTACCGTGTGTATGATCCAATCAAGAATTGTATTACAACTAGTAGAGATGTAATTATCCATGAAAATATAGAAAGAAACTGCACAAATGAAGCAGCTGTGTCAGTTTCAGTTGGGGTTAATGAACCAGAAAAGTCAGATTGTCACGATGTGATAGAAATAAAAGATGAATCTACTTCAAGTCCCTCGCATGTAAGCACATCTAAGCTAGAGTGTCTTGGCACAGTGTCTGAATCTGGGGAAGATGAAGAAGAGTATGAGGAGCTGGAGCGATTACCTTTAGTATCAAATATGAGAGCGCAACGAATGAGGAAGCAGCCAGAGCGTTTTGGTTTTTCAAACCTATGTACAACGTCAAGTCCAGATGTCCTAAGTGATCCAGTTAGTGTCCAAGAAGTTTTGAATAGCCCAGATAGAGACAAGTGGATAGAGGCAATGAAGGACGAGCTGCAGGCATTTGAAGAAAATGATGCCTGGGTTCCTGTGAGTGAATTACCTCCTGATAAAACATTAGTGCAGTGCAAGTGGGTATTTAAAAGAAAAATTAATAGTGATAACAGTGTACGTTACAGAGCACGTTTGGTGGCTAAAGGCTTTACGCAGAGGCCTGGTATTGATTATGACGAGACTTTTTTCACCTGTTGTCCGACATTCTACATTGAAATTATTATTTGCACTGACTGTTCAATTAAATTTAAATGTTACTCATTTAGATGTAAAAACAGCTTTTTTAAATGGTTTACTTAAAGAGGATATTTACATGCTTCAACCTGATATTTATTGTGATTTAAAAAGGAATAAGGTAATTGTTAAATTGAATAAAGCCATTTATGGTTTGAAGCAATCTTCTAGATCTTGGTATGAAAGAATAGAGCAATGCTTATGCGAGCTATGTTTCAAAAAGAGTTGTATAGAGCCTTGCGTTTTTACAAAAATGAACAATGTGGTTAAAATAGTTATTGCTTTGTATGTTGATGACTTCTTTATTTTTTCAAGTAATCAAGAAGAGACTGAAAAGTTAATTTCAGTACTTAGTTCTAAATTTAAGATAAAAAATTTGGGTCAGGTTCAACAATGTTTAGGAATGAGAGTTAAAATTGATAAAGAGTCTAATATTATTACTTTGGACCAGGAGCAGTATATAGATCAGTTACTGGAGAAATTTATTATGTTAGAATGTAAAGTTGCTAGTACTCCAATGGAAAGTAAATTAAATGTTACTAGGTCTCAATCCTGTGATCAAAGAATTCCATATCAACAATTGATAGGAAGTTTAATGTATTTATCTGTTCTTACAAGACCTGATATATCTTATAGTGTTAGTTTTCTAAGTCAATTCAATAAATGTTACACAAAAGTTCATTGGTATTATGCAAAAAGAATACTTAGATATCTTAAGAAAACTAAGAAGTTTTGCTTAAAGTATGTAAAGGAAACAGCTGAACTTGTTGGATATGTTGATGCCGATTGGGCGAGTAATACGGTAGATCGTAAATCATATACAGGCTATTGTTTTGTAATGTCAGGCTCAGCTATTTCCTGGGAAAGTAGAAAACAGAGGACTGTAGCATTGTCAAGTATGGAATCTGAATATATGGCTATAGCCGAGGCATGCAAGGAGGCTATATATTTGAGGTCTTTGTTATGTGAACTTACTGGTAGTCTGTGTACTGTGTTGTTATATAATGATAGTCAGAGTGCACAAAAGTTGGTGGCAAATTATGTGTGCAGTAGAAGGAGTAAACACATAGATATTAGACATCATTTTGTTAAAGATGCAATTATTAATAATATTATTAATTTGGAATATTTGCCAACAGCTGATATGCCTGCTGATATTCTGACTAAGGCTTTGAGTCCCATCAGGCACAATAAATGTATTAAGGGTCTGGGGGTTAGTCAGATGGATATAGATAGTTAGTTTAAATGAAAGATTGTTATATTTGTGAAAGATTTGGTTTATTTGATGTAGTTGGGGTGTTAGAAATACATAATTTATATATGGTAACATCAAATAATATATTAGCATTGTTTAATGTTATAAGGTTGTCATAACTGCACCTGTTTGTTAAATGTGTCTTGTCTATGTTATTAGATCTTTCTATTCGTTCATTACACGCTGCTACTGAAACACGTTGTTTTAATAAATAGAATGTATCATTGTCTGAACATGTAGTATGCTGGAACCAAAAAAAACTCGCGAAATCCTCAGTTTTCCAGCGAAGTCTTGGACCTACTTAATCATAATCTTTCACACCAGAGGCCACACGTTCCATGTGCTGATACGTTCTTTTATTGACACTTTTGACAATGCCAGTCAAAAGTGTCAGTAATAAAAAGTATCATTGTCAGAGCATGTTGGCATTGTCGGAACGTGTCAATGTCAGAAACTATGACAATTTTTTTTTACTATGTAAAAATGTATTAATGCTAGAAACGTAGAAAATAACTTTATAATTACGTGTGAATTTTATAAACTTAAGAAATTAGTTTTTTTGTATGATAATATTTGTACGGGCCCCTTCGATACGACCCGTACACTTTCGTAAACGAATGTTGTAAAATAATAGTATGTAGGTACTGGCGGGCTTGTTCTT
Source organism: Pyralis farinalis (assembly GCA_947507595.1). Taxonomy (NCBI): domain Eukaryota; kingdom Metazoa; phylum Arthropoda; class Insecta; order Lepidoptera; family Pyralidae; genus Pyralis; species Pyralis farinalis. The sequence goes on along the minus strand of OX382281.1, from coordinate 17,316,427 downwards.
CGACCTCCGGTTATAAGTCACAGGTAACGGGTTGGTGCAGAATGAAACGCCTGGTGTCGTCTGAGAAGTATGGAGCCGTAGGTACTTCCTTCCAGGTCTGGACTGGCTTGGCTTCAAGGTGACTTGGCTGGCTATTCCACTGTGTGTGAGCGCTGAGTGTAGCGGACGACTGGTACCGTTCACCGTTTTTTTTTTTTTTTTTTTTGACCTGACTATGTAGTTAGCCCCGAGTGGGCTGTCACTACGTCACCGGACTAGAGAGGCGGGCGTGAGGCGCCACAGCCTAGAAAACAAACTTAAACGACAGCCTAAGGGCCCCCGAGAGGGGTCGGACCTCGGCTCAGGACGTCGCTGGAGAATCAAATCGAACACGCGGGTTCGTGCCTGAAGGGCCTGTCGGAGAGAGTGTATCGCGCAGAAGTCCTTACTCTTCGCGCCCGGAGCCGCCGAGCGCGGTGTGTGTCTGGAGTGTTGGGGTTGGAGGGGGAGAGGTAGGGGGCGTTCGCAACAGTAATGCGATCATCGGGATCAAAGAGTGAATTTCGCGGTCTGCGCCGGAACCCCCGGGCGTCGATCCGCGGGGTGTAATTGACAGCGCGGGCTATCAATGGGTTGAGGTGTTGGGAGGCAGTTTCGAAGTAGCGTCTAGACGCTTTCTTCATGAAACTAATGATGGAAGGGAGTTCAAGGTCGAGATGGAGATCTGCGACCCTGAGATAGTGAGGGGCGGCGGTTGCAATACGGGCAAACCGGTTTTGGATAATCTGGAGCTTAGCCAGATGGCAGCGCGCAGCGTGTGCGAATACTACGCTGGCGTGAGAACGGGGCGGATGCTGGCTTTGTAGAGTGTACACTTATTTCTAAGTGACATTCTACGATTCCTGAATATCGGAGCGAGCCGGCCTAGGTAGAACGCGGCTTTGTTCCTAACAGCGGTGATGTGAGGTCCAAACGTCATTCTGGAGTCTAGGATGACACCTAGGTATTTGGCCTTCTCGACCCATGGGATGGGTCGGCCGAACAATGAGATGGGGCGCACGGTCCTATGTTGGGAATCGGGTCTCGTAAGACCTTGTGGATCCCGAGAAAAGAACACTGCGACACTTTTCTCCGGATTCACCTCGATTCACCTCGATTCGCCAACGTCGGAACCATTCGCCTAGAGCGTTAGCCGCTCTCTGGAGCCTATCCGATATGTTGGATTTGGCTCGTTCGGAAGTGTAAAGTGCCGTATCATCGGCGAAGAGGGCTAGCTCCACGAAGGGAGTCTTGGGGACATCGTTGGTGTACAACGTGTATAGGATAGAACCGAGCACGAGCCCTGAGGGACCCCGGCTCGGATAGGATGCGGAACCGTTCACCGCTCTGTGGCCCATATTTATACCCCCGCTGTGGGAGCGAGAGGTACAAGTGTGGGAAAGAGACAGCTATAGCCAAAATCGCCCAGACCTGGAGACATTACCTGAACGTGCTTGCTTTATTTGTGTCAAAAATGTTTCTAAGTTGTTCTATTTTTCCATACATTCGACCCTTTTTCATACAAGCTCATAAAAACTTTTGCTAAAAGTTATTGCTAAACCTATGGGTCTGTTAAGTTTTTACATATGAAAGTTTTAATTATAAACTTACAACTAAGATCATAGGTACATCTATTCACTATTGAGCTGTTGCCGCCACTAATCAAACGTTTATGACTTTATTATATACTTGGCTTGCAACAGCTCGTACCTATATACTAACGTAGAATGCAAAACATGTAAACTTATCTCTAACAAACTAAGTACATATGTAAAACTGTGTAAAACCTATTCTATTCATTTATATAAACAACTTATAAAGAAACAACTATAACTATTAACTATTACAATGTGCCTTACTATACTACGCGCGACGGTTATTTATTTATTTACATAGTTGTCGCGAACAATATTGGTTTTACAAATCGATCGGATCGAAATATTTATTTGTATTATAATTTATTTTTAATTTAATTAAACCAGAATTTACTACAAGGATGGTAATTATTTCTTCTTCTTCGTACTGTTATACCATTTGTGACTTCGATATTGCACATATAATGGATGGGTTGGGACCAAGCGATACAGCTATGAAGCTGTTCTTGGTCTGTATGGAGATAAGAGAGTGAACGAAGCAGGTAAGTCAATACTAGATTTATGTATGGGATGAAACCTCCTCGTGTCGAATACTTTATTTCATCATAAGGATAGTCACACGTATACATGGACAAGGAATGACCAAAAAAGTGTGATTGATTTGATTTTAATAGATAAACGTCTCCGAAATGTTCTAATGGATACAAGAGCCTTTAGAGGCCCCACTCTTGCGACGGACCACTACCTGGTGGTAAGCCGGTTTGTGGGCCTTTTTAGGAAGTGGAGGCATTGGCGAGTGCGTATCCCTTTCGGAGATCATGAAAGAACAATGAGCGAAAAATTGCAAGATGAAAGTGTAAGGAGAATGTATGTGCATCTAGTAAGTGAGAGATTGTTGGAAAGTTTTGAAAGAAAGTATGGTGGATAGTGCAAAAGAAGCTTGTGGATGCGCAAAGAGACGTAAAACAGCGAAAGGAGATGCCTGGTGGGATGCGGAGGTTGAATCCTCCGTAGCAAGAAAGAGGAAAGCGTGCCTGGATTACGTATCATCTTTGCCCTTAAATGAAAATATGAGAGAAAGGAAGAAAGAAATGTACCGTCTATGCAAGAATGAAACCAAGGCTTTAGTGAAAGAAAAGCGTGAAAGACAAATTATGAATGAGGAAGAGAGGCTGACGAAAAACTTCGAGGTAAATACCAAACTCTTTTGGAGAGAGGTAAAGAAGTCTCAGAGTGGTTCGTCGGCATCTAGAAAACTTTATCTTATCCAGATAAAGTCTAAAGCTGGTGTCATTCTTGCGAACACTCAGGAATTGTTAGAACGGTGGAGTGAATATTTTGAAGAAATGTATGAGTATGCCTTGGACGCTGACAATGAGAGTGAGTCGGATGCTTACTCCACGTTGACGGCGTCCGACGAAGGCATAACTATGGATGAGATCGTATGGTCGATACGAAGCTTGAAAAATGGAAAATCAGCAGCAATTGATGTGATCACAGCTGAGATGATCAAGTTAGGTGGCACTTACGATCGGGACGCCTTCTGGTACTTATGCAACCTATGCTGGAGAACTGGAAGGGTCCCAATGGACTGGAGAATCCGTAAGGGTACCATTGACGAATGGGACAGGAGATACAAATCGGGAACAACAGTTTCGACGACGAAACTGTTCTTCCCGAGTGCGGCGGAGGCGTACGGCATCGTGGGCAAAATGGTGCCGTCGAGCATCACCACGCAGGTCCTCTCGGGGCATGGTGGGTTCTCCGCGTACTTGTACAGGTTCAAGTGCGCGGATGGCCCATTTTTAAATACTGCGTCAGTCTAGCCACGGCTACTATAGATCGGAATAAGCAGAGCAGCTCCACCTAGGACTAATATTGTATGCCTCGGCTATACTCAGTATAGTCGATGGTATCGCGGTGGTTAGGTGGAGCTGTGAAGCTCACTGTCGCCCGTGTCTGGACTGACGTAGTATAGGGAGGGAAAATTGGAAATAGTCATAAAAGTTTTACCGGCGTTCTAAAATGGGCCAAATCAAAAAAAATCTTGAAAACAGAACTGAAAGATGATGAATGAAAGAGGAATTGTGGTATGAAAGAGAATGTGATGGATGAACGTGTATATTGTATTGTGTAATTTGATTAATAATAATAACTTTTGTATGATAAGTACTTAGCCATAAAAAGAGCCTTGCCCATGGAAGGGGTGCAAGAATTTAAAAGAAAAAAAAAATGGACTGGAGACGCGCAGTCATCGTGCCCTTGTATAAAGGCAAGGGGTCACGCATGGACTGCGCCAGCTATAGGGCCATCAGTTTGATTAGCTTAGCAGCAAAAGTATATGGAAAGGTGATTGAAAGGAGAATGAGGGTGAAATCCGATGAAATGCTGTGGGACGCACAAGGTTTCCGAAATGGAAGGGGATGTACGGATCAAGTTTTCGAGTAGAGAAGCATCTGGCCATAGACCAGAAGGTATTCTGCGGTTTTGTGGATCTTGAGAAAGCCTTTGATAGGGTTGTGCGAAAGGAACTGTGGGACATATTGCCGAGATATGGGATTGACGGTTCACTGCTCCGTGTTGTATAGTCCACTTACAAGGATTGCTCAGCATGTGTGCGGATAGATGGTGGCATGTCACCCTGGTTTGATGTCAGAATTGGTGTCAAACAGGGTTGCATGCTATCTGCTAGGCTGTTTATCCTGTATCTCGATAGTTGTCTGCAGAGAATAAGGTCAACGAATGTGGGACTGCGCATGGGTGACCTAGTGGTGATCTGTCTGCTGTATGCAGACGATGCCGTGCTATTAGCAGATACACCATCTGAACTACAAACACTGGTCACAACGATGAAAGATGAATGTATGGAAAAAGGCTTACTACTGAATGCGAAGAAAACAAAGATAATGGTATTTGAAAGAGAAGAATCCAGAACTAATGTAAGGATTACGATTGATGATGAAGTGTTGGAACAAGTGGATGAGTTTGTATATCTTGGATGCGCTTTCAGCAGGGATGGAAGGTACACCGCAGATGTGGAAATACGAGTGAGTGCTGGGAATAGTGTGAATGGAGAGTTGGGAAAACTTCTTGGCAGTAAAATCCTGAGCCAGAAGGCACAACTCGCTGTACACAATGCAGTGTTGGTCCCAACGCTAACTTATGGAAGCGAGAGCTGGGTATGGCAGAAAGAGCATGAAAGTAGAATAAACGCGGTCGAAATGCGAGCGCTGCGCAAAATTTGTGGCGTAAGGCTTGTAGACCGTATTCGCAATGATGATGTTAGAAACAGAGTTGGTCTGAAAGAGAGCGTCGGTGTTAAAATAAGAAGAGGCATGCTCCGATGGTTCGGACATGTAGAAAGAATGCAAGATGAAAGAATGACGAAGCAGATATACAATGCAAAAGTGGAAGGATGTAGGAGTCGGGGAAGGCCAAGACTTACCTACCATGACCAAATTGGTCGTGTTCTATCAGAAGGTGATGTCAGGAGCCCTAGAAACCGGCGAGCGTGCATGAGAAGAGCAATGAATGTTAAAGAAGCGAGTGAGATATGTAAGGATCGAGTCACGTGGCGATCGGTTCTCTCTGCCTACCCCGCAAGGGATTTGGTGTGAAGTTATAGAGATAGATATTGCACATCACTGGAGATCTCGACGCCAAGCATCCTAATACTTTTGGTGACGGTAAGAGGTGTGTTCTGGATGGAGGAACCACAGCAAATAAAGTTTTCTTAGCGGTGAACGCGCAAACTTGTATCGTCTTGGGGTTGAATTCGACCAAGTTAAGCCGCCCCCAGTCAGATACTTTAGCCAAAGTACCATTCATTTCAGACAAGTTTATCGCGGCTTTCCTCCACAAGGGAACGAGGGATGTTTGCACGGCTGGTATAATAACATACAAGCATCCGGCCCCCTGACGTAAAGTGGTTACCCGTAGCCTATGAACGCTTGCAGTACAGGGCCCGGTGGCATATATATGCTAGTGAAAAAAGTACCGTAGTAGCCCGCTGCCATATATATGCCGCCTGTCAAAACGTCACAAGTGAGCGGTTTTGAGTTAGTTTTAAACTTTATTTGTGATGAATTAGTGACTGAAATGGCTTATTACTTGATTTTATAATGTATTGTATCATTCCAGTAATGCCAACAAAATTCCACGATACTCTAGTGGCCAAAACAAAAATTTGTAAATTCAAAGCGTCAGTACTAACGGCGGCGTCGCCGGGCCTTGACGAACATTTTTTTTTGTGGAGTGTTTTTCGGTGTATAACCAGGTATGTTTGTGTATTTTTATGTTAGTTTATATTGTTTTATGATAGGAAATGCCAACAATAGTGTGGTTTAGTGAGTTTATATATGAGAAAAAAAAAATATTACGTAACGGGTAGGTACTTTCAAATTGCATATTTCCTTCGTGAATATTTCGTCTAATTTTAGACACATTTTATTATTGTCGTAAAATAAATAAATATCGTATTGTAGCTGAATAGATTATTTATAAAATGAGGTAAAAATCAAATATATAGCTCCTATGTACTATTTTATAGGAAAAGTTTGAAAAATTAGGTCGTCGCGTCGCACGTAAACCGATTTCCAAACTCAATTTTCAAATGCGAATGTTTATTTTCTATATATAATATGTACTATTATTTTTCGATTTATGTAAAGTACGTATACTGTGAAACAAATGTGCAGAAACACAAAACAAAAATCATAACTCGTTCTCAAGATATATGCATTTATTTGACATAGGTACGATTTTTTCGCCGGCTCTGTTTGAAGTACCTATAATAAATTATACAAACATTCAAATTGGTTACTTGAAGCTTTATTGTCAAGCGTCGGGTATCGGCAATCGAAATAAATGCGTCAGGTCCTTGTAAGTGTAAACATTTGTCCGTGGGAATTTAAACAAAGCGATAAGACGGGCCGCGCGCTCAAATTTCAAGTGATCTTGAAAACTCCCGGGACGGCGAGATTTCATAACGCGCGCCGCCCGGCTCGGAAGGGTTAAACAGACATACATGTACTATACATGTATACTAATTCACAAAATTTTAAATAACCAAATCCACACGTTACTATCATTCCGTAAAAAACATTAATTCCAAAAAATTTAACCACGAAGTCCCAACCATATATATGGCGCGCTCCAACAACTAATTACGGCAAAAAGAATATCGAATATGAAGAGTGAAAATATATAACAAACTACCAACTGATATAAAAATACGGAATCAATAACTAGTTTTAAAAGACGACTTGAAACATATATTTCAGACGACAGATCATAAAAGCCATTTATCAAAATAATAATGTTATGCGTACGGATATGTACAATATATGTACATGTGTGTGTATATGTACGATATGTGTATAAGCACATATATATATATATAAGGTGTTTTTTTTCTATATGCCCGAACTTCAATGGGAGAAAGAATATCGTTTATTTGTTACGATAGACAAGAAACTTCGTGTCCCGGCATCGTTAAAAAAGTTTGAGAAATCAAATAAATAAAGTGCCTACTTGGTTCATGGTGCATAATGATTGCCCCGTCATCACCATCAGTTGTTAAGAATTCAGTTTGACGGGGTCGATGCACGGGTCGCGGGTCTAATCGAACACGCCATTTATGCAGCGACCACCACAGCCTGTCCCGAGTTCCTGACAGTTGCCAGTCGGAAGGCTCAGTGAAGAGAGGTAGGACGCGTCAAAGCAGTCCGTCTGGAGAAGTACCTTCACCTCACAGAAAACTGCAGCCAAAGAACAACTATTCCTGCGAGTGAGTAAGGTTACGAGTGAGCTCCTGAAGAGTTTCTGTATCAGTAGCGGGGTTGGCAACGCGCAAGCGATACTTCCTGTGTTGCAAGCGTTTATAGGCTACGGTAACCACTTTACATCAGGTCGACCGTACGCCTCCCAACGTTGTATACAAAAAAGAAATACCTTTGACGGCTGTGACTATGCCAGCTGATACATCACCTAACAATGTTTTTTACATAGGTAGGTAGGGCACATCAAAGCAGTCCGACAGGGGAAGTCCGCAGCAAAATAACCTTACTGGAGGGTTGTTGATTTTATGTGAGTGAGTGATGTTACCAGAAGGCAGTGAGAGGAGTTGTTGTGTGAGCAACGGGGGTGGCAACCCGCGTGCGATAAACCTTAGTGCGAGCGTTCATAGGCTACGGTAGCCACTTTACATCAAGTGGGCCGTATGTTTATTTGTCTCCCGACGTAGTAAAAAACAAAGATGTGCCTGATCCAAAGTATGAAACAGATGAAACAGCTGATTTGCTTCATATGACAAACATCCATCACTAAGTCGGATTAGGTTACACTTAGATACATTTTCAACGAATTAGGTAGGTATTTCATGAGTGGTTTGTTTACTTAGAATATTATTCTAAGTTTGTTTATGGGAACGATAAAAAAATGATATGTCTATTGTTGGTAATTGCGTACGAGGTTCGATATAGGAAAAGGTACACTTGCACCACTAAGGTGGCAAACAAGCTTAGGTGCTCTCTTCCTGATTGTAAGCAGTTATCGTAGCATTTAGACATTTTTAACACCAGAGACGTCGCTTATGTGCGTTCACATTCGCTACCTATCTAGTTAAATAAAATGGAAATTTATAGAACACTTACCGGATATAACAGCTGATCCACTTAAACTTAACTTAAAAAAGGTCACAAACTTTCCATCACACTTTCACACAACCTCATAAAAAAATCCATCGGCGTTATATCAGGGGAACGGGGAGCCCATTGGACTGGCCCTCCCCTTCCTATCTACCTCATGGCGTACGTAACGTCCAGATACTCGCGAACACGCAAGGCGTAATGGGCTGGTGCTCCATCGTGCTGGAAGTATAAACCCCTTAGATGTTCAAGTGGAACATTTTCCAGCATACTGTCCACTTGTGTTTGCAGTAGGTGAAGATAGGTATCCGCATTCAGTCTCTCTAAAAAAACTGGTCCTAACACTGTCACCGAGTGTTGTATTGTAAATCTGTGTTGGAAATGATCGGGCCGCACTGCGTGTGAAGGTTAACTCGTCTGTCCACAAAATGTTTGGCGCTCTGCATGAAGCCCACGAAAGAAGGCAACACGAGGCGCATGATCTTGTGGCATGAGTTCTTGTACCCTAGTGAAGTGGTATGGATGTAAGCCTTCATCGTTAAGTAACTGCCATGTTCACGAAACCTGTACACTGTGCCGAGGATTGTGTGATGGCTCACTCGTATTCCGAACTTTTGCAGTGATGTTATTGCATCCGCGATAACAAAGTACCATTTGGAGATACTCCTGATTAAAGTAACAAGGTCCAGACATGATTACGGTCACGCGTAGTAGTGCAGTGTGCGACACTCGGAACAGACTGAGCACGCGTACGCCATCTACTACGCAGCGCGGTGGGTACATGGATGGCGCATGCGCGGTTAGCGTTTCTACGAAGGCCCGCTAAGCGCGCCTGCGTACCTGCATACCGTGTCGCGTCATCGCGTGACATACTTGTATTTTCCTAGGTGGTTGGATTCATACAACAGATAGCTATTTTTTATGATGGATTTATTTTTTCTATGAAAGAATTTGTAACACGTGGGGCATAAAATATATTTACTATCATAATCAGCATACATAATACTATTTCCCATTTCAATTTGGGCATATACTTTAAGAACACCATATATATAAGGTGTTTTTTTTTTATATGCCCGAACTTCAATGGGAGAAAGAATATCGTTTATTTGTTACGATAGACAAGAAACTTCGTGTCCCGGCATCGTTAGAAAAGTTTGAGAAATCAAATAAATAAAGTGCCTACTTGGTTCATGGTGCATAATGATTGCCCCGTCATCATCATCCGTTGTTAATAATTCAGTTTGACGGGGTCGATGCACGGGTCGCGGGTCTAATCGAACACGCCATTTACGCAGCGACCACCACAGCCTGTCCCGAGTTCCTGACAGTTGCCAGTCGGAAGGCTCAGTGAAGAGAGGTAGGACGCGTCAAAGCAGTCCGTCTGGAGAAGTACCTTCACCTCACAGAAAACTGCAGCCAAAGAACAACTATTCCTGCGAGTGAGTAAGGTTACGAGTGAGCTCCTGAAGAGTTTCTGTATCAGTAGCGGGGTTGGCAACGCGCAAGCAATACTTCCTGTGTTGCAAGCGTTTATAGGCTACGGTAACCACTTTACATCAGGTCGACCGTACGCCTCCCAACGTTGTATACAAAAAAGAAATACCTATGACGGCTGTGACTATGCCAGCTGATACATCACCTAACAATGTTTTTTACATAGGTAGGTAGGGCGCATCAAAGCAGTCCCGACAGGTGAAATCCGCAGCTAAATAACCTTACTGGAGGGTTGTTGATTTTATGTGAGTGAGTGATGTTACCAGAAGGCAGTGAGAGGAGTTGTTGTGTGAGCAACGGGGGTGGCAACCCGCGTGCGATAAACCTTAGTGCGAGCGTTCATAGGCTACGGTAGCCACTTTACATCAAGTGGACCGTATGTTTATTTGTCTCCCGACGTAGTAAAAAACAAAGATGCGCCTGATCCAAAGTATGAAACAGCTGATTTGCTTCATATGGCAAACATCTATCACTATGTCTGATTAGTTTACACTTAGATACATTTTCAACGAATTAGGTAGGTATTTCATGAGTGGTTTGTTTACTTAGAATATTAGTCTAAGTTTGTTTATGGGAACGATAAAAAAAATTATATGTCTATTGTTGGTAATTGTGTACGAGGTTCGATATAGGAAAAAGTAACACTTACACCACTAAGGTGGCAAACAAGCTTAGGTGCTCTCTTCCTGATTGTAAGCAGTTATCGTAGCATTTAGACATTTTTAACACCAGAGACGTCGCTTATGTGCGTTCACATTCGCTACCTATCTAGTTAAATAAAATGGAAATTTATAGAACACTTACCGGATATAACAGCTGATCCACTTAAACTTAACTTAAAAAAGGTCACAAACTTTCCAAGGCAAGGCGTAATGGGTTGGTGTTCCATCGTGCTGGAAGTATAAACCCCTTAGATGTTCAAGTGGAACAATTTCCAGCATACTGTCCACTTGTGTTTGCAGTAGGTGAAGATAGGTTTTTGGGCATTCAGTCTCTCTAAAAAAACTGGTCCTAACACTGTCACCGAGTGTTGTATTGTAAATCTGTGTTGGAAATGATCGGGCCGCACTGCGTGTGAAGGTTAACTCGTCTGTCCACAAAATGTTGTGGCGCTCCGCATGAAGCCAACGAAAGAAGTCAACACGAGGCGCATGATCTTGTGGCATGAGTTCTTGTACCCTAGTGAAGTGGTATGGATGTAAGCCTTCATCGTTAAGTAACTGCCATGTTCACGAAACCTGTACACGATGGTGTGATGGCTCACTCGTATTCCGAATCTTTGCAGTGATGTTATTGCACCCGCAATAACAATGTACCATTTGGAGATACTCCTGATTAGAGTAACAACGTCCAGGCATGATTACGGTCACTACGCGTATGCGTAGCAGTGTAGTGTGCGACACTCGGAACAGACTGACCACGCGTGCGCCATCTACTACGCAGCGCGGTGGGTACATGGATGGCGCATGCGCGGTTAGCGTTTCTACGAAGGCCCGCTAAGTGCGCCTGCGTACCTGCGTACCGTGTCGCGTGGTATACTTGTATTTTCCTAGGTGGTTGGATTCATACAACAGATAACTATTTTTTATGATGGATTTTTTTTTTGTATGAAAGAATTTGTAACACGTGGGGCATAAAATATATTTATTATTATAATCAGCATACATAATACTATTTCCCATTTCAATTTGGGCATATTATTTAAGAACACCATATATATATATATATATATATATATATATATATATATATATATATATATATATATATATATATATATATATATATATATATATATATATATATATATATATATATATATATAACCAAATAAATATTATACCTATAATAAAATTATAATTAAATCAACAAATACACTATGCATGTAATTAATTAATAATAAAATATATACCACTTAAAATATAATTAACTATATATACATACAGGTATACATGTGAAATTACTCAATAGCAAAATATCAATCATACAAAAACATAACACATCCAGAATGCAAGTACGCTCTGTGTGCTTTACATCCGTGTTTGCTTGGTGAGATAACCAATTGACGATGCACCTTCATGTTTCACTTTGTTACACTTTTATTAAATATACCCGCTGACAGGATTGTTATAATCATTTACTGTTGGTGGAAAAACAAGAAGGGAAAAGGTGACAAAGCTGGTTCACGATTGCCCCACGTGCTAGGTGGTATAGACGCTTAGTGCTCTTCCTGGATTTTTCCGCGACCCCGGGTGCTTTGCTGATTTGATGAGACGATGATTGACTGATGCGCGTAAAATCGCGGCTGATTGTCGCTGCTTGGAACGATTGCGCTAATTTTTATTTTGAGGAGACATGCGGAGCTCGACCCCTTTGTACAACGGCGAAACGTCAAGAAGGTTCTTTTTACTCCCACCCACAGGTTTATAGGAAAAATAGTATGGAATTAGAGGGTAGGTTTTGGGAAGTTGACATTTCGTTCGGAAATATTTAGTTGATTTACCAACTGTACCTACTACCTAGTGTGCGCTCACTACACATTTATAAATATCACTTGTGTATAATTTAATGTTTTCTCAGGAAGTGAATTATGTATATTCTTTATGAGAAATAAAATATTTCTAACCCAATGTTCGGCTGGTTTGGGCATGTAGAAAATAATGCAGGATTTAAGAATAACGAAACAGATATACAATGCGAAAGTGGAAGGATGTAAGAGCAAAGGAATACCAAGACTAACCTACCATGACCAAATTTGTCGTATTTATCAGAAGGTGACGTTACTAGAAGAGCTATGAATGTTAAAGAAGCGAGTGAAATGTATAAGGACCGCGATTTGTGGCGCTCTGTTATCTCTGTTTACCCCGCAAGGGACCTGGCGTGAACTATGCGTACATGTAATATGTATTCTTCAGCATTTACACTTGTCGTCAACAACTAAAAGACGGAGTCTGTATTATTATATCTATGTGTGTACAACAATTGCTAAATTTGATAAAAATTGTTAAGACTATTAAAAATACACACGCGTCTCACAACTACGTTACATATCAATCAATTGTATCGATTAAATAAAGATTATTGTCCCATCCCTAGGTCGTAGAAGGAAAGCAAAGATATTGTTCTTATACTTGAAATTTTTACAATTCAGTGTAAAATTAGTTTTATGTGACAATTTCGATAGTGTTTTGTAAGTGCTAGTGCAATGTTACAATAATGAAAAAACTAAAATATAACACGTTCATGCACTTTTTGGAAGACGTGAATAAGTTCATCAAGAAAACCTTGTAAAATTCCTATCGTTTTACGGGTGGTATTTAAACTGGGTTGATTCGGTCGAAGTACCCTTCCCAAGTATTTTTTGAGCACGGTTCCTGAAGCTGGAACATAGAATTAAGATTTTCAAATGGTTCTAAACTGATGACTTGGCTGTATGGGCTAAATCCCTTTGCCTTTCCCCTCGGAGATAAAAAGAACCAAAAAAAAAAGAGACTGCATAATGTATTTACATTTTACGTTTTTTATTGTGTTTATTCCAAGTTAATTATCAAATAAAATAAGAACAATGTTATAGCATAAGTTTTCATTGTAATTAAATAGCGTGAAAAATGAGTGTTAAGAAGGGCAAAGGCCCGATATTCGATCCAGGTTTGTGCCGCTGTTGTGGGACTATGAAAAAGTGTCGTTTACTAAATGTTGAATATGAATGTTTAGGCCAGAAAGAAGTCTACTCAGACATGATGATGGATTGTTTTAGCCTACTGGTATGTAGTTTTATCTTCTATCTTATACTTACATGTAGTTATTAACTTTAATTTGCTTTTTTCTCATATTGGTTGAAGTACCATATGTGCTTACCATGTCGCATGCATGAAATTATGTTTTTAATGAATTTGATTGTAGCAAAATTTTGGCGGGGGAGTCTATCTATGTTTATTCTCATGCCAAGTACCTTGCTGGGTAGGCAGAGAAATCCAAACTGATTCTGTCCTTACCTCACTCACTTCTTTAACATTAATAGCTCTTCTTATGCACGATAGGTTTTTAGTTAGAGGCTCTTTTGCTTGGCAGAGTGCATGCAGATAGGCTTTAGTGCCAATGATGAATATAAAAGTATTTTATCGTTTGTAAATGAGTTTATTAGAGGTAGGGTGCATCAAAGCAGGCCGTCTGGGGGAGTACCTCCATCTTACAGAAAACCGCAGCCAAATAACAACTCCCCAGGGAGTTGTGTTCATGCGTGAGTGAGGTCACCAGTAAGCTTTTAATGAATTGCTGTGTTAACAGCAGAGAAGGCATCATGCAAATGATACTTAATGTGTTACAAGCGTTCATAGGCTACGGTAACCGCTTTACATCAGGTGGGCCATATGCTTGTATGCCTTCCAACGTTGTATAAAAAAAAAGAACCTTTATGGTTGTAAATAAGAATAATAGCTGATTTATAGTAAACAGTTACCATAGTCAATACAGGCTTGTAAACTTACTATTTTTTTTTTAAATGTTAGGCAGACAAGTGTGTCAGGTTCATTTTTAAGATTTAAATGGAATCTGAAACTTTATGATTTTTATTATGATACTATTTAGTATCGAATTCAGCAAAATCCCACCCTAAACCAATTTTGTAAGCTTCAAATCAAAGACAGCTAAGTCCTACATGGTTGGAAACAAAAACAGCTAAAATCGCAACTGACCACAATTCTGTGCATGTGTCTCCGATTTTCATTTAAATTGAAATTGTGTTTTGTCTATTTCGGTTCTAAAAAGTTGTTAATCTTGGTATAAAAATCATAATGGAACTGCCTTTAACTGAAGTATTACCGAGGAAAAGCAGAAGACGTCAAAGACAACCAGAGAACTGAACGCGAATGAGTCCTATTGTAATAAAATATTGAATAAGTACAAATAAAAAAAACAATCATGGAAGCACTACTCCTACTATGTGATTTGTTTTTCCTTTAATAAATAAATAAATCTAAATTTTACTTTCGTTTTAATTACTACTGGTTACTTCCTTTTTTGTTTAAATTAAAGTGGCACAACTTATTGTTCATTTTTAGGGTTCTCTAGTAAACAGGGAACCCTTATAGTTTCGCCATGTCCATTGGCGAAACTGAAGTTGTTTTTCTTTAAAATTATTATAATGGGTTTTTTTTTTGTTGTACTATGATCTGCGATCAGTCTTTTTTTTTCCATCGACTATGAGCAGATATTTTAAAAGTTCCAGCTCTGTGAGAGAAGTGATCCATTGGCCATTACTCTCGCATTCACAAATCCAACTCGATTATGTGGTTACGTTTCAGCCTTTTTGTATAATTTATGCTTCCAAGTTCCACTGCCAGAGGATTTGGATGCATAGCATTCGCTGTTTGTAGCTAGTCATAGATAGCTTTATTTCATTAACTGTGTTGATGTTTAGCTCTCCATGCAATTCACTGTTTCTCAGGAACCATGAAGCGTTGGTCAGGTTTCTAAGAATGCCATTTTGAGCTCTCTGTATGATGGCAATATTGGATTTACAAGCAGATCCCCACAGTTGAATACCGTATGTCCATATAGGCTTTAGTATGACCTTGTAGATAAGAAGTTTATTGTCTGCACTTTGCACTGAATTCCTTCCAAGTAACCAATGAAGTGTCCGATATCTAAGATTTAGCTGTTCACGTTTTTTTTGTAGGTGTTTTCTCCAGGTGAGTTTTCGATCTAGATGCATACCCAAGTACTTAACAGACTCATTGTGTGGCAAGATGGCATCTCCCAATTGTACAGGTGGACAGTCTCCAGTGCGCAGTGCAAATGTGACATGTGTAGACTTAGAGGCACTTGCTTTGATTCGCCACTTTGCCAACCACGTCTCGATTTTGTCTAGTCCTTGTTGGAGGGTTTGTGACGCTTTGTAGCGATCGTTGATCGTTGATTATAATGGGTGAGATCCTTTTCTAGGCGACCTGAGTACATGGAAAGGCATGACACCAATTAAAAAAAGGTGTCATATACTGTACTTGAGGGTACTTGGAATATTAGTCTGGTTGCAGGTAAGGTGAGTGAAAACGCGTATTCTCTCGAATTTATTCTTTTATGACTAGTATACAATAGTGGCGACGAGGAAAAGTGGACGAAAGTGTAAAAAAAGTGTATATACACGTAATATAAAATACATATAACATTTTTTTTTAAAAATCGAAGTGAAAAATGGTGATTAAGTTTAGTGAATTTGATGTGGCAAATGGCTGCTGGGAAAACTACATTACAAGGTTTGAATATTGTCTAGAAGCAAATGAAGTGAAGGAAGATGGTAAGAAAAAGGCGAATTTATTAGCTGTATGTGGTCCTGATTTGTTTGATTTAATTTCTTCACTGATAGCCCCAAAGAAAATAAGTGAGGTTACTTTTTCTACTATAAGATTGCATTTACGCAATCATTTTCACCCTCCACGCAATGAAATTGTGGAATCATTTAAATTTCACTCTAGGAATCAGGAAGAAGGCGAGAAAATTCGTGATTATGTTGCTAATTTGAGGAAATTGTCAATTTATTGTAATTTCAAAGATATTGAACGCACTTTGCGTGATCGATTAGTCTGTGGTATCAGGGACAAAGATGTTCAAAGTAAGATGTTACAACAGACTAGTTTAACATTTGAATCAGCATGCAACATGGCTTTGTCCCATGAATCTGCTAATAGTGATGCCAGTTTAATTGTTATTCCCGGGACGAGCAGAGTTAGTTCAGATTTAGAGGAACCAATGGATGTCAATAAAATTGCATACAAAAAAAGGGAAAATTTGTTTATTAAACCTCATGATAAACTTGAATGTTTCCGTTGTGGTAAGCAGCATAGGGGGGAGTGCAGATTTAGGTGGTCAAAATGTAATTTCTGTGGAAAAACAGGTCACATTGAGAGTGTCTGTTTAAGCAAAAATAAAGAAAACAATAGTAGGTTGAAATCAAACTGCAATGGTCTTTATGTAGCTAGTATCAACAATGTGAGACAAAAGAAAGTATCTGCTTTATGACTAGTATACAATAAAAGGATTTAAAAAGCAAAGTTTATATCGGGCGCCAGCCATGCACTTTCTATAATATTGCTCCGAATAGTCCAGCGATGCCTGAACATTTAATCTCAAGGGGAGTAGCAAGAAAACCATTTGAAATCGGATTAATGACCTGGCGTGAAGATATACATACATACTGTATTCTACAGCAGACGTCTGGTCTCTTGACGTTGGATAAAATATAATAACATTGCTTAAATATGAATACATTGTACGTTTTGCAGCTGTCACATCTTGACGGGAAGCCGACGGAGAGGCTGGTCTGTGCCACTTGTGTGATGAGGCTGAGAGAGGCCTTCGCCTTCCGGAAGCAGGTGCTGCAGTGTGAAGAAGCCTTCCTCCAAATGAAAATGTATGATGCAGAAGGTGAAGGTATGGCATATAGGGGGCCTAGCACTAAATATCCTTTTTTTATTATACTACATCGGGAGGCATACGACCATACGGCCCACCTGATGTAAAACGAGTGCCGTAGCCTATTAACGCTTGCGATATATTATCATTCGTGCGATGCCTCCTCTGCTGCTTACACAGCAACTCCTTCGGAGCTTACTGGTGACCTCACTCACACGCAGGAACACAACAACCCTCTAGGGAGTTGTTATTTGGCTGCGGTATCTGTGAGGTGGAGGTACTTCCCTAGGACGGAGCTCGTCAATATATTCTGAGAGAGAGTATGAATCTGCCCGAGGGTTTTATTATACCACGAAGGCAAGTTGAGATTACTAGTAAGCTCTTAAGGAGTTGCTGTGTTAGCAGCAGATGTGGCACCATACTTTAGATGTTGCAAGTGTTCACAAATAAATATTGTCGGACAAATAACACAGCGTCATCTACCTCAAAAGTAAGCGAAGCTTGTGTTATGGGTACTGAATAACTGATAAACATACGTAAATACATATTTTTTTGTGATAGTGGTATAAAAAAAGGAATTAAGAAGAAGTGGATTCTCTGACCCCAACTTGTTAAATTTGTGTGTTTCAGTTCCAGATGTGCACATGCGGATGGAGGAAGCGCTAGTGGAGGGGGTTCCGAAGATGGAAGTCCAGGTGGTGAAAGTGGAGCCGCAGGATGACAGCGAGGACGTGACGTCCGCCTGCGAGGACGCCCTGGACACGGCGCAAGACTGTAAGTTCCTTTTTATTGGGAAAAATACAATGGAACCCGTTGTCTGCCAGCCAGTCTGTCTGTTTGTCATAGAAAAACGGGTTCGATTCCCACACAGGGCAAACATTGTTGTTGTGCATGAACATGTCTGATTCTTTTGGCCTTGGTGTTATTAAGAGATATAGAGCGCATCAAGATGATTCCTTGGAGTGAGATCTCCAGTAAGCTCCCAAAGAGTTGTGTTAGCAGCAGAGGTACTACAAGCGTTTATAGGCTAACAGGTAACAGCTTTACATCGGGGGACCGTATGCTTGTATGCCTCCCGACGTTGTATATATAAAAAAAAACATGTTTTTTCTGTCGTTTGTGTATAGATTTAAATGTTACACTTGAAGTGTTCTGTATGTAATGTCCATCTAAACGGCTGGACTGATTTTGAAGAAATTTTGTGTGTGTGTGTGTGTGTGGATCCCTGAATGGTTTAAATGTACAATTGGACCCAGCTGGTGGTGAGCAATCGGTTTCTAGGAAAAGAACAATGTAGCAGGCAAGCCAATGGCATCGTTCAGGCAGGACAACGTCTGTCTGGCCCATCATTCAAATTGTATAGTGCAAAGGATTATCATAATGTGCATGAAACGCTTAAGGTAACTGAGTGTAAGCCAAGTTCTGACTTCACAATACCGACAAATGTAATTATTATGTTTTAAATGTATTTTTTTTTTCTTTTTTCTTTTATTTTCTTGTTTTAGCGCATGATTTCTGTGAAATGTGTGAAGTTGGAATAAAATATTTTCTATTTCTATTTCAACCGATTCACACGAAACCTTAACAAATTATACACCTAAACCTTCCTCGAGAATCACACTGTCTATTGGTGAAAACCGCATGAAAGTCCGTTCAGTAGTTTTTGAGTTTATCGCGAACAGACAGACGCGGCGTGGGACTTCGTTTTATAATACGTAGTGATTTGACGGTATTCTACCACAGCCAAATAACAACTCCCTAGAGGATTGTTGTGTTCCTGCGTGTGAGTGAGGTCACCGGTAAGCTCCCAAGGAGTTGCTGTGTAAGCAGCAGAGGCATCGCGCAAGTGATACTTAATATATCATAATATATTAAGTATCATAATATATCATCTTTCTATACCGTGGTTCATGCAAATAAAGATTTATGATTTATCGCAAGCGTTAATAGGCTACGGTACCCGCTTTACATCAGGTGGGCCGTATGCTCGTATGCCTCCCTACGTAGTATAAAAAAAATTGTTATTCTAACAGACGATGGAGGAATTAAAGAGGAGGCGGCTCCCGAAGACTGCAACTCGAACGATGACCTGCCGCTCCGGGCGTGCGCCGACAAACTGAGGGCGGAGCCCCCGAACAGCGAACTGAGGAAAAGACAGCGCAACGGAACGGCCCCTCCACTGCAGATGATCAAACGACAGAGTAAGTCACGGATCGACACTGAGCTCCTGAGGAGTTGCTGCGTTAGCAGCAGAGGCATCGCGCGAGTGGTAGTTAATACATATATCACAAGCGTTTATAGACTACGGTGACGGCTTTACACCAGGACCGTATGCATGTATGCCTCTCGACGTTGTATAAAAAATTAAAATTTTTGCCTTTTTGTTTGTTCTTCGAAACGGCTAGACCGATTTTGAAGGGACTTTTACTGGCTGATGTTTTAAGGAGTAACTAATTTTATTTTAGAAAAAGAATTCGGGTTCCGTGGTATACACAATGGACCCATGAAATTGTCAACAATTTTGACGAGCTCGGCGGTGCAGTCGTCAATGACGCGACTTTTACACCAACGCTCGTGGGTTCGATTCCCACACAGAAAAAACATCTGTGTGCATGAACATATCTATTTGTCTTGGTATGGATGTTGTAAGAGAGGTAGGGCGTATCAAAGCAGCCCGTCTGGGGAAGTGCCTCCACCTCACAGAAAACCGCAGCCAAATAACAACTCACTAGAGAGTTGTTGTGTTCCTGCGTGTGAGTGAGGTCACCAGTGAGCTCCTAAGGAGTTGCTGTGTTAGTAACAGAGGTGGCATCGCGCGAGCGGTACTTAATATATTGCAAGCGTTCATAGGCTACATCAGGTGGGCCGTATGCTTCTATGTCTCCATATGTTGTTTGTATAAAAAAAAATAGTTTCACACGGACGAAGTTGCGGGAGCCGACAGTTATGTATAAAAGGTTCCGTTTTCAAAACTTCTTGTTAACTTTATTCCGTTTTCTAATCCTTCAGGATTCGCGGGGTCCGCTACCTAATTCTGAGGCCTACCCTATCAATTTGATAAGTACCATCCGATGTTTCTTAATTCTTAAACATAGATTTTAACTAATATTTCGTATCAAAAACAAAAAATTAAAAACAGCTCCATCTATCGGTGCAAGTTATTAAAATCATCGCTAGTCATATCCAAATCGCAGCTAGACGCTATTGTAGCACATCGATGTGCTACACTAGCGCCGCAATGGGCGGCTTAACGGCAGAGACAAACTATTTCTGTCTAAATTTACGTATGTTTGCCGTGTTGGTAATACGGATAGTGTAGTGTGCATTCCTATAAATACATTGCCCACAAAACACAAATAACGCACACAATCGCATAGTAAAGACATTGTCTTTTCAACCGAATTATAACGTAAATTACCGAAGTGTCGCGAACATATTGCTACGTAACTATTTTAAAAAGTAGTTTGCTCCTTAAAATTATAGTGACAGAAATTGCCATTTCTTTTTTTCGTATAAAATTGATGTTAAATTTTATTTTGTTTTTAAAACGGCCGCCATTGTTTTTGTTTTGAATCGATTGACTGGTAGCAGACAAAATAAGATTTTAAAGTTTTAAAGTGATGAAGTGAGTGAAGATAAATATGGATGATATTCACTGCGAAAGTTGTTCACGTGGTGTGTGTGTGTGTAGGGAAAATAAAAAATGATGCGTTTTCAAAACTATCTTTCGGTGAAAAAAAACAAGTGATCATATACATCATTATTTCCACAAGACTGGGTAACCAAAATCAACATTCTGTATTTTTTGGTAAGTTAAATAGCTTTAAAAAAATTCTGCCTACCCTGTCAAAAATCTCTGTGCACGCCACTGGTCTGAGGATATATTGATTTTTACATAGAGCGACTGCCGTCAGTTCTCCATGTTATAGGCAATCCTTGAAGCTCCGGCGCTCCTAGGTTTGACTAGTGAATCCTCAGGTCTGACTGGATGTCTTAGTCAAAGCCCAATGTGAAATCACATTTGAAGTCACTTTTGACGACGACGGTGCAGGAACTGAAATCATATCTGAAGCCACTTTTGACGACGGCGGTCCAGGTATTGAAATCACATCTGAAGTCACTTTTGACGATGACGGTCCAGGAATTGAAATCATATCTGAAGTTACTTTTGACGACGACGGCCAGATATTTCCATTTCATCTCTTTGAGTTAAAATAAAATTCATTCATCAAAGAAACATTATTGAAATGAATAATTAAGTAAATCTAAAATTCCAGAGCTATTACGAGTATCATCAATATCAATTTGCTTCTCACCAGTTGATTTGATAGCGTTTTCTAACTCTTCCTCTGTCTGAAGAACCTTTTATATGCAGTCAGTGTTTCAATTCCCACATGAGCTTTTCGTCCTAGATAACAAAACAAATAATTAAATTCCGGAATAAAATAGTTGATAAGAAACGTGTTCGAAATTATACGTTAAAGTTATTTCGTTATCAGCTCCCCACCGAGGGACACGAACCTACCCTAAACTAGGGTGAATAGGCCATAGTCGACCGCGCTGGCCCAGGCGTGTTCGTCAACTTCACACGCAATATTTAAATTTCCTCGCACGTTTGTGCAGGTTTCCTCACAATGTTTTCCTTCACCGTAAGAGCGTCGAATATACGTACATATGTATTCGAAAATTGAAATACATTGGTACGTGGTGGGGCTCGAACCGG
This sequence comes from Pyralis farinalis, assembly GCA_947507595.1. Lineage (NCBI taxonomy): Eukaryota > Metazoa > Arthropoda > Insecta > Lepidoptera > Pyralidae > Pyralis > Pyralis farinalis. The sequence continues at coordinate 17,294,537 of OX382281.1, read as the reverse complement.
CGGCGTCTCCTAGATGAGAGGCAACCGACCTAGCCGTTGCGCCACCGACGTTTTGTCGACGTGCTTGTTTACTTTTACTTAAAGCTACCTATTCATATTAACAGTATTTCGCATTTATAGACAGGGATTATACTCACCAAACATAACTTCAAACGGTGATTGTCGTATGCCATGATGGTATGCGCAATTTTTCTGCAGTCGACAGAATCGTAGTCCCTCACTCCAACGATTAGTTTTATTATCGTCCATCCAGGCGAACAATATTTGCTGTACACGCTGATTCGCACGCTCAACGCTTCCCTGCCTTTGAGAATGACGCGGTTTTCCATGCACTGTGGACAATTCGGGCCACATAACTTTTAACTCTTCTACGACATGGTTGGCGAATTCTCGTCAGTTGTCTGATTGAAGGTGCACCCAAAATACAAAATATATCAAGGAGAACGTGAGCTACTTCCTGTACTGTTTTTGTGCGTAGGGGGCCGTAAAATCAAAACATTTTGTCCAATGATCTTGATAGTTTAAAATATATTTGTATCACGATCGGGACACGTTTGCATATCTATAAGATCCACTTGACCCCGTGCGTGAATCTCTTTAAATAATAACGGTTTAACGACTAGCCCCTTTTTAGGGTTCTTGTGGCACGTTTGGCATAAATCCAAGTAATAGTTTACGCAGTCTTTTGTGTCATTTGCATGCTTTTTATTCAATACTTTCATTGTGAGGTGATTGAACAATCACGTCGAATAACTCGTCGTCTGTAACGTAGTATTGTATATTTTTTGTATCTGATAATGGCTTAATAAGTTTTTTTCGCCCCCAAAACACACAACATCGTAGCGTTTGAGACGGCGATACTGTAGAGACGTTTTCTTTTTAGCTGATCTACTTTAGCTGATTCTACCTCCCAGATAATTTGCTCATACATCTGTTTATTTTTTATATGAAATGAACACTTATCTTTATTCAAATTATTAATTTTCTTCGTAAACTTCACTTTTAAACCTTCTTCATCCACTTTTTCAGTAACACCACTATTGTGAATCATCTTTAATCTTACACACCCGCACGCTTCATGTCGATGAAATGGTAAAATAATTTACAGTGAAAGCATAAACTTGTTTAAACGTGTACAAGTACAGTCGACGTTTGACTGAGTCTGCCAGTCGATTCTAGGATCGACTAGGCAAAGCCCGAAACAGATTATTTTACTTTCGACGTTTGACTGAAAAGTTAGGAACTTCTAGGTTTGACTAAAAATACTTTAATCAAAGGCCGAAATTGGAATATATTTCGGGGTTGGCCCGAAGGCTTTGGTCAAACGTAGGATAAAGCAGTCATTCCGCGAAGAGACTGCATATATACCTTTGACTATGAGATATATATATATTAATACCTAAGAAAGGTATGGTAATATAATTTCTTGTACGCGCGGGTTTCCTCACGATGTTTTCCTATGCCAAAACATGCCAGGTTCGAACCGGAGACCACTTGGTTGATAGGTTAATTCTTTTTTCTTTTCAGAACTGCCAATGTCAAAAGTACAACAGATGATGCGCGAAAGGGACCCAACGTACATGACAGAGACGAATATACTGACCATAGTGGAATTCTCTTACGTGTGCCCTTTCAAATGTAGACACAATCACTTGCTGTGCTATTACTGCGGCCAAAACTTCTCGGATCCAACAATGCTGAGACAGCACACGGAGAACGCGCATCACCCGAAGAAATTCAAAGTCACCGAACACAAAAACATGATAAAAGTCGATTTAACTCGAATCGATTGTCGATTATGCCCAACCGTAATCAACAATCTGGAGGAATTCAAAAAGCACATAGCGACTATACACAGCAAGAAGTATTACTTCGATTACAAAGATTCGGTGTTGCCATTTCGTTTGACGAAGGAAGAACTGAAGTGTGCCATATGCGATGTGATATTCCCCTATTTCCACGCATTGAATAAGCATATGAACGAACACTACAGCAATTACGTTTGTGAGACATGCGGTCTGGGGTTCGTCGATAAAGGGAGATTCGTTATGCATCAGCAGAGGCACGAGGAAGGTGATTTCCCGTGCGAAACTTGTGGAAAAATCTTCAAGGCGCAGTATAATAGAGATTTGCACATTGATCGCGTTCACAAGAAGCGCGGGAGGGTCTATTGTCCAAAGTGTGACATAAAACTGATGTCTTACCCTCAGAAGTTGAAGCATTTGGTGGAGGTCCACGGGGAGGAGCCTCTCAGCTTCCCTTGCAACATGTGCGATAAGGTCTGCGAGACGAGAAGGACTTTGACGATACACCGGCGAAAGGATCATTTGAAGGATTACAGGTGAGTGGTTGTTGACGGAGAGCTCAAATGGCGTCGTTGCGCGTGTCATCACTCAGTCGTGAATGACGCGACTTTGACACCAACGCTCGTGGGTTCGATTCCCGCACAAGACAAACATTTGTGTGCATGAACATGTCCTTTTGTCTTGGCCTGGATGTGTTTAAGAGAGGTAGGGCGCAACAAAGCAGCCCAGAGAAATTACTGGTTACTGTGACGAAACAGCCTTAGGTCACAAGATTGGCAGCGCGCGAGTAGCACACCAGTGGTGTTGCGAACGTGAATAGGCTGCGTTGACCGCTTACCATCTAATGCGGACCGCATGCTTGCTTGCCAATCTAGTTGTATAAAAGAAATCTATACTGTTATATTTTTTAAGAGAGGCAGTATTATAACAATCCTGTAATACGTTACAGGTATGAGAGACAGTATTATAACAATCCTGTAATACGTTACAGGTACGAGAGCCAGTATTATAACAATCCTGTAATACGTTACAGGTACGAGAGGCAGTATTATAACAATCCTGTAATACGTTACAGGTATGAGAGGCAGTATTATAACAATCCTCTAATACGTTACAGGTATGAGAGGCAGTATTATAACAATCCTGTAATACGTTACAGGTACGATAGGCAGTATTATAACAATCCTGTAATACGTTACAGGTACGAGAGGCAGTATTATAACAATCCTGTAATACGTTACAGGTACGAATGCCAGTGTTGCGGACAGAAGTTCTTCACTCGGTTCGCCCTCAACAACCACATGCCGACGCACACCAAGGAACGGAACTTCAAGTGTAAAGTGTGTGAGAAATCCTACCCAAGACTCAAGACGCTCAAAGATCACATGAGGATACACACCAACGATAGGAGATATAGGTAAGTATTAGTATAATAGGTGAGATTCTGCATAAAATTGGTTACTAAGATCATCAGAAGATTCAGGTGAGTGGAGTTACATGAATTGACAAAGATTCTGCAAACAATTGCTTACTAATATCATCAGAAGATGCACGTGAGTCATAAACTGACAGAGATACTTGATTCAAGTGATTAGTAATATCTTCAGTAGATGCAGGTGAGTGAGAGCATAAAGTGACAAAGATTCTGCAAACAATTGGTTACTAATATCATCAGAAGATGCAGATGCGTAGGAGTACATGAACTCCCAAAGATTCTTGATTCAAGTAGTCACTAATATCATAAGTAGATACAGGTGAATTGGGGGCCATAAACTGACAAAGATTCTTGATACAAATAAATAACATAAATAAACTTGCCAGTAAGCTCCGCTCTGCCGCATATGCGGTTAGGAGAATTAGACAATTGACGGATGTGGCTACTGCTCGCTTAGTCTATTTCAGCTACTTTCACAGCATTATGTCATACTAGCCGCCCGCGTGGAGTCAAATAACGTAGCCTAATAATCTATCTACGTACCAAATTTTATTTGAATCCGTTCAGCCGTTTAAGCGTGAAAGAGCAACAAACATCCATCCATACATACAAACTTTCGCATTTATAATATTAGTAGGATGGTATACTGTTGTGGGGAAAAACGGCTGATATTGAAACTATTTTTATATTACAAAAGAGAGCCATCTGCTCTATTAATAATATGGGCTCATGGGAATCACTTACAGAACTATTCAAAGAAATAAATATCCTCACGGTTACCTCTCAGTATATTTATGAGAACATAATGTATGCTCGTAAAAATATAGTAATTTACAAAATTTAGTTAAATTCTAAGAAACAGGAATAGATTGCGTATGAGAGTACATCGGCTTGTTAAGACTAGTAGATCTTTTGTTGTAAATTGTATTCGATTCTACAATAAATTACCTGAAACAGTTCTGTCCTTGCCTGACAATATGTTCAAAAGGCACATCAAAAAAACTCTATGTAAGAAGGGTTATTTCAGGATCGATGAATATCTTGGCTGACAGAGATGTCTGGATATGATACAGCACATGTATATCTTTTTAGGATAGCTGTCTTTTGTAAAAAAAATAGTTTCTATATCAGCCGCTTTTCCCCACAACAGTATACCTTACGAAATAATGCTGTGAAAGTGGCTGAAATTGACTAGTTCCCTTAAAAGAGGAAGTCAATTCCAAAACTTCCTACTTCTACAAATTTCTTCTGATTAAATTCGTTGTGAGGTCCAAGGCAGCTGTATTTAACCACCGGGACAGCAATGAACTTCACTGTTCATTGCCTTTTTGGTGGTCGCCGCTGTTAATTCTGGCTACACAGGAGACACAGTGGTGGGCCTGTCCCGTTTAAAAAGAAAAATTGTCTAGTTCACCTAACTGCATATGCGGCAGAGCTGAGCTTACTGGCAAGTTTATTTAAGTGGGGGGGCACTGCAATTTAGAGCTATTGTGATTCCAAGAAATACAGTATCTATATATATATATAAATGAATGTTTGTTTGTATGTCCTCTATGGACTCAAAAACGGCTGGGCAGATTTTGATGAAATTTTCAGTGAATCTTCAGGTTAGCCCAGCAGGTGATCCTGTTAAGTTTGGTAACGATTGGATCACCCGTGCGAAGTTGGGTCGAATAGCTAGTCGTTAATAAATTCTAGTACATTATTGTCAATGAGAACGTGTGTATTGACGAAGCCACATTTGGTAGACTAACTTTTATACATTTGGTTTTAGTTGAATTTAATAAAACATTACCTGTGAATCAATTTATAATGGCAGATAGGAAGAACACTATTTACCTTGTCAATATTTTCGCACCGGCAAGCAACATTAATATTTAAAGGAATGTCATCGGCAAACAGTAGTAAATCCGCCATTTTCTGCACCATGTAGGGCGATCATTTACATACACTAAAAATAAAAGTGGTCCCAATATAGAGACCTGAGGCACCCCAATATTAACATTACTGCCTTTAAATTTGATCCCATCTATGTGAATAATCTTATATAACTATATTTGTATGCATATATAAATATATATAGCGTGCATGAAAAGAGCTATGAATGTTAAAGAAGCGAGTGAGGTGTGTAAGGACCACGTCTTTTGGCGGCGCTCGGTTCTGTCTGCCTACCCCGCAAGGGACATGGCGTGAAGATATACATAAATATATTTCTATTTCAGATGTCACATATGCGGTCAGGCGTTCATACAAAACTGCAGTTTGAAAGGACATATGAAGAGTCAACATCCGGAGTACGGATAAACATACAGACAAATGTACCATTCAAATATTTTTATATATGCCTCCATAATAACTATAAACTCAAACACCTATTGTATACAGGGTGTTCCAACTATACAAAATGTTGTAACACCATTTGTATACAGGGGGTGTGGCTATACAGAATGTTGAAATACCGTTTGTATACAGGGGGTGCGATTATACAGAATGTTAAAAAAACCGTTTGTATACAGGTGTGCCGGCTATACATAATGTAACACCATTTGTATACAGGTGTGCGGTTATACAAATGTTGAAATACCGTTTGTATACAGGATGTGCTGACTATACAGAACACCATTTGGAAATTCCTTATATCTCGTAGCAGTCAGAACCTGTTATATACTTTTTCCCATACATTTCGCGGTCGTATACGACTAACTGGGTTTCGAAGGGTTAACAGCTTCCAAAAAACTCGGATAGAGAGAGAGAGAGAAGTTAAATATATATACATACACTAGCAAATCAAACAGCCGTTGTTCTAATGGAAAATAAATAATTTGGCTTCTATTTGGTGTAATTGTGCATCTAATCCATTCATCATCCCCCTCAAACACATTCAACGAATGCAATGTATCACATACCTACGCACGTACAGAAGAATTATTAACGTAAAGATGTATTTATTAAGTGAATGAGGGTAGACTCCTGTGCAGACGGTTTCACTTTTTTTTTTAATATAAAGTTTGCAACGCTTTAAAAGTTTCCCGTTATTTCCACAACTCATTTTTTGGACTAGCTTTGCAAATGTCCATAGACTATAATAGCTTGACATCAGGCGGTTCGTATGCTTTAAATCTGTATACATTATACTCCATTCAAATTACGAAACCCCATAAGGACTTTGTACATACATACTCTGCAGGTTTGACATATACAAAATAAATAAAGTGAATCACTATTTGAAAAATTGTGAAAGTTATTTGAGTATGTTACATTAAATCGATATATTTTTTTTGGACGGAATGGAGTGTAATCACATTGTTTTAAAATTCACATGATCTTAAAATAGTTTATAGATTCGTTTGTCAGACACCACGGAATTCAGATTTACAAGCAATTAATATATACTACTTTATGTGCTTACGCCATCAGTTAGTTCATGCGAACTAACGGGCCGGCCTCCACCAACTGCCGTTAGATTTACGCACAAAAAGTAATATACAAATCGAAGTGTACTTAATACAAAAAAGACCGGTCCAAAAGTCACTAATGATTCAACAATATTTTATTTTTCATATTCTCTAAAAGTCACGTACTGAAAATGTCACATTTGGATTTGGGCCATATGGCGTCGTCTATAAGTTGACATAAATTATTAAGGATGTATAAAACAGTTATTGCATACAAACAAACAAAAATCTTATTTCAGTACTTATGCTTCTACGTATATCATAACGCCAAGTAGGCAGAGACAACCGAACGCCATGATACTCTTTTCTTATGGCTATATTCCTTACAGTTAAAGGTATAATGTTTTGAATATTCCAAGTGACATTGTCGTAACGTGTCATTTCCAGAATGTGTCACTATCAGAAGGTTGATTCTACTAAAAAACTGCAACTGCACTGCAGCGTGGCGTGTGTCAAAATGCGTACATTTTGACGTTTCGTTGAACATCGCTGCTGTCAGATCGCTTACATTTTGACACACGCCGCGCTGCAGTGCAGTTTTTTAGTAGAATCGTCCTACAGAACGTGTTGTAAGACCATGTCATCGTCAGAACGTGTCATTGTCAAAAAGCGTCATTAATAGAATGTATCATTGTCAGAACATGTAGTATGCTGGAACCAAAAAAACTCGCGAAATCCTCAGTTTTCCAGAGAAGTCTTGGACCTACTTAATCATAATCTTTCACACCAGAGGCCACACGTTCCATGTGTTGATACGTTCTATTAATGACACTTTTGACAATGAATAGAACGTATCATTGTCAGAACATGTTGGCATTGTCAGAACGTGTCAATGTCAGAAACTATGACAATTTAACTACACACATCAAAAGTGTCTAGGGATCAAGCATTTTTATGCGGATTTCTTGAGATGAACAATGGCTTTTCGTGTGCTTTTCTGATGAGTCTCGTTTTGGTATGAGACCGGATACAAGACGTATACGACACTGGAGAACCCCTGGACGCCAACAGCGATTAAAATCCTGCCAGGAAGTCCATCCTTATAGTGGTGGAACCATCATGGTATGGGCGGGTATTTGGATCGGCGGAAGAACTGAGTTGATTTGGATCAGAGGCAACCTCAACGCTCAAATTTATGCTGAGACGATTGTATCAGACGTCATCGTTCCTCTACAAGTGCAAATCGGTCCCTTATTTCAGTTAATGCACGACCGCACACCGCAAGAGTTGTAAGACAGACTCTCGCCGCAGCTAACATCAATGTCATGCCCTGGCCTGCTCAGTTGCCAGACTTGAACCCGATTGAGCATGCATGGGATATACTACAGAGAAGAGCTCTGCCGAATATGGAGGGTATCCAGTCGCAAGAAGAACTTTTTTTGTTGTTGCAACGAACATGGGCGGCCATTCCACAGCGTGATTTGGATGAACTCATTTTGAGTATGCCAAACCGATGTTCTTGTGTTGTTAGTGTTCGCGGTAGAAACACGGATTATTAATTGTTTAAGTTACCCAATAAAATTTTAAAGAAAACTGTTATTTCAGTCTTTTTTTCGAACTTTAATGTTAGTGGTTCAAATGTCAAAAATCCCTTTATTATGAAAATGGCAAATTTCTTTATTAATGCAAAGGTGACTTGGTTTATCGTTACTGTAGACAAACGAAAACACTTTATTTGATGAATCCTTAAAGAAAATTTTAATTAATATCAATCAGGAGAAAAGTTATTGCAAAAATATATGTTGATCCCTAGACACTTTTGATGTGTGTATGTAAAAATATATTAATGCTAGAAACGTAGAAAATAACTTTATAATTACGTGTGAATTTTGTAAACTTAAGAAATTAGTTTTTTGTATGATAATATTGGTTTTACAAATCGATCGGGGAATGTACAGTGTGTATTTTAAATATGAATTTGTAAATATAATATTTATTTGTATTATAATTTATTTTGAATTTAATTAAACCAGAATTTACTACAATGATGGTAATTATTTCTTCTTCTTCGTACTGTTATGACTTCGATATTGCACATCACTGGAGATCTCGACGCCAAGCATCCTAATATTTTTGGTGACGGTAAGAGGTGTGTTCTGGATTGAGGAACCGCAGCAAATGAAGTTTTCTTAGCGGTGAACGCGCAAACTTGTATCGTCTTGGGGTTGAATTCGACCAAGTTAACGCGCCCCCAGTCAGATACTTTAGCCAAAGTAACATTCATTTCAGACAAGTTTATCGCGGCTTTCCTCCACAAGGGAACGAGGGATGTTTGCACGGCTTGTATACAAGCATCCGGCCCCCTGACGTAAAGTGGTTACCCGTAGCCTATGACCGCTTGCAGTACATTATGAATCGCGCGATGCCGCTTCTGTTACTGACACAGCAACTCCTTAGGAGTTTACTGGTAAACTCACTCGCATGAACACAACAACCCTCCAGTTATTATATACGTCCTACCTCTCTTACATAAGTACATTTCTTCTTCGCCAGTGGTCATTTCCGAAATGCTATCAAATTAAATAATAAAAATAGTAACAAGAGAATTGGATAAGATGCAATAAGATATTTCAAAAAATGTAAGCTGTGTCTAAGTGCCCGCGAGGGCCCAATGGCAAATAAAGAATTTTTATCTTTTTAATGACCGAGTATTGTAACACTCGGTTCTCTCTACCTACGTAGGGGGCTTGATTGAGAAGATTGATGAGAGACATATAACTATTTTTTATAACCGCACCGCTCGCCGACGGCGGGGAGTTCACATACTGTTCAATTCCAGAGAAGTTTTCTTCCGACAACTCTCAAGTTGTGGAACGAACTCCCAGCCGTGGATTTCCCAAGTGAATAAGAAAAGCGTGAAGAGGTTTTAAGAGAGTCGGCCGTATGCTTCTTTGCCACGTTAGTGCTATAAGAAAATATACAAACCTGATGTAAATAGGTTACTATAGCTTATAAACGCTAGCAATGCAATACAGGAGACGTTAGACTTGCCATCGTTGCACTGCTGCTAACACAACTCCTTAGGAACTTACTGGAAACCTCACTCACTCGCAGGAATACAATAATCCTTCGGGTTGTTGTTATGTAAACCGCTGTAGACGGAACATGGCCAAATGAAGGCTTCTCTGTGATCGTTCAAACCAGTACACCTGCCAAGATGCGGTACAAACCATGCTGGACCTGATGATGTGGCTGCGCTGTAATGCTCCTGTACGGGTATTCAAATTTCCTATGTATGGAATCTGAGGAGGAAATTTTTCGACACGCATCCGTCCTCGATGTTGCGAGGTTAAATGCATGTGGCGATGGGGATCGCCTTTCACCACGCCGTGCTCAACTCGGCCGGGCGACGAGAACTGAGTATCGTATAGATGGAATTTGAGAAGTGTAGTACAAGATAAGATGAATGATTTGATAGATACAATGAATGAGAAATGCTTAGTGTGTATCAGAGACCAAGCGAAAGGGAAGCCATAGCGAAGAACTCTCCCTGGTGACATGATGGCCCTGTGGTCCGGGGTAAACCAGGATGATCATGCCAGTGCTAGCATAGGTTGTGTTTTCATCTCGCTTAGCCTAAGGTTATGATTAAGTAGGTCCAAGACTTCTTTGGCTTAAAGTAAAACTGAGGATTTCCCGAGGTTTTTTTTTATTCCAGCATACTTTCCTGTGGGCTCAACTAATCCCCAGGAGCTCGAGATATTGTGGGAGACCGTAAGAAGTATTCTGGATTTCGCTGAAGCGAATGAACGGATAATTATGTGTGGGGATCTGTGGCTGGTTATCTGTGCCCTCGGCTGCGGGGGTTTTCAAACACCGGTATACGTCTCCGAGCATCTAAATGCTTCCAACAAACAACTACATGCCGTTAGAGTTAAGGAATTGCACTACAAATTTGTTCGGGTAAGATACGGTCGTATATTTGGTAGGGAATATAAAACTAGCCAACCCATTCGTGGTCTGCAGAGTCTGGAACTAATATCCGAATGATTTTCTTTTTTAATAATGCTGCAAATTATTAGATTGCTTAACCTATCAAAATTCAATAGTTACTATCAAAACATCAGAGGTCTGCGTACAAAAATAAAATACGATATGAAAATATTAAACATGATTTTGACGTAATTGCATTAACGGAAACTTGGTTTATTCCTGGAATTTATGTTTCTGAATTTATTGATGAACGCTATAATGTCTCAGAAGAGATAGGTCACCTAGCGATGGAAGTAGTGGACTTCTGATTGCTATCAAAAAAGAGTTTGTGTCAGTGCGCATTCAGTTGTGGGAAACTATATATGAGGACATTTGGATTCTGTTCGATATAAAACATCCTAATCAAAGTGTAAAAAGTCTCGGTATCTTTTGCTTTTACCATCCTTATCCTAAACCGAATATTTTAGAGTATTTCTGTAATAATGTGTGTGACCACCATTTTGCAGTCGTTAGACGATGTTCAGATTGTGGGTGATTTTAATTTGGGAAGGATAAATTGGTCATATGATGTAAATGTTAAAAGCATAGTTTCTAGTAATTATCATTACCCACTTGTACACGTACTTGTAGACTTTATGAATTTAAATAATCTTTGGCAACTAAATGATGTAACTAATGCTAATAATAGGATATTGGATCTAGTGTTAACAAGTGATGTAAATCTGGTGAGAGCTGACGATCTTTTGAGTAATCTTGATGCTCATCATTCCCAACTGGTCATCGAGCTCGGCTTAAATGTGTCAACTTTGACAACGCTATCAACTGTTAACCTAAATTATTATCGAACTAATTATCCAATAATTATTGAGGACTTAAAGAGAGTCGACCCGTTTCATCAATTATTTATATGCAGACGGGAATGTTGATGGAATAACTGACGCCTTATATAGAGAATTAAAAAATGTACGCGATAAATATGTTCCCAAATTTAAGCCATGGTCTTCTAAATACCCTCCATGGTTTAATAATGTAGGTATTAAAAAGCCTTTTTGTCGACAAAGTTAAGCAGAGCCGGCGTTAACTTAAATACAAGAATCTACGGGATGAACTAGAGTACAAAATTCTCAGGGAGCGCGTAATTGTTATTCCTTGGAATGTTATTCTTCGTATATCAAATAAACTGAAGAGGCAATATCCAGTAATCCCAAAAGATTTTGGAAATATCTTGGGGAGAGGAACACCATTAAAACAACGGGAAATTACATAGCTAACTTATTTGCCGACTTCTTTGTCGACTTCGACATTCTCTGACGACTGCGGAACAAACAGAGATGCACACCCTATTCATTCAGGCAACGCTTTACCAAACGTTCCGAACGCTCTTGGGAAAATTTACTTACCGGAAAAAACATACTTGACGCGACTAAGGTCCGAATGGCTTACCACCATTGTTTGTCAAAAGATGAGCTGAGACTGTGCTCGTATTTCCATTGTTCATTCTTTTCAATTACTTTCTTACCGTAGTTGTGTTCTCGACAAAATGGAAGGAGGTTAGGATTGTTTCTGTGAATAAAAAAATCAATAACGTAAGAGTTGATCTTAAGAACAGTGTCGGTGATAAAATTAAAGGATGTAGGAGCCGAGGAACTAACCTACTATGCGTAAATTGGTCGTGTCTTATCAGGTGATGTCAGGAACCCTAGGAACCGGCGAATGTGCAAGAAAAGAACTGGAAAAAAAAAGCCGAGGTTTTTCCAAGGGACTATAGCATGGAGTTCTTCAAAAAATGCGTGAAGAGGTTTTTAGAGGGTCGGCAACGCATGAGTGACACCCCTGATGTAAATGTCCATAGGCTACGGTGACTGTTTAACATCACGCAGGCCGTATGCTTGATTGCCATGTTAGTGGTATAAAAAAATGTGAATGTTAAAGAAGAGAGTGAGGCGTCTAAGGATCGCGTCTTATGGCGCACGGTTCTCTCTGCTTACACCGCAAGGGACCTGGCGTGAATATACACACAAAAATAAAGCAAGTGGTATGATCACAGAACTTTTGCCTGCTATTTATTTGAAGTAACAAACTAAAACAGAATCCAGTTTTTATTTATTCTCGTATTAGACTAAAATCAATCATTAGACACGCGGGTAGAGTCATCCTTTAGTAGGTAAATTAATTATTCTTTTCTCTGTACTATTTTCTCCAATTCTTATTACCGCTAAATTATATATTACTGTGACGAGTAGTAGTAGACTTACGTCAAAATTCTCTTTCGTCCTAGAACTCCAATACACAGTTCGCAATTCTTATCTAAACTCAAGCAGTGGGCCTCTGGAATGCCCTGTATTAAAAAATCCGAAGTGCCCACACTTTTTCTTCCTTAAAATCTTTGATCAAAGCGTATATTTTCTACTAAGTACCCTACCTCGTCATTCCCTTTATCTTTTACCTCTATTATCCTTTTGACCGGCAGTTTAAACTATAATATACGATTACTTTGGATGTATTTCGGCCATATGCCGTCTAAGCTTAATTTTATTAGTAAATCCGACCCAGCAATCAGAGCAGGCGTATTTCCACTCTGGATTATGTACCCTCATGTGTTCTTTCACACTTTTTTCATATCTATAAGTCTTTGCGCATAACGGACAAGCAAAATTTCTTTCCTCAGTGTGCATGGCCATATGTTTCCTCAGATGATTCCTTTCGGAGAATGGTTTTTTACATATATCACATGCTATGCTTTGTGTATGATACTTAATTGTATGTGCCCCTAAAGATTTTCGCGTTTTGAAAATAGTAGAACACGTTTCACATTTAAATTCGAAGGAAATACCGTGGCAGTCACTCAAATGTTTCATTTTTTCGTAATGGTGTTCGAACCGTTCAGAACAGTGCTGGCATTTTGAAGGTTTTATTTTTTTATGCTTATTGTGTATTTTATTTGTATGATATTTTAATTTCGCAGCATTCGAGAATATCATCTGACATTTATCACACTGATGTTCGCCGATGATATGTATTTCCTTGTGCTTTATCAGTCTCTTGTAAGAAACGAATCCCTTCCCGCACGATTCACAAATAGCGTTATTGTAATGCACGTTGATGTGTTTATTCAAAAGGAAGAAGCTGTTAAACTTTTCTCTACAGAGATGGCAAGAAAATACGCCATCTTTTGTTTGTAAGCTGTATGCGATCATTCCGTTGCCTGACGAAGAAAAGTCTTTACCATGGTCGCTAATCAAATGTTTTCTAATGTCATTTAAATTTGAAAATGGAACGTTACATAATCTGCATTTCAGTTCGGATATGTCAACTTTAACAGTCTTTTTTCCTTTTTTCAGGAACGATTTCATTAAGTCAGTTCTGTTCGGAATTTCGTGATTGTTGGAATGTTCTAGTAAGATGTTTAACTCGGGCCGTTGTTCTCCGCAGTAGAAGCACTTATATCTTAGAGGGAATGATAGGTGTGTAAACGGACGAACTGTGGTGAATTCGATAAAGTTGGCTGCGTTCTCCCGCTCGGGCAAGGTCAGCGCCCAAATACTTGAAGTTGCTTGCACGCGTAGATCTGAAAGCAAGATATATTTTAATAAATAAATGCAAATATATTTATTATTAATTATTTAAGGAATTGATTATTATTTATTTAGTTTACATGTACTAGTTTAATTGTAATCACTTCTACTAATTTGATAACATGACAGCGACTAGGTACTTCTTTATTTCTTCTTTTAGTGACGCCGAGTCTTCAATGACATGCTCATGGCGCAGTGGTGAATGACGCAATGTGATACTAACGCTCATGGTTTCTGTTAAAGAAAACATATTTCAATGTTATGTAATGGCAACCCTAACTTTGAGTTTATGCTTTCTTCTATATTGTCAATGATTAGATCTCTGTTCGTGATGTACTCAATTTGTTTTTCACATGTTTTAGTTTTATAATTTCCAAAAGAACTGAAATGGTTGTTGTACCAAATACACTATGTACGTGATTATTAACGCCGTGTTTCACTCTGCAATTTCCTTCAACAGTTTCGATTCCCACACACGACAAACATTTGTGTGCATGAACACGTTTGTTTGTCTTGAATTGGGCGTTTTTTAAGAGTGGTCAAGCGAACCAAAGCACCGGGGAAGTACCTACACCTCACAGAAAACCGTAGCCGAATAACAACTTCCTAAAGGGTTGTTTTATTCCTGCGAGTGAGTGAGATCACCGGTAAACTCCTAAGGAGTTGCTGTGTAAGCTGCAGATGTGGCTAATGTATTGCAAGCGTTGATAGGTTACGGTAACCGCGTTACATCAGGTGGGCCGTATGCTTGTATGACTCCAGACGTTGTATATAAAAGAAAATTAATAATAATAGGCTGAACAGTGACAACGAGTCAACATATTTGAGAACCTTTATGTACCACCGGCCATCGGTTCTTCGAGCTATGTCGCCCGCCCACTGCCACTTACTGATTTAGAGCCACGTCGATAACTCCAGCTATATTACGGATGTGCTCGTTTCTGGGTCCCAGAGAAACTTCGAGCATGGCTCTCTCCATCGCACGCTGTGCAACCTTCTTGGTCTGGGTGTTTTAAGAGAGGTAGGGTGCATCAAAGCAGCCCGTCTGGAGAAGTACCTCAACCTCAAAAAACCCCATCCAAATACCAACTCCCTAGAGAGTTGTGTTCCTGCGTGTGAGATCTCCAGTAAGCTCCTAAGGAGTTGCTGTGTCAGCAGGAGGTGGCATCGCGCGAGTAATACTTAATGTATTGCAAGTGTTTATAGGCTACAGTAACCACTTTACATCAGATGACATGTATGTTTGTACGCCTCCCGATGTTGTATAAAAAATCGGCCAAGTGCGAGTCGGACTCGCGCACGAAGGGTTCCGTACCACTATCTATAAAAACGGCAAAAAAATCGCGTTTGTTGTATGGGAGCCCCCCTTAAATATTTGTTTTATTTTAATTTAATTATTTATTCTTAAAGTGAATATATAACTAAATATTCTGTGAATATTTCAAGCATCTACCTGTTGCCGTTATCAATATCGAGCAAAAACGAGCAAAAAAATCACGTTTGTTGTATGGCAGCCCCCTTAAATATTTATGTTATTCTATTTTTTAGTATTTGTTGTTATAGCGGCAACAGAAATACATCATCTGTGAAAATTTCAACTGTCTAACTATCACGGTTCGTGAGATACAGCCTGGTGACAGACGGACGGACGGACGGACGGACAGCGAAGTCTCAGTAATAGGGTTCCGTTTTACCCTTTGGGTACGGAACCCTAAAAAACGAGTGTGCTTTAGACCACACGACTGAAGTAAAACCTCTTTAGCTCCATAGTGTGATACAGACAATAGGCCTGCACAGTGGCGTGCACTCCATATAGACAAAAAGACATTGCCTACCCTATCAATTTGATAAATACCATCCGATGTTTCATTCTTAAACATAGTTTTTAACTAATATTTCGTATCAAAAACAGCTCCATCTATCGGTATCGGTAAGTTATTAAAATCATCGCTAGTCATATTCAAATCGCAGCTAGGCGCTACGCTACACCAGCGCCGCATTGGCAGCTTTTTACGGCGAAAGACACTAACTATTTCTGTCTAAATTTACGTATGTGTGCCGTGTTGTTAATATAAATACTGTAGTGTGCATTCCTGTAATTACATTGCCCACAATAATATAAATAACGCACACTATTGCAAAGTATAGACAATGTCTTTTCAGCTGAACTATAACGTAAATTACCTAAGTGTCGCGAGCATTGCTACGTAACTATTTTAAAAAGTAGTTTGCTGCATGTAATTATAGTGAAAGATATTGCCATTTCTTTTTTTCGTATAAAATTGATGTTAATTTTATTTTGATTTTAAGACGGCCGCCATTGTTTTTGTTTTGAATCGATTGACTGGTAGCAGACGAAATAAGATTTTAAAGTTTTAAAGTTGATAAATATGGATGATATTCACTGCGAAAGTTGTTCATGTGGTGTGTGTAGTGTTCGGTGAATAAAAACAAGTGATCACATACATCATTATTTCCACAAGACTGGGTAACCAAAATCAACATTCTGTATTTTTTGGTAAGTTAATAGCTTTAAAAAAAATCTGCCTACCCTGTCGAAAATCTCTGTGCACGCCACTGGCCTGCACCGTGTCTTACATATACGAAACTTAACTCGCTATGAGAGAAAGAAAATGTGTGCTTGCACCTCTCTCTCTTGCCCCTGCAGTAATATACGAAACGCATCGAGTACGTAACCTAGGGTTAGGTTAGGTTACGTACTCGATGACGAAACGTAACTCTCTCTCTTTCTATCTTCACTATATATTATATCTCCCTCTCAACTTCCGCTCGCCTCGCCCGATCACACTTTTCGTAACGCTCTCGTCACGCATTCACCAGCTTACTTAGAAAGAAGTTTTACTTAAAAAATAATTTGAAACACATGTGAGCTAATTTCAGAAAGATCTGGTGGGTAAACCAGGCTCTGGCTTGGAAAGGTCTGACGACAGTCGCTCCATGACAACATTATTTTCGCCAAATCCTTAGGCATAAGTAGCGGATCCCGCCAGTCCTAATGGATTAGTAAACGGGATAACGGTAGAAAGGTATTTGGGTGTCTGAAATAAATTTCGATCTATTTCATTATTTATTGAATATTTATTGTTTAATAACAAATGTTTGGTAGATAACAACGGCCAGGCACGAGCTAATTATACGTAAGGTCCATTATTGCCGTGAAAGTCATCGTACCTACCAAATCACAAAACAATAAAGACTTGCCTGCGCATGAAGACACCCCGCCTTCACAGAAACGTATTTTAGCGCATATATATCTCAGCGATTTCAACCAATGTGCCGATACATGTCGCGACGTTGATCCGCGAACTAGCCAATAAGAGCTGGCCGTTGTACTTTACCTCCCGACCTTTAGAAGTGAGATACGTAATGGTCTCCTTCGTAATATTCCTTCATGTACTGAAGTAACCTTCATGCCAACTTCTATACCATATTCATAGATAAGTCCTCGCTTGTTCCACAATAAACGATTCAGAATGCTGTGCTCGGGGTATGCTGAACGAAGAGTTAGGCGTACTACCTCTAAATGAACCGATAACTTCGTATGAGGGACAGGTAGGCCGATTCTACAAAAAAACTGCAACTGCACTGCAGCGCGGCGTGTGTCAAAATGGTACATTTGACGTTTTTAAACGTCGCTGCTGTCAGATCGCTTGACGAAACGTCAAAATGTACACCTTTTTGTCACACGCCGCGCTGCAGTGCAGTTGCAGTTTTTAGTAGAATCGCCTACTGTATTGCCTTATTCCATTGATAGAAAGCACTATGGAAGGTCCGTATCAAGCCAAGGGCAATGATGTTACCATATTCATTCCGTAATCATGAATCTACTCCAAACCAAATCGGTGCCATTGTTTATTATGTTTAACAAACTCATTTTTATTATGAAATCCGGACCCGCACTCTGAACAAACAAATTTATATACAGAACTGTGTATCCTCATATGCTTTTTAAGCGTAATTTTATGCATATAAGCGTTTTTGCATATCGGACATATGAAATCTCTCTCGCCTGTATGACCGCGCATATGCTGTCTCAATTTAGACTCTATGCCGAAACATTTTAGACATATTTCACATTTGAATTTCTCCGTGTGGAACCTAGTCGTATGCTCCGTTAATGCCTTTCTCGTATTATGCACAGATTTGCATATGTGACATTGGAAAGTTTTGGAAACACCATGAGCTTCTTTCAAATGCACCATTTTACTATAATGCTCTTTGAAAGTCTCCGGACATTGCGGACACTTTTTTAATTTGACTCTGTCCTTGCCTTTGTGAATGATTTCTGTGTGATATTTTAATTGACTTTTCTTGAAAAATACTTTCTCACACATTTTACAATTAAACCTCTTTATTAAGTGGCTTTCTTTATGTTTCATTAGCAGATGTTGATTCAAGAAGCCGGCGCCGCAATTTTCGCAAATAACTTTCCCAACGTGGAAATTCATGTGAGAATTTAATAATGAAAAGCTGTGAAATTCTCTTTGACATAAATGACAGTTGAGCATTCCATTTCGTACCGCCATATTGTATTCTGTCATTCCGTTACTCGCAGACGAGAATTCCATTCCATGTTTAGAATTCAAATGATCACGAATGGAATTTAAATTTGTATATTGCTCATCACAAATTTTGCATTTTAAATCTGATATATCTACTTGTAGAGTTCTTTTTCCTTTAGGGATATACTTTTCTAGAATAGCATCGTTATCTTCGATCTGATGAGTGAATGTGTGTTCGAGGAGAGACGATATTTCCGAATAGTACTCCATACAATAGAAGCATTTAAAACTGAAGCCCATGAATATAAATGGTCTCACAGTGGTGTATTGTATGAAAGTTGCTGCATTTTTCCTTTCCGAAACCGTCATTTGCCACACGCTTGTCTCCGGGACACTTTTAACGCCTGTGGAAAAAAAATCAAGCTTTCAGATTTTAAGTTAACTCTAAATAAAATTATTATTATTAATAAGAAAATATTGAAAATTGTGATAAATTGATATACTAATTGATTAATGTTATGAGTGGCGCCACCTATTTACTAATATTTGTATCAACAAGCGATCTTATTGGGGGTTTGTAGTTCAAGAAACACTAATCCAATAAGTCCGATTTGTCTGTTTAAAAGTTTATTTTCAAGGTTGAAAACAATATTTAAGTATCCACAATGTTTATATATACTCGTGAATTTCACTTTCAAGACTTTGAAGGGTTAAAAGGGGGAATGGATGGATAAATAGAAATTAGGTTTAACGAGTATGAAGACTGAACGCATTGGCTAAACAAAATATCGACCACATATAACTTATTCCTAGCGTTATACTGTTTCTTAATCCATACGGAATAGAAACCAGACCTGTTTTCTGTTATAGAACTTTGACTTCAACTAATGTAAAGCGGTTACCGTAGCCTAAAATCGTGTGAAATGCCTTAGGTGTCGCACGCGCGATGCCATCTCTGCTTCAAGTACCTTCCTCAGCTTCCTAAGACCTTGTTTTTTCATCACACGTCCTTCGAAATGTAATGTCTTCACAATATTTTCCTTCACCGCCGAGAAATTGATATTTAGAACTATATCTATACGAATTTCGACTTTCAATCACTGTTACACGGGAGTTTTACGTATAAGAGCTCATGGACGCTTAGGTATCAAATCAACAACAACAGGTACAACGGGTTGTGTTCCGTAGAATTGTCCGAAATGATGCCAACAGCTACTTTTTATAACCGTTGCGCTCGCCGACGGCGGGGAGTTCACCCTCACACGCTGGAACCGCAACGGTCGCGTACTGTGCGGTTCCAGAGAAGTTTTCTTCCGATAACTCTCAAGCTGTGGAATGAGCTCCCAGCCGAGTTTTTTCCAAGGGACTACAGCATGGAATTCTTCAAGGAATGCGTGAAGAGATTTTTATAGAACCAGCAACGCATGTGACACCCCTGGTGTTGCAAATATCCATAGGCTACAGTGTTTACCATCAGGCAGGCCGTATGCTGTATTTATATATATGAATATAATTTTATTTAATTATAAATTTCTCGGTGTATATTTCTTTATATATATTTAAATTATCTATTCGGGTACATATGTATTCACTTTTTTTTTATTACACAAGGTGACACTACAACCAATATGAGCAATATGTATGATGTGTAGGGTCACCTGTCCAACAGTTAGCCACTCGTACACAATCAACCATGCCTATAATCGGCAAATGTGACGTCACTATTTCGTGCCACCACTCGACTTAGACGTCAAAACGGCCCCGCTCCACCCTCCCCAGTTTGCAGTGAGCTAGCGCGCGCGCGCTGGTTGTGTAGCGCGGGATTTTATATTTTTTACTGGAAAAAGTCAAAAATATAACGTGAGTACTTTTCCTCATAACTTTTTTTAGTTTAATATTACAATAATCATGATGTGTTGGCTGTGTAGAGTAACTAAACGTGCTTCGTTTGGTATAGGTATTGTGTGTGTAGTGACACTTATTGAAAAGTGAAGTTAGCGTAACGGCTTCGGAAGCAGGGTGGTCTACAATTAACCAAAATGCGGTTGGGTACTATTAACCATGGTTAACTGTGTACCAACTACGGTTAATTGTGCACCAACTATGATTAATAATTGTACCTACACCTGTATAGACTTTTTATGTTTTATTGTGGAGTTTAATATGAGTAATTTAATTTGTATTTTAGATGGGCCGTAATAAACAACACGTCCGAAAAAAAGGAGGACATTCAGGAGACGATATGAAGAAGGCCATCGAATTAGTTCAAGGTGGGATGAGCATAAGGAAGGCTAGTAAAGAATGCCAACTTAGTTACCCAACGGTTCGATTGTACGTGAAAAGAACTAATGAAAATGCTGGCCAACCAATACGATTAACACCAAACTACGAAGTCAACAAAGTTTTTACATCAGAAGAAGAAGATGACTTAGTAAAATATATTGAACACTGTGCTGCGCTATTTTACGGCCTCACTGCTAAAGATTGTCGATGCATTGCCTACCAAATGGCCAAAGTTAACAACCGCAATATACCGCAATCATGGATAAATACAGAAATGGCTGGATTTGAATGGCTTCGTGCATTTAGAAAAAGACATCCTGAAATTTCCCTGCGTAAACCTGAGGCCTGTAGTTTAGCAAGAGCAACTGCTTTCAACAAGCATAATGTTGCGTCCTTTTTCCGCAATTTAAAATTGGCAATGGAGAGACATACCAGCTTTGCAGACGGTACTAGGGTCTATAATTTAGATGAGACATCTACTACTACTGTACAGCGACCAGCAAAAGTATTAGCACGGAAGGGCACGAACGTAGAAAGGTAACAAGCGGCGAATGGAGTAGCTTAGTTACATCATGCTTCATTGTCAGCTCAACCGGACAAGCCATACCACCGGCTATGGTATTTCCCAGAAAAAACTTTAAACCGCACATGCTTCATGGAGCACCACCGGGTACGTTGGGTTTGGCTGCGCCTACTGGGTGGATGAATGCGGAAATTTTTGTGGATGTCATGAGACATTTCATTAAGCATGTTTCAGCTTCTAAAGATAATCCAGCACTGTTACTAATGGACAACCACGAAAGTCATATATCGATTAAAGCTCTTGATCTGGCAAAATCTTCGGGAGTCACGGTTTTAACTTTTCATCCACATACGACAGGAAAGATGCAACCACTAGACGTTGGAATAAACAGTCCATTTAAGATATATTACAATGCAGCAGTAGATTCGTGGCTGTTGAGGAATCCAGGGCAACCTTTAACCATCTACAATATTGCCGAGTGCGTCGGTTCTGCATATTTGAAAACCATGACTCCTATAAATATAGTAAACGCGTTCAAAAAATGTGGAATATTTCCATTCGACGATTGCATTTTTACTGACATTGATTTCTTGCCTAGCACAGTAACTGATAGGCCACTTACAACACCCTCAAACCAAGCACAAGATGAGCCTGGTCAAACGGAAAATATAGCAACAAGTTCTATCCCACAAGAAAATGGTTCTGTTAATTTCCAGCTTAACCCTACCTGCCAAAATAATCATCTCACGCCATTATTGATACAGGATGCTAATCTGTCGCCCAATGCTACCACCAGCCAACCTACTCCTTCCACGAGTAAAAAATTTCTTTCACCAATGGATTTCTTGCCACCGATAAAAGCGAAACCTCGTACCATGAAAAGACGCAGAGTTCCAGGAAAGAGCATGATTGCGACAGATACTCCCGAGAAAGATGCTATTGAAAATAAGAAAAAAGGTTACAAAAAGCAGATTGACACAGCAAAAAAAGACCTATTTAAAAACACAATGCAAAAAGAATTAAGCAAGAACAAGAAAAAAGCTCACATTATAGAAAATAGTAATACATCAGATGAAGAAGAATTTATAGCCAGTGGATCATCGTCTGGTGGAGAACAATTTCTTAGCGAAAATGAAGACGAGAATGGGAAAATAGTGCTCGATGACAACTTCTTACCAATACATCGAGACCCAAAAGAGAATGAATTTGTCCTCGTCCTATTTCCATTGAAGAAAACATATTTTGTCTATTACGTAGCCAAAGTATTAGAAAAAATCGATGACAACGATGACGATTCGGATTTTTTTGTAAGTTTTTTAAGACTGAAAAATAGGACGCGTCAAACATTTTGTGAGCCTATCGTACCTGATACGGCAGGCATACAGGTACGGGATATTAAATATATATTACCAGATCCGAATATTACTGGCAGCAACCGAAGACAATCGTCCTTTTCATTTAACGTTCACTTCGATGTGTCGCTGTTAAATTTGCGTTAAACTTGGATCTCACTATATTAGTTAAGTTTTTTTTTTATTTATGCGTCGATAGGCATCTTATCATACAATGTTTATATGTTCTGTTTTCACATTTTGAAGTCTAATTCATAGTTATAAGACTTATTTTATTTTTATTAAACATCTTGAGACTGGTTACGTACGTGCCAATAAATATAAGTAGATTATAATGAAACTAAATGGATCTCTTTAGTTGTATGTGCTGTGTCAAGCATGATAGTAATTATTTGAGCAAAACCTACGACTAATTCGTATCACTATTGACATAATTATAATAAATAATGCTTTTAAAGCCCAACTGTGTTTCAAAAACGATGAGTCTGATTTATGACTTTATAAACATAATAATTTGTTCCTATATTGTATAAGGAGGTAATAGACTTTGTGTTAATTTTGTCGAAATTCCCTTTTATAAGAAATAAAAGACCAATTTTATAACAAATGGTGTTATTATTTCAAAATACACAGCTTATCATATTTAGTGATTAATTGTGTACTCCATGGTTAACTGTTGCATACCCTCCCGGTTAATAGTGTACGATAGTGTGGACACAGTTAGCCAAACTTCATTTAAAAAAAAAAACATTATTTTGTCAAGAATCGTTGGGAAAATGATCAAGTTTTTAATGCCAATATGTAGCTAAGGGACCTGCTTTTTGACCAAAATATAAAAACATATTTTTAATGTACAAATATGAATTGTG
This sequence comes from Pyralis farinalis, assembly GCA_947507595.1. Taxonomy (NCBI): domain Eukaryota; kingdom Metazoa; phylum Arthropoda; class Insecta; order Lepidoptera; family Pyralidae; genus Pyralis; species Pyralis farinalis. The sequence continues at coordinate 17,270,784 of OX382281.1, read as the reverse complement.
GTGGTTTGAATTTTATGTGGTTAACTGTTGAACAGGTCACCCTATGTGAAGTGTATATTGTGTGTTCGTGTGTGAATGTGGATGTGTGAACGTGTGAGTGGTTTACATTGTTTAAAATTTATTAACAAGATTAACCTAGAAAAACAACAATGTTGCATTAGTATTACGTTACAAAAGATATGGTTCACCAGAAGAAATAGTCTAAGCACAGACCAATTATAGGTGGGCACGTGTAATTTTACCAAGTCCATGTACAAATTATAACAATACAAAAACCTGCAGACGTTTGGCCCCTATTTGTTGTAAATCTGAGCCTGCAATGCTATTTAAACAATATAGTCATTTATTTTTAAACAGTTCTTGAATTTGTTGTTCACTTTTAATATGAATAAAAGGTGACTCTTTTCCTTCATTCTTTCTGACGTAAACTCGTCCCATGGATGTCCAACAAAATTTATATAGCTTACTTTTGACGAGGTCCCGTGCCAAGAAATAAAGGCGGGCTGCTTTTCCCGTAAGCTGCTCAGAAATAAAAATCGGTGTCTCCTCCTGCGTTCGCCATCCCAAATGTTTAGCACGCAGCTTTGTCTTTTGAATGATGTTGAAAGCCTTGCACTGTCTGAATACCTCGGATTTTACAATAACTGAGGAAGTCTCGACAACTATCGGGGTGTTTTGTGACCCGTCCCTTTTCGAGGCCACTCTAAAAATATCTGTAATATCCTCTCTTTTAAGTTGTGAGCCTATTGTATTTGTGAGGTGCAACACTATGCTAAGTCCTCCTTTGTCTCCATAGGTTTTTAAGAGCATTTTTAATGTCGAAATTTGATTTGCGCATGTCTAGCTGCACGTTTTCAAGCGTCTCCTCGAGAATTGTTATATATTTTTTGTCTTTCCTTCTTTCTTCTTCTAATTTAAGTATTTTCCCTTTCAGCTCCTCATTTTGCGCAGTGAGGAATACAATTGAGTCCTTGATATTTTCACTAGTTTCTTTTATTTCTTTTAATGTTGAACTGTTCTGTTTTAATTCCTTACTATGCTCATTAAACAAAGAGGTCATCATATATTTCATTACCTCCTTAAATTTCTGAAATTCCTGTAAGAATTCATCTTCCCTTTTCCTCTTGATCCGAAGAGACACGTATTTATTCGGAGAAGTAGCCTGTTCGCTCATTATCTCTGAATCGGATAACTATATATACAAAATTTTGTCTGTATCGCAGTCCATGCCGTATTAGATATATAACAGAACTCACAAAGGAGATCTCGAAGGGTTCAATATGAATATGCATGGCAGGCAACTAAATATACAAAGACAGCAATAAGCGCAAAAGCAGATAGGACGGCGCGTGCGTAGGAGCAGTATGTCCACGCTAACGTCTCCAATTTACATTTATATGAGACATATAACGTGGTTACTCACTCGCTCCTTATTCCTTGATAGCTTGACAGAATCAACGATATACTCCTAGTCGGTTATTGTATCAAAACTGTTTACCAGACACGTTCGCACTCAGTTGGATTAGGTCTCGTTGCGAGTATAACGGCGTAGCACTGCTCGAGCGGTCGACGCGACGTAGCTTCGTAGCATGTCGTAATACTTTCCGTAGCACGATGTAGCGACCACGTAATATGCTCTGTAATTTCGGCTGACACCTGATAGTGGCGCGGCGGGCATACACACACCTTCACGGCGCCGATGATCCCGAGTTCAAATCCAGGCACTGGTCGCACACACACTGTCTTAAAATTTATTAATTTTATCTTTAAATATTTAAATTTAGCAACAAACTAGCAGGTCCGAGAGCACGTCCACGCTTGACAGCGGTCCGAGAGGAAGAGCACTAGTTTATGGATTAACATCGCAACGCTTATCAGTTTATTGGTTAAAATATCCTCTCATTGGTCAGTAGATTCGAATCGGTGAGATGTTTAAAAACGCTACGTTTTGTGAGTGAGGGCAGGTCGCCATCATCTTGCACCGTCAAGTGATTTATTGGTCATGACCCACCCACCTATCCGAAACAAGCATCACAAGTAGCGTAAAGTTGCATCTACTTTATACAACTCCAACACCCGTCTCAGCCATGACTGGGACACCAAAGGCCTTCTTGTAATCAATCCAGGCAGCTGAAAGGTTCTCCCTATTCCTGCGGACCTATTGGCAAACAATAGTATCAATAAGAAAGTGTAAAGAAAAAAGAGTAAAGTGGCTTTACCCCTAGCAGATCTGCTATAAATGGCACCAAAAATATACAACCACTTACCAAAGAATATTTTAAGACAGAACTCCCATAGGTACTCGTATATGCAGACGAAGGATTTTGATTTATTAATTACTAAAGCGTACTACAGCGTTGACGAATATCTACAAGACATTTTTTAATCTATATATATATAAAAATGAATGTTTGGCTGTATATCCTGTGACTCAAAAATGGCTGGGCAGATTTTGATGAAATTTTCAGTGAATCTTCAGGTCAGCCCAGCAGGTGATCCTGTGAAGTTTGGTCAAAAGCTCACTAGTGACCTTACGATGTTGTATAAAAAAAAACAAATAGGGCGTAGAACAAGATTTTGTTATAATTCCGCATAGAACACATAGGTTCGTTTAGACAAATTTTAAGTAAGGTCACATTATTCCTAAGAGTATGATATGATAATCAAATTAATGGCACTATAAAACAGAAGAGTAAGGAATAATATATTAACTGTTGGTTAATATATTATTCCTTACTCTTCTGTTGGGACACAGTTTCTTATCAATTGAAAATACATAAAAATAATACTTATAAAACTGTCATTACTGTTGGTGCCATTGCCACAAAACATTGGGACAGGAGAAGGCGCAAGTGGGCAAGGGTATATCGGCTCACTAGGTTGTATTTGATGCTATAATAAATTGCTTAAAACAGTTGTCCTTTTCTGACAATACGTTAAAAAAGCCCATCAAAAATACTTTCAGTAAAAAGGCTTATTGTAGAATTGATGAAAATGCAACTGACAAAGATAAGTATTTGCAAACAGCACATGCAACCTTTTCTTAACCCTTCGAAACCCGGGTCGTCGAATATGACCGCGAAATGTATGGGAAAACGTATATAACGGGTTCTGACTGTACAATGATCCCTAATTTTACCACTAGATATCAACACTATTATATTAATATACTGATACGACTTTATTATAATATTTAATTGACAATTTCAAAAGAGACTTATTTGCAATCTGGTAAAAGAAAATTGGTAAATTTCTTTCGGCATTTCTTCTTTACCAATAATCATTTCCGAAATGCTAGCAAATTAAAAAAGAAAAATAATAACGTAAAAGAATTAAATATGATGCAATAAGATATATAAGTAAAACATGTCTAAGTGCCCGCGAGGATCAAATGGCAAAAATTTTTTTTTATGATTTTATAATTGCTGAATATTTGTAATTGAAAACAATTTCAAAGAAATAAAGCGAAACCTAATGACATAGTAGTACCACGTGGTATCTACGCGGGAAGCACTTAACTTGAAGTATCCGTTAACCGAACTTAATTTTTTACAATGTCCCAGTAAACAACGGTCGTATGTACAAATTTTGAGTTGCGATTATATATGATACTCGTATCAGTAATAGATTTATATTTGTTTACATGTATTCTCGACAAGCACAATTTCTACTGTCTCAATGTTCCAAATTAACATTGTGATTATTACAACTATGTTACCTATATATCGATATATCGTTCTTTCAGCCCCCTTTTACAATCACACAGTCATCACTAGGAAATTCATCCTTACACGTTGAAACCAAAGAGTACTGTGTGGTTCTAGAGGGGTTTTATAGCGCGAATACATACTTCCAGCCGAGGTTTTCCTAGTACATCATGGGGTTCTAAAAAATGTAACTTGCAAGACCTATGTTTTAACCGTCCGTAGGCTACGATAACCGCTTGCCAGACAGTCCATATGTTCGACAGCTACCGTAGTCGTATTAACAAAACATAACGTTGGAAACAATTATGCCAAAATTTGGCATTAGGCCAATTGTTAAAAACTGTTATGCGATTATAATTATGCTTTTTGTCTAAATATTACTTGTTACCCGTAATGAAGCTACCAGCTTCACATTGCTAGCTTTATACATTATATAACATAGTTATGGCGTAATTACTCAGTAATACCTAGTTTGACATACACTCTCAATTAACCGCAAAGTTAAAGTAAGATCGGGAATGCCAGTCCCTAACATGCTTATTGAACTCATTTCTATTAGAAAACCCATTTCCGCAGTCAGAACAAGAGAACTGGAAGCTATCGTCCCCATTCAAATGGGTCTCCATGTGTCGCTTTAAACTTTTCTGATGTCTATACGCTTTTCTACACAACGTACACACGAAGTTTCTTTCCCCAGTATGAGACAGCGTATGTTTCTTCAACGTTGTTATACAACTAAAACTTTTTTTGCAAATACCACACTGAGTTTTCTGCGTATGGAACTTATTAGTGTGCATGGTTAACGATCTTCGACTTGGAAATATGGATTTACAAATTTCGCATTCAAAAGTATATGTGATGCCATGGGTTTCCTTCAAATGTTTCAACTTTCTAAAGTGTTCTGCGAATCTCTCTGGGCAGTGCGGACATCTTAGCATTCTCATCTTTGATGCACCTTCGTGTGTCTTCTCTATGTGATATTTTAGATTAGAATTCGTTGTGTAGACTTTGTCGCATCTAGTGCAAGGATAACCTCCAGGTAAATGTATTTCTTTATGCTGGATTAGCCTCTGGTGAGTCATAAACCCAGCTCCGCATGTCTCGCATACCGCATTACTGAAGTGGACATTCATATGTCGATTCAAAAGAATGAAAGTTTGGAATACTTTGTGGCAAATATGGCAGGAAAATTGTCCGTTTCTCGTTGTAAGATCGTACGCCACTATTCCGTTGCCAGATTCCGTGAACGATTTCTCGTGGTCAGTAGCTAAATGCTTTCTAATTAAATCCAAATCTGTGAAGTTCTGTGAGCATATTCGGCATTTTAATTCTGATATATCCACTTTCAGGGTCCTCTTCCCTTTCGGCAGTAGATCTTTAAGAATCGTCTTGTTCTCTGGAATTTCGTGTGTCAATGAATGTTGGAGTAATGTTTTGATTTCCGAATATTGTTCGTGGCAGAAAAAACATTTGAAAAAGTATCTGCAGTATACGAAAGGTTTCACTGTGGTGCATTCTAGGAATATAGCTGCGTTTTGTCTTTCTGATAATGTCATTTCCCATATACTGGTCAGCGGGCCCTGGCGTCGCTTTGTGTCCTCCATTTGAAGTCCTGGGGAGATAAAATGGCGTTTAGTGTCTGACTGTCAGTCCATGCAATCCTCTCGGAAGTTCATGCGAAGCGTTTGCCATTAGTCATTTTAGTTACTCTTGAAGGTAGATACGCGCATATCTGCCTTGTATATTGTTTCTTGGTAATACTCGTAATAATATTTAAAGAAATTAGTTAGTAGATCCTGTTCAAGTTCATCATAGGATAGTTGAAAAGTACTGACTTACTGACATAGTATCAACGCTGCATAACACAAACAGTTGATTCCTCGTAGATAATATCAGGCTTATAAAAAATACCAAGAGATAAATACGTAACCTCAAGTAAAATTAACCAATGGGCCATACGCAATTATATAAAATGAAACAAATAAAAATTGCAAAATACTGTTTAATAAATATAAATTATAATACTGCTCCGGTGTTTCTATAAATAGTTACCCATAAGCTATTAATTTCAGCAAAAATATTCGCTTAAACTTACTTATTGGCGCAAATGTTTTGTAATAGCTAAAGTTTGAAATGTATAAATTTCAATATTGCCAATTATTATTTAGATGTGCTCTTCTATCAAGTAGGTACACTCTAGAAGCTTTAGCTAGATCCTTCTGTCAGTAATTCTTTACATATGCATGTCTCTTCTGCCTAAATCAGTCCAAGTCCTAAATTAGTATACAGGCAGCACTGCCTTCTATTAGCACTAAATATAAGTTGCTGCTAGTGACGTCTGTTGGCAATGCTTTACTTTATGCTGCCTCTGCTGCCTCGCAAACAGTGTTATTTTAGAGTATTTGAAAATAAGAAGATACAGGTTAATCTTAAGGATTAGATTAATTACAAGAAATCTATTTAAATAGATAATAGTTTGGAACAAATGATTATTAATAGATTATTAATAAAATTTATTCCTTACTTAATCACCAATATATAGTACGTTCGTAAAAGACAATCAAATCAGAAAATCAGAGAAATTAAAAAAAATAACAAACATTTTGACCAATAAAAAGTAAAATATGAGTCAAGATTCGTATTATATATCACCAATCAATCGATTATGAATTACATATTATGGCATGCGAACTAACGAAATCGTCAACCATCCATTGTTACCGACAAATATAATATCGAAATAGTTTATTTTGTTTAGTTCTCTGCTAAAGAAACACGAATTCGGCAGAGCATTTCAAAACACATAATTTTGTTGAAACTCTAATAGAAGGTTATGTTGTTTTTATCACGCCTGTATACTATTCTCCTGTTTCCACTGTACGAAGTAAAACCTACCCAAATCTGAATCAATTTAAAATATCATTACCAAAATTCTTTACAATAGTCTTAAATTGCCACTGCGGATGCCACTGCTTCATATGTTTATTGTAGTCATTACGATTGTGGAAGCCATTACCACATTCAGAGCACGTAAACTTCCATATAGGTCCATGAATACGCATATGTTGCCTCAAAGTTCTTTCATGCATATACGCCTTCTGGCATATATTACAGAAAAAATTCCTTTCCCCAGTATGACCCCTCATGTGCATCTTAAGCAAAGAACGGGTGCCAAAACATTTTCCGCAAACCTTACACTGTATTTTCTGCGTATGCAACTTCGTCGTATGCTCCGTTAATGCTCTTCTTGTTGGAAAAACTGACTTGCACATTGCACATTCAAATGAAAAAGTTATTCCATGTGCCTCTTTCAAATGCGTCATCTTTCTGTAATGTTCAGAGAACCTCTCTAAACAATGAGGACACTTTAGTGGTTTCATTTTCTTCGCGTTTGTTACTTCGTGTTTCTTAAACATATGATAACGAAGTTTAAGTTTGGTTGGAAATACTTCTTGGCATTTATCGCATTTGTGGTCACCGTTTTGGTGTACTATCCTATGGTTTATTAAACGTTGGTGTGACATGAAGCCTAAGCCGCATGTTTCACAAACTACACTGAAATGAACGTTCATATGTCTGTTCAACAAGAAGAAAGAATTGAACGTTTTTGAGCATTTATGACAAGATAGAAGACCATTATTTGTACTTAAATCATAAGCCATAAGTCCATTTCCTGCAGAATTAAACTCTTTTTTGTGAGCTGCAGCAAGATGCTTTCGAATATCATCTAAATCTGAATACTTTTGCTCACAAATTCTACATTTTAACGATGATATGTCCACTTTAATAACCCTCTTGCCTTTTCTCAAATATTGCTTTAGTAGGCAACATCGCTCTGGTGTTAGGTGGTAGGCGGTGTGTTGTAAAACAGAGTTAATTTCCGGAAAGACTTCGTTGCAATAGAAACATTTAAAATTTGCCTGTTGGTAAAAGAAAGGCTTGATTGTGGTGAATTCAAGGAACGTAGCGGCGTTTTGCCTCTCAGATATGGTCATTTGCCATATGCTCGTCCTTGGCCCGGGCCGCTGTACATCCGGCATCCCTGAGAAAATAAAATTCTTCCTTAATTTGTGGACTTCATGTCTATCTACTTCGCACACACATTTACGTACAGCAACTCTAGTAAGATTCCGTGTACTGGATACCACTAGTTAAATTATATCATAAACGTTACGTGTGCAATTGCGTATATATTTGTGTTGGCTATGTATTGCTCTACCCAAGACCAATTTTCTCTACTTGCAAATATCCATAATGAAAAGTATAAATAAGTGAGTAAACCAAAGGGATCAAATAAATGTGATCAACCGTTTAAACTTAATACTCCGTGTGCTATACTAGCGTGGGTCAACAAAGCTGTTTGCTCGCTAAAACTTTGTCCACAAATAGAACAACAAACTCCAATATCATGAGATCTCGCGTGCTCTTTCAAATTCTTCCTTCTAGCGTAAGCATTACCACAAATTCCACATTTGAAATTCTTCTCATCCGTATGAACAACCATATGTCGCGACAAGCAATACTTAGAGAAAAACCTCGAGTGACACACTGGACATTCATGGTTCCTTTCTTGCAAGTGAACTGACCTTATATGCAAGAGCAGATGATATTTCAAGTCATACTCTTTCCCACAAGTTTCACATTTAAACAATCCATTAGTTTCATTGTGGACTATTCGTAAATGCTTTGTCCTTTGATAATTAGAATTAAATCTTTCTGGGCATATGGGACATCGTCGTGGAAACCTTTTTAAATGCACTCCTCTCATATGTAGCGTCCTTTTCGATGCGTTACTAAAGATCTTATCACATTTATCGCAAGGAAAACTTCCAGATTCGTGGGTCTGCAAATGCCTTTTTAATAAAACCAGTGATATAAATACAGCGCCACATATTTCACAACTGTAGTTATTAAAATGTTTACTCATATGTATGATAAGCAATCTTAGTTTTAAGAAATTTTCACCGCATATTTGACAGTCAAATGTATCAGCTCCAAGTTTAAAAGGTATAATATTATCTCGTGTTCCTACTTCTAAATTCTTCCCATGATCTTTTATATGTCTTTTTAGTAATTCCAAATTATATACCTTTTCTAAACATAGTTTACATTGCAAATTAGTAACATCAACTTTCAAATGTTTATCTCTAACTCTGCTATATAACTGTTTTCTTAATTCTTCAACATTATGTTCATTTAAAGAATGATCTTTTAAGAGATTAGCGTTCAGAAAAGGTTTAGTGCATATATAACATTTGTATTTATTACCAGCGTGTACAAAAGGATACACGTATGAATTTTCAAACATAATTAGAGCATTTTGTTTTAAAACATTATGGTTGTATGCCTTTTTAGACCTACTTACGAAACCTTGTGCGGTTTTTACGTTTATACAATTAGTTTTATCAGCTTTATCCTGGTTAATGTGCTTCAACGCGAGTGGTTCTTCTAATAACATAATTTTAGCGTCTTTTCTCTTCGTCTTTGGTGCTTTGCCAAATTTGTTTATTGCTGACTTCGGTGTCTTCACCCTTGTGCTTTCTGATGCAATTACTAGATTGTTCAAAGGTATCGGTTTCTTCAGAGCCGATAGTTTTATACTGATTTCATCTTCGTTTTTTATTGTCATTGCGGAATTTGATTCCTTGATGACTCCTAGAAGAAAACAAAGACTTCTGTAATATTTTGTAACTTCTCATTTCTTTTATAACAATCCGCCACCAATAGTAATAAAACATAACATAATAATGCTAAAATCAGAATTATAAGCCATTACTTTATACATTAACAGCACTGTTATTTTCCTATAGATTGTTAAGTACTTTAAAAGAAATAATATAAAAAGTAGTCGTTGTATATCTGCATTTTAGTGTACTGATAGTCAAGTGGATAAAAAACAGCCTGGATAATTAACTGACTGGTCTCTGGTTTACATTTGTGCACATATTTGTACTTATCACTTGCTCGGCAGTGAAGGAAACCTTTGTGAGGGAACCTGCAAGTCTACAAAAAATTGTATTCCGAAAGATTTTAAGTAAGTTCTGGTTTTTCCTCTAGGTTGAGATCGTCTGATGAGGTCCGAAGAGTCGCACAATTTAATAATAATCAGTATATTTAACAAATCCTTAGGTCAGTAGGTTGCGGACCCAATCTTATTAAAGATAAAAATAAGATAACAATTATTTGTTTGCCCCCGCGGGTACTAAGACACGCCATACATTTTTTGAAATATAATCTTATTCAATTCTCTCACGTTACTATTTTTTTTTAATCTGCTACCATTTCGGAAATGACCATTGGCGAAGAAGAAGTGCCGAATGGAACTTGCCAATATATGTCTCTGTTCAAATTGTCAATTAAATATTGTAGCATTTGGTACAATAATGATATCAAACAGTAGAATTGAAGATGATTAAGAAACGTTGTCTGTGCTGAATTATTTCCAAGCATCTTTGTCAGTTACAGATTAATCATTTCTATAATAAGCCTTATTACAGAGAGTATTTTTGACGTGCTTTTTGCAGACATTGTCAGGAAAGGACAGAAATGTTTCAGGCAACAGATTTACTAGTCCTAACAAGTCGATATATAAGCCGAGACAAAAGAACAGTCGAAACAATGGAAAAGAGCAGGATCGCCCACCCCAAAGAAGGCAAAGGTGGTTTTATCGGCGGGCAAAGTCATGGCATCCGTTTTTTGGGATGCAAAGGGTATAATTCTCGTGGATTATTTAAAAAAGGGTGAAACAATAAACTCCGATTACTATTACGCAACAGGTGCGTCGTTTGAGAGAAGAAATCAAAGAAAACGTCCAGGTTTATTGAGAAGAAAAGTCTTGTTTCATCAGGACAATGCGCGCGTTCACACTTCTGTGCAATCCATGGCAGAAATCCATCAATGTGGCATCGAATTGTTACCTTATCCCCCATATTCACCGGATTTAGCACCGTCCGACTTTTATCTGTTCCCAAAGCTGAAAAAATTTTTAGGAGGTAATATTTTTTTTACAAATGAAGATTTTTTTAAAACGGGTATCGAAGCCTTACGGGGTCGATGGAAAAAGTGTTTTGAGCTCGGAGGAGAGTATGTGGAAAAATAAAAATAAACTCAAAATCGTGTGGTTTCATTAAGTATGTTAGGCTAAGAACTTTTCAAATGACGCTCGTACTTTTCAAATCCACACTATTGAGTAATATGGGTGGTACAGATTTCATATACTTACAATGACCTTCGTTTTCGCTCCATATCTACTACAACTTTGAGCTTATCGCTAATATAGAGCCATATATCCTTAAACGCTGTACATCCACACTATTGAGTAACGTGGTTGAGACTTTGTACAATTACCGCTAGTCATAAAGTTGTCATCTAATTAAGAATGTAACTTGTTGCATGTATTCCACAAATATACATTTTTTTTTAATAGGTGAGACTATTGAAGCTGGCAGCACCATATCACATGGGTAGGGTATATACATGTCATGAAATCGACGATGAATTTATCGAATATATAGGACAATAAGGCTCTATGGAATAAATACTATGGAGTTTACTCCATAGTCGGGAGCATGCCGGGTCATACTCTAGTGAACATGAGCTGCTTCATCTCTCTACCCCAAGATTATAAATTTTCCGGGGCACTTCGCTGTTTTGTGTTGTCTACCACTAACTAAGACGTACTTGGTACGAACTGATGGTAAAGATGGCATAAATGGACCCATGATATTAACAACGGAATTCAATTTGTAGGAAATTCAAAAGAAAGTATGTAGATAAAATATTTATTTACTATAGTTTTAAATATACATATAGTGCGATTTATATTTTATTATAAATCTTGTGAATATGATTTTTAACTACACTAGATTTATGCAATAAGTTCCTCAGGAGATGTGACTTAAACTCAAATTCAACGATGCGTTCAAATAACTGCCATTGTCGCATGGATAATAACACTGATATGCCATATCCAAAGTTTCAGTTTTTCTAGTTCAAGATGTCATCAAATCTCTTTTATATGAATTTATAATACCAATTTTCGAGATCTATACAATCTCCATTGAAAAAAGATATTGGACGAGTATCATACACATTTTTATATATTTAAAACTCTATTGCTCACCTGGTACAAAGTCAGCCTTAACATTAATTACATTCTCTACCTATCAACCATGGGGAGTGATCAAAAACGCGATTTCGGTTTATATTAAATGCATTGATATAGGATATAAACCTAACATTGCATACATAATTGTGTGCTCCAGATCAAAGCAGAGTCGACATACAAGCCAAGATCTTTGACACTATTGCTGGTAAGCTGCTTTAAATAGTAGACAAATAACAACTCCCTGGAAGATTGTTATGTTTCTGAGATGTTCCTGTGTTATTAACGAAGTTGGCAACGGCCGTTCTCCTCGAATAGTAGGCTACGGTCACCACTTTACGTAAAGTGTGCAGTATAATTGTTTGCCTTCCCACGTTGAATTAAATTGTTGTATTGTAAAAAACCTTTCCTTGCATAAATTTCGATATAAGAGATCGACCCACAGTAAAAGATATTTATGTTAATGGGTATAAATACCTCCATTCGCCATGATATATTCCGATATTTATTTTTAGCAAATTAGTATATATAAAGTATTTACTATTGTAAACTTCATTAACAGATAACAGCGATATCAAACATGTTTAGGTCACACGTCTGAAGAAAGACATATTTTAGATAGCTACAATACATTTATAATTCAGAGATTCTTACATCAACATGAAAACCACTTTAAAATACTATATACTTTTTCTAATATGAGTATTTTCGATCCCGTGACTATAGAGTGAATCCTTTCTCCGTTTTCCAAAACTCCCAGGCATGTGCGTCTTAAATCAAGTGCGTCATTCTTTCCAGAAGTTGGCTCTTTAGGGCACAAGTCGTCAGGCGTTCAGCCATGCAATTCTGTAAGAGCAAACATCCTTACATCCTCGGAAACATCGGCTGTTATAGCCTTGAACACAAAATTGCAATTCCTTAGTGTCGCTTTTCATGGTTGTGCGACACTAGCGCCGCAAGGTTGCGTTTGGAATTGGAATTCTACAAGGCAATAGAATACCAAATAAAAAGCCGTGATCGCAGGGGACGATGTCAAAGCTGTGACATCTGTGATCACAGCGACGCACACAGCCATTACGAGTCGCTTAGAGAATTGCATGGCAGCAGAGACGGTGGTCTAGCGTTAGCGTATTTAAACTTGTAAAATTTGTCGCAAAGGCCCAGAGATCCATTCAGGGTTACATAGTGAAATGAGGCACAGTCCAATGAGATTCATCGAGTTAATAACATGCAGCGCCGACTAACTAAGTTCCACTCAAACTGACAAGCGTCATGAAAAGCTAATATCGGATTTAAACTATATCGTGTAATTTCAAATGATCTTTCAAATTTTTCCTCCTCAAGAAAGCCATTCCGCATACTTCGCATTTGTAATTTTTCTCCCCAGTATGTATTACCATGTGCCTTTTGAGAGTCTCTTTGTTACAGAACCTTTGGTGGCAGACATCACACTGTTGATTCCTCTCCTGCAAGTGGACCGACCTCACATGACAAAGCAGGTGATACTTCAAATTGAAAGCCCTCCCACAAGTCTCGCACTTGTGAACCCTCGTCGATTGATTATGGACATCTTGCAAATGAATTGTCCTTTTATAATTAGAGTTAAACCTCTCGGGACACATTGGACAACGGCGAGGAAACTGCTTCATATGAACTCCTCGGATGTGAAGTGTTCTTTTATAACCAGTGTTGAAAACTTTGTTGCAGCGATCGCAAGGAAAATTTCCGTTCTCGTGGACCTCTAGATGCTTCTTCAATAGTCTTAAAGTCATGAATCCTGAGCCGCATATTTCACAGCTATAATTATTGAAATGAACGCTCATATGGATTACTAAGATCCTCACTTTGATGAAAGTTTGTTCGCATATGACGCATCTGTATGATCCTCCTTCAGCATTTAATTTGAATGGAATTATATTATCTTTTAAATCGGGATCTATTATTTTATCATGTTCTTTTAAATGTATCTTTAGATCTAACAAGTTATTCGGTCTTAGAGAGCAAATTTTACACATTATGTCACTTACGTCGACTTTTAGGATGTTTTCTCTTCTATTGTTAACAAGTCTTTTCAACGGAGCAAAAGGATGGGTGTCCCTCATATGTTCTCTAAGGAGATTTGCGTCTAGAAATGGTTGAGAGCAAATGAAGCATTTGAATTTATTGTTCCCATAGATAAATGGATATACAGTTGAATGTTCGAAGATAGTTAATGCGTTTTGTCGTATGTCTGGATTATATTTCGGTTTTGGACGAATTGTTGGCGCAGGATTGAGGATTTCTACTGGAGACGCAGATCTTTCAATCGATAATGGTGATGGACTCCTTGATGGAGTGTATTGAGGGTAGCCTATTCTGGAATTTTTGTACCGAGACATTTTTTTTAACGTTTCGAAGTGCAGTATCGTTCCCAATGGCCTGCAAAGACTGCGGTCATATGCCACTTGAAATAATGGCATTATCCGTTTGATCTTCGGTCTGTCCGGTGTTATATTGGTGTCGGTTCCTAGAAAACAAAAGGAAAATGTACTCGTTTGGTGCTTCATTCATATGCTTTCGTTAGTGTTGCAATTAGAATTGTTAGGTGCATTACCTCTTCCATTTACATGTTGTATTAATTTATACCGTAGTACTAGTTTAAAGTTATATTACTCACTTATTTCTTTAAAAGAATCAACATTGACTATGAGTATGTTACTAAATCATTATTTACGGAACTGTTATAAATTAGTGTACCTTTAATGTTGTAATGAAATCTAATAATTCCGATAACAATCCGATAATGGGGTTGTAGGATCATGTGAAATGAATAAAAATAAATTGTGTAAAATTTATTTGCAGAAAAATAATAGGGATATGAAAATCTGTCGAGTTCATATACTTACGTAAAAATATTATTAAAAAGAAACTTAATTACGATACAATATAAATGAAATTTTATTCACAATTATCTCACGTTAGGCATGAAATGGATAAACATATTAGGATGCCGTAAACTAAGAATTATTGCGATTACGAGCGTTTGTGTCAAACCACTGCGCTGCCTAAAATTAGTCTAAAGTTCACCAAAGCAATAATATGAACAAAATATTTCATATAACTTTTTGTATTAGAAGTTCTGCCCTCACAGGTCAGTCATCGTCAGATCCTCCTGTATACGGACGATACGAACTAAGCTAACAAAAAAAGAATTTAAGATTGTACAATATTATCTCGGATAGCAGCATGCCCCATTGCTCCCGGATGATGAACCTTGACATGCTGCTTCAAACTACAATTCTGAACAAACGACGTGCCACATATAGTACAAATAAACCGTCTATCATCATTATGTATCCTCATGTGTTCCCTTAGAGTATATTTCCTAGCGTATGCTTTCTTACAAACATTACATTGATACTTTCTCTCCCCGCCGTGTTTTATCATATGTTCTTTCAACTCAGACTTCGAGTAAAACTTCCACTCGCAAACATCACACGAATGTCTTTTTAATTTCAAATGAACAGTTCTTACATGAACCCCCAATTTACCACTCAGAGTAAAAACTTTAGGGCACATTGTGCACTTAAACTCCTTTAACCTCAATCCATGGATGTTCGATATGTGTTTGTTCCTTTGAAAGTAATTTCTAAAGGTTTCTGGACAATGTGGGCACCTATGCCTTTTCACTCTCATGTGTACTATAGCGAAGTGTTCGTTCCTAGCATTTGTAGAGCGAAAAACTTTATCGCAGCTCTCACATTGTATTGATTCAGTTTTATGCGAATTTGCGTGCGTTCGTAGTCTTTCCGGAGTGATGAATCCAGTGCCACATTGCTCGCATATGAAATTTTGAAAATGAATGTTCATATGTTGGTTTAGAGTCTTAAATTCTTCGTATTTCTCCTCACAGACCGCGCATTGGAAGTCAAATTGTGTCACTCTGAATGGTAACACTCCATCGCTCGATTTAGGGTCTACGTTCTTTTTGTGTTTTTCTAGTAAATGATACTTCAGTGTGCTCAGATCTTTGATATTACCATCGCAAAGTTTGCACCCTACATCAGTAATGTCTACTTTAACTAATTCATATTTCTTTAGCTTCGATAGGCCATATTTAATTTGCGAAAACGTTAAATTTGAATGCTCTAAAATGTGATGTTCTCTCAATTTGACCGGATCAGAGTATTGTCTTTCGCAGTAAAAACAAATGTATAGATTCTTCATCCATCTAAACGGACATATCCTAGAGTTTTCTAGAAGGGTTATTGCACACCGTTTCCGTGCTTTAATCTCATCGTTTATTCTCTTGCGTTCCTCAGCCTCCCTTATTTGATTGATTTCACTAATTTCTACAGGTTTACTTTCGGTAAAGATGTTCTTGCCTGTAGTGTCGTCACCTAAAACGAGAAAACATACGTGCATGAGCATCATTTTGCACACATCTTAATATTACTTATATTTAAGATTCAAATTGTCTAGACTTTCGGAACGTTGCTCATTTCACGTAACGTTTTCTTGTTATAGATGGCAAAGAGCTTATCGCACAAATAAACAAAATATAAAACAGACCAGATGTCTGCATTCAGAAATCGTTCGTTAACTTGTAAATAAAATTTCTGACGGCTTCGCTATTTTTGTTCGCAGCGGAATTAATTACTGTTTCGATATCTTATTTTGTTTACTATTGATTTGTTCAGATGCTTCTTCACGATGTTGCGGAGTGAAAACCTTGATCCGTATATTCTTCACCCAATAATTTTTACATATATTGTAGCGTGTTGTGTCAAGACCGGATCGGCCTTGACACAACACGGTTTTTCCAGAGATCGTTAAGATTTCGACGAGCTCGGTGGCTCAGTCGTGAATGACGTTGACACCAACGCTCGTGGTTTCGATTCCCACACAAAGCAAACATTTGTGTGCATGAACATGTCTGTTTGTGTTGGTCTGGATGTTTTAAGAGAGGTACGGCGCATCAAAGCAGCCCGTCTGGGGAAGTACATCCACCTCCCAGAAAACCGCAGCCAAATAACAACTCCCTAGAAGCTTGTTGTTTTCCTGCGTGTGAGGTCACCAGCCATGCAATTCTGTAAGAGCAAACATCCTTACATCCTCGGAAACATCAGCTGTTACAGCCTTGAATACAAAATTGCAATTCTTTGGTGTCGCTTTTCATGGTTGTGCGACACTAGCGCCGCAAGGCTGCGTTTGGAATTGGAACTCTTTGTTTGTTGTGTCTGATTGGAAGACGATGGATTTGCGTTTTTTTTTTATCGGGATTGACGATAAGCGCGAATGAGATGTAAATAGGAAGTATTCATTGTTATTTGGTGGACTTCTAACTAATATGAACTGCGAATTAACAATGGTTGAAATCAATATTATGTACAATCAAACAACATTAATAGTTATATAATTATTTATTCATTTTATATAATTGAAACTTAACACAAGAAACTAACCTATCATTAATTAAACCAATGTTTTCGATTTACCGTGAAGTGTACACCGAAGTGATAATATTAACCAAACACAGCGACCTTAGTCAAAATAATGAGACATGTAAATATAAGATACTTTCATTGTTCACTCACAAGTTTGAGAAAAGCATTATAGAAATATACATGCCGCAGTCGTAATTACGGTTGCTGCACTGGTATAATACAGCAGGCTTCATTCTGCTGCCATTTCAAATATGTACTCCTCCATTACTTACAACCCGGTTTTGCAGTAATGCATTATCATCTAATAATTATCATGTATAAACAAAATAATAAGAAATACAGTACTCAAGCAATAGGAATGGCCAATTCAGTATTCATTTTATTCAATAAATCCGCTATTTTACTTAATATTTACTAAAGTAATATAACCAATCTTTTCATAAACATTAATTTCACTGATATTACTAAATTTGTATTACGGGGACCTATCGCTTCAAAAAATGGACGTATTTTTTGAAGCGATAGATCAATGAGTTACCATGGACATTAATTTCATGGATATTCGTTGTACTACGATATGATACAAATAATAAAAGCAAGCCCTCATAGAAACATAACACATACAATGTAACAATTACCATTAGCTTCGTGAATTCTACAATATTTACTAAGACATGTGGTACTAACAGAGACAACGCCCTTATCTGCACTATATTCGTAAAGTCTGCAATTTTTATAGTGTATGTAAATGATTTAATGATTACCTTCCCACACTTGTTTAATATCCGCTATATATGCAAAAGTATCGAGAATGAGACGTTGTCTACATCCAAGCAGAAGCAAACAGAACTGAACAAACTAAGAGCAGATCGTTTAACACTAATAAAGAAATAATAAAAAACGAGTGTGCTTTAGACTACACGACTGAAGTAAAACTTCTTTAGCTCCATAGTGTAATACCGACAATAGGCATGCACTGTGTCTTACATATACGAAACTTAACTGGCTATGAGAGAAGGAAAATGTGTGCTCGCATCTCTCTCTCTCTTGCCCCTACAGTAATATACGAAACGTAACTCTCTCTCTTTCTATCTTCACTAACTTATATCTCCCTCTCAACTTCCGTTCGCCTCGGCTGATCACAATTTTCGTAACGCCCTCGTCACGCTTTCACTAGCTTACTCCCCAAGCCAAGCGTACGTAAAGAAGTTTACTTCAAAAATAAATATATTTATTTTCTCTCTACACAATCTCACTTATTTGGTAGGAATATAATGAATGAATATAAAAAACCAGTCGAGAATATGCAAGCTTGCATTGCCAGAGGAACACCCGGCTCGTCAATTATATAACAAATTTTTTTTTTTTATTTGTCAGCCATTTGATCATGTTCCTTAAGAGATAGGAACGGTGTTCATGAACATTCCTATTCTACTTTTTTATGCCGAATCCGAATCTGAGGTCAAAATTCGAATATTCGAAAAAAACGCACACACAGACAAACTTTTAGATTTCATATAGGAACGGTGCTCCTGACTAGAACATTCGAAGTGTGACAGTAAATCTTCAGAACGGTACGAAGGACAAATTATCCTGTTTGACGAGCACTCAGCTGTACTATATGTTCTAGGATAATGACTTCATGATTTTTAAGATCTCTTATAAAAAATTTTTTAAATTTCATAATTCATAATTCGAAACTAAACTTCAGCACACCATATTTCATATCCGATTCTACACTTGATGACGCTGTACCAATAATTTAAACAGCTATGAAGAATTTATTTCCCAATTTCTTCGAGCCTACGAATCTTTGTTTCGTTCCTTGTCAGCCATTTTGAAAACCGATGGTTAACAATGTCACAAATAAGAAATACTATACGATAAAATATAGGGGATATATATTAACAAAGTTATATTGTTAATAAATTAAAAATTCAGAACAATATTTTTTGAATTAATTTGGGAAGCAAAATAATTAGCGAGAAATATTCACATACCTACGAGTACCTAATGTTTCTTGCACCTGATTTTTGCATTCCTATGCGTTTGTCTCGAATATTTACTACAAGACATTATTACGTAACCGGACGTTGGACGTTGGTGTTGGATTTATTTATTTAATATTCTCTGTCTAAGCATTAAGTACTAAAATTCGTGTCGAATAATTGTGAGATATTTTCCTTTTTTTTACGTTTGCCCGGTTCTTTGCGTTTACATACATTTGCCAATTTTTGTTTTAGTTTACTACAAAAACCTTATTGCAATTACTTTGTCACAACTCACTCAATTAAATGAATGAAAAAAGAGAAAGCTAAGGTAAATACGCTCTTTTTGGAGTGTGAGATGGACGAATGCTTTCTACCATAAAATCGATAGGAGAAAGCTTACTTCATAAACGGATACTATATAATACATCCGCAATTAAATTACGAACACTACATTCTCCTTACGTCATCCAATAAAACGAACATTTACTAACAAATGTGTATGTGTTCGGTTAAATCCTTTTTTTAATACAATAAAGCGTAATCAATATTTTAATTTTCTTCGGCTATTATCAGATGAATAGGTGTTTCTTGTAAAAATAAGAATTTGGTCTTTAATTAATCTTATGCTTGTCCTGTTTTGTAACCTATGCTGAAACTTTATGCGTTATCATTTGCTTCTGCTAGCTTTGTTTTTGAATAAAAGCATGTCTGCAATAATCGCACGCAAACCCTTTGTCATTGTTATGGATCCTCATGTGTAATGTTAAACACCCCTTTCGTAGAAATGCTTTTTTGCAAACCCCACATTTGTAGTTTTATTCGTAGCTATGACAAATCATATGCTGTTTCAGCGAACGTTTGTAACGCCATTTGGAGCCGCATACATCGCAGGTATATGCAGGATTTATCTGGTTCAGCACGTGTACACATTTCAAATGAGTAAATTTTTCATGTCATTTCAGTTGGCAACTCAATATAAATTCTTTTGGGCAGGATCTACGCTTGTATTTGGGGATTTCAACACTGTGGACTTGGGCCATATGTCTAAGCTTTGGATAATATTCAGTGAAAGACTCGTTACATACGTTACAAATATTACTCTTGCGTTTCATATGGACTATTCTGTAGTGGTCGTGTTTAAGTCTTTTACTTTTGAAAACTTTATTCCACTCGGGACATGGATATTCTCTTAGTGCATGACTCTGCAAATGATGTATTAGCATAGTCAGCGTAATAAACCTCGCGCAGCATTGTTCACAAAAGTAATTTATATAATGATCTTTAGTATGCATTCTCAACAGTTTATAATAGGGGTTAAAGTATGAAATTACCGTTTTCTAGTAATAGATACTTTGAATTGACATTAAACCTTCTTGGTATGAGATTTTCGAGTAAAATAAACATTTGATTTTCGGATTTTAATTGTTTTTTTTATTCAGCTTAGACGAGAAAGAGGGAAAATCCGAGTAATTTTTGAATACGAGTACCAACGCGGAACTGACGCGTCATGGCTCGCAATATCAATACTGCTGCGTTAAGAGAGGAGACTGCTAATGAACGCACCGTGCGTTTTTGGTTTGAACGCTTTCGTAATGGAAACTTCGATTAGAAGAACGAACCACGTGGAAGACCACTGGTGAATAACGTTGAATTGAAGGAGATGGTGGAAGCCGATCCGAGTCAAACTACCCAGGAATTAACGGCATGGTTTAACGTTACCTTACCTACAATGTTGACTCATTTGCATCAAATCAGTAAGATAAAAAAAATATGAAAAGTGTGTGCCTTATGACTGATCTGCAGAAAGAAACGTGTGTTGTAACTTGTGTTGCCTTGTTGAATCGGTACAGAAATTAAGGAATATTGGATCGAATTGTGATATGTGACGAAATGTGGATTCTTTACGATAACCGTAAGCGAAAAATGTAGTGGCTTACCCCAGATCTAACGCCACAACAGCGTTCAGTCGTTGTGAATCAAAAAGGCATGTGTGTGATCACTTTAGAGGCAGAAATAACGTTGTTTCAACGAGTTTAAAAAGGTTTTACGTGTCGTTTCATACAATACGTGGATGCTTAACATACCAAACATCAAGGAACAATCGAAAGAGTGAATTGTTTCTAGTGAACACTGGGAACATACTGGTCCTGTACTACGCGATTCTAGAGGCTTCTCCTGCCGAGTTCCAGCCAATAGGATCTATCAACAAACATGAGGTTCTTCAAACAGGACGTGGAAGGAAATGCTTACTATTGCCACTTCAAAGATAAATTGATAAGTAACAATATGAATGGTTGTAAATCCACACGATAAAAACACGCAAATTGAATAGTAGTGACTCTCGAACTGCCTAGAATACTGACTTTGGCTAGTAATAGTATATATTAATATGTTTCTGCATTGGCCTATGTATCGGATGCAACTTTCCCAATTATTCTATCATCTTCCATCCCTATGAGTTATTTATTCTATTTCAGTTGGTTCAACTCAATTTATTCAGTATCCTTATGATGCGTTTTCATATGTCCTTTCAAACTGCATTTCTGCACAAAAGCCTTCTCACAATAATTGCATGCAAACCGTCTGTCATTATTATGTATTCGCAAATGTTCTCTCAAAGTCCGCGGTCTGGCATATGACTTTTTGCATACCTCACATTTGTAATTCTTTTCTTCGCTATGACAGATCATATGCCTTTTTAGACTGCTTTTATTATGATGTTTATAGCTGCACATGTCGCAGTTATAAGTGTCGGATTTCAAATGACTCATTTTCTCGTGCATTTTCCAATGACTACTCATCAAAAATACTTTTGGGCAGAAGCTGCATTTATATTCGGGGATTTTCATGTCATGAACATTGGCCATGTGTCTGAGTTTCGGATAGTAGCTACCAAAAGACTCGTTGCACACTTTACAGATATGTCTCTTACGTTTTATATGTGCTGGTTTGTAATGAACATTTCTACAAATTTCACTTTTGTATACTTTATTGCATATACTGCATGGAAATTCTCCCAGTTTATGAGTCACTAAATGACCTATTAGAGCTTGAACCGTAATGAATCCCGCACCGCATTGTTCACAAAAGAAATTCGTATAGTGCTCCTTCATATGCCTATTCAACAGTTTATATTGATTAAACTTTTCTTTACAATGTACACATTCAAAGTCATTCTCTTTTATTCTGTATGGTATGACACCGCAATTTTTCATATGTATCTTTTTATTGTGATTGTCTACTAAATGAGTCTTTAGTTGGTCAAAATTGTCGGTTATTTTACCACACATTTTACAACCAAAATCAACGACATTTACTTTGATAGGTAAAGTTGTAAATTTCTTAACAAGAACTTTACGTAACTCAATTTCTTTTACATCACCGTGTACTTCATTAGTGTGTTCTACTAATAGGGGCATGTCTATGAAAGAGTCATCACAATATAGACAAAGAAAAAGCCTAAAATATTTGAAAGGGCATATAGTGGTATACTGTAGGAGAGTTACAGCGCTGTCTCTAATAATTTCAGTCTGTGACTTTTTAGATATGCTCCGGCTGATTGCCAGTTTCTCAACGACCCCGTGTTTTGGTACTCGTATGTGTCCAGTACTTTTACTCACAGTTGGGGTGGGGTCGTCACCTAAAAATAAACAAAAAAAAATATATGAAAATCTTTGTATTTGTTGGAATGTTTGCACATTTGAAAAGTCTATGCGGATTTAATGTCTTTTCTTTTTATATACATTTCAAAATGTTGTCGAACCGGTCAATACAATAACAAAAACAATCGTGTTTAATGCTGATTTAGAAATTAATAGGAGTATTTTCATCTTCAAGAATTAATATAACTTAGATACAATTTTGCTGTATTACACCCAAACACTATCTATGAGATGATTGTTCTATGTCAGCCACTTTCATACTATGTGTTCTGCGTCCTTGTGGTGGGTCTTCATATGTCCTTTCAAACTGCATTTCTGTACAAATGCCTTGTCGCAATAATTACACGCAAATCTTCTGTCATTATTATGTATTCTCATATGTTCTCTCAAAGTCCGCTGTCTTGCATATGCCTTCTTGCAGACCTCGCATTTGTAGTTCTTTTCATCGCTGTGACAGACCATATGTCTTTTCAAACAGCTTTTATTATGATGTTTATAGCTGCATATATCGCATGTATAAGTGACGGCTTTTAAATGAGTCATTTTCTCGTGCGTTTTCCAATGAGAACTCATCATAAACACTTTTGGACAGAAGCTACATTTGTATTCGGGGATCTTCGTACCGTGGACATCGGCCATGTGTCTCAGTTTCGGGTAATAGCTGGTAAAAGACTCGTTGCAAACTTTACAAATATTTCTCTTACGTTTTATATGCACAGTTTTGTAATGTTCAGTTTTACAAATTTCGCTTTTGAATACTTTATTGCAATCACTGCATGGAAACTCTCCAAGTTCATGAGTCATTAAATGACCTTTAAGGGCATGAACTGTGATAAACCCGGCACCGCATTGTTCACAGAAGAAATTCATATAATGTTCCCTCATATGCATGTTTAAAAGTTTGTATTTAATAAACTTTTTCTTACAATGTACACATTCAAAGTCATCCTCGTTTATTCTGTATGGAATAACACCGCAATTTTTCATGTGTATCGTTTTATTATGATTGTCAACTAAATGGTTCTTTAGTTGATCAAAGTTTTCGGTTACCTCGCCGCATATCTTACACCCAAAGTCAACAACGTTTACTTTGACAGGCTCAGTTTTAGATCTCTTGACAAGAGCTTTGCGGAGATCAATTTCTTTTACATCGCCGTGTACTTTATTATTGTGATCTACTAACAGGGGCATATCTATGAAAGGGTCACCGCAGTATAGACAAAGGAAACGTCTGAAATATTTGAAAGGGCATATAGTTGTGTATCGAAGAAGAGTCAAAGCACTCTCTCTGATAATTTCTGTCTGTGATAACCTAATTATGCTCCGGCTGATCACCGGTTTCCCAAGGACCCTGGGGTTTGCTATGTGTCCAGTTATATTACTCTCGGTGGTAGGTTCGTCACCTAAAAATAAACAAAAATTTGTATGAAAATCTTTATTGATTAAAACAATTTGATTAGTATCTAACAGAACTGACGTATCATGATACATCATGTGGAAGTTTGAACCATTATTTTACAATGAGTTTCATTTAACGTTTTTAATTTAATTACATCTCAATGATCAGGTTTACAATACCCTCGGCTCTGATTCACTTTTAATAATAAGAGTAGCACTTACAGCATAAAAAAAAATTAGATGAATGTTTGTATTAACTGTAATTATCACTTGCTCGGCGGAAAACATCGTGAGGAAATCCGAACGCCGAAGAAAAAACAAATTTGGCATGTTACCTTTGTTTTGTTTACTGTCTACTTTTTTTATGTATATATTTTTTTATATACTACATCGGGAGGTATACAAGCATACGGCCCACCTGATGTAAAGCGAGTACCGTAGCCTTTAACGCTTGCGATATATTTAAGTATCACTCGCGCGATGCCTCCTCTGCTTACACAGCAACTCCACGCAGGAACACAACAACCCTCTAGTGAGTTGTTATTTGGCTGCAGTTTTCTGGGACGTGGAGGTACTTCCCCATACGGGTTGCTTTGATGCGCCCTACCTCTCTTAAATATATATTTATATATTATATATATATATATTTCGACAGACCTAACCTAAGAAAGCTCTGGTTTTCCCTCTGTGTTGCAAAAGTCTGGCGGCAGTCGCTTCAAGTCAAAATCAGTGTCTTTGCCCAATCCTTAGGATTAAGTAGCGGACCGCCAATTCCGATTGGAAAAATGATAAAGGTTGATAGAAGAAGGATATTTCACGAATTGAACCCTTAAGTTTAAGGAGAGATTTTGCCTTTCTTTGTGGGTTCTACCGATTGTACAACGGGTTGTGTTCTGAACAATTGTTCGATATGACGCCGACAGCTACTTTTTATAACCGCACCGCTCGCCGATACCGAGGAGTTCATCTTCACATGCTGGAATCGCAAAGGTCGCGTACTATCCGGTTCCAGATAAGTTTTCTTCCGAGAACTCTCTAGCTGTGGAATGAGCTCCCAGCCGAGGTTTTTCCAAGGGACTACAGCATGGGGTTCTTCAAGAAATACGTGAAGAGGTTTACAGAGGGTCGGCAACACATTAGTGACATCCCTGGTGTTGCAAATGTCTATCGGCTATGTTGAATGTGTACCATCATACCAGAAAACAGGTGTTTTCTCAATCTTGACCTATAGGACACAGAGACCAACTCGACGATTGGAGTTCACTTAACACCCTAATCTTTGCACTAGTTTATAGTACAGCCATGCAATTCTGTAAGAGCAAACATCCTTACATCCTCGGAGACATCGGCTGTTACAGCCTTGAACACAAAATTGCAATTCTTTGGTGTCGTTTTTCATGGTTGTGCGACACTAGCGCCGCAAGGCTGCGTTTGGAATTGGAATTCTACAAGGCAAACAGCCTCGCGTACGTTTACCGCCTTATAGAATACCAAATAATTTAGCCGTGATCGCAGTAGACGATGTCAAAGCTGTGACATCTGTGATCACAGCGACGCACACAGCCATTACGAGTCGCTTAGAGAATTGGATGGCAGGAGTTACAGGAGGGAAATTGCATGAAGTACCTTTGCGAAGTCCCAGTAATGCGGACGAAGAGGGTCTGTAGAATCTGTCGAATCTGGTAGGGCGATGGCACATGGGGATAAAGTCCAACGCGATCATTCTAGGTTAAGAGGAGCCTCGTATACAACTTTGATGAACGAAGGATTTGTTAGGTATCCTTCTCTAGAGGGAATGGAACAAGCGACCGGAGGTGCTTGCACGTGGTAAGCAAATTATCGCACATATTAAAAAGGAAGGCCTATATTTAGCACTACGTTGGATAATTAATTAATCAGCATATTAACAAATTACATACAATGCCCTCTACTCAACGTACATCAGGGGTAACTGCGCTACCTATTTCAATGAACCGCATCTGTATGATGCGTTTCCACATGCCCTTTCAAACTGCAGTTCTGCACAAACGCCTTCTCGCAATAACTGCATGCGAATCTTCTATCATCTACATGGAAGTTCTCCTACTCCATGTTCCAGTTAGTAAATGAATGATGATGAATAAATGAAATGAATGATTAGACTTTGTTCTGTTATGAATCCTGCGCCGCATTGATCACAAAACACACTACCATAATGTTCTTTCATATGCATGTTCAAACTTCTATTTTGAAATTTACTTTCGCAATGTATACATTCGAAGTTATTTGATGTAATCCTATATGGTACAATCCCACAATTTTCCATGTTATTTTTTTATTATGCTTTTCTACTAAATGTATTCTTAGTTGATCGAAATCTTCAATTTTATCATCGCAAAGTTTACAACCGAATTTTACAACGTTTACTTTTACAGGTAAAGTTTTCACTTTGCCAGCAATTAATTTACGTATTTGAGATTCCTTAGTGGTAGCATGGACTTCATTAGTGTGTTCTACTAAAAGTGTCATGTCCATAAATAATTGATTACAATAAAAACAGAAAAATGCCAGAATATTTAAATGGGCATAGCGTTGTGTATTGTATGATGGTTATGGCACTGATTTTCATGTCCCTCGGTGACAGGCGATTAAGTACAGTCCGGCCAATAACATTTGTTTGAAAGGCCCTTGGATTTGCTATAGTTGCAGAAACGTTAATGGTCGAATCGTCACCTAAAAATAGAGAAAACTTTAAAGATAATATCTCATCAAGATGGGTTTGACGTTGATCTTTTCCAACTAAACATATGTTTTGTGCTCGAGGCCGACAATTATATGCAGGAAGTGTGAACCACCAAATACACGACGTGAGTATAAAATTCAGTTTAGATTCAACGTCCTGAAGCAGGCTCTGCACATCGCATGTCCTTAAATTTCAGCCTAGTGTTATTGTAGTGGTCATGTACACGACGTATTAAATGATCAATGTACCACCCAGAGGACCAAAATTTAATTTTAACAGTATGTTATAATAGATGCTTTTCTATACATATGCTGTTAAAGAGCGTTAATTTATGTTCATGTGTGTGACATTGCATCACTGAACGTATTTCATTGATAAAGTTTTTCCATTACACGGTACTTATACCAATTTTCAAGTGATCCGATGTCAACAATTTTGGGAGATTTCTTTGTAGTATTTTGAACAATATTTTTACGATGCCTCTTCGTCGATATCTTCTGTAATCCTTGTATAATGTTCAATGTAATTGTGCATTTTGAAAGAATGAAATGAAGGCACATCTAAATTATTATTTATCAAATGGTATTCCTGTCACTGTGCGATGCCATGTGCTCCTTCATGAGTACATCGTTGTTATTCTTGTAGCCACAAATATCACAAGTGAACATGGGCATATTCGAGTGTGATATCTTCTCATGGATTTCCAAATGTGAACTGGAAGTGAAAACTGTTGAGCAATATTTGCATTTATATTTTGGCGTTTTAATTACGTGAACTTCAGACATATGTTTCAGTTTCGTGTAATAACTTGAAAATATTTCGTTGCAAATTTGGCATGTTACCTTTTTAAGTTTACTGTCTACTTTTTTATAATGTCGAGGTTTACCGAATTTGCTACCTTTATTGCGAGAACTGGAAGGAAACACGTTGCTTTCATGAGAATGCATATGCCTGTTCAGTGCATGGACTGCATTAAATTCATCGCGAATCATTTTACCATAATGTTCCCTCATGTGCAAATGCAAACTTTCGTATTTGTCTAAGATATTTCCACAAGTAGCGCATTGGAGGTCTTCTTTTTTAATCATGTATGGTATAACACTGCAAATGTTCAGATTTATTTTCTTATTATGAGTTGCTAAGTGTATTTTTAGGTGATCGAAATCTTCTACCACATCGCCACAAAGTTTACAACCATATTCAGAAACATTTACTTTCAGAGGTAAGGTTTTCGCGTTGGTTGCAAATATGTCACGTATTTCAGATGCCTTAATGTCAAAGTGTGTATTATTAGTGTGATCTACCAAGCTTATCATGTTCATAAAAGATTCATCGCAATAAAAGCAACGAAAACCATCAGAATAATCAAATGGGCATAACGTCGTATATTGTATGATAGTCGTAGCATCATCCCTCCCGATATCCATCCACGACCGCCGTTTATTTATCGTCCGGTTAACCGCTTTTGTTTCAGGGCTCACACTTGCTACGGGAGCTGAAACCATATTCATTATGGTAGATTCGTCACCTAAAAATAAAGAAAATACGCATCAGTACGGCTAACCATAATGGTTTATGTTAATTGCCTGAACTATGGGGCAGAATGTGATAATAATTAGCGATTTCTCATATGAGTATAAAATGCATTAACTTTATGAAATAATTTCCAAAATCTGAAACCATTTTCGACTACAGAACACAAGCTTCTTCTTAGCTTTATCCTGTTCGTTAATCCATTAGGATTGGCGTAGTCCGCTACCCAAGCATAATCATTTGGCGAAAATACTGTGCATCACACGTATCTAGCGATTGTCGTCATACCTCCACAAGCCAGGGGGGAAATTAGACCTTTAGAAATATAATTTCTTAAGCGCGTGAGTTTCCTCACGATGTTTTCCTCCATCGCCGAGTGATAATTACAAATATGTACATAATTCCAAAAGCACGAATTTCATTTTTAATATTACCACTAAGGTACATGGAAATAATTCAGCACAGACTATCTGTCCTTAATAATCTTTAATTTTACCATTTGATATCAATATTGTACCAATATGCTTATGTAATTTTATTTTGTAATATCTAATTGTCAATTTTAAAAGAGACCTATGTTGGCAAGTTTCTTTCGGCATTTCTTCTTCGCCAATGGTCATTTCCGTAATGCTAGTAGATTAAAAAAAAGGAGAAAAGTAAATAATTAAACAAGTTACAATAAAATTATATTTAAAAAAAAAATGTAAGACGTGTCTAAGTGCCCGCGAGGGCCCAATGGCAAATAAAGAATTTTTATCTTTTTAATATTTACATGTCGGAATTAGAACCGGAGACCAGTTGGTCACTGGGCTATCACTGTTCCAAAATGTTATCGTAGAATATATTTACTATTCTCATCGGCTTTTCGATTTATTGAAATGATGATGAAACAATAATTCCTAAGACAGTTCCGTTCGTAAGTGAGAGCAAGAGGCTCCTAAAGAATGTTGCGACTGCGCGATAACAAAGTCATGCCTGTACGTTGTACATCTTACCGATTAGCGAGTAAGGCAAAAGAAACATAGAGTACATTGTATATCGCGATTAGTAACGTACCTTCACTTTACAAAATACCATAGACAAGTACCAATTACGTGGAGGATCGTTGTTACTTCTAGGGAGTGAAGTCACTAGAAAGTTCTTGATTGCGTCGGTAGCGGGCGTGGAAACCGGAAATCATTACTTTTAGTATCACACGTGGTCTCACCGTTACCCTACATCAGCGGCATAACATCAAGCGGATCATATGCAAATTTGTAGAATACCTGCCATGCAATTTTGTAAGAGCAAACATCCTTACATCCTCGGAAACATCGGCTGTTATAGCCTTGAACACAAAATTGCAATTCCTTAGTGTCGCTTTTCATGGTTGTGCGACACTAGCGCTGCAAGGCTTCGTTTGGAATTGGAATTCTACAAGGCAAACAGCCTCGCGTACGCTTACAGCCTTATAGAATACCAAATAAAAAACCGTGATCGCAGTAGACGATGTCAAAGCTGTGACATCTGTGATCACAGCGACGCACACAGCCATTACGAGTCGCTTAGAGAATTGCATGTCTGATGTAGAATAAATAGGAAAGAGTAATACGTGCCACGTAAAAACGATAAAGACAAAATTATTGTCAAGAATGTCCAAAATTTATCCTCCATATGAGGTTAGTTTATTAAAACCGACTGGGTTTCCGCGTCAATCTGACATTAGTAAACGAAATCGGCGGGAGATCAGTAGATTATGTATAAAAGATGTAATAATAGGGATTAAAGTATGAAATTGCCGTTTTCTAGTAATAGATACTTTGAATTGACATTAAATCTTCATGGTGTGAGATTTTCGAGTGAAACTTTTCAGGAACACCGTTCCTATATGAAATCTATATGTTTGTCTGTCGCTTTTTTTCGTATTTTGACTTCACATTCGGATTCAGCATAAAAAAGTAGAATAGGAATGTTCAGGAAGACCGTTCCTATCTCTTAAGGAATGTTCCTTCAAATCTCAAAATGGGCGAGAAATTAAAAAAAAATTTAGAATTGTTATATAATTGACGAGCCAGGTGTTCCTCTGACAATGCAAGCTTGCGCATTCTCAACTGGTTTCACATGATATCTATGAGGATTTGCTTTAAAAAATAGGCAACACAATTATTTTCTTTATTCAACTTAGACGGAAAAGATGGGTACTTAAAAATCCGAGCATTTTTTGAATCCACGTTCCGACGTTCACTACCTCCACTACACGTTATGGTTTGTCTTGGTCTGAATGTTTTAAGAGAGGTAGGGCATATCAAAGGAGCCCGTCTGGGGAAGTACCTCCACCTCACAGAAAACCGCAGCCAAATAACATCTCCCTAGAGGGTTGTTGTGTTCCTGCGTGTGATTGAGGTCAACAGTAAGGTAACTCTCTGCTGCCTCTATAACAACAACTCCTTGGAAGTTGCTGTGTGAGCAGAGGAGCCATCACGCGAGTGATAATATATCGCAAGCGTTAATAGGCCCGCTTTACATCAGGTAGGCCATATGCTTGTATGCCTTTCGACGTAGTATAAAAAAACGTTGCTCTGGGATCACTTTTTTACCGCTGCGAATGAACGGAAAACGCTACTTGGAATTCTTGCAACAGGTACTTGGACCAGAACTGAAAGTTCTTCGCAACGAACTTCATAAAGGATAGAATTAAATGCAAGACGTTCCTTTGGGCCACTTGGCCAGGATTTGGTTTCACCACTGCGGGGCTCCCCACAAACACATTGCGCTCTACGAAATATCTCGATAAATTCGGCCTTCATCCCTGATCAGCCCGCAGCCCTATCTTGTCTACTTTTTCTTGTGGGGCTACATAAAAGAGAGAGTAGGACTTCTTCCCGCGCTTTTGACGAGTGACATTGTTGTTATAATTGAAATTTTTACAATTCAGTATAAATATAGTTTTGTGTGACAATTTCGATAGTATTTTGTAACATAAGTGCTAGTGAAATTATACAGTAATGAAAAAACTCAAATATAACACGTTTATGCACTTTTTGGAAGACGTGAATAAGTTCATCAAGAACACTATCGTTTTACGGGTGGTATTTAAACTGGGTTGATTGGCTCTAGGTACCCTTCCCCAGTATTTTTTCAGCACAGTTCCTGAAGCTGGAACATAGAATTAAGATTTTCAAATGGTTCTAAACTGAAGACTTTGACACTGGCATAAAGTAGCAACACTATTGCCATATATTAAAAAAAAAAAGAGAGGGTGTTTCGACAGAGTACCGCGGAGGAGATGAAGCTGCGGATAATAGTAGTTTTAACAAAGTTAAGAAGTGCCAACATAGGAGCCAATGATTTGATGACGAGCTCGGTGGCGCAGTGGTGAAACGCGTTGTTAGGCTACTTTGACACCAACGCTCGTGGGTTCGATTCCCACACAGTACAAACAATTGTGTGCATGAACATGTCTGTTTGTCTTGGTCTGGATATTTTCTATGTATAATAAGTATTACAAAAAAATGTATTTACGTATGTTTATCAGTTGTATAGTGTTTCTACCTAGCATTATTTATTATTATAGAGGGGATGTTGTAGGTGGGAATTTTATTTAAGTTGTCTTTGGTCATGTCGTTTTAAAATTCGTTCAATATGTGAGTGACAAAAAAATGATGCTGTTTTGTTAAGATATGAATATGGTTTAGTGATTTTTTGGAAAATTTTATAATAAATAATTATTAATGGTTTTTTATGTGTTTTACCGTAAAACACATAAAAAACCATTAATAATTATTTACTTTACGTAAATCTTTTACGTAAATACAAAAATACAACATAGAAAGAAGATGTGTGATTTTACCTGAAGATAATTGCACTCGTAGTACCCATAACACAAGCTTCGCTTACTTTGGGGCTAGATGGCGCTGTGTAATTTGTCCGACAATATTTATTTATATTTAATGATGACTCGCCTGCACGCCGAGAAAGAAGTTCTCCCACAATTAGTTATTAACACACTGTATGTAACAATTGCTAATAGTAGGGGAACTTAGTTGTCACGGTGCTAAATGCCGACAACCTGACAATCCGCTACTTGACACTAGAAATACGTCAGGTTGTCAGAAAAAGACGCAAAGCTCCTGTAGATTGGTATCTACTTAGACTAGAATTACATACATATCATCACGGCTGTCTCCCATTGGAGTAGGCTGAGACTATGGAACGCCAGGTGCACCGATCCAAACATGGGTATGTTTGGATCGGTGCTCTCGCTTCTTCCACACTTGTCAACCTCTTCATGCATGCTCTTCGGTTTCGGGTGCTATTGATTTCGCCCTTTTTCAACACATCACCAATTTGATCTAAATGTGTGCGTCTAGGGCAGCCTCTCCCGACATCTCCATTCACTCTCGCCTGATATACTTCTGTCGTAATCTTTTGTCATTCATTATTTCTAAATGAACAAACCATTTCAGCATACCATTTTCAATTTTGGTCACTACATCATCTTTCATTCCATAAAGTTCTCGTATCGTGCTATTACTCTATCAATCATTCTCACTCCACACATACTCCTCAGCGCTCTCATTTCTACGGCGTTCACTCTGCTTTCATGCTTTTTCTGTCATACCCATGTTTCACTGCAGTACACCAATGTTGGTGTTAATACACCCTGAATGATAGCAAGGCGAGCTTTGCTCGATATGTTATCGCTTGTTACCACGGAGTACAACGCACCATTGCTACGGTTCCCTGTTTTCACTCTTCTTTCAATATCTCCCTCAGATTTTCCATCTCTCGTGAACATGGAACCTAGATACACAAATTGAAAATTCATTCGCTTGTTCCACTTTTTCATCTCTTATCATCATCTGGCAATATCTCACTTTCATTCCTTTCAAACACCATCGCTTTCGTCTTCATTACATTTATTTTCATACCTTTTCTTTTAAAGGCCTCATTCATTGCAGTAACCATTTGTTGTAGTTCGTCCGCTGAAGATTCAAGGAGCACCTGAACATCGGCTTAGAACAGGGTTTTAAATACTGACTCATTTATTTTTATTCCACAGTCATACTTTTCAAGTTTGTCAAATAACTGTCCATGAACAAGTTGAACAGCCAAGGAGATGCTACACAGACCTAGATTTAACTAGAATTATTAAGCAGTAATTAATATCATTTCAAGTAAAATATTACTTTCGGAATTTAGCGGTAAAGGATAACGGCAGTGATAGCCCAGATCCGGCCTATTGTTCGACATACCTAGTTCGAATCCTGGTTTAGGTATTAAAACCACTAAATTCATAATTATGGATTTATTTACATATTTGTAAATATCGCTTGTTCTTGGTAAAGGAAAACATCGTGAGGAAACTCGCATGCCGAATAAATCTGATTTTCCCTCTAGGTTGTGGAGTTCCGACGGCCGTAGCTCCATGACAAAGTCAGAATCTTCGACATATTCTTAGTCTTAGGTAGCTGACCCCGCAGATCCTAATGGAATATGGAACAAGGTAACGCCAGGAAAAAGGATTCGCGATTTAGTATATCTACTTCGCGACAGGCCGGTGAATGATTAAAACGCAGTTTACAGTTTCTAATATATTTATTAATTTTGAAGAATTTGGACTGACAAATAAAAAGGTTCAAATGTGTTTTTTTTTAAGTCACTGATCTTTGCTATTTCAGCAACGTGCGAGAGATACTCCTTGTGTTGTACGCGTCCATAAGTTACTACGAGTATAACCACCTAACATTAATTTATATATATATATATATATGTATACATTTTCGTAGTACATTATTTTGTCGCAGTAATAATTTAAAGTAGCTAGAGCCACACTTAGTGAACAGTACCGACGCGCAATATATGTTAGGCGGACCGGACGTCTGCGAATTAGCGGTGGGGGGACGCCCCTCTCACGTCTAGACGGCTGAGTTGCTCCACTATTAGTAATTGTTACACCATACCGACACCCTGCGTCGTGTTAAAATTTGTCTACAGCTCGGAGGTAGACAATTAGAACCGTACCACATAAGACCCGAAAAAGTTAAGGTAAGATACCAACATTTTAAGAGTATATACATACATATCATCACGCCTGTCTCCCATTGGAGTAGGCAGAGACTATAGAACGCCAGGTGCACCGATCCAAACATACCCCTCTCGCTTCTTCCACACTCATCAACCTCTTCATGCATGCCTTTTTCATTTATTTATATTTTTATATTCCCTTTTTCAACATATCACCAATTTGATCTATATGTGTGCGTCTAGGGCGGCCCCACCCGTTATCATCATTCACTCTTGCCTGATACACTTCTTTCGTAACTCTTTTGTCATTCATTCTTTCTAAATGATCAAACCATCTCAGCAGACCGTTTTAAATTTTTGTCACTACATCAACTTTCATTCCACAAAGTTCTCGTATCGTGCTATTTTTTATTATATCAACCATTCTCACTTCACACTTACTCCTCAGCGCTCTCATTTCTACGTCGTTCACCCTGCTTTCATGCTTCTTCTGCCATACCCATGTTTCACTATCGTACATCAATGTTGGCGTTAATACACCCTGAATGATAGCAAGGCGAGCAATTTTAAGAGTATTGTTTTTATTATACCAGTATATTTTCACCTGCAAAACAAGCATACGATCCGCCTGCACACGTGCGTTGCCGACCCTTGTCGTTTATTTGCTGTCTCGAAAAACTTTCATTGCCTTTGATAAAATACTCAACGTATAGGCTAAGATTTGCGCTAGTCCTAGGTCTTGTGCTACTTATTATCTTACTTATATACTATGTACTACTTATTATGCGCCTTAGTATCAAGTTTTACGTACCGTTATCTGTAATTTACGTACAATGCTATTTTACTTGTATTATTAATTTACGGAGACATGGAGTATACTCAATCTCCACTTGTTGGTACAACGATATCTGACTACTGACTGCATGCGGCCCAGTTGGGTGCTAAACCTACCTACTAGGATAATTGAGAACATTCGTTTAAATCTACTAATTTCGTTTTGGCTTTTAGTTACACATATATATACTAGAACAACTTTAAAGTCAACCATGTCGTGTAACACTTATTCTTCAAATAACTTCAAATTATGTAACGTTTTCGATTCATCGATTTTTTCACAGAATTACTTGTATGGCTTTGTTACAGTGCCGAGTGCGAATTTTACAAATATATGTTATTACTATGTTCGCATTAATGTCAACAAATTTGTATGGAATCCTAAGGCTCCAAAGTGATCTGTTAGAGGTGTAGATATATTTTTCATACAAATTATCGACGTTAATGCAATCGCATAACACGTGTCTTCGTAAAACACACACTCGGGTCACTAGTACAGTGATCATTCACAAATAATAGAGATATGAGCTAGATAAAACGATGACGACCATTGATCGAATTCTTTGCGTAATTACCCCACAGAGCAAACACAGCATTGGACAAGTTTTGATTCGAAGTCGCCAATTAATGAGAACCTAATAAAATTATCTCAACCATAGTATAAAAACCTAGCTTAAAAGATCAGACAAGAGATCGCCACAACGTATTTGTTCACTATTTACTACCCTACGCAATGTCAACGACGGCCTTGTGATGTGTCTTCATATGTCCTTTTAAAC
Source organism: Pyralis farinalis (assembly GCA_947507595.1). Lineage (NCBI taxonomy): Eukaryota > Metazoa > Arthropoda > Insecta > Lepidoptera > Pyralidae > Pyralis > Pyralis farinalis. The sequence continues at coordinate 17,234,622 of OX382281.1, read as the reverse complement.
TGCATTTCTGTACAAATGCCTTTTCACAATAATTACATGAAAACCGCCTATCGTTATTGTGAATCCTCATATGTTCTCTCAATGTGTTTGGCCTTGCGTAAGCCTTACTACACACTTGGCATTTGTAATTCCTTTCGTCACTATGTGATATCATATGCCTTTTCACTGAATGTTTGCTATGATGTTTATAGTCGCATTTATCACAATTAAACACAGTGGATTTCAAATGAGTCATTTTCTCATGCGTTTTCCAATGAGAACACAGTATGAACACTCTTGGACAGTATCTGCATTTGTATTCTGGCGCTTTTACTCCGTGAATGTCTGTCATGTGTCTCAGTTTCGCGTAATAAGTCGCAAAAGTTTCATTGCACACTTTACACATGTTCTTCTTAATCTTGCTGTGCACTATCTTGTAATGGTCAATTTTACCAAATTCAGTCTTGAAAACTTTATTGCAAGCACTGCAAGGGAACTGTTTGCCCTCATGTGTAAGTAAATGTCCTTTCAGTGACTGCACTGTAATAAAACCCGCGCCGCATTGATGGCAAAACATATTACCGTAATGTTCTTTCGTGTGTATGGTCAAAAGTTTATACTTCTGAAATTTCTTTTGGCAATGGGCACATTCAAACTCATTTTCTTTAATTTTGTATGGTATAACTCCACATTTTTCCATATTAATTTTTTTATTATGCTTTTCTACCAAATGTTCTTTCAATTTCTCGAAATCTTCTACATTACTCCCACAAAGTTTACAACCATAATCTACAACATTTACTTTCAAAGGGAATGTTTTTGCTTTATTAGCAATAACTTTGCGTATTTCACATTCCTTGATATCTCCGTGAATATTATTTGTGTGTTGTACTAAATGTATCATATCTATAAATGATTGATTGCAATATAAACAGAGGAAAAGACTAGAATATTTGAATGGGCATAGTGTCGTGTATTGTATGATAGTTATGGCACTATCTTTCATGATATCCCTCGCTGTAAGACGCTTAAGTACCGTTCGGCCGATCACATTTGTTACACGGACTCTCGGATCCGTTATGGTTGCAGAAACCTTATTCATGATGATCGGTTCGTCACCTAAAAATAAAAAAAACAATATGAAAATTCCAAGAAAATTTTCAAAGTGGGTTCAAATGTAGGATCTTCTTTATATAGAGGCGTAGTTTTCACATTTTCTAAATTTTTTAAAACGTTCCTTATGCAGAAATATGTACAGTAAGTAATTGAAGTTATGCACATAATGGAAACTTTATTCAGTAAACGCATAGGACATATATATATCGCTATGGTGACTGGCAACTATTTTCGTAAACTGATAATAAAGAAATTTCCTTAAATCTTTGAAATTTTAAATGTTCCATCAATGTTAAAAACCAATTTATTTGCTGTGTCCATTTCACTGTTTAAAGGCTAACATAGCACGGTATTTGCAACACTTCTATATTGCAATAGTCTTATTGAATGGTATAACAAAAAATTTAAGTGCCACATTGTCTTAGGCAACATAGATGGGGTTTCAACTCGTTTGAATTGTCAGGCAACACACAACGTCCGGTAGGCATACGTATATAATTACCTGTCTCTAAACATTCTAAGGAACATCCTTATGACGCGTCTTCATGTGTTCTTTTAAACTACATTTCAAAGTCCTTTTCGCAATAATAACACGAGAAACTCCTATCGTTCTCATTGATTCTCACATGCTCTTTTAAAATGTTTGGCCTTGCGTACACTTGACTTGACATTTGAAATTCTTTTCAGCGCTGTGTGATATCATATGCCTGTTTAGGGATTGTTTGCTATGATACTTATAGATATACACATAACACTAGCAAACACAATTGACTTCTCATGCGACATTTTTTTATAAATTTGGACAAAATCTTTATTTAAATTGCGGGGCTTTAATTCCACGTTCCTCCTGTGTGTTTAAATTGATTACTACAGCTGTGGAATACTTTTTTGCACACTATACACGTATTCCTTTTAATTCTTTTGTGTATTCGATTACAATGTTATTTTTGAACCATTTCGGCGTTGAACAGTTTATCGCAAGAAATACAGGAGTAAGAGTCGGCAGCGTGTTAATATATAAATGATTTGGCCGTGATAAACCCACCGCCATATTGGTCACAGAAGATTTTGCTGTAATGTTCTCTCACATGGATATTCAGATTCTAATACTTCATAAACTTCTTGTCACAATGCGCACATTCATTCTCTCTTTCTCTTTAATTCTGTATGGTACAATTCCACAATTATCCATAATTATCTTTTTATAATGCATCTCCACTAAATGTATTTTCGATTGATTGAAATTGTCCGATTCCGCATCTCAAATTTCGCACTTATTTGCTATATTAAGCGCAGTTTCAAGGGGGAAACTGCCGATGTTAGATATCTGCAAATCTCAGACTGTTATACATCTGCGTGTTCTTTGTCCTTATGTTCTACTAATTGTAGTATAAAGACAAAGTCCTCATTATAAAATAAGACTCCGGAAATCACTTAACCCTTTGATCGCCATATTTTGTTACATCATCGTACACCCTAACGCCAGCGGCCTATCGGCGTAATCTCAAATAGGGTTGAGAAATAGTGTTATCGATTAGTTTAAATGAATAAAAGTTCAAAATTTAATTAATATTAAATCAGTCTTTATTAATCAAGTATCAAGGGACTACAGTACGAGGGTTATTCAAGAAAGGCGTGAAGAGGTTCTTACAGGGTCGGCAACGCAAGAGTGACACCCCTGGTGTTGCAAATGTCCATAGGCTACGGTAACTGCTTACCATCAGGCAGGCCGTAAGCTTGTTTGCTACCTTAGTGGTATAAAAAAATAACATTATTTACCACGTTTCAATCAATATTCTAGCAATGAATCTAGTATAACATCTTCGTTTTCTGATGCATCTCTTCTAGCTTGATTTATCTTATTAATAATTTTCATATATAATTCTTATCGTACCTCAGGTCGAACAGTCATTTTCTTCTAAAATATTTAATAATTCGTAGTCTTCTAACATGGCAAGGGAACAACACTAATTTGTACAAGGAACGTGTTATTACGGTGACGGCGCCTGAGGAACAGCAAATATGGCGTCGTTTGACCTTGAGCCGCACGTAAAATCACGGTGACGGCTATCGGGGACAGTCTGAACTAGTGAAGTTCTCAGTTGTCGCTTCTTTATCGAAACAATAAATTATATCTAAGATTTAACACATAAAATAAACATTTTTATTGTTGTAACATGCTTCTAATTAGTACGACTATTCGTGCTTCGAATTTTACGAAATAATTTGGATTTCAATACAATATTTTTGCTTTCGCACCATGATTATTCAATAAAATTTCATTTAGATTACATTGATTTGGCCATCCCTAGTACACGTAATATCACGTTATTGGCGATTCGTGTTGGTACTAAGTAACACCTTACAACGATTTTTTCTATAAATATCATAAGGAAACGCAGCAAAATTTGTTAATTATTAAGAATACATCCTGGATTGTAATGTACAACGTTTATTGCAACTTAATCTTTAATATAAATGCACCAATAAACAATTAATAAAACTTAACGTGAAATTACGTCTGTGACGCGTGGAGCACATTTTTCATATCCCGTAATATTACGGGCACGGCGGTTAAAGGGTTAAAACAGATTTAAATGGGCATACATTTATATATTTACTAGGGGTTAAAGTATGACATTGCCGATTTGTACTGAAAAATTAAAACTTACGCTTGCTCTAGATCCCCAGAGTTCTGTCACAAAGGTATAAATAAACTTCCGATTAGATGGCAGCGATGTAAATATTTATTTGATAACGAGAGTAAAGAATTTTTATCTTTTGTAATATAGGAGTAGGAGTTGCCAGCCAACCTGCATATAACTCCTCGGCTTACTGGTTACCTTACTCACTCGAAGCAATACAGTACCCCTCCAGGGAGTTTTCATTTATTGCACAGAAAGTCTTAATAATAATGGTGGACGTCGTCTTTCCGCCGTATGCACATTTAGTTAGTTAAATAGTAAATTAGACGATATGGTAATAGTTTCCCATTTAATTCAGTTCACTATTTATTGTAGTAAATTTCAATATATATATTTGTTAAAATACCATTACGGTGGGAAAAAAATCATGTTGCTATATCACAGTTACTATAACTAAGTCCAAAGTCATCGTAATTTGTCAACGAAATGGCACTTTATCTGGCCTAAATCAAGGCCTTGAACTGGAAGTGTAGGTCGTCGAATTTTTTTTATTCTACGAGGCGTACAAGCATACGGCCCACCTGATGTAAAGCGGCTACCGTAGCCTATTAATGCTTGTAATACATTAAGTATTAATCGCGTATTAACGCTTGTAATACATTAAGTATTAATCGCGCGATGCTATCTTTTTTTTATACCACTAAGGTGGCATGTAGGTGGGAACGTTTTATTTTTAAAATTAGCCAAACTATTTCTGGCCAGTATTCCAAAATTAAAATAATAAGGTTCTGACAGAACTTATGACCCGACTAGGTATATAGCTATATTTCTTGAAAGCTCTGGCCAACGCGACGTACAGTATAAAACCGCATGATATGTACACACTACGAAAAATGTGTACAAATTTATCTGTGTTAAATATTAAAATAACTGTACCACCGCATTTGACTATTGGTTGTGACCACGCGGTTTTTTATATAACGTAATCAAAGGATACTGTTTACGAAATATTAGGTACCTACTTTGCTAATTAAAAACATTAAAACTACTAACGGTGATGGGTTATATATACATTCAAAGAATTTGTTATTTCATAAAATTCATAAAATAAATGTTATTTTATTTCATTAACACTTTTCTCTAAAACTTTGCGACAACATGTTTCACTGGCTTACAGTTCGGAATATGACCTGACTCCACGCTTTTATTTCCGGAACCCTGCCCATTACATTGTGTATAATATTCAAGATATGTTATCAGTAGTATGTATACGCATATGTCCCGTTAGTAGGTACTTCCTAGCATAAGCCTTCTTGCACACTTCACATTTGTATTTCTTCTCTCCTCCGTGACAAATCATGTGATTCTCCAGCTTATATTTGTAGAAGAACTTCACGTCGCATATATCACAAGAGTACCTCTTCAATTTTAAATGGACTATCCTTTTATGAGCGTGCAAATATCCACTTTGCATAAACGACTTAGGACACAAATCACAATGGAACTCCTTAGGTTTAACGCCGTGCGCAGAGTTCATATGTTTTTTCTTTTGATAAAAATTCTTAAACGTTTCGAGACAATGTGGACATCGATTCTTCTTTGCGTTCATGTGGACTATTGCGTAGTGCTCCTTCCTAGCTGTCGCATGGCGAAATACTTTGTCGCAAGAATCGCAAGGATATGACCTGCTAGCGTGTGTGAAAACGTGGTTTCTCAATCGTTCCGGAGACACGAATCCTACGCCGCACTGATCGCAGATATAGTTCTTAAAATGTGCATTCATATGTTCGCTTAGAGTTTTATATTCAGCATACTTCTCGCTACATAGCGCACAATCGAATTCATCTTTCGACAACCTGAACGGTAGAACGCCATCTGCGTTTATGTCTATTTTTTTGTCGTGTTTAAATAAATGTACCTTTAAATCAGCGAAAGAACTGATTGCATCATTGCATAGCTTACAAGCCAAATCTGCGACATTAACTTTGACTAACTCGTATCTCTTAAGTTTCCCTAGCGATTTTTTGATATGAGCCGCATCTAGAGTTTTGTGTTCATCGGATAGATGTTCTCTTAATTGTTCAATATCTACAAAATTCATGTTTTTATCGCAGTAAAAACATATATACAGATTCTTTGACCATTTAAACGGGTATACATTCGAAAATTGCAGTAATGTCAGAGCACTGTTTCTCTTAACTTTTGTAGTTTCGATTTCTTTACGAGTTGCCTCATTATCTTCCTTTACGCTCTTGTGTTTCTTATAATGGTTTTCAATCGTAGGCTTATTACCTAAAAATGAGAAAACGAGTATAAACACTTTTATTCTATCGTTACTACATTTTAAAATAATCAATTTAATCTGGAATGCTTATGAGTTATACGTCCTTATTTGCATGGAGATTTTCTTTTTATATACAACGTCGGCAGGCATACAAGCGTCCGGCCCACCATGTAAAGCGGATACCGTAGTCTATTAACGCTTGTGATATATTAAGTATCACTCGCGCGATGGCTCCTCTGCTGCTTACACACCTTTTACATTTACATTGTACATACCTTTTGCAATGTTTAGAACTGCGTTACTATTAACTACCGTAAAAACACGCTCCTGCGAGGGCAGAATAATTTTGATTATCTAATTATGTAACAACTTTCGTACCTTACTTTCGCAAACAAATTTTCTTAACTTCTCCCGTTATATTCTGCACTTTCCTACTATATTTTTTTTTACTTCTTTTTTATTAACATCAGGGTTTAATATCAGTATGCAGTGGCGTGCACTCCATATAGGCAAAAAGACATTGCCTACCCTATCAATTTGATAAATACCATCCGATGTTTCATTCTTAAACATAGTTTTTAACTAATATTTCGTATCAAAAACAAAAAATTAAAAGCTCCATCTATCGGTATCGGTAAGTTATTAAAGTCATCGCTAGTCATATTCAAATCGCAGCTAGGCGCTACGCTACACTAGCGCCGCATTGGCAGCTTTTTACGGCAGAGACACTAACTATATCTGTCTAAATTTACGTATGTGTGCCGTGTTGTTTATACAAATACTGTAGTGTGCATTCCTATAATTACATTGCCCAAATAACACAAATAACGCACACAATCGCAAAGTATAGACAATGTCTATTCAGCTGAACTATAACGTAAATCACCGAAGTGTCGCGAGCATTGCTACGTAACTATTTTAAAAAGTAGTTTGCTGCATATAATTATAGTGAAAGATATTGCCATTTCTTTTTTTCGTATAAAATTGATGTTCAATTTTATTTTGATTTTAAAACGGCCGCCATTGTTTTTGTTTTGAATCGATTGACTGGTAGCAGACGAAATAAGATTTTAAAGTTTTAAAGTTGATAAATATGATGATATTCACTGCGAAAGTTGTTCATGTGGTGTGTGTAGGGAAAATAAATGTTTTCAAAACTATCTTTCGGTGAAAAAAAACAAGTGATCACATACATCATTATTTCCACAAGATTGGGTAACCAAAATCAATATTCTGTATTTTTTAGTAAGTTAATAGCTTTAAAAAAATTCTGCCTACCCTGTCAAAAATCTCTGTGCACGCCACTGTCAGTATGTATGTATGTATATCTTCACGCAAGGCCCCTTGCGCGGTAGGCAGAGAGAACCGAGCGCCATAAGACGCGGTCCTTACACACTTCACTCGCTTCTCTAACATTCATAGCTCTTTTCATGCACGCTCGCCGGTTCCTGGGGCTCCTGACATCACCTTCTGATAAAACACGACCAATTTGGTCATGGTAATTTAGTCTCGGTCTTCCTAGACTCCTATATCCTTCCACTTTTGCATTGTATATCTAATCTGTTTTGTCATTCTTTCGTCCTGCATTCCTTCTACATGTCCGAACCAACGGAGCAGATTTAGTATTAGAATTAGTATTTTATATAAGACCTAACACTAGTTGTAGAATTCCCTATAATACAGGGCGTTTACCTTTACTTATTCATCTGTCTTATAAATAAAAACCAAAGCAAGTATGTTTTTTATATGGGCACGAAACTGGCTGGCGATTTTAATGAGATTTTCAAGGAATCTTCAAATTAGCCCAGCGGTTGATCTTGTGAAGCGTTCAGACCTGTGCGAAGCCGGGTCGTGTAGCTAGTATTCCATAACATTTAAAGAAGATTTAACCTAGTTCGGGTACAGATTTATGCGAATACTGTATTATTTAGAAATCATTTAAAATGAAATGTTTATATTCACTTACCTATGAATAAACATATATAATCAACGAAGAAAAATGGATATATGAATGACTAGCTGCTGCCCGCGGCTCCGCCCGCGTGGAGTCAAATAACGTAGCCTATGTGTTAATCCAGATCATAATCTATCTACGTGTCAAATTTCATTCAAATCCGTTAATCCGTTTAAGCGTGAAAGAGCAACAAACATCCATCCATACATACAAACTTTCGCATTTATAATATTAGTAGGATGTAGGATATATGATGAAAATTGATTGATGAATTGATTGATTGATGATGAAGGCGTAACGCTTGTAGACCGTATTCGCAATGATGATGTTAGAAACAGAGACGGTCTGAAAGAGAGCGTCGGTGTTAAAATAAGAAGAGGCATGCTCCGTTGGTTCGGACATGTAAAAAGAATGCAAGATGAAAGAATGACGAAGCAGATACACAATGCAAAAGTGGAAGGATGTAGGAGCCGGGGAAGGCCAAGACTTACCTACCATGACCAAATTGGTCGCGTTCTATCAGAAGGTGATGTCAGGAGCCGTAGAAACCGGCGAGCGTGCATGAGTGAGCTATGAATGTTAAAGAAGCGAGTGAGGTATGTAAGGATCGAGTCGCGTGGCGCTCGGTTCTCTCTGCCTACCCCGCAAGGGATTTGGAGTGAAGTTATAGATAGATAAAAGAAAACTGAGTTGCCTTGTTTTAGGGTTCGTTATCAAATACCATTATAAAGTCGGCTACAACAAATATGCTGCCGAAAGAAAACCCCAGCACGAAGTACAAAGAAGTGTTCCAGTTAGTACCCGGGGTGGTGAGATGATGCAGGAGGATATTTTGAGTCTCCGTGAAATTTATTTACTTGAACAAACATATGTTCTTTTGCTCATCGAAGCTTTTGTTTGACGAGCTCGGTGGCTCAGTTGTAAAAGACGCGACTTTGACACCAACGCTCGTGGGTTCGATTCCAACACAAGACAAACATTTGTGTGCATGAACATGTCTGTTTGTCTTGGTCTGGGTATTTTCTATGTATAATAAGTATGTATTTACAAAAAAAAATGTATTTACGTATGTTTATCAGTTGTCTAGTACCCATAACACAAGCTTCGCTTACATTGGGGCTAGATGGCGCTGTGTAATTTGTCCGACAATATTTATTTATTATTTGATTCAGAAAAATGTGCTTTTTAAATTAGTCTGGTCGCATTAAAAACAGGTCTATCTTACTTAACTTTAACAAACTCGTATGTTTTGTCTCATCAAAACTTCTATTTCTACTGGATTCAGTAAATAGTGTTTTTTTTTTCAATTGATTTACAATGTCGCAATGGTCGCAGTAAAACACAGAGCCTTATCTATCTGAATCACAAACCAATAGATCGCTTGACTGTGCATGGAAGCACCCCGTGCTGACAAAAACATTGCTTTATCTCAGTGATTCGAGCCTACTGACCAACGGGACAATATTTTAAACAAGTCGATAAGTGCTGCGAGAGCTCGATGGCGTCGTTGTGCGCGTCATTCTAACCTAACACGCAGGTTAAGCAACGTCGACCGCAGCCTGTCTATGGATGGGTTTAACTATCTCGAGTTTCTCCGTGCTTTTTTTTAATACAACGTCGGGATGCATACAAGCATACGGTCCACCTGATGTAAAGCAGTTACCGTAGCCTATTAACGCTTGTAACATATATCACTTGCGCGATGCCTCCTCTGCTTCTTACACAGCAACTCCTCAGGAGCTTACTGGTGACCTCACTCACACGCAGGAACACAACAACCCTGCAGGGGGTTTGTTATTTGGCTGCGGTTTTCTGTGAGGTGGAGGTATTTCCCCAGACAGGCTGCTTTGATGCGCCCTACCTCTCTTAGCTTCTGAGGGCACGTTAAGCAGTCGGTCCCGGCTGTTGTCGATAGATGACAGTCTAAGTCAGTGGCCCTCGGGCGGCTTGAAAACACTGGCCTTCGCCAATCCGCATTTGAGTAGCGTGGCGGAGTATGCTCTAAACCCGTTCGGTTGAAGGGAGACCCTTATCCCTGCAGTGGGACGAGTAAGGGTTGATGTGGATAAGTACTGCAATATTGATTCGTGAATTAGCCAATAAGAGCTTAGCGGTCTACTTTAACCCCTGAAGTGAAAAAGTGAATTGAGTTACTAGGTAAAATCGGTCTCATAGTTCCTCCACAGATTATTTCTTTCGTGATCTGAACGGAAATATATTTAGTCGGCAAGGAATGTTCAAATAATAAACTATTTATTAGAACTGAAGTAACATTTTATTAATAACAATTTGGTACATTAAAAAGTACCTAAGAGCTTAGCTTAGCTTACCTCTTAGGTACTTTTTGTATTTCTTATCTCGTATACTAAATATATGACTTCACATATAAAAATAATAAAAAACCGGCCAAGTACGAGTCGGACTCGCGCACTAAGGGTTCCGTACCATTATCTATAAAAACGGCAAAAAAAATCGGCCAAGTGCGAGTCGGACTCGCGCACGAAGGGTTCCGTACCATTATCTACAAAAACGGCAAAAAAAAACACGTTTGTTGTATGGGAGCCCCCTTAAATATTTATTTTATTCTATTTTTTAGTATTTGTTGTTATAGCGGCAAAAGAAATACATCATCTGTGAAAATTTCAACTCTCTAACTATCACGGTTCATGAGATACAGCCTGGTGACAGACGGACGGACGGACGGACGGACGGACGGACGGACGGACAGCGGAGCCTCCGTAATAGGGTTCCGTTTTACCCTTTGGGTACGGAACCCTAAAAATCACGTTTGTTGTATGGGATTTTAATTTAATTATTTATTTATAAGTCAATATATAACTAAATATTCTGTGAATATTTCAAGCCTCTACCTATTGCCGTTATCAATATCGAGCAAAAACATCACGTTTGTTGTATGGGAGCCCCCTCAAATATTTATTTTATTCTGTTTTATAGTATTTGATGTTATAGCGGCAACAGAAATACATACAACTATCACGGTTCATGAGATACAGCCTGGTGACAGTGGAGTCTCAGTAATCTCAAAAACGGAACCCTAAAAAACAGAATGCTAACCTATTTTGTTTCGCCTAATTCTGGTAACATTACGCGATAATTATTGAATTGAAGCATGATATGATATATATATTCACCGTACCGACGGCTGGGAGTTCATCCTCATACACTGGAACCGCAATGGTCGCGTACTGTGCGGTTACAGAGAAGTTTTCTACCGAGAACTGTTAAGTTGTGAAATGAACTCCCTACTGAGGTTTTCCCAAGGGACTACAGTATGCGGTTCTTCAAGAATGGCGTGAAGAGGTTCGTACAGGGTCGGCAACGCAAGAGTGACGCCCCTGGTGTTGCAAATGTCCATAGGCTACGGTAACTGCTTACCATCAGGCAGGTCGTATGCTTGTTTGCCACCTTGGTGGTATAAAAAAAAATTGAATGAACTGGAAACGCGCAGACCTGGCATTAAGAACCAACATGAGTGAATCTACAAGACTGTTCAATGGAAAAAAACAATGCCACCTCACAACAAAGACAAGATTATGGAAAAATGCGGGGGGCTCGCGGGCTTTGGTTTTACGAGCTCGGTGGCTCAGTCGTGAATGACGCGACTTTGACACCAACGCTCGTGGGTTCGATTCCCACACAAGGCAAACATTTGTGTGCATGAACATGTCTGTTTGTCTTGGTCTGGGTATTTTCTATGTATAATAAGTATGTATTTACAAAAAAAAAAAAAAATGTATTTACGTATGTTTATCAGTTGTCTAGTACCCATAACACAAGCTTCGCTTACTTTGGGGCTAGATGGCGCTGTGTAATTTGTCCGACAATATTTATTTATTTATTTATATATTTTTTTTTATACTACGTCGGGAGGAATGCAAGCATATGGAATGTAAAGCGGGTACCATAGCCTATTAACGCTTGCTATATATTAATTATCATTCGCGCGATGCCACCGCTGTTGCTTACACAGCAACTCCTTGTGAGCTTACTGGTGACCTCATCTCACACGCAGGAACACAACAACCCTCTAGGCAGTGAGTTGCGGTGGAGGTACTTCCCCAGACGGGCTGCTTTGATGCGCCCTACCTCTCTTAAAACGCCCAGACCAAGACAAATAAACATGTTCATGCACACATTTATTGCTTTGTTTGGGAATCGAACCCACGAACGTGTGCGTTTGAGCGACGTGTCAAAGTCGCGTCATTCACGACTGAGCTTTTCTACGGTCTCTGAAGGTTGAGCCGATCATGATGACCGACGCTCATTGAGGTTTTTGACGAGCTCGGTGGCGCATTGGTGAAACGCGCTGTTACATAACTTTAACACCAACGCTCGTGGGTTCGATTCCCACACAGGACTATAATTTGTGTGCATGAACATGTCTGTTTGTTTAAGCTGAATGTTTTTAAGAGAGGTAGGGTGCATCAAATATATATATATATATATATATATATATATATATATATATATATATATATATATCGGATACACAATGCAAAAGTTGAAGGATGTAGGAGCCGAGGAAGGCCAAGACTTATCTACCATGACCAAATTGGTCGTGTTCTAACAGAAGGTAATGTCAGGAGCACTAGAAACCGGCGAGCGTGCATGAGAAGAGCAATGAATGTTAAAGAAGCGAGTGAGGTGTGCAAGGATCGAGTCATGTGGCGCTCGGTTCTCTGCCTACCCCGCAAGGGATTTGGCGTGAAGTTATAGATAGATAGGGTGCATCAAAGGCGCGTCTGGGGAAGTACCTCCACCTCACAGAAAACTGCATCGCATGCCTCTCGACGTTGCATAAAGTAGGTACCAGTATGTCGACCAAAGTCATCTCTTTTCAATGATATATATAATTTATGTTTTCAACTGACTTGTACTACTCTAGCATTGTGTATTCCAATTCTTTTTACATTTTTGTTTCCATTTTGACACCTAGTATTGTCAAAAATTCAATTTTCTTTGCTTAAATGGATCAGTTTAAGGAAATTTCCCACATGACTGATACTACATTTTCTCCCTGACGAAGAATAAAAAGGTATATTCTAGCAGCAAGTTGACAATGAGTTAAAGACCTTTTCGTTCTATCTATAACTTCAAGCCAAATCCCTCGCGGGGTAGGCAGAGAGAAGAGAGCGCCACGTGACTTGATCCTTACATATTTCACTCGCTTCTTTAACATTCATTGCTCTTCGCATGCACGCTCGCCGGTTTCTAGGGCTCCTGACATCACCTTCTGATAGAACACGACCAATTTGGTCATGGTAGGTCAGTCTTAGCCTTCCCCGGTTCCTATATCCTTCCACTTTTGCATCGTATATCTACCTTTTCGTTCCAGCATAAATTTCTAATTTGGTATCTTCAAGTGCAAATTTTAAATCCAAAATCCTTGTCCAGCATATGTGTCGTCTATTTCACCTTTTGAACACCATGAATGCGCCTAATATGGTCCGTCAACGTATCACTTCTCGCGTATGATTTCTTGCATATTTTACATTTATGCAATTTCTCCCCGCTGTGACACACCATGTGAATTTTTAATTTACACTTGTACAAGAACATCTTACCGCATATCTCGCACGGGAACCTCTTCAATTTCTGATGAACACGCTGTTTGTGGGATCGCAAATGTCCGATCAACAAAAACACTTTAGGACAAAGATCGCACGCAAACTCTTTGACTTTCAAGCCGTGGGCGGAGATAATATGCTTTTTCTTTTGATACGAATTCCTAAACGTTTCATCGCAGTGAGGGCAACGACTGATCTTTGCTCTCAAATGGACTACAGTGTAATGTTCCTTCTGAGATATTTTACTTCGGAAGACTTTATCACAAGAGTCGCAAGCATATGACTTATTACTGTGATAGTTAAGGACGTGATTCTTCAGACGATCTGGATTTAGGAAACCTACACCGCATTGATCGCAGATATAATTTGAGTAATGTACATTTGTGTGATCATTTAGAGCTTTGTACTCATCATATATCATATCACAATGTACACAAGCGCATTTACCTTTAGTTAACTTGAAAGGTAAAATTCCATCTTGGTCAAAGTCTATTCCTTTACTATGGACGTTAATTAGATGTCGTTTTAGTTCATCGATACTAGATATTAAATCGCTACAAAGTTTGCAACTCAAATCTGCAATGTTTACTTTAACATATACATGTTTACTTTGTTTCATTAAAAATTTTCTCACTTCTAGAACACTGAGAGAGCTATGTTCCGTTAAATTGTGATCTCTTAAATCTTCTATGTCTATAAAATTCTTGTCGCAATAAAAACACAGATACCAGTTCCTCGTCCATCTAAACGGATAAACGTTTGAGTATAGAATTATGTTTAGGGCACTGTTCAGTCTAATTCTTCTGGTCACAAAACTGTCGCGTATTTCTGTTTTAGCGCCTGCGTCCTTATTTTTCTTATTATTGTTGATTGTTGTAGGGCTAACACCTAAAAATGAGAAAATATTTACATGAGCACCTATTGGTTTTGATGTAGTTTCTAACACGGTGTATTTAAACAGTTTCAGATCATATTTTTACGTGAAGCCTTTTTAATTTGGCCGATGTTCATCTAGTACGTAAAACAGGAACGTTAAAATAGCAAATAGGTATTTATTGTCCTTGTATTATTTTAATTAAAACAGTACTTACAGTCTCAGTTGTAGTAGTCAACAAAGTGTTGGAACAATATCCCTCCGCCTATCTAAAATCTCTAATGTAATAACTGTAAAGCTCGGAAGTAATCTTTTTTGCAAGAAGAGTCAATCAGTGGCAATTGCCATTTGAGCTCCTCTTTCGCTTACCATCAGGCAAGAGGAGCCACTATGCTGAACTTGTATAAAAAAAAAGAAGAAATTAGGACAGAATCTGTAAACAGTACGCCTGTTGCGAAGTTATGTATATGATATATTCTAGACACGAACAAATTCTGTTCCATTTTTGTACAGTACAACCATGTTTTCGTACCGGTTATACAGAATAACCGGTATGAAAATAGTTGTTTATTTAGTGGATAACTTATGTGAGTGTAAAGGAGATTAGTATTAACTTCACAGTCACATATATGGTTAGTAATATAGAGGTAGTTAAGTAGATACTATAGGTACAGAACTATTGACAAGGCAAGTTTTTGTTGTGGTTCTAAAGATAGATAAAAGATAAAAATTCTTTATTTGCCATTGGCCTCTCGCGGGCACTTAGACACGTCTTACATTTTTTGAAATATAATCTTATTGTGTCTAATTTAATTCTTTTATTTTACTTTTTTCCTTTTTTTTAATCTACTAGCATCTTTAGGGAGTTTTTATTTGGCTGCGGTTTTCTGTGAAGTGGAGATACTTTCCCAGACGGGGTGCTTTGTTGCGCCCTACCTCTCTTAAAAGTACCCAGATCAAGACAATCAGACATGTTTATGCACACAAATGTTCGTGCTGCGTGGGAATCGAACTCACGAGCGCTGGTGTCAGAGTAATGTAACAGCGCGTCTTTATTATGGCTTTATGTTTTCACTGTTTGCCGATCCAGGAAAAAACATAAAAATTAACGAGGACCATAGACAAACAGCACAACTTCGTTGTTGTGTTCCTGCGAATGACTGAGGTAATTAGTAAGCTGCTGGCGAATTATCAAGGCTCATGCTACTCGTAGTTTGTCACCCACCCGAAAAAGTAATACAAAACATCTATGGATATTACTTTTTTATACAACTTTGAGAGCCATACAAGCATACGGCCTACCTGATGTAAAAGCTATGAACACCTATGCACGATTGCCGTACATTAAGTATCACTCACGCGAAGCCACCTCAGCTACTTCTTAGAATAAAATAAAATAATAAATAAATATTGTCGGACAAATTACACAGCGCCATCTAGCCCAAAGTAAGCGAAGCTTGTGTTATGGCTACTAGACAACTGATAAACATACGTAAATACATTTTTTTTTTTCTGTAAATATATACTTATTATACATAGAAAATACCCAGACCAAGACAAACAGACATGTTCATGCACACAAATGTTTGCCTTGTGTAGGAATCGAACCCACGAGCGTTGGTGTCAAAGTCGCGTCATTCACGACTGAGCCACCGAGCTCGTCTATATACTCGTTTATATCGTCTATATAGAAGCTTACTGGTGACCTCACTCACACGCAGGACCACAACAGTAGCCCGGGGAGTAGTTATTTTGTCAGCAGTTTCCGTGAGCTGGAGATATTTCACCAGAAAAGATGATTCGATTCGCCCTATTTTAAAAGCACCCAGCAGATATGTTCAGGCACACATATGTTTGTCCTGTGTGGGAATCGAACCCACGAGCGTTGGTGTCATAGTAGCGTTACTAACCACTGTGCCACGGAGCTCGCCAAACAAATATATGTATGTATGTATGTATATCTTCACGCCAGGTCCCTTGCGGGGTAGGCAGAGAGAACCGAGCGCCATAAGACGCGGTCCTTACATACTTCACTCGCTTCTTTCACATTCATAGCTCTTTTCATGCACGCTCTCCGGTTCCTAAGGCTGACACTTATATGCAAAATATATGCCTGACATAATAAATTAAATATTGTTTATCTCATAAATTTTTATCTGTTGATCTACATTATGCTACGTTTGTAACTATACCCTGGACTATGAAGATTGACACCCCTAGTGTGGGCTGCTTACCATCAGGCAACACGTACATTTATTTGTCACTTGGTAGTATAAAAATATTCCTGGCTAAAGATGTCTACAAAAGTTATTAAGTTGTATTACTTGTTAAGTGGATACTTTGTATTAAGCCACGTTTTAATTATGAAGTTGTATTAATTATTAAGTTGTTTACTTAATGAAAAGACTTTCAGTAACATAGCAAAGCATGTATTTTTAACAAAAAGCACCTATAACCATATGCATACGACCCTAATACGTATAAATTTGCCTTCCACCACCCCACTGCTACGCTCCACTGTGGGGCCAAGAGGATTTTTAAGTCCTTAGTAAATTGTCATTGTCTTTGGCCCCCTTAGTAAGTTGTAATTTTCGGAATTTGTCATTTTCGGAAATTGTCATTTTCGTAAGTTGTCTATTTTGCACTAGAAGTTTTAGGAAGTTATCGTTCTCAGCCTGAGGGAAAATAATAAAGGTAGATTTTTTTATTATGTTGTATAATAAAAACAAGAAACAGAATAATACAAATGTTGAATTATTTTTAATGAAAACCAACATTAGTCGATTACTTATTTATACATTAGGATTCCGTACCCAAACAAAATGGAACGTCATTAAATGTTCCGTCTATCACATTCATTTCAGAAATGGATTGACATATAAAAGGGAAAATTAAGATAATTTTATAAGATCTTGACCCCCAATTGCTGAAATACTAATGTGTCAAAATATAGTGCATTCTTATAAGTTTATAAATCAAGAGATCGTACTAAACACTTATTCACGTAACACCTTAGTGCGGGAATGCGACGCGGGCTGAATGGGTTTCTTATTGGCGTTCTTGCGAGTGTCTATACCGTGTATACGCAGATTATGTAAGGTCAACCGATACTTCCTTGCGTACACCTTACTGCAAAGTTCACATTTATAATTCTTTTCGCCACTATGACTGATCATATGATCCGTCAGCTTACTTTTATAGAAGAACGCGATGTTGCAAATTTCACATGTGTATCTCTTCAATTTGTGGTGAACCACTTGTTTGTGGACTTTCAAATGCCCCTTCAATATAAACGTTTTATCGCATAGATCGCAGGGGAACTCATCGACCTTCAAACCGTGCACGGAAGAAATATGTTTTATCTTTGAATACACATTCTTAAACGTCTCTAAACAATGTGGACAGCGATTGAGCACTGCGTTCATGTGGACTACGGCTACGTGCGCCTTCTTAGCTGAATTACTCTTGAAGACTTTATCACAAGAACCGCACGGATATAACATGCTGATATGCGATCGAGCATGGTTCCTCAGCCGATCTGGTGTTAAAAATGCCAAACCGCATTGATCACAAACAAAATTGCAGAAATGTACGTTCATATGTTCGTTTAAAAGTTTGTATTTATCATACTTTTCGCCGCAGACTACACAAGCGCATACGCCATTTTTCAACAGGAATGGTAGTAGTCCATCCTGTTCAACGTCAATTTCTTTACCATGTTTATCAATAAGATGTCGTTTTAGATCGTCTACACTCGTTATAACATCGCTACAGAGTTTACAATTTAAATCTGCTATGTTTACTTTAATATAAACGTATTTCAGTCGGTTCATTAAAATTTTCTTAACATATCCTGGAGAAGGGGAGTCATGTTGTCGTAAATAGTGATACCGTAACTCCTCTATATCAGTAAAGTCACTGCTACAATAAAAACACAGGAACGAGTTCCTCTTCCATCTAAATGGACAAATGTTTGAGTACAGAAGTATGTTGAGAGCACTGTTCAGTCTAATTCTTCTTTGCAGTAAACTCTCACGAATTTCTGTTTTATCTTCTGCATCCTCATTTTTCTTATTATTGACCACTGTTGTAGGGTTAACACCTAAAAATGAGAAAATATTTACATGAGCACCAGTTGGTTCTGCTTTAATTCTTATGACGATCTATTTAAAATTCACAGTACCTTTTTATAATCTCAGATCAAATCCAATGTCAAGTTTCTTAAGAAGAGGTTTATCTGCAGCAGGACTATTGTGTATCTCAGTTTACAACGATGAAGATAATGATGCAGTGCATTGTTGCCTTATAAAAGCGTAAACGTTAATAAGTTACTAAAAGACAAGTAATGTATTTTGTAAACACATAGTCGACAACTATTTACCATAGTCAATCGACATACGCAATAGCTCTGCTGCTGGAAAGGAAACGTCATAATAATAAATACTGATAATAACATATCTGTTTATTTATATCCTGATGGTACATAAAAAGAACTATTATCCTTATTTGAAATATTTACAGAATTATGTTATAGCCTAAATATTTCTTCACATGTTATCGTCTCATAATTTTCTAACCAGAATTTGAAGCGTATGACAAAAGATAGCAAAACAACTATGTTTTTTATTTACTAGTTTTGAGCTTATAAAATTATAAGGCAGATCTTTATTTACGGTTCAAAATAGCTTATTATTATAACGTGATTACGTCTTTAGGGCTCCTATATTCTATAACAGTACTGACTGAATCATACAACACAACCAATGTTGTCATACAATATAGGAATTATTTCGAATGTACTTTTGCAATGGATATTTTAAATTCATTGATACCTAATATAAGTCTACTTTCATGTGTGTCGGATGGTGTACTCTCAAATGTTGTTTCAAACTGCAATTCTGTATAAATGCTTGTCCACAAACAGGGCAAGAGAATCTTCTATCATTATTATGTATCCTCATGTGTTCTCTAAGTGTTTTTAATCTAGCATATGATTTCTTACACACATCGCACTGATATATTCTTTCACCTCCATGCTTTATTGAATGTTCTTGCAGTTCATAGTTTGTAAAAAATTTCATGCCGCAAACCGGGCATATGTGGTTACGTTCTTGTAAATGTTGAAATCTAATATGAGCCGTTCGCCTACTGCACAAGTCAAAAACTCTAGGGCAAGACGGACATGGAAACACTGCAGTCTTTTCACCGTGTACAGAGTTTAAATGCTTTAATCTATGTTTGTAAGAAACAAATTTCTCATCGCATATAGGACATTTATAACGTTTGTTTGACCTATGAACTTTTGCTACGTGAGCGTATAATGAAGCATAGGAAGGAAAAGTGTCTTGGCAACGTTTGCAAGGGAAGTCTCCTCGTTCATGCGTTCGAGCGTGGTTCACCATCCTTTGAGAAGTAGCAAATCTTTTACCACAAGTCTCACATATGAAATGTTCGTAGTGATCATTCATATGTTTGTGCAAACTTAGGAACATCTCGTATGTTTTTCCGCAAATCTGACAGCAATGTTCATCTTTACTCAATTTATAAGGCAGCACGCTTTCTCCGTAGCTCGTGTCTATGCCCTTTCCATGGCTCAACGCCAAATGAGACTTTAGCGTAGCATAGTCAACGATGTTAACTCCACACAGTTTGCAAACTGTTGTCGCGAAGTCCATTTTCAACGGCTCATACTTTCTAGGTTTTAGTAATTGTTTTACGTCAGAATGTAAAACTCTGGTATGTTCTCGAAGTTTCTCTGGTTCCAGAAAAGTACTTTTGCAGAAGAAGCATAAGTATGTGCCCTTTCTGTATTTGAAGGGATAAGCGGTACAGGTTTCGATGATCACGGATATATTTTTCCTGAATATGGCACGCCGCTCGATTCCCATATCGCGGGCAACATTCGCCGCTTTTTTATTTTCAGTGTCCGATTCCACTTCGAACTTAATGTGAATTTCTTCAGATTTTCGTCCTAAAAATAGAAAAACATCCGATATAGGCGCTTCAACTTCTTTAGCATTAATTTCAACTACTGCTACTTTAGTGTTAGGTAAAAGCTTCTTGGTCAAATTAAAGACGAGAGTCAATAAATACAAGCATTCTTGAAATAGTAGTAAGTATCAATACATATTTGGTAATTTTACTTTTTTAAATGTTTCGGCGTTCGGATGATGAGTTCTCAGATGACTTTGTAGACTGCATTTCTGCACATAGGCATTATTACAATATTCACAAACAAATCGTTTATCGTTATTATGTATACGCATATGCTCCCTCAAAGTTTTGTGCCGTGCGTACGCTTTTTTGCAGACATCACACTGGTACTTTCTTTCCCCTCCGTGTTTAACCATATGATTCTTCAATTGAGCTGCCGTCACAAACTTGTAAGGACAATAAATGCACATGAATGGTTTATGTCTCACATGTACCTGTGCTATATGTTTAGTCCTTTGATTACACATGGCAAAGACTGCCGAACATAAATGACAAGGGTATTCTATTTTCCTATCATGATTTTCTTTGAGATGCTTAACCCTATCGGAGTAGCTTTTGAAGGAATTGTTGCAATATGGACAACGATACCTATATTCAGGACCATGTGTAAGAGCTATATGATTATTCCTCAAAACTTTAGTTGCAAATATTTGATCACATCTGGTACATTTATACTGTTCATTATTGGCAATTTCGTGTATTGCCAAATGTGCTTTGAGTCTATGAGCCGCTGAAAATGCTTTACCGCATTGGAAACATATATTGTTCGGGTAATGTTGGTTTATATGAGTATTGAGTTTCGTAAACAGCTCGAATGTTTCATCACAATGTGTACACAGAAACGTATTACCATCTAATAAAAAAGGCGTGAGACCTATACCGTATTCTGGATTTATAGGTTTATTATGTACGCTAATCAAATGTTCTTTTAGTGCGTCTAAATCTTTGATGTTTTCTAGACACAGTTCGCATCTGAGGTCTGTTATATCAACTTTGACATTGTCGAAAGTACGCGCGTGTCGTACAGCCTCGATCCTATTCGAGTGTTCGATAGCGTGATCTCGGACTTCTCTAAAATCTCCGAATGTTTGGGGACAGAAGCCACAAGAAAAAGCACCCCTTTTCCACCTAAATGGACAGGCGTTGGAACACTCCATAATTATAGCCGCATTGTCTCTGTGATCGTTATACTTGCGTCTTGGTTTCCATTTTAGTACGAGGTGGACGTTTCCTATAAACAAAAGAAAATTTTGATTGAAACGTGGCCATGGTGTCACTTTTGATGAAAAATAATTAATCAAAAGGAAATTTGTTACTGTAACGCTCGTAAATACTTTGCATGTTTCAAAATTGTGACGTACAAGAGTAATTTTCTCTTTTATAAAGCACTAGAAGAAGAAATAAGGGTCAGTGCCACTTGATGATAAGTTGAAAGTTGAATTAATATTTTTTCTTTGATGCATGTTAGAGTAGGATGCGGCTGTTTTAGGGGCCGTGAATTAAAATGGTCCTGAATAAAGTCAATCTATACAAGTGGTTAAGTATCAGCTAGGCCTCACGCATTGATTCATGTATTTATGAGGGACTACCATTAATCTGAATATATTTGAATTTGAAGCTTAATATTTTCAAATATCGCCAACAACTTTTTTTTTAACGTAGACGTTATAATATCTATGTGTAGAGTTTATTACGAAATATAATTTTAAAAATTGCAAAGGGTTATTATATTTCCTCAGATTTCCGTACGTATCTTTAAAGGGCTTGGTTTCATCGTATATGCAATTTTTCATCATTATTCACTTAATAACCTAGCTTATTGAGTAAAATCACGTTTTTTTTTTCAGGATATGCACCCATAGATAAGAATATGATTTTACTAAACATAAATATATAATTTTATCCAAAACGTTAAGGCCGTTTCCGAGATATCCTACTAATGTTATAAATGCGAAAGTTTGTATGTATGGATGTTTGTTACTCTTTCACGCTTAAACGGCTGAACGGATTTGAATGAAATTTGGCACGTAGATAGATTATGATTTAGATTAACACATAGGCTACATTATTTGACTCCACGCGGGCGGAGCCGCGGGCAGCAGCTAGTATACAATATACCAGAATTACTCGATAAAAGTTATTAACTTAGTTCTCCCCTCATTTACCGGGAATAAAATTTTATTTCGTCTTTAATTCCCTTGAAGTACCTCTGAAACTTTGACCTATACTTTAATGTGAGTAGGTACGGAGTATTTAAGCAGTGATGGTCCAGTGGATAAGGAATATTGAGCAATAGGTCCCTGGTTCGAATCCTGGCAAGTACCACTAAATTCGTGTTTTAGGATTTACGCATATTTGCAAACATCACTTGCTTAGCGGTGAAGGAAAACATCGTGAGGAAACCAGCACGAAATGACAATTCGAAAGACCTAACCTAAGAAAGGTCTTATTTCCCCTTCTTATTTCTTATCTTCTATTTTCTTATTTATTTATTTGTGGAGGAATCAAACTAAATCCTTAGGATTGAGTAGCAGCGGACCCCGCCAATCCTAATGGATTAGGAAACTGGACAACGCTCAGAAGTAGAAGACAGCATACCAGTATTAAACAGTTTTCTATGAGCTAATTTTAAGGTGTTTAGCTATCAACAAACGACCTTGAACTCAAAAAAACTCTAATACATAATTATAATGATTCAATGTCCAAGGATAGTAGATACTTGCCTGAATAGAACGGTAATCCGTATGGCATACGACCCACCTGATGTAAAGCGGTGTAGCCTATGAACGTGTGTAATACATTAAGTATCACTCACGCGATGCCTCCTCTGCTGCTAATACAGTAACTCCTTAGAGCTTATTGGTTACACTCACACGCAGGAACACAACAACCCTTTAGGGAGTTGTTATTTGGCTGCGGTTTTCTGTGCCGTGGAGGTACTTTCGGAGACGGGCTGGGATGGGACCCCATTAGAATAATAACTAACGGAATTGTTCATGTAAGGGGTAGAATGGAAAATAAATTAGCGTTAATAAAATATGTTTATTTATAAACTAATAAATCTTAAGATTAGAAAAACAATGCTGGATTAACTCCATTGGATCTGGACTACGCTACATTTCAATTAAGACGTCCCATCAATAACTAAAAATATGTGGATTTACTACAATAAACTCAAATTAATTTCTCAATTTAAAATTATCAATAAATTCGAACGGTGTCTTGCAACCATAAAAATAACACTATATATGGGAAACGTGTAGAGTATGTTCGCGTTGACAGTCAGGTTATGGGACTACGTAATTGGAATGGAGTATAAAAGTTGATTTCAAAACCAATAGCTGCATTTGTAAATCGCTATCGTTAGAGGCGCATGCCGAAATGTAAAACACTAAATGCTTTCGTATATTCATCGGACAGAAATGATCGCATTCGAATAGCAAAGTTATATATAAAACATAATCGGTATAACCCCCTTCACAGACTGACAATTCTCGATGACAATAATAAACAATACGATACCTTCAAAATATGTTAACTAGGTAACTAAAATTATATTGATTGTTGATGAAAATAAACAAATAATAAACGTTATTTTGTCGGGAAACATCGAATTAGTGATGAATGCCGACGTTAAAACCTTTTAAACTATTTAAAATGGATTCGAGTGTTATTTGACAAAGTCAATATTAAAGACATTTGACGAGCTCGGTGGCTCGGTCGTGAATGACGCGACTTTGACACCAACGCTCGTGGGTTCGATTCCCACACAAGACAAACATTTGTGGTGCATGAACATGTCTGTTCGTTTCCGTCTCCGAAAGTACCTCCACGGCACAGAAAACCGCAGCCAAATAACAACTCCCTAGAGGGTTGTTGTGTTCCTGCGTGTGAGTGTAACCAATAAGCTCTAAGGAGTTACTGTATTAGCAGCAGAGGAGGCATCGCGTGAGTGATATACTTAATGTATTACACGCGTTCATAGGCTACGGTAACCGCTTTACATCAGGTGCGTCGTATGCCTTACGAAATTGTAAAAAAAAAAAACTTTTGCTCAACTAAAAAAGTAGTAAGCACAAAATTATCTGTCTGTATTTCAAATAACAGCTGTATGATATATATACCTTGATATTTATAATTTAAAATAAAATTTGTATTATATTATAAAAACAATGAAGGTAGATGATACGCTTCATCACCTTCACAGAGTTCGCAGATATGTCACCGACAAGTATATGTGTAGTATTCATTGATGTGAAATTGTGATGAAGAAGTGATCTGTACACAATTAGAAGTGCAACAGGAAAGGAATGTTTAAAGTTTTAGTACCTTTCAAATAACAATGTTACTAATCTTTTCCCCTATCTCTCTTATTATTTTTTAGATGAACGCTCTTCATATGGGAATACCTCAACGGACCTGATCCGAAAACTAAAGGGCATAGTTTGCAACGATACTCCGCCTTTTGCCCATGGATTTTATCGAGATGCCGCAATCTCAAGTAATAGGAATGGAAATGCGAATCGCAAATTGGACACCGATACTTGTCTTTGGGGCCGTGAACTAGACCCGTGTGCCTATTTCTCGCCACAGGATTTGGGAACACTAAATCGCATTTATTACAAGGGAATTGTCCAGACTCATGACACCGCTGATGCGAGCGCAATTTGTGTTTCGCTGAGAAACCTTTTCCACACGTGTGACAAACGTAACTTGGATAGTGTTCGTTCATATGGGCAAGGAGACTCATGAAACCTTCAAATAAAACTTCGCAATGAACACATCTATACTCTTTTCTTGTCAATATGAAAGGTATAAGACCGTCACTGTAGTTGGGGTTGCAGTTTACATTCTTCGAATGGACATCCTTGAGATGCTCCTTTAACTCCTTTAAATTACTAACTGCTTGACTACAGATATTACACGACAAATCTGTAATGTCCACTCGCAAAGGGAACGTGTTACGAACCGCCGATTTTTGAAAAATGCCCAGCTTATTCTCGTGTTTAGCGGAATGACTTCGAATGTCGCTGACGTTCGAACAACTTATGGGACAGTACGCGCACATAAACTTTCCTCTTTGAGTCCGAAACGCGACCGCATTCGAATTTTTCAGTATTATAGCAGCGTTCACTTTATCCTCTGCGACTTTAAACTTTCGTTTCCATGTTATCTTTATTGGGTTTGAAGACTCCGTCGTATCGTCTTCCGGTCCTACAAAAGAAAGAATCTCGTTTGAATTCGCCTACTGTATTCTAGATAGATGGCTGTTCCATATAGGATATATTTATAATGTTAAGGATTGCGTGACAAAAACCGAAAAATACAGTGAAGCAGTTATACAGTTTAATTTTTGTAAATGTAATGCAACATAGAGTCGAAATCCTCGCTGATTGTCACCTTATTATTATTAGAGATGATGCCCTTCTGATTATTAATTGATAAAAGTATCATGAAATATCCATAGAGTCCAACTCGATCTTATACTTTCATCTGTATCATTTCGATCTTATTCATTAAACGGTGACAGCCTCTTATTTTTCTCAAATTTGTCCTTTGTCCTTCAATTGTTACGTTTCCATTGTACTTTCTGTAAATTATATTCTAACATAAGTTCGAATACTACCGTAACAGCGCGCTCAATAACGGTACTCGTACTGCCATATCTTCTATCAAGTTTATTACAAATTATAAAACATTCGTCTTCTCTAAATTATCTTTCAGTGGCTCCGATTTCTTCAAGTGTGTTAAAGCATGCCTTGCCAACTTCGATTTTACAATAAAAGTTGCTTTGCAGCCAGCTACGGTACAGCGATAATCCATTATTCGCTGACCATGTACGTCAACCATATGTTTTGACCTAGAGTAATAATTCGTAAAAGTTTCAGAACATTTAGGACAAGAATACCTAACACTTTTGCCGTGCGCCTTAATTCTATGAGACATCCTAGCTACATTTGTTGTTAAAACTTCTTCACAATGACCGCAGGGAAATTCGCCTACTTTGTGTGACTGCTCGTGTCTCCTAAACCTCGATTTTGAAATAAAGGATTTACCACAATCATCACAAATGTAATTTTGATAATGAGCATTCATGTGAACGTTGATTTTCGCAAACGTACCGAAATGTGTGAAGCATTTTTGACAATCGAACCCTTCTTTGCGAAGTTTGAAAGGCAGGACGCCATCACTGTATCCTACATTCAAAGTTTTACCATGATGCGTGACTATATGTTCTTTTAAAGATTCTATATTATCTATAAAACATCCACACAGTCTACAAACGAGATCAGATATATCAACTTTAAGCATATTATTTTCTTGAAGTTTTGTGAAAACTTTATTAGTGGGTGGTTCATTTATATGGTTTTTATGAACGTGCTGTCTCATTGGATCAATGTCCGTAAACTTTTCCTCACAATAACTACAATAAAAAGTGCCGTGGAACCAGCGGAAGGCCCATGCAGTGGAGCATTCTAGAATAATCATAGCGTTCCTTCGTAGCATAGTTTTAGCTATACGCTTCTCGGATTCTTCTGCTAGCAGTACATTGTTAGCGCGTAGACGTCTGTACATCTGACGGACACTAACATGTTCTTTCAACTTTCTGGTACGTTTAACACCTACTTTATCTTCCACCGCAAAAGCGGAACCTAAAAAGAAAATAAAACTAAGTTAAGACTCGCAACAATAGAGTACGCTTTGTTTGTTTGGAACTTCAAAATACCCGGTAAATGGGTGGATCAACTATTCTTTGCAAAAAACATGTCCCTCCATCAATTAAAAATATTTAACTATGTATAAACAATAGTTCGCTGTAATTTTATATCCAAACAGTAATTTAGAATACTTAGAATTGATATTAAAGAGCGTTCAATTATATAATTTTAATATTTTTTATTGCTTTTATGGTAACTTAGGTGACAAGATTTACTCCCCATACAAATTATTCCTGTCCCCACGTCTACTTCAATAGTTCCCTGACGCAATAATTTTAAAATTTTATATAAAAGTGTATTCATTTCTACTCATGTTATTTTCTACAACGGTTTCTAAACGCCCTTAAATGCTTCCCAGATTTTTAAGTATGATTTTGCTACTTAGAAAAAAATAAACAAATTGTGTCCCAAAACAAATACCCAAACAGATGTCCGCTAAGTTACTGATCTTAAATGTTATATATAAAAACATAGATGGCTCTAGCAGTCTCAATTGTGGTAATTAATGCCTGAGGATGATGCAATGACATTCCGCCATTTTGTGTGTGTGGTAGTGGAACTATTGTCCTTACATAGTTAAATATTTTTAATTGATGGAGGGACATGTTTTTTGCAAAGAATAGTTGATCCACCCAAATATCAATATTAAAAAACGTTATTACATTACATTAGCAAAATATTTTATCGGAGTTTATTTGAATGAAAAAAAGAATTACATAAAAATTGTACCGAACGGAATAAATGACAAAAAAGACTTCTAAAAGAGGTGTATCAGTAAGGGTTGTCCTAGACTATTCACCAAAGAGACGTCGAACCGTACGAGAAAGAAAACTGATAGGAACATAAAAAATTCGAAGCAAAAGAGGTATATCTGGTCACATCCCCAGCTGATGGGGCCCCGCCAATGTTCATATATATATACATTGCTTCCTTGTTTTCACTCCCTTTGTTATTGTATGAGTCACAGATGCATTAAAGTATTAGTTTTCTGATTGGAAAAATGAGGATTATTTAAGATTTGCAACTCAGAGAGGGGTCAACTATTAGTGATGTAAACGTGTACATATGTATTTTAGTGTCAATGGATGGGCTTCTGGTGAGTAAAGTATTTTTATACAACTGCCACTGGTAATCCCGCGTACTCGTAGGGACATAACCGGTCAAGGAGTTGTTATTTCGCCGCGGTTTTCTGCGAGGTGGAGGTATTCCTTCGGTCGGTACTTTGATAGCCTAAATTTTTTAAAAACACCTAGACAAACAGACATGGTAATACAAACGTTTGTCCTATGTGTGAATCAAAGTCATGATGTTAAAGTAGCTTGCTAACCACTCTACCATCGAATTCGTCGTGATTTATATGAAACCAAGTCGAATTGATGAATAAAAAAGTGTCAATTTTATTCCGGAGCATTAATGATTAACTAAAAAGTTGACTACGCCTAAATTATTTTCACAAAATTATACCTTCCACTTTCGCGTTGTATGTGTGATGGTCACTCATTTGGCACTCGATTCTCTCTGCCTACCCCGCAAGTGACTTGGCATGAATATAGATATACAAACATATACGTTTAGCATCGCGTGTCAAGACTGTCCCTTGGCTTCTTTTAATTTACATTATGAGATGATTTACTAATAAGGAGAAATGAAAATGCTGATACAAAAGATAACTATATTGATAACATTAGAATAGCTATAACTTAACCGATTCTCCCGTTACTAGATCAACTGCATGGTGAGGTTCAGCTCTTAAATGCGATATCAACTGGACCCTCTGTTTGAAAACGGCGGAACACCATTTGCATACGAACTCTTCATGCGTCTTCAGATGCGAGGACAACGCTCTACTTCTTGGGAAACTTTTTCCGCAGACATTGCAATGGTAATTCTTCTCACCAGTATGGCGAATCATATGCCTTTTAAGTTCATAGCTTGTTTTGAACTGCCATTCGCAATATGGACATCCGAAATCTCTTTGAGGTGGGAAATGAACAGACCGAACATGTATTGCTCGTTTTCCGCTAGTCTTGAATGACATTTCGCAATGGGAGCAATTGTACGTTACTTCCTTCTCCCTGTGCGTCTCGTTTAAATGCGTCATTCTATCGTAGTACCCTTCAAACCTCATATTACAGTGAGGACAACCGTATCGAGGACCTTTTGCGTGAGCATTGGCCTTGTGAGAATCCCTAGCGACTCGCATAGTGAATACCCTACCGCATTCGTTGCAAGGAAATTTTCCTGTTATATGCACTTCCGAGTGCTTTCTTAACCTTGGTGCAGTCATGTATCCTTTACCGCAAGTTGCACAAATGTAATGTTGATAGTGGACATTCATATGTTCGTAAAGTTTGAGAAAATTATTGAACCTCTCTTGGCAAATTACACAATTCCAAGATTCCTTATTCAGACAAAAGGGCAAAACGCCGTCAGGGTGATTCGCATCAAAGTGTAGACCATGTTGTGTTACATGTTCACGCATTAGATTAACGTCGGCAAAGATTGTTGAACACATACGACAAACGGCTTCAGTTACATCGACATTTATTAGTGGCATTTCTTTGAACTTGCTGTATATGTCTTTGACGGTATGCTGGGAGGAGCAGACTCTTACGTGGTTTCTAAGCATATTACAATCAGTGAAATTGGCTTCACAATAGGCGCATTTGAATTTATTCCTTTTCCATCTAAAAGGGCACACAGCCCAGCATTCTAAAATGGCACTGGCATTCTTCTTTATAGTACGACGAGCTTCTGCTCGGGCACTCCTCTGGTAGCGCCTCTTTGGACCATCATTCTCCAGTTTTACGTTATCCGATGTTAGCTTTATCAAATTTTCATTGACTTGTCCCTGGGATCCTAAAAATAGAAAATTTGTGTCAGATTCTTGATTTGTCTGTTAATTGCTCCTCGTCAGCTGTTCCCGTAACATCAAACTGAAGAACTTCTTCTTTTAGACATGCAAGTAACACCTTTTCATACACGGTATCGTTTTCTAAAGTAATGTTAAATATACATTTATTTATACCGTCATACGCATAACGTAAATATCAGATAGCAAACTCGGACCTTACCAAGTTCCTTATACAGAGCTGCGAAGTGTATTGCAATATTGGTGTACCCGACTTAGATGTAACGACAAAATAGCCATATTATAGGCAATTTCTGAACAAAGAACTATTAATGTGCTTTTATCGAACATGTTCTCTCGTTCTCTAACAGTCATGGGTTTTTTTTATACACGATGCTGAAGATCGTATAGTTCTAACATTATCTCCTAATAAAACGCGACTACTGGTTGTGATAGGTGAAAATCTTGGCCTTCCTAGGCTTCAACATGAGTCCATTTTGGCGTTCAATATTTGTTTTGCCATTCTTTACCATACCGCTATGATTCTCTTTCAGTCTTTCGTTTTTATCTTTATTTATTTAAAGGATTAATTGTACACTTTGTGAGAATGTCAATCGTACAGTACTTATACAAATAAAATAACAATAAACTATAACACTACATCTAACACCTAACAATATTAAGCATACTAACGTACAATCTCAGAATACAGAATAAACCAGAAGGAGCCTAAAGCCGATAATACATGCGGTCCGCTGTGTCCAGAAACATTTCGCAATCCCCCGCACTCCTCATACTTCCCACCCGTACAGTATTGCTAGCTTAGTGAGAGTTCGCCTCTTTTAGGGTAAATTAAAAGTGTTATATTAATATAAAAGATGTTATATTAATATACTGTTATGCATAAATAAATGCTTTAGTAAAATAAAACACAAGTAATTTACAAAAAATATGTCTTTACTTAGGTACATTTTGTTGTACTAATAATATTGGCGTTTTGATTCTGAGGTAATCAATACATTTTTACGTTTCGACAAATGAAGAAGTCTTGCTCTTTGCTTTTATAATTTCATCAGTGGGGGACTGAAATTCCATATATAATAATTATAATAGTTTTACACAAAACATTTTTGTAAAAAAACTACTATTTACACAATTTCACATATGCAGACTATATACCAAAAACATTAGTTAATAATATTTCAATCATTATTATTAAGTCAATAATTATTATTTATTTCAGGCAATATTTATATTAAAAGATCTCAAATAATCTAAGCCTATGTTTACATTATCATATCGTAAATACCTTAAAATTATGTATTGTATTTACATATTTTATATTAATCAAACTATTTTTTAATTACTTAACATGCATTTATTATTTATTTCATCAATGTCAACTTTATATAAAAGTAGGGAAAAGAAACCAGTAAAACTGGCAACATGAACAAAATGGACGCCCAAATTGTTTACCACTATCAACGACTAAAAGAAATTCATTATTTAAATAAAATGAGATGTAAATGCGCTAGTTACACATGAAATGTGATCCCATCTTGTTTTTTTATGCTTCTAACTGCATTCTTGCAGGTGAGAACCGCACAAGACGGCATTATTTAATAAAAACTATCGAGAAATTTTTACGCGTAATAGACACGGTGGCCAAATATATACTAGTCGTCCAAATGCCAAACTACTCTCATTGAGAGTAGTTTGTATGGCTTCAGTTTTGGGCGTGTTTGCGGTTTCTGGTTTATTCTGTATTCTGAGCGTACAATGTATACAAGACAAAGTCTGTTCTTTGCAATATCATTGCTCACAAGTTTGCAATGCTCGCATTGCGATGGCGTTTATTCTACTTTAATGCTCTCCTACTATATTCAGGTCTCACTTCCGTTACCGTTGGGATTTGCATCATTTTGGATACGACGAGCTATGCATTCTGACTCAAGTTTCAGCTATAAACGCTCCTTCACACTGATCCCTGCGATTCTCGTCTATCGACGTCAGCGGTGTACCTTCTAACGCTAAAAGCATATCCAAGATATACCCTCTCATTCACTCATTCCAACCCTACTTCAGCCCTAATTTTCGCTCTGGCTTCCTATTAAAATAAATGTTAATGTAGCCTAAGTTTATAATTGAAATACTAAATACGCTATAATACTAAATAATGAAATAATAAATAGGGACTTTTAAAAAATATTGATAGTTAATTCTGTAATCGATTGTAAAAACTAAACTAAAACCCAATGGCGTTTTCAACTGTGGAGCTCAATGGCGCAGTGGCGAAACGCGTCGATACGTTACTTTAACACCAACGCTCGTGGATTCGGTTCCCACACAGGACAAACATTTGTGTGCATGAAACATATCTGTTTGTCTTGGTCTGGGTATTTTTAAGAGATACGGGTAGTCAAGCATCCCAATCGGTTAATTAGCTTCACCTCACAGAAATCCGCAGCCAAATAACAACTCCCTAGAGGAATGTCATGTTCCTGCGTGTGAATGAGGTCACCAAGAAGCTCCTATGGAGTTAATACTGTATTGCAATCGTTTATAGGCTAGGTAAACGCTTTACATCAGATGGGCCGTATGTCTCCCGAAGTTGTATAAAAAAAATGTTTCTTTTTTAATAATTCCGCGACTAGTTTAATAGCCTGCAATGATATACGACTAGGTAAAAGCTAGAGTACTAAAAGACTGGTCCCTGATTCGGTGTTGTCCACTAAATTCATTGTTTTAGTATTTATGTTTTGACGAGCTCGGTGGCTCAGTCGTGAAAGCCGCGACTTTGACACCAACGCTCGTGGGTTAGTCCTTTTGTGGGTCTACAATTATCTTGGAAAACAAATAAAAAGATCTGACGGCCGTCGCTCTATGCCTAAATCAGCCTTCTTCTGCATTGCGTTATCCAGTTTCATAATAGATTAGGATTGGCGAGGTCCGCTGACTAAGCCCAAGGATTTGGCGGGGATACTGATTTTTACATGGAGCGACTGCCGGCAGACCTCCGCAACCCAGAGGGACAACCAGATCATTCCTGGGTAAGGTCACGCGTCTTTTGAAATATTATTCCTTGGGTTTTCTCACATTGTTTTTCTTTCACCGCCGAGCAAGTGATAATTACAAATATATTCAATATACAAATTTAGTGGTACATGTCAGGATTCGAAACGGGAACCTGTTGGTCACCGAGCTTCTTTCGGTTCCTTATTCACTGGGCTATGACTGCTCCACGTGAAAATCAATATCGTCGGCAAATCCTTAAGTTTAGCTTGCGGTTCCCGCTAATCCTAATGGATTAGAACGGGATAACACTAAGAAAAATAATCTTACGACACACAAAACTTAGCCTATATAATATACCTATATATAACAAGATAATTTACCTAACATTTAGGTTACCTTTAACGCTATTAGTTACCAATAACCCCTGACGAGATGCTATGTCGGCAGCGAGGGTATAACCACGCGAGGTATGCCTCATATTGGAAGCGTGCATAAAAATCGCTATAAATGTTAAAAAAAAATCGGCCAAGTGCGAGTCGGACTCGCGCACGAAGGGTTCCGTACCATTATCTATAAAAACAGCAAAAAAATTACGTTTGTTGTATGGGAGCCCCCTTAAATATTTATTTTATTCTATTTTTTAGTATTTGTTGTTATAGCGGCAACAGAAATACATCATCTGTAAAAATTTCAACTGTCTAACTATCACGGTTCAAGAGATACAGCCTGGTGACAGACGGGCGGACGGACGGACGGACGGACGGACAGCGGAGCCTCAGTAATAGGGTTCCGTTTTACCCTTTGGGTACTGAACCCTAAAAACGAGTGAGGTCTATAACGGCTGTAGTGGTGTTCTCTCTGCGTTCCCTCGCTTTACTTTCAGTTGGATAAACATGACGCATCTTTTTCTGGTTTACAATAATATTTTCTAATCAATATCCAATTTTGTTAAGGTTTACCATTTTTACTGATATTTGATTATTTGAACAAAAGACCTACACTGGCAAGTTTCTTTTCGCATTACTTCTCAGCCAATGGTAATTTTCGAAATGCAGGTAGATTAAAAAAGAGAGATTAAAGGTATGAAAAATTAATAAGATAGAATATTATATAATATATGATCGAAAAAAAAAAAGAATGTAAAACGTGTCTAAGTGCCCGTAAGGGTCTTATGGCAAATAAATGATTTACAACTTATATCTTAACATTACTACACCACTTTACCAACCCTTACTCATCCCACTGAAAGGATACGGGTCTCCCTTCTACCACAGAGTTAGAGCATACTCCACCACGCTGCTAAATGCGGGTTGGTCGCCCGAAGGTCACTGAATTGGCTTAACAACTGTGATCTATCGACAACAGCCGTGACGGACTGCTTAACGTGCCCTCCGAAGCTCGAGGTAGACAAACCCATCCATAGACAGGCTGGCGTCGACGTTACTTAACCTGCGCGTTCGGTTAGAGTGACACGCGCAACTATACCATCGAGCTGTCATTGACGTTAAGATATCATCCACCATCATGTTTAGACCCTGAGTAAACCTCACTTCTATTGCAGTCTGCTGCAAACGAGGCTCTGGCATAGAAAACATGTAGAAGGTATCTTAGCAGCTCCAGAGTGGGAAGTACCTGTTGGAAACCGAAGCTAAAAACCAACTCCCTGCAGGGTTGTACTGAGTGGAGTTACCAGTAAGACCCCGAAGAGTTACTGCATTGGCAGCGGAGATATCAACGTGCGAGATATAATTCTCGTTTTGGTAACGTTCTTTTTCGTATGGTTTGGGGTGAGAGTAATAAGGGCATATCAGACTAGCCCGACTCGGGAACAACCTCACTGAAAAACGCAGCCAGAAATCTCCCTGAAGAGTTTTACGTTTCAATAAGCTCGTGACGATTTGCTGCGCGTTAGCAGCAGAGGTAGCCGCGAGCTAGCGACGCGACTGTACTCGTAAGCTTAACTCTTTACGTTAGTTGGGTGTTACGACGGTGTTTAAAAAAAGATTACGTTTTACTCTCAACCATTTTAATTAAATAGTTAATAGCTATTAGCTTCACAATAAGTTAAGTGTATTTTTCTGCATAGTTAACTATAAAAGTAATTATAGTCGATTTACCATTAGCAAATGCTACATTATACATTCAACCAAATTTAAACGTGACCCCTTAAACTAACTTATCTTCATTACAAGTAGGTCGAAATTCGCATAAACATATATTTCCTTAAACCAGACTTGTTATTAGTAGTAACATTTCTGACAACTACCATGTTTATTTCACATGTCAACTAATTCGGGGACATAATATCCCTGGGTAAATTGACCCAACTTTCGCGGTGTTAGGTAAAAGTATTACCTTTTGTATTACATTGCCAGTAGCCACATTCCAAAGAGGTAAACTTTGCGTGAGCAACCTTTTTAGTGTCAACTAATTCGGGGGCACACTGCCCTGGGTGTAGTGTACCCGCTTTTCGCGGTGTTGGGAATAAACGGCCTTTTGATAATGTTGCTAATCGCCACACTGCATAGGGATTAGCTTTATGTAAGCATTTTATCACCTTATTCAATTGTGTCATCTTATTCGAAAGGCATACTGCCCCGGGTTAAGTCTCCCCGCTTTTCGCGTTGTAGGGGATAAATGACCTTCTGATTGTGTTGCCAGTGTTTTCCTAAGGGGTAAACTAAATTTTTTGTGTAAGCTACATTTTTTAGTGTCAACCAATTCTAACTTTAAGATGACATTTGACATCAGGTCTTCAGTGTGACGTTTGACTATTTACATTTTTAACGTTTTCTGTTAACCCTTTCACCGCTAATGACGAACATATCTTTACCACACCGTTACAACCATGAACGACGGATTAATCCGACGTTGAAAATATGGCTTAAGCTTAATTTCAGTCTTCTTGGCGGTATTGGCGATTACCATTGGAATTATTGGCAAGGGGTCATGACTCAATTTGGTTGTATGTACATTACACATATTATATAACTACTCATGCATGTCAGATTGGAATATTTTACATTTGAAGATAACACATACATTCAAATATCCGTAACTATATATAAATAGGCAAAGACAAAACACATCAATACCTTTTTCTTCTCAGCAAGTCAACCGATTTTTTTTTTGACGTGAATACGTCCTTTAACTTTGATACAGAAAACTGATGATAACAAAAATCGGGCAAGAGGGAAAAGCTTGGTGTTGTAGCTACATATCTGTGGTCTACATCCAAAATTTAATTACACCACTTGATAGCTAAAGAATTCTTCACGTTGAGTGAGGACTGGGACGGAACGCGCGTGGCGGGGTTAAAACGCCGCCATTTTGTGATCCATTTTACTGCACCGTGTAATTTCCTTATATATAGTATTAACTTACATCCGTTTATCCGTTACGAAGACGTATTCACGTAAAACTCATTGCAGTATTCACCACACAGCCCCACCCCTTTCTTTTTTATATTTAATGGCTATTGACGAGAGTTAGTGTTGCTTCCAGCACTATAATCATCATTTCATTATAATCACAGTTTTGTAAGACGTATGAATTTTATTTCAAAATTCTGTACGAATTTATAAATAAATAAATATTGTCGGACAAATTACACAGCGCCATCCAACCTCAAAGCAAGTGAAACTAGTGTTATGGGTACTAGACAACTGATAAACATACGTAAATACATTTTTTTACATAGAAAATACCCAAGACAAACGTTTGTGCTGTGTGGGAGTCGCACCCACGAGCGTTGGTGTCAAAGTAACATAACAGCGCGTTTCACCACTGCGCCACCGAGCTCGGCAAATTTAAATCACTTTAACATTTTACACGTCATGGTCTTAAATATAAGATGCGTAACATCCCGTTCACGACGTCGTCTTATAAAGAGGACAAATTTCTGACAGATTTTTTGACGAGTTTATTTAACTGTACCTGCCAGTTACAATGGTGAGGCAATGTTTATTATACAGCAAGACAAAATAACTGTATTCTCCATTAACATCACAGTTTTGTAATACGTACTTATGCATTATACTGCACTCGAGATTCACTATTACGAAAATATGCAAACGAATTTTTAATTCTATAAATAAATGCTGCAAATTATTGAGACAATACTTATAAATAATCTAGATTTTATATTCCTTATGACGAAGTAAAAAAAGCCTAAGAAAGGATTTGATTCATCTGCAGTATATTTTCGCTTAGTAAATGGATCACAACACACAAGATGCTTTTGTAAACTTATATGATATATAAACTGATAAACTGTCGCTTCGCCCTAATGTCGACCAAAATCATATCGCCCGCCCAATTATTGTTATACAATAAATTAATGATACACGTAGAAATGTTTCTTCGCAATGCTTCTCAAAGATTGACAGTTGAATTGTCGAACACGTTGTTAAATGTTTTGTGGCTGACCATTTTATCGGATCGCCCTATTGTGAACAGTGCTACTAGTAACATTTCACAATTTGCATTAAATACATTTACAATTACCGTAGAACTGTCGGCTCTACCGGTAATGTCAAGCTGAAATATATAGTCCGCAAGGATAATAATAAGGTATACGATGAACTATCACACATGGAAATGTTTCTTCGCAATATGCTTCTCCAAGGATAATTTAGTTGCAAACGCTCTTGAGCAGCTCCCACACGGGTAACCATACTCTGTTTCTTTCTTTGTACGATGCGCTTTTACATTATGATGATACTTCTGAGATCGAGTTTTGAATGTCATGTGACATGTCGTGCATTCATACATTTCAGCTCCAGGCTTGTAATTGTGGAACTCCATTAAGTGTCTCTTGCGCAATTCCCAAGTAGCGAACCTCGGCTTTTCCTTACAATAAACACACATGTACGGCAACGTCGTATGTTGCGTCTTTATGTGCATATTCCTCTCGTCCAATGTAGAGAATGTCGCTATACATCTACTGCAGTTGTATTTATTATCGTGCGGAATTTTCGTGTGAGCTATCAACGCTGATTCCGTTATGAAACCTTCACCGCACGTGTCACACACGTAATTTTGATAATGCTCTGCTGTGTGTTTCTTAAGCGATATGAAATCTGTGAACTGAATTTTGCAGATTGCACATTTCCAACTAGAACCATCGTTCAATTTGAATGGAAGAACTCCTGGTTGGACATCAGCGTTGATGGGTTGTTTGTGATCGTTCTTCAAATGAGTAATCAAATCATCTAAACTGTCTATTTGCATAAAACAAAGTTTACATTGTAGGTCCGTGATATCAACCTTGAGGAACTCCTTTCGCAGTTTCCTATTAAATACGTGTTGTATGTCAAAATTCGCGTGTCTAGCCGACATGTGTGTGCGTAAACCATCGGGGTCATTAGATTGAACTCGGCAAAACACACAGTTGAAGTTCTGTCCCCAAGTTCTGAACGGGCATGCTGTTGAACACTGTAAAATTATCTCCGTATTGCTTCTATGTTTCAACGCTTTACCGAATCTAGGTTTGTAAGTTGATTTGTAGCATCTGAAGTTCCGTTCATGTTGGCGTAAGCCGTGCTCGGATAAGAAAGTCGCGCTACATTTATCACAAGTAAATATCTTCACGTGACTTCGCAAATGTCCATTAATTTGAGAGAACTCTGTGAAAGTTTTGTCGCAGTCCAAACACATCCACAATCCTGTTGGCCCTTGTTTATACGGTAACACACCGAATGGTACATCAAAATTGACAGAGATCTCATGATCTCTCGACAGATGGCTCATAAACGTATCAACGTTTTGTACATCTTGTGAGCAAATATTACATTTGAATTCAGTTATATCTATCTTTAAATCATCAACGACTTTGTAAAAGGCGCTATTAAAGTCAGCGTTCGCGTGTTCCGCCTTGATATGGTTCCTTAAAGCTGCCATAGGCTCAAACTCATCATGACAATAGGAGCAGACAATTCTATTAAATCTGGTTTTAAACGGAAACGCAGTAGAGTGTTTTAATATGAGGACAGCGTTTTGTCGCTGCGGGTTCTGGTTTACTGATCTTTCAAATAGCCGTTTTTTCGGCTTTCTTTCTTTCTTAATAATTCCGACAATTTCTCTTCTGGGCCCTAAAAAAAAGAAAAGAACGGCATCATTATTATAATTTAATACATTCTTCACGATTGCAGAAACATAAGCATTCCATGCTCTATATATTACTTCTACATTTTAACTCGTTGTGACTTCACCATATTGTGATATATTCTTTACAAGAAATAAAAGTACATTTACTTTAATAGCAGCTTCACATATCAAAATGTTTCTTGGCTACATGTTTGTCCAAAAATAATTTTGTTGTAAATGCTTTAGGACAATTGGGACAGGGATAATTCAGTTCAGAGTCTTTCTTCAATCGATGTGTCCTCGCCATATGGTTATATTTCCCTGATCGCGTTTTGAAGGACTTCTGACATGTAGTACATTCGTATTTATCAGCACCTGTCTTGAAGTTGTGAACTTCCATAAGATGTTTCTTGCGTAACTCCCAATTTGCAAAACGTGGTTTCTCTTTGCAATACATACACATATAAGGCATGTTCGTATGCTGTGTTTTTACGTGTATATTTCTCTCTTCTAATGTTGAAAAAGTAGCGACGCACCGACTGCAATTATATTTGTTTTCGTGTGGTATTTTCGTATGGGCAATTATAGCAGATTCAGTTATGAACCCCTCGCCGCAAGTATCGCACACGTAGTTTTGGAAATGTTGTGATGTGTGCATCTTTAGTGATATAAAATCCTTAAATTCGTTTGGGCACATTGTACATTTCCATTTACTTCCATCGTTGAGCTTAAACGGTAGTACTCCTACTTGAGCATCGGAATTTAGGGGTTGCTGATGATCGTTCTTTAAGTGATAAGTTAAAAGTTCGAAATTATCAATAGGCATAAAGCAGAGCTTGCATTGAAGATCAGTTATATCGATTTTGAGAAATTCTTTTCCTAATTTCTTATAGAATGCTGATTGCACATCGTAGTTTGGGTGGCGGGAAGCCATATGATTTCGTAAGCTGATTGGATCACTAGATTGAACACGGCAGAAAACGCAGTTAAAATTATTTTTCCAAGTCCTAAAGGGGCATGCAGTGGAACATTGTAGAATGATCTCTGCATTCGTACGAGGTTTTAGAACTCTTCCGTTCCGAGCTTTATACGCAACGCGGAAACATTTAACTTGGCGATGATGATCACGCAGTGCATGATCCGACACGAACGTTGTACCACACTTATCGCAACTAAAGTTCATAAAATGGCTACCAATGTGTCGCTTAAATTGTATAAAGTCAGGATAATATTTGTGACAGTAAACGCAAACGTACTGGCTAGTGTGATCCTGTTTGTATGGCAACACTCCGAAACGTGCGTTAAATTTTACAGATTTTCTATGTTCCGTTGATAAATGAGTCATAAGAGTTTCTATATCAGGTATATCTTCAGCGCAAATTTTACATTTCAAATCTGTAATATCTACTTTAACTAAATTATCTTTGACTTTATAGAAAACATTTTTGAAATCTGATGTCACATGTTCAGATTTCATGTGAAACCGCAAGTCCATGAGAGAATCGAACTCCTCGTGGCAGTAGGCACACATAATCTGACTGAATCTAGTCTTAAAGGGGTAGGCGGTAGAAAATTTGAGTATGAGCTCGGCATTGCGCCTCTGTGGCGTCTGGTACACAAGAACAATTTTCTTTTTTGTTTTCTCACTTTCATTGTCACTACGTCCGTGTATTTCCAATGTTGTCCCTAAAAACAAAAAAGAAATTGGTCAGTGTCCAGTCCCGATACAACAACGGTGTTTTAATTAAAAAAGATCATGCAAAATTTTGATTTTTATTGAAGCAGAATTTACAAGATCAAAATTCTATAGAAACGTCCGGATGATGGGATTTCATGTGGCCCTTTAGGCTAACTTTTTGAGCAAACTGTTTTCCGCAGATCAAGCACGAGAATCGCTTCGTTTCACTGTGTATCCACATATGCTGTTTAAGACTCTTGTCTCTGGAGAAGGTCTTAAGGCAAACGTCACATTTAAAATGCTTCTCTCCGGTGTGACCTAGCCTGTGGTCTTCGAGTTTGTTTTTGCATGTAAATTTCAAGCCACAGCACGTGCAAATGTAGCTCTCGTCAGTATGGTTCAACTTGTAATGGCTATAGAAATGTTTCCTCGAATCGTACACCATAGGACAATCAGGACACTCGTAAGTCCTTTTCGGTACACCATGAGCCTCACTGAGATGCTTCTGTTTCATTTCCCAAGAGCTGAATCTCTCTCTGCAGTGAATACAACAGAAAGACCAGCAAGGTTTCGACACCTTTTGATGTTCCTTTTTCTCTTCTAACGTTTTGAATTCACCCCAGCATTTCCTGCACTGGTGTTTGCCGGAATGAGAGCATCTAACATGGTATCTCATGGCTTCGTTCGTTAGATAACTTCGTCCGCAGAGATCGCACGTGTACTGCTGGTAATGGGATGTCGTATGACGGCACAATATCGTCAAAGACGCTACTTTTTTATTGCAAAGATAACATGTCCAATTGTCTTTCCCAATTCTATAAGGTTGCATACCAATTTCATAATTCAAGTTTAGTTTTTTGTTATGTATATGGTAAATATGTTTCGCGGCGTCTAGTAACTCATTGAATGGTTCTTGGCAAAGTCTGCAAGTCAGTTCGGTACAATCGACTTTGAGAAAATCTTTCCGACTACCGCAATGTGCAAAAGCGCTGGACAGAGTGAATTTTTCATGTTGTTCCTGCATGTGTTGTCTATAATCTGCTGGGTCTTCGTAGTGCTCGCAACAGTA
The DNA here is from genome assembly GCA_947507595.1 of Pyralis farinalis. Classification (NCBI taxonomy): domain Eukaryota; kingdom Metazoa; phylum Arthropoda; class Insecta; order Lepidoptera; family Pyralidae; genus Pyralis; species Pyralis farinalis. The sequence goes on along the minus strand of OX382281.1, from coordinate 17,192,769 downwards.
CACGCAGACCATCCATTGCCCCCGCAGTCTGAACGGATAGACTGTTGCATATTGCAACACAACCTCGGCATTCCTTTTCGCCATTATGTGCCTCACTGGGCCTAGAAAAAGAAAAAATACTCCTTTGACTTTGCTCTGCAAATACGAGGATAAAGGCCTTGTTGGTTTGAGGGCCTAGACAAGAATGCACTTGGAGGTATGTTAAAACTGTTCTTACATCTTCTCCTTCAGAAATATGGGTGTCCTGTTGTGTTAGTAGTGAAAACATATTAGTTTACATTATCATGTATTTGGTCATCAAGGTACACTTAACGGCAAAGTAGTTAACTATTATTGAAAGACTTTTTTGAAAATATCTGGCTTGGCAATGTTGTTAAATTATCGTTTAATTACAGCTAAAGTGTTGCTACAGCTAAAACTAAGGGTAGTGTAAGTTAAAACTTTAATTGAAAATTAGTATCACAATGTAATAAAGCGGTGGTAAACTACGTACGTAGAAGGATTACATCAACCGAACCATTCAAGAGTACAGGTGTTGATTTTCCTGGAAATTTCAACGTCAGATTATCCCCAGGCAAAGGTTCAAAAGCATATAAAGACTACATATGCCTCTAAGCCGTATCTGATTTGACGGCGCATGGATTTATCGCTGCTTTCCGGAGATTCGTATCTGGCCTTTATTAGGATCTATATATAGCGACAAGGGCACTAATAATTAAACAGGGAGCCGATATCAACTTCCTAGCGAAATTGGCCAGTTGCTACTGAAAGATTTGTATGCTTCGTGACAACAGCGATTCATCTATTCAGCGGTATCAGATTTGACGGCGCATGGACTTATCGCCGCTTTCCGGAGATTCGTATCTAAAAGGGGCCATTATTAGGACCTATATTACAAGGGCACTAATAATTAAAGCCGCTAGAGAGCTGAGAAATATGTTTAATAGCGCCGTGTACCAACTTCCTAGCGAAATAAGCCAGTTGCTACTGAAGGGAAGGCACTACCTGGGACTTCATACCGTCTCATTCTCCTAATTTAGAGGCAGTTTATGGAAGGCAAGTGTACGCTCAACTAAAGCCCATTTACAGAGGTTTATCGGCGACTCCACGCTCGTCTTCGAAGAGCTATTTTCCACCTACCGTACACGAGGTTTCATCTAACAATGCAGTAACTGCCAAAAATGCACCGAAAGCTTAAAAACTGGTGACACAGAGTCCATGCGGGAAAATTGTGTGACCCAGAGTTTTCTTCAACATACACCGCACGAGATCGTTACTACGGTAGCATCAGATACGGCACGCAATGTAGCTTGTTAATTTTGGATCGACAAACTTGACTCTTAAATATAAAAAAAAATCGGTCAAGTGCGAGTCGGACTCGCGCACAAAGGGTTCCGTATCACTATCTATAAAAACGGCAAAAAAAAACACGTTTGTTGTATGGGAGCCCCCCTTAAATATTTGTTTTATTTTAATTTAATTATTTATTCTTAAAGCGAATATATAAATATTTTGTGAATATTTCAAGCATCTACCTGTTGCCGTTATCAATATCGAGCAAAAAAATCACGTTTGTTGTATGGGAGCCCCCTTAAATATTTATGTTATTCTATTTTTTAGTATTTGTTGTTATAGCGGCAACAGAAATACATCATCTGTGAAAATTTCAACTGTCTAACTATCACGGTTCGTGAGATACAGCCTGGTGACGGACGGACGGACGGACAGCGAAGTCTCAGTAATAGGGTTCCGTTTTACCCTTTGGGTACGGAACCCTAAAAACAAGTTAAACCACTCTGACTCGCTTCCGCATTTCGTAATCGCTAAAATCGAAAAGATAAGTAAAACGAATTACTTTCTCATCTTCTTTGCGTTATTCCGTTTCCTAATCCATTGGGATTGGCGGGGTCCGCTACATTAGCACTGATTTTTACATGGAGCTACCGCCATCAGACCTTCCCAACCCAGAGGGAAAACCAGGTCTTTCTTAGGGAAGTTTTCTTTCGAAATATAAATTGCTGGATGTGTGAGTAAATATAACATTATAACCATACATGTAAGAACATTTTTACTCTTTGTACATAGATACTTCATTCGGCATGTTATGTCAAAATTTATCACGTCACGAAAAATTAATACATTAATTTAAAAAATTTAATTAAAAAAAATGTTCGGTAGACGACTGACCAGAACAAACTTAAAAAAATAGTTAGATATAATATTGAAAATGTAAGACGTGTCTAAGTGCCCGTGACGGTCTAAAGGCAAATGAAGAATTTTAATGTTTATGTTAAAAACAACGGCAGCCTACGCCGAGATCTGATCAGCAACGCACGGTGTGCTGACCACCGCGCCTGTGACAACCAGCCCCAGCTGTGTGGGCTACGCGGTGTACTTCGGCGGCGACACCTTTTGACCGCTGCGGTGGTACCACTCACACGCAGGAACACAACGGCCCCCTAGGGAGTTGTCATTTGGCTGCGGTTTTCTGTGAGGTGGAGGTACTTCCCCAGACGGGATACTTTGATGCGCCCTACCTCTCTTAAAACATCCAGACCAAGACAAACGGACATGTCCATGCACACAAAATGTTTGTCTTGCGTGGGAATCGAACCCACGAGCGTCGGTGTCAAAGTCGCGTCATTCACGACTGAGCCTCCGAGCTCGTCAAAATTCATTCTCTCTCACACGTTAAATCCTTTAGACGTATGTGTTTATCTCTTTTTACTGTCGTTTTTCCGTTTCATCGAGATTCGAATCATAACAATGGTAAAGTTTTCACTTCAAAAATCGAGCGATGCTCGGTCGCCCAGGTATATGCGATAAGGATTTGTGCAGATTTGTGCAATAAACAAAATAATATCAACATCCATTTATTTAACTAAACATCCTGATACAGTAAAACAATTTAAAACAAATAACGAATAATCTTACATCACTAAATCATATAATCAATCATGTTATATATATATATACATATATTATGTATCGTACATATAATACAGTCGGATTCAAAAAACTTGCTCAGCATAGTGGACCCACTTCGCCTGTTGATAAGCGAAAGAGGAGCCCTAAATCACAGCGGCAACTGACAAAAGACTACAGTCTCCTGGCAGTTGACTATGCCAAGCTGGCCCGCAAGGTGCTTCTTCACGCTTCGTTTGAAGGATTCCTCATTGTAGGAAGGAGGAAACACTTGTGCAGAGGCAAGGCGTTCTTCGCCAAACGCCTCTTTCTTTATGTAGTCAGCTCCTCCTTTATCTGACCCCGCCCAGTATTTTATCATATCAGTGAGGATATGCACATTGCGTCGGAAAGCCACATTAGAATCGGAATCGAAAACTTATCTGTCAAAATGAATGCAGATTCCATACATTTTGACTGATTCCATACATTTAGACTGATTCCCATACATTATGACTGATAACTTTTCCATCCCGATTCGAATAAGGCTTTACGAGCCAATGTGAATACCCCCACTGATTGCAGTTCTAATAAAAAAATTGGTTGCCTGTAAAGTCAGTTTACGGACGATAATTTTACGTGATAACGTCATAAGAAAACATTTAACAGTTGACAAAACAGTTCACGTGTAGGTTGTGTGCCGCCGCTGTCTCTCTTCTACTCGGACGCATCGGCCGATGGAGTGGAAGAGAGATAGATGCGTCACAAGCCGAACGCTTAGGCCGATCGTGCCTCTCTATCGCTTGCATGCTCCGCTCTGGCGAAACGTGACAATGAGTCGTGCTTTTTCGTGCGTGCACCCGGCGTTTATCGATTTATAAGACGTTATCACGTCAAAAGTATTTTTTATCTTAACAGCAGTTATAATCATAGCGCAGATGTCGCTAACACTTTATCAATAGATAAAGTTAAGATAAAGTTATAACTAGATCGGGTCAGATAAAAGTGAAGCCATGATACTTCCTACCAGCATACTGGCTTACAAGAAATAAACTTGTTCCGGAAAGATTTATAGTTTTGTTTAGTACAAAAATAAAATGTACTTTTTGTTTTCAAATATATTTTTATAAATACAAGGTCCCTAACTTTGACTAAAAGTAAATCACATAATTATTGGAAATATCAATATAAGACTTTATGCCATTAGGATTTTTTCCGGACCGTGGAAACAATGTTTAAAGTAAATGCAATAAGTTTCAATTGGAGACAACATAAATATTATATTTAGAATTGTAAGATAAGAAAAGGCATGCTCCGTTGGTTCGGACATGTAGAAATAATGCAGGATGAAAGAATGACGAAGCAGATACACAATGCAAAAGTGGAAGGATGTAGGAGCCGAGGAAGGCCAAGACTTACTTACCATGATCAATTTGGTCGTGTTCTGTCAGAAGGTGATGTCAGGAGCCCTAGAAACCCGCGAGTGTGCATGAAGAGAGCAATGAATGTTAAAGAAGCGAGTGAGGTATGTAAGGATCGAGTCGCGTGGCGCTCGGTTCTCTCTGCCTACCGCGTAAGGGATTTGGCGTGAAGTTATAGATAGAATTCTAAGACCATAAACAAGTGGACAGTGGCCTTTTATACTACTACCTTTTATACCTTTTATACACTATACGTGATATTTCAGATTATACATAATCATATTTACATACATTTTATATTTATTCACATTCATACATCATCCTTTCTTTCATTCCGCAATTTATTCTTCCATTCATCATCTTTCAGTTTTATGTACTACAAATTTTTATTTTGCCCATTTTAGAACGTCGGTGAAACGATAATGTCTGTTTCCAAACTTCCCTCCCCATACTGCGTCAGTCCAGACACGGGCGACTGGGGTCCAGGACTGTTGGGGTTGGAGTCGGAGGGGAATTCCTATGTGAATACTGTACCTTAATAAAAGTGTATTTAATACAATTATCCGTTATCAGAACAGTGCTATAGCCCATTGAATAAAGAATCGGAACCTATTAACCAATTTTGTTTTTTTTTTTTATATTACGTCTTGAGGCATACAAGCATGCGGTCCACCTGATGTAAAGCTGGTACCGTAGCCTATTAACGCTTGTAACATAATATTACTAGCGCGATGCCTCTGCTGCTTACACAGCAACTCCTTGAGAGCTTACTGGTGACCTCACTCACACGTAAGAACACAGCAACCCTCTAGGGAGTTGTTGGCAGCGGTTTTTTGTGAGGTGGAGGTACTTCCCCAGACGGGTTGCTTTGATGCGCCCTACCTCTCTTAAAACATCCAGACCAAGACAAACAGACATGTTCGTGAACACAAATGTTTGCCTTGTGTGAGAATCAAACCAACGAGCGTTGGAGCATACATACATCAATTTAGAGAGCAATAGCAAGAAATGTAGGAAAATTACCTGCCGATAAAAAAAAAATTGCAACGATTTACGAATCTGACTGTATACACTCTGGCTATCTATACATACACGATTAAAATATGTTTCTCGTATTGAATCGCATTCTAATAATAGACCGAAACATTTTCACATTACCTAGCCTTTTTATTTGTGAATATTAAATTGAAAGTGAAACTAGCTGACGGACAAAAATAATATTTTGGTTGTTGGATGAAGTGTCAGCATTTTACATCAAGGAGTCAGTTAATGAACTGTAAATGATTGAATATAAAGGTCAGGGCGAAATAATTACATCTGATTATAGCAATTGAACAGAAACGTTAAAAAATAATCGAGAACAAGTGAAATAAATAACATCAAATGTTCAATGTACATCAAACATTAGGTTAATGATAGAACTGAATATATTATTGAACAGGATGAACTAATTTCACGTCTCTATGTATTTTCTTCAAATGTCTCAATAGCAAATTTTCGCTTACTGAACTGACGTGCCAAGACATCGGAATTTGCATCATTTTATCTCATGAATATCAAATAATCGATTACTGATTGAACTGAATAACTTATTGAATATTAAGCTCAGGATGGACGCCTTTCATATGCATTCTCCAACTAACCCTCTGATTGAAATGCTTGTCACAACTTTTACAATTGTACTTCTTAACGTCAGAGTGGATCCACATATGCGACACCAGCGTACACTTCCTTGGAAAAGCTTTCGAGCAAACCGCACAAATAAATTGTTTCTCCCCCGTGTGCACCACTTTGTGTCTCATCAAATTGTATTCTGAATCAAACTTTTTGTTACATATCGAACATTCGAAGTGATCTTTCGTGTGCGATATTTTAAAATGTTTACGCAACGAGTCTCTCTTTTCGAACACCATCCCGCATTCGAGGCACGGATAGTCCCTTCTAGGTTTCCTATGTGCCGATTGTAAATGCAACTGTTTACATTGCCACGTAGGGAACCTATCTCCGCATACGTTGCAAAGGTGATAGCAACACCGTTTATTCTTCATCAAGTGTTCGTTCAGCTGCGGCAATGAATCGAATGTATTCTTACATTTCCTACACACTCGCTTCGTATTCGAATGCGTATTTATATGGAGCGATAATGACGTAACCGTTGCGTAGGATTTGCCGCACGTTTCACAAGTGAACTTGCAGAAATGACTTTGCGTGTGCCTACTCAGAGTTCGAAGATGGGAGAATTTACTATTGCACAGAGCGCAACATAGTTTATCCTTTTCCAGCTTAAACGTTTGAATGCCTACGTCATGATTGAAATCAAGTTTTATTCCGTGATTAGGTAAATGTTTGGCTGCGTCGTTTAGATTATCAAAGGGATCATTGCAGATCCTGCAAGATAGATCAGTGCAGTCCGCTTTTATGTAACCTTCCGGGCAATGAGCGAACGCAACGCGCACTTTAAACTCTTGGTGTTCATCTTTCATATGCTTTCTGAACAACGATGGATCTCCGAACGCTTCGCAACAGTAAACACAGACCATACAACTCCCTGGTAACTTGAACGGGTAAGCTGTCGTGTATTGTACAATAATCTGCGCGTTGCGTCTCGTGATGTGCATCGGACTTAGTTCTAGAACAAACAGAAACGCCCATGATCAGTCATAGCTATGATCTAACATCGATGACGTGACACGAACATATACTGAATTATTCTAGAACATTCATCAACATCACGTACCTTTGAGTGGAATGGGAAAAGTTCATGAATTGTTTGGAGACAGCTGATATTTTGATGGCGGAAAGCGAGATAGCGTGTGAGGTCTGAAAACTATGCCTTCTATTAGAAGTGACGGAAAGTACGCTAACGGCAGTCTAAATCCATACCTACTGCGATAAGACCTTTTGAGGACCTTTGTAGGTCATTTATTCTTCTACTCAGTTCCATGGTAAATATTCTTCGACTTGTCATCATATCATGGAATTTTAAACGTCAAGTATTTAAGGCTAATACGACAACTCGTTAGTGGCCTAGAAACGAAAGGTCTTAAGTTGGGGAAAAAAAGATTAAGAGTTTCCAGAGTCAAATATGCTCACCGCAAGAATTCTTTCCACAAAGTGCCGTGCGTTGATGCGACAGACCTGCCATGCAATTCTCTAAGCGACTCGTAATGGCTGTGTGCGTCGCTGTGATTACAGATGTCACAGCTTTGACATTGTATACTGCGATCACGGCTAAATTATTTGGTATCCTATAAGGCTGTAAGCGTACGCGAGGCTGTTTGCCTTGTAGAATTCCAATTCCAAACGCAGCCTTGCGGCGCTAGTGTCGCACAACCATGAAAATCGACACCAAAGAATTGCAATTTTGTGTTCAAGGCTGTAACAGCCGATGTTTCCGAGGATGTAAAGACGTTTGCTCTTACAGAATTGCATGGCAGCTCCTCCGAACACTCCCCATGATATTATTTGTATTCCCCATGATACAATTTGTGGTACAACTGCCGTCAGTCCTCCACAATTCACAGGGTAAGGGTACTAGACCTTTCTTGGGTTAGGTCACACGTCTTTAAGAGTGCGTAGATAGAAGATTCAATATTTCCGTTTATATGAGTGTGACTCGAGAAGTTGGTTGAAGTTTGTCCAGAATTCAAAGACAAACTGTAGCAGAGGTGCATGAGGAAGTTCAAGAAATTCGGTAACGCAGTCTGATCGAGATTGACCAAGCACAATAGTGTTGCTGATGAACTGTTTCGAATCTATTCTATGCAAATCCACGGCTGTATTGTAATGAAGTCAAATGTCATAAAATAGTTGGTAATAAGCCCACAGGGCAACAGGGCAGTAGTGGTGGCTCTTGGTATCAAGTATATATACCCCGGGAATCAAGTATTTCATCAGTGCCTTCGTCTCCAGGACTCGCAGGATCATCAGCTCTGGCTTGCGGTATACACTCTTGAAATTTTTGAAACTATATGCTTAAATGTTAAGGAGCATGTCGCCGCGAGAAAATGTGGGAAAACCCAGCAGATCTCTCGATGCACCTAAGTCACTCACACAGATGTTGCCCCTGAATGACATTCCCCGGCATTTAGAAGTCCATCCAGTGAGTGGTGAGTCAGAAGCAAACATCGGCTCTCCTGTAATAGCTCAATAATCCTTCCAAATCTCACATATAATAATATAGCTCATTAATTTCTGACACATTTGCAATAGTCACAATAGGCGAAATTTTTCGAGCCATTGATATTTCCTAGAGCGAGTCGTAGCACGTGTCTATCTATTTATATCCTTAGACCCAGTGCCTTGTGGAGTAAGCAAAGAGAACCTAGTGTCACATGACTCCATCTTACACATTTCACTAGCTTTTGTAACATTAATAGAAATATCATCTTCTTCCTTCTTTTTGTAATTCTCTCATAGAATTTGCCTGTACAAAGCAAGCCTCAGACAAGCAATTTATTGATTAAAAGTGAGAACCACACTCAATATTAGCCTGAAGACGTTTAAGAAAACCGATGCCAGAACTATCTAAGCGGACGGGTTTGATAAAACCGTTTTGAATTTTATTATTGATTTCAAACTCAACTATAACAAATACGTTATTGTTGCCTTAAAGGTTCACAAGCTCCGGATGATAAGACTTCATATGTGTTTTCCAACTGACTTTCTGATTAAAAGGTTTATTGCACAATTTGCATTCGTATCTCTTATTCTCACTGTGAATCCACATGTGTGCCACCAAAGTGTGTTTCCTAGGAAACGCTTTCGAACATTCCGGACAAGAGAACAACTTTTCCTTCGTATGAGAGACTCTGTGTCTTTCCAAATTATTTTTAGAGTCGAATTTCCGTCCACAAGAGCAAGCAAAATATTGGTCCGTGTGGTTTATTTTAAAATGAACTCTAAACTTCATGGCGTCCGGAAAAACTTCCCGACATTCTGGACAGACATAAGACCTTTTCTGAATTCCATGCGCTTCACTTTGATGAGCATCCCTAAGTGTTGAAGACATAAATTTAGAGTAACAGATTCTACATGAATACCTCCAACACTTAGGTGTCTCGGCTAAATGTTTCCTCTTAGCTTCGCACGAATCGAAAGTTTTCCTACACTTCTCGCATATTTTCTGGTCAGTTCCAATCAAATGTGTAAATCTCATGTGATGCTGAAGCGAAGAGGCCGTCAAATATGACTTACCGCACAGTTCGCAAGTGCACTTTCTAAAATGGGACTGGGTATGTCTACTCAAGGACCTGAGAGTAGGAAATTTTTCTGGACACATGGCGCAAAGTAATTGATCCGCGGCGAATACAAACGGTTGCACGCCTAAATCGAACGACGAATCGACATTTCTATTATGTTTTTTCACCAAATGTTCAGCGATATCTTCAATATTATCAAATTTCTCGTTACATATACGGCATTTGAGATCAGTGCAGTCAACTTTAATATATCCTTCGTTTATGTGAGAGAACGCAACGCGAATTTTAAACTCTTTGTGTTCAGTTTCCATATGGGTCCTAAAGTCTGTTGACTCTGGGTAACTCTCTTGGCAGTACACGCACACCATCGTACATTCTGGCAGTTTGAAGGGGTATGCCGTTGTGTACTGCACTATGACTTGGGCATTCCGGCGCGCCATGGTCATCGGATTTTGTTCTAGAACAAACAGAAATGCCGTAATCAGTCGTTTCGTTTCTCAGAAGTCTTGCTGTAATATAATGGCTTGTGTTGTGCTTGATATTACAAATTACGAAGGAATGTTTATTAGCTTGATTCATTTTGATGTCGTGGTATCAAAGGCAGCTATTTCTCCATATGATGCGTCATGATTTTTGATAGTACGACATTTTAAAGCGACCATTCCGATATTATGAACATTTTTATACAGTGAACAAGTGGATTTACACGATTAAAATAACTAGACCACCATAGTTAACGCGAAAACAGATTCTCGACTTTTGCATTACAGTCGACAGTGGGGTATTACAAAATCTAACTACTCTGGAGTCTTGAAGTTTATATCGTTAAATAGAACCGACGCTAGAACAGACAAGCTCGATAACTAACGATTGTAGAGATTAAAACCTCAAGAATTTTGAAATCATTACGCTTTTAAAGTATTTTAATATTTGCTCCGAATGACTTCAAAGGCGCTTTTTGACTACTGATCTAATCCATTCAAATATTACACTATTCTCCCTGTGAACCCCCGTGGGTGCAAATGCACGCTTCGTCGGAAACGCTTTCATTATAAACAAGAGCACAACTTTTCCTGCGGGGAGAGTGTCTATGCTTTTCCAACTTACTCTTCGAGTCAAATTTCCTTCCACACGAACAAGCAAAATATTGTTCTTTGTGATATATTTTGAAGTGAATTCCAAAATTTTTGGCATCAGGAAATACTTCCTTACATTCAGGACAGACATAATTTCTTTTCCCGATTCCGTGTGCCTCATGTAGATGAGCGTTTCTCAATGTAGGCGACATAAATTTAGAAAAGCAGATTCTGCACGAATATCTCCAACATTTGGGTGTTCCGGCTAAATGTTTCCTCTTAGCTTCGCACGAATCGAAAGTTTTCTTACACTTCTCGCATATTTTCTGATCAGTTCCAACCGAATGAATGAATTTCATATGATGCTGAAGCGAAGAAGCAGTTAAATATGACTTGCCGCACAATTCGCAAGTGCATTTTCTGAAATGCGACTGCGTATGCCTACTCAAAGCCCTGAGAGTTGAAAATTTCTCTGCACACATTGCGCATAATAATTGATCCGGTGTAAATATAAAAGGTTGCATGCCTAAATCGGATGCCAAATTTACATTCCTATTGTGCTTTTCCACCAAATGTTCCGCGGCAGTCTCTATTTTGTCAAATTTTTCGTTGCACAATCTACATTTTAGATCGGTACAGTCAACTTTTATGTATCCCTCATTTATATGATAAAACGCATCGCGAATTTTAAACTCTTTGTGTACGGTTTCCATATGGACCCTAAAATCTGTGGATTCTGGGTAACTCTCTTGGCAGTACACGCATACCATCATAGATTCTGGCAATTTGAAGGGGTATGCCGTTGTGTACTGCACTATGACTTGGGCATTCCGCCTGGCCATGGTCATCGCACTTTGTTCTAGAACAAACAGAAATGCTGTAATCACTTATTTCGTCTTTCTTAAATCCTGAAGCCAAATGGACCACCATTTTGCTTTTTTAAACTACATCAACGAAAAATCTCTGGTAATGTACTCCACTACATTAACATTACAATAAATTCAGTCTCACTCACTTTTAGGCCGAGGTTGATCCTTATTACTATGATGCGTTGACGTTTACGCCCAAAAATTAATTAACCACTTGTCGACGCATAAATGTACACTTTACTGATCAAAACTTAAGCGCTTAAATATGTCACCGACTCAAGCTTACGTTCTAACCAATAAGCCGAAGTGACACGACATGGATCCATGAACTAGCCAATTAGAGGTGCGCGTTATATTTCACCCCCGAAGCAGTGAGTTGCGTTTATTTTATTTTGCGTTATAGGCTCTCAATTTTATTGTTTCCTTCATGTTCATGGCATTATAATAGCTAGGCTTATTAATCCTATCTTTCTCATAACGAGAGAATAAAATTATTCTAATAACGGTAACAAGAGTAAGACGATTTTATTAAACACCAAATTTAACGTGTCACAGTGACGAGATGCACATTTTAGTAACTAATGACAAAAAATCCATGCTTTTTAAAAAAAACATCACAGCGTGTTTCTTCGGAAATACTTACTTTATATACCTCATAAATGGTATATTGAAAACGGATTGTGTGACAAGTTGATGTCATAACCCAAGAAACTGGCGAACATGAATGAAAAGAGTCATGAATGTTAAAGATGCGACCGGTGTAATGATCGCATCTTGTGGTGGTTCTCTAAGCCGGGGAAGGCAGAGAGCCACTATCGTTTCGCGGGTGGTATTGAAACTTGAGAATCTTCTTCAAGCTCCCATCTTTTGACGAGCTTTGTGGCTCAGTCGTGAAAGACGCGACTTTGACACAAACGCTCGTGGGTTCGATTCCCACACAAGACAAACATTTGTGTGCCTGAACATGTCTGTTTGTCTTGGTCTGGATGTTTTAAAAGAGGTAGGGCGCATCAAAGCAGCCCGCCTGGGGAAGTACATCCACCTCACAGAAAACCGCAAATAATAACTCCCTAGAGGGTTGTTGTTCCTGTGTGGAGTTGCTGTGTAAGCAGCGGGAGGCATCGCACGAATGATACATGTTACAAGTGTTAATAGGCTACGGTAACTGCTTTACATCAGGTGGACCGTATGATTGTGATGCCTCCCAACGTTGTATAAAAAAAAAGCAGTCGCTCCATGTAATAATCTATATATTTGCCAAACCCTTAGTGTTGGGTAGCGGACACCGCTAATCCTAATGGATTACGGGATGAAGCTAGGAAGAAGAGATTGAAATAAATAAATGAAATGAAAGATTCAGAATTTTGTATGCGAACCCATACGGAGTGTTTTTCAGCAGAATTTTTGAAGCTCAGCATATCAGGAATTAAGAAAATTTTGAAACGGTTCTAAACTTAAGACTCAGCTATACTGCTATAAGATAGATCCTTTGCCTGTACCATTCTGGACTAAAAAGAACAAAAATGTTTTTTTTTTCACTCGGTGTCATGGCTTTTCGATTCGAATGAGAAATTTCCTTGCTAATGTGAATACCACTGCAGACCACATGCCTCTTCATCATCATAGGGTACTATAGTCAAGAGGAATGCAAAGAGGCACCTTCAAAGCCGGCATAGTAGACGCGACGAGATGAGATGAAGTGCATGGTATTTCGTTGCTTCTATTCCTGGACACCAGTGTCCTGCAGCCCACCAAGTCGGCCTTGTCTGTCACATGCCGTGTCCCCAATAAAAAAAAAACAATCCCCAATAAACAAAAAAAACAAAAAGTTGAATACTCATTAACGGAGCTGCGTCTGTCTTTTCAACTAATACGCCATGACTTCCACATTTTGATTTCTTTAAAATAACTTTACTATAGTCATTATCTATGGCTTCTTAATTTTATTTTACCTTAAAAATTAAAACCTGTAATTATTATTTTATGTTATTTTTAGATAAAATAATATTATTTTTATTTAGGCAGCTCGCTATACACAATGCAGTGCCTGTCCTAACGGTTACTTAAGGAAGCGAGAGCTGGGTATGGCAGAGAGAGCATGAAAGTAGGATAAACGCGGTCGAAATGCGAGTTTTGCGCACAATTTGTGGCGTAACGCTAGTAGTCCGTATTTGCAATGATGATGTTAGAAACAGAGTTGGTCTGAAAGAGAGCGTCGGTGTTAAAATAAGAAGAGGCATGCTCCATTCGTTCGGACATGTAGAACGTATGCAGGATGAAAGAATGATGAAGCAGATATACAATGCAAAAGTGGAAGGATGTAGGAGCCGAGGAGGGCCAAGACTTACCTACCATGACCAAATTGGTCTTGTTCTATCAGAAGGTGATGTCAGGAGCCGTAGAAACCGGCGAGCGTGCATGAGAAGAGCAATGAATGTTATAGAAGTGAGTGAGGTATGAAGGATCGTGTCACGTGGCGCTCGGTTTTCTCTTGCCTGTTCCGCAAGGGATTTGGCGTGAAGTTAAAGAGAGAGATAGATAGTTTTTTTATTTAAATTTCATTATTGGCGCTTCAGGTACATAATGGTTTTGTTTCGTATCATTTTCCCTCTATTGTTTTTATTATTTCTGTCATAATCTTAGTAGTCCTAGTAGTTTAATGAATCTTTATTGTTTAGTTTGTACCCGCGATATTTTCCTTGAATTCTTAAAAATAATCGTAACTTCTTTCCAATTCTATTCTTTCATTAGATGGAACGATGTATTGAAGATTATAGAAGACAATGATTGTTCGATAAATAATCTCGAATGAAATTGTCGTGTCATACCAATCGTCGCAGCGTTCTCTCACATCTCTTATTAGAGATTATTCATCTGCTATAAAATTAATTCTCTATTTTAGTCAACTGGCTCAACGAACACTAAAAAACCCAAAGAATAGACAAAAAATACGAGAAAATCATAACATTATAAATACGTGTCTAAGTGCCTACAGGGGTGCAACGGACAAATAAATGATTAAGAATGTATTGGTACATTTTCTTTGTATATATTATTATTTTCTGGTAATCCACTGCATACCTCAACACAGGCATCCTGCCTTTTCGCCGAAAATTCAATCACTGAAAAATAGGTTGGCACTATTTTTCACTTTGACAACTAACGATTATCAAATTTTTGTATGACGTTTCATTTGGTAGAATTATTGTTAAGCTATATTATTATAATGACACAAAACGTTTGGGGCATTTATCATTTGTCAAATCTTTCAAACAAATAAAAATTTTGTAATAAGTATAGCAACAGAAGTCTGTTGGTTAGGTTAGAGTATGACAAACAAGACACGAGCCGAGCGAGCGAAGCGAGCGTGCCGCGGTAGCGGCCAGCGAAGTGCCAGAAGCAAATCGTTGCCATTTTGAAAAGTGTCATTATAAAAGGCAGACTAAACATACAATTGGCAACTGTGAGGGAAATAAAACAAAATTATACGAAAAGTTGGCAAATGATTATTCCGCTAAATAAAATTCTTCAAAACGTTCGTTGGCAAGTGATAATCGGCCGAACAATTTTCAGCGAAAAGGCAGAGAACCCTCAACACCACCTCAGTTTCTTCAAGTTCATTATTTTCTATTAATATCCATAATCAACAAACGAACACAATTACCACTAGAATGCCGCATCAGGATGATATGACCTCATATGGGTTTTATAAGGAGCCATTTGACTAAACTGCTTGTTGCAATCCTTACACTGAAACCTCTTCGTCTCCGCATGTATCCACATATGCTGCACCAAATTTCTCTTCCTCGAAAACGCCTTTGTACAAACAAGGCACGGAAATGACTTCTCTTTCGTATGAACAACCATATGTTTTTCTAAATTCTTTTTAGTGTCGTATTTCCGGCCACACGCGCAAGGGAAATAATCTTCCGTGTGCGTTGTTTTATAATGCACTCGATAACGTACCCGATCTGGAAAGACTTCATTGCACGCGGGACAGGAATAAGATCTTCTTTGAGCACCGTGCGCTTCGAATCTATGGGAGTCCCTTGCGGTACTGGTTACGAATCTTTGGCCGCAAGTTTTGCATGCAAAATGCCAACATCTGGGTGATTCGACAACATGTTGCCTCCTTTGCTCTAAAGTTTTGAATGTTTTTTTGCATTTGACGCAGATCTTTTGGTCGCCTATATGCGAGAGTTTCAAATGTTGCGTGAGAGAGGATGAGCTAAAATACGACTTTCCACAAGTATCACACGTATATTTGCAGAAATGTGATTGCGTGTGTCGACTCAAAGATCTTAGCGTACCAAACTTTTCTTCGCATATCGCGCATGCCCATTTGCCCCTTGCAAACTTAAATGGTTGAACACCCAAATCGAGTTGCAGGTCTAAGTTTAATTTATGGTTTTTAGTTAGATGTATTGCTATTTCTTCTACGGTTTCGAACTTTTGCGGGCACAATCTACAGCGAAGTTCTGTAACATCAACTTTTATATAGCCGTCTGGTATATGATGGAAAGCAACTTGTAATTTAACGTCAGGATGCTCATGTTCCATGTGCATTCTGAATACATGGGGCTCTTCGAACTCCTGGAGACAGTATACGCACACAACAGAACATTCTGGAAGCTTGAAAGGGTAAGCCGTCGTGTACTTCACTATGATCCGGGCGTTTGCTCGCACTGTATGCATCGGTGTAACGATTTCCGACACTAGAACAGAAAGAAACGTCCTTGGTCAGCATTTTGTTTCTGATCCGGTTTCTTTATATATTTATGAAGATATACCCGTTATAAATATCGTTCTTGATTGGAGAATGTTATTTGTAAGTTAATTTTACGATTATGTCGCATGTTATAGACCTAACATTTCTTATTTTTTTCCGAGACAGGAATTTTGTTCAGCATTTGATTTAGTAGATTTACCTAGGAGAATATTTCAGTTATAAATAATACAACCGATTGTAGATTGTTAGCAACTTTATAAATATTATTTTGATTTAGGACGAATTGGTCATAAACATAATAAAGATAGGTTTACGTTAGGAAAAGGTCGAGCTATTACGGTTTCGCTCCAGAGTAAATCCGGCTAAAGTCCAGTTTGAGTAAGCACGGTTTAAAACAATCCATAGTGTCAGAAACTGTACACATCACTGTAAGGGAGTTATTTTCAAAACAGTCTATTTTACATTTGACTCATATCACTTTCAGAGTGATGCATTTTAAAATGCATTCTGTACTTCGTGCGATCCGTAAAAACTTCTTTGCACTCCGGGCATATATACATTCTCTTCTGCGTGCCGTGTACTTTAGCTTGATGGGAAAGCTTCATATTCCACGTGATGAATCTCTCTCCGCAAATCTTGCACAGATGCGACCAACACTTCGGAGATTCGTTGAGATGTTTCCGTCTATCTTCTAAAGTTTTAAATGTAGTTTTGCATTTCCTACATAACCTCTGATCACCTATGTGAGAATGTCTCAAATGTGCTTGTAGAGACGATACAGTTGAATAAGATTTACCGCAAGACTCGCACGTGTATTTAAGAAAATGAGTCTGAGTGTGTCTACTTAGAGTCCTTAGCACTCCGAATTTCTCCCCGCAAATGGCGCACGATAACTTTTCACTCTCCAATTTGAAAGGTTGTATTCCTATATCGAAATCGAGCCTCAGTTCTTCATGACTGTGGTCGATGTACAAATGTTGTGCTACATCTTCTAGTTTATCGAAGGGGTGTAAGCAAATTTTACACTTCAAATCTGTGCAATCAGCTTTGATGTATCCCTCGGGGATATGAGCGAAGGCCGTGTAAGAGGGAAAGTCACGGTGCTCCTCGTCCATATGTCTCCTAAACCTGGCCGAGTCCTCGTAACTCTCGCAACAGTACACGCAAACCATGGAACATTCTGGAAGCCTAAATGGATATGCGGTCGCGTTTTGCAAAACGATCTCTGCGTTCCTGCGCGCGATGTGCATCGGATCGTTTTCTAGAACAAAAGAAATGTTCTGAATGAATAATCTTGGATTTGATGTGTAGCATCAATGTACCGACTTTTGACTTTCATTTCTGAGGTCATATAAATGATAGCTTAGGATTACAGATGTCTTTTGAGACTAATGAAAAATCCGATGACTCTTCTTCTATATATATAAAAATGAATTTTTGCCTGTATGTCCTCTATGGACTCAAAAACGGCTGGGCAGATTTCGATAAAATTTTCAGTGAATCTTCAGGTTAGTCCAGCAGGTGATCATGTGAAGTTTGGTAACGAATGGATCACCCGTGCGAAGCTGGGTCGAGTAGCTAGTTGAATTTACTTTCCATTCTAAATCTCTTGGGTAAGTAACTGAAGACAGAACAAAAGAGATCGATGGTAAAACTGGAGAGCGATGTGGTCTATCTGGTCTGACTGAGTCTTGAACAGTTATTGTCGAAAAGTCTTTGTTTAAATTTTCAGGAACACCGTTCCTATATGAAATCTAGGTTTGTCTCTGTGTGTGTCTCGCTTTTTTGTACATTCGAATTTCGTGCCTGAAGGGCCTTATGGAGAGAGGCGCCCAGGTACCTGGTGTATCGCGCAGAATTCCTAACTCATCGCGCCCGGATCCGCCGAGCGCGGTGTGTATGTGGAGTGTTGGGGTTGGAGTCGGAGGGGAATTCCTATGTCAATTCTGTACCTTAATAAAAGTGTATTTAATACAATTATCCGTTATCAGAACAGTGCTAGCCCATTGAATAAAGAATCGGAACCTATTAACCAATTTTGTTTTTTTTTTATACTACGTCTTGAGGCGTACAAGCATACGGCCCACCTGATGTAAAGCGGGTACCGTAGCCTATTAACGCTTGCGATATATTAAGTATCACTGGCGCGATGCCTCCCCTGCTGTTTACACAGCAACTCCTTGGGAGATTACTGATGACCTCACTCACACGCAGGAACACAACAACCCTCTAGGGACTTGATATTTGGCTGTGGTTTTCTGTGAGGTGGAGGTACTTCCCCAGACGGGCTGCTTTGATGCGAATCGAACCTACGAGCGTTGGTGTGTAAGTCGCGTCATTCACAACTGATCACCAAGCTCGTCAAAAACTAGTACCCGGTTTGAATCCTGGCACGTACCACTAAATCGAATTTGAAGATTTATGTACATATTTTAAAATTATGTGCACGCCACGAAAACGTGCGGAAACCCGCACGTCCAAGAAATTATATTTCAGAAGACGTGTGTGATCCAACCTAAAAGTTTCCCCTCTGAGCTGTAAGGCTTTGACGGCAACCGCTCCATGTAAAAATTTGTATATTTGCCAAATAGTTACGCTTAGGTAACCGACCGCGCCAATCCTAATGGATTACGAAACAGAATGAAGCGCACTGTAGGCCGATTCTACTAAAAAACTGCAACTGCACTGAAGCGCGGCGTGTCAAAATTTCGTTTCGTTTAGCGATCTGACAGCAGCGACGTTTAACGAAACGTCAAAATGTACGCATTTTGACACACGCCGCGCTGCAGTGCAGTTGCAGTTTTTTAGTAGAATCGGCCTACAGTTATGCACCACTTGCACGTCGAGGGCGATCGTCGTTGCTAGCCTTTACCTAATACGCGCAACAACGTGTACATAACTTCTCAACTGTTCGATTGTAAAGTCCTAATAAAAAATATATCTCGAAGAAAACGTATCATCATTGTAAACTGAACTTCGTTCATTTAAATAGGCTTTTTTTATATATTGGCTCAGCATAGTGGCTCCGCTTCGCCTGCTGGTAAGCGAAAAGAGAAATCCAAATTGCAGCGGCAACTGACAAAAGACTACAGTGTACAGTAAGTTGACGCTACCATGCTGGCCCGCAAGGTGCTTCTTCACGCTTCGTTTGAAGGATCCCATGTTGTAGGAAGGAGGAAACATGTGCAGGCAAGGCGTTTCACTTTATAATAGTTTGACAGAGATAGGAGTTGCCGAACTTTTTAGTACGAGAAAAAATGTCCTCAACAGTGGAATGATGACATCAAAATAGCTGGACAGACCCTACCACACGCGGCCGCGTAAACTAGCATTATAAGAGAATGTTTCATCAAACAACATGTTATTTCAATTCCATATCCCTTTAAAAGGGACTTCCTTTCATAAGCACATGTACAAGTAATAATATTTACAGATATAATTCGTAACTTTAATCATTTTTCAAAACAGAAAACAACAGTTTCAAATTATTGTTCTTCCCTTCATCGAAAGCACTTGTAGATTGATACGGTGGTATGTATATCTCTGGATGGTACGATTTCATGTGAGTTTTCCAACTAACCCTCTGATTGAATTGCTTATTGCACAGCGTGCACTCGAATCTTTTATGCTCACTGTGTATCCACATGTGCTGAGCCAAGTTCTTTTTTCTCGGAAACGACTTGGAGCACACAGTGCAAGGGAAGAGTTTCTCTTTCGTGTGCACGACTCTGTGTTCATCCAAACCCCGTTTCGTTTCGAATTTGACTCCACAGCAGGAACACATGAAGTTATCGTCTGTGTGCGTCAGTTTGAAGTGGACGCGGTAACGCTTTCTATCAACGAACACGTCCCCACATTCGGGGCACACGTAAGATCGCTTCTGCGATCCGTGCACTTGGTTTAAATGGACCTGCTTCAAATTCCACGTTATGAATCTCTCG
Organism: Pyralis farinalis; assembly: GCA_947507595.1. Classification (NCBI taxonomy): domain Eukaryota; kingdom Metazoa; phylum Arthropoda; class Insecta; order Lepidoptera; family Pyralidae; genus Pyralis; species Pyralis farinalis. The sequence continues at coordinate 17,172,628 of OX382281.1, read as the reverse complement.
CCGCACACATTACAGAGGTGTGACCAACATTTGGGCGATTCTTTCAGATGTGTCCTCTTCGCTTCTAAGGAGCTGAACGTCATTTTGCACTTCCTACATATCCTCTCGTCTCCTATATGAGAAAACCGTATGTGGTGCCTCAGTGTGGTTATAGTCGCGTACGATTTCCCGCACGCCTCGCACGTGTACTTCAAGAAATGTGATTGCGTATGCCTACTCAACTGCCTCAGGCACAGAGACTTAGAATTACATATTGCACATAAAAACCTATCCTTTTCTATTTTGAAGGGTTGTATTCCCAATTCGATGTCTAAGTTTACGGGTTGTTTGTGCGCTAGTTTCAAATGTTCGGCGACGTCCACCAAATTCTCGAATCTTTCCGTGCATATGCGACAGCGGAGATTCGTGCAGTCGGCTTTTATGAAGCCTTCAGTGCAATGTATGAACGCCATACGGACTTTGAACGTTTCGTGGTCGTCGTCCATGTGTTTCCTATAGAGTATTGGATCGTCGTAACTCTCCGCGCAGTACACACAGACCATGGCCTCCTCGGGCAGCCTGAACGGGTAGGCAGTGGAATATTTCACGATAATCTCGGCGTTCCTTCTCGCGATGAGATAACCATCATTTTCTAGAACAAAAAGAAATGATCCTTGGTCATTCAGTGGTTTCGTTCTGTTCGTTTCTATTTTACTCTCCGGTATTTCGACCTGTCAGTGCTTTCTCTCAGTTATGTACGTTTTTGTTTTTAAGTTTATTTCTTACTGTTAGACCCTACTAGGTTAATCTGCAAACCACTTCTGGTACAGCGGAAGTCACGCCGGATTGGTTTGATGTTGATGGTCGATTGTTTAGGTAAGAGCAGTGGTAGCCCAGTGGATAAGGAACTTGTCCCCGGTTAGAATCCTGGCGGGGGCATGTACCACTAAATTCGTTACTCTGGCTTCATGTACATATTTATCACTTGCTCGGCGGTGAAGGAAAACGTCGTGAGGAAACCCACACGTCCAAGAAATTATATTTAGAAAGACGTGACCTAACCCAAGAAAGGTCTGATTTTCCCTCTGGGTTGTGGAAATCTGACGGCAATCGCTCCATGTAAAAAATCAGCGTCTTCGCCAATACCTTACACTTAGGTAGCGGACCCCGCCAACCCTAATGGATCAGGGAACGGGACAACGCGATAAAGGGCCGATTGTCAAGGTGAACACTATCATCGAGATTCAATCCAATCAAATCAATCAATTTTTACCAATTTATAGTCCAAAATAATCAGGCCTAATTAGTTGCAGAAGCGATCTTGTACATATTTCTTTTTATTTGCTTTCATATCTTCATTATCATTAGTCTGTGCTGCCCATTTTATAATACCAAGTTGTATGAAATGTGAAATTCACTTACATAAACCTTATCCTTGCATAAAGAGTGGATAACCTGAACCTAATGGTCTTTCTTTCGGTTACAGTCGTAAAGTCATCATCAGAAATATCAAAATTTTCTCAGAGGAAATCTATAATAGAAAACATAATATAAGAAAAATGGTTCCAGCTACTCAAAACCGTTTAAATTATATTCGTACGATATATTTGTCCGCAAGTAATTATGGCATCGCCTTATTAGAACGTTTCCCACCGTTTACGTTAATTCCTTTAAGTCTATTTCGATGTTTCTCCGTGCTTCGGAGGGCACGTTAAGCCGTCGGTCCCGGCTGTTGTCGTTACACGACAGTCGTTAAGCTAAGTCAGTGGCCCTCGGGCGGCTTGAAAACACTGTCCTCCGCCAATCCGCATTTGAGCAGCGTGGTGGAGTATGCTCTACACCCCTTAGGAGACACCCATATCCATGCAGTGGGATGAGTAAGGGTTGACGTGTATGGTGGGCATAAATGCTTCAACGTACACTGTTTGCAATGCAGTCATGTACTGAAAACGAATTGGACGATTCAGGGCGGTAAATGATTGAAGTCGAAATATGCTCGCCGCCTGGCGACAAGCTTTTAGTGTATGCTAACCTCAGTGGGAAAGGGGTCCTAAAGATAACTTAGAAGCTGGAATTAGATGTAAATTTGAAAATATATTCATATATTTGAGGGTTTTCCTTACAAAGGGTAATGAAACGTAGAGTATTTTTAACCAAAAAAAGAGGTAGGGCGCGCGCACCAAAGCAGCCCCGTCTGGGGAAGTACCTCCATCTCACAGAAAACCGCAGCCAAATAACAACTCTCTATTGGGTAGTTGTGTTCCTGCATGTGAGTAACCAGTAAACTCCTAAGCAGTTACTGTGTTAGCGGCAGAAGTGGCATCGCGCGATACCTAATGTATTACCAGCGTGCATAGGCTACGGTAACTGTATTAAATCAAGTGGATCGTATGCTTGTACGCCTCCCGAGTTTGTATAAAAAGAACTATCGTCGGGTGGCATACAACTACACGGCCCACCTGATTTGAACCTTGTTACCGTAACTTACTACTCTGTGTAAAAAGTATCGGGAATATGTCAATAAAAAGACCCGCGTAAAAGAGGTCGTTCTAATTTTTTTACTGCATGTTGGTAGCACTGTACTGATTTAGCGCGCAAAATTTGAGCGGGATCTGTCATTTAATTTGTTTTAAACTACACTTTTTGTTGGTCATAGTTTTGAGTCCTCGGCGATTTTTACAATGGAAAATATTGTTGAACAAAGAGTGTGCCTTAAATTTTGTGTTTCAAATGATATTTCATGTGGTGAATCACTAAAAATGTTGCGAAATACCTACGGCGAATCGTGTATATCGAAAACAAGGGCTTATGAATGGTATAAGGCTTTTAAAGAAGGCCGAGAAGTAGTAGTAGACTTGCCTCGTTCTGGTAGACCTTCAACCGCTACGACCAGAGAAAACATCGACAGAATCAAGAAGCTAGTGCTCGAAAATCGACGTATGAGTCTGAGAGAGTTGGCTAGTGAGGTGAACATATCTTTTAAGTCCGTCCACAACATTCTCATTGACATTTTAGGCATGAAACGCGTCGCCGCTCGACTAGTTCCAAAAGAGCTCAATTTTGTTCAAAAAGCGCAGCGAAAGCATGTCGCTGAAGACATGGTTTCCCGAGCTTCTACGGATCCGACCTTTATGAAACGTATAATAACTGGCGACGAGACATGGGTTTATGAGTACGACATGCAAACAAGCCAACAGTCTTCAGAATGGCGTCTCGAAAACGAGCCGAAACCCAAAAAACCGCGGCAAAGTCGCTCCAAAATCAAGGTGATGCTGACAGTTTTTTTTGACTACCGTGGTGTGGTTCACTCCGAATTCCTTCCAGAGGGAGAAACAGTGAATAAAGAATATTATTTAGGAGTCATGAAGCGTTTGCGTGAGAGTATCCGCCGAAAACGTCCAGATTTGTGGCAACACAACTCATGGATGCTGCACCATGATAATGCACCATCACACACAGCCATTATAGTGAAAGAGTTTTTAGCGAAAAATTCTCGACCAAGCACCGTATTCACCTGATATGGCTCCGTCTGACTTTTTTTTATTTCCCAAGTTAAAATTACCACTTCGAGGAAAACGTTTTGAGTCGATAGAAGCCATAAAAGAAAATTCGCTGAATGAGCTAAAGGCCATACCGCAAATAGCCTATGAAAAATGTATGGAAGACTGGGTGAAGCGGTGGAGATGTTGTATTGCAAGCGATGGGGCCTACTTTGAAGGCGATAAAATAAATTTAGATGAATAATTTGTATTTTTTGTTTTATTGACAAATTCCCGATACTTAGTACACAGAATGTATGAATGCATGCAACACAAAGAAAATCGCAACCATTGCTGCTAATACAACTCTTTAAAAGTTTACTGGTAACCGCTGGCATTCACTCGCGGGAACACAAGAACTCTCCTGCGAGTTATTTGCCTGCAGTTTTCTGTGAGGTCTGCCCTCACAAGTCGGTCTGCTTCGATGCGTTCTACGTCTCTTTCTCAATTAGCATGGTGCGCCACGTGTTGGTGAGGTTAGTATGTATGTATACCTTCACGGTAGGTCCCCTGCGAGGTAGGCAGAGAGGACCAAACGCCATAAGACGCGGTCCTTACACACTTCACTCGCTTCTCTAACATTCATAGCTCTTTTCATGCACGCTCGCCGGTTCCTGGACCTCCTGACAATTTGGTCATGGTAGGTTAGTCATAATCTTCCTATGCTTCTACATCCTTCCACATTCGCATTGTATATTTGTTTCGTTATTCTTTCATCCTGCATTCTTTTTACATGTCCGAACCAACGGAGCATGCCTTTTCTTATCTTAACACCGGCACTCTCTTTCAGACCAAATCTCTTTCTTACATTTTTTACGTCGGGAGGCATACAAGCATACGGCCCACCTGATGTAAAGCAGCCCGGGTGGCTCAGTCGTGAATGACGCGACTTTGACGCCAATGCTCGTGGGTTCAATTCCCACACAAGACAAACATTTGTGTGCATGTACATATCTGTTTGTCTTGGTCTGGATGCTTTAAGAGAGGTAGGGCGCATCAAAGGGCTGCTTTGATGCGCCAGGGGAAGTACTTCCACGTCACAGAAAACTGCACCCAAATAACAACTCCCGAGAGTGTTGTTGTGTTCCTGCGTGTGAGTGAGGTCACCAGTAAACCCCCAAGGAGTTACTGTGTAAGCAGCAGAGGCGTCGTGCGGTATTCTATAAGGCTGTAAGCGCACGCGAGGCTGTTTGCCTTTGCCAATTCCAAACGCAGCCTTGCGGCGCTAGTGTCGCACAACCATGAAAAGCGACACTAAGGAATTGCAATTTTGTGTTCAAGGCTGTAACAGCCGATGTTTCCGAGGATGTAAGGATGTTTGCTCTTACAGAATTGCATGGCTGGTCAAAGTGAATGATTAAAACGCAGGTTTAAAATCTCCCATATATTTATTTATATTGAAGATTTGGACCGAAAAATGAAAAATTTACAATTTATTTTAAGATACTGATCTTCACTGCATTAGCAACGTACGACATTCTTGTATTGCACGCGTCTATAAGATACTGTAACCGTTACACATCAAGCGAGCCGCATGTTTGTTTACTATGAAGTGTCGGTGCCTCCTCTGCTGCTAACGCAGCAACCCTCGAGGGGGTTGTTATTTGGGTGCGGTTTTTCCGTGAGGTGGAGGTACTTCCCCAGACGGGCTGCTTTATGCGCATAAAAACATGTCGGTTTGTCTTGGTCTGGATGTTTTAAGAGAGGAAGGGCGCAGTAGCCCATCTAGTGTAGTACCTCCACCTCACAGAAAACCGCAACAAATAATTAGTAAATAATAATTAAAATAATAATTAGCAAGCTGTGCAGGCAGAGCTGATATTTTTTAAATTTAAACAATATTTAAATATTTTATTTTTAATTATTTAAAAATATATGGAACCCTGTACGACATCTAGCGACGAGTGCTGTTACTTTTTCTGTTGATGGGAGTGCAGGGCAGACTGCACTGCAGAGTGGCCGGCCATACGTTTTCCCATATGTTTTTTTTTTGTAATTGGAACGATTTTGGATCGTTCTTCCTCACCAACGAACATTTAAATTTCAAATTAAAGGATACAAAACTACAACATGTTAGCTATTAGTGTGTCGATTTTGGAGTTTCTCACTATTACCGTCTAAACACTAGCTGGATGACATCAGTCTACCCCAAACGGCAATTTTGAGGGTAATGTGGCTCCGCTGGCTATTGCAGCTCTGCCAACAATTCCATAGAGGATTGTTGTGTTCCTGCGTGTGAGTGAGGTCACCAGTACGCTCCCAAGGAGTTGCTATGTAAACAGTAGAGGAGGCATCGCGCGAATGATACTTAATATATCGCAAGCATTAATAGGCTACGGTACGCGCTTTACATCTGGTGGGCCGTATGCTTATATGCCACCCGACGTAGTATAAAAAAAAAATCTATTGGGACACCATAGTTCATCGAGTGAAGGATTGTGATTTAGTTTTCCTAATTAGTACTTACTAATGATAAATTTGCTACTTTTTCATACTGCATCTCTGCCCAAATGCTTATTCAAACTCGAGCTACACGCAAATTTGAACACACAGAGCATATAAATAAGACAGTCTTGCGATTGGCAATTACAATGATCGTAGAACTTCTTTGGACGTTATTGTTAGGTATTACAGCTTTATTTCCTAGTTAATAAGGCATAAAACTTTACTAAAAGACTAACTTCGAAATCGAAAGAAGAAATATATACGTATACAAAAGTGTTTGATTACCGATTTTCCGAGAATCACGAGAGTATTCACGAGTACATTCAACTCCTTAAGTATTGCAGGGGATAAAGTTTGACGTAAGGATTGTGATATAGTTTTCCCAATAATTATCTACTAAATAATAACGGAGTAGTGCTAGTAATTGAAAAAAAAACCAAAAGTATGACAAATTAATAATTTGCAATAAGATTTGATTTTCTAAATGTAAGATGTGTCTAAGTGCCCGCTAGGGCCCAACGGCAAATATATTTTTTCTTAGCAACTTTATTTCATACAGCATGCTTCCCCAAATGCCTATTCAGACGCGAGCTACACGCAAATTTGAGCCCACAGTGCATACAAATAAGACAGTCTTGCGAATGGCACATCTTAAAATGATCGTAGAACGTTCTGCGCTCGTTGCACGTCATGTTACACTTCGAACAGTGGTAGCTCTTCTTCGACATTCCGTGCGTCTCCACCAGATGGCGCTGCTTCATCTCCCAGTTGGGAAACCGCTCCGGGCATTCTAGACAACAGTGGGGCATGCATCTCTTCTCCGTCCTTTGATGGACTGCCTTCGACTCCATCGAGGGGAAAGACGTTTGACACCGTCTACAGTAAGCTTTGTACGCAATCTCGTGTTTAGATCTCACGTGTTGCAGCAACCCCGTAGACGCAACATAACTTTTCCCACATATATCGCATACGTAGCTCAAAAAATGCGTAATCGTGTGTTTGTTCAAGTGCAACAAAGACGGCAGAACCTTTTCGCACACAACGCAACACCACCTGTCTCCTTCTAGTCTGTAAGGCATCACGCCCAACTCTACGTTCACGTTAATAGATTTATTATGCTCTTTTAAATGCGCGGACACTTCCGTCAGCGATAGTACTTTGTCACACATCCGACACGTTAGATCTGTAATGTCGACTTTAACGTATTCGGCTTTGGGTAGCTTTTCGAACACCATGTTTAGGTTGAAGGTTTTGTGCTCTTGGCTCATGTGCGCTCTGAATTGGAGTGGATCTTCGGTGAGGTCGCCGCAGTACACGCACAATATCGCCTTCACATTGACCCGGAAGGGGTAGGCTGTGGTGTACTTTATAACAAGTTCCGCGTTTCTCCTCGCGTCTCGCTCTAGAAAGTAAAAAATCTTTATCGACCTCGTGTTACCGATTCTCCAAATATTTATCAACGAGACGAGATAGCAATTTGAGCATAATTTGTGGCACAACACTTTGTTGTGCGCCCTACTAAGAAATCTACACTAATATCCCATATATTCAAATCCTGGACTTATTTGTATGACACATGTCAATTTGTATGACACATGTCATACAAATAAGTCCAGGCTTTTCTACTTCTGTTTACAATTACCCCACATAAATTGCATTATATTCTTGAACTCACTTCAAAAACAAAATCTTCGACGCATCAAAATCAAAAAAGTAACTCAGTGTACAAAAATTTTAACAAAAAAACCGTCTCCATCAGATCTGAATTTTATGATATGAAAAAAAATAGAGCCAATCTGAAAGTATACTCTTTCAAATAAAAAAAGTTTTTTTTCAAATCGGTTTATAAATGACGTAGTTATGGAGAGAGAGAGACAAACCAGTTCCAGTTCGATTCCCACACAAGACAAACATTTGTGAGCATGAACATGTATGTTTGTATTGGTCTGGATGCTTTAAGAGAGGTAGGGCGTATCAAAGCAGACCGTCTGTGGAAGTACCTCCACCTCACAGAAAACCGCAACCAAATATCAACTCCCTAGAGGGTTGTTGTGTTCCTGCGTGAGTGTGGTCACCAGTAAACTCGTTGTATTGTTGTGTAAAGGAGTTGCTGTGTAAGCAGCAGAGGAGGCATCGCGCGAGTGATATATGTTACAAGCGTTAATAGGCTACGGTAACTGCCTTACATCAGGTGGACCGTATGCTTGTATGCATCCCGACGTAGTATAAAAAAAAATCAAATATATGTCATACAAATAAGTCCAGGCTTTTCTACTTTTGTTTACATAAATTGCATTATATTTTTAAACTTACTTCAAAAACAAAATCTTCGACGCATCAACATCGAAAGTAACTCTCATGTACAAAAGTAACAAACTCCCCAGAAGATTGTTCTGTTCCTGCGTGTGAGTGAGGCCACCAGTAAGCTCCTAAAGAGTTGCTGTGTTAGCAGCAGAGGTGGTATCTCGCGAGTGATAATGAATTGCAAGTGTTCACATGCTACAGTACCGATTTCCATCAGGTAGACCGCATGCTTGTCTCCCGACATAGTATAATAAACATCTGTTCTCCGTAGACTATCTATCTATCTATAACTTCACGCCAAATCCCTTGCGGGGTATGCAGAGGGAACCGAGCGCCACATGACTCGATGACACGCTTGCCGGTTTCCAAGGCTCCTGACATCCATCCTTCTGATAGAACAAGATCAATTTGATCATGGTAGGTAAGTCTTAGCCTTCCTCGGCTCCTGCATCCTTTTGCGTTGTATATCTGTTTCGTAATTCTTTCTTCCTGCATTCTTTCTACATATCCGAACCAACGCAGCATGCCTCTCCGTGGACACCCTGCCTAAACTAGTGTTTGAATTGGACCCCTTACTTGTTGCAATCGCCCCCATGGGGTCGATGATAGACCACTTTAGGAAGCACGGCTCTGAAGTTAACAGTAGGTTAGTAAAGTCATTGAGAAATGATAGCTTAGTGGATAAATAACCAGCCTACTAATCGACTGGACCGGGTTCGCGAGTTCGAATCCTGCTTGGGCGTGTATCCCTAAATGCATATTTTCGAATTTAAGTCCATATTCGTAATTATCACTTTTTAACTACGTCGGGAAATGTACAAACATACAGCAAAACTACATGACATGATGTAAATGGTTACCGTAGCCTATGAATACTTGTGATACGACAAGTATCACTCGCGCGATACCACTTCTGCTGCTAACACAGCAATTCTTTGGGAGCTTGCTCGACGGTGAAGGAAATCATCGTGAGGAAAACCGCACGTCCAAGAAACTATATTACGAAAGACCTAGGTAGTGGAGGTCTGACAGCATGCCGTCTCCACAAAATAAGTAATTCTTTTATGGGGCAATGTATACAGTTCTATAACAAACTTCCCAGCAATATAAGAGAATTGTCAATTAACAAATTTAAAACTACTATTAAAGCCAAATTGTGTAGCAGGGCATATTATAAAGTATCTGACTATATTAATGATAAAAATGTCTGGGATTGAGTCGATCCAATTATAATGTAATTAATAAATTATGTAAATTTGTTTGGATACCAAAAGAGGGATGCCTGAGTTTTTTGGCAGTATTTTTATCAGTGCTCACCTAGTCATGAACTGCACGGTAGGGAAAAAAATTGTGACGATTCCAAACAAATGTAGCCATTTTTACGGAATAAAAAGATTTTGACTTTGACATGCTCAAAGTAGAAATCAGTACACTCGCTAAATCTTTAGTCTTAAGTAACGGACCCTGCCAATCCTAATGGCTTAGGAAATAGGACAGCGCTAGAAAGAATAACAGTAGGTTAACGATTGTTATAGTAATTATCGTTTTCTTGCCCAAGAAATAGGTATCAAATGAAAGGCTCTGGGCAAGTAGAAGGTAACGGAACATGCCAATGCAAATGGATTAGGTAATGGAATAACTTAAATAGTAAATTTAATAGAGGTAGGGCGCATCAAAGCAGCCCGTCTGGGGAAGTACGCCCACCTCACAGAACACCGCAGCCAAATAACAACTCCCTAGAGGGTTGTTGTGTTCCTGCGTGGGAGTGAGGTCACCAGTATGCTCCCAAGGAGTTGCTGTGCAAGCAGCAGAGGAGAAATCGCGCGAGTATTCCTTAATATATCACGCGCGTTAATAGGCTACGGTACCCGCTTTACATCAGGTGGGCCGTATGCTTGTATGTCACCCGACGTAGTATTAAAAAAAAAATCTCTAGCAAGAACAGTAGGTTAAGAGAGGGCATAAAGCTAAGAGGATTTTGTTTTTATTAATAACTCTGAATTTGAGACCAACTCCAAAAAACCCTCAATACTGGCAGGCACTATAAAAACATATTTATGTTTATTTGACACATATTCTGTTTTTATTATTTATGTACAATTACGTACGAAAGAGAGTTGGTCTGAGAGTGTCGGTGTTAAGATAAGAAAGGGCATGCTCCGTTGGTTCGGACATGTAGAAAGAATGCGGGACGAAAGAATAACGAAACGGATATACCATGCAGAAGTGGAAGGATGTAGGAGCCGAGGAAGACCGAGACTAACGTACCGTGACCAAATTGGTCGTGTTTTATCAGAAGGTGATGTCAGAAGCGAGTGAAGTATGTAAGGACCGCGTCATAAGGCGCTCGGTTCTCTCTGCCTACCCCGCAAGGGACTTGGCATGAAGATATACATACATACATGTACAATTAATCATAATTTTGTTTACTGCTATAAGTGGCCACAATAAGCAATAATTAAAATTATGGTTACATAGATAATAAATACAAGATATGTTTTAAAAAAACAAACATGATTCTTCAGTGCCTGTATTGATCGTTTTTTGGAATTGTTCTTAAATTCAGCGTTATTAATAAAAACAACTTGAGGGCGCCACATAGCTTTATGCCCCTATCTTTGATTGTTATAGTAATGATCGAATTCTTGTCCAAGAAATAGGTATCAAATGAAAGGCTGCGGCAAGTCGAATAATCTATTTGACGTATTGTTCAATCTATCTTCTTACTTCAACGTTTTTTTATACAAGCATACGGGATACCTAATGTATAACTGCCGTAGTTTGTTGTTTGTTAGTTGCCATTCTTTTGGTGCTTTGTCATTCACTCGCAGGAGCATGATAGTTCTCCAAGGAGTTATTTGGTTTTTTGTGAGATGGAGGTGCTTCCCCAATCAGGGTGCTTGAATTCTACCTCTCTTCAAAAAACCGATCATAAATAGTTTACGCTTATACATTTGAGTAGATATTAAATTTAAATATAATATCTATATATAAAGGTAGATAATACTTGTACAGTAATATTATATTATGAAAGATAGTACCGTAATTTGATTAAGTAATTAGGCTCCTAAATATAGGTTACGATTAAATGTAATAACTTCACTGATCACTACAATAAACGTGCACGGCAGTGCACTGCCAAGTGCCGCTAAAGATACACATGAATAAATTATGGTTAGATTAAATTTCACATTCAAATGTTATGTTTAGTTAGGTGTCTCTTTAACCGGTAAAGCGATAGGAATTTCAGTCCGCAGTGTTTGCAAGCGACGCAATCCGCCGAATGCTGCAATTTGAAATGTTCATAATATGCGTTTTCGTGATTGAAGCTCAAGTTACAGTCTCCACAGCGGAACGTCTTTTTCGACTGCCCATGCGAAATCTCCATGTGTCGCTTCCTCGACTTCCAATCCAAAAATCTCTCATTGCACTTAGGGCACACGTACGGCATGCATGCTTTTTCGACCCTCCTGTGCCGCTCTTTCGCTTCCATTGTAGGGAACATCTTTCCGCATCTTTTGCAGGACACTTCGTAATCTTGATGCTTGGATCTCATGTGTCTAAGTAGTCCGGTAGTAGCGACGTAACTACTTCCACACACGTGACAGACGTAAGTTAGGAAATGTGTTATAGTGTGCCTGTTAAGATGAAATAGTGATGGGAAATTCTTCTCGCATATTGCACAGTTGAACGAATCCTTGTGCAAAAAGTACGGCATAACCCCCAATTTGCCGCTGTTGTCGATATTTTGCGCATGCACTGTCGATAAATGCGACGCTGCCACGTCTAAGTTTTCGAAATTCTGCGTACATATTCTGCATCGTAAATTAGTTAGGTCCGCTTTGATGAATTCAGATTTGGGTAAATTATGAAACGCTACTTTCAGACTGAAGGTAGTGTGTTCCTCGTCCATGTGATTTCTGAAGACATCCGGGTCATCGTACAGCTCTTGACAGTACACGCATAGTATGGACTTATCGTTCACCCTGAAGGGGTAGGCAGTCGTGTATCGTATGATGACTTCGGCGTTACCGCGTGTGGGGTCGTAACTTTCCGCTAAAAAAAGAAAAATCTCTTTTGACACTGAGTTTTTATTAGAAAAAAATCATCACTTGGCTCATTTTTACACCATACACTTCTAAATTGGTTATTAAAAATTTCTTCCGCTTATTGTATTTAATAGACGATTCGTGTGTATTTAAAAAATACTTTGTAGGTATAATTGATAATACTGTCATGCCCCAAAACGTAATTTAACTCTTAAACTAACGCCCGTTGGCTTTATATATGCATTTCGATATCAATGTGAATAATTATATATATTATATTAGTAATTCGATGTTATATTTTTATCATTGTGTTAAAATATAGTTGCTAGGACATAGTCATATGCAAGTACTTGGTTTGTAAGTCAATTGCTTATTCCAAAACTAAGAAATGTCTAAATCACACGACCGAATTGAAAAGCTCATTATTTACGACTTTAAAAAAATGTTACGCACTTTTCGATTCGGTTACAAGAACTTTGACAAAGTAAATTCAACGAATACGATTATCTTTTTTAATTTCGTCAATAAATAATGGATTTTCTTTTATATTTACTGTTTTAAACGTGAAAACACAAAAAACAATGTCGAAACATGTAAGACAGAGCTGCTGTACTGAACGACCAGTTCAATAAATCAATCTAGTTAGTACAGCAGCGTTGTCGTTCAACTTACTTCGTCAAGCAAGCGGTAAAGACCGCGACACGTGAAAATGTCTGCGTTATATCAACCACGTGGGAATCAGAGCCATCTTAACTACCACTCTAGTACTTACCAATACAGCACACTAAGTAGACTTGGTCGAGACCGGGAATCGAACCCAGATATGGTGATCTTGTACAAAGAAACAGTAAAATCTATTCGGGACTCGAACCCAGGTGGTGATGATCTAGTACTTTCACGAAAACAATGATGTCCAATTGGGAATCGAACCCAAATAATGCCATTCAGTTTAGATTCAAAATAATGTTTTACACTGATGTTCACTGAGGTTTGAAAATAATTAATAAAAATACAGTGGGATATAAAATCAGTTATATAGTTTTGAGATCATCCTGAAAAAGAAAACTTTACAAAGCGCTGCCTCTAAAAAGTTAGTATCTTATATTCGGTTGAGAATTTTCTAAATTGAATCATCAGTACAAGATAACGACTTTATTTGATTTACGTATAATTTATAGAACGGAAAATGTATGTTGACTTTAATTTTAATTTCTTAAGTAAAAACTTTATCTAGATTAAATATGTTTCAATCAAATATACAATAAGTATTCTTGAAATTTGTAGAAATCCTGTGCTATAAAGACCATAATGTCACAAAAATGATGTACTCACTATGAATTTCGAAATAGTTTTAATATTATTAACAGGACTTGGACCATTTTTAAAGAACAGCTTTTTCTAATTATACTATTGTAGTGCATAGGTCATTGAAAAATTTAGTCATTTTTGTGACATTAAGATAAAGAAAAATGCTGAAAAGTACACAAATAAAAAAGATATATCGAAAATAGGCTCTGTATGTTTCAAAATGCATTATTTTTATGTTTAACATAAAAATATCAAATAAACATATTATATTTTACATTATTTGAAACATAACATACTATTCAGACATGTTCACGTGTCCGCCATTATAACATGCATTAAATAAAAAAATATATAAATTTATTTTTTGACTGGTCTTTGGCTAAGAGTACATTGTTTCGCGGCACGTGAATGTAGTTTTATAACAAAAAAAAACATATTAACTTTCAAAAGTGTGCAGTGTATATTATTTTAAACCTATAAATTTTTGGCAATTTTGACGAGCACGGTGGCACAGTCGTGAATGACGCGACATTGACACCAACGCTCGTGGGTTCGATTCCCACACAAGACAAACATTTGTGTGCATGAACATGTCTGTTTGCCTTGGTCTGGATGTTTTAAGAGAGATAGGGCGCATCAAAGCAGCCCGTCTGGGGAAGTACCTCCACCTCACAGAATATCGCAGCCAAATAACTCTACAGAGAATTGTCGTGTTCCTGCGCGTGAGTGAGGTCACCAGTAAAAGCTCCTAAGGAGATGCTGTGTTAGCAGCGGAGGCATCGCGCTAGTGATACTTAATGTATTACAAGCGTTCATAGGCTACGGTAGCCGCTTTAAATCAAGTGGGTCGTATGCTTGTTGTATGCCTTCTGACGTTGTAAAAACACCCAGACCAAGACAAACAGACATGTTCATGCACACAAATGTTTGCCCTGTGTGGGAATCGAACCCACGAGCGTTGGTGACGAAGTAGTCACTGACGACTGCGCCCTACCTCTCTTACTTCCTAAAATCCTTTCAAATCGGATGCCAAGGTAACATTCTTGCACAGTTATAATTTTTGCGACAAGTTTAGCTTCCGTAGTGATATTCACACTCATCAGGTGACAAATAACCATTTCTTTTATACAACGTCGGGAGGCACACAAGCATACGGCCCACCTGATGTGACGCGGTTACTGTAGCCAACGAACGCTTGCAATGCATTAAGTGTAACTCGCTCGACACCTCCACTGCTGTTAACGCAGCAACTCCTTAGGAGCTTACCGGTGACCTCATTCACACGCGGGCACAACAACCCTCCATGGAGTTGTTATTTGGCTGCGGTTTTCTGCGAGGTGGAGCTACTTCCCCGGACGGGCTGCATTGATGCGCCCTCTCTTGAGGAAACCATACGGCCGGCTCGTGTAGAGTGGCTGCCGAAGCCTATAGACGTTTGCATCACGAAGGGAGCTTGCGCGCGCTACCGCGTAATCAGTTGCTCCTTAGTAGTTTGTTCATTTTTTTCAATTTAAGCTTTAGGGCCAAAGCCAACCTCGCCTGCACGTGGTGCACCCTGCTTATCAACAGACGAGGCTCTAGCGAAAGAAAGGTAGGGCGCGTAAGCCCGACTGGGGACCTCCACCTCACAGAAGACGACAGCCACCACAGACCACCAGAAGTCGAGGCGTTGCTGTGTTGACAGATGGGATGGCAACGCGCTAGCAACATTTTTTTTGCTGCCAGCGTTCATAGGCTACGGTAACCACTTTACATCAGGCGGACCGTATGCTTGTTTGCTATCCGTCGTAGTATAAAAATAAAAGATTTTTGATGAACTACTCCAGTTACTTGTGACTGTTGTAACCTACTTCTGGTTCACCAGACCCACGATCTTCAGCCGGTCTGTGGTACCACCACCCCTTTTTATCCAAAATCGGAATCATACAAGCAACCTTATATACCGCAATACGGAAAGTTACACTCGAGTATTGCCACCCCCGCTGCCAACACACCAGCTCCTCAGGAGCTCGTCAGTAACCTCGTTCACTTGCAGGAATACATTAGCCCTCCAGGGAATTGTTATTTGGTTGCAGTCTTCTCTGAGGTGGATGTACTTACCCAGTCGGGCTGATTTGACGGCGCAGAAATATTACGCGGTATGATGCCACCACTGATGCTTAGCACGTTGGGAGTTTAATGGTAACCCAGCTCACTCGCAGGAAAACAACACCGCTCCAGGGAGTTGTTATTTGTCTGCGGCTTTCCGTGAGATGGGAGGAATTTCCCTAGCCGGGCTGATTTTTTTGTTTATACAACGTTAGTAGGCCGACAATCATACCGCCCGCTTGGTGTAAAGCGATCACCGTAGCCAATGAACTGTTTGCAATACAGGAAGCATTACATTACAGATTGCAAATCACTCGCGCGTTGTCGAGTTTATTGTCAAACCCACACTCACTCACTCACTATTATACAACTAACAAAAGTGTGTGTGTGTGTGTGTGTGCAAATGTGTATATTTGTGTGTATAATTCTTAGCAAAAAAAACCAGTCAAGTTAAAAAAAGTCGGTAAAGTGAGTCGCCGTGTTGAGGACCTCAAGTACATAATTTCTGTTCATAATTAAAAAATATATATATTTACTACAAAATAAAAATATATCACCGTAGAAGTACATAACATAGCTTACGTTATCATATTATGGCAGACATACCTAATTGACCACAAAATAAAGTATTTAGAAAATATTTCTCGTATCTTTATTTTGACAGGAATTTTTATCCGTATTTTTTCTATACGTCGGGTGGCATACAAGCATACGGCCCACCTGATGTAAAGCGGGTACCGTAGCCTACAAACGCTTGCAACACATTCAAATATCACACGCGCGATACCACCTGCTGACACAGCAACTCGTTAGGAGCTTACTGGCAACCTCACTCGCACGCAGGAACACAACAAACCTCTTGGGAGTTGTTATTGGGCTGCGGTTTTCTGTGAGGATATGATGCGACGTACCTACCTTTAAATTTTTAAAATTCTTTAAATTACTTTTGTGTACAAAACAAAGTATGATAAACCTTGGGAGGAATTCATTTTTTTTATTATTAATATTTTCTATCTAAGACTTGGACCGAAACCGAAAACAGATCTATCTCGAGTTTCTCCGTGCTTCGGAGGGCACGTTAAGACGTCGGTCCCGGCTGTTGTCCATAGATGACAGTCGTAAGCCAAGTCAGTGGCCCTCGGGCGGCTTGATGTGATATTTAAAAGACAAAGACAACATGTAAATACTTATTACAATATACTTAATTTTTCATAATGATTTTCGTATGATCTATTGTTTTTTTTTTTTATATTCTGCATCTGGGACATTTTACCTATATTCAAATGATGAAGTCCAATAACGTTTCTCTTTACACGTTTCATATATATGAGCATTTTTTTTTTAAATACAGCAATGATTTTATTTTTCATTTCGATCTATTGTGATTTTTATTGATACATTTATTAATGTTGATCAAACTATTATAATTATATATATATATATATATATATATATTTGGCTATTGTAAATCTAACATGCCGTTTACATCTGTAACTGAGGTGACATTATTTTGAATACTATGCAAGTAATTAAGATTGTACTATATTGACTTTGTTGATGTAACAAATAAATAAATAAATTACAGTAAGTAGTAAAATTTTTAATTTTTGACGGGACTTCGTATTTCAATGAAGTGTAGTAGAAAACTTTTTATTACCGTCTTTTAACAGCGTAATGTTTTTATTATGCTGCTTCTTTTTTGTTACGACGCCAATAGAAAATAAAAAAAAAACTTAAGTAAATTTATTTTAGAAATAAACAAGAAATAGAGCTACATAGAATCTTTTTGTATAGCAATACCACCCTTATTATTTTGCTGATTTTTTAACTGTTTTAAAAAAAATCGGCCAAGTGCGAGTCGGACTCGCGCACTAAGGGTTCCGTACCATTATCTACAAAAACGGCAAAAAAAACACGTTTGTTGTATGGGAGCCCCCTTAAATATTTATTTTATTCTATTTTTTAGTATTTGTTGTTATAGCGGCAAAAGAAATACATCATCTGTGAAAATTTCAACTCTCTAACTATCACGGTTCATGAGATAAAGCCTGGTGACAGACAGACGGACGGACGGACAGCGGAGCCTCCGTAATAGGGTTCCGTTTTACCCTTTGGGTACGGAACCCTAAAAAAGGGAGGCGGTTCTCAATTCGTCGGAATCTTTAATTTTTTATGTATGTTCACCGATTACTTGAAGACTGCTGGACCGATTGGGAAAATTATTTTTTTTGTTTGAAAGGGTATACTTTCCAGGTGGTCCTGTGGTCATTAGGTCAGGCTTTGATGATGGGACCCTGGAGAAATCCAGGGAACTCTTCAAATATTTATTATAGGCACAATTGATGCGATTTGGGTATTTTACTTTTTAGATCCTAGGTGTTTTCGGAGGCGGTTTTTTTTTTTTAATTTAAAACTAATTTATTTATTTCCCCCACCTTATCCCACACAGCGACTCACTTCACCGACAAAAATGTAAAACAATCGATGCCTACCTTTTTTCTTCTTCTCCGCCTTGGCTTTGCTGCTGGTAGGCTTTACCGGCTCCTTCTTTTTCGCCTTTTTAGGAGACGGAGCCTTCAGTTTGCTGGAGGACTTTCTCTTCTCCGCTGCCTTGGAATTGTCCAGCAAATCTAAGAGGTCCACTGACTCCTTCTTGGGCACTTTGCTTGCTAACTTTGTGAGAGGTTGATCATCAACTAAAATAAAAACATAATGTGTTCAAATCATATAGGGAAGCTTGTCTGTTTGTCAGATACTTTCCTGAGTCCTAAAACCCGGGGGGGATGTCATATCAAGACAATTAGACAAGGTTATCAAAAGAGCTTGATGACGTCGTTGTGCGTGTCATTCTAACCGAACATGCAGGTTAAGCAACGCTGACCGCAACCCGTCTATTGATGGGTTTATCTATATCGAGTTTCTCCCGAGCTTCGTTAAGCCGTCGATCACGGCTGTTGTCGATAGATGACAGTCGTTAACCTAAGTCCACGAGATCGGTGGCTCAGTCGTGAATGACGCGACTAACACCAACGCTAGTGGATTCGATTCCCACACAAGGCAAACATTTGTGTGCATTTGGTCTAGATGTTTTAAGGGAGGTAGGGCTGATCAAAGCGCAGAAAACCGCAGCCAAATATCAACTCCCTAGAGGGTTGTTGTGTTCCTGCGTGTGAGTGTGGTCACCAGTAAACTCCTAAGGAGTTGCTGTGTGAGCAGCAGAGGAGGCATCGCGCGAGTGATACTTAATATATCGCAAGCGTTAATAGGCTACGGTATCCGCTTTACATCAGGTGGGCCGTATGCTTGTATGCCTCCCAACGTAGTATAAAAAAAACGTAAACGAACGAAGTCTTCTTCTTAACGTTATTCCGTTTCCTAATCCATTAACACTGGCGGAGTCCGCTGCTTACGACTAAGGATTTGGCGATTACAGATGTCGCCACGTACCACGAAAAAGAGAATGAGTTTTTTTTACACCACTGAGGTGGCAAACATAGGTATGGACATTTGCAACACCAGCGGCCTCTATTGCTGCTATACCGACCCTGTAATAACTTCTTCGTGCATTTCTTGAAGAAACCAATGCTTAGTCTCTTGGGACAACCTCAGCTAGGAGACGACAACTCTCCTCGGATCATCCAATCTGTGATGATGAATGCCTCGCCGTCGGCGGACGTAAAAAGAAGCTGTCGGCATCATATCAATCAATTCTTCAGAACACAACCCGTTGTTTTTTAGGGTTCCGTACCCAAAGGGTAAAACGGAACCCTATTACTGAGGCTCCGCTGTCCGTCCGTCCGTCCGTCCGTCCGTCCGTCCGTCCGTCCGTCCGTCTGTCACCAGGCTGTACCACATGAACCGTGATAGTTAGACAGTTGAAATTTTCACAGATGATGTATTTCTGTTGCCGCTATAACAACAAATACTAAAAAATAGAATAAAATAAATATTTAAGGGGGCTCCCATACAACAAACGTGATTTTTTTGCTCATTTTTGCTCGATATTGATAACGGCAACAGGTAGACGCTTGAAATATTCACAGAATATTTAGTTATATATTAACTTTAAGAATAAATAATTAAATTAAAACAAATATTTAAGGGGGACTCCCATACAACAAATGTGATTTTTTTTTGCCATTTTTATAGATAATGGTGAGGAAACCTTCGTGCGCGAGTCCGACTCGCCCTTGGCCGATTTTTTATATACAACGTCGGAAGCCATAACATCAAAGCGGCCCGTCTGGTAAAGTACCTCCACGTCATAGAAAACCGTAGCAAATACCAATTCCTTGGAGGGTTGTTGTGTTCCTGGGTGTAAGTGAGCTCACCAGTAAGCTCCTAAGGAGTTGTGTTAGCAGCAGAGGTGGCATCACGCGAGCGATACTTATTGTATTGTATTGCAAGCAATCACGAGCTACGGTAATCGTTTTACATCAGGTGGTAAGCATACTGCTTGTTAAAAAAGAAACAAAGCAGTTTTTTTTATCGAAAATCTGAAATTGAGATAGAATATTCATCTTAAAAATTATCGAATGTAGAAATATTATAAAATAATAATTTTAATAATTATCGCATGTAAAAAAGAATACCAAATATAATGCAAAAATGATTACAAAAATAAAATAAAAAATACTTTCAAATCTAATCAAATGTATATATGAGTACCGAAACATTAGAAAAAATATATCTATCTATAACTTCACGCCAAATTCTTGTGTGGTAGGCAGAGAGAAACAAGCGCCACATGACTCGTACCTTACAAACCTCACTCACTTCTTTAACATTCATTGCTCTTCATTCATTCAAAAGACTACCTAAATATAAAAACAAATATCGTATGTAACAAAGACTATCAAAATATAAAAAAGAAATATCGTATGTAACAAAGACTATCAAAATATAAAAAAAATATCGTATGTAACAAAGACTATCAAAATATTAAAAAAAAATATCGTATGTAACAAAGACTATCAAAATATAAAAAAGAAATATCGTATGTAACAAAGACTATCAAAATATAAAAAAAAATATCGTATGTAACAAAGACTATCAAAATATAAAAAAGAAATATCGTATGTAACAAAGACTATCAAAATATAAAAAATATGTATCGTATGTAACAAAGACTATCAAAATATAAAAAAGAAATATCGTATGTAACAAAGACTATCAAAATATAAAAAATATATATCGTATGTAACAAAGACTATCAAAATATAAAAAAGAAATATCGTATGTAACAAAGACTATCAAAATGTAAAAAATATATATATCGCATGTAAAAAAGACTGCCAATATATATATATATATAGAATTTAAAAGAGGTGTACTCACGATCATCGTCCTCGTCGTCGAAGTCGTGGCGGTCGTCGAAGTCGTCGTCGCTGAGGGCCTTCTCGAGCTTCACCCGTTCGAGCTTCACCGGCGTCTCCACGGCCTCCGTTGGAACTGCCACAGTATACATCGATATATATATATAAAAAATATTCTGTACGTCACTAAACTCCTCCTTAACGGTAGGAATTTTTTGATGTTTTTTTTTTGTTATGTTAGTGAGGAAGTGTGTATACGGGATGAAAGGTTTTAGTGTATGAAATGTGCATGATTAATATTTATATGGATATATTATATATAGTACATATATATATATAACTATTTAGAAGTGTATCAAGCAAGAGTGAATGGTGATGTCGGGAGGGGCCGCCCTAGACACACACATATAGATCAAATTGGTGATGTGTTGAAAAAGGGCCAAATCAAAAGTACCCAAAACCGAAGAGCATGCATTAAGAGGTCGATGAGAGTGGAAGAAGCGAGAGCGGTATGTTTGGATCGGTGCACCTGGCGTTCTATAGTCTCTGCCTACCACAAAGGGAGACACGCGTGATGATATGTATGTATGTATATAACTATTTATATGTAAGGTACGACATTTATGTAAGTACTCATAGTCATACTCATAAGTCATAACTCTTCGACTTTAGCCAGTAAGAAAGTGTAAGTTTATATCATAGGATTTTATGATAGGCGACACTAATATGTATAGATAGTTTTGCGGATGGTGTCAGATAACTGAGCTGATTTTCAGTTAAGTTGCCCGACTGCAGTACTTGTTCTGACGGAAGGTACAAAAGGAACTGAATATTATCTTCTACAATTCCTGGGTAGAGAATCTGTACAGATCTTTGTGCCTTTAACTATTTTATTCCTGATATTGAAGTTATTTGACACTTTGTATCACTTAACACGTTGCCTGCCACCTCATACGAGGCCCAATATTATTATCTATTGCCATCATGTTGCAGCGACGGGCTATCCGCATAATCGACGACGAAGAGGTCACAAAATACCTAGAACCTCGCAACTTCGTAGGGACATAGGCTCCCTAAGTACATTTTACCGCCTGTACCATGATGAGTGCTCTGAAGAACTATTTTCCTTTATCCCACCCTCTCCCTTCCGTCATAGAACCACACGTGAAGGCTTGCGATGTCATCATTCCACTGTTGAGGACATTTGTTCTCGTACTAAAAAGTTCGGCAACTCCTATCTCTGTCGAACTATTAAAAAGTGAAACGCCTTGCCTGTACATGTGTTTCCTCCTTCCTACAACATGGGATCCTTCAAACGAAGCGTGAAGAAGCACCTTGCGGGCCAGCATGGTAGCGTCAACTGACAGGACACCGTAGTCCTTTGTCAGTTGCCGCTGCAATTTGGGCTCCCCTTTTCGCTTACCAACAGGCGAAGAGGAGCCACTATGCTGAGCCAATATAAAAAAAAAAAATCATACAAAAGGATTCTAATGTGTATAGCGGGCTGATAACTTAGCACTGTCTATACTACGTTTTACACTCGTAGTTGGCGCTGAGAGCGGGGCTTCTTACTACGAGTACACTCGTATCTGGCAGACAACATATTAACTGACTTGTTCGTAACTTATTTTGTTTATATATTATTACTCAATCAATTCAATGATAATTTTTACGGCTATTCATTTGTTTACAGACAAGTGACGTCACGGGTTCCGAGAAAAAGCGACAGCGACAAAGAAATAATCTTCAATCATATGTATGTATGTATATCTTCACGCCAGGTGCGGGGTAGGCAGAGAACCGAGCGCCATAAGACGCGGTCCTTACATATTTCACTCGCTTTTCTAACATTCATAGCTCTTTTCATGTACGCTCGCCGGTTCCTTGGGCTCCTGACATCGCCTTCTGATAATACACGACCAATTTGGTCATGGTAGGTTAATCTTGGTCTTCTTTAAACATAGTTTTGCATAATTAAGTTTTATTTAATAAAAAATAAATATCCGACACCTTTTTTTATGGTGATAAATATACAGTAACATTAACTTGTTTTAAGAGAGGTAGGGCGCATCAAAGCAGCACGTCTGGGGAAGTACCTCCACCTCACATAAAACCGCAGCCAAATAACAACTCCCTAGAGGGTTGTTGTGTTCCTGCGTGTGAGTGAGGTCACCAGTAAGCTCCCAAGGAGTTGCTGTGTAGGCAGCAGAGGAGGCATCGCGCGAGTGATACTTAATATATTACAAGCGTTAATAGGCTACGGTAGCCGCTTTACATCAGGTGGGCCGTATGCTTGTGTCTTCATACGTAGTATAAAAAAAATTGTATCACTTTTTCATATATGTTGTCAGATCCGCCATTGAACACGTATTTAAAAAAAAAAATTTAATTTAAAATTGTGGCCCTTTGTATTCAATATGTGACATATCTGCTAAGCTTCAGGCATACAAGCATACGGCCCACATGATGGAAAGCGGTTACCGTAGACCACGAACGCTTGCAATACAGAAAGTATTGCTCACACATTGCCACCTCCACTGCCAACACAACTCCTTAGGGGCTTATTGGTGAGCTCATAAAACCCACCAAAGAGTTGGTGTTTGGCTGCAGTTTTCTGTGCGATGGAGGTACTTCCACAGTTGGGGTGTCTTGATGCGCTCTACCTAACTCAAATAAGTTAATATTAAAGTATTTAACTATGGATTGAACTACAACAAACATTCTTTTCCGCGATCGAAGCTGCTAATCCACTGTCCTCCTACCTTCAATGTCCGCGATAGCGCTGCCGGGATCCAAATGCTGCATGAACATCCGTTCGCACTCCACAACCTGCCTCTTGAACTCGGAGGCATCCCGAAGCCTCGATATGCAGGGCTCGCAGATCAGACGACTGTTGCTGTTAGGACCTCCGGATGTGGAATATGCAATCTGAAAAAGGAATACATTTTAGGGCTTTTAGCATGCCATGAGCACAGTGCGCAGTGGTTCCAATACTGGCGTGTACCACTAAAATCCTGCTATCGCATTTGCGTACATTTTTTTTATGCAACTTGGCAAACAAGCATGCGGCCCGCATCAGTTGGTAAGCAGCCACCGCCGCCTATTGACGCTCGCAACACCTCTCGCGCGCTGCCAATCTTGTGACCTAAGGCTATTTCGTCACAGTGACCAGTAATTTCTCTGCCATATCTCACCCTTCAAACCGGAACACAGCTAAATAAATACAGCTGCTTGGCGGTAGAAATAGGTGAGACAGAGGTACCCACGCAGACGACTTTTGTGCAAAGTCTCCCTCCGGTGAACTGGTACAAATTTTTAATTATCACTTGGTCGGCGATGAAGAAAATCATGACGAGGTAAGACTTGTGACCTAACCTAAGAAAAGTCTGGTTCTCCCTCTGGGTTGTGAAGACCGACGGATTGCTCCATGTAAAAATCAGTATCTTCGCCAAATCCTTAGGCTTACGCAGCGGATCCTGCCAGTCATAATAATAATAATAAGAAGAATTTAAGACATTTTTATACAAACTGGAGAAACAACTCATCAACTTACTTATAACTTGTCCTTTGTCGGCAATTGTCCTGATTTTTGACTATATAAAATGAATTTTATTTTTTCTCTCGAAAACTATACACGTTTTTGAAAAGAGAAAAACAAAATATCATCAAAAATCAGGACTATTCCGAGTTTTTCCTTTTGAAGGGGGAACGGGAGGAGCCCCATGGAAGGAAGTCAAGAGCAATGGTGGCGCCATTTGATTGACTGACAATCTATATCTAATATATGCACCAAATAATTCACCAGATTATGTTAAACATAGTGAACAGACTTATTCACTATGTTTAACATAATGCACCAAATAGTTCACTCAGGTTATGTTAATACGGGCTACAGCGCCATAACAAAAAATGGCGTCTTTGCTGAAGAGAATCAGAGTGATTCACAACAGCATCGTAAAAACTGTGGCGGCTAGACAGCATTCACAAATAATGCGGCACTTTGTGCCATGTCTGTAGCCTTGCATAATCAGATATGAATACAGAATAGTACCTAGTAACTTTAGTCGTAAGCTCTTTTTGCTACTAACAAACTTGGATCACTTCGATCTGAAAATAAAGACAATTTTATCTGAATTTTTCTTTATATTCAATTCATTATCATTTTCATCATTTCATCAAGAAAAAAAAATATGTCATTAATTCATGTATTGAAAGTTAGAAGTACGAAATATAAACTATAAAAAGGTCCCAAAACACATCCCTGTGGAACGCCAAACTTATTTCATTTACATACCGATTTGCATGTTTCGCAATTCATTCGTGTTTATGTAGTGCACCAATTTCACTGTAATTGATTTTGTAAATAAGACAATGCAATCAATTTCGTAAGAATGATTTAAATCAGTCAATTGCATGGCCAATAACTTTCTAATTTGGTTGTTAATATCTCAAGAGAAATCGATATCTTCTTTTTCTTAACGATATCCCCTTTTCTAATCCATTAGGATTGGCGAGGTCCGCTGCCTAAGCCTAGGGATTTGGCGAAGATACTGATTTTTACATGGAGCGGCTGGCGTCAGACCTCCACTACCCAGAGGGTAAACCAAATCATTCTTAGATATTGTCACACGTCTGTCGAAATATATTTTCTTGGACGTGCGGGTTTCCTCACAATGTTTTCTTTCACGGCTTTCTTTTTCTTTTCTTTCAGTGATAATTACAAATATGTACATAAATCCATAAAGACAAATTTAGTGATACATTGAATTAAACAATTTTTAACGGAAGCATCGCGTTTTATTTATTTTGTTGAACCTGACGTTTCGAATGCTTTGCAGCATCCGTGGTCGCAGGAAGACCTAAGATAATACTTAAGTGATACATGTCGGGATTTGAACCTGGGACCTGTGTTGGTCGCAAGGCCGATTCTTTATCTACGTCGGACACATACAAGGATACGGTCCACATGGTGTTTAGTGGTTACCATAGCCTATAAACGCTTGCAACACACTAAGTATCACTTGATTGAGGCCACCTCTGCTGCTAGCATAGAATTGTTATTTGGCAGTGGTTTTCTGTGAGGTAGAGGTACTGCTTTGTACTTCAGACGGGCTGCTTTGAAGCGCCTCTCTTATAAACAACCAGGCCAAGATACATGTTCATAACACAAAAGTTTGTCCTGCGCAGGAATCGACCCCACAAGCCTATCAAAGTGACGTTACTAACCACTGCGACACCGAGCCCGTCAAACCCTGGACATGTATCAATGTAACTTTTTCCAGCGTTATCCCGTTTCCAAACCCTTTAGGATTGGTGGGGTCCTCAACCTAAGCCTAAGGAAGTGGAGAAATTACTAATTGCTACATGGAACGACTGTTGTCAGACCTCCATAACCCAGAATCAGCCTTTCTTGGTTAGGTTACATGTCTTTCAAGATATAATTTTTTGAAGATGCACATCACGATGTATGTC
The DNA here is from genome assembly GCA_947507595.1 of Pyralis farinalis. Lineage (NCBI taxonomy): Eukaryota > Metazoa > Arthropoda > Insecta > Lepidoptera > Pyralidae > Pyralis > Pyralis farinalis. Next base: position 17,146,129 of record OX382281.1, on the reverse strand, counting down.
TTCACCGCCAAGCAAGTGACGATTTCCAATATGTATACATAAATACGAAAAGATGAATTGGAATCTTCATGTGGGTACGCAGTGGTACATGGACGATTTGATAAAGAATTTGTGAATAACACAAGCAGCTTTGGTCAGATCACAGCATATTAAGCTTGTCGACATGGCTATAATACCAGGCCACTGAGAAAGAATTGCGAAAAAAGTTTTTATGTATGAGAATCTGGCCAGTTATAATCTATTTTGAAAATATGATTATTTATAACTAGCTGATGCCCGCGGCTCCACCCGCGTGGACTCAAATAACGTAGCCTATGTGTTAATCCAGATCATAATCTATCTACGTGCCAAATTTCATTCAAATCCGTTCAGCCGTTTAAGCGTGAAAGAGCAACAAACATCCATACATACCAACTTTCCCATTTATAATATTAGTAGGACTAAAAATAGGTAAGTTCCAATTGCAAAATTCTACAGTTGGACTGCAAAGCAGGACTGCTTTGATGCACCCTACCTCGTAAAAACACCCAGACCAGATAAACAAACATGTTCAGGCACACAAATGTTTGTCCCGTCTTGGAATTGAACCCAGGTGCGTTTGTGTCAAAGTAGTACTAACCACTGCACTACTGAGCTCGTTATACACGTATCAAGCGAATAATCATTTTTCTTGGTTCATTTTCTTACTTAACTTGGAAATAGTACACTGTACACTATGTGATTGCAGGGTGTAGTTTGGAACGGTAATTTTCAGAAACACCATTCCTATATGAAATCTTTCGTTCGTTCGTGAATCGTTCCTATGTTTGTCTGTGCGTTTGTCTGTGTGTGCGTTTTTTCGAATATTCAAATTTTGACTTCAGATTCGGATTCAGCATAAAAAAGTAGAATAGGAATGTTCAGGAACTCCGTTCCCATCTCTTAACCTGTCAAGACCAGTGGCGTGCACAGAGATTTTTGACAGGGTAGGCAGAATTTTTTTAAAGCTATTAACTTACCAAAAAATACAGCATGTTGATTTTGGTTACCCAGTCTTGTGGAAATAATGATGTATGTGATCACTTGTTTTTTTTCACCGAAAAATAGTTTTGAAAACGCATCATTTTTTATTTTCCCTACACACACACCACATGAACAACTTTCGCAGTGAATATCATCCATATTTATCAACTTTAAAACTTTAAAATCCTATTTAGTCTGCTACCAGTCAATCGATTCAAAACAAAAACAATGGCGGCCGTTTTAAAAACAAAATAAAATTTAACATCAATTTTATACGAAAAAAAGAAATGGCAATTTCTTTCACTATAATTATATGCAGCAAACTACTTTTTAAAATAGTTACCTAGCAATGTTCGCGGCACTTCGGTAATTTACGTTATAGTTCAGCTAAAAAGACATTGTCTATACTATGCGATTGTGTGCATTATTTGTGTTATTGTGGGAAATGTATTTACAGGAATGCACACTACTACTAATACTACACTATCTGTATTACCAACACGGCAAACATACGTAAATTTAGACAGAAATAGTTTGTGTCTCTGCCGTTAAGCCGCCCATTGCGGCGCTAGTGTAGCACCTAGCTGCGATTTGAATATGACTAGCGATGATTTTAATAACTTGCACCAATACCGATAGATGGAGCTGTTTTTAATTTTTTGTTTTTGATACGAAATATTAGTTAAAAACTATGTTTAAGAATTAAGAAACATCGGATGGTATTTATCAAATTGATAGGGTAGGCAATGTCTTTTTGCCTATATGGAGTGCACGCCACTGGTCAAGACCCAGGTTTAACGTTATTCCATATATATGTTGTAAGCGCGTGGTTCGATAGTGGTATCTGAGAAGTTAAGCAACATGGTCAATATGACCGACAAATTTGAAAAAAAAAAAATTTGAATTGTTATATAATTGACAAGCCAGGTGTTCCTCTGGCAATGCAAGCTTGCACATTCTCAACGGGTTAATTTTTGTTTTGGTAAGCATAGTTTATATGTAAAACAGAACAGTGAATGTATTCACATTGCTACAGAAAGTCAATATTCAAAACAGATTCGTGACATTTTCACTCAGATTACATAGATTTTGACAGATAACTTTTTATTCAGATCTGAATATGTCTTTTCAAGGCCAAATGAATACCCCCACAGATCATTAAGAGAGGTAGGGCGCATCAAAGCAGCCCGTCTAGGGAAGTACCTCCACCTCACAAAAAACCACAGCCAAATAACAACTCCCTAGCTAGAGGGTTGTTGTGTTCCTGCGTGTGAGTGAGATCACCAGTAAGCTCCCAAGGGGTTGTTGTGTCAGCAGCAGAGGCATCGCGCGAGTGATAATTAATATATCGCAAGCTTAATAGGCTACGGTATCCGCTTTACATCAGGTGGGCCGTATGCTTGTATGCGACCCGACGTAGTATAAAAAAAAAAAAAGAACACTTCAGTCCAACTTGCTTTTTGTTTGTCCATACTGATGAAATATTTTAAATCTATTTTAGTCTCCAATTAAAAGAGAGTAGTTTCAAAACTATGGTGACTGCATATGTACGAGTGATTACACAAGTTTTGACGGGTGATTTAACCCGTGAGACCCCGTTATATACGTTTTTCCATACATTTATTGGCGGAAAAGCGGCCCGCGGGTAATGAGAGATTAATGTTTAGCAATGCTACTTTGACACCAAGGTATTAACCTGTGAGACCCCGTTATATACGTTTTTCCATACATTTCTTAGCGGAAAAGCAGCCCGCGGGTAATGAGAGATTAAAGGGTATTATTAGTATATAAAGGGTTCAATTCACACACAGAACAAACATTTGTGTCATCCACAACCCAGGTCAGATGTTAGGAATTTTAAGTGCCACCTTCCAATTTTCCAACTTAGCAATTGGAACCAGGTTGGGCAATAGGAATACTATATCAGAATTATTTTTGTATGGATAATTGGATGTTACAAAACTAATTTTGTTTGATGAATCTATAAACTGAAAAATATTCACCAAGTAATAAAGTAAAACACAATGAAATGGAGTCATTCTCTCTGCCTACCCTGCAAGGGATTAGGCGTGAAGTTATAGATAAAAATGCAGTTATTCTCTCTGCCTACCCCGCAAGGCATTAGGAGTGAAATTATACATAGGAATGGAGTCATTCTCTCCGCCTACCCTGCAAGGGATGAGGCATGAAGTTATAGATAGTAATGGAGTCATTCTCTGCCCACCCCGCAAGGGTTTAGGCGTGAAGTTATAGATAGAAATGAAGTCATTCTTTCTGCCTGTACAACTTCACGCCTAATCCCTTGCGGGTTAAGGGATTAGGCGTGAAGTTGTACATAGAAATGGAGTCATTCTCTCTGCCTAACCTGCAAGGCATTCAACATTCACAAATATTTACGAAAACTAAGTGTATTTCTGACATGGTTGTATTGAACAGAAATAATTTTAACTTGATTAACTTTATTATATGTAAGGAACTAATCTTTATAAATTTTCATAATTAAATCAATCTCATAATGTATAATATTTAAAAATAATAGCTTTAGTTCAGTGTTGTATTGTGTAAGTTAACGGCAAATCCCTTGCGGGGTGGGCAGAGGGAGCAACATGACACTAGGTTCTTTAACATTAATTACTCTCCTCATGCTCACTCACCGGTTTCTAAGGCTCCTAATTTACTACTTATTGTACCTTCTGAGTAAATAACATAAAAGTTTCGAACTATGACTGTACCTCATTATTAACATGATGACAATGAGAGCAAAAGATTTCTTTAGAAGAAATTCTGATATAGTATTCCAATTGCTCAACCAGAGTTAGATTGCCTAGGTAGATAGACCTAGGAACCTAGGTTGGAAGATGGGAATGAGTCAAAATGTTTTAATTAAGATAGATAAAGATTATTGCAGAGCAATGATAGCCTAATGGATAAATAACTACCCTATTCACCAACTGGTACCTAGTTCAAATCCTGGCATGTACAACTAAAGCCACGATTCAGATTTATGTAGGCATGTACCACTAAGGTCATATTTCTGAAAACATCGTGAGGAAATTCGCACGTCCAAGAAATTATATTACGAAAGATGTGTGAGCTAAGGTCTGGTTTTCCCTCTGGGTTGTGGAGATCTGCACACAGTCGAAATGTAATAATCAGTCTCTTCGCCAGATCCTAGGGCTCAGGTAGCGGACTCCGATCCTAATAGATAAGAAAGCAGAATAATGCTAACAAGAAAGAGATATTAAAGATTATGCACCCACCTAGGTACCAAGTTACTTTAGAACGCTATTAATTATGGATACGTTGTTGGATACAATGTTCTTACTATCTTGTGTAATCGGAATCAGGATAAAACAGACGGTTTTGTTAGACACTAAAATGTCAACAACAGAATAAGGTCCCCCTTTCATTTTATTATTGGAAGCGGACGCAAAGGCAAATCCCACATTATTGATTTTATAACTCGACCGCCAAAAGGAGACCCCTTTTAACAAAGAAGTAAATTACTGCGCAAGACGACTGCATTCAGTCGGATAAACACGAAACGGCAGCCAAGAAAATGGCCGCCAAAGCCCTAGAAAATGGAAATGAAAATTATCAACAAATATGTACTTACGCTGACGCTCAACGTGTCCGATAACATTTCTGCGTACACTTCTCTCTTGCCCATCCAAAAATATTCTGTAGAAATATCCTTATAACAACCTTCGGTAAGGCAACAGCGACAGACTGTAGGGCCCGGTCGCCATTCCGAACTTTTTGCAGCCATTATCACTACTATAATGTAATTTTCACGGAAAATACAACTATCATACTATTATTACAAAACCAAATTAGCTTATTGTGCGAAAACAAAGTCTTTACACTAATTAATTAAATTATTTGATCACAGAAATGAGAAACCGACGCCATGGAGGTAACAAGCGGCGGCGGTTAGTGATGTAATGTCAAGATTGAAGTTACAGTTAGTTTAGTAGTTTGATTTGATGGAATAAATAAATCGTTTCATTCATTCGTTCTCGATTATCAGACAAAAGTGATATCGAATACAACCAGAGACATTTTACTAAAGGACCAGCCTCGTAGGATCATTCCCCTCTGTCATGGTACAAGATATTGTGATCCATTGCGTGCATAAATACTTCGTGCGTAATCGATTCTCTAACAGTCTTGTAATCGTTATCGCTAAGGTAACATCATAAAGTGTTAGACTAAAAATGCCAAACTGTGCAGTTATGTCATGCAAAAAAAGGTCGAACACTTCTAGTTTGCAAAAATATTGAATTACCTTTCACATGCAAGCATAGTTCTTATTTTTTAACCATGTGATTAGTGTTTGTTTACAATTTCTACACTTCATAGGATATATATTTAATTGTTTATTTATTATATTGTAAAGGTGAGAGGATTGCTTTTGGTACTGTTTCTCAGCAAAAGTAGATTTCACAACATAGGTAGGGATTACTTTATATTTGTTGTTTTTGTTCTGTGATATAGGAGAGTAGGGTAAGGTCTTGGGTTTTTTTAAAACAGTGTGTAAAACGTATAGTTTTCTTACAGTTAGAATATCAGTTAGTGCGTACAAGTTATCAGTTGGAAATCTAAAGGGTTTAAAATACATTACTTTTAGTAATAGTCTTTGCGCGCGCTCTAATTCTAGAAACTTTGCCTTACTTGCCCCACCCCATACAATAATACAATATGTGACAACCGATTGCGCGAGAGAAGTGTATATTTGATTTAGTAAAGTTTTACTAACAACGTGCCTCAAGGTTTTAAAGGTCCATATCAGTTATCTTGTCCGTCCTATGAGTGTATCTATATGAGTATGCCAAGAAAGGCGTTGGTCATCAATCTATTTTGAGGTTTGAACTTTATCTCGTACTTTTGTTAAACATCTTTGCACATAATTACTTTTTGCATTGCAAATATGCATAGGTCTCGGTAACTATTTAAATCATGTCGATATTCCTCCGATGTTGTAAAGTTGTATAATGGTGCTAAGTAGAAACTCAACGTTAAGTGTATCGTTGGTGTGACTGTTATTTAGCTAAAATTGTTTGTTTTTGTTATTAACAGAACTACTAGCACAAACTAAGAAATAACTGCTATGAAAAAATTAATAATTATTAATAACCAATATTGAACATGGTATCTGGATTGGGGATGTGACTCAAGAAGTAATGAGTCAATGAATAGAGTGAACGATACATTGTATCGATACCTAGTCTTCTAATCGATATAATTTGTTCTATTTCTATTTAATTATTTCTTGTTTTTGTTAATTGGACACTATTATAAAACGAACTTATTAAATAAAAAATGTAGAAAAAAAATTGAGAACATACTCCTTTTTTGAAGACGATTAATTAAACTGACATCATGCTGCTTGTTGTGAGGCTATTACCTACAGCCTCTTGCAACTCCGAAAGTATCACTCGCGCGTTGCTATGCTCGCTGCTTATGTAGCACCTCCCTCGGTATCACTCCTAGGATTAATAACGCGACTTTGACGCCGACGATCGTGGATTCGATTACCACACTGGAGAAAGTGTGTATGAACATGTCTGTTTGTTTTGGTCTGGATTTTTTTAAGAGAGGTAATTCATCCTATTGATTTGAGGGTTAAATACCATGTAAGGAGTGGATGTACTATAGCAATGGGACGTGATAAGTTCTTCTGTTGTACGACTGTCATTGTAAGATACAAGCATACGACCCACCTGATGTGAAGCGGCTACCGTAGCCTATGAACGCTTGTAATACAGGTGTTAGCGACGAGCTCATTTAGTGTAATGTTTTATTTTATAATGCTACTGCTCCACCTGCGTCTTAACGCGTAAATTAACACGTTAATAGCACATTAATGTAGATGTGGCCAAGGTTTTAACGTGTTAAATTACAAACGGCATTAATAATGGCATTAAACGTTAAGCGATAGCTTGGGTGTCGGTTTTTTCGACACATCAAAGGGTTTTACCGGGTAGCTTAGCGCGCTAAGCGATGTTGGCTACATTAACGCCGTCTCATTCCGCGGGCCGCACGTGCAGAGAAAGGACGAAATTGTACTTTGTTTTAGGCGGGAACTGCATTAACGCGAACGACAATGGAGTGGTCGAATGAGAAATCATTGGAGTTTTTAGAACTACTTCAAACAGAACCATGTCTTTAAAATCCAAAGCTGCAATCGCATAAGAATCGCTCGGCAGTTAGTGATGCGTGGCGTGACGACGATGCATTTGAATTATCCACCATTTTCTCTTAATTGTTTTTTTCTTTTTTTGAAAATTGCATAAATGCATATAATAATTTATCACGCTCATTGTTGCAAAAAGTGTAGCTGCTTCAACCTCCATCATTGAACTTCAACCTCCAATTTGTGTGTTAACGCGTTACTTCTTGAATAATCCACTCTAACGGCGTTGTAATCTTAATGTAGACAAAGCGCATTCTTAATGCCTTAATAAACGAGTAGTTGGACATCAACATTAACGTTAACGCAGGTGGAGCAGTAGCATAAGGTACATAAATAAATAATATATGTAAGTAAGGCTAAGTTTGTAAAGCGGCGGTGCGACGTACAACGTCGCACCGCCGCACCCAGTCTGCATATAGCACGTGGCGTAACCGCACGTTGTCCAACAATATAAAAATCACGTGGTAATACATATTGTACTCAAAAGTGATGTGTTTTCACCAATAAATTGTATCAGTACGTGTCAGAACGTGTATCATTTTGGAACCAGGAAACCTAAACTCTTCAACAGGAAAGTATCGCTCGCGCGATGCCACCTCTGCTGCTAACAACTCGTTGGGAGCTTACTGCCATGCAATTCTGTAAGAGCAAACGTCCTTACATCCTCGGAAACATCGGCTGTTACAGCCTTGAACACAAAATTGCAATTCTTTGGTGTCGCTTTTCATGGTTGTGCGACACTAGCGCCGCAAGGCTGCGTTTGGAATTGGAATTCTACAAGGCAAACAGCCTCGCGTACGCTTACAGCCTTATAGAATACCAAATAATTTAGCCGTGATCTCAGTAGACGATGTCAAAGCTGTGACGTCTGTGATCACAGCGACGCACACAGCCATTACGAGTCGCTTAGAGAATTGCATGGCTGGTGACCTCACTCACACGCATGAACACAACAACCCGTCAGGAAGTTATTCGCGGTATTCTGAGATGGAAAACGGAACTTCCTTTGGCTGGCTGATTTTTTATATACAACGTCGGGAAGCATACGGTGCAATAAAGGAAAACATTAAGGAAATAACGGAGAGAAATAAATAAGAGAGCGTCGGTGTTAAGATAAGAAAAGGCATGCTCCGTTGGTTCGGAAATAATGCGGGACGAAAGAATGACGAAACAGATATACAATGCAAAAGTGGAAGGATGTAGGAGCGGAGGAAGACCGATACTAACCTATCATGACCAATTCGGTCGGGTTTTATCAGGTGATGTCAGGAGCCCCAGGAACCGGCGAGCGTGCATGAAGAGCTATGAATGTCACAGAAGCGAGTGAAGTATGTATGGACCGCGTCTTATGGCGCTGGGTTCTCTCTGCCTACACCGTAAGGGACTTGGCGTAAAGGTATACATACATACATTAAGGAAATAACCTGTGGAGAACCAATGAAACGATTTTCCGTAGTAACTCAACTCACTGCATCGGTTCTGAGGGTGAAGTACGCTCTTGTCGGCTAATTTACGAATCAACATCTCATCACTTATTTAACTTATTGGTTGAAAATCCTTCCATTGGTCCATCCATATCAACCCATACTCATCCCACTGCAGGGATACGGGTCTCCCGTCAACCGAAGGGGTGTAGAGCATACTCCACCACGCTGCTCAAATGCGGATTGTCGGAGGTCAGTGTTTTCAAGCCGCCCGAGGGCCACTGACTTGGCTTAACGACTGTCATCTACCGACAAATAGCCGGGACCGACGGCTTAACGTGCCCCCCGAAGCACGGAGAAACTCGAGATAGATAAACCCATCAGGAAATAGGCTGCGGTTGACGTTGCTTAACCTGCGTGTTTGGTTAGAATGACAATCGCAACTAAGCCATCGACCTCTCTAGCTCCCATTGGTCAGCAGACTTCTAATCAATGAGATATTCAGGGCACCGAAACACATTTTGCTAAGTGAGTAGTATTTATGAGCAGTCTAGTGATTTATTGGTTTGTGGTAATAAATAAACATTAATAATTTACAATAATTTTATTTTCATTGTGTATACGGAAGATAAATATTGCACATTGTATAAACAAAAAAAAATCCGCAATGGCGGGAAAACATAAATTTATGTCATTGTATAAAAACTAAGAGTATTTACATTAAAATAGTTATTTACTTGTACAAACTAATTGCTGTATAACATTCCCTCGTTTATTAAAAACAATATTACAATAGATTTTTAATACACTTTAATGTAAACCAGTTGAGAATGCGCAAGCTTGCATTGCCAGAGGAACACCTGGCTCGTCAGTTATATAACAATTAATTTTTTTTTTTAATTTGTCGGCCATTTTGACCATGTTCCTTAAGAGATAGGAACGTTGTTCCTGAACATTCCTATTCTACTTTTTTATGCTGAATCCGAATCTGAAGTCAAAATTCGAATATTCGAAAAAAAGCGACAGACAAACGCACAGACTAGCACATAGAAATCATATAGGAACGGTGTTCCTGAAAATAACGGGGTGCGAGATATACAGGTTGTTACAAAATCAACTTGGTACAAAAGATTTATGATTTCCTCCATACATTTTCTTACTAAGTTTGTTTTACATATATTTATTTCTCATACAAACCAATGACGAGTTAGATCGTTTTATGTTTTATAGGAGTTGTACACTATTGTCATGAAATCCAATTATTTAGATTCATACAGGGTGTTACCAAAACATCATTGTATACTCATTCACATAATGATTGATTCTATAATTAGAAAATGTTTCGAAGACAGGTAATTTTTTTTTTATACTACGTCGGGAGGCATACAAGCATACGGCCCACCTGATGTAAAGCGGGTACCGTAGACTATTAACGCTTGTAATATTAAGTATAACTCGCGCGATGCCTCCTCTGCTGCTTACACGGTAACTCCTTGGGAGCTTACTGGTGACCTCACTCACACGCAGGAACACAACATCCCTCAAGGGAGTTGTTATTTGGCTGTGGTTTTCTGTGAGGTGGAGGCACTTGACCAGACGGGCTGCTTTGATGCGCCCTACCTCTCTCAAAACATCCAGACCAAGACAAACATACATGTTCATACACACAAATGTTTGCCTTGTGTGGGAATCGAACCTACGAGCGTTGGTGTCAAAGTCGCGTGATTCACAACTGAGCCACGGAGCTCGTCAAAATGTGATGTCAAGATCTCTAGAAACCGGCGACTTGATGTGAAGTTAGATAGAAGTTATTTGTAACCATGGTTACAAAAGATTTTTTTTATCTCCGAAACTTATAAGGCTGTAATACTTCGCTATTATTTTCGCTATTACGTCAAAGGGACTGCTAATTTTATCATAAATTGTCTCTCAATTAAATAAACACCACATGCCTATCAGTTAGGTATGGGGAAGCTTAAGGTCGCTCAGCATGCTATGGAAAGAGCTATGCTCGGGATTTCTCTGCGTGATAGAATCAGAAATGAGGATATCCGCAGTAGAACTAAGATAAGCGACAAAGCCCACAGGATAGGCAAGCTGAAGTGGCAATGGGCCGGCCATATAGTTCGTAGAACCGACAACCGCTGGGGAAGAAAGGTTCTCTAATGGTCTCCGCGTACTGGTACACGCAGTGTGGACACGACCTCCGCTAGATGGAGTGACGACCTCGAGAGGTTTGCAGGCAGTCGATGGATGCAGGTGGCACAGGATCGAGACGAGTGGCGCTCTAAAGGGGACGCCTATGTTCAGCAGTAGACGAGAACAGGCTGAGATGATGGTGAAATTGCAAAATGAAGATAAACGAATATAAGATAGTGAAATAGGTTAGTTAGCATGCAGCAATCAGCTATTATTTACGTGTTTCGATTATGTGAATTTCGTTTCACTCGAAAACAAATCTGTGTGAAAATATTTCTATTCGAAAGACAATGTACCATGTCAATGTGAATATATCCCTGATCGTGAGATAATGCAAAAAAAAGTAGGAACCATGAGGAGAAATATACACGCTGCTTACAACTGTGAGAGATAAGAAAATTACGAGCTCGGTGGCATAATGGTTAGTAACGATACTTTGATACCAACGCTAGTGGGTTCGATTGCAACAGAGGACTGACATTTGTGGTCATGAACATGTCTGTTTGTCTTGCTTGCATCATAAGTCTGTATTTACAAAACAAAAACGTAATAATTACCAATGTTCAGTTGTCTAGTACCATAGTCCCATAAAACAAGCTTCCTTTACTTTGCAACTAGATGGCGCTGTGTAATTTTGTCCGACAATATTAATTTATTTATTAAAACGAGGTACACGCGAGCGAAAACAAAGCGTATTGCTATTAAATAAGACCACAAGTAACCAGTTCGTATTGTAAAACAAAGAATCATTGCAAATATTTTCACTTTTGGTCCATATTTCATTATTTCCCTGGACTATATAGAATGCAACGGTTGGATAATTCGATCATCCAAATCGACTTTCCTATCGTGAACCTTAAGGTGTCCCTTTAAAGTACATTTTTGCGTGAACGCCCGTCCACATACAGGACACACAAATCTTTTATCATTATTGTGTATTCTCAAATGCTCTCTTAAAGTCTTTTTTCTCTGATACGACTTCTGGCATATATGACACGTGTGTATTCTCTCCCCGTCGTGTTTAATCATGTGCATTTTTAGAGCATTCTTTGTATAGAATGCTAAATCACATTTGTCACACTTATGGTTTCTCTCATTCAAATGATCCCTCCTGACATGACTCGACAAATGCCCGGGCGTTATGTAGCTCTGCGGGCACGCTTTGCACTTATATCTCTTTAATTCTTCGTTGTGGACTTCGGCTAAATGCTTCTGGCGTGCATAGAATGAAGTTAGGGATATATTACATCTTTTACAGGCATATCTCACTCCGGACTTGTGTTCTTTTGATACGTGATTTTCTCTCTTCGTCACTCGGTCGAATACTGCATCGCAGTGCCTACAAGGGAAGTTGCCTACTTCGTGCGTCCGCATATGACCTCTCAACCGTGCTTTAGAAGCGAAAGCTTTCCCGCAATTCTCACAGATATAGTTTGGATAGTGGACGTTCATGTGAGTGTTCAAGCTTACGTAGTTCAAAAAAGTTTTCTTACAAACAGGACAATCTAACTGATCTTTTTCTAACTTAAACGGTAAATTATTCCATTTCTTACTGTACTTCAGTTGATTACAATGCTCTATGTGTAATTTTAATTCATTGTAATCAGATATGTCCGTTGTACAAATTTTACAACGTAATTTATTTGAGAATTTGTAGAAACGTTGTGAATTTGAGAATAGCATTTTTTTGAACGCCAAATGTATGTTGGTTTTATAGTGGTTTGTTACATGTGTTTTAATATCGTCTAAGTTACTAGATTTCTCTGGACATATAGCGCAGGAGAAAGTCTTGTTCTTTCTCATCTTGAACGGGAAGAGTCCGTTTTGAAGCATGCTCTCGGTTTCATTTATATCGCTCTTTTTGACTGAATATTTCATTAGTTTCGTTTTTGAGAGCGTTTTTCTTGATTTCTTCACAACTTCCGGCGGTTCCGATTTTATCTTTAACTCTGTAAGTGCTGCAGAAGATAAAACATATATTAAATTATTAATGTTATCAAAATTTAAGATTATATTTATATATATATATATATATAGTAAGCCTCGCCGATCAGCAAATGAGACTCATGCGAAAAAGTGGCAAAGCAAGGCATATATCATATGCCTAATAAGAAATTCCACAGTGGATAATCTCTTTTAATAAAATGGCTACTGATATTAACGGACCAGACAGACTGATTATCCTGCCCCAAAAATATCCTAGAACCTATTTTCAGCTGCACCTACCGTGTGAATCTTAACCATTCACTGAGATATACACAAAAAAATGATTCAAAATTAGTTCACCATTTAGGAAGAGTTTAGTAACATACATATAGAAGAATTATATAGATTAAGATTGAACAACGGTGCGAAACAGTGATGAGGAACAACAATAAAACAAATTACTGCAACTAAGCGAGGTTAGTAAATTAAAAAAGTTAATCACGTAAACTATACTTGCTACACAGCCGCCTATACTACAGAAAATAGCCGCTCAAGAAACTGCCATCCTTGGAAATCCAAGGGCATCGCAGGGGCATGCGGTAACACCGGGAAGCTTTTTTTCAGCAGCTCAATTAGAACAACAGACTCAACACCCCACCCCCACGCAAAAAGGATGCCTAGTTGCGGAAAAAGGGTCCAGATTAAAGTTATTATTATAGGTCCACCGAGATCACACCATTAGGCAAGGGCTCGAAATAAAAGTAACGCTCTGCGAGATTTCCCGGTAACAGGCATTTGAACATGGTACGAGGACTTTTAACCAAGGTTAAGAAAAGTCTATCACTTGATATCCCTGATAACCCCATATGTCCTAGATAAATCTTCTCAATTGAAGGAAGGAGAAGCACGATCAAGTCTGCATGAAGGCGGGGGCACCTCAGGGATCAGTTCTTGGTCCAATGCTTTATAATTTGTTCACATCAGAAATAGTAGTAGAAGATGATATCACTGTAGCAACATTTACCGTTAACATACTATCTGTTAGTGATAGCCCTGGCATTGCCAGCAAGAAACATTAGATGCAAATAGACAAAACTTACAAATGATTCTCTAAACATTTACTATAAAAAGAGAAAACATAAAAACTTGGAATAACATATGACACAGAACGTGCTAAATATTCGGGCCGCCCGGTGGCTAAGAGGCTAACAATGGTGAAACACCTAGATTTGTGAGTTCAATTTCCGCACAATACAAATATTTTGTGTACATGAACATGTCTGTTTGCCCTGGTCTGGGTGATTACTATATATGATTATCAGTATTATCTTTGTTAGGTGTCGAGTGCCTATAACAAGCTTTGCCTAGTTTTGGACTAGATGGTGCTGTGTAATTTGTCTAAGAGCACAAAAAAATGTGTTATAATTGCTAAAGCCCTTCATCACGTACCCATATCATCTTCATCTCCGAAGTCAGCATCAACACCATCATCGTCAACGTCTAATGGCAGTTCCTTTTTAATGTTAGTGCTTTGTTCTGACCCTGTAAACAATAATAATAGTATTTTAATATTTAATAATTACAAATAGTGTAATGTGTATCGAGATGTGATAGCCCAGTAAATAAGGAACCGGCCTATTGACAAACTGATTCTCAGTTCGAATCCTGGCATGTGCCACTACATTCATATTTCGGATTTATGTACATATTTGTAATTACCACATTTGCAAACATCGTAAGAAAGCCCAGGGTTTTCCCTCTATGTACTGGAGGGTAGTGCCTCCATGTAAAAAGTAGTATATCCACCGAATCCTTAGGCAATAGGTCAGTTCTTTACCCACAAAGCTATCAATGCCCTTTGTATTGAAATATTCTTATAAGTGTATGTAATTAAATCTTCTAAACTTGAAATTGTATGAGTTATGGCATACAATTCATTTTAATTATTTTTTGTATTCTTTCCTATACGAATTTCAACCTGTATTGATAATATAAAAACTTCATCAATAATGAATAATGACGAAGCAGTTATATAATTTAAAAAATATAACAGCGACTCTGGTGAACATGCTATAGAGGGCATCCAAACAAAATGACCGGGTTAGTACCTCCACGTCACGAACGACTGCAGCCAAATTACTCTGCAGCTAAAAACTCCCCTGGAGCGTTGTGATGTTGCTGCAAACGAGCTAAGTCACCAGTTACCTTCTGAGGAATTGCTGTGTTAGCAGTGGACTAAGCAACTCTCAAGCGATATTCCCTATTTTACAAGCATTCTCAGACTAGAGTAACCACTTTGAATCGGGAACGCCCAAATACTCCGAAACATTTTATTCCGAATTTGGATATTCTGATGTTCAAAATTCCGAATTTCATATTTCCTGTAGCGGCCCTCGGAAACCGGAAGTGCAGATAAGCGAATTCGTGGCATAATACAGTCAGTGCGAGGGCCGAGTCAGTCGCTTACCATGAGCCGTAACATCTGATCCCCCGCTATTCGTACTAGTATAGAATATCAACTTATGTACTGTGAAACTAAGTATACATGTGCCTGTTGGCTTAAACTGGAGTTTAGATTTTTATTTGTGAACACGCATCAACCCCTCAAAGAGCCCCTCAAGATACAACTAAAACACTAAATTCCTTAAAAATAAACGAAAGACAAATTTACATGCAATTTGATCTAACCTGCTTTGTGCGCTGGGCCGCATGAACTAATTGGTGGCGGAAGCACACAAAGCAGGTTAGATCAAATTGCATAAAGTTATGATTAATATAAAACAGGAAATTGATTTATCCAAACGTCATAATTATAATCCTGTTTTCTTCCGATTTCTATAAGGATGAATAATTAAACATCCAATGTATTCCCGAGGTTCAAAAACTGCATTTCGGTTAGCACGCTCCACTTCGTCAGGACTTCGTATTAACCTACCATGTTCGAGATTTTTTTTTTTTAATAATTATTATTAAAAAAATATATGCGTTTGCTAATTATATGTACAAAATTATTATTGAGTTCATTGTTAGGTGTACTCAAAATCGTAATTTTCATATCCAACGTTGGACAGTTTGTAATTTAGGAATTATAAAAATAGGTTTTAACATAAAACCTATTTTTATATCGGATCGGAGTTGTAATATTTATTTATTTATTTATAATCACTTCAATTTATGATCAATGATTTGACCTTACAATAATTATTATTTTTAATTTATTTAATTTATTATATTAATTTAATTTATTAGGAATTTTAAAACATTTGGAATTTTGAAATTCTGTATTATGAAAATCGTGATTAAAACTATCAGAAATAAATTTAAAATAATTTCGTCTTCAGATCAGGTGAGCCAAATGCTCATTTGCTTCCCAATGTTGTAAAAAACATTACTTACTTTGTTCCTTCACAACGGATTCAAGGTTCTTCAGCGAGGCCTCCACCTGCGCTCTGAACTGCACTGAATCACACAATTTGCTGATACAAAGCTCGCAAATAACCCTCTTTGTGTCACCAAGAGGCATCCCTAATATCTGTAACAGGATATCAAAATAAATGTAAAATCTTGAGGGAGCCATATCACAGGGCAAAATAAGAAACCTAGTAAAAACAAATAGTTTTTGACGAGCTTGTTGGCTCATTTGTGAATGACGCGACTTTGACACCAACGTTCGTGGGTTCGATTCCCACATAAGACAAACATTTGTGTGCATGAACATGTCTGTTTATCTTAGTCTGGATGTTTTAAGAGAGGTAGGGCGCATCAAAGCAGCCCGTCTGGGGAAGTAATAAATAATAATAATAAGGAGTTGCTGTGTAAGCAGCAGAGGAGGCATCGCGCGAATGATACCTAATATATTACAAGCGTTAATAGGCTACGGTACCCGCTTTACATCAGGTGGGCCGTATGCTTGTATGCCTCCCGATGTAGTATAAAAAAAAACATAATTAGCACCAAAATGTTGCTAAACCTTTCGATACCTGGGCGGTCGATTACGACCGCGAAATGTATGGGAGAACGTATATAATGGGCTCTGACAGGTTAAATCAAGTTGCCTCAAGTTGAAGACACTCAGCTATCTACCATACGTCATAAATCTTATGCTCATAAACAAAAGATACAGTCATAAAACTCATTAATAATTCATGCAGACGGCCAAATCCAAAAATATGATATTCAATGACCTTTTCATATATTAGAAAGATCTTATTCTTCATAGCGTTATCACGTTCTCCTAATCCTTTAGGATTGGCGAGGTCCACTACCTAAACCAAAGGATTTGGCGAAGATACCGATTTATAAATGAACTGACTGCCGCCGAGCGAGTGATAATTACAAATATGTACAAATTTTATATCAAAAGTATATAAAAATTACATTGATATCCAATCCTTGCATTGTGAACTTTCTGAGTATGGCAAACTGCTTTAGATCTTAGGAATCATATATGTAAGACTAGCCCGATGGCAGAGCTGTTAGCAATGCTCCTAATGTGGTTTGAATTTCACACACGAGACAAACAAGCAAACGAACCTTGGTCTGGATGTTTCTGGACCCTTCGAAACCCGTGTGGACATATATGACCGCGAAATGTATGGGAAAAGGTATATAACGGGTTCTGAAGGCTTACAAGAGGTAGTGCAAAGCAGCCAAATTGGGGAAGTATCTCTACCTCACAAAAGTCACAGCCAAATAACATCTCTCAGGAGGGTTGTCCTGTTGTGTGAGGTTAGTAGTAAGCTTGTAAGGAGTTGCAATGTTAGCTGAAAGGATGGCAACATGCAAGCAATACTTTCTACGTTCCGTTACTGTAGGTATGGGACTTACTGG
Source organism: Pyralis farinalis (assembly GCA_947507595.1). Classification (NCBI taxonomy): domain Eukaryota; kingdom Metazoa; phylum Arthropoda; class Insecta; order Lepidoptera; family Pyralidae; genus Pyralis; species Pyralis farinalis. The sequence goes on along the minus strand of OX382281.1, from coordinate 17,128,552 downwards.
GATTTGTTTTTATATTTCTCCAATATTTTGGCGACGTTGCAAACGTCTTGGTCAAGGGATGACCCGCTTACCGCGGAATGATGGGATTGCTCAGGCATTCCGTGACCATGGTATCTGCAACGTCGGTGAAATCTTGGGGAAATATAAAAACAAATTGCGGTAAGTCTGACTGAAGTGACTGCTGAGTGATCTAAAGCACACAAACATGTAGTTTGTACTGTGTACACACAAATACAGATTAGTAAATAGTATAAATGGGGAGATAAAAGGGTGACATGACATGGACCATCTAAACAACAAAAAAAAATAGAGTGTGTCATCGTGAACATGACTGTGTGTTTACACGAATGCGTCTTCTTAACTGGCACATGAAAGTAAGTTATATTACAAGGAAAATTTTATAGTACAGTGGTAAATGATCTCATAATAGCTGTGCTATCCTCCCCTCCACAAGTGTTGTGTCACAGTCCTCTCTCAATATAACAAATTCTTTACTTCTTAGGTATTAAAAGGTGTAAGGTGCCTCCTCTGCTGCTTACACAGCAACTCCTTGGGAGCTTACTGGTGACCTCATTCACACGCAGGAACACAACAACCTTCAAGGGAGTTGATATTTGGCTGCGGTTTTCCGTGAGGTGGAGCTACTTCCCCAGACGGGCTGTTTTGATGCACCCTACCTCTCTTAATAATTTCAATTCAGATAACTGATGATAACAAAATCAGGGAATACTGTTTTGGTGTTGTATCTACATATATATGATATACATTCAAAAGGATAATGCCCATCAAAGTATGGACCATGGTACAGGCGTTGCATCAATTCCAAATTTGTTTTAGATGGTGTATAAAAAATAAATAAACCTTTAACATTAGTAAATTAGGATTCAAAACAGGAGTTTCGAAGTTTTTTCAGAAAACGTAACATAACCTAAAAATCAAAATAATTCTCATCTAGTTTTGGTAGTTTTTACTATTCTTTGCTTAAAATGCCTACAGAGTGAAGTAACGATCACTTTACCTATGTTGGAAACATTTACTTACACTTTAATAATTAATTAATTACCTAGGTACAAAAGTTTTCTTGGCATAGGTACGGGAAATATTTCATTATTTGACCATTGGAGTAGATGCTTGTTCCAAGGTATGGCTGCCTATGTTTCTCGGTATCAAAAAAAACAATAGATACACCCAGCGAACTTTTTAAGTTCGCTGGATACACCGGTTTCGCCGGTCGAATGTTCTCGTCGTCATTTTCACGGTCAATTATAACCACAAGTGCTCAGCCATAGTACAGTACAACACTAACACAAGAAAAACGCCCCGTCGTTGAATTAAACACAAATAATGTTTACGATATCACAATTTAAGCTGTTATTAATCTCAATCAACACAATGGCAGTAATAAACAGCAGATGTTCATTTCGTATACAGCGTCACAAATGTTACAAGTGTTACCACACCATAGATATTAAATGAAAATCGGTTGTTTGACTAGCGTAACTCGATTCTTATACACTGTATTATATATGAATAAAAACCAAATACGAGTAGGTTTGTAGCGTGAAGCCCGAACAATTCCTAAAAGAATGAAATCAAAGTGTTTATGTTTTAATAAGCGTTGATGGTGATATACTAGTACCTAGTAATGTTACATTTTTATTGTTTGTAATTATAATCAATAACAATATTAATCATAGTTTTCTTTCAACATTTTTTTTATTTACTATGGCAACTTTTTTGATCAACATTCGGAGGAAATAAAAATCAAGTGATAAATTGTAGTCAATAATATATCTTCATATTTTTTAAAATATATCCCCTGTCCAAAACAAGCATGGATTGGGCAGGAAGGCTCCTAAAATGAGAAAAATAATTTATAAAATGTTTTTATCCTGAGGCATGAGACAATTCAGTACCATGAATGGGCAATCTCCTTTGATTACATGTTTTAATACCTAAGAAGTAAAGAATTTATTACATTGGGTGAGGACTGTGACGCAACACTTGTGGAGAGGAGGAGAGCACAGCCATTTTGAGATCATTTACTACTGTACCATAAAATTTTCCTTTTAGTATAACTTACTTTCGTGTGCCAGTTAAGAAGACGCATTCGTGTCAACACACAGCCACGTTCACGTTGAAGCCATCCTTCATTTTTTTTTGGTGTTTAGATGGTCCATGTCATGACACCCTTTTATCTCCCCATCAAGGCTATTTACTAATCTGTATTTATGTGGACACAGTACAAACTACATGTATGAGTGTTTTATTTTATATCACTCAGCAGTCACTCAATTTTTGCCAGCGATCAACAGTCATATTAACTGGAACATGGCTATTTGAACCTCAACATTGACAAAATCATTGTTAAATAAAGAACGATGGGGTCACGTTGTTAAAAAATAGTATAGGACACAGTCTTTGCTACTAAAAAGCAGGCCAAGTTACTACCAAGATATGTTAAATTTGGAAACTCTGCTTCACTATTTCAAAAGTTCAGGGGGATAATGGAAGCGCAACGTTTATTCACGTACCTACTCTACGGATAGACATGAACACGATTGATGTGAACTTTTTGTAGTAAATATATGTCAGCTTTGACACGACAACAAATAATAACAGAGACCTGAAATTGCGGTTTTCAGGTGCTTTACGTTTATTAACAAGGAATAATTATTACTTACATCAATGGAGAAACATTTAAACAGCATTTCTGTGTAAGATTCCTTCTTTCCGTCTGGCGCTTGATTGAATAACATACTTTTCACAGCGCCTTCGTTCAAGCATAAATTGCATATACCAAGCAACGGTAAGGTTTCCACCATAATTTCTGACTCCATTCTGATTTTAACACGTTATATATTATTAAAGAAATCTTAATTTATTATTTTGAAATTCATTTTATTTCATGATAAATTCAATACATATATGGGTGACGTGATGTTGATGTACATTTGTAGACGAAAATTTCATCTTCTTCTTGGTTTATACAGATGATGAGGGTCCTTGATTTAAAGCAAAGATTATTTTTATTAATTTTCATTTAGTTATGTGCGCTGGTTATGTGTATATTTCATTACATAAATTATTTACTAATAAAATTTAAGAAACTAACGGATTTCTTAGGCATCACGAAATGATTAGTTTATAAGAGACTCTAATCACAATTTCCTATCAGCTTAACCGATATTTGCCGTAAATTAAATGAATCGCCAAAATTTCAGAACTTGTGAAATATACGCCATCACTGGATTGAACCACACCGGGCAGGGTTCAATCCAGTGATGTGATTTAAATACTGCAGAGTTTTTATCGCGCCTATTCTTCATGTCAGCAATGTGTTCTTTCACACGAGTACCTACGCTTCTCTTTGTTTGCCCTATGTACGATAAACCACATTCACAGTCTAATTTGGTTTCTACTGTGGTTTATCAGAGTTTCGACAACACAGCAATATCGAAAAACACTCACTTCAATGGCGATACTCAATTTGCGTTGGAAAGCTATGGAATCTGCATACATTTTGTTTGACAGGTAACTTTTCAATGCCGATTCGAATATGGCTTTCCGAGGTGAATACCTACCCCCACAGAACGTAGACTGAATTAAATGGATTCTGTGAAAAATGCGACAGGTATCAGTTCAATAACGCTGAATATTTCTTTTTTCATTCTCTGCTCTCGTCTTTTTCGGATGCGTTTGAATGAAATTTATTTCGACTTTAATCGGTATAACGGTCACGCTCACGAGTCACGACATGAGATTTCATGCTATTAATTCGTAATGTGACTAATTATCAAAATATCAGTCTTTGAAATTCAAAAATATTACGTAAATACTTAATTTAAATTGTCATCCCGACAGACAGTTTTAAATATCATGCACTTGGACTTGCTGCTGCTGTAGTGCCACACTATAGTGTCAGATAATTTCGAATGGCCGATTGGGGTAACCGAAAGCGAGAAGTTGGAGGTATATTTTCGTAAAAACACAAAACTACTTGAACCCAGAACCTTTGACCCTATCGACACGGCGATAGAGCGAATATTTACACGACAACACAAAAGTAGACGTTCACTCTCTTAATCGACTATTTCGTCAATTTTCGTTTCGTGTATTGTTTCGTTGCTTCTACAGTGTAGCAGCCCTAAGCAAAGGGTATCTATAGGTAGGTACATAACAATAACAATACCTACAACATCTACGATCTTACTGTAGAATAAGAACGTTTTCTTGTAGGCTAAATTTATATTCTCTTTGGTAGGGTTATAACCATTTGTATTTAACTGTACTGTAAATAATACAATAAACAGTACATATAAGAAAGTAATTCATGTTATTACACCGATTTAGATTAGAAAATTACGAATAAACTATTTATTAATCCTCATTTGAGTGAATAAAACACTTCGTATTTTTCTTTTTAAATTGTATATATTTATAGTGTGCAATGAATTTATTGGACGTCTGCCGTTGTTGCTTAACACAGAAATGCTATAAGGAGTTATCAAATGAATATTATCACTGCGGTCAGAAGGAGGTATACTCAGATATGCTACTGGACACATTTAATATTACTGTGAGTATATACCTCTTAATTGTTAATATCTTTGCTTATCAATACACCTCACTGTCCTTACCGTTATCCCATTTCCTAATCCATCAGGATTGGCAGGGTCCGCTACCTAAGCCTCAGGATTTGGCAAAGATACCGATTTTTCCATGGAGTGACTGCCATCAGATCTTCACAACCCAGAGGGTAAACCAGACTTTTCTTAAGTTATGTCAGATATTTTTAGAAATATAATTTCTTGGATGTGCAGGTTTCCTCACTATGGTTTCCTTCCCTCACTGCCGAGCAAATGATAATTAAAATTATGTACATAAACACGAATTTAGTGGTACATGACAGGATTAGAACCTGTGGCCTGTTGGTCATTAGGCCTGTTCTTTATTCACTGGGCTATTACTGCTCATTACATGCAAAAAGCCCTAAACTGTAATTTTTAATTTCAGTTCAGTCGATATCAATTAAACTCACTTTCAATTCGTAGTCACGTTTAACAAAGGTATGGCCGAGGTAAAGTAGCCCATCTGGGGAAGAACATCCACGTTACGGAAAACCACAGTCAAATAACAACTCCCTAGATGGTTGTTGTGTTCCTGTGTGTGATTCATGTCACCACTAAGCCCTTGCTATGTTTGCAGCAGAGGTGGCATAGTGCGAGTGAAACATGCTCCCTGTGCTTGAACCACATGTGGGGCATTTCGTGGATTAGATGAGGTGTAAGTGCACCATATGTGGGTCACATGTCCATACAAAGTTTTAGTCTTGTCCAATCGCGCACGTATGAGTTAAAGCACTCCAATTGCCTTACGCACGATAGTAGTGGCTATGAAATTGTAAACAAGAACCTATGGGTGCCCGGAGGAAATTTTGCCCAATGTTGCCATATAATCACTGCCAAAAATGGAGATTAAAATTCTAAGCTGCGGCGTTCTAGAATTTTCCTTCACTCTAGGACCTAGTAGTAAAGCAGGCACGTGAATCTCATTAGCTGTTAGCAAGACAGCAGACTCCTCAATTTCAAACAGTAACAGTAAAAGCTTGTTCAAGCAATGACATCCTAGATTGCTTGAAAAACAATGGTCTGATGCATTGTAGTGGGCCTTTGATCACGGTTGGCTAAAGTTCTTATGTCATCAATGGTCTCTGTAGTATGAGTTGAAGAATATTATTAATGAGAATAACTTCATATGTGCATGTATCACTTTTGTATGACACTAAAGGTGCACTTACACGGGCAACTAAAATTGCTCAATTCCGGTCAATACTCGCGAACTATGACGTCACGACCACATCAAGCAATTTAGGGCGATGGCAACATGTAGCAACCTGCTGCTGAGATATGGTATTTCTAAAAATTATAATATTTTTTATTTATACGATATTTCTAAAAATTTTCTAACCGGTTGGACATTCAGCAACTCATATTGTGGAAATACGGAATGTGGAATATACGGAGCAATTAGAAGTAATGTTTCCGAAACAATTGCCGCAATTTATTGTAATTGTTCTAGATTGCTCCACTTAATTGCTCCTTATTGATCCATTACAGTCGCCAAGCAATTATTGCCAAAAAATATTCCCGTGTAAGAGCACCTTAAGTTAAGACTCACACATGCATGACCCACATATGGTGCACTGAGACAACACGGGAAAATGAAAATGGAATTTCCAGAAATATTTTTCTTGTCATAATATTTCCATGTCTAATTTCCAGTTACACGGTCAACATGTTAAGGTATTGCAAGCGTTTATAAGCTACAGTAACGGCTTTACTTTAGTTGTGCCATATGCTTGAATGCCTTTCAACGTTGTATAAAAAAAATATAACATAATTGACTACCGTCAAAGGGGACTCTCTGATCATAGATAATAGATTCATATATTATTTTGCAAATACAGATTTAGATACATTTTAATCTAAACTGCTTTGTTAAATTGGTGGCAGAAGCATATAAAGCAGGTTAGATCAAATTGCATGTCTGGGATCGTAAATCACCATCTATACAAAACTTTAATTTGCTAAAGCGGTGATAAGGAATTTGATTATTGTCATCGACTTGAAGTGTTCCATGTGGCTAGAAGTTTGGCTCTTTTATAACCAACTTCAAAACTTTCGTACTTTATTAGCTTTCAGAGTAGATAAGATAAAGTTGGTGATATTTTTGCAAATGCACTTGACATATAATAGTAATCGCTATCAATTATAACAGAGACAAAGCTTTTACTTTACAGAAGGGAGCTATACATACAGTGGTGGGCATCCCACCTTGGGAGTCGTGCAATATGTTATTTAATGGAACACAGTGCCCAATAACAAGCATATATAGCTTACAATAATTTGCCAAATGAGATAAAAGACACAGAGAGCCTTAGTCTATTTAAGGTGAAATTAAAATATTTACTGGGAAAAAATTTCATTTGATGATTATTATAAATCAGTAATTGGACATTTTTTATTCTCAATTCACATTCTGACATTATATGAGTTATCCAATGACAGTTTCTCTGCTTTATATATACTAGGTGAGCACTGATAAAAATACTGCCAAAAAACTCAGGCATCCCTCTTTTGGTATCCAAACAAATTTACATATTTTATTAATTACATTATAATTGGATCGACTCACTCCCAGGCATTTTTATCATTAATATAGTCAGATACTTTATAATATGCCCTGCTACACAATTTGGCTTTAATAGTAGTTTTAAATTTGTTAATTGACAATTCTCTTATATTGCTGGGAAGTTTGTTATAGAACCGTATACATTGCCCCATAAAAGAATTACTTATTTTGTGGAGACGGCTTGCATGTAACACAAGATTATGCTTATATCTAGTATTTATGCTATGAGTATCACTCTTTTTACAAAATGAGTCTATGTTTTTATGGACATACAAAAGATTTTCATAGATATATTGCGATGCGACTGTTAAAATATTTATTTCTTTGAATTTTTCTCTAAGGCTCTCCCGGGGACCAAGTTTGTAGATAGCTCTTATGGCTCTCTTTTGCAATAAAATATGGTGCTAATGTCCGAGGAGTTACCCCAAAGAAGAATTCCATATGACATAATACTATGAAAGTAGCTGAAATAAACTATTCTAGCCGTATCAATATCAGTGAGCCGTCTAATAGTTTTGACTGCATAGGCTGCAGAACTTAGTTTTCCTGATAATTTTTCAATTTGTGGGCCCCATTGTAGTCTGTTAATTTTGAATGTCAAAGAGGTATCATCCGCAAACAATACAATCTCATGTTTATCCCTTACATAATAAGGTAAGTCATTTATATATACTAAAAATAAGAATGGACCTAGAATTGACTCCTGTGGGACTCCCATAACTATAGGGGACCCCGAAGATCTTTTACCATTAACATCGACCTTCTGTATCCTATTGGCCAGATAAGAAGACAGAAGTTCGAGAGCCTTGTTCCTGATACCGTAGTGGTGTAATTTTCTGACAAGAGTGTCATGGTGCACGCAGTCAAACGCTTTAGACAGATCACAAAAAATTCCCAAGGCATCTTGCGATCCCTCCCATGCCGCGAATATACTTTTAGGCAAATGAATCCCTGCGTCTATAGTTGAACAACCTGTCGTAAATCCGAACTATTTCCTATGAAGCAAATTATGTGTATTGAAATGTCTTAGCAACTGGCTAAGCATTAGTTTTTCAAAAATTGTACTGAGAATGGGCAGTATAGAAACAGGTCGAAAATTCGAAGGGTCCGAACTATCACCAGATTTAAATAATGGAATGATTTTACTATGTTTCACCAAGTCAGGAAATACACCAGATGCCACACAACAATTGAAAATTGTAGCTAAATGTGGAGCGATTGAAATAATAATAGAAGAAATGGTTTTGACAGATAGACCCCACAGATCTTTAGTGTTTTTCATATTTATTGATTTAAAAGCGTTCAAAACATCTTTTGGGCTTACAGCTGAAAATTCAAATATTGTGTCGCATTCTACCACGCTCTGTTTGAGAACCAGTTCAGCAGATATAGAAGAAGACATAAGATTTCTCGTAGTAATAAGAGGAATGTTAGAAAAATATTTTTCAAACTCAGTCTATATCATTTATCTTTAACCGAAAGTCTCGACTACGTACTTTCGCTCTACCCGTCTCATTATTTATCATATCCCAAACAGATTTAATAATATTTGTTGAACCATTAATTTTATTTCTTAAATATATAGACTTAGCATTGGAACAGGCTCGTTTTGGCATAATTTTTTACAAGTTCTTGAAAAGTCGGATTGTGATTACAGGTTCTTTCTTCATAAAGTTCATACAATTTATTCCGACTTTTGTAAATACCAGGAGTTGCCCAATCACTGAATGTCATACGGTCACTTACAGACAGTTGTTTTGGAGTAAAGATTGTATTAAATTCACTAGTGATTAAGCTAAATAAGGAACTGTACAAGTGGTCCGGAGTACCGTGACAGGGCAACAATACATATATATTAGACTTAAATCTTTCTAAGCGGCTTTTACTAAATGGTATATAATTTATTTGCTTTCTTTGTATTTTTGAAGAATTTGGAAATGAAACCAGCTGACCTGAATGGTCTGACTGAACTTTATTAATTATAGATTGATTCAAAGGTTTTACAGTGCTAAATATGTTATCAATACATGTAGCACTTGTAGCAGTTACTCTTGTTGGCTCTGTAAAAATATGATGCAAATTGTATGATTTAAATAAATTTAAAAAGTTGTATTATTAGTATTTTTCTCCAAAATATTTATATTAAAGTCTCCACAAATTATAACAGTTTTATGGCTATTAGATAATTTATTTAAGGCATCCTCCATGATATTTGAAAATGTTTCCAAGGGCGTGCTAGGAGGTTTATACAGGTTCATAACAATGAATCGTTCCAATTCAATGCATGAAATCTCTACAACTCGCTCAACAGAGAGGCTCACAATGTCACACCTTTCTTTAAATTGGAGGGTTGTTGTGTTCCTGTGAGTGAAGTCACCAGTGAGCTCTTAAGAAGTTGCTGTGCTAACAGCAGAGGAGGCATCGCACGAGTGATACCTAATGTATTGCAAGCAGTATTCACAGGCCACGGTTACCGCTTAACATCAGGTGGGCCATAAGCTTGTATGCTGTTATTTAAAAAAAAAAGTTGTTTAAAAATGTTTATTTTGTTTTTCTAACTGCTGTGTTTTAAATTTTATTGGAAATATTGGATATATTTGTCTCAATTGTTTTTAGTTTTGAGAGAAAATACTCATTTCCTACCTACTTTTTATATATGATTGTTTTTTCGTGTCCTATGGTTGTCTGGAAGACATCGCTTTAGCGATATAGTGGAGTCGATACGGTATTTTTTACTTAAATTGTAAGCATGGATGGTAAGCAGTTACACACAAATGTTTGCCTTGTGTGGGAATGGAACCCACAAGCGTTGGTGTAAAAGTCGCGTCATTCACGACTGAGCCACCGAACTCGCCATTCTGGCTTCAGGTCGCGGCTAGGTGCGCTACATAAACTGAACCGAGTAACTTCGCCGAGTACTCGGTCCGGTAAATCTAAAACCTAGTAATACTCGAGCGTGGTGGCTCAGTCGTGAATGGCGCAACTTTGACACCAACCCTCGTGGTTACGATTCCAACACAAGGCAAACATTTGTGTGTGTGAACATGTCTTCTTGTCTTGGTCTGGATGCTTTAGGAGAGGTAGGGCGCATCAAAGCAGTCCGTCTGGGGAAGTACCTCCACCTCACAGAAAACCGCAGCCAAATAACAACTCCCTAGAGGGTTCCTGCGTGTGAGTGAGGTCTCCGGTAAGCTCCTAAGGAGTTGCTGTGTTAGCAGCATGGGTGACATCGCGCGAGTAATACTCAATGTGTTGCCAGCAGGGGCGCCGACTCCGTGGATGCTCGGGGGCTCCAGCACCCACGGGAGGGAAATAGTGGGTGCGGAGCACCCATGACGCTAGACATCATTATGTAACTAAAATAATCCATCATCTCATTATCTGTTGTTCAGGTTCAGGTTCTCCGTATCTGGCTATTCTAGTAAGCGCTTGCTTGCTTACTAGAATGTGTGCGACGCGTCCTAATGTGATCTTAGTTCCCACCCACATTTGTTTTGGGCGGGGCAGTCTTTGGGGGACGCCTATGTCCAGCAGTGTACGTCTTTCGGCTGAAATCATGATGATGTACCTAGTCATCAAAAGAGCATGAGCACCGACGAGGTTTTCCAGAAGCCGGCGCCCCTGGTTGCCAGCGAGTACAGGCCACAGTGACTGCTTTATATCAGTGGGCCGTATGCTTTCTTTTTTTTTGTCATTCTAACCGAACACGCATGTTAAGCAACGTCGACCGCAACCTGTGTATGGATGGGTTTACCTATCTCGACTTTCTTCGTGCTTCGGAGGGCACGTTAAGCCGTCGGTCCCGGCTGTTGTCCATAGATGACTGTCGTTAAGCTAAGTCAGTGGCCCTCTGGTGGCTTGAAATCACTAGCCTCCGCCAATCCGCATTTGAGCAGCGTGGTGGAGTATGCTCTAAACCCCTTCGATTGAAGGGAGAACCGTGTCTCTGCAGTGGGATGAGTATGGGTTGATGTGTGTATGCTTTCATTCCAATGTTTACGTTTCAGATATCTCCCAGCAACCAACATAAAAGACTGATATGTGAAGACTGCATCTCCAAGTTGAGAGCCGCAGCAACGTTCAAGCAGCAAGCACTCCAGGCGGAAGAGTGGATTCTAGACCAACTTCTGACGCTGGCTAGTAATAAAGGTATGTTGATCAGAGTTCGGGTGTTGTGTTTTCGGTACTATATTACATACTTATGCCCGCGATTTCGTCCGCGTGGAATTAGTAATTTGGGAAGGTTATTTTCACCCCATTGTTACACCTTTACAGGATGATTTCGGGGATAAAAACTATTCTATATTCTTCACCACAACTTAAACTATCTCCGAACCAAATTTCATCTAAATCGGTTCAGCGGTTATTGATTTCCCATACAAATTTCCACCATCTTAAAGGATGATCTCTGGGATAAAACTTTTTATACTACGCCGGGAGGTATACAAGCATACGGCCCACCTGATGTAAAGCGTGTACCGTAGCCTATTAACGCTTGCGATATATTAAGTCACTCGCGCGATGCCTCCTCTGCTTCTCCTTGGGAGCTTACTGGTGACCTCACTCACACGCAGGAACACAACAGCCCTCTAGAAGTTGTTATTTTGGCTGCGGTTTTCTGTGAGGTGGAGGTACTTCCCCAGACGGGCTGCTTTGATGCGCTCGACCTCTCTTAAAACATCCACACCAAGACAAACAGACATGTTCACGCACCCCAATGTTATCTAAAACCTATCCTATGTTACTCGGGGATAATGTAGCATTCTAATGGCGCGTTCTACTTTACCCCCCGATCCGTAGCGTGATGGGTGAATTGAGTTACTACGTAATGTCGATCTCATAGTTTCTCCATAGGTGCCTAACCGTCATTGCTGGAGTTTAGCAAAATGACTCCTGAATATGTAATATTAGTATTCTATCCTAAATATGTCGCAAATACGACGAGCTCGGTGGCTCAGTCGTGAATGACGCGATTTGGCACCAACGCTCGTGGGTTTGATTCCCACACAAGGCTGTCTGCATGAACATGTCTGTTTGTCTTGCTCTCGATGTTTTAAGAGAGGTAGGGCGCATCAAAGCAGCCCGTCGGGGAAAGTACCTCCACCTCACAGAAAACCGCAGCCAAATAACAACTCCCCAGAGGGTTGTTGTGTTCCTGCGTGTGAGTGAGGTCACCAGTAAGCTCCCAAGGAGTTGCTGTGTAAGCAGTAGAGGAGGCATCGCGCGAGTGATACTTAATATATCGCAAGCGTTAATAGGCTACGGTACCTGCTTTACATCAGGTGGGCCATATACTTGTAATCCCCCCGACGTAGTATAAAAAAAATTAGTATTAAATAGATATATATTTTTTTAGATAATAACAACAAAGAGCGTGTGTTGCCATATGAAGATGAATTCAACGATGGAGCATCCTTCGATGACACATTCGATGATTTCGATGATACTGTCGTATGGAACGATGAAGAGAATCTAGAAAATGAGGACAAAGGTATGCTGTGTGGTAAATATGATTCTAAATATATGTTATTTTTAGGACTTCGCCTTTTAGTTTGTAAAAGGGCTTATTATTGAATTAATGAATATCTAACTGTCAAAGGATTGGAGGAGTATAAAAATATCGTGTCACGGTGTTGGTGGGCGCACTCCTCTAAAACGGATCGACCGATTTTTTTATGTATATTTGGTAGGTATGTATATATATCGTTGGTACAGTGCCGCGGGGGGCGCACTTTTTAGATTTATTTTAGGTTATTATTATTAGTTTACATTTATTAAATTATAGATGTAATTTAATTTTACTTTTATTGTGCATTTATTTAATTTTAATTAAGTAATTATCTGTTATTGTTTTGTAAATATATACCATATTTGGTAGGTAATGAGAATAGGTCGTAAAGTATATTTTAAGCTACCTCTCTTAAAACATCCAGACCAAGACAAACAGACATGTTCATGCACACAAATGTTTGTCCTGTGTGGGTATTGAACCCACGAGCGTTGGTGTCAAAGTCGCGTCATTCACGACTGAGCCAACGAGCTTGTCAAAAATAATATCTTCACGCCAGGTCCCTTACGGGGTAGTCAGAGAGAACCGAACGCCACGTGACTATCCTTACACACCTCACTCGCTTCTTTAACATTCATTGCTCTACTCATGCACGCACGCCGGTTTCTAAGGCTCCTGGCATCACCTTCAATTTCAATTTGGTCATGGTAGGTAAGTCTCCTAAGGTAGGAGGTCTTCCTCGGCTCCTACATCCTTCCACTTTCGCGTTGTATGTCAGTTTCGCCATTCTTTCTACATGACCGAACCAACCGAGCATGCCTTTTCTTATCTTAACACCGACACTCTTTTTCACGCCAACTCTCCTTACGTTATCACTAATTTATAACTTATTTAATTGCAGGTCAAATATTTGTAATAAAAATTGAACCGAAAGATGATTCCCAAATTATACCTGAGCGGCAACCGAAGAAAGTACCGCCAAATGCGAAGAGAAAGTTGGGGAAAAAGGTCCCTTCCTGTCAAGCCATTACGAGTCCTGCGACCAGAACAACGGGGAAGAAGGCTGCTAAAGTTGCTGGTGGGATATTCTTTTGTTTATATGACGTCGTGGACAATGATGCTCGGAGGATGAAGAAAATGAAGGGTTTTTGGAGTTAAATTAAAAATCGGCCAAGTGCGAGTCGGACTCGCGCACGAAGGGTTCCGTACCATTACGTATAAAAAACGGCAAAAACACGTTTGTTGTATGTTTGTTGTTGGCCCCCCTTAAATAATTGTTTTATTTTAATTTAATTATTTATTCTTAAAGTGAATATATAACTAAATATTCTGTGAATATTTCAAGTGTTTACCTGTTGCCGTTATCAATATCGAGCAAAAACGAGCAAAAAAATCACGTTTGTTGTATGAGAGCCCCCTTAAATATTTATTTTATTCTATTTTTTAGTATTTGTTGCTATAGCGGCAATAGAAATACATCATCTGTGAAAATTTCAACTGTCTAACTATCACGGTTCATGAGATACAACCTGGAGACAGACGGACGGACAGGGGAGTCTCAGTAATAGGGTTTAGGTTTTACCCTTTGGGTATGGAACCCTAAAAACGACGTTCAAATAGCAGCCATTTTTATGGAATGTACTACAGGCAAGTCAAATGTCAAGAACAAATATATATTTTTAAATATAGCGCCATCTGCCGGCAAAAACGTGAGACTTTTAACACCATGTCAATGTGCAAAATAGGAAACTAACATTTGATTTGGTCAAGTAGTTACAAATTATCAAGACAGCGCTGAAAGTGAATTATGTCCACGGCGGGAGGCATACATGCGTACGGCCCGCCTGATGTAAAGTGGTTTCTGTAGCCTATGAACGCCAAGTAACACTCGCCCGATGCTATTTCTTCTGCTAACACAACAACTTCTTAGGAGCTTAAGAGAGGTAGGGCGCATCAAAGCATGGGGAATACTGGGGAAATACCTCCGCCTCACAGAAAACCGTACCCAAAGTAACAACTCTTTAGAGGGTTGTTGTGGTCCTGCGCGTGAGTGAACCCACCAGTAAAGTCCAAGGAGTTGCTGTGTTAGCAGCAGAGAAGGCATCGCGCGATTGATACATAATGTATTACAAGCGTTAATAGTTTACGGTAACCGCTTTACATCAGGTGAGCCGTACGCTTGTATAACTTCCGACGTAGTATATAAAAAAAGGTTACTGGTGACCTCACTCACACGCAGGAACACAACAACCCTCTAAGGAGTTGTTATTTGGCTGTGGTCCTCTGTGAGAAAGAAGTCCTTCCCCAGTCGGACTGCTTTGATGCGCCCTGCCTCTCTTACAAACACTCCTTAGAGAGTAGTAGAGATGTTCCTGCATTCAAACGTTTGTGTGGAAATCGAACCCACGAGCGTTGGTGTCAAAGTAGCGTTACAGCGCGTTTTCCAACTGCGTCACCAAGCTCGTCAAAACATTAACCTGTTCAAAATATATTGTTCTTTTTTCAGCAAAATCAACAAAAAAGATACGAAGCGAGGAAATTTCACAAACTCAAATCGAAATGCGAGAAAACTCACTAAAACTCATACTAAACTCAAATATGTGCCTGTTCACTTCACTCAAGACAAGATTCGCTTGCTTTTTCTGCGAAGAGCCATTTCTGAACATAACAGAACTGCGGGAGCATTCGAAAATACACTCCAATGCCAAGTCGATAGCGATCAGAATCAATTCACTCCGCGGACTGTCGTACAAGAACGTTGAAATTACAAATTTAACGTGCAAACTGTGTTCGGATACATTCACAGATATAACTGAATTGAAATCTCATTTGATTACGCATAATATAGAATTTGCTAATTCCAATCATTTGTTGATACCGTACAAATTGGAGAACGGTTTCAAATGTACAGTGTGCGAACAGGAATTTAAAACGTTCAGCCGTTTATCTATACATATGAACACACATTATAGAAACAACGTGTGCGAAATTTGTGGTGTTTCATACATAAATCGGCTGAGCTTGAGGATGCACGTCAGTTCGCTGCACAGAGAGAAGAAATGTACGTACTGCCCGGTGACTTTCATATCTAATTACCGGAAAGTGCAGCATATGAAGAAAGTTCACAACAAAGGCATGTACAGAAGACACTGTATATTATGCAAGAAGACATTTAAATATACATATCAGTTGTCCGAACACAAAATTCAAGAACACGGAGCAAAAAGGCAAGTCTGTGAATGCACGGAGTGTGGAAAAACATTCTCCAGTCCGTATAATTTGAATGTTCATATGCGATCAGTTCATATTAGAGAGAGGAATTATCCGTGCGTTTTGTGCGCGATGAGGTTCTTTACCAAGTGCGATCAGAAGAGGCACGAAAGGACTCACGAGGATGTGAGATTGTTCTCCTGTACGCACTGCGATGGGAGATTCAAATCTAAGGACTCTTTGAGACGGCATTTGAAAAGACAGCATGGAAATATTATTTAATAAAGGTTTTGACGTGCTTGGTGATGCAGTGGTGAAACACGCTGTTACGTCACTTTGAAACCGAAGCTCGTGGGTTCGATTCCCACACAGTCACACAGCACAAACATTTGTGCACACAAATGTTTGTGCTGTGTGGGAATCGAGGTAGGGCGCATCAAAGCAACCCATCTGGAGATTTCTTTTTGTTTTATACTACATCGTGAGGCATACAACCATACGGCCCACCTGATGTAAAGCGGGTACCGTAGCCAATTACGCTTGCGATTTATTAAGTATCACTCGCGCGAGGCCTCCTCTGCTGCTTACACAGCAACTCCTTGGGAGCTTACTGGTGACCTCACTCACACGCAGGAACACAACAACCCTCTAAGCAGTTGTTATTTGGCTGCGGTTTTCTGTGAGGTGGAGGTACTTCCCCAGACGGGCTGCATTGATGCGCCCTACCTCTCTTAAAAGAAAACCTGAACCTCACTCCTAAGGAGCTGCTGTGTCAGCAGCGGAGGTGGCATCGCGCGAGTTTATGTATTGCAAGCGTTTATAGACTTCATAGGCTATGGCTTTACATCAGGTGGATCGTATGCTTGTATGCCTCCTGTTATCTATAACTTCACGCCAAAACCCTTGCGGGGTGGGAGCGCCACGAGACCCGATCCTTACACACCTCACTCGCTTCTTTAACATTCATTTGCTCTCCTCGTGCACGCTCGCCGGTTTCTAGGGCTACTGACATCACCTCCTGATAGAACACGGTCAAATTGATCATGGTAGGTAAGTCTTGGCATTCCTCGGCTCCTATATCCTTCCACTTTTGCATTGTATATCTGTTTCGTATTTATTATTATTATTGAATATATTTCTTGTAATTACGAGTATAATAGTAAGTTTTAATGTATTAAAGAAATATTTAAACTTTGCTGGTTTCATTTCTTCGGTTGTGTTCTATCGATTGGAAGATATGATGCCAACCTTAGAGCATACACAAACAAGCCATAGAGCGGGCCTATCTCTCCGCTTGGTTGTGCCGATCGTAAGCAATTTTTCATAGACAGGATCTGGACTTTTTCCCGCGCTTTTGACGAGTGTTATTGTTGTTTTACTTGAAATTTTTACAATTCAGTATAAAATTAGTTTTATGTGACAATTTCGATAGTATTTTGTAACATAAGTGCTAGTGAAATTATACAGTAATGAAAAAATTTACTCGTAAATATAACACGTTTATGCACTTTTTGGAAGACGTGAATAAGTTCATCAAGAAAACCTTGTCAAAATCACTATCGTTTCACGGGTGGTATTTAAACTGGATTGATTGAGTCTGGGTACCCTTCCCAAGTATTTGTTCAGCACAGTTTCATGAAGCTGGAACATAGAATTAAGATATTGAAATGGTTTTAAAACTGAATACTTGGCTGTATGGGCTAGATCCCTTTGCCTTTCCCTTCGGGAGATAAAATGAACCAAAAAAAAATAGAAATCTATGGTACAGAACTATTATCTATAGGATACAATATTTTTTATTGCACCACGTAAAACAATAAAATGTACGAAATTAACTTATAAGCACAAAATGCGGTCTTATAGAGGCAGGGCGCATCAAAGCAGCCCCTCCGGTGAAAGTACCGCCACCTCACAGAAAACCGCAGCCAAATAACAATTTCCAGCGTGTATTGTGTTCCTGCGAGTGAGTGAGGTCACCAGTAAGCTCCTAAGGATATGCAACAGAGGAGGCATCGCACGAGTGATACTTAACATTTTAGGTATACTCGCAAAAATATAAAAAATGTTTTTGTGTTAAGTTGAACAGTGATAGCTCAGTGTATAAACTCAGAATACAGAATAAACCAGAAACCGCAAACACGCCCAAAACTGAAGCCATACAAACTACTCTCAATGAGAGTAGTTTGACATTTGGACGACTAGTATATATTTGGCCACCGTGTCTATTACGTGTAAAATTTTCTCGATAGTTTTTATTAAATAATGCCGTCTTGTGCGGTTCTCACTTGCAAGAACGCAGTTAGAAGCATAAAAAAACAAGATGGGATCACATTTCATGTGTAACTAGCGCATTTACATCTCATTTTATTTAAATAATGAATTTCTTTTACTCGTTGATAGTGGTAAACAATTTGGGCGAGTCCATTTTGTTCATATTGCCAGTTTTACTGGTTTCTTTTCCCTACTTTTTTATAAAGTTGACATTGATGAAATAAATAATAAATGCATGTTAAGTAATTAAAAAATTGTTTGATTAATATAAAATATGTAAATACATTTATTTAATTTTAAGGTATTTACGATATGATAATGTAAACATAGGCTTACATTATTTGAGATCTTTTAATATAAATATTGCCTGAAATAAATAATAATTATTGACTTAATAATAATGATTGAAATACTAAACTAATGTTTTTGGTATATTGTCTGCATATGTGAAATTGTGTAAATAGTTGTTTTTTTACAAAAATGTTTTGTGTAAAACTATTCTAATTATTATATATGGAATTTCAGTTCCCCACTGATGAAATTATAAAAGCAAAGAGCAAGACTTCTTCATTTGTCGAAATGTAAAAATGTATTGATTACCTCAGAATCAAAACGGCAATATTATTAGTACAACAAAATGTACCTAAGTAAAGACATATTTTTTGTAAATTACTTGTGTTTTATTTTACTAAAGCATTTTTTATGCATAACAGTATATTAATATAACATCTTTTATATTAATATAACACTTTTAATTTACCCTAAAAGAGGCGAACTCTCACTAAGCTAGCAATACTGTACGGGTGGGAAGTATGAGGAGTGCGGGGGATTGCGAAATGTTTCTGGACACAGCGGACTGCATATATTATCGACTGTAGGCTCCTTCTGGTTTATTCTGTATTCTGAGTGTATAAAGAACCACCCTAATAATGGTCCCCGGTTCGATTCATGGGTGGGGGCATGTACCAATAAATACGTATTTTCGGATTGTATTGGATGTTTATATTTGTAATTATCACTTGCTCGGCGATGATGGAAAACATCGTGAGGAAATCCGCACGACCCAGAAATTATATTTCGAAAGACTTTAACCTACGTCACGTTAACCTAAGACAGGTCTGGGCTTCCCCTGACTTGTGGAGGTCTGACAACAGTCGCTCCATGTAAAAGGCATTACCTATCATCGCTAAATTCTTATGCATTAGGAAACGCTAGAAAGAAGCTCGTAAAACAATAAAGTAATTTTGAAAACTATGAGAAAGTCCAAGAAGCACGTAATTTGCGTATGTCGGTACTAAAATAGACTGAATGTACTTTAATAACTAATATAAACTAGTTATGGCGTTCGGTTCTTTGTGCCTATTCCACAAGGATATTGGCCTGAATATATAGATAGATTAATCGTCATTTACTAAGACGATTTCTATCGATATGATATAATCTCATTGCCTAATTCTCTACGTGAGACAGGCAGGTTTTATTTCCCGTCTGAAATAAAGTAATATAAACGTACAAATTTTTGTCTATTCCTAGTCTATAGTAACTGTCAAATCTGAGCCGTAGACTTAGGCTTCCTACATACGATGCTGAATACGCGCTGGCGCCAGCCGGTTGGTACCACAAATAATAAGAGCCCGACAATACGTAATCCTACTAATATTATAAATGCGAAAGTTTGTATGTATGGATAGATGTTTGTTGCTCTTTCACACTTAAACGGCTGAACGAATTTGAATGAAATTTGGCACGTAGTTAGATTATGATCTGGATTAACACATAGGCTACGTTTTCAGACTCCACGCAGGCGGAGCCGCGGGCAGCAGCTAGTATATAATATATTACGTAAATATAATAAACACGACAGGAGTGCGACAGCTATATACGCAAAAACTGATCATATTCGATTGGGCACGCAAATATCTACGGTCCCGCTCTCGAGCTGTGCTATTCAGTTATGCATTTACTCGTATGTGTATTGACGCCAGGTTCTTTGTGGGGTAAGCAGAAAGTGCCGGGCGCCATAAGATGCACTTACACGCCTCATTCACTTTTTCGTGATCTGAAAGAGAGTGTCGGTGTTTAGAAAGTGCATGCAACGTTTGTATTCGGAAAGAATGACGAAACAGATATACAAAGCGAAAATAGAAAAGCGTAGGAGGGAGCCGAGGAAGACCAATACTCATCTACCATGACCATCGGTCGGGTTTTTTTTCTTTACACTACTTCAGAAGGCATACGGCCCACCTGATGTAAAGCGGGTACCGTAGCCTATTAACGCTTGTAATATATTACTCGCGCGATACCTCTTTTGCGGCTTACACAGCAACTCCTTGGAAGTTTACTGGCGACCTCACTCACACGCAGGAACACAACAACCCTCTAGGGAGTTGTTATTTAGCTGCGGTTTTCTGTGTGGAGGTACTTCCCCAGACTGCTTTGATGCGCCCTACCTCTCTTATCAAGTGTTTTATCAGTAGGTGATGTCATGAGCGCTAGAAAGCAGTGAGCGTGCATTAAAAGAGCTATGAATGTTAATGAAGTGAGTGAGGTGTGTAAAGACCGCATTATGCATTACTAGTAATAAATCTATTTATTTATTAACATGCAACGCTAGTACTAAACTGATTATCTACTACTAACGTGCCACTTGATAATAATCGTAAGAATTGTTTGCAGAAAAGAAAGAAATTATATTTCCAAAGACGTGTGCGTTATGAAAGATTCAGTCTTCTTAGCGTTATCCCGTTTCCTAAGCCATTAGGCATGGCGGGGTCCGCTACCTAAGCCTAAGGATTTGGCGAAAATACTGATTTTTTCATGGAGCGACTGCAATCAGCTTCAGGCCACCACGTACCAGAGGGAAAACCAGACATTTCTCACGTAATGTCACGCGTTTTCGAAATATAACTTCTTGAACGTGCGGGTTTCCTTACGATGTTTCCTTCACCGTCGAGCAAGTAATAATTACAAATTTGTACATAAATCCGAAAATACGAATTTAGTAGCACATGCCAGGATTCGAACTGGGGCCTGTTGGTCAATAGACCGGTTCTTTATCCGTTGGGTTGTCACTGCTACACTATGTCAAAATAAGTATCTTCCCTTAATCCTTGCGCTTAGGTAGCGGACCCCGCCGCCGATTCCACCCGAAGAATTATTGGCAGTAACTTTAAGGTAGGGCGCATCAAAGCAGCCCGTCTGGGGAAGTACCTCCACCTTACAGAAAACCGCGGCCAAATAACAACTCCTTAGAGGGTTGTTGTGTTCCTGCGTGTGAGTGAGGTCACCAGTAAGCTCCCAAAGAGTTGCTGTGTAAGCAGCAGTTAATAGGCTACGGTGCCCGCTTTACATCAAGTGAGCCGTATACTTGTATGCCTCCCGACGTTGTATATTAAAAAAAAACTAGCATGCGATTCGGCAGCGAGGCGGCCCGTCTACTTTATCGTGTGTAGAAAGCCTTATACGGGTTAGAGATCTCTTTTGAAATATAAAATTCTCCCCTAAAATATAAATAATATAATAGATAGTGTATGTGTAAATATTACATAGATTGTGGAGGTTGTCAACGTCACGTCAAGTGCATTGGCTGTTCTTTTGGTTTTTCGATTATAAAATAATTTTGTGTGCATAACAAAGGGCTTGATAGTGTGTATTTAATTACAATAGATAATTAGCTGTAAATATTTGTAAGTATTCATAGTTTTTAGTTGTTTCAGTTTTACGAACGAATAGTATAAGGGTGATCGTCATTTGTTAGTATGGCGGAATCGTCCGCTGGGGATGATGGTGACCCTCCTGACCCTGTACCGGCGGCAGCAATGGAGGTAGTGATTGATGCTAATGACTCAGGATCAGTACGGGACAGCGATGACTCTATAGATTCTGTAGTGGAAATGAACTCCTTGGGCTTTTCAGTTGTAGGTGATAAGCGCAAAGGTTTAAATAGGAAAAAACACCCCAAAAAGTTAAAGGCAAATGCCGACCCAGTTTCCTTAGAACTGCAAAGTGGGGTTTCAGATTCACCTCTCCCTTTAGGGCAAAATTCGTCAAAATCTGTTTTAGAAAACTCTCCAATTGTGCATTCAGGGATTGATTCAGTTCCTCCATCACCCACTATGCCTCAGACTGCTTATAAGGACACGATACCAACTGGGAGACAATTTTATAGTTCGGCTGATAATGGGCCCTTTGTGGTCCATGCCCAGAGGCTTGAAGACTCCGTTTCGGCTGGGGTCAGTTTAAATACCATTAACTTTGGGCGTCTTTTGAAGAGGGTAGCTATTCAGGGGATTGTGGATGGCAGCCTACAAAGAATTGGTCGTAATAGGGTTACAATGAATTTTAATAGTGCTGACAATGCCAACTCGTTTATCGTAAAAGATTTGTTAAAGGAGCACAATTACAGGATTTTTATTCCAACTTTTAATACCACTCGTATGGGACTGGTTCGCGGTGTGCCAGCTGAGTGGAGCGAGGAAGATGTGATAGAAAATATTTCTCTGCCATCTGGGTGTGGTAAGGTTTTAAAGATAAGACGCATAAATTATAAAGTGGTTGTTGATGGGACTACTCAGTGGAGAGCTTCCCAGTCCTGCGTGTTAACTTTCGATGGTCAAACATTACCTAATAGAGTTTTCATTTGTTATAATTCTCTCCCTGTGGAGAAATATTATTATCCTACCATCCAATGTTTTAATTGCTGTCGGTTTGGGCACACTAAATTGCAGTGCCGTTCCAAGCCCAGGTGTTATAAGTGTGAAGGTGAGCACGCTGGTGATACATGTGGAGTTGAGGAGGACTGTGCTTCATGTTTATGTTGTTCAGGCTCTCATTACGCGACAAGTAAGAAGTGTCCAGAGTATGATAGGCAACGTGCTATCAAAATTTCTATGGCAGATAGATCCATTTCATATATGGAAGCTTCGAAATTGCACCCTCCCATCAAAAAAAGTTACAGCGAAATTGCTAAAACTGTTTATGCAGTACCCCAAAGTTCTTCTGGGAATATTACCGTGCCCCAAAATTCTTTTACTAAAAGTTCATACAAGAAGACCGTTTTCTTAAAACCTAAAGTTTCCCCTCCAAATCCCCATATTGGATATAACCACGTTGCCCATCATACTATTACTGCGCAACCGGTCCTTCCTAAATCTGGTCCGATTTGGGAAAAAAATGTTCAACCCTCCATGTATGATCTCATACAGTCACTAATTAATTTGTTATCGTCAGTTTCACCTTTACCGTCCAACGTTGCCCAAGCATATAACGCAGCTTCTTTAAATATCCAGAATGGATCTACCCAGCCCAGTGGCAATTCAGTGGAATTGCAGAGGACTCACAAGGAAAAAATCTGAAGTCCTTTATTTTGTACAGAAATATAACCCTATTTTGTTTGCTTTTTCAGAATGCTGGTTAAGGCCATCATCTAATTTTAGAATACCAGGATTTATTACTTTCCGCGAAGATAGAAGTGATGGTTACGGTGGTGTTTGTTTTCTAGTAAATTCCTCATATTCTGCTCAAAGAGTTAACATTCCTTTTTATAATTCAGATATTTCTATTATTTGTTTAAAGATGAAAGGTATATTCTTTGTATCTCTGTATATACCATACCCTTCTTTAACCATTTTAAAATGGGTATTTGATTTTATTTCATCATTGTCTAGTCCAGTCATCGTTATGGGTGACTTTAATATACACCACTCCTCCTGGGGATGTGGAAAGGACGACGAATTAGCCAAGAACTTTTTAGAGTTATTAGATACTGCTGGATTATGTTTATTGAACTCTGGCTCTCCAACACGCAGAACGAAACCTACTGAACATAAAAGTGCAATTGATTTGACGCTGGTGTCTCCTTCCCTGGTCCCCTCTATGTCCTGGTCTGTGCTTCCTTCAACTCATGCTAGTGATCATTTTCCAATTCTGTTACACCTTCCATTGCCTAACATTTGTAAAAAGAATTCATTTCCATTATTAAAATTTAATATCAACTCTAAAGTAGGTTGGAACAAATTTTCTTCTTTCCTTTTGTCATATGTTTCATTACTACCAGATGTTAACTATTCAAATTTAAGTACATGCTGTCACAAGCTTGTAGAGCTTTTAAATGCTGCTGCTGAACAGTCATTCCCTTTAAAGTCTGCGCTAAGTAAGAAGCCAACACTTCCCCCGTGGTGGGACAAAGAATGTTCTAATTTAGTTATACAAAGAAAAGAAGCTGAAAGAATCTATAAAGCAAATATGTCTAGTGAGAACTTTGAATATGTCACATCTACAATTTCTGAGGTTAGTTCTGCTTTAAGGAAGAAGAAATCTGATGGTTGGCTGAGTTTCTGTGAATCCATATCTCCATGTAATTCTGCTACTCTCATTTGGAAACAAATTAAAAGATTTAGGGGTTCATTTACAGAACAAAATTTTTTACGTCCCTCAAATTCAAGCTGGTGTGAGCAATTCATGGACAAAATAGCTCCCCCTTCTGTTCCTAATAAGGAGGATTTAACTTTGCATCTAAACTATTCAGGTGACGAGGAGAGTGCTTTTACTGCTCCATTCACACTCCAGGAGTTAAAGTGGATTCTAACCTCTTGTAAAGATTCTTCCCCAGGGATTGATGGCATACCATATTCTTTCTTTAAAAATGCACCACTAGAAGTACTGGAATACCTCCTTTCTTTAGTTAACGCCATAGTAGACACAGCAGACATTCCCGTGGAGTTGAGAACTCAAATTATTGTACCAGTGTTAAAGTCTCAACAAAACCCAGATCATCCAGAAAATTACAGACCTATTGCTATGTCGACTGTAATTGCTAAATTGGCTGAACACCTTATTAAAAACAGGTTGGAATTATTATGTGAGAGTAGGGGTCTACTATCGCAAAATCAATTTGGTTTTCGTAAAGGTAGATGTACCATAGACAATCTGTCCCTTCTTATCACTGATATCCACACTTCATTCAATAAGAAAGAGTCTACGTTGGCTGCATTTTTGGATATAAATTCAGCATATGACAGTGTATCTCTGTCCCTCCTTAGTTATAAGCTGTCTGATATGGGTATTCCAAAAAAATATGTAGCCTATATTTTTAATAGTTTTTCTGGTCGTACAATTTTGTTGCGCATTGATGGTTTATTGAAGTATTCTAGAACTGTTTATAAAGGTCTTCCACAGGGCTCTGTCCTTAGTCCTTTATTATTTAACCTGTATACTTCAGATTTAGACAAGTCTATCCCACAAGATTGCCAAGTTCGACAGTATGCTGATGACATTGTGTTATATGTCTCACATAGAGACCCTTCTTCATGTGTTGGCCTTATATCTCCTGCTCTAGTATCTCTGTCAAACTGGCTACATAACAATAATCTTGAGCTGTCTCCTCACAAAAGTTCAGTTGTTTTATTTACAAAAAAAAGACTTCTACCGCGAATTGATGTTGTATACAATAACGTTAGAATTCCAGTTAAAAACAGTATTAAATTCCTAGGAATGATTTTAGATTCTAAGTTAACAGGTATCCCACATGTCGAATTTGTTGTGGCCAAGTGTGAAAAAAATCTTAATGTATTGAAGTGCTTGGCGGCAGGGGTTTGGTGGGGGGCTCATCCTTATTGCCTTAAATTAGTTTATAATGCCATTATACGAAGTATTCTGGATTATGGGTCCTTTTTATTGGAGCCAGCTTATTACGGAGTTCTTAAAAAGCTTGACATAATTCAACACAAGTCTTTAAGGATAATAACTGGGGCTATGAAGTCAACCCCAATTAATGCATTACAGGTTGAATGTTCTGATCCTCCTTTATATTTAAGAAGGCAGTTTCTAGCAGACAGATACTTATTATACCGTTGGCAATTTTCATCGCACCTTTTATTTGAAAAACTTGAATACTTGTCCAAAACATGTTTATTCATGTCCTGGTTTGATCATAGTATTCCTTGTCTTGTCAAAAGCTACCGTAGAATTAGACAGCTAAAGAATCCCACTTTTCATGCTGAGAAGTTACCCTTATTCATGAACGATTTTGAAGAGGTGTTATTTGTACCCAGGGTAATTCGTAATTTTGGTGTTGACTGTAGGCAGCATTTCGCTGCGGTGCAATTTAACCGTATTTTTGAACAGAGTTGGTCTGGTTGGCACTCCATTTATGTTGACGCATCCAAAATGGACAAATTAGGATCAACTGGTGTTGGTATTTTTCACTCAAATTATAATATAGTCCAAAAAATCAAATGTCCTCCAGAAACATCTGTGTTCACTGGGGAATGTAGAGGTATCTTAGAAGCTGTCAAGTATGTTATCTTGTGCAAATTAAAGAAAACCATAATTTTTACCGATTCTCTTAGTGCTTTGTATTCCTTGGAATCTAACCCTTTTAAATTAAAGCATAATAATTTAATATTTGATATCAAAAAACTGACTCTTTTGTGCTCTCAGCGTCACTTGGAGGTAATTATAGCTTGGATCCCCAGTCACTGTGGTATAACAGGAAATGAAAAAGCAGATTCCTTGGCAAAGCAGGCTGTAATATGTGGTGACAAAGTTCCATTCCAAAACTACTGTACGGATTTACTTTTACTCCCCAAAAGAAATCTTTTAAAATCCTGGGCGAATGTCTGGAAGTCGAGTTCAAAGGTAACTGGGAGTCGTTACTTTGCAATTCAACCTACGATTCTATCTAAACCTTGGTTCTATAGATTTACTGCATCCAGATGGATCACAACAACGATTTGTCGTATTCGCTTTGGCCACTGTTGTACAGCTGCCCATTTAAGACGTTTGAGAATACTTGATTCCTCTATCTGTGAGTGTGGTCTTGAGGAAGAGGATATCAATCATATCTTTTTTGCTTGCAACAAATACGATCGCCGCCCATTTTTAAATTCTCTCATTCGTTATAAACACATGTTTCCTACTAGTGTCGAGTGTATAGTATCATCTCTAAACCCATTTTATGTAAATGTAATTTCAGACTTCATTTCATTAAACAATATTAAACTCTAGAGCAAGAATAGTCTGTAGATGATGGTCTTATAGTATTATGTACCTAGTTATAAATAGTTTGTGTAAATAGTTGTAAATAGGTAGTTCTTTTTGTTTTTGTTTCAGGTCCCGAAGTAATGCACCTCCTGAAAATTCCAATTATTAGGTTTCTTTTCGTGTATATTATATACTTGACGTTGGCAAAGTAACATATTGCCATAAGGGGAAAAAAAAAAAAAAAAAAAAAAAAAAAATAATAATATAATACATAATAACCTATAATATAAAATTCACCTCCTGAAAATTCCAATTTATTAGGTTTCTTTTCGTGTATATTGTATACTTGACGTTGGCAAAGTAACATATTGCCATAAAGGGGGAAATTATTTGCTTATGTTTGGTGCACGTTTTGATATAGACTACCTATCTATTATAAATTGACCATGACTTCGCATAAGAAAGATATATATGCACCATGCAAACACATAGAACGACTGGATTTAAAGGACGTAGCTATGGACAAAGGTTTGTATGTTTTCCCTTTTCAGGAACACCGTTCCTATATGAAATCTATATGTTTGTCTCTGTTTGTGCGTGTGTCTGTCACTTTTTTTCTAATATTCGAATTTTGACTTCAGATTCGGATTCAGCATAAAAATGTAGAATAGTAATGTTCAGGAACACCGTTCCTATCTCTTAAGGAACATGGTCAAAATCGCCGACAAATTAAAAAAAAAATGTATTGTTATATAATTGACGAGCCAGGTGTTCCTCTGGCAATGCAAGCTTGCGCATTCTCAACTGGTTATTTATATGGATATAGGCATGCAGTGCAGCAGCCGTGTGTCCTCGGCGTAAGAATATGCCACCCCATTTCCACCCGTGGGTGTCGTAAAAGACGACTAAGGGATATATCCAAGAGACGGGCAGCAGTGTCCCCTGCGTACTTTAATAACTTACTGCGGTTGCCAACCCGCCTGCCAAGCGTGGCAACTATGACAAAAACACCCCTGATGGGCCTATATGTGTATGTATGTCTATGGTATATGTATGTATGTATGTCCAGCAGTGGATGAATACAGGCTAAAATGATGATGATGAGGCATGCAGTGATAAAAGTAGGGCGCATCTAAGCAGCCCGTTTTGGGATGTACCTCCAGAAAACCGCAGCCAAATAACAACAACCTAGAGGGTTGTTGTGTTTCCGCGTGTGAGTGAGGTCACCAGTAAGCTCCTAAGGAGTTGCTGTGTAAGCAGCATAGGCATCGCGCGAGTTATACTTAATTTATTACAAGCGTTAATAGACTACGGTAACTGCTTTACATCAGGTGGGCCTTATGCTTGAATGCCTCCCGACGTTGTATAAAAAAAGGACTTTGACTATATGGGTATATAGTCCTGTACATTGCATTAAATAATACATGCATACATATAATCACGCCTGTGTCATATTGTGGTAGGCAGTGACTATAGAACGCCAGGTGCACCGATCCATACATACCTCTCTCGCTTCTTCCACACTCATCAACCTCTTCACGCATGCTCTTCGGTTTTGGGTGCTTTTGAATTGACCCTTTATCAACACATCACCAATTTATGTCTCGAAAGAAACATAACAATGGTTCTATAGTGCCTGCAGTAAATTCAGCGATGTCAATGAAAACAAAATGAGGGCGCCACTTAGCTTTACATGCCCTCTTTACGGTTCTCGTCTGTCCACAATAGCCAAATATCGGTTTATCTATTTCGAGCTTCTCCGTGCTCGGAGGGAGCACTGAGAAGCTCGAAATAGATAAACCGATCCATAGTCAGGTTGCTGTCGATGTCGGTAATGACCGGCGTCCATTATCGGTACGGGTCGGTAGCTCTCGGACTGGCAAGGTATACTGGACGCCTGGGCAGCTTACAGGTTGCTTCGGCAGCGTAAGGCATACCTAAAGACGCCGATGCAGTCCTCGGGTAGCTTCTACAATCTTCGGGTTACCTTGGTCGCCTTCCGGTTGCTTTGGCAGCCTTAGGTTTGCTTCGGCAGCCAAGGCATACCTCGGATAGCATCGGCAGTCTTCGGGGAACCAAAGCAAAACTGGGTATCGTACGCACCGCAACCCGCGCGCTAGGTCGCACTATGTCCCAATCTAACGTTATGAATATAGACGACTATTCGCTTGTAACGTTGCTACTGTTCTGAATTGAAGCTAGGACCCAGGCTGTAGCGATGGCATGCCTAAAACGCCTAGGAATAGCCAAGGACGCCTCGGCATGTCTAAGACATCTCGCTATGTCTTAGAACGCTTCGAAATGCCTAAGGACGCTTCAGAACCCCTTCGAAATTCCCAAGCACGTCTCGGCATGCCTGTGGACGGCTCGATTTTGTGGTCAGTGTGCGCCTGCACATAGGTTTGCCGAAGTATCTTTTGGCGTGCCGCGCCGATAGTGGGCGCCGGGCCTAACCACTTTACATCAGGTGGGCTGTATGCTTGTAGAACCCGAAGAGTTGTTTTTTGGCAGCGGTTTGAGGCCCAAGTACTTTCCCTGCCGTGTTGCTTCGCTTCTATATAATAACAACTCCATGGAGGGTTGTTGTGTTCCTACAAGTGAGTGAGGTTGCCAGTAAACTCCTAAGAACTTGCCGTATTTATAGCACAGGTGGCATCGGGCAAGCGATACGCCCTGTATTGCAAGCATTCATGTATGTATATCTGTATGTACGTATGTATATCTTCACGCCAGATCCCTTGCGGGGTAGGCAGAGAGAAGCGAGCGCTATTAGACGCGGTTCTTACACATTTCACTCGCTTCTCTAACATTTATAGTTCTTTTCATCCACGCTCGCCGATTTCAAGGGCTCCTGATATCACCTTCTGATAAAACAGGACCAATTTGGTCATGGTAGGTTAGTCTCGGTCTTCCTCGGCTCCTACATCCTTCCACTACTGCATTGTATATCTGTTTCGTCATTCTTTCACCCTGCATTCTTTCTACATGTCCAAATTAACGAAGCATGCTTTTCTTATCTTACTGACACTCTCTTTCAGACCAACTCTCTTTCTTGCGTTATCACTACGAACGCGGTCAGCAAGTGTTATGCCACAAATTTTTAGCAATGCTCTCTCTGCCATACCCAGCTTTCACTTCCATAAGTTAGCGTTGAGATTAGCACCGCGTTGTGTTCAGCGAGATGCGCCTTCTGGCTTAGATTTCGGCTGCCTAGAAGTTTACCCAACGCTCCATTCACGCTTTTCCCTGCATTCACTCGTCTCTCCATCAGCGGTGTACCTTACATCACTGCTAAAAGCGCTTCCAAGATATACAATCTCATACTTGCTCCAACACTCCATCAACCGTAATCCTTGTGTTCGTTCTGCTTGTCTCTCTTTCAAATACCATTATCTTGGTTTTCTTCGCATTCAATTGTAAGCCTTTCTTCATACAATCATCTTTCATTGTTGCAAGTCATTAGCAACGTAATCACTTTGCTTAAGGCAGGTTCAACTTTTTGTATTGTCAGAAGTGGCCCGTATGCTTGTTCTTCCCGGCGTTGGTCAGCCATGCAATTCTGTAAGAGCAAACATCCTTACATCCTCGGAAACATCGGCTGTTATAGCCTTGAACACAAAATTGCAATTCCTTAGTGCCGCTTTTCATGGTTGTGCGACACTAGCGCCGCAAGGCTGCGTTTGGAATTGGAATCCTACAAGGCAAACAGCCTCGCGTACGCTTACAGCCTTATAGAATACCAAATAATTTAGCCGTAGACGATGTCAAAGCTGTGACATCTGTGATCACAGCGACGTACACAGCCATTACGAGTCGCTTAGAGAATTGCATGGCTAGTCTAACATAACCTGATGTTATACTTGTACCATTTTTACTCTTCTTGCGTGCGCCATAAGAACGGTTAAACAGTGAGCTTGAGGTGTCGCTGTGTGTATAAAAATAATACCCATACAAAGTTAATAAAATAAATTTTCTTTACTACACCAACCCTAACTCATCTCGCAGGACTTTGTACAAAAGTACACAGGTGAGCCAACGCACCAACGCAGACCGCGTGGGTACCGCTGTCTCACTTATTTCTGCCGCCAAGCAGCTATATTTATATAGCTGTGTTCCGGTTTGAAGGGTGAGATATGGCAAAGAAATAACTGGGTACTATGACGAAATAGCCTTAGGTCACAAGATTGGCAGAGCGCAAGTAACATCCTCGTGGTGTTGCGAGCGTCAATAGGCTTACCATCTAATGCGGGCATGCTTTTTTGCCAATCTAGTTGTATATTAAAAAAAATGCCTATTTGAAGATGGGGACTTCCAGACCAGTGACATGGTCTTGCCGCTGTACGAGAAGCGCCTGTTCGACCACCTTCGGGTCAAGTACAGCTCCCTCAAGAGTAACCAGGCGCTGGCCTGCCGCTGGCGGGAGTACGTGGCGAATATGGAGACGAGGGTCCGCTCCCCATTCCAGTTTCCCAAATCCGAGTAAGTATGAATTTGATATGTTAACCCGCGACAGTGTTGCCATCCGTCCGAATTTCTCCCCTTCTTTTTAGTGTTATCTCGTTTTCTAATCCATTAGTTTGGCAGCGCCCTCTATTTAAGATTAAGGATTTGACGAAGATACTGATTTTCACTATATTTTATACAACGTGGGAGGGCATACAAGCATGCGACCTGATGTAAAACGATTACCGTAGCCTGTGAACGTTTGTAATATATTAAGTATCACTCGCACCATGTCACCTCCGCTACTAACACAGCAACTCCAAAGGAGCTTACTGGGGACCTCACTGAATCAAACAAGAAAAATATGCGTCGATTGTTTCGATCCATAAGCTCCACCAGAATTCCCTTCGCAAGAAGAAGAAAGTCTTATTGAACTCTCTTGCGAAATTCTTCCGGGACGGTTGTTGTGTTCCTGCAAATGAGGGATGTGTATTCCTCAAGAGACACTGTGTTAAGGTGGCAACGCGCGAGCGATACTTCCTATATTGCAAACGTTATTAAGCTACATTAACCACTTTATATGAGGTGGGTTTACATTCGTATGCCTCTCGAAGTTGCATAAAAAAATACTTTCCACATATAGGCTTCATGCATCTTTGCCACCTGACGTAGCAAAAATTTTTTTGGGCGTAATATTTTTCTAACAAATGCGTTACGATCCGGATCTATCGATCAATAACAAACAGACTTACCGGATCCGGACCCGTTGTCTACAGTCACTGCAAAGAGTTGCAAGCGTTCATAGCTCACAGTAACCACTTTATTCTTTACACACATATCTTAATTACACGGTATATGAACTTAAAACTATATGTAGGTACACTAACGTAGCATTATTATACAACTTACAATTATAGTTCTAAGTCTTGCACCCTAGTATCTAAATTAGGCTGAGCTTGTATTATAGATACTAGTTCCTTCCAATCGGCACAATTTCAAAATGTTATACTTAGTTCAGCTATATTCTTAATAGATATTTCGGCAAAAGAAGTCAGTAAACAGAGGTCTTGAGAGGTATTTTTGTATTTTACGTTTACATCAGTGCCCTGTAACTTATAATAAAGTTGAAGCAAATAGCGGGTAGCGTAAACATGCCTTGTACGAGAATCAATGTTTGCACTGTGTAGTGTAGCGAGTGCGACCACCGCGACTAGGATATATAAAATACTAGATGCTGCCCGCGGCTCCGCCCGCGTGGAGTCAAATAACGTGGCCTATATGTTAATCTAGATCATTATCTATGTACGTGCCAAATTTCATTCAAATTCGTTCAGCCGTTTAAGCGTAAAAGAGTAACAAACATCCATCCATACATACAAACTTTCGCATTTATAATATTCGTAGGATATTCATTAATTTTAAAAATATACTTTACATCCATATATGCCTCCCGACATGCTGAAAATGTTTTAAAATTACACAAGCGCGACCACTCCGCGGATTACTATTACACTCTTACTAGAAGAGCACAAAGAGGTCTACAAGTGATATTACACTTAAAGTAGCATTGTTAAGATTTCTTTAAGGTTATTTTGTCCTTAAATCGTGCCATTTTAAGTTTCATATAAGTATGTTTGTTCTTATTAAAGCATCAGCAAGAGTTTTGTGAGATCAAAAATACACTTTGTGAAACCGTTCTAAGGCAGTTATAAGGCTGAATAGACTTATAAACTGCGCCAAAATCCACACTTAGAGCGGTCTGTAAGTGTGATATAAACCGGAATAAATTGTAGTCTTAGGATATTTCTAAGATGATTTTTTGCTAGTTGGGTAAACATGCCTTGTACGAGAATCAATGTTTGCACTGTGTAGTGTAGCGAGTGCGACCACCGCGACTAGGATATATAAAATACTAGATGCTGCCCGCGGCTCCGCCCGCGTGGAGTCAAATAACGTGGCCTATATGTTAATCTAGATCATTATCTATGTACGTGCCAAATTTCATTCAAATTCGTTCAGCCGTTTAAGCGTAAAAGAGTAACAAACATCCATCCATACATACAAACTTTCGCATTTATAATATTCGTAGGATATTCATTAATTTTAAAAATATACTTTACATCCATATATGCCTCCCGACATGCTGAAAATGTTTTAACATGAAAAGTGAGCTGCATGCTATGCCACCGGACGTAGTAAAAATATATATATCGATTTCCAGCGATCTTCACTTCTACAACCAGCAAATGCGTTATGACCCGAATCTATCAATAAATACCAAACCGGACCACCGGATCCGATTCGCTCCCGGACCCGGCGTCGACTGTCATGGCCGACAATTGCCTATACCCGACGACATGCAGATGAAGAGATATCAAGAACCGACGAAGGTTGCCAATAACCTCTAATTTCACGGAGCGAATACTGATTATTAAATATATGTAATAGATTGAGGTATTATTTTATATTATACTAGTTGTGCCCGCGACTTCGTCCGCGTGGAATTTAACAAAAAAAATATTGTTCAGTTCGCAGAGTTTACGATAACTTATAAATAAGCAGAGTAAAATAGCGAACAGCAAAATAATAATAGATATGTATTATGTACTTCATCCGCGCGGAATAGTTATTTTTTTATATTAATAAAAGGCACAACTCGCTATACACAATGCAGTGTTGGTCCCAACGCTAACTTATGGAAGCGAGAGTTGGGTATGGCAGAAAGAGCATGAAAGTAGAATAAACGCGGTTGAAATGCGAGCGCTGCCCAAAATTTGTGGCGTAAGGCTTGTAGACCGTATTCGCAATGATGATGTTAGAAATAGAGTTGGTCTGAAAGAGAGCGTCGGTGTTAAAATAAGAAGAGGCATGCTCCGATGGTTCGGGCATGTAGAAAGAATGCAAGATGAAAGAATGACGAAGCAGATATACAATGCAAAAGTGGAAGGATGTAGGAGCCGGGGAAGGCCAAGACTTACCTACCATGACCAAATTGGTCATGTTCTATCAGAAGGTGATGTCAGGAGCCCTAGAAACCGGCGTGCGTGCATGAGAAGAGCAATGAATGTTAAAGAAGCGAGTGAGATATGTAAGGATCGAGTCACGTGGCGCTCGGTTCTCTCTGCCTACCCCGCAAGGGATTTGGCGTGAAGTTATAGATATGCTCTAAAATAACTTAGCATTTGAACCTGGTAAAGGCTATAACATCATACCATATCGGGTAGAACCACGAGAAATAGCTAATTTTAAGATTGATTAACATTGTCAATATATTTGCCTCAACATCGTTTTGGCTTACTTTTAGTTTATGAAGGACCCCTAAATTATAAATAATATGGCTGCGTGGACAATGAGTCAAGATTTTGTTAGACTTAACGAGTGCGATTTAAACCAGAAATAAGTATATCGAACTTGTATAGTTCTGATGAAGGACTTATAAGTTTTGAAAAATGATGATTAAACGCAATGGCGACATTTTGATATAATTTTATAAATTATTTAATATATTTTTATATTTAAGATACATTTTTAACACGGCCCGTGAAAATATTAAAACTCAAATTTAAAAGTAATCGAGAAAAACTATTTGTTACTTATTAACCGTGTATAGTACGTAACAAATACATTGGTAAAATAAGTAAAGGCACAGACATTATGTAAATAATAAGACTGAAAACTACGTTTTTGTTGTGTCTTTCTAATATTTAATATTGTAAAATTACACAAGCGCGACCACTACGCGGATTACTATTACACTCTTACTAGAAGAGCACAAAGAGGTCTACAAGTGATATTACACTTAAAGTAGCATTGTTAAGATTTCTTTAAGGTTATTTTGTCCTTAAATCGTGCCATTTTAAGTTTCATATAAGTATGTTTGTTCTTATTAAAGCATCAGCAAGAGTTTTGTGAGATCAAAAATACACTTTGTGAAACCGTTCTAAGGCAGTTATAAGGCTGAATAGACTTATAAACTGCGCCAAAATCCACACTTAGAGCGGTCTGTAAGTGTGATATAAACCGGAATAAATTGTAGTCTTAGGATATTTCTAAGATGATTTTTTGCTAGTTGGGTAAACATGCCTTGTACGAGAATCAATGTTTGCACTGTGTAGTGTAGCGAGTGCGACCACCGCGACTAGGATATATAAAATACTAGATGCTGCCCGCGGCTCCGCCCGCGGCTCCGCCCGCGTGGAGTCAAATAACGTGGCCTATATGTTAATCTAGATCATTATCTATGTACGTGCCAAATTTCATTCAAATTCGTTCAGCCGTTTAAGCGTAAAAGAGTAACAAACATCCATCCATACATACAAAGTTTCGCATTTATAATATTCGTAGGATATTCATTAATTTTAAAAATATACTTTACATCCATATATGCCTCCCGACATGCTGAAAATGTTTTAACATGAAAAGTGAGCTGCATGCTATGCCACCGGACGTAGTAAAAATATATATATCGATTTCCAGCGATCTTCACTTCTACAACCAGCAAATGCGTTATGACCCGAATCTATCAATAAATACCAAACCGGACCACCGGATCCGATTCGCTCCCGGACCCGGCGTCGACTGTCATGGCCGACAATTGCCTATACCCGACGACATGCAGATGAAGAGATATCAAGAACCGACGAAGGTTGCCAATAACCTCTAATTTCACGGAGCGAATACTGATTATTAAATATATGTAATAGATTGAGGTATTATTTTATATTATACTAGTTGTGCCCGCGACTTCGTCCGCGTGGAATTTAACAAAAAAAATATTGTTCAGTTCGCAGAGTTTACGATAACTTATAAATAAGCAGAGTAAAATAGCGAACAGCAAAATAATAATAGATATGTATTATGTACTTCATCCGCGCGGAATAGTTATTTTTTTATATTAATAAAAGGCACAACTCGCTATACACAATGCAGTGTTGGTCCCAACGCTAACTTATGGAAGCGAGAGTTGGGTATGGCAGAAAGAGCATGAAAGTAGAATAAACGCGGTTGAAATGCGAGCACTGCCCAAAATTTGTGGCGTAAGGCTTGTAGACCGTATTCGCAATGATGATGTTAGAAATAGAGTTGGTCTGAAAGAGAGCGTCGGTGTTAAAATAAGAAGAGGCATGCTCCGATGGTTCGGGCATGTAGAAAGAATGCAAGATGAAAGAATGACGAAGCAGATATACAATGCAAAAGTGGAAGGATGTAGGAGCCGGGGAAGGCCAAGACTTACCTACCATGACCAAATTGGTCATGTTCTATCAGAAGGTGATGTCAGGAGCCCTAGAAACCGGCGTGCGTGCATGAGAAGAGCAATGAATGTTAAAGAAGCGAGTGAGATATGTAAGGATCGAGTCACGTGGCGCTCGGTTCTCTCTGCCTACCCCGCAAGGGATTTGGCGTGAAGTTATAGATAGATAAATAAATGTAGCCTAAGTTAATCCTTATTACATCAGCTATCTGCCAGTGAAAGTCCCGTCAAAATCGGTCCAGCCGTTTCAGAGTTTAGCCGGAACAAACAGACAGACAGATAAAAATCGTAAAAATATTAATTTTGGTATATGTACCGTGTATACATCCATATCCATTTAGTAAAAAGCGGTTATTTTAATATTACAAACAGACACTCCAATTTTTTATCTTTATGTATAGATTAGTATTTTAGGAGACTATGTATGTATATCTTCACGGCAGGTATCTTGCGGGGTAGGTAGAGAGAACCGCGCGCCATAAGACACGGTGCTTACACACTTTGCTCGCTTCTTTAACATTCATACCCCTTTTCATGCACGCTCGCCGGTTCCTAGGGCTCCTGACATCATCCTCTGATAAAACACGATCAATTTGGTCATGACAGGTTAGTTTCGGTCTTCCTCGGCTCCTACAGCCTAGAAAAGTGTTTTTTCAACAAGGTATCTGGCAACATTACAACAAATGATATAAATTTATCATCATGAAATGTGGTTAAATGTTTTTTTCTTAATAAATAGACCTAGGCAAAATAGCTGTGATAGCCCGGTGGTTAATTACAATCTGCTCATATAGATACCTATTCCAATAAAATAAAATATGTAAATTTGTTTGGACACCAAAAGAGGGACGCCTGAGTTTTTTGGCAGTATTTTTATCAGTGCTCACCTAGTCATAAACTGCACGGTAGGGAAAAAAATTGTGACGATTCCAAACAAATGTAGCCATTTTTACGGAATAAAAAGATTTTGACTTTGACTTTGACTTTGAAATGTTATATTTTTTACTAGCTTCGTCCGCCCGTAGCGTAGCCCGCGACTTCGTCCGCGCGGAATTTACCAAAAAAGTTATTGTTCAATTATAATTTTATTTATTTAATTATAAGCGTAGTAAAATAGCGAACAGCAAAATAATAATAGATATCTATTAATATGTACTTCATCCGCGCGGAATAGTTATTTTTTTATTATTTATTTATATATTAATAAAAAATAATCATGCATTCGGCCCATCTGATGTAAAGCGGTTACCATAGCCTATGAGCGCTTGTAATACATAAGTATCACTCACGCGATGCCTTCTCTACAGTTACTCCTTAGGTGCTTACTGGCGACCTTATTCACATGCAGGAACACAACAGCCTTCTAGAGAGTTGTGGCGACAGTTTTCTGTGACATGGAGGGACTTCCCCAGGCAGGATGCTTTGATGTGCTCTACCTCTCCTAAGATTTTAGGTGTTAGTTATTTGCTAATAACTACGGTTGCGAATATCCATAGGCTGAGGTAACTGCTTACCATCAGGCAGACTGTACACTTGATCCACCTGAGTGGTATAAAAAAAAACGTAGGCGTAAAGATAAACATGAATACAAGAAAATTTTTCTTAATAAAAATATGTTGATGTCCTTCTATGCATTTAATTGTATTATACTACTTCATGGTGCTTGGAAGGGACAAGGTATTGAAAATGACATCTAAAAATTAATTAACCCTTCGAAACCCGTGTGGTCATATATGACCCCCTTCGAAACCCGTGTGGTCATATATGACCGCAAAATGTATGGGAAAAGGTATATAACGGGTTCTGAAGGGTTAATACACTGTGTGTTCACAACATTGCTATTCCTCCGTTGTAGACTCCTTGCAATGTGCGTCCGTTGCATTTGAAAGGTCATCAGGCAGCTTGTTTTTAAAAGTGGCACCGTACGGTGTTCTCAACTTGTTATTTAGGGCGTGGCCAGGCTCTGAAAGCCCCGAGCATGTTGTGTTCAGCTTCCACTGCAGTATGTGGCAGAGCAAAGACCAGTTATTACTATTTGTTTCTGTGATCCATTTAGTAAGGCATCTCAGTACATATTGAACGCCTGTGTCATCGTTTCCTTTCTTTCTTCCGACACTGACATTACAATTTTTACATATCTTGTTCAATTGTTTTAAAACTTTGCTGAAAAAGGCAAGTTTGAGCTGTCGAACTTGTATCCTATCTGGTGAACCGAAGTCTAGAAAAATATTTAAAAGTTCTAATGCTGTTTCGTTAACCACTGTAATTTCGTTAATAAACGTCATTGGTCTTAAAAACACATAGTCCGTTAACTTGTTGATGTAAACGAGTACGCCGTTAGTGTTTCCGTCTGGTAGATGCGTAAGATCTACGATATCCACTAAAGCTGTGTAATTATTCTTATGTTTTATATTTACTGTTCTCGTCTCAACCTTTATTCTATCTATACGTTCATGTTTAGAACAAACGTTACATGCTTTAATAAAATTTGCGTAACACATAAAAAATATAGCATAGTGATTTTGTAGTAAGGCCATCATTTTTTGGTCGCTGCCATGGTTCGTTATTATGTGTGCATCTACCATTACGTCAAAACTATCTTTATACGAAAGCAACTGTATTATATTGCCTTGGTTGTTTGGTCTTCTATATATCAAAATATCCTTGCCGTTTTCATATAGAACGTCATATTTCTTGTAATTCTTATAACTACTGCTGTTAAACATAGTATTTTTATTTTCGGTTGCCAAACGTCTCTCGTGCTCGCGAACTTCAGATATCATGCTGTCTAGCCAAGTCGGGTCCCAAATTCTAACCATATTGTTCCGCCTCCCCTTTACAGAGTTTTCCATATAACTCGTATACTTGATTTTCACATCGTCGTAAGCAAAGAAATCGTTAATTTCTGCCAGCATGCCGGTTGCCATTTTGTTGTAATGAAACCTATTATGTCTATTTAATAAATTTATTTTAATGTTGTATATATTGAGCGAGCACCGAGCTAACTGTGGGTTAGACCATAGTCGCGCGACGGAACGCCCGGCAGGACAATACGGACATATACATTTTTTACAGGATAGCGTAATCACAATTTATCACAACTGCCTGTCTGCGACATAAAACGCATAATTTTGTCTCTTCTAACGCCCGACGGACAATTCACAGTGCAGAAGACTACAATATTATTTGAATTTTAGAACTACACGAGTTTCTCTCTATTATTATTTCTTGTTTGTGGTGTTCTCGCCAATGACAACGCTTTTATTATTTTAGCTCAGCGTGTTCTCATGTAGGCCCTGAGCTTAGTAAGTGGGGTTCCTCTTTACATAAAATTATTTACTTCGTGAAAGAAATGCCGTGGAGATCGTAAACAAAAGTTGACATTCCCGAATTGTATTTTTGGTTATTTTTATCCCCGAGGGGAAAGGCAAAGGGATCTAGCCTATACAGCCATATCTTCTGTTTAGAACCATTTGAAAATCTTAATTCTATGTTCCAACTTCAGAAACTGTACTGAAAAATACTTGGGAAGGGTACGTCGACCCAATCAACCTAGTTTAAATGCCACTCTTAAAACGACAGTGATTTTTACAAGGTTTCCTTGATAAACTTATTCACGTCTACCAAAAAGTGCATAAACGTATTATATTTGAGTTTTTTCATTACTGTATAATTTCACTAGCACTTGTGTCACTAAATTCTATCGAAATTATACATAAAACTAATTTTATACTGAACTGTAAAAATTTCAAGTATAACAACGTTGTCACTCGTCAAAAGCGCGGGAAGAAATCCAGTGTCGAGTTGGGCTTAACTCGAATCAACTCGAGTTGAATGTTCTCCGACTGGAGTTCGAAAACCGAATAAAACCGACATGCAGCGAAGTTTGCCGATCATTTGAGACTATATTTATAATTTCATAATTCAAAATTCATAACAAACAAGGTTCACATTTATGTAGATTTGAGGTTAACTTTAAAGTGCCGGTTATTGTCTTCTTTGGAAATCTTTAGTTTGGGATGTATCTGAATCGCCAGTGAGAGGACGTGATATGTGTAAACAGTGTTCAGATTTATTCAAATATAATGGAAATATACCACCACCACATTATTAAACCACATTAAAAATAAGCATCCAAGTGTTGCCGTCGAAGAAAGAAACATAAATCCGACTTCATCGTCAACAAATGAAAATAATACGAGTATTTCGGTCGATTCGTTGCAGTCACTGGTATCCACATTGAATGTAGATCCTCCTCAAAAAAGGTTATTAAGGCACACTCAAATCCATATTACTGTGCCGAAAAAAATAACGCAAAATGCTGGTGATAACGCTTCAATTAATTTGATAGTGAAAGATTTGCGGCTATTCCAGATAGTGAAAAGTTCAGGTTTCCTAGAATACTCGAAAGCATTAAATGCTGAATATCAACTACCGAACAGAAAACAATTAGTTTTGATGGTAGATGAAAAATAAAAATTGGGTGTCCGAATCTTTAAGGAAGGAGTTAGAAGATACATCTTATTTCGCTCTGCTGTTGAAGAGTTCATTGCTGAAATGAATCTTCTTATTTACAATACCTCAGAAGCACCACCTACTCGTACATTTAGCAGCCCAATGGGAGTCTTCTATTGTCGTCACACTTTCTACTGTAGACGTCCGAATATAAAACTGGCGCGTTTTACCTGAGGCTTCTTGCAGTGATCACCGTCTGATCGTTTGTAACTTCTCCCCGGTTGTTGACAACTTACACCCGCAACAATATACTGGCTTTTAATATAAAACTAAATATGTCGATTGGGCAGGATTTGCTTCCCTTTTCGCTTCTCGCGCCGGGGATTTCACTCGTGCTGAACTTACAGTCACAGAAAGTGTTCAAATTATGTCTGATACATTCACATATTGTGCTGACGTCATATTGCGCCGAAAAGCTATAGTTAATAAGAGACGCTGTGACTGGTGGAATGATACGCTTGTTAGGATGCGTAGGAGTCTCTGCTGTGCCCTGTGCCCGACGTAAGGTTTCTAAATTAAAAAAAAAACGGAACATCGAAGGAGAACCATATCAAACAGCTCTGAATAACTTGCGTATTGCTAGATCTCATTATCGCGCTGCAGTCGAAAAATCTAAAGACAATTTGCTAAAACCAATAGTAGAAAGATTAAATTGTGAGGTGACCGTGGTATCCCCTGTATCACGAATTTAAGTCAAATAGGCGCATTGATTAGGCCTTTGTTTCTAATATCACACTTGATAAGACCCTCGGTGTAGAGGAGACTACCGATGCACACACTTTGCTTCCAGATGACTGTCCTTATAACGACAGTGACTACCATCTCGAGTTGAGGGCTGCGGTAGATCTGTGCATTATTGAACAATGGGACGCATTAAAATTATATTTTCATGATCAATATTTATTAGATCGTAACCTAAATGCCGAATTCTTGCAAACAAATTTTGGTGATAATGTAACTAAATTATATTTTTTGTTTCTGGATTATGTGTTACCTACCAATAATAAATAAATTTAATATGATTTTCCAATCAGCATATAGCGCCGTTCATCGGTTGTATAGGGATATGGTCGACATGTACAAGTCTTTACTTAGCTGTTATATGAAAGCTGGTTATATTACCTCAACAACAGTAGAAACCATTGATCCTAGTAGTGAGATAAATTTTGTTGAGCTTAATCAAATATATCTAGGAGTCAAGGTGGCAAAATTAATTTCACACATGGGCAGGGATCTCGCTCATAAAATTCAAGACTTTATAAAAAGGTGTAGATCATTTTTAGTTGAATTATGCCTGCAGCTTAAAAAAGATTACCTTTGAAACAGCCAATGTTTCAACATTTAAAGTTTTTGGACCCTCAAATTGCCACATATGAACAATTTACAAGTTTAGTTATTTTGACAAAACGTTTTCCTAATTTGATTACTAATAATAATGATCAACAAA
Organism: Pyralis farinalis; assembly: GCA_947507595.1. NCBI lineage: Eukaryota > Metazoa > Arthropoda > Insecta > Lepidoptera > Pyralidae > Pyralis > Pyralis farinalis. The sequence continues at coordinate 17,085,730 of OX382281.1, read as the reverse complement.
TAATTGACGAGGAGTATCGTCAATTAAAATTTGATTGTAGCGTTCAAAAATTAGCGTCATCCAGTCAATCAACTGTTTCGGTTGACACTGACAAAATTTGGTCAAATGTAAATAAATTGACAGACATTAACAATACATTGAAATATGATAATCTTTCTAAATTTGCAAAAGCGATGATGTGTTTGCCGGTATCAAACGCCTCTTGTGAGCGTATATTTTCATAAGTAAATTTGTTGAAAACAGAGCAGCTTAATGGATTTTTAAACACTCACATATCATCGCTTTTATATGTAAAACAAGGTTTAACTGATAACGGCGGTAATTGCACGAATTTCCAACCAGACCATAATATGGTCAAAAATCAAAATATGACAATGATGAATCTAATTAAGTACCTAGTAATATAAATAAAACCTAATAATATTAAACTTGTGTTTGATTTCTTACCAAAAATGATCTATTTAGGCCACAAACTACTTCAGTTGAATTTCAGTAGGTTTTTCCAATACGTTAGTAGATTTCAGTAGAAAAATAAGTTCCGACTAGTAGTTTAAAGGTTTTTGAAAACGGTCACACTGAAAAAAAAAAGCAAGTACACTTTTTCGCACCTGCGCTCTTTTCATTTCTTTCGTTTCGTTTTAGTAGATTTATTGTCGTTTTAGGTCCCCATACTATTATTATACGGCGGACATTTTATTCTTTACGAACTTATTCCCCAATGTAATACAATTTTATAATGATGTTAGTAACTGGTGTCCAATTTGTGCCTATTACAGTGCATATGATCACTATTTGGAGGAGTGCCCAATATGCTTTTAAAGGTAGGTAACTATCAATTTATATTGTTCAGTTGGTTTACATTAAAAAACGATAGTATTGTAATTGCTTTTGAAAATGTTTATATTTTATAATAGACGATCATGTATTAGTCACCATCAGTTTCACATATTAATAATTCTAGGTAATAAAATAAGAGATATTTTAAATGAGTATGTATTTCTCACTTATTTAGAAACATTGCTTATAATTACAAATTTCAAAATTCACAAATATCTTAAATTTCCATATGTTATTAAATATTCATATGCAACCTTTATTTCCAAACTAAAATAGAAAAAATATAACATAGCTCACACGTTGCCACCTGTGCTGCAATCACATGTAACTTAAAATGTCTATATTTCATTAAATTTTTAAACACAGCATTTATTTATGAACTAAAATTAACAAAATAATGCCATGTGTTTATTTAACAAATATCTTAATCATTAAATTTTTCATACAGACATTTATTTACAAAATAATATAGAAATACTATAATGTGTATACGTCCCACCTAAAGTGAACTGGTTTCTGTAGCCCACGAACGCTTGCAATGCAAGAAGTATTGCTCTCACGTTGCCACCCCTGCACCTATAACATAAAACAGTAGCCAATGACTACTTGCAATGCGAGAATTATCACAAACCCGTTGCCCAATTCTTAATTACATAAAAAATATTTATGTGGTCTGCTTTGCAGATCTGCAATCCGGGCTGCTCCACGCATCTGATGGTGGAGCTGCGGGTGGAACCGTTATACGGTCTCCAGATGAAGAACCCGATGAACTGGGTCGGCTGAAATGACAACTACGATGTCTTCGTGTCCTCCACAACAACGAGGTGGAAGGATAGACTGTACCGCCTCAGGCTCATCACGGCCAACAGGACTTGAAGCTGCAAGAATAAATTAATACTACGTGGCAGTAAGGTGATAAACAACGGCCTGCCTGCAAGTAAGCAGTCATCGTAGTTGGCGACTCCGTAAATTAAGGTTTTTTTATTGTCCATGTGTCTGTAGACTACTGCAACTGTATTGCTTTGAAAAAAAATACACTGTAATTGTAAAATGTTATTGTAAAATATTATACTTTTATCCCCTTCGCTGTGGAGGTTGGCGGAGCTTGGTGTGCGGAAGCCAAGTTATTTGTGCGGCAGCTCGGAAGGCGCTTAAAGAATAGTGGTGCTGACCTTCGCGCCAAGTCTTACTTGACGCAACGCATATCCCTCGCGATACAGCGGGGGAATGCTGCAAGTGTTATGGGCACTTTTGCATCAGGTACGATTGGGGGCAGACTTTTTGACTAGAATAAATAAATAAATTAACATGTAAAAAAAAAATAAAAAATGAAGTAATGTAAAAGTAATGTGTAGAAGTGTTTAACAAAATTGTAAAATTGTATTTCAATAAAAATATTCTTTTGTTGGGCAAAGAAAAAGGTTTACTGCATTTGTCTCACTGCCTATTTTGGAGCCTTAGGAAGTATTCAAAGGTTAACTAATCTTTATCAAGTATGTTAGTTTGTCCACTGGGTTGTATACAAACATGTGTTGACACTAAATTGTTTTAGTGCTGGTTCCTATTTGATTAAAGTTTAGTACAACAAATGCCACGATCTTAGCAAGTACTTGTAGCTGTGAGCAATTAATCTTTCAGAGTTGTTTCCTGTCACTATTGCGAATAACCTTTTAGGAACCGTATGTTTACGTTTGAGTGAAATGTGATATAATGGCCTATGCTCAAGTGTTGTGGTATGAAAGATCCAAACAGCGACGCCGTTAGAAGGCCCACAGCAGACATGCTACTATTAGTATCGGCGATAAGCAATCACAAATGCGATTGCATTGATATTGCGTCTTGTTTTAGCGACTCTATAAATTTGATTGCAGCATCTGAATTTACAGCTGTGGCGATATTGCACCACTATTTGTAGTCTCTTCGTTTGATGTGGTATCATAGTTCCGCGTGTAAGTGACCACGCTGCATTGTGATGATTCTTTTTATTTGGACGCGGTATAGAATGCAGCGTTCAAGATCCTTCAAGAACCTGTGCCACTCCGAAACGCTGCTTCTTAGTAAATTAAACAAAAGTCAATTGTTTAAGTAACAAGAGATGTGTTCATGTGTAAATTTGCTTCCTTATGCTCTTAGCAAAAGTAACAATGGTGACATTGTATGAGAATCAAATCCCCGGCCCCCTGCTTGTAAATAAACGGCAATGATAAAACTATAGAGAGGGAAATGTACTTTAAGTGGTCAGTCCCTGGAGTTTTCACTAACATCACTTCTTTTAATTGCTTCAAGAAACAGCATTTTTCTAATGATTTCACATTTTTCCGGTACAAAAAATCGTAGCCTGATTGTGGGATCCAATTATGTAGATAAGCAATAGTATTTGTCTTCTTCAAGTCGATGAAAACAGTTTTGTACTTCTTGTTGTAATGTTTGTGTCATATCTGATATGTTTGAACAATAAGTGTTTCATCAAATATAAGTGTCTACAGGTTTATTCAAATATTTTATTAAAGTGTTACTATGGGGAATTACTTCAGAGATCGATGAAAAGGTACTAGTTATTTTTGTTATTTCTTCAAAAGGTTTAAGTAAAATCAAGCGCAAGAATTTGCCACTGGCGTTTGGTTATATTTTGCATGTTTATTGTATCAGAGTTGTCCAAACTGTACAGGAAAATGGCTCGCTTCTGTTCAATTAGTCTCTCAATCATATAATACGTGCTATTCTACCTGGTGGAAATGTCTTAGACAAGATTATGCTCAGATAAATTTATCTCATTCTGAATAGGCTTCAACTTAGCCTGCGCAGAAGCTGAATGGTTGAAATGTGTAACTAATGTAATAATAATTATAAAGTTTAAAGGGGTAGGGGTCCTGAATTGACCCCCAAGGTGGTTAAGAACTGCCAAAAAGTTAAAATTTAAAGAAAGAATGCTGTTTACCACGGGCGCCAGGCAGTTTCAACCAATAAATGCCTCGAATATACTCACTGTAGATCTGGGACATCTAATCTTCAGGGAGGTGAATCAAATTCTTGGATTCCAGACCAACATTTATAAAAAAATTACTAAGATAGTTTACAGGGAGAGGTGATATCGCTCCGGCTTACACGTACGGCGGTGTGAGATCCACAAAAATTGTTCATTTGGAGAACTCTATGCTGCAAAACAAAATTTTTGTCGAGCCAGTGCGCAGTAAAACTTAAAAAGCTGATCATATTATTTAGATAGGTGCACATATCCGATGTAATCGATAATGCTTTAGAGATTTTTTGTCTTATTGCATTTTTTACCTTCTCATAAATGTCTGGTATAATGATTTTACTCATGTACTTTCTACCGTTCGGTTTATAGGGTCATTTCGCCTGTTCGCATCCTCTTAGTGCAGTTGGCAAGTTTGAAAGAGAAAATAAAAATGTCCCAGCACTAATTTAAATGAAAAGTTTATGAAATGTATTCATTATAATAGTGTCTTTTAAGGTAACTTTTAGTTTTGTTCGAAACATCTTGTGGTTTTTTTAAAAAAAGACCCAACTTCAGAATTAGCTGATGTACCCACTTTGCGTCCATAAAATCCAATTTGCGTCCACCCACTGGACCACTTGGCGTCCACCATGTTACAAAAGGAATTAAGGGGTGATATATTTCTGATAATGTAAAGGGAGATTGGATTTTAATAATTTATTTATTAAAGAATTATAGTTATTTAAAAATCAACATTTTAAATATTGATAGAACTTGTATGTATGTATGTATGTATATCTTCACGCCAAGTCCCTTGCGGGGTAGGCAGAGAATGATAGAATGATAGAACTTAAAATTTAAAAACAAATTAGGAACGTTTGTAGTAATTAAATAATAATTCCACCTTTCAAATTCAACAATAATCTGTTCTGTTAATTTTACCCTAAAATCAGAATGAATATAAGTAACTTAAAGATCAGCCTTGATTAATAATAAGTTTTTGGCTATATTGTAGTAACAAAACAATACAATAATTTGGTCTAATCCTACTACTAAAAGAGATGTTAAATCTTAATAATTATGAGACAAGGTATGATTATTATAGCCCTAGAATTTTAATTAATGACACAAGTCACATTTAAAAGACTTATCTTTGGACTCTAAATAACTTAATCCTACTAATCGCGTGCATTTTAGATGATACCATCTAATACACTTGTCACAGCCAATGTTTTTCTCATCGTCTAAATCTAAATCTGAAATTAGTATATCGTCACATTCAAGACATTTCACTTGTTCCACGGCTGGTAAATTTTCTTTCTCAATTTCCACATCAACCGTTTTCTTTGTGACTTCTTGAAGAGGATGTTGTTCCTTTTTTCGTTTCGGAGCTGTTTTACGAACCGTTTGAGAGTGTTTTAAAGTTTTGTTTATCTATTCGTTCTAACTTTCTTTTTCGTATTGCTTCCTGCTTTTCGTTCTTGATCTGCTCTTTATCTTCATAATACTTTCTCCATGCAGCAGAAGATATGGCTGCTGGAGTTCTTTTATTATCTTTTCTTGCTTTGTTAGAGATTTCAGGCAGCATCAGGTGGTTTCTAAATAGATCAGAGGCTTTCTTTTTCGTTAATTCTCCAACAACTGCTGAAGCTGGTGATACTCGAGGAGGTAGCCATACGACTGATGCTGTATGAATCGAAGAAGTCAAAGGTGGTTCTGGCGTTTGTTCCTTAGTAAGAATTTTTTCAACAATAGACATAGTGGGCGATGATGCAATATCTTCAAATCGTAGAATTAGAACGTCGTTTAAGGACAAGACAGAGCCGACGTCGAGGTAACTGCCAGAAAGATGTAACGTCGAAAGGGACAAGTCAGGGAACGAATCGTTTTAGTTGGTATCGAGAGTTGAATTATCTGGATATATCACGTCAAGTTGAGCAAATGCTAGATTTCTATTGCTGGTGGTTATTTTTGATGTGCAAGTCTTGGCTAATAGTTTTGGTGGTAAATGTATTAGAACTGATACTGTTTGAACCTGTACAGTAGGATCTGAGTTAGCTTGATCATTTTCGTTTCCGGTTTCTACGTGTAATGAAGAGATGGAGATTTCTTTAGTTCACAATCAATAGGACTAAAAATAGTACTTATTTTTCTATTGAAAGTTCCATATGTGACTTCTCAGATTCAGTTTCGATAGAAATCTCGGCAAATCCTACTTCTGCAGGGAGAGAGACTTTCAAACTATTGACTGCTTTCGTAATAGTTCAAATGTCAATATTTTTTTCTTTTAGTGTCGGCTGGTGACGTTGCGTCGCGCCACCAGAGTAGTGGACCGTATGGTATGGGGGTGTTCTTCAGTATTCCAAATAACTACGGCAAGGTTTCTTTTCTGAGATCGTACTGGCTGAGGTTAGGAGAGAGGTATTTCTTGTTCTTCTGAGACGTCCGCTTGTGTTGCTCTCGATCGGTAGAATGACGGATCCGAGGCGGGGCGCCGGTATTTCTATGCGCGCGTCGGCGCGCCCCAGGTAGTCGGCTCGCTATACAACGCGCGTATAGTTTCACGGTGTTATTCTCCCCCGCCTCGTCCCCTCTCCATACCTCACCCCTCCGATATCTCGTTTATTTATACTATTTATTTACAAGTTTTCTTAATCCTAGTGACTTAATTTTACATTCGTATTCTACTTATTCTATACATTTAATTCAATACCATAACTATACGTTTATTTTCCTTATGCTAGATACTACAATTTTACGCACTCAATTTACTTTATTTATTTATTTTCCTTTATTTACATGCATTGCTATAGTCTACAAATGTCTTTCGTTGTGGACAAGTACATATTTATATTCATTTCACATTTCATATTCACTCATGTCAAACATTGGTTTGAGACGGTGGTTATACGTTGCGTATACACGTGGTGTATTTGTTCTCACTGTTTTCGTCGTGAACAAAAACTTTTTTAAAGCTTTTAATGTCCGAGCGGGTAACATCTTGTGACTGTTGACCAGCGCACAGAGGAGTATTTACATAAAAAAACCGGTCAAAATTATATGAGGCTTCTAATGAAATAAAAACTACGTTTTATTAGTAATCATGCATATTCGTTTAATGAAAACATATTTCCACTATTTTACAGACGTACTCAATTAGTCACTTTCACAATCAGTTTCATTATCATCACTTGAATCTTCTTCTCCATCATTGGCGCTACTATGTGCATCTGAAGACTTGGTAGGTTCGTTTGAAATTAGCAAATCCAGTGCTTCTTTCGAAAAACAACTAGTTTTCTTTCATGGCCTACGTCTGCTACTGCTCAGGAATGGATCCGAAGACAATAACAGTCTGTGCAAGACATCTCTGTTACACACCACCCGTGAAAATTTCCCGGCAAAATTGAGCCTATATTCCCGGAAATGTTTGTTTCTGGCCTCTGCGGCTTCTTCCGATAACTGGCCGATTGGCAGTATAGCATGTCTAATAACGGCTCCTCCATGAATTAGTGTCTTGTGGATGGTTGGTGGCATTGGATGCCAACCATATAAATGAACATACATTTCAGCCGTGGCCCTCGCATACGTCTCGTTCTTTTCAATATTTATATCAAATTTGCTCGAGATGACTTCTAGTATAATTTTGAATCTTTTTATAAGGTCTAAATTCAATCCCGTGATTCGGGAGGCGATTTCAGGGTCGGAAAAAATTCTCCTCGAAGTGTTTCCATCGTTGGTGTTTCCAAAGCCTGCCTTTGGAACATCAACTAAAATTCCCATTTGCTCTTTAAAGTCTTTTTGGATACGTTCTTTTGTTTCTTTAATTATTACTTTTTCTTCGCCACTCCTCGCTTGCCATTTCTTCAGTGGTAATTTATAAGCGATATGTAATAAAGATTCTAAAAATCTAATTCTATCGTGCAGGACTGAAAGTCCGAATTTTAAGGCTTCCGCATTGACTTGAGGAGGGTCCTGTAATTTATTGAAGTCCTTGGATGTAAGGCCACAAATGTAACACCTCATTGTAGATAATGTGTTAGTAACCGCGTTACATACTTTTCCATCAACCATAGTAGGTACCAATACGTGGCTTAGTAACCGCGTTACATACTTTTCCATCAACCATAGTAGGTACCAATACGTGGCTTATCTTCCATATGCCATTAGAAGTAGATACTTCTGTATTTCGAAAACTTTTGCCTGGTCTTCTATATATTCTATTTCTTCCTTGATTATGTCTTTGTTTTCCTGTACAAATCGAATTCGTATCGGTCGACAAAACCTGAACGATGACGGTACAGGATTCTGCCATATTATTCTTTTTTCCTTGCCAGCAATTAGCCTAACAGGAACCAGTGAGCTTTGAAAAATGTTCGCATCACTATCAGTCGTGTTCTCAAATTTCTGCTTAAACTGAAATTGTTGCGAACCATCACAACCCCATTTGATAATTAACTGCATATTTTGTTTTTCTTCTTCTGTGCATATATTTATCACTTCATCAGCATATTTGCAAATGCGAGAAACTGTGTGGTCGACTAAAGCTTGTAATTGAACTTCTGAACAGGTTTCGGTGATTCTTATAGTTTCATCAGGAGGATAACATACTTTTTTTGCTTCTTTTATTCTCGAGTAACATGGATAAATATTTTTGTTAGCTTCTTGTATCACTCTCCATTGCTTCTTTGTGAAATTGCCTTCGACAAAAATAGCTAATGCTTCTTCTGGAGTATGCTTTTTCACATAGTTCAGTCTTTTTTTAGCAGATGTGATCGTTTTTCGATATTTTGTAGCTCGCGTAGGTGTACTCGTTACCTGCTCTCGTAAATCTTTTGTTTAGCGCCGCTTGCTGCGATCACTTAATTGTTCAAATACTTTCACTGGTCTTCCGACTTTTTGAATATTCCAAAAAGGTAATGATATAGACCCAGCTAGCCACTTTTCATTATATTTTATAAAACGGTTTTTGTGTGTCTGGCAGCGGACCATTTCGTTTTGAAATCACTCCGGAAGTATCTTAAAGCACGAGTTAAAGTAGTTTGTTCATCTTTTGGACATTTAAGAATTTCCAGAAGCTTCCTTTCCAATAATCCCAACTTATCGTCAACTTTTGTTTCATGAAATTGTTGCATTATATCAAATAATGCTCTTCTGGTAAATTTCTTTACCTTCCCTAAAGAAAAAAAAATACAAATACGTTATTATATTAACATGGAAAAAATATTCATTAAGCACCTTTGGCAATTTGAGTGCATATAAAACGTATTAGGGTAAAAATGGTGAACAACTCTCAGTGATATATGATAGCTAGAAGTCTATACTTATTATATTTACAAAAATAAAAGCCCGACAAAGCGTGACACTGTGTGATTATTTTATTAGAAAAAAATAATCACACTTTTTCCTTGTGTGTAAAACAGTTCAAGACCTTGGCAATTCAAAGTGAAAGTGACAGAATATTATTTTGAAATATAGAACATACCTTCGTCTTCCATAATTAAAACAATTACTTAGCAGGTCACTAGAAATATGACACGATTCACCATAGAATGCAAAACAAATATTAGAGCGCCGAGAACAAAGACATGTAATTCGTACAATGACTGTATTCCGACTGACCGTGTGAGAGAGAGGGGCGCGATGCGTATTGTTTGTGTCGGCTACGTGACTCACTAGCTAATAGAGTTTATAAAAACAATGGTTTGTAGATGCTAGGTAGCAGTTTATGAAATCTACTTTTGACCGGTTTTTTAATGTAAATACTCCTCTGTGCCGCGGCCTGTACATTCTCCAAAGCATTTCTTACACATTTAGTGTAATCTGGACTATTTGCATCGAATGGGTAATGACCACATCGCTTAACACGTTAAACGCCAAAGGAAATTTTGGTTATTTTGGATCGAGCCGCGTCGATCACCGTTGACCGGCACTAACACTATCTGAGTAGGCCATAGGGGTTACCGGTGGCCGCGGTGTAGGTTCATGTTTAAACGGATTTTTTGAACTAACAGTCAATAGTGCAAGGCGATAATAAGAAGTGTACGGCGTGACCTCGGGGAATAGATTGCGTACTTTAGTTTTCATATACACTTGTCAGCAGACGAGGGTTAGACAATTTAAAAAAAAAAGGCATTCAAATAAGAATGGTTATTGTTATAAAAACAATGTATTTTCGTTAGTAAATATTAAAAGTATGGGTTATTCTTTTATCTAGGAAAGTAATACATATTATGAATAATACGTACCTGAAATAAAACTTACGAAGAAAACAACACTTCAAAAGTCGAAACTACTCGTAAAAATTATTCTTTTAAGATTGTTCACAAGTATAAATGGTTACTAATTGTTATATTAACACGAAATACAAATTATTTATGGTAAATTTTAATTACTACTCGTATTTAAGTTCGAGTGTTAATTGTTTTTTAAACTATAATAGATTCTAAAATAAATTATTTTATTGCATTGTCACTTGTCACAATGTTACATACTTAATGCTTATAGCTTATAGTCTACTGAGAATTAATCAACGAATGTGTGAACTACATTAAAACACGAAAGACATAAAAAAGGTTTTTCTACACAGTCCTCGCAATAAGTGTTTACTTTTTAGTCTTATTTTTCGCTAATAATCAGTAAGCAGCAGCATTATCTCGACAACACTGAGCACACATGCGTCTGCTTGTCCTCGCTGGACCTGGTTTTTTGGCCAATTTATGTGCTACTCGTCTAGCTCTCGAATAGGGCATGCAATTATCCGCTCGATTTTAGTATCTAGATATTTTGGATACTTCCTAAACACTATCCGAATAAATCCGGATAATATGGATAATTTGAATAGTCCTATCAAAAAGAAAATAAAACTAATATAAGTATATAAAATCATCATTTTTATTACTTTAGAAATTAAATAATAATACTTATGTATCGAACAAATCTTAAAACAAAAGAACTGTTCAACGTTAAATTTAATGCAATCCAATCAACATTTACGATTAGAACCATATCCACCTAACACTAGATGGCGTTAGTAGTACCATTAATATTGATCAGTCATATTTACAAGTTAATGCTGTTGCCCGCTAGATGGCGCTATTATGATAACATTCATTTCCTAAATCGCGCTATAACATTTGTAATGTAAATAATGACCCCCCCGGGTCGACATCAAGCACGGTATCTACCTCACCTTGCGAATAGCTGAGTGCACATCTACTTGGGCCTTAGTATTAGCGAGCTAGGTACTAGGTAGCAAATTGTGTACGCCTACGCGGACCTTTTTGCCACTAGTTAACTGCTGTACTCTGTACTACTGTAGTCGTAATAGTAAAAACACCGTTACTACTACCAACTTGTGTTTGGCTCACCCCACCACTACAGTCTTAATCAGTGAGATCTTAGGAATAATTTTTTTTTCATAAACAATCATGAAATGGGCATACATAACGTAACATAACATTGAATAAACCCTTTTCTTTTAAGAAAAATATAAACCATGAGAGTAATGAAAAAAAAACAAGTTTTTAGAATAAGCAGTCAGAAAACAGCTTCATTAATGTACCTATGTATATACCTAAATAATTCTTAAATGAAAGTCAAAACAATAAAATTAAACTGTTACTTTTTCATTCTTTGGTATTGAGATCTAAGGAACCTCAGGCAATCTAATGTGGAGTCGTTTAGAGACGTCCTCAGCTTATTATATAAGTAACCAGTAGAGGAAAAAACTCTTTCAGCTTCGACGCTGGTTGGAGGAATTGTCATAAGAAAGTCATATACTTGAGTAAGATGAATGTTCCGTGGCCCGCCTCTATCAAAAAGTGCCATTTGTACTCGACAAAGAGTTTCTAAATCTTCATTGTCAGCTGGTATTGTAGTCTTAGTAGAGGTCGATGGTGTGTTTGACAGGGTCCTTTAGATCTCTGCTTATTTGTTCTGCAAAAGTTAACGACGTATGAGGGCTATGTCATCATCATCGTTTTCATCAATCGTGGCCGTGGGCTCTGGGCAAAAGTACTTATTGGTTATGTTTAAGATGAATCTAGTAATGGTGTCATTTGATGGATTTTTAAATAAACTGCATGAATTTTCTGCGTAGAAAACTAAGGGGTTATGTAAATACTTTAGGGTGCCAACAATCTTGGGTTGACGGCGTTGAAGAATTCTTATTTTTAAAGCCTCTGTTAACTGACGGCTTATTCTACTGTCTCTTTCAATGAGTTTTGAAATCATAAATTTCAGTGCAGCCTCTGCCGTTAGCAAATTAGCATCCTCTCTGTAGATTGCCTCCACTGTTGCTTTAATAACATTTAAAGAACTGGATAGATCATTTATATAATTTATATTATGTTTCTATTTCCATGGCAGTAAACGTAGTCTCATTTTTCAAGTCTATTAAGGCTTTCATTATTCCGTCTTTTAACTGCAAAAATCTTGTGATCATGTTCGCGGGGCTACTCCAGCGAGTTTTACAATCCAAAATGAATTGCAAGTTTTTATCATCATTGCCTAAGGTGTTTAAATAATCTGTTCTACACACATCAAAAGTGTCTAGGGATCAACATATATTTTTGCAATAACTTTTCTCCTGATTGATATTAATTAAAATTTTCTTTAAGGATTCATCAAATAAAGTGTTTTCGTTTGTCTACAGTAACGATAAACCAAGTCACCTTTGCATTAATAAAGAAATTTGCCATTTTCATAATAAAGGGATTTTTGACATTTGAACCACTAACATTAAAGTTCGAAAAAAAGACTGAAATAACAGTTTTCTTTAAAATTTTATTGGGTAACTTAAACAATTAATAACCCGTGTTTCTACCGCGAACACTAACAACACAAGAACATCGGTTTGGCATACTCAAAATGAGTTCATCCAAATCACGCTGTGGAATGGCCGCCCATGTTCGTTGCAACAACAAAAAAAGGTCTTCTTGCGACTGGATACCCTCCATATTCGGCAGAGCTCTTCTCTGTAGCATATCCCATGCATGTTCAATCGGGTTCAAGTCTGGCGACTGAGCAGGCCAGGGCATGACATTGATGTTAGCTGCGGCGAGAGTCTGTCTTACAACTCTTGCGGTGTGCGGTCGTGCATTATCATGCATTAACTGAAATAAGGGACCGATTTGCACTTGTAGAGGAACGATGACGTCTGATACAATTGTCTCAGCATAAATTTGAGCGTTGAGGTTGCCTCTGATCCAAATCAACTCAGTTCTTCCGCCGATCCAAATACCCGCCCATACCATGATGGTTCCACCACTATAAAGATGGACTTCCTGGCAGGATTTTAATCGCTGTTGGCATCCAGGGGTTCTCCAGTGTCGTATACGTCTTGTATCCGGTCTCATACCAAAACGAGACTCATCAGAAAAGCACACGAAACGCCATTGTTCTTCTGCCCAATTTCTGTGTTCAAGAGCCCATTGATATCGAATCCTACGATTGTGCATTGCTATAGGTGGTACCCTTAGCGGTCTTCGGGAATGAAGGTTCACTTCATGCAAGCGGTTTCTGACTGTTTGGTCGCTAATTAAGTTCCCTGAAGAGTGATGAAGCGTCACGGCTAACATCATGGCGGTTATTGTTGGAGCTCTTCGAGTTGTGATTTGAATGTATCGGTCTTGTCTCCGTGTCCATGCATGGGATATGCTACAGAGAAGAGCTTTGCCGAATATGGAGGGTATCCAGTCGCAAGAAGACCTTTTTTTGTTGTTGCAACGAACATGGGCGGCCATTCCACAGCGTGATTTGGATGAACTCATTTTGAGTATGCCAAACCGATGTTCTTGTGTTGTTAGTGTTCGCGGTAGAAACACGGATTATTAATTGTTTAAGTTACCCAATAAAATTTTAAAGAAAACTGTTATTTCAGTCTTTTTTTCGAACTTTAATGTTAGTGGTTCAAATGTCAAAAATCCCTTTATTATGAAAATGGCAAATTTCTTTATTAATGCAAAGGTGACTTGGTTTATCGTTACTGTAGACAAACGAAAACACTTTATTTGATGAATCCTTAAAGAAAATTTTAATTAATATCAATCAGGAGAAAAGTTATTGCAAAAATATATGTTGATCCCTAGACACTTTTGATGTGTGTAGTTGGCGATTTTTTGAAATATTTGACAATTTGTCTGACTTTATAGATTAAGTCCTTGTAAACAATTAAAGATACATTTACAGCATTTTCTGTAAGCACAGCAAACCCATCTCCGTCGTTTTCATTTTCAATTTCCGAGTCGTCACTATCGTCGTGGTCCCCAGTCTCTGAATAAGTGCCTGATGCAGACGGGCCTATATCACCGCTATCTTTTTTGTACAGAACGTCCAACACTGCACATTGTATGCCATGCGCTAGACACAGTTGATTCTGAGCGGATGCTCTTTGGCCTAATGCTCGCATAACACTCACACCATCGGTAACGATACACGCGATGTTTGATGTTTTTTTAGAAATAACGTATGCTTATTACCTTCCGATGGCACAACCAGAGCTCTTTTACTTTCGTATTTCACTGAAATATCGGTTTTGCACAATTTACATTCAGCGGTGAAATCATCTCGTTTCTTAAGCCAAGTACTGAACAATATGTCGTTCAACCAGTTTTCATCAAAGCTTGTATGATATTTGAGTTTTCTCTTTTTCGGCGGTGTCTGCTGCGTTGAAGCTTCCGAATCCGACATTATGCTTTATTTAAACAAGAACAACAATACTCGCATTCGATTTACACAATGTTTACAAACACAAAACGCATCCGGAATCCTGGACGTTAATGACGCAACTTAATTCGCGCGCTCGCTCGTTCACTCGGCCCGCGCCGGCCGCCGCCGCCGCCCCCGCCGCACGCACCGCACCTCCCCACAGCCCCATCGGCCGCCTGCGTCGCCCTCACGCGTGGCGGACTGAAGCGATCAAAATATCCGGGAGATTTTAAGTGCGTTCCTGGAGCCGGGAGATTTTAAAAACTTATTGCCTTTTTACGGGAGTTTCTATAGGGTTGGATTTTAACAGCGTCACTGAACTTTTGATATAATGCGTCAGCTCGTCTCCACTACGTCCCGGCTTCTTTCGACTTTTAAACGTTAATTCCTTATGTGCGCGCCAAAAATGTTGTGTGTCCACCTCAGGATCAGGAATACTATCAGCATCTGATTCTGAAGAAGCATTTGAAGTGTATTCTGCGGTAGCCCTACGCAAAATACTCATGGTAGTAGCACACACCTCTGCCTTTCGGAAATGTTAATTTTTGAACCTTGGGTCGAGCAACATTCTGACTGTATACGAATTTGGATAACCTTCCTGTTATTTTTTCGATGTGCTGTTTCCAATTTAGATTGGTATCGATTTCTAACCCCAGGAGAGTGCATGTTTTTAATGTTTTTATATATGTATTGTTATAGGTGGCTTTTATTTGTAATGTGGTGCTTACTGGTAAGGGTGGAATTGTATTATATTTGTTTTGTCTATGTTTAATTCCAAATTATGTTCTTGCAACCATGTTTCTACTATTTCGAGGCAGTTTTTTATTTGTTGAATTACTTCCTCATATTATTACTACTTGGTAGAACAATACTTATGTCATCGGCGTACAGAATGCTGTCTATATCAAGGTTTTTTGGCAGGTCATTTATATAAATTAGAAACAGTATGCAGCCTAAAACGCTACCTTGTGGTATTGAATTATTAGTTTGTAAAGTTCGAGAGCTATATCTAGTCAAAATGTTCTTGTTTATGTCGTAATATTCTAAGTTAACTAGCTGTTCACGGTTTTCTAGATAGCTTTCTGACCATTGGTACGCATTACCTCGAATTCCAATGCCATAGAGTTTTGTTAACAGTATACGATGATTTGCTCTATCATACGCTTTACTGAGGTCAAGCAACAATGATATTGCATACTTTTCATTATTGATGATATTAAGTATTTGATGTGTAAAATTATATAGAGCTGTTATAGTAGATTTCCTCTTCTGAAGCCATTTTGTCTATCATCAAAAATATGATATTTTTCACAAAAGGAATTGAGTTGCTTTGCCATTGCAGATTCAAAAATTTTTGAGAAAGTCGATAATAGTGCGGGTCGATAATTGGGCGGTATTCACTGGGCTCTCTAGCGTCCCTTTTTTTAGGCTTTGGTTTTACTATAGTTGTTTGTTTGTTTGTTTGTTTGTAATATCTTTATTGTACATAAAATAACAATGAAAAATATAAATTAAAATGCAACACATTAATAAATGTACAAAGGCGGACTTATTCCTATAAGGAATCTCTTCCAGTCAACCTTTGAGTGTCTAATTGGAATTTGGTAGGCGAGTGGCGCGGTAGTACAACATAAACGAAACAGATCATTATAATAATTAATAACAAATATAAAAGTAATAAATGTCAAAAAACAAAAATATATATATGTATATGAAATTGAAAGTAGCTAGACAAAATAGAACAGAATATGAATATACAACGTGTATCCGACGACGTGTAAAATAATTAACGTAGGTATTAAGTGAGGGGTGAACACCTCAAAAAAAATTAATTCCCATAATGTAAGTTATCATGCATGGTATTATCATGAAAATAATAGTTCCGTAAATGGACCCGCTGACATGGACATCGCGCCGTCGTAGCCTCATAGCACAGCGCGCACTACGAAAGTTACATAACGCCTGAGTTCATCCGGGCGGGCGATGCTACATTATTTCACAGATTAGATAATACGTAACTACGTAAGTACGTAAATTATGTGTCGTGTAAATTCAGAGATTCAGTTTTTCCTTCCTACTTTTTCCGGACTTAGGACCGGCAATGCAGCTAAAATTTAATTATTCTGAGTACAGTGGTAGGTACAGTGGGCCGCACATGACACTGTCTTCCACCACTGTATGCGCTTCTCTCTTAGTATGGAAGCCTCATACACAGCTGGGTCGGACCAAAGTCAACAATCTCTCTCTCTGTGTGTACAGCAAAATCATAAAAAAATGAATAGGTACCTAAGTAATTTTAGTGCCAC
Source organism: Pyralis farinalis (assembly GCA_947507595.1). Classification (NCBI taxonomy): domain Eukaryota; kingdom Metazoa; phylum Arthropoda; class Insecta; order Lepidoptera; family Pyralidae; genus Pyralis; species Pyralis farinalis. The sequence continues at coordinate 17,068,921 of OX382281.1, read as the reverse complement.
AAGTACTTTGGTGTAGTTAAAAAACTGAATCAACTTATTTACATTAATGATTGGGTAATAATTTACTTACGATAAACAAAAAAAAATCTTCATGTCACTCTTAACAGGTGCTCAAAGTGGCGTCCATTTTCCGCTAAACACAACGTTACGCGTCTTCGTAGATTATCTTGTAAGCGTAAAAGAATAAATTCATTGTTTTTCACTTCCTCGAAAGCACTTTCGATACGTCTACGAAGTTCATCACGGTCATTGACCTCACCGTCTCTGTCGGAATATACGCGCCGCTTAATGTCCCCCCACAAATAAAAATCACAGGGCGTTAAGTCAGGGGAGCGAGCTGCCCATGGCACTGGCCCACCACGTCCAATCCACCTACTGCCAAATCGCTCGTTAAGGTACTCCCTCACCTGCACTGCAAAGTGAGGTGGTGCACCGTCTTGTTGCCAGTACAGTCCCCGAAGTAAATTAATAGGGACATCTTCAAGCATTTCTTCGACTTCGTTACGAAGAATTTCTAGGTACGCTGCCCCCGTCAATCTTCCTTCAATAAAGTAGGGTCCAAGTAATCTGTGCCCGAGTATGCCTGCCCAAACATTCCATGAAAAACGATGTTGGAATGAATCCTTTTTTGTTTTTAGTGGATTTTCACCCCTAGTTGCCCACCAGTGCTCGTTGTGGATATTGTAAACACCCACTCGAGTGAACAAGGCCTCATCAGTCCATAGAATGTTCTCGTGGAGATGGGTTTGCAGCCACTCGCAAAATGTAACGCGAGCTTCATAGTCGGGTTGGAGTAAATCTTGTACATGTCGAAAATGATACGGGTGTTGGTTTTCCGCACGTAATAATCTCCATACCGTCATATGGCCCACGCCAAAACGCCGACCCGCTTCGCGTGTACTCGCGCGTGGTTCATTTTCGAAAAATTGAAGAATTTCTTCTTGTAATTCTACCGGTATTTCTTGCCCACCACCGTGTGCGTGAGCAGGCCTGGTGAACTGTCCATAGTCGCGAAGATTTTGAACCGTTCTTAATACGTGACGTAGGGAAGGCACGATTCGTGTAGGATACCGTTCTCTCCACAGGCGTAAGGTAAGACTTAAATTACCACCACTTTCCCCGTACAAAAGAACGACGTCACAGAGTTCAATGTTCGTAAGTTCACTAGCCATTGTCGCGCTCGCGTATTGCGTTGTTTCGCGTTCACAGCAATTACGTATGATCATGCGGTAGCGCAGTAACGAACTGGCCGGCGGTCGCGCGCTAACGAACTGGCCGGCTGCCGGCGCATGCGCGTCGGCACTGTTTGTCGGCGCGAGAGTAGCAAGACACAGGTATCTTTGATACGCCGCCGCCGTGCCGCCCGGGCCCCGCACCGACTGCACTACGTGTGCTGTCCTACGCGATTTTGGTGTTTGTGATGCAAGGAAAAATGTGGACATTTCGAGAAAAAAAAATATATTTGTTTTTTAATTGATTTCTGCTCAGAATCGCTTACTGAGTCATCTCCTTATTTTTTTTACACGTCATCCGATACACGCTGTATATGTAAAGAAGAAAGAAAAAAAAACGAAAGAATAAAAGAAAACGAAATTAACTAAGATAAAAATAAAATCAGTCTAAAGCACCATGATCATCGTGAGAGCCTTTCAGAGCCAGTTTAAACGATTCAATGGTGGGAGACAATTTAATGTGCAAAGAGAGTGAATTCCACAATTTTGCAGCATGAACCGAGAAAGATTTGGTGTATGTACTACTGGTGTGCATAGGAATATTCAGTAAAGGATATACTGAAGACCGCAGACGATTATCTATATCACGAAATTGAAACCTTTCACGTAAGTACTCAGGAGCAGATGGGTTAAATAGTACGTTGAAAAGAAGGGACAAAAGTGGTCATACTTCCGCAGACCAAATACGTACCTTACACAAAGATTCAAAAGTCTATCCAGTCTATCAAGCAACCCCTCTGCCGGATCCAGGTAGGCCACATCAGCATAATCTAACAGAGGAAGCAGGAGGGATTGTACTAGCATCGCCTTAGTGGAAATCGGAAGGAAATTTTGCAGACGTCTAAGAGAATGCACAGAGGCGAAAAGTTTACGACTGACTTCATTTACCTGAGGTATCCACGACAGAGTTTGATCCATGATAACACCCAAATTTGTTACGGTCGAAGAGATCGGTATAACAGTGCCGTCAAAAACTAAACTGGGAATCATCATGGAGTCCAATTTAAAAATGAAGTGGGAACTACCAATTATAATTGCTTGTGACTTTGTGCTGCATTAATTTTAATGCCAAAGCGTTGGGACCATTGAGAAATGGCAGCGAGATCAGAGTTGATGGTATTAATAGCTTGAGAAAAATTAGAAAGAGAGGCAGCCGTGTATATTTGAAGATCATCTGCATATAAATGAAAGGAAGAAGACAGTGGAAGAGTAATGCCATTAATAAACATAGCGAATAAAACTGGCGATAATATCCCTCCCTGGGGAACCCCGGCAGTCAAGTCACACCAATCAGACCGACAGTCGCCGAGTCTCACCAATTGACGTCGTCCTTTGAGATATGACTCAAACCAGGTAAGCAAGATGGGTGAAAGGTTGAAAGTTTTAATGACACCTAGCAATATATCATAATCAACAGAATTGAAAGCGCTAGTAAAATCCAGGAGTGAGAGAATAGTAAGTTTTTAGTAGATTTGGAAAAGTCGCGTCATAGAGTGATTGATTTATTAAATTTGTTAGTGGTACAGTCAATTCGTTTACACAAAATTTTACTGATTTTGGCGCGAGTTCGTCGAACCCACAGCTTATTTTGTTTTTTAAGCTTTTTATAATATTTTTTATTTCTGTTGGACTCACTGGGTTGAGGTACATTGTATCAAGATTAGGAGTTATTACAGGGCGACCTTTTGGCTCATCGTTATGTTTTTTGTTCGAGCCTATTGACACAAAATAGTCATTTAACGAATTGGCTACTGTGTTTGGGTCTTTATAGGTCTTGTTATTTATTACCAATTTTATGTTTTTTAAAGTCTTTTTTGTGTTTTTATTAGTTTTTTCTTTTATTATTTGCCACATGGATTTAGACATATTTTTAGAGTTTTTCATCATTTTTATATATTGATTTCGTTTTGAAATTAGCACAGATTTTTTTAATAATTTTTCATATTTTTTATAATGCTCATTTAGGATAGGATTATTTGTTTATGATACCAAGATTTTTAAGAGGCGTTTATTTTTGCATGAGATTTTTATACCTTTGGTCAGCCAGTTTCTATTTTTCGTCTTTATTGTGATTGTTTTCTCTGGTATGCATTCGTTTAATATTGTATATATTTTTTTATGAAAGGCGTCGTAATTTTGATTTATAGTATTTTCAGGTGATAATATGGTATCCCAGTCTAAAGTTTTCAATTTGTCTCGAAATGCTTTTAAGTTTTTTGTATTATAAATTCTTTTACACGTACGGTAAGCTCGGGTATTGTTCATTTTGAGTTGTTTCATAACTATTTGTATACCTTTATGGTCTGAAAGCCCAAACTCTTTGACGTCGATAGTTAAAATAGAGCTGTCGAAATTTGTAAAGATCACATCCAAGCAAGAGAAACTTTTGTCAGTGATTCTTGTAGGCTCATTAATATTTTGTTTGAAATTATAACTTTTGAATAAATTTAACATGGTTCTAGTTTGTTTTGTTTTGTTAAAAAAATTTATATTTAAATCACCTCCTAGTATAATATTTCTATTTGAATATTTGATTTTTATAGTGTTAAGGAGTCTTTCAAGTTGCTTATTGAAAATCTCTATTTCTCTACTATTATTTGGCCAATACAATACGATTAACATTACTTTTAAGTTAGGTATAAATATTGCACTTATTTCTATAATGTACTCTATTGACAATCCTGTTATATCCTTACATTCTACAAAGTCTATATCACTTTTCAATAATATACATGTTCCCCCACCTTCACGGGTTGTTCTACAGAATACGCTGGCGACATTATAGCCTTCAACGTGTAGTAATTCTAATTTCGATGCAGTAATCCATGTTTCTGTTAGGCAGAACACAGTCAGTGTACGTTCCTCCGCGAGAGCCTCAAGAAAGTGACTTTTCTGCTTTATGCTTCTTATGTTTTGGAATAAAATTGAGACGTTAATATCGACGAAAGGAATGATTCTTTACTCGTTGGATTTCTGGCGGGGATTGGAATGTAGTTTGGTTTATTTGGCTTGGTCTTATCGTATTTCTATTATTTGAGTACATTGTTTTATTTTTATATTGTAGACGTTTTTCTTTTCTTTCTTGTAGGCTGCTTTTATCTAAGTACTCCGATATCCATAAACCGGTTTTTATAAACATACCTTTACATGTAAGTAGGTATTTTGCCATTCTCTTGCTCAGTAGTTCTATTTTTATAGGTCTGCGGTAACCATTGTGTCCAATACGGTCTACTTCTTCGATATATCCTGTTATGTCTACTTGCGTGATGTCAAAAAAGACGTTCAGTACTCTGTCATGCAAAATATATTCAGTCTCCTTTTCGGATTCGTTTAGACCATATAGAACTATTATCTTACTGTTCTCTTTGGTATTTGTTAGTTCTGTGTGTTTTAATGATGTTTGCTTTATTTCAGTCACCACAGATGCAGATTCTGGCTGTGGTGTTATAACATCCGTTTTCGGTACTGGATTCTGAACTAGATTGCAGGCACGTTCTTCGTTTGTTGTATTTATTATTTTAATAGTTTTATTTAATTCTACACGTAATTTATTATTTTCCGTTTCGAGGTCGTTTATACGATTAGTGTTTTTTTCCACTGTATTACGCAATAATTTCAATTCTGATTCTAATGTTGTATATCTGTTATTTATGATGTTAATTCCCTCTAATACTGTTTTTATTGTTTCCGTAAGCTCCATTTTAAAACTTTCTTGTTTTTGGTTGTGAATGTATATTTCTTTTTTGACTTCACGTATCTCCGCTAGTATCATACCATCCTCTACATCACATACAGTATCTCCTTTGGGTGGTGAACTATCCAGCAATATGGAATTGTCTATTGTTTCCATAATTTTCTGCCTCATGGTTACATTTCCAGCTTGACTATGATTTTGAGTGTTATCAATGATGAAATCGTTTGATACATCTAGTTTTTCTTATAGGATTCTAGGATAGGATTCATTGTTTCTGTCCATATATCACAAGTGACACAGAAATTATTTTGACGTTTTAGTCTATCCTTCAAACCATTTTTCATGGCCCTATATTTTTCTTAGACCAGATATTTTATATAATTGTCCGAGGGTACTTTGTAATTTGGTAGTCCTCATTAATTTTAGAAACCCCCTATTTTTCACCATATGGATACCATAGGGTTTGAGATCGGCGCAAATAAAATATAAGATGGCATTGGTTATTTTGGTATGCCGAGTCCCACCCTCTTTGTATGAAGCTCGTAATTTAGACATGCGCGAAATAGGATTTAATGTATTTTCCTGATAATTTTATTCACCATCCTTTGCAGAGCTTGGTCCCGATTCTTGAACATTTTTTTCGTCATCCTTTGCAGAACTTGGGCCAGCTTTTTCAACATTAAGAAACATCAGCTGCGATTGTTTATTTGGAATCACTGATGTTGAAATGTGACATTCTGTAGAACCATGTTCAAGTATAAATGTACTTGAACCTGGTACTGCACGTTCAACTTTTTCAGGTGACTTCCTCTTTTTCCTGGCAGTTTTTCCACTGCAATAATCAATATTAATTCATCATGAATAAATTTACGCGAAAAAAATGTGAAAAGCAAGTGGGAATATATGAAACAGTCGCGCGGCCGAGCGACTGTTTCATGTATTCCCACTTGCGAGGCTGGGCAGCGCGGTTGGGCCTCGCTGGCTGCGTGGCTCTATTGGGGACGCTACTTCACAGATATTTTTCATTTATTTATATTTGAAATGTGGCTTAAAAATACTCGTCAGCCGAACAGACTATCAGGAAATAAAAATATACGAAGTTTGACCGATTCGCTGTATTGCGTATTATAGTAGCATAATATTCGTACGGTATGGGGGGGGGGGGGGGGGTTCGTACATACCGGTGCTTGGAAATCTTGGAATGAATAAAAAAAATTCATCAAGAGTAGTATAATTATTTCTATTATAATATGGATGAATGGTCTATGTTACCTTTGCCATTCCTATAAGGTACAGAAAAAAAGAATTTTAACCTAAAATTATTACAAATAGCAATAAAATTTACAATTACTGCCTGGTTAATGAAATATGAATAATAACTTATAAACATAAATTAGACAATAATGTTACCATTCATCCTTCAAAACAAGGTTTTGATGACAACTTCGTAAATATTTCATCATATTAGAAGTATTTACAGATGACTTAAGTGTTTTAAAACACAACTTTCAATTTACTGACTCTCTCGTCTTTTTTTCTAAATACTTCCAACTCGAACTACTACTCATTTTGTAACCAAATACACACTAATTACTTAAACAAACTTAATAACAACAACAGACAGGACGAGCGGAATGAGATAAAGCAAAGGATTTTGATATAGAGATAGGTAGGTCCGGTTGGATACGAATCTGTGGACCTGCATCACGTGCGATAATGATGGACATATATCCAACGGTCAGTTGGATACCGATCACCCCGGCCAGTAGTGGACCGGGCAGCGGTTGTGGAACGGAATCAGCGGGACATAGTCCAGTCAAAATGGACATTTGACTTAGCCAAAATTAGTATAGAGCTGAAAATTGGCAGAGACGTTAAATACGTCATTATAAATAAAATGTCAAAAATCCATTTCGATCCTACTTCTGCAAAAAAATTTATTCAAGGTCAAACGGACAAAATTAAGGTTTTTACCATTTTTCTTGAAAACAGTAAGTTTTATCGTGTAAATAGGTCAGACAAAAGTTGTAGATCATACAATTCTCTACAAAAATGGTCCAGTCACTTTTCTCTTACGACTCACCATTCGTGAGATATCGCGGTTTTAATAATTAGAAAATTCATATTTTACATAATATGCACACATTTCCACACCACCTATGAGGTAATGTATTTGGCGCATTTTTTTCAACGTGGTTTCCCCATTAAGTATACTCGACGATCTATTTTAATAAAGAAAGTTTGATCAGATCGTATCCTATTGATTGAAAGAATGGTAATATTGCTAATGATCAAAGTGGAATAGGTTGTTTTCTTCTAAATGTTATTATATTAGATAGTTGTCTAATTCTACTTCGACAATTATTTCTTCGTCTTCATTTTCTTCTTGCAGAATTTCTGTTCGCTCTCCGAAGAAAAGGGATGCATCAATTGTTTCTTCATTAATATCATAAATATTTTTCATCTGTTGTATTTGTTTCAATATTGGAGCAAGTCTGACCCTGACAATTGATGCATACTGGCGAACAAAGCAATCCCACTTTTTGACAGCCACAATTCTTACTACAATCCGTATTGCATTTACATAAAATAGTATTAAGCAGCTTTTCTGGAGCAGGCGAGAGTAGAGTTTGAATTGGCTCCAAATAATTATCTGTTAATTTCCAACCCCATCCTTCTGGGTCCAGCTCATTGCCTAGCCACACTTGAACTTGATAATACACACGATACAAGTGTTGAAAGGCAGAAACAGCTGTTGGAGGCAGACAAGACAACTGTACTGTTTTAAGGTGTTCGCACATTACATCAACTCGACACCAATCCAATACCCTTCCTACTCGAACTATCGATTCGGTATCAACGGGTCGTCGATTAGGCGATCAACTCGTCGGTTACCAGTGAACAACTTGGCGTCAGTGAGTGGGCAACGCGTCGTAAACGAGTGGGAAACCCGTGGTCAACCACCGCATCGGCCAGTCGTTATTTGAATTGTGAAAAATACGTGTATTTTCATATGCCAAGATACTTATTATATACTAAATATTATTGAGAACGACATCACCAAAAAAATACCCGCTTCAGAGAAGCTATATTAGCGGAAGAAAAACTGGCAGTGGCATTAAGGTAAACAGCAATAAAAAACTTATAATATATAGACTCATATTTATTTATTTGTTACTAAATTAAATTGAAGCAATTTTTAAACATCAAATGCATAGTGACTTTATAATTCTGTAAATTGACCATCCCTCCCTCGATTTTTCAGTGGTTTTATTTTGTTGTACAGTGCTATTGGAGCTAGTACAGTGTGGTATATGTATTTCGAGTGCTGTAGCCCGAAGTACCTGGAGCTAAAAAATCATCGTAGTAGTAATTTTGGTTTCGTTGCTGTAGCTCATTAATTTCGGCTTCAGAAACTAAATTAAAAATTTTTGATTTTAAAATTGCTTGATTGTAGGAAGTTAATTTCTTCGCTGTCGTTGAAATAGATAAAAAAACATATCCATTTCATCATGTTGGTTAAGATCTTCACCTTTTTTATTTTCCAGCAAATATTTCATTAAGACAGTAGAGGCATTTTCTTCCGTTTTCTTTCGTTTAATATTTTTCGAGACGTTAGGAAACAAGGGTTTGGGCAATTCAAACATAGAAGATTCTGGACGTTCTAAGGTAGACAAGGTTGATGAATTTTGAGAATCATTGTTATTACTCTGATTACTACTTGTCTCGACTGATTACTATTTTCATCATCACTTTCAATGTCTGGTTCACTATTTTCAGAGTTAACAGACGTAACTGTACATCGTTCTTTGTAATGTGGTAATAAAAAAGACATTTCATTTTCATATTGCCATTGTTTTATAGCCGTAGCACCCTGACCACTGTTGGTTTTTTCTTTTTTATGGATCTTCGATGATATTCCCGTAAGTTTTGCCACGTTTTCTTGCACTCGGACACTGCAAACAATGGGTTAAGTTACCTTGCGTTATTAAAAAGTGATCTTATCGATATCGATATCATACAAGGTGTAACTGACAGCATACTCAAAGAGGGCATTCAGGCCATCATTGTAAAATGATTTCCGCTAAAATTTTCTTCGTGAAATTAATCAGTTTTAAAAATTTGAGTAAGAAAACCTCAAGAATGATAATCTGAATACTTAGCACGACGGCGTTTGTCGCGCTAGAGATAGCCGTTGACCTGCTCATTCGCGTAAAAGAAATATATATATCTATCCCGCTCGCACTACTTTGTCGCGCTAGACAAACACTGTCATGCTGAGCAGGCTGAAGGGCCTTCACCGACAGTGAAGAAATTAACTTCCTACAATCAAACAATTTTAAATATTTTTTTTTTTAATTTAGTTTCTGAAGCCGACATTAATGAGATACAGCAACGAAACCGAGAGTTTTTATTTCTAACTGCCTATTGTAACTATCTCTTGTAATGAGTGCCTACTTTTAGATATGTGAAATATTATTATGGAAGTAAATAAAGCTTACATCTATCTATCTATTTATCTGAGTTGGCCTATCTACTTAGTACTCCCAGACTTGATTATTAATTACGACAAATTTTACGGCAGCCGAATTACTTGGTTGCGAAGTCAAGGATGCAAAGCGGTTAAAAACTACTTTTGAACATCCTCACCCAAATGCTCAATACGAAGTAACTTGCATCGTGGATCCTTGTCACGTATTAAACTTGTAAGAAATCAGTTGGAAGCAAAAAAAGAATTTCTTGATGAAAATGATAAACTGATCCAATGGCAGTTTTTAGAACAGTTAAATGTTTTGCAAAACGAGGAGGGGATCCATCTGGCAAATAAACTTTCAAAAAGACACATACACTTTAAAAATCAGGTAATGAAAGTGAAACTAGCCACTCAGCTCCTAAGTACTAGTGTCGCAAATGCTTTGAAAATATGTAGCCAAGACTTAAATCTTCCTTTTTTTCAGAAATCCGAAGCTACCGAAATATTTATTCAACGGTTTAATGATATGTTCGATATATTCAACACGAGAACAACGTGGCAATTTGATTATAAAAAACCACTATGTGTGGCCAATAAAGATAAAATATTTATTTTTTTAGATATTTTGAAGAAATATATTTTAGAATTAAAAGTTAAAACTGTAACCAAAAAGAAAGTTATACAGGATAGGCGGCCTGTCTTTGTCATCACGCGTTACTATAAACCAGTCGTGGAAGCCAAATGTAAATTAGGATTTATAGGTACATTAATTAATATTGAAAGTGCTTTATACGAAATACATAGAAACTGAAAAAAGACTGATTTTCTTACCTACATACAAATTAAGTCAGGACCATTTGGAAATATTATTTACGTCTATCAGGATGCATGGGAGATTTAATGATAACCCTAACGTAAGACAATTTAAAGGAAGCTACAGAAAAATACTGTCGCATTTAGAATTAAAATGTCTTACAAGAGATAATTGCGTTCCTTTAGAAAATATAGCAATACTTAATTGTACTTCTACGACTCAAATTATAAATAGCACTTCATCGCTATATAGACACGAAGAAGAGATCATTGAAAATTATTCGTTGCAACTTCTTCGTGAAATTGTTAATGAATCGCTTGATTTGGCCAGCCGTTTACATGACAGTGCATATGATGACTACAAAAAAATTATAATTGGATACATATCTGGGGATACATATCATTTTATGGTTTTAACCATACAGTGCACTATCTGGTTAAAACCATAAAATGCACTAAATGTTTAGATTCCTTGCAGACTGATGAGAAACATTATTTTCATAAGCTCATTAGTTTGAAAAATAAGGGTGGTCTTCGCTTCCCGTCTAAGGATGTTTTTGGGATTTGTGTGACTTCTGAAGCAGTGGTTCGAAAATTATTAATTGAAAATATCACAGTTATCGCAGAAACTCAACACCGCACTATTGTTATGAACATCTTGAAGAGATTCATTGGGAACAACCAGGTTTTTCTCAATTTAGAGACTAAACATGAATATGCTGGGCAGGAACATAAACTTAATTTAATACGGTGTGTAATTGAGAAATACTTAAGCATTAGGTTCCACCATATTGCTAAGTTAGAAACTATTTCCAAATCAGTGGAAAGTAAAAGGCAAGCATACAAGAAATTAATACAGCATAAAGGTTCATAAATAAAATAAATTGGATAAATAATAACAAATTTTATTTCTGAACACTTTTTCTATTTCCTTTCTCCTACCGACACTACTTTTACCGACAACTCACGTCGGAATGACTCACCAGGTCAATTTTTATGTCATGTGATAACGTTATTAATTAGTAGATATCGTTATCGCGCGATGAATAGATATATGCCAAATAAAGCAAATTGTAAGATCTTCTGTTTACCCCCTTATCTATTTTATTATTATAAATTGTTAGGTAGTGAGTTTGGATGTAGGAGATAATCCTCGAATTCGATTTTAAAAATTCTTTCACCAGTAGAAAGCTATGTTATCACTGAGTGACATAGGCTATATGAATTCCAATAACGTAACCCAAAGTGTAAATAATAAGAACACACCATTATCCACAAAAAGTGTCACGGTACTATATGTAACTTATTATAGTATCACAATAACTGTTTTTTTTATTTTAAAATATGAATTAAAACACCTGCGCAAGATAAGGCATTTAATTTGTATTTTGGTATTAATCCTTATCAAAATAAATTACTTCATATTCAAGACTAGTTCAGTACCTGTATATTATTTTAAATTATTCAATTCGGACATTCCATTCGAAAGATATTATGAGTTTAAAAATATATTAGAAAATAATTAAAATCCTTAGTTTAAGTAGTCACATAATCAACAATTTGAAATCGTAATTGCACTCGCGCGAAGCCGGGGCAGGTCGCTAGTTAGAAATATAGACATGAAGGTGTAGATAGATGACCCTAATGAAATAACTAAAAAATATATTTTAATGAAGATACAATGATGGTTATTCCCGCGTGATCCTATTAGCCGTCATCCATGCGTTGCCCCGAAACTGCCCGGGCGATAACGATGTCTATTAATTAATAACATTATTTTTTATTTTTGGGGCTAATTTGTATTATCATGGCAACACCGGCCTACGCAACACATGTTTAGATAACTAGCCTCACTTTGCTGTTTGCCGAGTTCCGTCTTAACTTTTTTATTTGGTCTGAGATTAAATGTTCAATATAACCATTCCAACCAGGCAATAATATTTTTTTACATATCTACTTTTTTAAGTAAAGATGTTACTTTCATAATCAAAATCCTGCACAGCAATTTGGTTATATCCTACTACACCAGCAGTTTGATATACTTGTATTGGCACATGAGCTTTTTCTGCAAAATGTTGCGCTGAAGGAAGTATGTTTGTTCGTAATATAGGGTCTTCTGCTGTAACTGAACTTTTTAGAGTAATAATTTTAATGATCCCCATGATGTGAAGCGTATTATGACCGTCCAAAGTATGTACATTTATATCAGCATTGTCTGCAACATACTGAATAAATGTGCCAGTTTTTGGTGGCAAAATGAGTCATATAGACTCAAAAACAGCAATTACTTTTCACTAATTAACGGTAATTAGAAAAAGTAGTTTCACTATTATAATTAGAAGATATATTTTATTTATATTTTCTGTATTAAATTACATGTGTTTTAGATTTTTTAATTAATTATTTTAAGATTTAAAGATTTAAAATTTGAATTAAATTAATAGTTTATGATTTAAATTACATGTTACTCAAATGTATTTATTTTGGGTATACAATAAAGTGTATTCTATTCTATTATCAGATTGCTGCCTTTGATTCTTGCCAAAATAAAACTCACATAGGGTTGTCCATTGCAATTTTATTTTACAATAAGGTTTTAATTAATTTATTAATTTACAATAATCTTTTTATTTGGTTAGCTCAATAAAAAGATTACTGTAAATTAAGAAAAGAGTTTTTCATATCAAAAAAAGTTACACACGAAAATCTTCGGACTCTTCGACATTCTCATTACAGTAACTCTCGTCTGCAGTAGGTGTTTCCTGTAAACAAGCCTCCTGGCATGGCAAAGCTTCTCTGTAAAAAGTCAAATCCGGTATACTTTCCCATTCCGTTCCAAAATGTTTTCCTAGTAATTTCTTCACGTCATTCAATTTTAACTTGTTAACTGGAACTGTATTCGGTATGATAACTTGATTGATCATTTTGATATTTTTTCTTGGTTTACAAATATTTTGAGGCGTGGCAATATCACTCTTGTAAAAAACTTCGCCCCTCACAAAAACTCGCATTTTACAATACGTTCCTCTACTGATACTTCTATCTCGGCCGTTAACATGCTCATCATAGTTTGAGAACCGTCGGCTAATTTAACAAATCGTTCAGTGTCTTTGAAGTGAACACCTTTATCTACTAAAATCTGATACAGCAACGGGCTCGCAATACTATGCGTGGCACCCGTGTCAACTATCGCTACACCAAAACAGCCCATTATCCTGATGTTTACCATAGGGCACGACTCATGCGTCCTCAAATTATTTTGTACGAGATTAGGATGAATACTTACATCACTACTTATGGTCGCACTACTAAAGGAAACTTTCTCGTCTTTTTTATCTACAGTCGTACGCGAGTTACAGATATCACATTTCGACCTCACTGTTCCCAGTTTACCGCACCCATAACAACGTAACCCTGTATTTGTGTCGTTGCGCGTAGTACTAGCTTTCTTCCGACTGCGACATTCGTCGCTCGTGTGTCCAAATATTTTGCAGAAAGTACATCGCGGTCTGTTGTTTCTGTTACTACGAATATGGCCAGTCGTGTTCGTAACCGGTGAACTCGATCGAGTGACTATAGTAGTGGAACTCGATGACGCGAGTTTGCGATCGATGGTAGGGGCTAATGTTTTAGTTTGCAAGTTAATATTGGTAACCTCACATTTTACCTTTAAATCTTTTATAGTGTCCTCCGCGACTCTCGTATCACACAACAACTGATCTAAACTACGAATCGAATCGCGGGGCACTCTTTTCTTTATACGTCTGTGAAGCAGACCATAGCACATATCGATTTGCACTGCCTCCTCAAGCTTGTACGGAAGCTTGGGAAATAATGCGCGCACTTTGTATAACACTGTATCGGCGCGCTCGTCCTCTCGCTGTTCGGCCTCGAAGATCTGCCGGAGAATTTTGTATGCCGGTTGGCACAATCCGTAGGTAGCCCGTAGCCGGACGAGTGCGTCAGGCCACGCGGTCACTGACGCCTTCACGCCGCGCCACCACACAGCTGCTTCACCTTCCAGTAGCATGGGTAGACCTCGGAGTGCGTGCTCGTCGCTCACAGACGCGCACTCTTTGTAGATTTCAACGGCGTCGAGGAATGCTTCCAGGGACTCTGCGTCCTGGGTCGACCCGTTAAATCGTGCCGTACATCGAGTGAAATTAGCACTAGCGGCGGTACTGCCGTTGCCAGCGTTCATAGTTGGAGTTATCCCGACTGGAGTAGGGGCTCGCGACTCGCAACTCATGTTTGACATCAAAGAGCTGATGAGACTTCTGTTTGCCTCCGCTTGCGCACGTGTGATTGATTCCATCAGCGTCGTAAAGAATTCCTCCGTACCGAATGATGGTGGAAGCTGCGGCTGCGCGCCGTCGCTTGCAATCTCGGCGGCGGTGCGACTTCCGTCACTCGCGGCCGTTGTGCGTTGTTCCGCCCTGAGCGCTGTATCGCCCTCCTCGTCTTGTTGTTGGCGAGGCTGCACTTCCTTCTTTTTCATCGGCATTGTTTCAGCGCGTGATGAAAAGCGTGCGCAGCAAACTTTCACACTACTTCATACAAGGCAGGATGAATACAAGTAAGCCTCTGTGCTTAGTCGGCGGTGGTTCGGCCACTAGTATGGGCGCCAATGTAGAACATTGAAACTGCTCTTACATAAAATTAACAGACTCTGATTTAGCCGGGTACACCAGTGGTCCTACCGTTCTCACTGTCCATCTCGAACAGCAAACTCGCGTCGAAGCTCGCATCGCCGGCGCGTTAGCGTCGGCGCAGAATCACTTCAGCTGGCCAGCGGCCCCCTAAAACGTACTGAGTGGTCCGTTTAGACGGCCTAAGAATATCACGCGTCTGTTATTGGCTAATAAGCAAAGCTAGATGACAGTTACTCATTCGCATGCGCACGACAGGAATACGGTGGTTTTAGGGTTCCGTGTTACAACAGTATAATATCTTGATCAAGTTTAATTGGCTTCTTGTAAAATTTCTGATGTATTGTTTGCATATCACGCATTGTGAGAGCTGCTCATTTTAATGGTTTTGTGTTATGTTCACATTGTTCACATACTCGATCTAGCATATTTTTCGATGAATATCTGCAAAAAAATTGATCATTAGAACCATTGAAAATACATACATACGTACTATCACAAATATATCCCTCCCCTGGATTTACCAAACCCAGAGAAAGGGTAGTCAGAGACAAACCAAGACCCGATGAAACTACTACCTACTTCTATTGAAAATATGTATGTTTAATGCACTTACTCAAGGTATATCACTATTAGGTAGGTAAGCTGGTGTAACGACAACCTTGATAAAATTATCTACCATATCCACCATATCAACCCTTAGTCATCTCACGGCAGGGATATGGGTCTCCCTTCAGCTGAAGGGGTTTAGAGCATACTCCACCACGCTGCTCAAATGCGGATTGGCAGAGGCCAGTGTTTTCAAGCCGCCAGAAGGCCATTGACTTAGGTTAACGACCGTCATCTATCGACAATAACCGGGAGCGACGGCTTAACGTGCCCTCCGAAGCACGGAGAAACTCGAGATAGAAAACCCATCCATGGACAGGCTGAAATCGCCGTTGCTTAATCTGCGTGTTCGGTTTGTAATGACACGCGCAACGATGCTATCGAGCTCTCAATAAATAAATAAAATATTCTACTTAACTTAAAATAACTCTTAAAACTAAAACAAAACAAGGCCACGCACGCAGGTGATGAGCCCATCGCCGTACCTAAATGGTAGAAAATCTGACAACCTTAGCGTTTAAATGGCATAACCTTACCTTGCACGTTTGGCAACATTTGATTTCCAATTTTCAGGATCTCTTCTTTTTCCTCGCAAAATCTTTTGCTTACACGTTTGGGATGTACGTACATCCATGTTAAGTTTTTCAACCCCCATACGAATTATTTAACACTATTTTAACAATAAAATAACAAAATACGCACACGGATTTTACTACAAAATCAATGCAGACGCCGGCCGTCTTGAAATGATCAAATTTGAACACCTGTGATTGGTCGAGACTAGCAGATTGCTGTTTTTGAAACTCATCGCATGCAGATTCCTGTATTTGATACTAATATGGGTTTTACATTCTGATTTTTGGTGGAATATTGCTATTTTTGATACGTTGTGACTAAATAAGTAAAAAATATTTTAACGAAACAGTGTTACCACATTCATAACTCAAATAGCGTAAAACTGACAGATTGCTGTTTTTGATTCTATACGACTCAAATATGCGGTGGACGATGCAGAACTGCTGCTGCCTCATACAATATAGTATCATTATATGATGCATATAATCCGAAAGACGAAAAAATTTGTATAAGACGTTTCGATCCAAATCGTCGATGAAAAAAAACTAATAAACCCAATTGCAACCTTGATTTGAAAGACCTAGGCCGAACAGCGGTCATTATACAGTGGCTGATAGTGTACATATTAATTTCAAATAATCTAATTTAAATCGTTGATTTTTTTAAAATTACTTGCTCCAAAAAATAAGTCAAGGACTCCTGAATATCGCTGTCAATATTTTCAAACATTCGACTCAGCGGGGGATAATTATCATTATCAATCACTACAGATTGAATATCCTCTCGAATAATTGCTGCGGCAGCTTTCAGTATTCTGAATCGTTCTTCGTTTGTATTTTGTTTTTTATTCTCATACCACGCTTTATTAAGAATATCGTACTGATTGTCAATATAACATATAAACATTTTTAATTTGGCCATCTGAATAAAATTATTTTAAAAAAAATTCGACTTGTTGATTAAATTAATGCTAAAACAAATTAGGAGTTCTTATGTTCTTAAAAAAAAACAACGAAATAAAATTATCAAATTGTTTATTTGAAGTTTATAACAAATGTTCAAATTGTTTCCCCCCTGTAATAATGCAAACTCTGCATCTCCTAATAAAAGAAGCTCTTAAACGGCTAACAAAATTGCTTTGATTTGATTCCGCTACAGCAACATGGCTACGCTGGCGTAGTTCTTCTTCGGTCGTAATACGAAGTTGGTAAACCCTGTCTTTCAGACACCCCCAGTAAAAAAAATCTAGGGTAATTAGATTGGAAGATCGCGGTGGTCACAAAATCGGTCCTAAGTGACCAATCCATCTCTCGGGATACATTTCATTTAGATACGTTCTTACGGCCGTCGTGTAGTGTGCGGGACACCCATCATTCTGCATCCACATTGTTTGACGCACATCCTCTGGTATGTTTTGTAATAATGTAGGCAGTGGCGTAGCGTGCCTTGTCGGGGCCCCGTATAAAAAATTTTTTGGAGGCCCTTATATGGAGGTAAAGATTTTTCACAAAAGAAAAAAAATATTGTGAGAAGAAATATTTATTTATCACATAATTTACCCATTTTACAAATAAAAATCGAATTTTAAATATTCACTCTCCTTGCCTTTTTTTCGGCAAACTGATTTATTAAATCATTTATGGCTGATGATGATTTTAGTTTTTCTAAAGTTTCTGCCTCTATGGACAATAGTGAGATGTCTGACAGCCGTTCTTGTCCCATCGAAGTTCTTAAGTAATTTTTTATTAGTTTTAATTTTGAAAAACTTCTTTCTGCCGTTGCGGTTGTAACTGGAAGGGTCAAGAATAAAAAGCATGCTGTGATTACCTCGGGAAAACTGGATGCAAGACTATTGAATTTTACTAGCAATAATTCAATGAGTTCTTTAATGGAATAATTTTTTTTAATTTCAGAATTTAAGCATGTTTTTAGAGCCTTTAATTGGTCACAAAGATTAAGTGAGATGTCTTTACTGTATTTAGCAGACAGTTTTCCGGAAGCGTTTAATATCTCTTCGCTTGAAGAAGATAGGAGTTTCTCCGGTTGTAATATTTCGAATATACTACTCAGGTTGCAAAGGCTCTGAAATCTTTCTTT
The DNA here is from genome assembly GCA_947507595.1 of Pyralis farinalis. Classification (NCBI taxonomy): domain Eukaryota; kingdom Metazoa; phylum Arthropoda; class Insecta; order Lepidoptera; family Pyralidae; genus Pyralis; species Pyralis farinalis. The sequence continues at coordinate 17,050,777 of OX382281.1, read as the reverse complement.
AGTTTGAGAAATTAATATATCTAAACAGCAATAGTATACATTGACTTTGAAATAGGATTCCGGGTCGGAAATTCTCTCATCTTGTGATAACTCATCAAAAAAACGCTTCGTTATCTTTCGCCTACTGTTTTTAAAAACAGTTGTTACCCCCCACTCTTTTGCTAAATCTTTGGATTCTTTTAGCAAACTATTAAATGAATTCTGATTTCTTAATTGGCACAGTCTATTTAAAAGATTACTTAATAAAATACTAGATTTCTGTAAGTCATTATTTTCATGCTGTAGAGCTTTAGAAACAGGATTAATAATTTCAAATAGTGAAGAAAAAAATGTAACGAGCACTAAGAAATCAAAACTCTCTAAAATGTTAATTATACTTTTATAACACAAAGTTTTCATGATTAGTAAAAAATTTTTCTTTACTGCTAATAAAGCGTCGTTCCTAGAAGACCATCTGGTAGGACATACCTTTTTAAGGGTAATCAAATATTTTTCAGATGAATCGTCACTTAGCATAGCCCAGCGTTTTATACTATTGCCAAAAAAAGTATATATTTTTTCTAAATTATCGAAAAAAGTCGATACTTCACGAACATGTCTCGCAGCATCGTTCAAAACCAAGTTTAAAGCGTGCGCAGCACAATGAACATAATCGGCATTTGGAGCATGCTCTTTTATTAGGGTTTGTAATCCTCCATACACACCCGACATAACATTTGCTCCATCGTATCCCTGTCCTCTACATTTAGTCAAATCAATTCCATATTCTTTAGTCAAATTTAAAATGACAGTTTTCAGACCTGCAGCACTGCAATCGGTTACTGCTATGAATCCTAAAAAGGACTCACAGATTTTTATTTCTTTAGGCACATTATCATCATTTTCTGTAACCGTGATATATCGAAAAACTACAGATAGTTGGTCAATTTTTGATAAGTCTTGTGTTGTATCCAGAATTATTGTCAGAAATGGAGCTTTTTTAATTTCTGAGATAATACGAACAGTATTATCTCAGAAATTAAAAAAGCTCCATTTCTGACAATAATTCTGGATGTCTCGCAGCATCGTTCAAAACCAAGTTTAAAGCGTGCGCAGCACAATGAACATAATCGGCATTTGGAGCATGCTCTTTTATTAGGGTTTGTAATCCTCCATACACACCCGACATAACATTTGCTCCATCGTATCCCTGTCCTCTACATTTAGTCAAATCAATTCCATATTCTTTAGTCAAATTTAAAATGACAGTTTTCAGACCTGCAGCACTGCAATCGGTTACTGCTATGAATCCTAAAAAGGACTCACAGATTTTTATTTCTTTAGGCACATTATCATCATTTTCTGTAACCGTGATATATCGAAAAACTACAGATAGTTGGTCAATTTTTGATAAGTCTTGTGTTGTATCCAGAATTATTGTCAGAAATGGAGCTTTTTTAATTTCTGAGATAATACTGTTCCTAACGTTAGTACCAAGCAAACTAATAATTTCGTTTTGAATCGTAGGGCTTAAATAATTTATTTCACCTTTCGGTTTTAGACGAAGTTCTTTTAAAGTTGCATCATAGTTAGATAGCAGACGTGAAATTGCCATAAAATTGCCAGAATCAGAATCATGCCCCCTCAAAGGTAGATTACAAGATACTAAAGTAATTATAACATTAATTATACGATGCAGTACATCTCTCCAGAATGTAATTTTACTATCGATTTCACTTTTCAATAGAGTATCGATGGTATTTCCTTGCAACCAATTATTATAAGAGAGTGAGGCACTAATATGCTGCTGTGACTTTTCATGGTCAAGAATAGTTTGTGTGAAATTGCTTCTAACCGAAACACCGTTAACCCAAGCAGAGGAGTACGATTTGTATTGACGATCTGCTAATAACCAACAGAAGTGACAGTACGGTTTGTTTAAAACGTTAGAATAACATAACCATGGTCTTATAATTTTTATGCCTGCCTGATTGAAATATGAATAATAATAAGCCGAAAAAGGTCGGTTATTTTCTGAAACTTTTGGAAATGGTCCTTGTGGTTTAAATGGACCCAATTTAAAAATTATTTTTCGTTCGCATTCAGTTAAATTGTCACCAAAATTTCTTCTATCTGATGAAATTATATTACAATCTGCATTATCTGCACATATATCAGAATCGTTGACTTGGGGTTCCTCGATTTCTGGATGGACATCCGATAAAGTATGTGCTTGGCTTTCTTCTATTTCCGGATGGATATGTGACGAAGAACATGCTTCAGAAGAATCTAAAAATAAACGAGTAATTGTTAAAAAATAAATACGAATGCTTTGATACTAAACTAAAAAGAGTTATATATAAATAAATAACGTTACTAAGGGTCACAGTTAGAGAGTGTTCAGTTCAGACGCACACAGACTACGCGGATTGTGCTCGTAGCTATTAGTAGATACAAAATCACCTGCAGCCCGTCCGTGCATTACTATACACCTGCGTGCTATTTAAACGCAGCGCGTAGTGTAGTGGCCATACAAAACGAGAACCCGAAAGCGAGTCTGCACATCTGAAGTTCTCAACACGCAATTAACGATACGATACGGACTGATAGACAAACAACAAAACAAATCGATCCTATAGATAAGTTAGAATTTTGTTTTTTTTTAATCAAGGCACGGAACCCTAAAAACAGTATAATTGTGAAAATCGAGGGGGGAGACAACTTTTTGTGACGGACAGATGGACAGACCGAAATTAAAAGATTTCCTTTATCACTACGGGCCCCTAATAAATGGGTTGGGTAGTAGTGTAGTACTTACCTTTCCAATCTAAATCACTCACAGTATCTTGTCTCTGAAAAAATGAAGAAATTTTGGGCACTTTTTTTATAACCTCGTCCCTTTTCTGTTTAATTTTTCTTTTCTCAGCGCCGCTGGGATAATCTCTTTTCCTTTTACTCATTTCTTTTACAAATCGCTACTAATACTGCTAAACCAGAAGAACAATATTGTTTGTACTGAAGAACAATATTGTTTGTACTGAATTACAATGTAATGCACATTTATATAAAGCGCGTAAATAAACAGTGCACTGCACTCCGTGGTTTAACATCCAATGCAAAGTACAACAACGTACACGTACATCGCGATATCGATGAAGGATTCCCAGGGATTCCCCGCTGAGTTGAAGATGAAGTAAGTAAAACGGGGAAGTCCCGCAGCCCGCCATAACGATGTAGTGTTGCCAACTTTTGAACGCACGCTTAAGGCGGGAAAAAAAGGAATTGCTTTATAGAATTTTGTCATTTGTAAAATAAAATAAATTAGAAAGTTTTTATTCTTTTTCCTTACACACTTTGGGGGCCCCCGTGGCCCGGGGGCCCCGTATAATTGATACGGCAAATACGGCGGTAGCTACGCCCCTGAATGTAGGCAACTCATTCCTTAAGAAGTGCAAATAAAATTCACTGTTTAAAGTTCTTGGTAACTTAAAGGGCCTTTTTATCTGACCATTAATTATTCCTGCCCGTAAATTTATTTTAAATTGATGTTGGCTCCTGTCCTCTCTCATTAAATGTGGGTTAACCAATTGCCAACTGCAAATTATGCATGTTCAGATATCCATCTCGCCTGCATGAAGAGTCGTCGCTCCATAAAATTTTATTAAAAAACGTTTTAAAATTTTCCGGTTTTTAAGATTTACACATCAATATCTTTGCAACGATAAGGTCTAGATGTAAGTTTGATATCAATTTACAAAGCTCGATAAGTGTACAAGTTTTTAAAATAATGGTCCACTTCGGTGTCATATTTTTTTTTTACAGAACAATTTTTTATGCAGGTGCAATAAATCAGAAAAAAAGAACTACTCACTACGAATTTTTTTTTCTGAAATAAATAAAAAGTTCTTGCCAAAAATGGTATCTTAGTAGATTGGTTAACTATTCAGGAATATTTACCAAAAATCAGACCTAAGAAATGTTAACATTTGTAGCAACAGCTTCAAAAAATCTGAACCATGGTAGTGAAAATGGTCAAAATCGAAAAAAAAAAATAATTCTTGGCAACCATTGGTTGCCAAGAATTATTTTTAACAACAATTGGATTTAAAAAAAATATATTCAAAATAGTTTTAGGTACTTATGTAGGCTATCTGCTCCTTAACCTTGGACCATTATTTACGGGACACCCTGTATAAATTGAATATAAAAAAATAATAATTTTAATTAAATCAATGATACTCATTATTTTGTACATATATAAATTCACTCCTAATAAAATGTTTTCAATCATATAGGGAAAACAATTTACTGCATCACTATACAATAACGTCGTCAGTTGGAGCACGGACCCAATATAATCCCCGTGCTTCACCCAGGTGGAGAACCTAGGTGAAGCATGGGTCCGGACTCCTGAGATAGTCCTGATGACTATTAAGTGCAAGCGATGGGTATACCAGTGGACGTAAGGAATTTTTCGGCCCAATTTATTTTCTATTCTAGTCGCAACTCCCGAAACTTTCCCACTCATTACACTTGCGCCATCATAGCATTGGCTAAGAGCACACAAGAGGGGTCAATGTTATTTATTGTTGTTTAATGTTAATTCCGTGAAAGTGGCTGCGTCAAGGTTTTCAGTAGTCTTAACCATCAGCAACGACTCATTGACGACACCATCCTTCACGTAACGTATTACTAATGCAATATTTTCGCGGTTATTTTTATCTCTCGTGCCATTTTCCATTAGAGTAAACCATTTCACGTCAGATTCATTAATCAATGACAATGGAACGTCGTACTGCTTGAACCATTGCTTGAATTATTTGATTTTGAATTTCAGGTGAACGATATGTTGCGTTTTGTGGTATATGAGTAAGAACCTCGTTCAAATTTGTATCTCTCATACATGTGTATTCAAATAAATTCTGAAATAATCCTTGTTCTTTTTCTTCTTCCAAAATATAATTTCCACGCAAAGCTAATTCGTTGACAATTAGAAATTGTATTACTTCAATGATAGACTTCATGTAATACCTATATTTTTCTAATAATTTTTGATTTATTAACGTTTCAACACTACTAGATGTAGATACTCTTTGTAATTTCTCCTGCCACATCGACATAGCTTGAATATGAGAAAATAATTTATCATGTTTCGGAAAACCAGTTTTAGAATCAGTGGCATTTTTCCAGTTTCTAAATCTTGTGGAAGTGTATGAAGTCTGTTTGCTTCCATGAGGTAAAAATTGCTGGCATGGATAGCAATAAGCACCATTTTTCTCGGCAGAATACTGCAACCATTTATAACGCTTGAACCAATCGGAAACAAAGGCCCTGTTATGTTGTTTTGGATATGTAGGCGATGGGATCGGAAATATCAAACCAAAGAATCAGGAGTGAAGTTAGATTTATTCCTGGATAGCAAAAACTGTTAAAAATACTACTTTTACAACGAATTTACAGTAAGTTAAATTTATAACGTTCAATCGACATTATACACAAGCGACTGGTCACGTACATATTGAAAAAATAGCAGGTAAGTACAATCATTGCTTTATGCTTCTCATCTTAATACATTTAATACAGTTTTCATCAACATCCGCTAGATGGCGTAAGTAGTGCGGTAAGTTAAAATTAATTTTAAAATGTTTTTCTATTGATATTATGTAAATGCGTACATATAATTATTTATGCAGCTTTATATTTATTTAATAATTTACTTTATTTTCAGAATTGCGGCGCATCGTCTACAGGATATGTGTCTAAAACAAATTGTTTTATTGGTTCACCGATTTCTGCAATATCAGAAGGAATACCATAGCTAACATTACCAACATGTGTTGACCAACCTGTTGCCATGGAACTAGGAGTAGCGATTGTATTTTGTGCTTCCACCTGTTTTGAGCAGTGAGGTTCTTCGTGGTCAATTTGCTCTTCAACTTTTCGTTTTTTTCCAAAGAAAGCCCGTATGTATATCCATCGCGAAATCAAGGAATCTTCAATTTATAGCAATAAAAATAACAATTGTATCGATTTTTGACTAAAACACTTTACCGTACAGTTCACATAACCAAACTGCAAACAATCATAATCAATCTCTAGTTTATGTTTATTTTTATTTAAAAAGCGATTCCCCGTACCATAGATTGCAATATAGACTATATTGCAATCTATGGTACGGGGAATCCCCTCTGCATCACCGATTTTATAATTAAATAGACCCATCGCTTCATGTGATGGCACTTCAAATGCCATCTATACACAGAACAAAGAATTATTATAATATGAAATGAATGTCACAAACTGTGGTATGTTCGGAAAAGTTTAGATACCTATCGCTACAATTTTTTTTATCTTTAACAATTTAATTATAATAATTTATCTTAGTTTTTGGTATTATTAAGGTAGGACATTCCAGTTAAATTTTGAATGTTCCCTTTCTTTTTCATTATTTTCTTCAGAGCTGGTTACGCCTTTTGCAGTTGCAGCCTTCTTTTTTGTGTCTTTGGCTTTTTCTAGCAATTTGTTTTTATATGGCGAAGAAGTGAGAATTTCGTTTCTTTGAGTTTTTCGAGAACGCGTTTGAAGACGTTTTTAGATGCATTAGATAGAGGCGACAACTGTTTTAGTAGCTGATATGAAGTTTTGGGACTCACGTCTGTCTGCTTATGGTGATTAGTTAAAGGCTGGGATAAATCAGTGGTGGCTGAAGCTGACTGCTGGTTGCGGTTAGATGATATCAGGCTGGGATGTGACAGCAGTGGACTGTTGGTTAGAATTTTCAGTGCTAGTTGGATGCATGATGACTGGAAATTTCATTGCTGGCCGGATGCGTAGTGACTGGAACAGACAGCTGGTCACGGCTAGTTGCAGCAGTGCAGCAGTGGTGTTGCGTGATAGATTCTCAGTCGATACTAGATCCTCTTCCACGTTTGTCATTCGGGATGGCAAAAAATCCAATTCAGTAAAGATATTCCGATCAAAAGGATAAATTCCTGAGCATTTGAATCTGCTTTGAGCAATGTTTAATCTAGCTGTCTTAGAAAATGCAGAATTGATTAAAACAGGGATGTCAAAGTCAGTGATCCTTGCACCTGGATTGCTTCTCATTCACACTGCGCTTGCTGAAGCGAAAGCAGATTTGAATGGCTTGAAAAATACTCTGTCGAGCAGTTGCAACGTGTGGTGAATGGTGGTGCGCTGAGCATATGGACGTTATTTGCACGAGCATACTCTATCTTCGCCAACTCTTTATGACTTCCATGACCCTCTAAAATCAAAAGTACACGGTGTTCATTTGATGGCTGCGCATGATGTTTGAAATGCTGTAACCACTGTAAAAATACCTCGTCGTTCATTCAGCCACTTTTATGTGGAAAAGCAATGCTTTCGGGTGAAACCTTAATCATCAAACGGCCATTTTTATCCATCCTTTTTATGGGGAAAATAAAGAGAGGGTGTACAAAATGGCTAGTTACACTCATTGCAAACATCAATGTGATATTTCGTCCTCTCACCAGATGTCAACTTGATTTCTGCCTTTTGTAGAAATAACTTTTCATTTCTATGAACAGTTGAAACCCCAGTTTCATCTGCATTGTATATTTTCGACCGAGAAAATGTATATTCTTGTTGATCATAAAAACGATCGATTGAGACTTGTTGAATTCAACCGCTCTTGTTATGCTGGTCGATTCTGGGATTCTTAGAACAGTATCGGGATTATATCTTTGTGAAGCTGGAAAAAAAAAATCTTTGTCAGCCATTTTCTTTTCTTTGTTAAATCTATGCGGAATTATAAATTTTTCAGCGAATTGAAAAGCTAATTTAAAAAATTCAACTCTAGTTAGTGGCATCAGGCGGTTATCGAGATCCTTAATATGATTATATAACTGCTGTAAATGATCTTCTGTAAATGTGTTATCACATCTCCCCAATTTTGTTAGTAGTTTCATCTCTTGTCCACTGTTAATAGCTTTCAGCCTGTCCTGAAGAGTGTTTCTGAGCACTCCGTATTTATCGGCCGCTTCCCTTATCGATATTTTCTTTTCTTTGACGCATAAAATAGCCTGTTTGTATATGTATATCTTCACGCCAGGTCCCTTGCGGGGTAGGCAGAGAAAACCGAGCGCCATAAGACGCGGTCCTTACACACTTCACTAGCTTCTTTCACATTCATAGCTCTTTTCATGCACGCTCGCCGGTTCCTAAGGCTCCTGACATCACCTTCTGATAAAACACGACCAATTTGGTCACGGTAGGTTAGTCTTGGTCTTCCTCGGCTCCTACATCCTTCCACTTTCGCATTGTATATCTGTTTCGTCATTCTTTCATCTTGCATTCTTTCTACATGTCCGAACCAACGGAGCATGCCCTTTCTTATCTTAACACCGACACTCTCTTTCAGTCCAACTCTCTTTCGTACGTCATCATTTCGAACGCGGTCAGCAAGCGTTATGACACAAATTTTTCGCAGTGCTCGCATCTCGACCGCATTTATTCTACTTTCATGCTCTCTCTGCCATACCCAGCTTTCACTTCCATAAGTTAGCGTTGGGATTAACACCGCGTTGTGTACAGCGAGCTGTGCCTTCTGGCTTAGATTTCGGCTGCCAAACAGTTTACCCAACGTTCAATTCACGCTATTCCCTGCACTTACTCGTCTCTCCACATCAGCGGTGTACCTTCCATCGCTTCTAAAAGCGCTTCCAAGATATACAAACTCATCCACTTGCTCCAACACTACATCATCAACCGTAATTCTAGTGTTCGTTCTGGTTGTCTCTCTTTCAAATACCATTATTTTGGTTTTCTTCGCATTCAATTGTAAGCCTTTCTTCATACAATCGTCTTTCATTGTTGTGACTAGTGTTTGCAGTTCGGATGATGATTCTGCTATTAATACCGCGTCATCTGCATAAAGCAGGCAGTTAACCACTGAGCCACCCATTCGCATTCCCACATTCATATTTCTCATTCTCTGAAGACAACTGCCCAGATACAGGATGAATAGCCAAGCCGACAGCACGCATCCCTGTCTGACACCAATATTGGTATCAAACCAGGGTGATAAGCTGCCGTCCACTCTCACACATGCTGTGCAATCCTCATAGGTGGATTGCACAATTCTCACAGCTCGTCTCTGAATCGAATCACACGGTCAAAGCTGGTATCCAGTTGCTCCCGCCCAAAGGTGACTGCAGTACTCCAAGTGCGGTCTGACTTGAGACTTATATAATATAAGTTTTTGCCCCGCACTGAAGTACTGCTTAGCCCTGTTGAGCACACCAAGTTTTTTGACGCCAGCTTGACCTTCTCCTCCAGGTGATTTCGATATTGCACATCACTGGAGATCTCAACGCCAAGCATCCTAATACTTTTGATGACGGTAAGAGGTGTGTTCTGGAATTTAGGAACCACAGCAAATGGACTTTTCTTAGCGGTAAACGCGCAAGCTTGTGTCTTCTTAGGGTTGAATTCGACCATGTTAAGCCGCCCCCAGTCGGATACTTTAGCCAGAGTACCATCCATTTCAGACACAAGTTTGTCGCGGCTTTCCTCCACAAGGGAACGAGGGATGTTTGCACGGCCTGTATAATAAGTGTCCCCGGTGCTGTCGTCCGCATAACAATGAATGCCATCAATTGACAACATATCATTGATATGCAGCAGAAACAGCGTCGGAGACAGTACAGAACCCTGAGGGACGCCAGCATTGATATCCATACTATCGGAGCATCCACCGTCAACCGCGGCTTTTATGCATCTGTTGGATAAAAAGCTGGCGACCCATTTGCACAAACCCTCGGGCAGCCCGTGCTAGGTAACAACTCACAGTTTAGGTCCCAATAGTGTTAGAAATTTGATAATCCGTGGTGCACGGCAGTTGAGCTTCACTTGACTAGCCATCTCTTTGAGGTTTTTAAATGCCTTATTTGTCATATTGCTGTCTCTCACTTTGCCAAGAGAGGAAGTCAATTCCAAAACTCCTGCAAATTTCTTCTGATTAAATTCGTTGTAAGTTCCAAGGCAGCTGTAGTTTAACCCCCGGGACAGCAGTGAACTTCACTGTTCATTGCCTTTTTGTTGGTCGCCGCTGTCAATTCTGGCTACACAGGAGACACAATGGTGGGTGAGAGTGGTGGGCCTGTCCCGATTAAAAAAAAATCTTACTCGTGGCGTAATGAGTACCTGAACAAAATAAGCATGAAGCACAGTCCTTAACCCCACAAGCATCACCATAATGCTCGTCTTTACACTTATAACATCTGGGCTTGGAACGGCACTGCAATTTAGTGTGTCCAAATCGACAGCAATTACAGCATTAGATAGTGGGATAATAATATTTCTCTACACGGAGAGAATTATAACAAAAAAAGACTCTTGTTTGGTAATGATTGCCCATCAAAAGTTATCACTCAGGACTGAGAAGCTTTCCACTGAGCAGTCCATCAACAAGAATTTTATAATTTATATGTCTCACTTTTAAAACTTTACCACCACCAGAGTGGAGAGAAATATTTTGAAATGAAATGAAAAGGAAATCTTTATTAACTGAAGATATTAACATATGGAACATAGTAGTACTATGATCCCACACTAGGCTAAGCCTATATCGTGGGCGTCAACACCGTATGAACTTACACAATTTAAACAGTATTGCGGCGAGCAATAACTAAACAAATGTGGTATATTCTTATAATAAATGACAAGTAGATTCTAGAATCACTTATATCATAACAATTTTTGTAGTAAAATGTATAAAATATTAAATTAAATTCACAATAAAATAATAAATAATCCAAAATTTTGTAAAAACAAAATTATTATAATTTAATCTAAAAGAAATTATAATTAAATTTTAGCTGCACGCGTGTGCGTGTGTGGTTACGAAAGTGTATGCGTGTGTGTATCTGTGTATATATATATTTGTATGTGTGGGCGCACATGTATACTTGCGTGACCAGTGTACAGGTGTGCGCAAATGATTTCAAAGTTTAAGTTTAAGACGTGAAGACCTTCAATATATTTTCTCTCCTCGTAGTCTAAAGATATCAACCAATTCCTTAAACAATTTTTAATCTCAAATATGGGACAACATTCAAAATTGATCGTTCCAACCAACCCATTATATATTTTTTATTATAGATCAGAGGAAAGAGAAACGGTTTGAAGTGTCGAACAATGGTGGTAGTTGTATAGGGAACAGGTAGCTTGAATACTCTTTTCTCTAGCATTGCGCTATAAGTAGACGAACGTAAGACATTTTTATGTGTATACAGCGCGGCGCGCATCAAATACAGTTTGCGAACACTTAGCACTTGCGCCTCTTTATACAAGTCAACAACAACTTTTTGTTTATTACTTCTTCATCGCACCACTCAGCTGGCACACCATGAACAAGCCCCATGCGAGTGATATTAAAGGTTGGAATTAATACCCTATAATTGTGCTTTTTACAACACCTCTTTTACAATGAATGAGTTAGCCTTGTCAGCAGAAATTCATATAAACCTATTTCTACCAATTCTCTATAGGCTACCATCAACAATGCCCAGAATGTCTAGTCTCTTCAGAAGACGCAAGAAGTTAATTGTATTTAAAGTGGTCCCAGCTGAAGCAGAGTCCTCAACCCTCTGGGCTTGGACCACAAAGGGGCCATTATCAGCAGAGCTATAAAATTGTCGGCCAGTTGGTAACGCTTCCTTATTACCTGTCTAAGTCCTTGAGTCAAAGGGAGCAACGGTATCGATCCCTGAATGAACAATTGGAGTGTTTTGTGACGCAGATTTTGATGTATTTTGGCCTAAAGAATCTGTAACCCCACTTTCCAACACGTCCAGTTCAAAGGAAACTGGGACTGCATTTGCTTTTAACTTTTTGGACTGCTTTTTATTATTCAAACCTTTGCGCTTTTATCCTGCAATAGAAAAGCCTAAGGATTTCAGTTAACACCACCAAATACTAATGCGACGAATGGTTTGATGAGGCTGTGACAAGGAATTTGGCAATGTGAAGTTTTGTCTTGTTTTTTTTTTAAATTAATCTCAGAAAAGTCTTCGTCACGGGAACTATTTTTATAAAATAAAACACCATCTTTGTTTTTCCTAACCTGTAGCCACGCACATCGTGAAATCAAAAAATCCTCATTATTTGAATTTTTACGCCACTGATTGAAATTTACAGACAAAGATTTGATATCCTTAATATTCAAGAGATTCATGTTGTGAATTATCAGTGGGTTCTGAGTTATACAGATTTTTACAAATTGGTTCTAATCAGGTGGTATTAACTACGATATCAAAACTAGATAGTTCCGTGTTTTGCCATAACCAAAAGTAACAATATAATAGAAGATAAATAGAATTGTCAGACCATATGGTTATTTCTTCTGTGTTTTCACGCTTGTAATTAAAGATCCATTCTTAAATGCACGATCTAACTTCATTGGCGTCTCTTTCTCCTTGTGTTTCATCCCACATCATACAGTAGGATTTGTTATCTTGCTGCTTTGGTCCGAATGCACTGCTTCCAGCTTAGACGGTCCTTCCACAACAAAAGGGACTCGTCTAAGCTGAGATGCTGGCAAGGCACATACATGCTAGAAAATTTCTCATTACAATGTTGCAGGATGGGATCGATTTTCTTGATTTTGGATTGGTAAGGAGTATGAGATGAGGTATCTGCGTCGTTATCTACAAAATGCAGAAAATGACACAGTTGGAAGTAACGGTTTCGGGACATGATGGCGCGGAGTGAAACGCGTACTAAAGGCATGGTCTGCATCTTGCGCCCCAATAAGTAATGTAATAATAATAAGTAATGTTGGGGAGGGGGAACTTATCATCATGAATTCTATTACTTAACTATCAGTAATCGATCACAACACGGACTAGACCAATCTGAATTTGATTTCTCGATAATATCATTGTCTAACATCTCCTGTATTTGTTTACGTAATTCCGATTTTAATGCATGTGGAATACGATAAGGTTTTACATAGACTGGGGTAACATTATCTTTTAATGTTATTGAATGTTCTATAAATTTGTAACGGACAAATTGTCACCCTTAAGATGAAAAACGTCGTGAAACTAATAGAAATTATAGGCTCAAGATAAATCACTTATTTATTGTTAATTACAAAGTAAATATTGAGCGTGGACAGAGTTTCGTCTTATCTCAGTCGATAATACCGTAACATTCCTCTTATAATGCGCCGTCCGGTGTATTTATGCCACTCGCTTCCGCCTCAATTAGGCAGTATGGTAGTGGCCGGATCTGTCAGCAACAGGGCACCACTGCGACTGGCTAGCCCCTCAGAAGAGGCCGCACTTCTTCACTCTAGGGGCCATCCCGGCAAATTGGGACAGCCCCTCCGGCGGCGGGACCACTATGGGGCCAGGTTCCCATCCTGACCCCTACTCCCACATATTAGGGAGGCGGCAAAGGGTGCGCGTAGCGCCTACGCCGCACTCCCGTCCGCCGTCTCCGGAGCATGACAGCATCATCCTCCCTGTCCCGCTCCATGGCCTCCTTCCGGTACATAACTGTTTCGCATAAGGAGGCCATTGTCTTCCAGGACCTGTCACTCCCGAGCATGGAGCGGACCACGCTCGGGAGCGAGAGGTCTGCGTCTCCCAGCACGGACACCAGATCGCGACGCTGCCGAGACCACATGGGACACTGCTCTAGAGTGTGTTGAGCCGTGTCCTCCGCCGCGCTGCACTCATGGCAGTCCGGCTGCTCCTCCCGCCTCGCGTACCGGTGCCGATACTCCCCGAAGCACCCATGCCCGGTTAGTACCTGCACCATGCGGAAGGTGAGGCGTTTGCGTTTCCTACGCGTCCACGTCTCTAGGACCGGGCGCAGCGCCTCTGCAACGCGTGTTCCGTACCGCGGCTGCGCGAGGTCCTCCCCCCACCTCCGCATCATCTCTGCATATCCTCGCTGGCGATACCGCCCTATTTCCTCCAGTGTGGGGCGCTCGCCGAGTGCCCTCCTACTAGCAACAAAGCCGTACACCTCGGCGAGCACCTTCGCCACCAGCTCCCAGGGCGGGTCACCAGCGAGGGCGGTCGCGGCCGTCCAGGCTACAGTCCGGTACCCCCTTTAAATTTATCCTTATTAACTTATTAACCTGTAAACTTATTATAACCTCTCAAGCCCTTGATACTTCTGATCTTGTACCTGTCATTGCCAACAGCTTTTGGGATGATATAGTGTCCAGAATACAAGTCATCGAAATTGTGTTAACAAAGGCAGCGCTACTTATAGGGGCTTGTCTCCAAAGAACCATGTCTTCCTTTTTATAGATTTGACAATGTTTGCGACGTTTATCAAAATTACGTTTCATCTTGGCACTAGTTTTTTCTATGTGTACTCTAGCCTTATCACGTTTGGATTGAACTGATTCTGTAATATGGCCTGGAATTAATACATCGCATACGAATCTACTACTACGTGAAAACATTAAATCGTATGGCTTTAATTTAGTAGTATCGTTAACCGTATTATTTATTCCCCAAATAACATCAGATAAATAATTTGACTAATTGTTAGCGGCTTCACTGGGGTCAGTTGCGCGTAAGGCATTCAATATTGTGCGGTTGGTACGCTCAACTTGACCGTTGGCACGGGGGCAAGCTATGGCATTTAATGTGTGTTTGAATTGCTTATCTGGAGCGAACATTTTAAAATACCTACTCGTGAACGCCTTCCCATGATCTGTCACTACTCTATTAGGATATCCAAATAAGGCGAAAATTCGTTTCAGTACTCTAATAGTCTCCACTGAATTAACAGTTCGAGTGGGCTCAGAAATAACGAATTTAGAAAACGCGTTAGTTATAACTAACATATACCCTTGACCTTTCTTTTTTCTACAAAATGGACCTAAATGATCGACGTGGATCATACGAAAAGGTTCATTAGGTTTAGGAATTGGATACAGTTTCCCTTCTGTTTTTCCGTGTTCGCCTTTTCCATATGCACAATGTAAACAGGAACTTACATACTTTCGAATGAACCGCGTCATCTTAGGGAACCAATAGTCATTTTTAATTAAGTCTGTACTACGCTTTAGTCCTACGTGCCCTACTTCATTATGATGCATCTGAACCTGCCTGATAAAGGAACTACGAGTCAATTCCCGTTAACAGTTTTTCGATATAACCTATCATCTATCATAACATAATGTGTCGTGGTGAGGCACAGTGGTTCGATTATGGAGTCTGTATTAATAGCTGAACATGAAGATGAAGGAAAAGTAACGTAATGTACTTCTGAACTTGGGTGTATGAGTCTCATGTTGATCGGTGAGCTGAAATCTAGATTCGAGTATACCATACCCAAATTGTGTGCGAACGTGGATGGTGGCTTCAATTCTGCTTCTGCAAATAGTCTTGCAAGGTCTACCTTTAATTCAGCTTGCACTATAGGGGATAACTTTTTAAACGATTCTGCATTACTTTGAAATAAATGATCTGTGGCATCTTGTTTTGTTTTGTCATTATCTCTTTTTCTATTGTTAAGATAGTGAAGTATTTTGTCTATGTCTTTCATTTCGCCATCTTCATTTTTCTTGCGTCTACATAATTGTGGACTTTGAGAAGGTGGTAACGAGGAAGAAGTTGTGGATGACTGCGTTGTTGTAATTAAATCCAACACTTGTGTTGGAGAAATATCTGCTGGTGTTAGAGAAGGCGAAGGGTGTCTGGAAAAGGACTGAGATGGCAATGATGCTGCGTCACTATCCCGTGAAATCGAGACTCCTTGCCTATTGTGTGTCTCGTCTGATTCCTGGTTTTCAGTAGTAGCTGAACATCTTACATTTATTGTTGATTTACGATTCAAAAAAAGTATGGTTGTAAAGCGAAACCTTCGTCACCAATTAATATGTGCGGTATAGGCTAATTCGTGGCTGGTAAAGGTTATGGTGGTAGTAGAATTTTTCTATGAACTCTATAAAAAGTTGAGTTGTCAAAGATACCACTATCACTGAAGCGGCTACTGTGGGGATCTTGGTTGGTCAAGATGGGAAGTGGACTGTATTTAGGCGCTGTCGGAGACTACATAAACACCTTTTTACACCTTAGTAACATATTTTATTACTTATAATGCGTACGTACGATACAGAGCTGTTAGTCGTGGCGGAACGGGGACAAGAAGAAAGTAAAAAACACAATGTTGCCACTTGTACAAAAAAACTATTAATTTTTGTCTATGTTGGCTGTGTTGCCAACATATTGGGGGCCTAGAGAATGATATACTGTGATGAAACCATTGACTAGGCACTTGGTACATTATATAAAAATAAGTACATCATAACAAATTCAAAACATATGAATCATCATTACAGTAGGCTGCGATAGTAATTAAAGTACACGGAAGTTACACACTAATGTAGTAAAGTAGACAATTTACAAACAATAGAGGGTGATCGTGGTATATGACCAGCTGATACCAAATTATAATTACTTATATAGCTATCGTTACAGTTGAATACCATAATAGTCTACATTCTACTGTGAACAAGTATTTTGTATAGCACATGTTTAAAGCTTTAATTTAAATTTTCCTTTTCTTATTGCTAAATTACATGTTTGGTGTAACAAAAACTACATAATTTCTTACACATTATTTCTTATTCTAATTGATGGGGAGTATACAAACTTTTCTTATTGACCGTTTGTGAGTATGGCCATTTGGAGTTTTTACTTCAACGGTACGAACATGTCCGTCGTTTCCGGGAAAAACGTTAGTTATTCGGGCCATAGGCCATTGCAAAGGTGATGTATTATCATTACATAATATTACTAAACTATCAATTTCTACGTTAGGCGTTATATTATGCCATTTGGGTCTATTTTGTAAAAGACACAGATATTGCTTATGCCAGTACTTCCAAAAACTTTGCTTCATTTGAATTGTTTTAGCCCAAAATTTTAGTAAGTTTATAGGTCTATGTGCAATGTCGTGTTCTGGAATAGTATTTAAAGGAGCACCAGTGAGAAAATGTCCTGCGATAAATATGTAAAATCATTGGGATCTGCAGAAACAGCAGTGATCGGGCGGGAGTTTAGCACGCCTTCGATTTCAATCAGTACAGTGTTAAGCTGTTCATAGGTAAGTAAGGTATTGCCAACAGTGCGTTTTAGGCAATGTTTGGTACCTTTCACTGCACTTTCCCACAGTCCACTCATGGGACTGTAACTAGGTATGAAATGAAAATTGATGCCCCGTGAGGCTGCAAATCTTTGTACTTGAATTTGGTGGCTCTGAGAAGCACACAAACGATACAAATCATCTAGTTGGTTCTTTGCTCCTTTGAACGTAAGCTGGGTAGGTTTCGTCTCGCAATAAATCGCTTAAAGCATGCGAGAAATGTTTCAGTAGTCAAATCTGAGGCGAGTTCTAGATGAATTGCTTTCGTTGTGAAGCATATAAAAATGAGTATGTAACCCTTTCCTATTACGGCGCTTCTAATGCGGCTGTTCTTCACTAATACAGGCCCAGCGAAGTCCATCCCGACATTCTGGAACACACGGCCAGGAGTAACGCGTTCAACAGGAGCCGAACCCATTAGTTGAGTGGCCACAGCGGCCTTCATTCTTTTTATTCCTGACTGCAGCGCTGTTACTGCGGCCGGCTACAATGTATCCGAAGGATGTGTGTACTAGCGTTGGTTGCTTGGTGTGTGAGTGTGAATTGTTCTGCTTTACGGGGTCAATGCTGTTCAGAGAGGCCTCTCCCTCAGTCTGTGGCAGGAGGACCTGGAAAAAGACGTCAGCTCCAAGCAATAGGTGCACATCACCAGGCAAGTTAAAGTTTTCGTCAGCCAGCTTACAGTGTGCAGGTAAAGAAAATTGTGAAATGTCAATGGGCGCTTGAGGCAATCGTGTTGTAATAGTTTTCACAACATGACAGTTGACATTCACCTTAAATGGATAGATGAGAGAATGCACTTCGAGGTTTATTTGCTGTTCAACATTTTGTTGAGCATTAGTTATTCCAACAACGGTTGTGTTGCCTTTAGAAGGAGTCATGCCAAGCAAATCGACGACCTTCTGTGTGACGAATGACGCTTGCGATGCACTGTCAAGTAGTGCTCTAACATAAATCGTTGTACCCGTCTGAGAGATTATTTTAATGCGTTCAGTAGGCAACAGAACTTGGCCTTTCGAAGCACTTGATAACAGGGTTACAGAAGGGCTTGCTTGCTGAGGCTCATGCAGCAAGGTATTATGCTCTTTTTTACATTCGGCGCACCTAAAGTGAAATTTGCATTTTTGCTTATGATGTGTTAAACAAATTTTGCATAATTTATTTCTAATTGCAAATTCTACGCGTTTAGATGGGGAAGCCATTTTAAAATTCTCACATTGAAATAGTTTGTGTGAACACTTACAGTAAGCACATGAAGCAGTGGCAGGTGAGGCGGCTACAGCGTGGGTTGCAAGGCGCTGTGTTTGCTGCTTCTGTGGAGTGAAGCTAGCATTCTCTAATGCAAGCGCTCGACGTTCCAGGTACTCAAGAAACTCTAGGATAGTAGGTAGGGATTTGTTATCACGTTCCATTTGGAACGCACGGCTGGTGTATCCATCCAACTTTCTTAACAATATACATACTAGAATGCTATCCCAGGAATGTACTGGCTCGTTGAGATTTTTGAGACATGCTAAATGTTGCTTTACCTCTGAAATTAAGTTGCGCAGGTTAACAGTGTTTGAACGAGTGATACTGGGCAAGTCTAAAAGTGTTTGAATGTGTTCTTGCACTATTTTTGTTTTATTGTCATACCGTTCTGACAGTAATTTTAATGCTTCAAAGTAACTTTCGTTTGTCAACGGTAAGTTATTGATAAGTGCATGCGGTTCGCCGCTTAAAAACCCTTTTAAATAATACAATTTTTGCACTGACATTAAACTTTCGTCTTTGTGTATCATAGCATTGAAAAGTTCAATGAACTCATAATATAGCGTGTATTTACCTGAAAATGTTTGAATTATGATATTTGGAAGCTTAATTTTAGAATTACTGGCTAAAGCTACTGTTGCTTGTAATGCTAATGATTTGCTATTGATTAATTCATTTAATTCTGCCATTAGGTCGATGTATACGTCCTCAATGACACCTGGATCTTCAGAATCGTTACGGTCGATGCATTTTATTTTCATGCAGTTGTCATTGTAATCAGCAAATACTTGGTTTAATCTTTCTTTAGTTGCCTTTAGCTTTTCTACGCTATACATGATGATACTTGCATTACGTAACTTAGTAATAGAAGCCTTGCAGTAGCCTCTTGCGGCTATCAAGGCCTTTTCGTCAACCATTGTTACGTAGTACACAAAGGGAAATTAATATTATATAACACGCACTATATTGTCTCTAGACGAAAATAACGCAATTATTACACCGTAAACTGTACAGCATCACTTAGTAATTACGTAGGTAAAAATGTTCACTAATTCGCAAAATGGCTTCTTAGTACTTTTTTCGTTCGCCAAAGTCGATCGCGCATCGATGCAACGCGATGATCATAGAGGCGGTGGCGTCGGCGTTCCGTGTCGTGATTGGCTCGTGCGAAAGGTATTCCAATGCTGCCAACGTGAAGTAGAGCGCGCGTCTTGCGAAGCACGTTATTTTTGCGTTCCGTGTGGCAAACAAAGGGAATCGATGAGTTTTTATTTGTATGAAATTTTCGAAACTCAGGTTTGCTTTCGTTTGTAGTAGTAGGTATCGGTTCCAAATCGTTCTTGAAGCAGTGTTCCAATACTGATGGTATTTGACCTTGTCGCCTTGGGGTCGTTGCAATCGTGTTGGTGATGCAATAGGCGATTTTTTAGTATGGAGCAAAATTGCACTGTTCATAAAACAGACTAGTAATCTTGCGTTGTACGTACGGTTTTTGCTTCGTCACGGTGCGGTGTTGAAGTTCGCACGGGTTTGCGCGTCGGAAGAAAAATGGCGTCGTCGTTGTGTGGATGGCGTCTCGTTGAACTTGAAGCGAAGAAGGACCAATGTGGGGATCTTGGTTGGTCAAGATGGGAAGTGGACTGTATTTAGGCGCTGTCGGAGACTACATAAACACCTTTTTACACCTTAGTAACATATTTTATTACTTATAATGCGTACGTACGATACAGAGCTGTTAGTCGTGGCGGAACGGGGACAAGAAGAAAGTAAAAAACACAATGTTGCCACTTGTACAAAAAAACTATTAATTTTTGTCTATGTTGGCTGTGTTGCCAACAGCTACACCTTCCTATATCAACAACAATAAATTTATAAAATGGATGGACGATTGCCAGCAGAACAATAGAAAAGAAATTCTTGCAACAGAAGAAATTCGATCCACTGTTACGAGGACACTTGATTGCGACGTACTTGCCATCTGGCAGCATAGATTAGGAGAATTTTGCCGTACACAATTGATCATTTTTTCAACGTCCTTGTTCGTATTTGTACCAAAATCTGTAAAATTTTACAACTATCACGCCACGCCGCGCCAGTCCAATTCGCGCACAGCTCACGTCAAGCTACGTGTGTGCCGACTGTCATAGAAACGCTAGCACTACAGCGCAGGCACCGCGCTCCGCCCCGCCAAGCTCGTCGCGATGTCGACGCTAGCGTGGCGTGTTTTGTGTGACGACTTCCATATATTTTCATAGCAAGTTAGTACGCCAAGGACACGCCACGCTAGCGTCGAGCCCAGCCACGCTCGCTGTTTAACTCGCTGTTAACAAAGCCTTAACCCTTAGTAGCCTGATTTACGAAAGTGATTTATTTTTAATATTACTGTGTTTGCTTGAGGGTCTAGAGATGAAGGGAAAAATAGCTAAAAAAATCACAATATTTATTTTACATATTTATTTAGAAAAAAAAAACAGGTATCAATTCTGATATTTCAGACATTAACGCCATAAAGAAATCAGATATACCGATGCATGAAATAATGCGAAACATTGATTGTTTTTATTATCGCATAACGACACTTTACACTTTTTACAGAACCAGTAGGTAAGTTTCCTACAATTATTAAATTTACACTTATTTCTAGAATCCATAAATATTTTTTCATGACCAATACAATCGCAACGCACGTCAGTAGAGGGTAGTACTTGTACACCTGTCCGGGGTCTTTTAGAAGGTACTGTAGTGTCTTGTCGACTGGTGGTACTGGGTCTTCCCCTTTTATTTTTCGAGTGACTTTGATATCTACATAAAGTATCGGCAAGCTCAGTTCTAAAATCTGCTAACTTCATAATATTCTGCTGAAGTTTTACTTTCATTGTGTTTACCTTTTTGTATAGTACCCAAGCATTGATGACAGTCATGTCTAACAAGTGGTAGAAGAGCCTCGTTGTCCACTTTCTCGACTTTATGCGGATGCGATATCGACCAATGAAGCTATCCATCAAATCAACGCATTACGCATTATGTGTGCATTATATTCTTTTATGACCCGAGGACATGATACTTGAACATTGGCCTTTAGTTTTTTTTCGTAACGGGTTATAGTATCCGCTGGTTCAGCGCTAACATACGTGGAAAGTAATAGTACTTGTTTGTTGTCTTTCCAACATGTGGCCGAAAATTCGTGGCCTTCGTGAGTTTTTTCGTGATATGTTCC
This sequence comes from Pyralis farinalis, assembly GCA_947507595.1. Classification (NCBI taxonomy): domain Eukaryota; kingdom Metazoa; phylum Arthropoda; class Insecta; order Lepidoptera; family Pyralidae; genus Pyralis; species Pyralis farinalis. The sequence continues at coordinate 17,029,167 of OX382281.1, read as the reverse complement.
TCTGGGTACGTTAGACTTCATAATTTCCCGTTTCTCCGGCAACTTGCACGACTTTTCAAGCCTGTTTCTCTGTACTGTTCCAAGACAATAAATACCTTCGTTGGCCAAGTAATGTAGCAGAGGAATATTCGTATAAAAATTGTCAAAATAAGTTATATGATTGACGTGCCTTGGTACTGGTCGTAACAATCGAATAACTGTATTCGATACAGCTCCGAGGTCTGGTTCGCCAGGTAAACGGTCTATGTCCTTAGCTCCTGAGTAAATCTCAAAACTGTAGGCATACCCAGACATAGAGCATAAAACGTATAATTTGAATCCCCACTTATGGGGCTTGTTGGGTAAGTATTGTTTCATAAAATGTTTAATTTTAGTTGAACACATTTGCTCGTCTAGTGATAGACGATGCTCAAATGGTACAGTAATAAATTTCTTGTTCAAATAGTCTATCACTGGTCTTACTTTATGCAGTCGGTCGTGCTGGAGATGATCAATGGGCAAATGTTTAGAGTCGTCATTCATGTGAAAAATTTGTCGAATTTTATCAAATCTGTTGCGATTCATTGTTTGTGCTATGGGTTCAAACTTTGTAATGTTTGACCAGTATGACCTGACACTGGGATAATGATATACACTAGTAAAAATAAGAATTCCAATAAATTTACGTAATTCTAAGACAGTTACAGGTTCTGTAAAGTTGGGATTCTTTTGGAAGGCATATTTATTTGACTCGTCCACTAGAAATCTCAAAATTTCTTCACCGAAAAAGTAAGAAAAAAACTGAAAAGGAGTGTCTAAGTTCATAATTTCTTGTGAATACTCAGTGTTTCCAGCAAACTGGAAAGCATTTTGGACTATGTCCATATTCTTTACTCTCCACACTAAGTTTCTTGAAAGGTGCAGTTTGCAGGTTGTTCTGGCTGCTGGTTGCATGTCTTGTTGCATGTCGGTATCTACGTTTGCTGCAGGTGGATCTGCATCCAAGTTTGGGTCAGTGGGAAAATTACCTACATCCTCTTCATCTTCTAGCTCCATCAGACGATCTCTTTGGCTCGAATAATAGTCTATGTCATCTTCATTGTCGGTGGAATCGTCTTCCGAAATTTCACCATTTTCTAACCGCTTCAATATGCTCTCAATCTCTTCTGGTCGCATTTTTGATAAATTTCTATAATAAAATAAAAATTAAAGTAATCCCAACACCAAGCTATGCAGAAAAAGAATGAATCGGAAGTTCAAACAGTTTTTATAGCTAAAGAATTAGTAGGTAGGTTTTATGTAGGGCGGAATGCCTGAAGTATCAAAATTGATACTCACAAAAATAGCACTAGTTTCTTCAAGTAAAACATGCACTCGCAAAAAATAATTATATCATAGCGAAAATAATATATTCACTTACCTCAAAAGTTTATATTCTTCAGAAAAAGAAAATATATCAAATTTGTATTCAACAAAACTTTTAGTAAAATGTGTTTACTTGTTCACTTTGCCGCGCAAGTAATATGTCATAGATAAAATAAAACAATAATGACATTTGATTTTTTTAAATTTCGTTGGAAAGAATATTATACAACAGTAAAATACGTACAGCCAACCTATAAAACAAAAACGAATAGTAATGTGAACATTCGGTTTAAAAGATTGGTATCAAAATTAAAACTCTAGGTTATTAAGGGTTAATGCTTTCTCCATGCTCTCTGGCCTCAAGCACCTTATACGAGACCCTAGTTCTTTAGACTATAAAAGCCTGCATTGTGAGTTTTTAACAAAAACCTATCAGGTGTTGAAATATATCAAAATAAAGGAATTTTGATTACCACTAACGCCATCTAGTGTATTGCACTTTGTACTATACTGTCGTTGTCTATGAATAAATCAGTCTTGTTGTAACAGAACGTTTTCATTACGTTATGGGCCCAGAATCGTTTTCAAAGTAATTCGTTATGTATAAAGTATTTTTTATCCAGAATGTCTACCGCGGGGTATATAGTGAACGTGCCGAAATTTAAAGGACGTGAAAACTATGACGATTGGTCATTCGCAGTAAAAAAAGTTGTCTTGTGTTGGAGGACATCGATATGGACGATATATTGACAACGATCACCGAAGCCGAACAAAGAAAAGCGAAAGCGAAGTTAATTATGACCATAGATCCATCGTTATATGTACACATCAAAATTGAAACTACAATTACGGCGGTATGGTTGAAAGTCGAAGCAATTATTTAATGACACAGGATTCACAAGAAGAATAAGTTTATTCAGGACATTGATAACCATTCGCCTGGATAATTGTGAAACTATGACAAGTTACGTGTCTCAAATAGTAGAAACTGCTCAACGATTGAAAAGTACAGGGTTTGAAATCAGTGATGAATGGATTGGATGTTAGGGGGTCTACCAGATAGCAAACGGAAACAAAGTATTGTTTTGTAAAAATACTTGTTACATCTGTAATCAACAGAACGTGCTAATAAGAGTAGCAAATTTACAAAATGGAGTGTACAAATTGGACATATTAAAGTCAGAGAAGGTGCTTGCAGCAGTAGCAATTCACATCACAGATGCAAGACGATGGCATAGAAGACTGCCGCATATCAAGAGTAATGAACCTAGAGAAAGACCTAGAGAAAATGAAAATTGGAGCTGACGAGGGAGTTACCTATACAGAAAAGGCAGAAATAACCAAGTCCAACTGTGGAGTATGTTGTGAGGCGAAACAGGATCGTTTACCGTTCTCATCTTCAAACAAAAGAAGTGAAACATTATTAGATGTCGTTCATTCGGACTTCTGTGGACCCATGTAGACAAAATGGTTGTGCAAAGTATTTTCTGCTCTTCGTGGATGATACCAGCCGAATGGCATTTGCATATTTTTTGAAAGAGAAAAATCAAGTACATATGTTTATCAAAGAATGTCAGAGTATGTTTGAAAAACAAACTGGAAATCAAAAATTTCTTATTTGTTTTTTGAAGAGCAGGATTAACTGTCAGAACAAGAAGAAACAGCTGAGATAAATGATACTGTCTTGAGTGAAAATGGTCCAACTTTCATATGTGACACATCTAGTTTAGATTTAAGGTTAGATGACTCCTACCATACACTGTGTGGAGAAGAAAGTGATTTGAGCGCAGATGAAGTACCCAAGCAAGTAACCCAAGAAGTACCCAAGCAAGTAAGCAAGCATGTCAGAAAATAGCTTGAGAGGTATGGCATATCTTACCTCTGTGTTGTTGATGAGTTGGGGGCTTGCGATGAAGATATCACTAATGAGGAGGCAACAACAGGTCCTGAGAGTGAAATGTGGAAACAAGCAATGAAAGAAGAGTTACACGCTTTTGAATAAAATCAAGCCTGGGAAATAGTGTCAGACAAGGAAGTAGATAGAGTGGTCAAGTGCAAGTGGGTATTTAAAAGAAAATTGACAGAAAACCCTTTGTTTCATAAGACGTCAAAACACATAGATGTACGCAACCATTTTGTCAGGGAAGTAGTTGCTAATAACTTAGTAAAGATTGTACATCTGCCAACTACAGAAATGTCTGCCGACTTGTTGACAAAAGGTCTAAGTAGTATAAAACACAATTATTATGTTAAAAAGCTAGGCATTGAAGGTATTGTTTAAATAGTGTTAAATATATATTTATATCATTCTATTGTTGTCAGATATTTGATAAGTGGAGGCATACATAGTTATAGTATGTTAAGTGTACCTAGATTATTTTTTGTATTTATGTTTTATAGTAATCAGATTATTTTGATAAGTGGAGGTGTTGAAATGTATCAAAATAAAGGAATGTTGATTACCACTAACGCCATCTAGTGTAGTGCACTTTGTACTATACTGTTGTTGTCCATGAATAAATCAGTCTTGTTGCAACAACTAACGTGTTTTCATTAGAAGGTACGATAAAGTAATGTACGAACTTATGTAAAGAGAAACAAATCGGCAAGTTACATGTACTTGATACTTTAGACCTTATGAACCAAAAGTTTTGTGTATAATATTATGTAGGTACCTATACTAATCTATTATATTTATTATCTTCTGGGCTTTTTATTTATTATCTGTTGGCGACGAGGCGAATGGACGAGTGTACGGCTAATCTAGTTTAATACTAATTTTCATAAATTTCATGCATCCGTCTTCTGTCGATGACGACTACTATATGTACGTGTTTAGTCATTAATTTTCGCAACAATGAAGGGGATCCTCCTGGCACAGGCCCATTATTGTGTAAAAAGAGGACCCAAACACGCGTTTTAAACTGTAAATGCATTTTAAGTAAATAATTATTATTGATGTTTTTTTTTATTTTCGAATCTCAACTTCTCAAAGTATGAGACAATATTTTACCAACTACTTCGTCAAACGTGCCCCATTCCACATCAAAATCATTATAATGTATAATCTTAATTTAAAGCAATAAATTGGTTAAACTTACCAGACTCGTTTACTTCCTATGCGATTTTTTTTATACTACAAAGCGTACAAGCATACGGCCCCCTGATGTAAAGCGGTAACGGTAGCCTGTTAACGTCTGTAATGTATTAAGTATCACTCGCGATGCCTCCTCTGCAAGCACACAAGCATTTATATGATAGAAAAGTAATGAAAAATTGTCGTAAACAGTACTTTGTCCAATAACTTCTAACCGACTAATTGCCTTTATCTTAATTTCGAAATGACAATACCTCAAATCTTAACAAATACGCGAGTAATGCTATCACGAATAGTGACACATGAGATTTACGTACTCGTACTAAAATTACTGAAATACACTTCAAATACAAATTACATTTCCTAAACTAATAATTATAATTTAATAAGTACGGAGTAACAATTTTGACAAATTGTCTCCAGTGTTGCCAGCGACACAAAAGAGACAGTTAAGTTAAAACCATACTTATGAGTCTTTAATGTAATAGCGAAATAAATGCCGCTATATTCACTTTACCCTTCGAAACCCTGGTGGTCGTAGACCGCGAAATGTATGGGAAAACGTATATAACGGGTTCTGACTGCTCAATGATTCGTCTGTAACTATTTGCTTTATCTAGATCAGCGGTCGGCCACCTTTTGGCAGGCAAGGGCCACAAGGTGACAAATTAATCTAAAGGTGGGTCGCACTTGTGATATTAACCCTAGTTTCTGCCTGATACCTACATAGAAAAAATGTAAATGCTTTTAAAATTGTTAAAACATATGGAATTTAATTGAAAAATATCCACCAATAAACAGAAATAAAAACTACTAATAAGTAACTGATTAATATAATCTTTCACTATCACAAATAAAAAAAGACATACAAAATGTAAATGTTTTTATTTTAAAACAGAAATAAAAATAAAAAAAATATATATCACTAAATTGGAGAGATTTCATGAGCATTATTTTTTGTTCCTCAATTTTTATTACGTGAAACTTGTCTCCCACAATCATTACAATATACAGAATACAATGTGCATGACTCGTGAAGCCACATCTTACATATGCATTAGATGCTAATTTGAATATAGATGCAATTGTCTGTGCAGCCTGTATGCTTCATATTGATTATAGAGCTATGAATTATGGTACATCATTTGAAATATGTTTTTTTAGCTTTCAAATTATGTCAAAAAGATTTAAAATTAATTTATTTTCTACCTAAATTTAGCGAATTATTGCAATAGGTGGAAGTTGTACATGTCTAAATGAACAGGAAGCAATATGAGTAGATAAAAATAATATTTACAATTTTTGCCTGTCTGTCTGTTTGTTCTGGCCAATCTCTGAAACGGCTGGACCAATTTTGACGGGACTTTCACTGGCAGATAGCTGATGTAATAAGGAGTAGACAACTATTATTTTAGAAATTTTATTGTTTTTATTAATATAAATAAATAATATTCCACGAGGACGAAGTCGCGGGCACAGCTAGCACGAAATATTTTTAGACTTAGTGTTGTCTAAATTATTTGTGTATAGTCTATACTTATTATTTGGTACAGTTTCGGCACATAAATATGGCACTTTCTTAACCCTTAAATGCATGATTTTATTTTTAGACCGAGAAAAAATATATTTTGGAGCCATGAATATGCTGATTTAGGGAAAAATAATAAAAAAAATAGTTTTTTTTTATTTTCATAGCTATTTTTATTAAAAACCATTTGTTGCAGAACTACAACACTATGCACTCACTAGACAATAACTACATATGAAAATTTTTAAAACAATTTTTGGTTGTGGTAAGACAAAGAGCTACTCCACACTTCTCACACCTGTTTTGCGTGTATCCCTTGCATCCAGGCATTTTGCATCTGCTGCGAACACAATTACCAGGCCAGTGACCAACATTATCAGTCCTTATGTCCTTAGGAGGAATATGTTGAGCTGGTCCTCTCCTTTTTTTTGCTTGTATTTCCATTTCAACACTGTTGCTGGTACTTGGCCTTCCTCTTTTGTTGCAGAGTTCAAATGAGTTATTTACTTTGGCTAATACCTCAGCTAGTTCCAGTCTATAGTTACATAGGTTTAGAACTGATGAATTGGCTTCAGTTGTTTTTAAATTTTTATACACAAGCCAAGAATTTATTACCGTCATGTCCAATAAGTGGTAAAAGATACGAAGATACCACTTTCGGCTTCTCATTGCAATTCGGTACCTCCCAATAAAGCTATCCATTAGGTCCACTCCGCCCATATGGGCATTATATTCCTTTATTATATGTGGGCATGAAATTTTAATTCTAGTCTTATTTGCCTTGTCAAATCTTTCTACTTGGCCCACAGGTTCAGCTCCAACATATGAAGATAGAAAAGTTACAACTTTATTGTCCTTCCAAGTAACTGCTGTCAAATCAATACCGTCAAATTCAGTCATCTGCTCTTCATAAGTTCCACGAGGAACAGATTTCTTCATCATTGTTTTTTTGTCCGGCAGTTTGCAGTTCACTAGCCTGTTAGATTGCACAGTACCTAGGCTATAGATTCCTTGATTGGCAAGATAGGTAACTAAAGGTACAGAGGTGTAAAAATTATCAAAATAAATTATATGATTTATATGCCTTGGGACACCTCTAGCAAGCCGGACTACAACATTTCCCACTGGCCCAAAATCTGGTTCATCTGGAAGCCGTTCATTCTCTTGGCCAGTATATATTTCAAATTTATGAGCATAACCTTTCACGCTGCACATCACATATAATTTAAACCCCCACTTATGGGGCTTATTAGGTAAATACTGCTTCATGAAGTGTGCCACTTTTGTGGCACACATCTGTTCATCAATTGAGAGTTTTTGTTCCATAGGAACTAAAGCAAATTTCTCATTTAGATGGCTAATTATAGGCCTTATCTTATGGAGCCTATCATGTTGTGGGTGTTCCTTGGGTAAATGTTTCTCGTTATTGTTGAAATGTAGAAATCTACGAATAGTCTCAAATCGGTTGACAGTCATTATGTCCTTGATTGGTTGAAAACCTACAGTATTTGACCAGTATAGCCGTACATTGGGATATTTTATAACAGACATGTATATCAGTATCGCCATAAACTTTCTTAGCTCAGTTTCAGATAAATTTAATGGTTTAGTCACATTTTTTTGAACGGAATACAAATTAGACTCTTCCACAATCCTTTGAACTATTTCTGATGTAATAAAATGTGAAAAAATACTATAGGGAGTACCAGTAGTAGCCTCATCCTTCAGTTCAGGTGGGTATGTAGTGTCTCCATGAAAAGCTGTCTGGTCAGAATTCAAAACAATTTTTTTTACCTTCCATACGAGTCCTCTCATAGTTGCTCGGCGACTAGCTTGACTTGTTGAGGGGAATGGAACCTGTGGCACTTGATCATTTGCTGTAGCTTCATTTATCAATGGCGGGTCTCCTGCCATGAATGGATCATTATCGGGGTCATCATTTTCCTCTTCTAATGGACTCTCAAGATCGTGAAGCAAATCGTCTCCATTTTCATAAAAATTCTCATTACCTTCTGTATCCGAGTCCTCAAGATCATCTTCCGAAATCTCTCCATCATTTATTAGAGCTAAATACTCTTCTATTTGCTTTTGATTCAAGTATGGCATCTGAAAACCAATAAAAGTGATAGTTAGTAACTAAACAGGGACATTTTCTAGTAAATGCATATTGTTGCAGATTTACAACAACAAAATAAACAAAATTTCCGAACACACCAAAAGTTTTTTTTATAACTTATAAATTGTACTGAAAAGAAGATGAATTATTACGTAAAATAACTAATTTTGTTTGAACGTACCTTCGAAAACCAAATAATTACACTGCAAAGCAAATACACAATTTTCATCCGCTCCAAAATTACGATCGGCTTTGATTTGTCAAAATCAATTTAAATTTGACAGTCGTGAAGAAAAAAAGTGTGTTGCCACTCGATTAAATATATCACCATGATAGTAATAATCCTGCAACAGCATGCATTGAACTCATACTAATAATTTTATGGTCGTTTGAATGGTATGTTGCAGTTTTACTACTTTATGCATTTAAGGGTTAATAACTAGGCAACAAAAAAGATTATTTAATTACCTTAAGTACCTACAAAAAATGGTTGAATATTATAAGAAAGTTACGATGTATGTTCTTACGTTAATATCACGTGTAGTAGTAGTAGTATCAAAATCCGACATCCGAAATCGACATCCGAAAAATGGACCGATTTATATGGCTGTCAAATTATATAACCATTTGCCAGACTTCGTAAAGGCCCTCCAAAGTAGTAAATTTGATAGAACTGTGAAAAGACTACTTCTGGCAAAAGCTTATTATTCAGTTAAAGAATACCTAGAGGATAAATTGTAAAAATATAAAGTATTTAAATTGTTGTATAAATAAATTGTTAAAAAACTATTATGAATCAAAATTTGAAATTGACATAGTTTACATAATTAATAAATGAATGACATATCATAATAAATAATATAATATAACCTCTTTAGAATAATAATCAATAGATAAATGTTATAATGGAAGCAAATTATATTGTAAATTGGCATAGTATAATGTAAATTGTCATAAGTAAAATATCGTAAATTGTCAATAGTAAGTAATTATTGTAAGGTCAAATCACGTGTACCTTGACAAGGTAATTTATAACATATTGACCATCCCGTATACCACTTTTAATAGTACTAAATTAATGTTATAAATTGAAGTGATTATAAATAAATAAATAAATAAATCATATATAGGCAAATTTTATTAACTCCTTAAGGTTATAGATCTATGTACCTAAATTTAAAAGAAATATAATATTTAATTCGATATTAATGGGCACCTTACCAAAAAAAAAATTAGGCATTATTAATATTAAGTACGTAAGATAATAAAAAAAAACATCCATTTGGAACTTGAGCAAGTGAGTACCTAATGTAAATGATACAGTCAGGTAAATACAACTATAACCACTGTTATTATCAATTGCAATAGACTTTTTATACTATAATACGAGTATATTAAATTTCTGAAAGTAAATAGTGTCTTTTTCAGCCATCAAACTTATTACAATTTAACGAATGTCCTGAAGAAGATGCTCCTTCAGGACATTCGTTAAATTGTAATAGTTCGATAACTTTAACAATAGAATCTTCAGGTACCGCTAAATCTTTAACGCGGTGCTTGGGCATCATAAACTTATTATCATTTTTTTACACATCTATACATATAAATAGAATTGAAGTGTCTGTCTGTGATTTCAAAATAAAGCCTTTATCTTAAGCTCATATTATTATTTTGACGTTACCAAAGCCTAAATATGCATTTTTAACTTTTTTGTCTGTCTGTTTGTTTGCCCGGGCTAATCTTCGAAATGGCTGAACCGATTTTGACGGGACTTTCACGGGTAGATAGAGGACTGTTGAGAGCAGAATATGGGCTACTTTTTATCCCGTAAATATTTAGGGTTCCTGCGTAAAAAATGACCTTCGGGGGACTTTTACATTATTTTCACAGAATACGTATTTTTTGTGACATAAAATAACTACGCATTTTTTATGTAATAAAAATAATATAAATATAGGTTGCCTCCCGTAACGGTCAACAGATGGCGCTGTATGAAAATTGAATCGCTCTATGGTTGCATCTGTTAGCACCAGTGTAGTAGTGAAAAGTCTGTTTGATTTAATAAGTATGAACATAAAAAGACTGTTGCTCAATTAAATTATTTCTTTATAATAATATAAATAAAATTGAAGTGTCTGTCTGTGATTTCAAAGTAAAGCCTTTATTTTAAACTCATATTGTTATTTTCACGTTACCAAAGCCTAAATATGAATTTTTAACTTTTTGTCTGTGTCTGTTTGTCTGTCTGTCTGTGGATGGAATTTCTATCGGAGTCATACGGTAGGGAATAGAAGCGCTTTCTGTTGGCTCGCCAGGCACTGCTTTATCTGCATATTTCTTTCTTGCGTTTTTCGTGTTTGACCTGGGATACGCTACGTTCTTTTTGCATACATCTTTTTGTTTGAAGATGACAAATTCTTCCCTATACAATTCGTACTCCTTATTCGGATTATCTATAAAATGAAAAGTAAATTGAGGTAGGTTGACAACAATTCCCGCGTCTTGGATGAATCCAACACCTAAAAGTGTTTTATTGTCATTAGCGTTTGGCAGTACAATAAACGTTGTCTGGATAGTGCGGCCACAAATAACACCTTGACTCGACTAGTCAACACCTCTATTTCCTTGGTAATGACATCCGCTAATGTTAATCTAACTGCAGCTTTCTCAAATGTATATCCTCAACTTCGTAGGAAACCATACATCTCATATGAAGCAACACTGCTTTTAGCGCAGGTATCGATATAAGCCGTTCCAGGCATATTGTCTTTTACTAATGAAAACAACCGGTCTGGACCTAGCATCCGTCTTAACATCCACAGAGCAAAATCCTATCTGTTCTTTCTGGGTTACATTCTTATATTTATTACAAATTCCGCAATTACTGCGCACCACACCAGGCGTCCCACACCCATAACACGAGAATTTTGGAGTCAATGGAGATGGCATCTGTGTAATGGCGTTCGTCGAGGGTTTTACTGCTGATTCGTCGACATGTTTTGCGGAATTAACAGAATTCTCCTTCCTTTTTCTGCACTCTTCCACCGAATGGCCTATATTGCGGCAGTAGGTGCAACGAGTCTTTTTGTATCCCTTTTTCTCTTGACCAAATTTTGTAGGCGCTGTTTGTGCAATGTTAGTGTCCAATTGTTCGGTACCTCGAGCTGCTTCCCAAAGTTGTTCGAATGAATTGATTGCATTTCTGGGTACCTTCTCCTTGATTCTGATACTTAACTGCCCAAAGATCATATCTTTTGTTGCATTTCGGTATGTTCAAGTTTTGGTAGTTGGGCGAAAAGCATGCGTTTATGAGCTATGAACTGTTCTGTCGTTTCATCCGGTTTTTGTTTTTCACCTATTATCTCCTGATATAATATATAGGCAGGTTTTTTCAGGGCGAACGAGTGGCGTAAGCGCGTTTCAAATTCTGCCCAGGTTATAATGCTATCTTTTATCCCTTGCCACCAGATTCCTGCATCCTTCTTTAGCAGCACTGGGAGACTGGACAGGGCATCGATCTTACTAATATTTTAATTTTTTTTTGAATATATTTATGGCAGCAAGAAAAGCTTCCACCATGACTGAATCTTTCTGCCCTTCAAAAAAATTGGAGCGCGTAGTAAATGTGCCTCCTCCTCTTCTGCTACTACTGGCTGCTGCCAGTAGTTGGTTGAATTGTTCATCCGTTAAATTCGCCATTTTCGTGTTCCGATTCCGCGGTCCGCTCTTCCTCCGTACTGTTGTATGTCGTCCCGAACGCGTTACAATGAACTTTGGTTGGGGAGACCCCGAACCGTTGGGCGCCAGATTGTAAGGGCGGGAACCTCGTCGTAGGGCGGAAGGCGAAATAATGTAGGCGGTATACGAACGAAATATGCGTATATTAGTCTAATAGGCTACAGTATAACACCCGCTGCTCGGAATGCGCAACCGTGTCAGAAGACGTCCACGTATGCGGAGCGTGCTTCCTTGCGGATCTCCCGGAATAGATGGCGTGGTACGGGCAAGACCTAACGAATTAGATGCGAGCCTGAGAGCAAACCAACTATTAACGGAAAGCCTAGTGCAAAACCAAACTTACAAACTTTTTTGACCTGACTATGTAGTTAGCCCCGAGTGGGCTGTCACTACGTCACCGGACTAGAGAGGCGGGCGTGAGGCGCCGCAGCCTAGGAAAACAAAGTTAAGCGACAGCCTAAGGGCCCCCGAGAGGGGTCGGACCTCGGCTCAGGACGTCGCTGGCGAAACAAATCGAACACGCGGGTTCGTGCCTTAAGGGCCTGTCGGAGAGAGAGGCGCCCAGGTACCGTGGGCTACCGGTACCTGGTGTATCGCGCAGAAGTCCTTACTCTTCGCGCCCGGAGCCGCCGAGCGCGGTGTGTGTCTGGAGTGTTGGGGTTGGAGGGGGAGAGGTAGGGGGCGTTCGCAACAGTAATGCGATCATCGGGATCAAAGAGTGAATTTCGCGGTCTGCGCCGGAACCCCCGGGCGTCAATCCGCGGGGTGTAATTGACAGCACGGGCTATTAATGGGTTGGGGTGTTGGGAGGTAGTTTCGAAGTAGCGTCTAGACGCTTTCTTCATGAAACTAATGATGGAAGGGAGTTCAAGGTCGAGATGGAGATCTGCGACCCTGAGATAGCGAGGGGCAGCGGTTGCATTACGGGCAAACCGGTTTTGGATAATCTGGAGCTTAGCCAGATGGGAGCGCGCAGCGTGTGCGAACACTACGCTGGCGTATGTGAGAACGGGGCGGATGCAGGCTTTGTAGAGTGTACACTTATTTCTAAGTGACATTCTACGATTCCTGAATATCGGACCGAGCCGGCCTAGATAGAACGCGGCTTTGTTCCTAACAGCGGTGATGTGAGGTCCAAACGTCATTCTGGAGTCTAGGATGACACCTAGGTATTTGGCCTTCTCGACCCATGGGATGGGTCGGCCGAACAATGAGATGGGGCGTACGGTCCTATGTTGGGAGTCGGGTCTCGTAAGACCTCGTGGATCCCGAGAAAAGAACACTGCGGCACTTTTCTCCGGATTCACCTCGATTCGCCAACGTCGGAACCATTCGCCTAGAGCGTTAGCCGCTCTCTGGAGCCTATCCGATATGTTGGATTTGGCTCGTTCGGAAGTGTAAAGTGCCGTATCATCGGCGAAGAGGGCTAGCTCCACGAAGGGAGTCTTGGGAACATCTATGGTGTACAACGTGTATAGGATAGGACCGAGCACGGAGCCCTGAGGGACCCCGGCTCGGATAGGGTGCGGCCTCGAGAGAGTGCCGTGGACTCTGACGCGGAGGGAGCGATTTGACAAGTAGTCTCGTAAGATGTGCACGAGACTGTCGTGCACTTCCATTTGGTGTAGCTTATATATTAAGCCATTGTGCCAGACTTTGTCGAACGCTTTCGAGACGTCGAAAAACAGGGCACCGGTATGGCGCCCTGTTTGAAAATTGGAGAGGACGTGCTCCGCGATGCGGTGCACTTGGTGGACTGCCGAGTGTTTGGGACGGAACCCAAACTGCTCGTCTACGAGAATGCCTCTAAGTTCAACGAACTTTTTGAGGCGAATGGCTATGATGTGTTCATAGACTTTCCCCAGGCATTTGAGGAGACTAATGGGCCTGTAAGAGGCGGGGTTCTTCAGGCATTTGCCTGGTTTGGGGATGCCAACTACGTCTGCATCTTTCCAGGAGTCTGGAAATCTGCAGTTCGCGAGAGCGGCGTTGAATATCGCCACGAGAAGGACTATCAGGGGGCCTGGGAGGAGATTGAGGACCGAGTTCGTGATACCGTCAGCTCTGGGAGCTTTACGGCTCCGAAGGTCCGTGATGATCGTTTGGACCTCCTCAACTGTTGTAGGCTCGAGGGGGATCGGAGGTGTCGCGAGGATTCGTTCCACCTCGGAGTCAACCATCTGCACGTGTTCGTCGTCGGTTGGTTCTAGACTAGGAGAGCATTGGCTCTCCAGGCTGTCTGCGAAGCATTCAGCCTTTTCGTCATCATCGAACGCTATCGTACCGTCTGGTCGGATCAGGGGATTTGGTCGGAACGGAGAGATTTAGCAACTCGCCAGTACGCCGTGTGCGAGGGCTTAATTTCTCCAACAAAGTTGGCCCACCGTTCATCCCTGAACTCTTTGATGTGCTTCTTTACTTGGCGTTGTAAATAGCGCATCCGAGAACGGTTCTGTTCGGTGGGACAAGAGTCATGGGCGCGTGTCGCTGCGTTCTTTTCCGACACTAGTTCTCGCAAATAAGCAGGGAGTTCCCAACGCCGAGCTAAGTCGGCCGTTGAGACCTCTCTGGAGCAGTTGTTAGCTGCCGTTTGCAAGTGGCTAGTGAGGGCGTCGATCGCAAGGTCGGTCTCGTCATTTGTGAGAATCTGTTCGGGTACTTGCTCCAGTTCGGGTGTGGAAGTCTGTGCGAGCACTCTTTTGAGTTTTCGCCAGTCCGTTACCCGTCTGGTGTCCTCGTCTGTCGGTAAGTCAGTTGGTTGCCCGAACTCGATCAGAACTGGCCGGTGGTCAGAGCTAAGTTCTGTGTGCACTTGGATTGAACGCATCCGTAAGGCTACGTTCTTTAGAAGTGCAAAATCCAGAACGGTCGGGCGGTGTCCCACTGTTGCGGAATAGTGGGTTGGAGACATGGGAGCTATGACGTCGAATCCTAGGGAGTCCTGTAGGCTCTCTAGGATTACGCCGTTTGGTGAAGACGAGTGGCTATTCCACTGGATGTGCTTACTATTGAAATCTCCAGCCAGAATGGTGGAGTTTCCTAGGGCAAAGAGGGCTTGCAAGTCGCTCTGAAGGATACGCTTGCTCGGGGGGAGGTACGCGGACGCGATATTGATCGGCTGATGGCCGGTCATCCCTAGCCTGCAGATGGTGACCTCGAGGTTTTCGAGAGATGTGGGTTCTAGTGGGATGCAGTGCAGGGACCTTTTGTAATAGACTAGGGTTCCGCCCCCGCGGCCCTCTCTATCATTACGGATGACGGTTGTAATTTGCAATGCGCGGGTCGCGATTGC
Source organism: Pyralis farinalis (assembly GCA_947507595.1). Taxonomy (NCBI): domain Eukaryota; kingdom Metazoa; phylum Arthropoda; class Insecta; order Lepidoptera; family Pyralidae; genus Pyralis; species Pyralis farinalis. The sequence continues at coordinate 17,014,052 of OX382281.1, read as the reverse complement.
ATGGTTTCAAAAGGGTCTCCTGCACTAGGAGGATATCAACTTGGTGGTCGGTTAGGTACTGGCGTACTTCATCCCGTTGCCACGCAAGGCCGTTTGCGTTATAGAACGCAAGGGAAAGGGAGCGTGGTTTCACTCTTTGATTCCGTGAACCCATTATTGTTGGGAGAGGTTTGTGCGCCGAAGGTGAGCAGGCGCGCGATAGTCCATGATGGACTCAAACACAGCGATGTGTTTGCAGACGATCTGGAATTGGTTTCCCACTCCAGTGTCTTGGAAGTCATGTAGCTCGCGGGCTAGGACGAATAGCTCTGACATGTCGATTTTACTCGCCATGTCAAACACTATGTCCGTCAAGTGAGGTTTGCGTCCTCCCAGAGGGGGAGTCTGCTGGGGTGCAGCTGCTGGGGCAGTCTCTACGGGTTCGACCGGTGTGGGTAGGGGCGCAAGAGGCTGCCTGGGTGAAGCCCATGCAGACACTGCGGGGATGGGTGCCGGAATAAACGGCTGGGGGACCCGAGTGGGCCGAAGCTGGGGGTAAGCCGTTTGGCTCTGGGAGGGCGGAGGGTGGCGCGTGTGCGAGCGCCCTTTGGCTTGTGCCGGCCTCGTGCGCCTCTTCGGCGCCTTAGGGCAGCCGCCATAGTTGGCGGTATGCCCCACGGCGCCGCAGAGAACGCACGCTGGCGGCTCCACCGCTGGGTCGCGCGGACACTGGACCCGTTCGTGATCGCCTAAGCATTTCACGCAACGGAACCGCGAGAAGCAATTACGGGCAGAGTGCCCGTAATTTTGGCAGTTGTGACACTGCCCTGGGAGTCCACGTTTGTGGGGGAGTTCGACTTCGATGTCGAAGAGACCACAGATATTTGTGATCTGAAAGATCTTCTTACCCTCGGGGGTAAGGGGAAGATGGCAGATAACCATATTGTATGGCTCGCCATCTTTGCGGTGGTTTCGGGTCATCCGGTGTACCGACCGGATGGGGACTCCTTGTCCTTTAATGGACTCGGTGATGCCGTCTAGAGACAGCGACGTGGGGACGCGTTTAACTACCACGCGAAGTTCACGCTCCTCCTCGAGAGCGTACGTGAAATACTCCACGCGCCGCTCTCGGAGGAGGCCAGTGAGTTTTCTGTGGTCGTTGGGGGTTGCCACCGTGACGCTGATGCCAAAGTGGGTCGACTTAGCCCTTGTGAGGCGAATCTCTTTCGCGGGGAGATCGACCGCGTAAAGGCGCTCCCAGACCTTTCCGTCACGGATGGTGATCGGCGGCGGGAGTTTGGCCTTCGGTGTCTCTTGCGAGAGCACCGTTGGCGAAGAGGGACGGGTCGCTCCGGTGTTACCCTTTGCGGCTTTTGCGGGACGGGAGTCACTGGAGCGGGGCTTCCGCTTCCGGTTCTCCGGGACAACGGTCCAGTTGGCCTCCGTAAGGGGGTCAACAATGGACTCTAGGTCTGACTCGTCGTCGGACAAGGAGCTGGTGGGCCCCGTTATGATTGCAGCTGCAGCTGCACCCTGGTCTATGTCCATCTCCTGTAGTCCTGAAGGGACTGCAGGAGGGACGGGAGAGGCGCTGCTGCAAGAGGTAACAGCGGTAGCGGCCTGAGGGGCCTTAGCGGGGTTGGCCTGAGGGGCCTTGGTAGTCGCAGGTGCGGCTTCCTTGGGTTTGACCTGAGGGGCCTTAACGGCTTTAGCCTGAGTGGCTTTAGCGGGCGAGGCCTGAGGGGCCTTGGGGGATTTTGCCTGAGGGGCCTTGGTTGGTTTGGCCTGAGGGGCCGGGGGCGGGGGTGGGGGGGGCGGCCTTAGTGGTCGCTGGGGTTTTTGCCTGAGGGGCGGGGGGTGCGGGGTTTGTTCGGCACCAGGTGCCGAACCCCGTTAACAGGTCGGGGGCCATCGAGGCCACGTACCTACGCAGCATGTGAAGCTGCGTAGTTGGATCCAGCCGGGGATCCATGGCAGACATTTGCCAACTGAGGGGGGTGAAGGGCCGCCCGAGGGGTACACTCGGGCGGTGTGTACCCTGCGTGGAAAACCTAACCTCCCGGCCGGGTATAGGCCAGGAGGGTGCCTAGTCCCTAGTGTGTGTGGACCGGTGCCAGTCTTATTGTGCACCGGTACAAACGATACTCCATCGGAGAGTGTTATATCAACTCGTATTTGTAACCATAGCGCGATTTAACTTGGGTACATCGCCATCTATCGGTGGGTAGCGGTACAGCAACATATTATATATATTTTATCGCTTGCCAGTGCGACTGTAGTTTGACACAAACAAGGTTCATGTTAGTTTCTAATATACTGGCGCAGATAATTAATTTAAATCGTAATTAATAGTTTAAAGATATATATGCCTACTTATATATAAGGGATTAATTAAGCATCTATTGAAAGTACACAAATTTTTGTTATACACCTGGTATGAGAATTACCATTAGAAGTTCTTACTTCCACAGCTCTCACTCTATTGTCAGAGCCAGGTAACAAATTTATAACCCGAGTCATAGGCCAATACATGGGTTGCTTGTCATTGTATACCAAGATTACCATGGAACCTATCTTAATATTAGGAGAAACAGTTTGCCATTTTGGTCTGATTGTAAAACATTTAAATAATGTTTACTCCAGAACTTTGTTACGTTCCGTAGTAGGAAATAAAATTCCAGGAACGCTCAACAAACTCTATTTATCTAGTACTAGCGGGTCGTGTCAGTTACGGACCGTCTAACTTTGCTCTGCGGTAGGATACTTCCTTGGCATTAGGTACGCTAGGGAGGCTCTGGCACGAAGTACGCAAAGGAGGCTCAGGATTAGCGCAGCGGCAAGGGTCTTCGGGAATTCGCATGCGAAGCGTCGACGTCGTCGACCCAATCGTTTTAATAATGTTCGAACCGGAACCTTGAATATCCTTTCATGTAATAGCTGTTCAAACTCCATCTAACTTCATGTCCCCGAGCCTCATAAAAAAGTATCTAAAAGCAGAAGGCGAAGTGGAGTGTAATAGCTTAAACGGAGTTTACAGTCTAAAAGTTTAATCAGCATAACTAACAAAATTCACTTCAATGTGTTTACTATAATATCTATAGCTGAGAACAAATATCTTTCGATGTACCTACGATACTAATTATAATATAAAAAAAAACTGTTCACAATCATCCGAGTAGGGGTTCAATCCTTGTAATAATAATATACAATATAAAGCAGGCACTAATTGCTCGTGGAGTCAAATAACGTAACCTATGTGTTAATCCAGATCATAATCTATCTACGTACCAAATTTCATTCAAATCCGTTCAGCCGTTTAAGCGTGAAAGAGCTACAAACATCCATACATCCAAACATTCGCATTTATAATATTACATGGGGCATACTAAAAGTTTTGCACTTCTAGCTAATCGGAACTATTTGAATTTCGAATGTTATATTTTTTGATACGTTGCAACCTACTTAGTAATAAAAAAAAACAATTGGCGGGAAATCATTTGTCAATTGTTTTTTTATCACACATCAAAGTTCTACGTCCGCAACGAAAATGGAATTGAGTCGAAAAGATTTTAGAGCGATGATTTTTTATGATTTTAAAAGTTCTCTCTCTCCGCAAGACTGTGTGCTGCTCGTCTTCAAAATGCTTTTGGGAGAGAAGCACCTTCTTTGAGCACCGTGAGGCGACGGTTTGCTGAATTTGAGAGAGGTCGAGTTTCTTTACATGACGAATTTCGTGAAGGGCGCCCTTCAACTGCCGTCAACGTAAATAATGTGGCTACTGTTAAGCGGCTAATTGAAGAAAACCCGCGGATTACCTATGAGACAATTCGAGAACTATGAGCCAAATTTAGAAAACGAAGAATTGAAAGTTCGGAAACTTTGTTGTCGTTGGATCCCTCATGAACTGACAGCGGAGCAGAAGCGGGCTCGCGTGGAATGGTGCTCACAGATGCTACTGAAGTACGACCACGGACATTCTAATGCTGTTTATGACATTGTCACAGGAGACGAAACGTGGATTTATTGTTTTGAACCCGAAAAAAAACAGCAATCTTGTGAAAGGGTGTTTGAAAATGAGAACAGGCCAACAAAAGTGAGGCAGGCGAGAAACGTTGGTAAAAAAATTATCGCGCTTTTTTTTCTCAGCTACGGGTCCCATCTGCACATTTCCATTTGAAGATCAAATAAGTGTTAATGCCGAGTGGTATTCTACCATTTGTTTACCCAGGGTGTTAGAAAAAGTTCGCGAAAGACGACCAAAAATTCTCCTACATCATGACAACGCTTCTTCACACACGGCCAACAAAATAAAGTCATTTTTAACTTCCGAAAAAGTACAACTCGTTACCCATCCTGCACATAGCCCCGACCTAGCACCCTGTGATTTCTGTATTTTCCCCATAATCAAAGATTTGATGAGAGTTTTCGCTTTTACTAACTCCGAAGAGGCAGTGATAGCGTTCAATCAGCACGTAGAAAACATGCCTTCAGATCTGTGGTCCTCCTGTTTTAAAAAATGGTTCGATCGCATGAAAAAATGTTTAAAATGTAAAGGAGAGTATTTTGAAAAGCAATAAACAATATTTTGGTTATAACATGTTGTTTTTTTAAGTTACGCAAAACTTATAGTGTGACCTACGTAGTAGGATTTGTATTTGTATTTCTATTATTATTTATGTATATTTTTATTAAAATTACGTTGTAACGTTACACCTTCCAGAAATGTTGGTACATATTACAACAAATATTCCAAAAATTAAGTCTGTTAGTAGGAACATCAGGTAAATTTTTTTCAGGATAAGCATTCATAGATGTGCCTATTGGAAAGTGACCTGGCGTAAGATAAGTATAATCATTTATATCTGTAGACATAGGAGTCAATGGTCTACTATTTAAAATAGACTCTATTTGAGCTAAAACAGTACATAACTTTTCATACGTAAGTTAAGCCTTTAACATTACACGTTCGAGATAATACTTTGTGCTTTTAACAGCAGCCTCCCAGAGGCTTCCAAAAACTGGTGAGTAGCTGGAAATGAAGTGAAATTTGATTCCCTCTGGTGCTACAAACGATTGAACCTGTTGTTGGTGGTCACGGGAAGTCTGCAGCTGATAAAGCTCGTCTAATTGGCTCCTTGCACACTTGAAAGTGGAAGCGTTGTCGCAATAGATGTCGCTGGGTAAACCTTGTCGGGCTATAAACCGTTTTAACAAAGCCAGAAAGGCAGGTGTAGTCAAATTGGAGGTTAATTCAAGGTGAACTGCCTTAATAGTGAAACATACGAACACACAAATGTAGCCCTTAGTTATCGACGCGCGTCTAACTCGCGATTGGTTAATAGGTATGGGCCCAGCGAAGTCTATACCGACCCTTTGGTATGGTCTGCTTATAGCTACACGATCTGGAGGCAGGGAACCCATTAGTTATTTGGCTACTTCAGCCTTCAGTCTAAAACAGGTGAGACATTTATGTATTATTTTCTTTATTTCTTACTTAATTTTTGGCCTGCATGCAAGTTTTTGACATGCTCCTTTTTAATAATTAATTCCGTGACCTGTGAATTATTTGGTATAACTGGATGTTTTTGTGAAGAAGGTATTGTTGCACAATCCAAACGGCCGCCCACTCGCAAGAGCCCTCTGTCATCAATAAATGGATTCAAAGACTTAAGATTACCTTTAAGACATTTTTCTTGCCTAAGATTAAGATGTTTATTTCAATAGCAATGTATTTTTGCTGTTCATATTTTACAATTGTAAGTAGAGATTTGTTTAATTCATCACTACTTAAGTAATTATTTTTATTTTTACTGTACCTTACATTGTTGCAAAATCGTAGTACATAGGAAAGTATTCTTTGCATTTTGTTTATGTCAGAGTACTTGTATAGAAAATCTAAACATAAAGAAGAATGAGTACCTAAAGTTGAGCACACATTAGGGCTCGAGAATGCTGAGTCGCAATGAATCACCATCACCTATCATCTATCAGGTAGATCAATAAGTATGTGAATTTTGCTAGCTTCAGTAAGCGTATACTCACGGTCATGTAGGAAGCTAGGACCCTGCCACCACAACGCAAGTGATTGTAGGTGGTGAGGCTTGATACCTCTACCGAGATAGTCAGCATGGTTATCTTTAGAGGTAACATTACTACTACTACTATAACTTCACGCCAAATCCCTTACGGGGTAGGCAGAGAGAATCGAGCGCCACGCGACTCGATCCATACATACCTCACTCGCTTCTTTGACATTCATTGCTCTTTTCATGCACGCTCGCCGATTTCTGTGAGGGCTCCTGACATCACCTTCTGATAGAACACGACCAATTTGGTCATGGTAGGTAAGTCTTGGCCTCCCTCGGCTCCTACATCCTTCCACTTTTGCATTGTATATCTGCTTCGTCATTCTTTCATCTTGCATTCTTTCTACATATCCGAACCAACGGAGCATGCCTCTTCTTACTTTAACACCGACGCTCTCTTTCAGACCAACACTCTTTCTAACATCATCATTGCGAATACGGTCTGCAAGTCTTACGCCACAAATTTTGCGCAGCGCTCGCATTTCGACCGCGTTTATTCTACTTTCATGCTCTTTCTGCCATACCCAGCTCTCGCGTCCATAAGTTAGCGTTGGGACCAGCACTGCATTGTGTTGCCAGTTGCGCCTTCTGGCTCAAGTTTTTACTGTTAAGAAGTTTTCCCAACGCTCCATTCACACTATTCCCAGCACTCACTCGCCTTTCCACTACTGCGGTGTACCTTCCATCTCTGCTGAAAGCGCATTCAAGATATACAAACTCATCCACTTGTTCCAACACTTCATCATCTACCGTAATCCTTACATTGGTTCTGGTTTCTTCTCTTTCAAATACCATTATCTTTGTTTTCTTCGCATTCAGTAGTAAGCCTTCCTGCATATATTCGTCTTTCATCATTGTGACTAGTGTTTGCAGCTCAGATGGTGTTTCTGCTAATAGGACTGCATCATCTGCATACAGCAGACAGTTCACCACTAAGGTCACCCATGCGTAATCCTACATTCGTCGATCTTTTTCTCTGTAGACAACTATCAAGATACATAATAAACAGCCTAGCAGACAACATGCAACCCTGTTTGACACCAATTTTGACATCAAACCAGGGTGACATGTTACCATCTATTCGCACACATGCTGAGCAATCCTTGTAGGTGGACTGCACAGCACGGAGCAGTGAGCCGTCAATCCCATATCTCGGCAATATGCACCACAGTTCCGTTCGCACAACCGTATCAAATGCCTTCTCAAGATCCACAAATACGCAGAAAACCTTCTGGTCTGTAGCCAGATACTTTTCTACGATATTGCGGAGCGAGAAAACTTGATCCGTACATCCCCTTCCATTTCGGAAACCTCCCTGTGCCTCCCACAGCATTTCGTCAGATTTCACCCTCATTCTCCTTTCAGGCTTTTTCTTTACCCTCGAAGGACCATGTTAGCACCAGTGCAGTAGTGGAAAGGCTGGTTGATTTAATAAGTATGAACATAAAAAGACTTGTTCAATTAAATTATTTCTTTACTTCTGAGCACAATGTTGTAAGGTACCAGCAAGTATTACGCGACATAACAATGTTTTTGTCATAAAAAATAAACATAATATACACACATCAAAAGTGTCTAGGGATCAACATATATTTTTGCAATAACTTTTCTCCTGATTGATATTAATTAAAATTTTCTTTAAGGATTCATCAAATAAAGTGTTTTCGTTTGTCTACAGTAACGATAAACCAAGTCACCTTTGCATTAATAAAGAAGTTTGCCATTTTCATAATAAAGGGATTTTTGACATTTGAACCACTACCATTAAAGGTCGAAAAATCGGCCAAGTGCGAGTGGGACTCGCGCACGAAGGGTTCCGTACCATTATCTATAAAAAAAGGCAAAAAAATCGCGTTTGTTGTATGGGAGCCCCCTTAAATACTTATTTTATTCTATTTTTTAGTATTTGTTGTTATAGCGGCAACAGAAATACATCATCTGTGAAAATTTCAACTGTCTAACTATCACGGTTCATGAGATACAGCCTGGTGACAGACGGACGGACGGACGGACGGACAGCGGAGCCTCAGTAATAGGGTTCCGTTTTACCCTTTGGGTACGGAACCCTAAAAAAGACTGAAATAACAGTTTTCTTTAAAATTTTATTGGGTAACTTAAACAATTAATAATCCGTGTTTCTACCGCGAACACTAACAACACAAGAACATCGGTTTGGCATACTCAAAATGAGTTCATCCAAATCACGCTGTGGAATGGCCGCCCATGTTCGTTGCAACAACAAAAAAAGGTCTTCTTGCGACTGGATACCCTCCATATTCGGCAGAGCTCTTCTCTGTAATTATGAAATGCACCAAAAAGGATCCATATAAATTTATAAAATGATAAATTTATTACAAAGCCACATCTCAATCTCAAGAAATCCGCATAAAAATGCTTGATCCCTAGACACTTTTGTGTGTGTATATATTATCGCTTGCCAATGCGATTGTAGTTTGACACAAACAAGGTTCATGTTAGTTTCTAACAGCATCTACGACCACGAACTTTTGTTTTTTTTTTAAACAGAAAGAATTTCATGTCTACAGAGAAATAAAGGCTGCTAAAAGCCCACATTACATGCGTGCGAAGCCGCGGGCTTCAGCTAGTTTATATAATAATATAGTGAAAGTTTTTGTGACAGAATCGATATTTACAAGTAATATTTCCATCTGTTTGACTTGTAGTAATTCTAACCTATACTCTATCACCTAAACCCAAATCCTCTATGCAGCTCTCATTGTCATCACTACTTAAAAAGCCATTAACGGTAATAATAACAGAAATCTGATTTATTATGTTTATTTCATCAGCATCCGAAGTTTCAGTCAGTTTTTTCTAACGTAATTGCTCTTGCTTTTCGAAGTACATGCTTTCGAAAACGTCGATATTTTTATCAGTTTCTTTTATATGTATAGATTTAGTTTTACAAATAAACAGTGTTTTTTCTGGTAAAAGAATATCGTATAAAACATTTACCTTTTTGGTAATTTTACCTTCATTTGCCTTGTCTTGATCGTTTTCATACACAAAATCAATAGTTTTGTCTTCACAGTTGATTTTCATTCAAATCCTCGACTAGATCACATGCATCGTGTTTTTTCTTTGTTAGTGTCGTAGTATTCGTGAACGGTTAAACACTGCCACGCGCATTCGATTTTGAGGACTGTGAAGTCTGCAGGAAATTACTGACTGTTTCAGTTTTTCAGGTTCAGTCACAGCTTTCTTGTTTCTTTTTGTATTCATGGCATTTGACTGATCCTGATCCGCTTTAAATAATCTAGTAATGCGTTCAATTCTGTACGATGCCATATCTTCATGATACTCCGGCACACGTTTCAGTACTTCCAGTTCACTCACTACTTTCAGTTGAATGGGTAGGTTCCCGTAGCTTTGAACCCGCTTTTAATATTTTTAGCTGTATCCATTTGGATTTGATGTATTAAAGATTGTAAAATCTTCGAGAACTGATTTGGTTAGGGTTTTCCATCTTGTACTTTAGTAGTATTGCTCGCCGCACTTTTTTAACTGAATGTGGTGACACTCACACAATTCGATAACACTCACATTTAAACGGCTTGATAAATTTTCGCATATTATGACCTTTTTACCGGGTGAAGATTTTGCCCATTCTAAAGTTGAAGTAATCTAAATCTTGAATTAATCTTCGAAAACAGGAGAATCAAAACACCCCCGATCTTGTGCGGTTATACCTTGTGTACCGTGGTCCTCCCTGTATCCTCTTGGAATATAAATTATCTGCCTTATATACGACGTAAACCGGTCAGGAACTTCCGTCTGCTGTTACGGAGAATATCAATGAGATGGCTCCTTTTGTGGAATTGAGCGCTCTTTCTGGATATTTTACTCCTCGTTTAAATACATTTTGAAGATCCTGGATCGTCATTCAAATTTGTCCTTAAATTTGCCGATAAACTACGAGTACTATGTAGTTTGGCATACATAACCAGTGTAAAATATACTTGTAATATGTAATAAACCATTAAAAAAAATACATACATACATATCATCACGCGATTTTCCTAATACGGTAGGATGAGACTATGGAACACGAAACACACGCTTCTCGCTTCTTCCATATTTATATATAAATATATTTTACATATTTATATATAAATATATTTTATCTGTATTGATATAAAACACGTGTTATAGATTCATAAATAAGTATTTGAATAATTTTTCTTTAACACGTCAAAAGAAAAACAACTTCAATAATGTTACTTGTTTCTGAAATGAATTAATTTTGTATAAATCCTTCTGACTGCTTTATTCGAATTATATTGTTTCCTTTCGCTACGGAATGCTAGCCTAGCATCTATATGTTTTTTCATAATGATCAATGAAATGGCTTTGAGCCAAATCAATTATGTGATTTGTATCTTATGCGTAAAATTAGTGGTAATTCTGGAAATGAGTTTTCTCCGACCAATCTGCTGACTGTCTTGTAGACTAAGAAGTCGCTTGTATATTTTTGCTTGTTTACACTTTCGATAAAATATTTTTTTATAAACTGCTCAGAGCGACGACATCCTGCACACTATCCTACGGATATATTAGGGTCATATTCAAAATTTTTGTACAGTCACCAAAACGAAATAAAAATGAAATGTGTCACAAAAATGAAAAGTATTACAAAATAGAAACAAAAGGGAACAGTAAGGATTGCTCCACATTGGAATAAAAAAAACGAGGTTTTTACAGATCTTCTATCACATACAGTATGCTCCACAAGGTCACTTAGTTTGTTATATGAGTTCAAAATGTTTGCTTTTTTTAGTGTCGCAAATTTAAAATCCATATTTGTGTGAATTTTACAAAGACACGTGAAACTATCAGCAATTCGTGGTCGCATTATATAAAATGGTCTGTTTCTAGTAAAAGTCGTGTAAGATATACGAATACCTGAGTCTTGTTTAAATTTTTTATACAAGTTGAGCATAGTGTCAAGGAGATATTGTTTTTGTTTTTTTTTTTTAAATGATTTCGTTTCTTTCTTCCCCGCAGTTGCCCTGCTGATGTCATCTTGTACAAGAATTTCTTAATTTTCTTGGCTATTTTACTACGTCTATTAAGAATGTTTCTTTTACTGAACCTGATTCTGCCTACTAACCCTAAAGAACGTCCTAGGACCGCACGCAATTTGTATTTTCGAATGATTCCTACATTGTAAAGTTTTTTCCATATTTTTTTTTCAATATTATTTTCAGATTCAGCGTATTGTTTTTTCAAAGCTTCAGTTAGAACATCATTTTGTAAAATAAGCCTTTTTACATTTTCTTTGTCTTGATTTGAAACACCTTTCAACCCATCCACGAATGATTTTGCAATCACCACTTTGCAATCTTCTCTTCATTCTCATTATTTTCACAAATGCTGTTCGTTGTTTGACATTCAAGCAACATTTTCTGCCTATATACTTTTTTTCTAAGAGCGGCTATTGTTTTCTGTTGCTGTAGATTTTTTTTTCTGTTTCTCAATAGTTTTTCTTAAAATGTAGTAATTTTTCATGTATATTTTCCTTGATTTAGTTTTGTTTTCATCATTATTGTTAATCATTTTCTGATTTTGTTCAAGCCTTCTCCAATTTCTTCGTCTTATAATCTTTTCGCTTTCCGACAGTTTAGAAATACTAACATACTTGGATTTAATCCTTTCTAAGTTTTTTATTCTAAGTTCTTCATATTTCTTAGGGTCCTGTTTCAATTTTTCTCTATATTTACGCTGACGTTCTGCGGGTATCATTAGCATAATCTACAACAAAAGACAAATAAAACATAATTTGAGTTAATGCAACGATTGTCGCCTACGTCTATACTTCCACAAGTAAGAAATAATGATATTATAATAGTTTACCGAGGTTGCATTTTTTTATACTACGACGGGTAGTAAACAAGCATACGATTCGCCTGATGTAAAGTAACTCCTCATTTTCTGGTAACCTCACTCACTCGCAGGAACATAACAACCCTCCAACAAGAGAGTTTTATTTGGCTGCTGTCTTCTGTGCGGTGGAGGCACTTACCCTATCGGGCTAACGTCGTGTTCCTCTCTTTCAAATTTGGATGTATTAATTGAATCAAAAAAAGTTGAAAAGAAATAAAAAGATTGTCAGTTTGCTTTTATCCCTTCAGATATGAACTTTCAAAATAGGTCTCTAAAAATGCGAATTTAAAAAGAATACTTTTTTTAACTTTCAGCGTTATTTACATCACTAACGTATGCGGTAAGGTCCGTACGGTCATGTAAATAAATCAAATCATATATATCAAGCTATATTACATTTGGTAATTTTATACCCGGTACGTCCTTCGATCCCTTGCGTACGCGCAAATTATTATTTTTTTTTTTCAAAAGCCCAGATCGTAACGATTTCCTGCATAATTCTTTAGAATCAAGTAACTTCATACAAAATTTCATCGTTAAAAGTTTAGTAGTCCAATCATAAAAAAAATAACAGGCTTGTACTATAAAAATAATGTAAAATAACATTTAATTAAAATTACATTATTTTTATAGTATAAGCATAGATGACCAATATGAAGTTACCTTTACTTCTTTTTTCTGACATTATTTTTGCAACGTTACAATAAAACGTTACAATTTATCACGGAAAGGAAAAAAAATAGACGTTGATATAACCTTAAACAATATAAGTAAAAATAGTCTTACATATTGTTACAAAGCAAAGTAATGCTTTTAAAATTATGAACAATTAGTTATAAAAAACTTACCGGTAATTATGTAGATGATAAAACAAAATTGATAATTTTGCAGCTAAATAGATTCGCCACGTAACACGGACACAACATGTACACATAAATGGCCGCCGACAAAATGGCTGACTATTACTACTTGTAACATGTGATTGGTCGTTCATTAATTAATAATGTTGCCATTGAATAAAAACGAATTCTACGAATTATATGCGTTACGAAAAAGAGTTACGCAAAGGAATAGATTTCCGGACACAATTTCAAGAATTATTTTAAATAAATAATATAAAATTTATAATAAATCTAATACACATGAGTGCAGTACATGTCACTATAAATACATTTAAGTTATTTAACTTACAGAATATGAATAAAACTAACATTTAATCCTTTTTTGTCACAATAAGGAGAATTAGGACATCATTATTTGTATAGAAATAATGGGAGATTTATAAATAAAATAGCTGAATTTAGTTAATTTAAGTGTATTTTATTTTTGAAAATGTCAATTTTATATTACGGACTACTTATACTTCGCGTATAATAAAACATTATTAAAAAAATATGGACAAATTATTATAAACTCAATGTGGACGTTTATTACCCCCAAAATGTGCAAAAATTTTGAAAATTACCCATTAAGCCTTTTTTAGGGTTCCGTACCTAAAGGGTAAAACGGAACCCTATTACTGAGACTTCGCTGTCCGTCCGTCCGTCTGTCACCAGGCTGTATCTCATGAACCGTGATAGTTAGACAGTTGAAATTTTCACAGATGATGTATTTCTATTGCCGCTATAACAACAAATACTAAAAAATAGAATAAAATAAATATTTAAGGGGGCTCCCATACAACAAACGTGATTTTTTTGCTCATTTTTGCTTGATATTGATAACGGTAACAGGTAGACGCTTGAAATATTCACAGAATATTTAGTTATATATTCACTTTAAGAATAAATAATAAAATTAAAATAAAACAAATATTTAAGGGGGGCTCCCATACAACAAATGCGATTTTTTGCCGTTTTTATAGTTAATGGTACGGAACCCTTCATGCGCGAGTCCTACTCGCACTTGGCCGATTTTTTAATCTCTCTTTTTATTAATCTCTGTAAAAAATTAGGCTTTTCTTTTTATCTGATAATGATATTAATGCTTCTATGCAAGTCCCACATTTTATACGTTTTATTAAAGTGCTCGATGTGTATCCTGCAATGTATTCTATTACATTTTCGGATTACTGGGATGATCAACAGTTTCTATCGGAATATTAATGTCTTTGTCATCATCATCAATATGTTCCATGATGCAGGCAGATTGATTAGTCAAGATTATCCTGGATATTGCTGAAGAACAATTAGGAATAGATTTTTTTCTAGTAGTATGCAGTTGCCATTTGACGTCTGTACCAATCCGGTGTGAATCAAACATTTCTTGTAAATTGCCTTAACTAAGCGAGGAGTTGTGTTATCATTTGAGACAACATGTGATTTTACATTTACATTAGTAAAAAACAAAGTTCAATGTCATCTTGTTAACTTTTATGCATTGGAAAGTATTTTATAGGACAATTTTCATCATTTCCTTACACATACATTTAGTACTTTTGATTGGCACACAGAAACCAAGAAATCCAGTAAACCGCGATGAATCTATTAATTTAACTTGTTCAGTTTTATTTCGGAGAGTTAGCAAAAACTTTTTACACACAAATTTTTTGAAGATTTCATAGTGATTTTTTAAATTCAATGCGTGTTTGTATCCATACCCATGTACTTTGGAATCTAAAATATCGAATAAATCGTTCATGAGTTGAATCATTGTAGTTATCGCCCCAACCCGTTGAAAATCTTTCAACTTTAACTCCGCGTCACAGAAATCAAACGCTGTTGCTACGCTGCGCACTGCGGCTAGACATAATAGCTTGCTAATTTAACATTCATTATATGCGTTTTAAAATGTGTATGTTCAACACGTAACTTATTAGCTAAGTGAAAATTCTCTTTCTTTTGGAGCTCCGGTAAAATTTTACATAATCCCATTATATGATGCTACCGTTCTCCGTACGTACCGTGTTGCAGATTTATCCTAAACTATACTGAATATGACTCCAAATCTCTGTTTGGTAATTTTTCTGTCTTCATGCTGAGACGGTATCTAAACACTTCCTCATCCCAGTAATACTCGAACGACTTAAATACATTTTTGTCCATAGGCTGCAGCTCGTGGGTCGTATTACTGGGCAGGCAGAAAAGCTTGATTTCGTATTTTTCAGCTGCTTCTACAATAGAGTAATCCAAATGGCACTTTGCACCATCGAATATGAGAAGCACATTTCCAGGTAATTTGAACTTTGAAAAGTGATGTATCCAATTCACAAAATCACACTGGGAGTCATCTGAGCTACAGCAGCGGTAGACCATAAGTGAATCGAGCCATTCTTCATTCTTTTACCCTTGAATAAAATCATGGGTGGTATCGCGTGCCCTAATGCATTACCACAAGACACAACAGTTACTGATTCTCCATGTCCCGCTGCTACTATGTGTACTCTCTTTGTACCGCGTTCTGCTGGAACTTGTGGAGTTTTGTGTAAATTTAATTGACAACCTTTTTCGTCAATATTAAAAATTCTTTCTGGTTTCTTCATTTAATCATATTTTTCCATTACATCCTTTAATTTCGCAAAGTAATCAGATACTACATTCTTATTAAGCTTTTGAGCTCTAGCAGTGTTTAAATTTTGGGCTTTACGTCGACTGATATTAAGGTGTCGTTTTAAAAACCCTCTTAACCAATCTCGTCCAATCATTATTCCTTGACTTTTTGCTAAAATGTTGTTTTCGTTACAGAACTTTTTAACACATGAACGTAATACACGCTGTGTTAGTGGGTAACTAACGTTGCAAAGTCGGATAATGCGGGATGTGAAATAATTTTCTTGATCCGAGCTTAACAATGGGTTTCTACCTAAGGTCGATTTAGTGTTTATATTTTCAGCTAAATATTGTCTCAGAGTCCGTCTTGGTACATTAAATCTCTTTGCAGCTGTGTACACTTTCATAACACCTCGCTTTTTAGTAGATATTGCTAACTTCATATCATCTTCCACCCAATTACCGCGAATACCTTTCCGTTTATATCGCCCAAGCTAAAATAAGCGTAATAAGTACCTTCCTAATTATTGAAGTTATACTTCTAATGCGACTTGCAAAAAGATTGCGTTTAACGCTACCATGGTGGAGGAATAGAAAGAGACATAGCGAGAGTGATGCATGGCACTCGAACACAAAAGTACAGGTTGAAGCTGCTAAATGTTTCACGATATTACCGGTATATGGCGCTATAGTTAAAAATGTGCAATAGGTTAAAACTGCTAAATGTTTTACGATATTACCGGTAGATGGCGTTATAGTTAAAAATATATAACATTTGTATTTTACATTTGACTTGTATGTAATACATTCCATAAACATCGCCGCTACTACTTGATAGACGTTTTTTAATTTAAGTTATTAATGTTAAATATTTATTTAATGGTGGCAGAGAAGTATAACTTCTTACGCGCGTACATAAGTACAGGCATCCATTTTTTTATCAGTGCATCAAAAATTCAAAATCAAAATCCATATGGGAAATATGGCCAGTCGTTGGCCATATTTTCAGTCAGGCCACTGTCTCTTTCGATCCCATGCTAGTGACAAACGCGTAAAATAACTGAATAATACCTTACCTGGATCTCAAACTCCTTCACTAAAATACGTTATAAGACGATATAAACTTATTTAAAATAAAAGAAACACTGTAATATAGCACAAAACTCAAAATCAATTTTTATAGCAGCGAGACGCAAGCGTTTGTTGTTAGGTTTTTTCGCGACTGGCGTTCGCGCGGGAGGCGCAGGCGGGTGCGCGTCGGGACGTGAACCTCGGAGCCGATCTTTCACGAACATAGCCGAATCTGTTTGTCGAGGGGTTTTGTACGTAGTGGTGAGTGGCCATATTTATCGGCTAGCCATATTCGACCCAGGTACCTTATTTATACTTCTGGCGTGATTTTTTCTCACCATATATGACGAAATATCTTTTTGAAGTAGAAGCTATCGAAGTCTTACCATTATGGCACACAAAAACAAATAAATTACATATTGTGCAGTGCGCTTCGAATTAATTTATGCTTTTCTTTATAAACCACCACTCTTTTGTGTATTCATCTGAAAAGTGGCACTTACGTATTGGCATTTTAAACTACCTTTTCTTTCCGTTCCTTTATTCCTGTCGATAAAGACGCAGTCGATTCGATTAGTTTTATACACAACAAACAAACGACACAACATAACCGCAAGCAGTATTGCGCGTGACTGACTGGTAGTGATGGGCGAATATGAATGATTCCTTCGAATGGACAGGTTGAATGATTCATTCGAGCTATTCGATTGTGGGAGAGCTATTGGAATTGTTCGTGTAAAAAAAACATTCAAATGAATTTGCGTCATTCGCATGAATTTGTGTCATACTTATTGGTCGCACTGTAAAGAATTGAAATTAAATTAAAGTACATAAATAAAGTTACATATAATTTTTTTAATTAGGTTCTAGTTAGGTTTCTAATTAGGTGGTAGGTGGGTTCGATTCCCACACAAGACAAACATTTGTGTGCATGAACATGTCTGCTCGTATTGATCTAGATGTTTTAAGAGAGGTAGGACGCATCAGAGCAATAGGGAAGTACTTCCACCTCATAGTGAACCGCAGCCAAGTAACAACTCCCTAGTGGGTTGTTGTGCTCCTGCGTGTGAGTGTGGTCACCAGTAAGCTCCTAAGGAGATGCTGTGTTATCAGCAGAGGAGGCATCGCGCGAGTGATACTTAATATTATTACAAGCGTTCATAGGCTACGGTAACCACTTTACATCAGGTGGACCGTATGCTTGAACGCCTACCGTTGTTGTATAAAAAAAAAAGTTATTTTTATGGCACGACTGCTAACATTACAATAAATATTTTTCTATTATTAAAGTAATCATTCTTTTACGGCATAATTACTACCAACTAAACAAAATCACAATCACCATCAAATTGACGATAGTAAAACAAAACCATTAGGAACGACATAAAACAAACACAGCAAATTTGTAAACAGTAATATAAAAAATAATAGTAACGACCAAAATCTTCAGTAATATTTATTGAACTAACGGAATTACGATTATATTATTAATATGATAAATCAGTTCTGTGTTCTGTATTAGTTTATATTCATGCCAACGAAACGAAATACCCTCTATCTATCTATCTACGCTGTTAAGAAATAGAATCGAATTCAAATTTTTTGAGCTGTACCTGTTTCGCAGACAGTTTTTTATATAACCGGCTTTTGAAAATAGATATTCAGAGGGAACTGATGTTGCTGGCATAGCTAAATATTTGAATTGTAATTCTTTCAGTTCCTTAAAAGTGCTAGACAGTAAATGGATTTGAGATACAGGATTTTCTTTACGTGGGATCAAAGGCAAATCCATGTACTCTTTTATCATTATTATTGCATTTAACGAAGGTGTTTGCGGCGAACTAGCACTGGCTAATGAATAATCAAAAATGATTCCAAATTGACGTGTCGGGTTTTCTCGTTGAGATTGAGATCCTCCATTACATATGTTATTAGAACTTTCATGCTCTGGAACTGACGTTGATGTTGATTGTCCTGTTATCACTTCTTAGTCCTTATTAATAACAGTAACGATTTCTTCCTCAACCCAACGTTGGGACACATAAGATAGCTTTAGCTACTACACCAGATAAATACAGTGCCGGCCTACCTATTCGCACTCCCTAGTACAGTGCATATACAGAATAACAATAAATTTCGATCTATCTCTCTATAACTCCACGCCAAATCCCTTGCGGGGTAGGCAGAGAGAACCGAGCGCTACGTGAGTCGATCCTCACATACCTACATATTCATTGCTCTTCTCATCCACGTTCGCCGGTTTCTAGGGCACCTGACTAGACATGCGCAATACAGTGCTTTAATGCCATATGGCATTACTTGACAATTATATATAATTACAATCTATAAACTTTTAATATTCTGAGAGCAAATTCGGATTTTTATGCAACTTTCTTTCAAGACTGAGGAATCGGTAATAAGCAAAATCAAATGAGAGAGTATGATTCATTTCATTTATTGGAACCTTCAGTGGCAAATCTACTTGAAACTGGTTATTTTTTAATAGAGTTGTTCGTTTGAAAATATCCTCACATAATTGCTCTTCCTTCTTCCCTTCAACGAAAGTTTAAGGAACGCTCTGAATGTCAAAAAATGTTTTCAATTGTTGATTTAGGCCTGACTCACAGCTGAGACACATAAGTGACACCTTAATTGCATTGCTTGTGCGCTGCGGCAGAGCCCCAGCTGTAACATGACCAAACCTCGTATTAATGAAGCGTGGTTGTGTTTGATGCTACTCAGTAGCTTGCGAAGCTTGTTGCTGTACAAATAGCTCGTTGCTCCGGAAGCAGCGCTTGAAAGAACACATCTGCTCCGATCAACATATGTATTTCGGACGGGATGTTAAAATCAACATCTGCAAACGTCAAATCTGAAGAAATGGTCAATGAAGCAACGTCGACCCTATATTGAGGGATTTTGCATGTGATTTAATCAAGCACATGACAGTTAATTGTGACTCTATATGATGTAGAAAGCGAAAAAACTTCTAGGGGAACAGAATAATTTGAAATATTGTTTGTATTGCTCACCCTTATTATATTAGTGCTAGAATGCATTTTGGGTGTAATGAGGAAATACCTATCACCTTACTTGTTACCAAAGATACTTGAAAAACTGAATCCAGAATGACCTTGCAAATCACCTCGGTTCCATCCTGTGAATAAAGCTTTACCTTCACTGTTGGTAAAAGAATTCTGGTCGTATCAGTGTTAGAAATCAAGGTAACAGTCTTTTGGTCAGGATGCAGCAATGTGTTTTCATTATGTAAACCTAAAGAATTTCAAAACTGTAAATCTAGTAACTACTTTGAATTAAACAATTTTTAACGGAAGTATCGCGTGTTTTATTTATTTTACATCTACCAACATGGATGGATTAATTATATATGTTGCTCACACTGTGAGCGATTTGTGTGTGAATCGGAACATATGTAATTAATCCATCCATGTCGGTAGATGTAATAATTGAATAACTAATGTAAGACAAATATCACCTTAGTCTTCCTGCGACTACGGACGCTGCAAAGCGTTCGAAATGTCAGGTTCAACAAAATAAATAAAACACGCGATACTTCCGTTAAAAATTGTTTAATTCAATATGTAACAATCGCGAAAACCTAAGACAATACTATTAACTACTTTTTTCGACAACTGGTAGGCACAATTTGTTCTTCTCTTGTTTACATATTAAAATTAGATCAATGATTAAAAATTTCCCCAAACTGTTACAAACAATTCACCAATGTTCCTATCCACTAGACATGAGAATACTTACAGAGGTTGACATATCTGAGAACATTGTACAGTTATTATAATATACCGGGCTACAACATGCACTCACAACTACGAGTAAATAAAAAAGGTGGCGGTATTATTATCTACACAAAAGAATATTTAATTTACAACAACCGAATATAAAATCTTCAGTTTTGAAAATATAACGGGCATTTTAAAAAGCGATAACCATCAGGACGTAGTTGTGTGTGCAGTCTATAGACCACGTTCTTCTCATTACCGTAGAGGGCTATTTGTTAGGGAACTGGGTAAGTACGCATCAAGTTTTGATTTGAAGCCCAACGCGTTACTCATCGGCGATATAAATATAGACTTGAAGACCATGTCACCACATACAACTCGTACTTATAAACACTGAGTGAGCGCGGACTGATGGGTGGAATTTCAGAGTACACCAGAATTGAGACTAAACTAAATATGGTTACTAAAACTTGTATTGACCACGTATTCGCTCGTTTCCCCACATTATGTCTGTACTCAGCAGCAATCGATGTTGTACTGGCCGATCATAGGGCCATTGTGTTTTCATGCGTTTGTGACAACCTATTAACTCGGCGAACACAGGACGTCTCCAAAACATATGTAAATTACGAATTGTTAACTAATGAATTAAAGAAAGTTAAATGGACACAGCCCGATGATATGAGTTGCCTCAAACAAATTTATCATTTTATTCGTAATTCTATTAATAATGCACACAACCAGGCTAGTGTGACACACAACTATAAAAGAAACCACAAATTGTGTCGGGCTCCCTGGATGAATGATAATATTAATAAATTGTGTAAAAAACGTAACAAACTTTATAATAAATGGAGAAAAAACCCCATGGACCTTGAAATTAAACTGGAATATAATAAAATACGTAATAAAATTCACAAAATTTTGGAAGAGAATAGGAATTTGTCCGATATAAAAGATAACTATAGTAATATAAAAAAAAATATTGTTCATTGTAATTTTAATAGCAGCATTTTTTTTACTGTTTAGATATTTTGCCAATAGATGGCGCTGCACCGGTTTATTGATTTTGTGAATCACGCTATGGTTTGACTTTTGGAAAATAAGGACCCCGCGTTGTAATCTAACCATAGTAAGTTCGGTTTGGTACCAGAATAAATTCTTTTTGTTTATTATTCTACATTCTGGTTTTATTGCTTGGCCTCAAGAAATACTAGAGATGAGTCATAACAGGTTAAATGTGATACCTGTTATAACTGTTACTGTTATACAAAAATAACAATACCTGTTATTAAATAACAGGTTGTCCAGACCCCCCCCAATAGCGAGACATATATAGATTAAATTGTACATTATCTAATATTGCTGAAAACTTTCCTTCATGCTTTTTCTTCATGCAAGAAACTTGTATTTAAGTACTATTTAGCAAACTGGTGCATTTATAAGTTTTCAGTGATTTTATATACATTTTAGGCAAGTTATTTACATGATCAATTTTATGATTTATATAGATAAGTACATATTTACAGGTTTTGCTGCAGGAAGATGAGTTGTTGCAATTTTCTTATTCCCAATCGAGTACGTCGCTCGTTCATTATATTTCCTGCAGCGGAAAATACCCTTTCGCAGGGTACAGAAGACGCCATGGCATTTAATTTCCTCGCTGCTATTTTGTACAGTGTTGGATACACTGCTTTGTGCATTCGCCTCCAGTTTAGAGGGCAGTCAGTTCTAGGTATTATTTTATCCTCGTAATATCGCTGGACCTCTACAATAGCTCGCGATTGCGATGTGCCTTCTGGCTGGATGCCTTGCATTTTAGATTCAAAATCTTGCCATATTGATTTTACTGGCTGTGATGGCGTTGATGCAGGTTCACAGGGTTGTACTTGAACACATGGGCGTTGTTGCGAGGTGACCAAAGAAATAATACGCTGTTTCGTTTCTTCCGCCACGTGCGAGTCATCAAAATAGAATTTGAATCGTGGATCCAAAAACATGCAATTTCCAAAAGTCCTACTACGATTTAAATTTAAAAATCGTCGTTTGATATTCCCTATTAAATCTTGCCGCAGACTGTCAACAATGGACATGAATGTCTTTTCATTCCCTATTTTCTCCAATATTGTAGTTAAGCCGATAGTGATAGGTATTACTAGGCTGCCAGAAATATATTTTTGACCACTTAATTCCCGTGTGACTTCTTCACATGGCTGGAGAACTTCGCACATTTCTTCGCAAATTATCGATTCGTAATTGGTTAGTGTCTCCATGCCTAAGTTTACCATGGCACTATTAAGGGGCTCCTTCAATTCTACACATCTTTTAATGCTGTAGTACGTAGAGTTCCACCTGGTAGGTACATCCTGAAGAAGTCTTTTGGGCGTGAAACCAGCTTGCTCTTGATATTTTTTTTATTTATCCCAAGCCACGTTGCTCTTCTTGAAATGCCTGACAATAGTTTTTATTTTATTTATTATGTCAGTTACGTATTTTTCTTTTAAGGCCTCGTTGACTGATAAGTTTAAGGTGTGCGTGTAGCACGGAAAATGTTTCCAGCTAAGTTCCCTCTCAATAGCACTTTTTATGTTACTTCCATTGTCGGATACCGCCAAGAGTATTTTACCAGTGACTCTCCACTCGTCACAGATTCTTTTAATTGTCGCAGCCAAATTTTTGGCAGTGTGGCTTTCTGTAAGTGGAACGCAATCCAAAAGAAATGATTTTAACTCAAATCCCTCCTCTTTTATGTAGTGCCCGGTCACTGCCAACATCGAGTCATTTGTTGCAGTTGACCATATGTCTACAGTTATGCAAATCGATTGAACTTCCTCGAATATTTGGGTCATCAGAGCAGCTTTAGTTTGTTCATAAATAGCAGGTAACATGTTATTAGAAAAAAACTTTCTCGTTGGCAGAGTATAATTAGGAAAGGCGAAAGATATCAAATTACGAAAACCACGATCTTCTACAATCCTAAAAGGTTGGTAATCCATAATAAAAAGATTCATAATTTTTTTATCTATTTCAACTTTTGCCAAGTTCGTACGCCTCGGTACAAAGTTTGTAATAGGCTGATGACCATAGGTTCTTCTTGGTGGATGCCGTAATGACTGACCTGGCAACTGACCTGACGGCGGGTCTGATAGCTGTTCTGAAACCTGGTCAAGTTGAGTCGACATCCGTGTTGATGATTGAGCTAAAGGCTGGGATGATACCTGGCTCGAACTGGTTATGCAACCAACATCAGCTTCCCTGGCACCATAACTTCTATGAATCACCCGAACTGTTGGGTGTTTCCTTTCCATATGTTTTTTTAAATTGGTCACGGAAGATTTATGCGACAGCTTAACTTTACATATGTTGCATGTCGCTAGACTTCCACCAATGTCCACGAAATGATCCCAAACTACACTGATTTTCTTACTCATTGTTTATATCTATGAATACTACGGAAACTATACACAAAACACTTAAACTATAATTATACCTACACGCCTAAACTATACGCAAAAATACCAAATCAAAACAAAACTATTTCTCATATTATGAAACATGAACTAATTCTAAATAAGTGAAATTCCCGCTCTTTATTAGTTTTTATGCAGATCGAATCTTCAACAATGTCGTAACATCTTAATTTAATTGTTTACATTCGTATTTCCATAACGTTAAGGTCTAATGTTGTTGTTAAACATTTCGACCAATCCCAGTTACCCGTCAGAACTTCATGTAAAACTCATTCGGATACGCATACGCAGCTTTTGAAAATTAGAGTGCATAATTTCGTGTTTCATAAATAAACTAATTTCATGTGTAAAGATATAAAATAAATCTTCCTGGTATAACACGTAAATTATTTAATTTCACGTTACGTATTTGATGGCGAATAATCAATCAAATAACCATCAACCGATATTTATGAAAAGCGTTTCAATTTTTGTGGTAGCACGAATCCGAACATGGAACCACGGCACAGATAACAGATTATGCGACTATTTCCAGATAACGTTTGTCTTGTATTAAATGTCTTCACGCAACCTATCTTTTTATTTGTTAGGGTAATAAATAATAGATGCGTCTCGGTATAGCGAATGCAATTCCTAGCATACCTAAGTAGTGACTGCAGAACAAATTATCTGATTAATTATAGATGGCGTTTTCCTTTTTATTAAATGTCTTATAGTAATCTGCCGTCTTATATGTAAGGGTCGGCAACGCAAGAGTAACACCCCTGGTGTTGCAAATGTCCATAGACTACGGTAACTGCTTACCATCAGGCATGCCGTATGCTTGTTTTCCACCTTAATGGTATAAAAAAAAAATACTAGGTGCATCACGTTTTTTTTCAGTACGTAAATGTCAGCGCGTTCAGTCAGACCACAAATTATGTAGATACGTTCTACTATTGCTAGAATCACCAATGTTAGAAATTATCTTCTTTTTCTTACCGTTATTCCGTTTCCTAAATAGGATTGGTGGGGTCCGCTACCTAAGCCTAAGGATTTGGCAAAGATATCGATTTTTTCATTGAGCGGCTCCCTTCAGTTCTTCACAACCCAGAGGGAAAAGCGACTACCGTAGCCTATGAATACTGGTAGTACATTAAGTATGACTCGCGTGATGCTACCTCTGCTGCTAACACAACAACTCCTTGGGAGCTTCCTGGTGACCTCATTCACTCGTAGGTATACAACCCTCAAGGGAGTTGTTATTTGGCTGCGGTTTTCTGTGAGGTGGAGGTACTTTCCCAGTCGGGCTGCTTCGATGCGCTCTATCTCTCTTAAAAACATTCAGACCAAGACAAACAGACATGTTCATGCACACGAATGTTTGTCCTATATGGGAATTGAACCCACGAGCGTTGTTTTCAAAGTCGCGTTATTAACTGCGGCGCCACCGAGCTCGTCAAAATGTTGTACATGCGCATTCGAACTGCGTACCAGTTCGTCAATTCGGCGGTTCTTTATCTACTGGGCTATCATGGCTATCGATATTAGAAATTATATTCTCGCTTGATTACAAAATATTTAGTATTATGAAACATGAACTGCTTCAAAATAGCTTAAATTCCCGCACTTAATTTAAATGCCTACCGAATACGCAATGCAATCAACTAGGTAATGATTTGTAAACAAACTTTTTTGTAAACTCGTCAACATATTCTTTATCATCCTTATGCATATAGGTCGTATCATTGCATCGTATGACGTTGAGAAACGCATCGACCAATCTGAACTACGTTTTACATTTTCAAGTAAAATTCATTCGGATACCCTTACGTAACATTTTGAAAATAGGCGTGCGTTCGTTGTATATTTTAAAAATAAACGACTTTATCTTTAAGGACGTTCAAAAATATTGATATATTAGTACACGTGATATTTAGAATTACTTATTTGAAATTCATTTACATATTTTGTGGCAGTTAGTCAATCAATAATTTCAAAACTGATAAAATCCGTTTATATTGATTGGTAGTATGAATCCGAACAAGTAACAGCGACACAGGTAACAAATTATGCGACTAATTGCAGACAACGTTTAACCTTTTATTAAATGTATTGACGTAACCCACCATCTTATTTGTTAGGTTAATAAATAATAGATGCGTGTCGTTTTAGCGAGTGTAATTCCCGGTACACAAATGAGACAGCAATATGTAGCGTCTATGAACATATTATCTGACTAATTTTAAACGCAGTTTGCCTTTTTATTAAATGTCTTGACGTAACCTACCTTCCTATTTGTTTACGTAATAAATAATAGATGCGTCTCGTTTTAGCGAATGTAATTCCCGGTACACAAATGAGAGAGAGAGAGATTTTGACGGGACTTTCACGGGTAGGTAGACGATTGTTCAGAGCACCATATAGGGTACTTTTTATCCCGTAAATATTTAGGGTTCCTGCGTAAAATATGAAAGCTGTTAAAATTAGGGGAAAATATCTTCCCCTTCGGGGGACTTTGCACTTTTATTTTTATTATTGTTCTTTTATTTCACGGGTTTTAATCCCGGTCATTTGATAGGTGTGCGCGGGGATATGAATCCAACGCGTAAGAGGCCCCTTCTGAAAGAATGATGTAATGTATTATACCAGCTGTGACCTGCTCTGAGGGATATCAGTGGTACAATATACCAATGAACAGGTCACGGCAGGTATTGGGACTATTGGAAATATGTTGGAAAAAAGTGGGCTATTAAAATTAGATTAGGAGGTATTATTAGAACCGGGCTATTGCAAAAGAGGAACGGACGCTTGCCATAACTATCATATCTGATGTTACTTTCGGCAGGCGGTGGCTCGCCACTCACTAGATGGATCCCCTAAATGCCAGAGAAAGTCGGCCGGGGGCAACACCAGTGTGAATGACTCAGAGGTGTTGAGAGGTGTGCTGCGCTTTCTCCGAAGTTACTCGCGGCGTTATGCCCTTTAACACTTCCACCCCTGGAGCATATCACCTGCTAGAGCGATATACTCTATCGACTCCTCTCTGGACGGCCAATGAAGGCAAGCCAGAGCTGAGAGTCCTGCGGGCCTTCTTAGTTTTCCACTCCGACCGATGAAGACACGCCGGAGACGAAGGCCCTGATCGACTCTCTGGAGCACTCGGGTACCCGTGGTGTCGTTACGCACCAACAGCTCGCCACAAGCTGCCCTGCGGGGATTATTATTATTATTATATTTTCACAGAATACGTATTCTCTATACAGATAAATAAAATTGGAGTGTCTGTTTGTAATATTAAAATAACCGCGTTTTACTAAATGCATATGGATATATACACGGTACATATACCAAAATGAATATTTTTACAATTTTTGTCTGTCTGTCTGTCTGTCCGTCCGTCTGTTTGTTCCGGCTAATCTCTGAAACGGCTGGACCGATTTTGACGGGACTCTCACTGGATAGCTGATGTAATAAGGAGTAATTTAGGCTACCTTTACTTTAGAAATTTTATTTATTTAATATAATTATATAATATATTTAATATAATTAATAGAAATAATTATATAAAAAAAAAACTATTCCGTGCGGACGAAGTCGCGGGCACAGCTAGTTGGTCCTACGAGTCGGATAGTGGCGACACCTAGTGACTACAGTCGCGAAGTGAAGTGTTGCGTAGTGTTGTGAACTGTGGTGAGTGAGTGAAGTGAACAAGTGTAGTAAGTACCTGGGACAGACTGTAAGTAATTTAATTTATTAGTTAGCTAGGTACTTAGTAAATTCAGTGTTATCATAGACTTAGAAAATTTTGTGAGATTAGGACTTAGAATAATTCGCTAAAATTGTGATAGTCGGGGAACCTATGCCCGAATACTTAGCGAATTTAAAGTGAAAAAAAAAGACTTGAAAAATTTCGGTCGTCTAAAAACACTTGAAGAGAATAGGAATTTGTCCGATATAAAAGATAACTATAGTAATATAACACACATTCTGGCGCTTTTCATTGATTTTTTGCGTGCTTTTGACAATCTCAACCATAAATTTTATTGTTAATAAATAAATTCGATATTTGTGATATACGTGGTCCGCTATCAAAATGGTTCGAAAGCTGCCTCTCAAATCGTACATTTGCTGTAAAAATCGCAAAAGCTGTCAGTAACATTGTTACCGTTTCCGCGGCCACTGCACAGGGATCGGTCGCAGCGCCATTACATTTCTTGTCTTATGTCAACGATATGAAAAACTGCGTGAAACAGAGTACCCGTTGCCAATATGCCGATGATACTTGCCTATTAGTTAGTGATAAAGATCTAGACAGAGCATATAATATCTTACAATCGGACTTTGATATGCCTTGTAGATGGTCCCATGATGTTGGTCTTATACTTAATGGTAATAAAACTAAATTATTGCACATCAAATCACCATACTTAAAAACCACGTTAGTGAGTGACTAAAGTTATAGTAGCTCATGACCATGCGTGCTTACACAGCTCCAGTAGTAGAGGATGCTGTTGCCCAACCATAGAACTTGCTGACTCTCATACACTCCTCGGGCTAGTAATTGACAATAGACTAAATTGGAAACTTCTCATTAATGAAGTGTGTAACAAATTACGACTTTTTCTTGGAAATATAAATCTTAAACCGTCGTATTCCATATCGCGTAAAACTACTTTATAATACATACTTAAACAATATATATAGATTACAATTAAAAATACTAAAGTCAATTGTATCCACTCAAGTTTAATTACAATATCAGAATGATGATTTGAGTCTTTTTAAACACTGTAAAATTTTACCAATTAACCTAAAAATACACTATATTATGTTAAAAGAAATTTTTCACTTCTCATGCTCTGAAATTGCTTATTTGTGCAGGATTATAGGCTGCACAAAATCGATTTTTGTGGGCAAGTGCATTAACGTATCTACTCATAAATGTATCTATATTAAGGCAAAGAAAATGAGCCATACAGCCAAACAATAAAAAGTTCAGAGATAGAATTTGTCATTTTATAATATTTACTTTAATTTATTTGCCTTATGTGTTTTAAGACATAAAAGATATTAAAATTTAAATTAAAGTACGGTAGGTTATTTAATAAAATTATTATTACAAAATTAATTTAATAGTAGGCTGTATATCAATGTCGTAAGATTTAAAAAAGAAAGCGGCGGGAAACAGGTCTTGTTTTTTCGTGCGATTAATAATTTCTTCAATTTGCTAAAACTGTTAAAAATGTCCAGTAAAGAAGAGGATTTAGCACTCTCTCCTAATACGCTTATGGAAATTAATGCACAGATAATTGTGCAACAGATATTACCGCCAAAGTCTCAGGAAATATATCTCAAAGTTTACGATAATTGTGTAAATTGGAGAAAAGTAAAACTAGTAACTACGTTCTCGGAAAGTGTTCTTTTGAGTTATTTTGATGAATTATCCAAAAAACTTCAGCGGCCTGCACTGTGGAGTATATATTCCATGCTGAAAGCAACATTACAAATGAAGGACAATGTGAATATACAAAATTATTCGAAACTTACATCTTTGTTGAAGAGGCTTTCCAGTGGGCACAAAAGCAAGAAAAGCAAGGTCCTTTCAGCTAATCAAGTGGAAACCTTCTTAAATACCGCTCCAGATGAAAAATATTTAGCCATAATAGTACGTAATACACATTCCTTTCATATTTTATTGCTCGTATACCTATTGTTCTTTTGTTCCAAAGTGTATAAAAGTTATTTATTTTGTTTTAGGTGTCACTTATATTTGGCATAAGCGGTGCGTGCCGAGGCATTTTTTTTTTAATGTGCAAAATGGTTGCTCATTGATGACTCAGCGCTATTGGTTTACGCTTTGTCATCAACTGCTAATTATTACGAATGGGTGAAAGGTGATTTATTTATTTAAGTTTTGTTGAAATCTTTTAAATGGCTTATTATGTAATGAATGTGTTTTAAGTAGGTGCTAATGGTAGATTCTTTCTTGATGATATTTTGTAAATTGTATGGATCTATGTTGAGAATTGAGCTGCTTATTTCATGTTCTAGTCTGGTTGTTGAGAATCTAGGGCAAGTTTGAATTAGGTGTTCAATTGTTTGCGTTTATGTAGCGGACCACGCTCGGGAGCGAGAGGTCCGCGCTTGGAAGCGCGGCGCGACACCAGATCATGGCACTGCCGAGGCCAGAATTAGTAACATAATTAGTTCATTATTTTACTTTCAACTGACAATTTTATTATGAGCACATGTATATGTTTTTTTAAATTTCCGATTATGGGTCTTATTTTAACCACAATGAGTTTTTGGAGGGAAAACCACCATGTTGGACGTGTGTTATTTGTTTTGTTTATTGTGAAAAATGTTAACTTGCAAGATCTTGGTTCATTTATGTGCTGATTTGTGTTAAAATTTTGTGATAATAGAAGCTGTGCGAGTGAGTTGAGTAAAAAAATGTTTATGTACCTTTTTACCTCTTATTGTATCTTTTCAGCGCTGGATATGTATGAGTACCTTTTGGGAACTCAGTTGTGACAACACTGACTGAGGGTGAAAAAAAAAATACATGCTACTGACTTAAAATTGAGAATACGTATTAAAAGTGAAATTTTAAATACCGACGTTACCAATATTATGAATAGTAGCGGTACCATGCTACGTATTATAAAAATAGTGAAAACCATACTTTAGATGACTTACTAAATATGAGGAACGAAACGTTTAGCAACTTGCTTACTTCTTAATGAGTCGTTTAGCCTTAGCCGCTGCTATCCGGCCCACAGCTCCACCAGGTTGCTTGTTAGGGGGCGACGCCGTTGCCGGAGCCGCCACAATCGATGAAGATTGTATTAGATGGTTCGCGTCAGATAAGGTGTAGATGTCGTGCCATCAGAACCGGCAACAATAACAAAGCCATCCGCCGTCCAACACTGCGAGACACCAAAATGCCGACGAACCGCCAAAAAAGCTTCATGTCTTGGCTTTGTCAAAAACTCAGAGAAAGTAATGCCACTGCCTTTCAGAGATGTTTCCGAAAACCAGAGTTTACCTCTCACACTAGCATCCCGGAGTTTCACCAGGATTGGTCTCGGCCTATCAGAAGACCGTCCCATTCGGTGGCACCGTTTAATGTCATCTGCAGTGAAATTTGTGATTTTTAATTTCTCCGTTACCACATTGATTACAACAGCAAGAGTGTCCTCCTGCTTCTCCTCCGGAACTCCATGCGTCAACAGGATCTTGCATCTTGTGCGCATCTCAAATGCATCATGCTGTTGAGCCAGTAATTCCACTTGTTGCTGTAAATTCTTCAGCGTGGACAATATAAAGGCTTTGAAGGTGC
This sequence comes from Pyralis farinalis, assembly GCA_947507595.1. Taxonomy (NCBI): domain Eukaryota; kingdom Metazoa; phylum Arthropoda; class Insecta; order Lepidoptera; family Pyralidae; genus Pyralis; species Pyralis farinalis. Next base: position 16,982,972 of record OX382281.1, on the reverse strand, counting down.
CGAAGTCGGCAGCAACAAATGAGACAGTAGGTGAAGAAGATGATGTGCTGGCCTTGTGAAGCTCATTTTGAAAGTCTGCCATCCTACCGGTGAAGTGCTCCATCAACTCACTAATAGACTATTGCAATTTTGCCTCCATAGTAGTATAGTGAAAAATGAAATTGATTTTAGAGAGGATATGTAACTGCTAGCAGGTAACTAAACTATTTAGCATGAATATTTCATGCACTATAACTTTATAATTGTAAATAAAGTATTGTATTTAATTATTTTGTGGAAGAGCTACTTTTGGTGTCGTTTAATAAACGCCTACCCACACCCAAAAAAACTACTATACAGAACGCCAAGACGTATGCGTGTATGAGACAGTGAAATTTCGACAAACATATGTTCTTCACTCGTATTTATAGAATTAGTCACAGTAGAAGAAGAAATTAAGTTAAATGAGGGATGTGCTCGCAAGTAAATGTCAACACCACCACCAACTCTACCAATACGGTCATTTCGAATTAGTTGAAACCCAGGCACAGCGTAAGAAGTGGAAGAGAGACATGGCTTGAGCCAGAATTCAGAGACGAGGATCGCATGTATATTTTTGACATCAAATGTTTCAAGTATGTCTGTGAAGTGTGCTGGAATGCTCTGGGCATTAATATGCACTACATTGACTCTCACAAGGCATGTTTAACAGTGTCCATTAGAAACAAAATTGGTCAACTCCATTCGAGAGTATTTATGGTAATCAACGATTTTCTTTCCTGAGCTCCTTGCATAAGCAGTGCTTATGGTTGGAACTATGGGCCAATTCTGCTAAATAACTGCAACTGCACGTTTACGCCTGTCACTTGAGTCGTGCAGGAATAGTGCAGTGCCGATAGGTCTATTCTACTAAAATATCCTGCACTGCAACTGCGCTGGAAATGCGCGTATGCTGCACTGCAACGGCACTGCAACTACGCTGCAACTGTGCGTATCCTGCAAATAAACTACTTAAAACCTGAAATGTTGCCATATTTCAATTTAATAAAACTAAATTTTTATTTAATGTTGACTCCTTGAGTTTCACTATTGACCTTGATTGCCGGAGTAGAGGTATTTCTAACCGAAAACAAGCTTTACTTAATTATATTTATCCACAAACATCTCCCAAAACAAAGCAAATATAATTCACCGCCTCAGAATATTAATTTCACTTCGCAAAAGTTGCTCAAGAGTAACGTTAACAAAACTGCAAGTAAACTCCTTCAAAACATCTGTCACCGGTATACAAATGTCAAAACAATTTATCAGAATACGATTATGTTGCAGGAAACGTGCAGTTGCAGTGCAGGTTTTTTAACAGAATAGCGATTCATTTACTGCAACATTCCTGCAACGTCGCTGCTGTCAGATCGTTTAACAGAATACCGAAACGTCAAAATGTACGGATTTTGACACACGCCGCGCTGCAGTGCAGTTGCAGTTTTTAGTAGAATCGGCCCACTATTAAGGCTTCATTTAGTTTGGTATTACTGATTAATAAAAAACAAAATATGACCATAGACCAAATAATTCCGCTATTTGAGATTGAATTTAGGATTTGACCTATTTCGAAACCAAATCATGGATTTGACTACTTTTGTTAATGAAGTAGTTGGATATGGCCATATTTGATTATAAGCACTGTGGATATGGCTTGCTTTGATACTGAAACAATATCAAGTCAGGGGTCATCAATGCTTGGATCGGATGGGTAATAAATAACAATAAAAATTGACTTTAAAAGAAACTTTATTTATCGATATAACCATAATCGCTGGTAATTCTTCTGTAAAATCACACTCTTCAACAACATCTGCATGAGCAGTAGATGATGAAGGTCTACACAGCACTTGTTTATAATAGTATAAATCGGATATATCTTCCCACTGCTCTCCAAAATGCGTGGTTAATAATTTTTTTACATCGTTCAATTTCTCGCGTTTTACTTCAACATATAATTTTATTATATCTGGGTTTATAGCAGACACCATCTTTTTCCCTTTGCAGATGTTTTGATATTTATTTAAATTATTTTGATAAGACTCTTCCCCACGCACATAAACATTTTGATTGTCACGAGTCCTTTTAAGGAAAAATCGTTTCGATTTTTTGACTGAAAAGTGCATATTAGTTCTAGTTTTTAAGATTTCAGTTGATGACTTAATGTCTAATCCTAAGTAATACACAGTTCCATGATTATTAAAAATCTCATAATAACCATCAGGGCTATTTATTACTTCACGACTTTTAATTACTTTTTCAATTTTTGCGAACACTGTCTGGTGGCAGAAATGAATGCCCAACCACTGGAAATACAATATCTCGGTCCTTGATGTATTCTGGTGCATAGTCCTTTAACCATTTAGCGGCCATACCAAGAATGGATTGGTTTTTATTTTGCCCGCTGCAGCCATCAGCCACCAAACGAATCTGTGTAATATGTTGTGGATTCATAAAAAATGGTATTTAAGCAATGAAATACTGCGCTAGCAATTTCATTAGATGTCTTGGGCAAAACATCTTCGGTCCACGTATAAATAATCGTGTTATTAGGCGTCAATGGAGATTTTGAATTTCCGATAACCACAGTAAAATTATATACGTATAACTGTCTCGAGTAATAAGCACTTTGGTCCGGTACTTTTGGACATGGCTGATTTTTTTGACAGTCACAATTCATAGATTTTCACTGCTATCTTTTAACAAACCATAAAAAGGCTTTGGCATGTAACGTGTGAATTCTACTCTCAATCATTAATTGTTTTTTTATGTCAGAGCTTTTTTCATGTCTTAGTCGTTCTTGAAAAACTATGCTAGTAGAGCACATATCCGTGCGAGGTGATCCAAAACCTATGTTAAATTTGGTTTTGAAAATCTCTCTAAAGTACGAAGTCTTAATATTTTTATGTTCATCCGCGGATTCTGCAATAAATATTTTGTAAAGTTTATTAATGCTTAGCTCCGATGACAAATATTATCTACTTTTGATTTTACTTCTGCAGTAATGTATTTCTAAGGGCACAAACTTGTTTATAAAGTCTGTGATGGCCTTCCTTTTAGCAGCATATTTTTGTGGTTTACGGCATCCTCCTCTATTCTCTTGAGCAGATTCACCCATGGCTTTGAAGTGTCGATTAATTACTCCAGTTACTCTTCCTTTCTTTAAGCCAAAATAGACAGGAATGTACGCTTGCAGGTATCAGAACGTGCCGCCGTCGCGCAAAGTAAATTATAGCTATTTCTTTTTTATTACCACGATTACTTAAAATTATCTTGGTAATTTTTATCCGGCTGTTTCTATAATGGTCTATGAATAGCTTTTATATCAACATGTCTCAACGAAGTGCACCTGTATGCTTTGGTGTAGTGCATACACAGAAGCGTTAGATTTGGTGGCTCTTTCGGAGAATACCTAAAATAAAACAAACATTATGAAAAATGCAAGAAAAACAATGGCTGACCTAGAAAAAACATATAAACTCCATGAATCAGAAATTATCATTATTTTTAGTTTAATATTATATTCAGAAGTTCTCAAATTATTCCAAAATAAAGGCTTTATATGTGTATGTATACATAAATTTTATGATAATCGAAAATAACTACCTACTTATAAAATTTATGACGGGCCAGGTGGTGTAATGGCTAGGCATAATACTTTAGCTTCAAAGGTCGCGGGTTGGTTTCCCCGCACTAGGCAAACATTTGTGTGCATTTATTTATTATTATTTATTACATCAGTTTACAAAAACATTACACATAATAATATGACGCATTTCATAAACCACTGAGGTTTGACACTAATGCGACAGGATCACTAACTATATCAAGCGTTTACTGATACAAAATCATAACAGCATAAGTAATAACTGAACATGCATATATGTTTGTCTTGGTCTGGGTGTTTATATGTATCATAAGTACCTAAATATTTACAAAACAATATATAGCACAAGCGTAATAGATAATTTTTAACTAGATATTAGTTTTATAATTCATCCTACAATTATAAAATATTATTGATACTAAGGCCAATGTTTAGTACTCCTTACACTTAGCGTAGCCTGAGAGATCAAGAGTATTACAAACATACCTTTCCTTCTTTAATTTGTTACATTTCCATTCTGCTTTCTTTTGTGTCCTTTTCCGTGATAACTGTAGTGAGTAAGTAGTTTCTTTGATTAAATTATCCAATTTATTGTGAATACACACCAACCTCTAACTAAAAACTGCTACTAAATCACAAAACCACGAACCGCGTACGCGACACTCAACAAAATGGCCGCCGGCCGACTGTCATATTCATACTTAGTTCTGGCTTCTGATTGGCTGCGAGGTTTAGACCAGTTTCTTTTCTAAGCTTAGAAGGATTTGACTTCTTTTGATACTGGGACGTATTTTCGAACTGATTTTTCTGCGGGTTGCTTTGGATTTGACTGTTTTTGATTGTGGTGACATTATACAAGAGTTTGTATAGAATTCAGTGGCATACTTTGTTTAAAAACCGTTATATTTGGATTTGACCAATTTTGATTCTAATCGACACTTAACATTACTTAAGAGACTTGTACCCTTGTGAGAAGTGAATAAATGTTTTTTTATGATATTTTTATTATTGAAATTTTTAGGAACATCGGAGAACTCAACTTGTAAAGATTCATTAAGAGATACTCATCACTCTGCAAATCGCCCATCAATATATATGTATAAATATTGTGATACAATATATAATAAATAGCAAATTTATTAATCAATATAATAATAATAAAAACCACTATTAATCTATATATATAATATTAAAAAAAAGAAAGTCAAACAAAGCAGTAGGAAAGAGATAAAAATACAATATTAAAGAAGGTATAAAAACCACAGTACACAACTTTCAGATTCACTAAGAATTCAGTACACAAATAAACTAGAACATCAACTATGAGACAAACGAATATCGTTGTACACTGCCATATCAATCCGAAAAACCGAGCACACTATAGACAACAAAACTATATTGTTTTATATTCCACTAATACCATACGTAATTAAAGTAAAATTTGACTGACAGTAAACGGACAAGACGGACAAGGAAAGCATTAAGTTATTCCGACACGAAATATGGACTGCATGTTATTATAAAAATACAAATTTTATTACATGTAGTCAAAGTGAACAAAAATTAATCTAGATGTACCGTGGTTTAGCACTAGTTGGAAGCATACAATCTGTATTGACTGGTATGGAATTAAGAACACAGTAACTGCAACAAAATAAAAGGTGTTACGCAGTCATGAATTTACAATAAAGTTGTACTAAAGTAAAGTAAAGTACTAAAGTAGTGGTTAAAGCTATATTATATGCTTAAATAGCTTATACATTAAGGTCAAAGAACCGCGTTTACTTTTTGTTGATGCGTTTGGAACGAATCTACAAAACCACATTGTTCCCGACTACACTTCTCAATGGAGCACCTGTAGAACCAGCTGTCGATGAGGCTATGAGGCGGTTGACTTCATACATATTGAAGACGCATAACTTAGTTCCGTCCGGTCTAGAGATAATCACCATGCCGCCACTTGTTCAGCATTTTGATACTCCAGTGCTGTCGTGCTGCCATGAACGCGTCATGTCTGACTTTTGTCAAAAATTCAGACATCGTTACACCGGAGTCCGACACCAATGTCTTCAAATTTAATTAGAATGTGTTTAGTTTTGCCGTCAGTAAAGCGGCCCATTCTGTGGCAACGACTAATGCAACTTGCTGAAAAGTCTGTCATTTTGAGTTTGCTTGTCACAATCTTGACCACCTCAATGGTAATATCCTCACTCTTCTGCTCACGAACACCATGAAAGAGAAGAATTTTGCGTGTACTGCGCATCTCAACATTATCTACCTGCTTGGCGATGATATCACCATGCCGCTGCAGGTTATTAAGGCAGACAATGAAGTCACTGTAGGAGTCACATTATTTTACTGTCAAAGTAGGTAATTAAGTATGCCAGATTTTCAGTGATATTTTTGATTGTAGTGAGATAGTGAAAGGAAATTTATTGCAAATGGGTAGACTATGTATAGGTAATGAATTTGTACAATGAATAATAATTTTAATTAAATGAAATAACAGAGCTGTGATTTTTATGTCTAACCTTCACAACTACCCACATAGAAAAAAAAAGATGTCTGTTCTAGACCCCTAACATATGAATATTTCAGTTGAATCTCTCGCAAAGTAGATAGCTGATCTAACAAAGAATGTGGGCTGTCATTGAATAGTTAGGATAGCTCAAATCAAATGTTTGTTAACAATATACTAAAATAAATAAGGCATTGTATTTAACATAGTAATTTAAACATCTCTCTCCTTTTCAGTTGAAATAGTATTTTATCTACCTGTTTTAGGTAGGTAAACACAATTTTAACTGAAAAGAAAATTGCTAACACATTTTTAAAAATTATAGTTACAAAAAATTTTAAATTCAGATCACCCGTTTTCAACAGTCTCACATTATTATTACTTACGAATTAAAAATTGAACTACAATACTAACAATAGTTTCTTCAGAAACTCTTTTCAAGGAGCATAATTGTAAATCTCGTATAAAATAATATAAATTTGGAAGACAATTCTCCAAAAATATTCTAAAATGACAAAAAAGGTTCACAAACAAAACAACACAAGTGAAAATATTTAGGTAAACTAGATATTAAACAACACAACTGAGATCAACCCCTAATTATTTAGATCTTTGGTTACTACTTATAAAGTATTATTGGCATTTATTTAGTAAACTTATCAATAACATTTTAACAAGATTTATTGTAATAGAAACATAAGAAATATTAATAGTTTGTACTTTATTATCCCAATTAAATAATTAATTCAATCGTACTAAGTTCAAAATTAAGTATTAGTGAGCGAGGTAGATGTAGCTTATGAACTTAATAATTATAGCTTGAGATCCGTCCATCGACTTTAAAACTAACAAAATATGATTTTATATATAGGTTAATAAATCCTACGCATAAAATATATCAAAATGTGCCAGTGAAAGTAGCACTAAAAGTATTAAACAAATATTAATTTAAAGATAACAAAAATTAATTAAGCTCTTACAAATATTTAAGCATCATTAGGTTCCATGTCTTCGATGTCTGATTCTGGCAAAGCATCTTTTGCGGATGCAGAAAAAGGTATCTTGATATTGTGTGTTGCATTTCAACCACGTAGATTTGTTCATGGAATACTTGACGGAAACATTGGAAAGATTAATTTTAATGAATGGTTGCTATTGGTCCTTTTCTCAGCAACAGAACCCCACTTAAAACTCTTCAAAAGTCTGTTTTTCTACCTCATTGGGGTTGCCTGTATGGATCAGAAATCCGGGAGGTGAAATAAAAAATCAATGAAATTAAAATATTTTAATTTGAAATTATATTTCGAGCGGCTTGTAACGCCTTTTGGTTAGACAAAATAAAATTATAAAATTCTTTACAGGTGTATTTGAAGTTTGTGCACACCTGTATTTCAGATTTCACATGAGTTTCAATCAGCCGATTACGACTTTTCGACCACAGTTCGTTTACTACGCTGAAAACACGTTCAGCGGCGGCGTTTGCGATTGGGATCGATAGAGTGAATGTTACAAGCTTTTTTATTTCTTTGCTTGATTCACCCTAACATTTTTCAAAAAAATTAACCCAGCGCAAGTCTACTCTCTTTGTTTTACTTGCCACAACTTCACGAAGTGAAACAGTAGTCGTCATACAATTTATTCTCATTCATTGGCACATTCAGTAAAGCACACAGATCTTTTAATTCATTCCAGTCAATTTCTTCGTCAATTGTCAAAATGTTCACTTTCTTGTAAATAGAGTCATCAAATTCGTACCACTTATTCAAATAGGTCAAACATCGCTCCAAATATTTCTCTGCATCTTCTTTAAAAGTATTTTGATCACTCTCCGTCAACTTCCTCAGACATTGCGTCGCTGACTGTCCGTAGAACTTATCATTCTTTCTGTTAGTAATTTTGGTTCGCAAGTCTTGTCATAATCGTGTGTAGTTCAGCGCATGTTATACTGTCACTCTCTAGTTTTTTAATGGACGTATCAAACATTTGCATTATATTGTGAATAAAATAGCAGTAGCCTAATGGAAGACAGTTTTCCTCTTTAAACACCCTCCAAATGATTGCTGCACATTCATCTTCACCTTCATTAAGAAAATATTCTCTCAAAACCGGCCAGTTCAAAATAAGTTTGTCTAAAGTTGGTAGCAATGAGAGCCATCGTGTAGGCACATGGCGTAGAATACATTTGTACTCTAAATGAGAATGAAGAATTCCTTGAGCTTTGCAGTTCGCTTGGCGAACGCGGAAAATTCGCTATAAACTTTAAATACCAACGACTCCACATCAAACTGTAATGCTTTTAATGCATGTTTGTTACAATGTAAAATTTGCCATTTACAATTCGCTTTCAAAATATTAGGATTTTCAGATTTAAGTTTTTGAAAAACTGAGTTATGAATCCCGTAGTTGATTGAAGCATTATCTGCGGATAGTGATGATACTGATGCCCAGGATAAGGCATTTTCCTGTAAAACTTTACAGAGTTGTGTTTTGATGGCTTCACTAGTTTCAGCAGGGTCTTCATAAAAGTCAAGTAAACCTTGTTTCAAACCATCTCTAAGCGAAAACTATTGCACTGAAACTGGAAACATTTTTAAATTTCCTTTGTTAGAGGAATCTGTGCCAATAGAAAAATATCGAATCATGCAATTCGGATAGCAGCATGTCTTGCGACAGTGGAGCTATGACATTTTCACAAATAGATGTAGCTTTAGTTCGGCCGCACGCTATTTTCTTTGCAACCTCTGAATCAGGAAACATTGTAGGAAACAATTTATTGTTACAGTCTTGACTCGAGTAGCTATGATGATGTTTAACTCCGTGATAGACAGATGTAACTTCTGCGGCAGTTATTAGATCTTCTTCTCGTGAATTTTTTTTCACAAAAAAGCTAGAAACTGATGGCATTGAAGACTTGTTTTTTAGAAATAACTTATGCTTCTTACCTTCCGAATGCACAATCAGAGCTCTTTTACCTTCGTATTTCACTAAAATATCGGTTTTACACAATTTACATTCAGCAGTGAAATCATCTCGTTTCTTAAGCCAAGTACTCTCTCGCTCGTTCACTCGGCCCGCGCCGGCCGCCGCCGTCGCCCCCGCCGCACGCACCGCACATCCTCACAGCCCCATCCGCCGCCCGCGTCGCCCTCACGCGTGGCGGACTGAAGCGATTAAAATATCCGGGAGATTTGAGGTCCGTTCCTGGAGCCGGGAGATTTAAAAAAAATATTGTCTTTTTATGGGAGAATCCCGGAATTCCGAGAAAGTTGGCAACCCGTACTCAACTCATAGGGGAAGGGGTCCTTTCGAGCTCGGTCAAAACAGTATACTATTGTGATGGTGCATAAATAATAGCCTTCTTTAAATTAGCTTCAATAACAGCATGAACACTATCCACTGGCATATATGTATGACCAGTAACTAAATAATTTATCTGTATGGTTTCTAAATGTATGCATTGTTGTGACGTAGAGTGTGTCATTGCCAACATTACCCGATTCCCGGGGCAGCAGTCGTAATAAAGAAGTAAGTTTTTAACATTACTCCTTTCGTCAACTGACAGTATGTATCTATGCAGAATACAAGACATTTCGTTCTGTTAGACGGGGTCCCTTTGAAACGTTTTTAAAAAAAGAGAAACTTGGAAAAGGATATGGATTTAATATATTTAAAGTTTAGGGACCCGTTGGCAACCTTTTCGGTTCGTATCTCGGCGCAGACTGACTAACTAGAGCATGATCAACGCCATGTCTCCGATCGGCTGCTGACTAAGCATCTCTTAGCGTAAGGGCTTCTACATGCAGTCCTAAGTTATAACACCTCCCCCCAAAGAAAAACTTCGGAAGAGGTTACAAGCCGAAGTTGTAAAATGTCTAACTGTGTTACAATACTATTGGCATTAAACTATTGCCCTGATTGCTGGAGGTGGTATTTGCTCGATAACATCGGAGTCAGGGTCGTTGTTAGTGGTATTTTCAGTTCTTAGAGGTTTCGCTAAGTTGAGGGTTAGGTTGCGGCTAGGTCGAAATTTCTTATATAACTTAAAGCAAAGACCTAAAACTAACACAATAATAATGAGATATAACAAAGCGGTATAGTGTGTCTCATACCTTACTATATGCGGGGTTTCTATGATTCTGTCAGCATCGGAAAATAGCTTGTTTAATATTTGACTGTCAAGTTTTAATTGTTCCAAATCTATGTTTTGCAGTTGGATAGGAGACATACTATTTCTTACCAGGGTAGAGTTTACAATATTACAACAGTTATAATTAATTAGGTCAAAGTTGGGTATCTTTATAGGCGATGTAATATTGAGTACATGGTTATTACGCGGTGTCAATATAGTGCTTTTACAATAGCCGGTACATTGTTCCGGGAGCGTAAGTATACCGACACCCAATATACTAGTTTCATACAGGTTAGAGTTTATACAGTCTATTGATATCTTACTAGATTCCGATATAACAAATATCCATCTATTATTAGCTAATGGCTTCCAAATATCCAGTTTACCGAATATAGCTTTAGTTACGCACTGGGTTGGTATTTTTGTTATCACTTTTGATATCAGTTCGCTTTCGCAACTTGGTTTAGCATCCGAAACGAACACTTCACTAACACTGCACATATACGTTACAGAGCTTATCTTTACACACTCCTCGAGGCTGTTCATATAACAATAATTCACCTTGTCCTTGGTCATTGCTATGTAGCTACTTCTGGGGAGTATTATACTAAAAGTATCTAACTTATTTACATTATGGGGCATTGGCAATGCTAAGCTATGAAAAAGAACATAATCCTTGCTATTTACTAATGGTATTTGCAATACAAATACGAGTTTATTTTTTACATAATAGCAAATAACATTTGATAATTGCAATATAGTATGTATAGCGCTTAAATCTAATTCAACAGGTAATTCTAAATGGCTAGGTAAGTGTCTATAGCTATCGGAGAGTTCTCGGTACAGCTGTAGCGGTGTTATCACAGCCGGGTGCATGATGTTTTGACTACAAGTTAATACGGCGCTTATTACATCCTCCAACTGAAATGAAAGCGCGAGCACGGATGTTTCGATGCTATTTATAACATAATTCATGTTAGTTTCAAGCTCTAATTTATTAGATATTATAGTTAAGTTTTGTATGCTAACCGAGAGTTCATCGACAGCTTGGTTGAGGAAAGCCTCGTTTCGCCTTATTTTGTTAACAGATTCATTATACGAAGATATAACAGAGTTCGTAACTAAAATATTATTTTTCACCAGTGCCGATAATTTAATTTCATTGTTTCGCATAGCATCTATAGCGTCATTGTATTTTAAACCATCGTTTTCGTCGAGGGTACCGAAGATATGTTTCATAACAGTCCCTATTCCTCCGATCCATGCGCGTTTTGGTCTACTGTCCAATAGATGAGATATCGAATTCAATTGATTTACCATGTCAGTGTATCGCACTGTGAGGGGTTCTAACAAGTTATGGCATTTAAGGTTCTCTAGAACACCCGCTTGTTTACATAAGAATCTAGCAGTACCTAATGCAGTGTTGATGTTATCTATGTGAGGCTTAAAATGTGATATGTCTAATGGTATGAGGACGCTTAGGCGACCACTCCGTATTTTCAATTTTCCTAAATAGTCGAAATAGATGCCAGAACCGTGTATGATGGGGTGTGTGTAACCTTGATGCGCTTGAGATTCGGCAGAGACACTGCAAATACATACATACACATATTACTTTATATTTAACGGATAAACTATTGTTCTAACCTACGTAATTTCGTATTTAATATGCGTGGCATACGCGTATATATATTTGTCTATTCATGTATATAGTAACTTAAACAACTACTGAATCCCTAATACTAAAAAGAATGCCCCTTCGAAAGAGGTAAGCTGTACTTATAATATTGTATACTGTACTATTTATAATGTTGTATAATTTTAATAGTTATTACCTTAATTCATAGATACTAGTTATGTACATATTTGATTTACGGGTATTTCTGCGAGTTTCAGCTCATCGTAGTGATGTCGCACAAGCCGCCTGTTTATCATCACGGACAAGGTATTGTTCCCATGAATCTTTACGACCTTGTAGGGACCCTTCCAAATTGGTGATAGAGCCTTGCGTAATCGCAGGTGATTTTTGATATAAACATAATCACCAGTTTTGTATTGTACAGGTCGTGTGCGAGCATCATAATAATTCTTAGACGCTATCTTAGATTGATGGATATGCACAAGAGCCTTATCTCGGGAATATTTTAGTCGGCTTTGTAGTATTTTCACATATTCGGGATACGAGGTGCTGGTGTTTTCATCGAAGATGGAGTTTGGAATGAATGGTTTATTGCCGAACATTAACTCATATGGAGTATAGTGAGTAGTAGAGTGTACGGCTGTATTATAGGCTAACATGGCAGTATATACGTATCGAGGCCAGTTGTCCTGGTTTTCGTTGATATAAGATTTTAAGTATTCCTTCAGTGTAGAGTGACTCCTCTCAAGGGCACCTTGCGTTTGTGGATGATATGGTGATGACCATAACTGCTTAATTTTGAGAAACTCACAAGTTCGTTTGAAAAGATCAGCTGTAAAGTTAGTGCCTTGGTCGGTAAGGATAATTTTGGGAATACCGAATATAGAAATGTAATGTATCAGACATTCACTGGTCTCCTCAGCTGTAGTACTACGGATGGGGTATGCAGAAGAGAATTTGGTTAGGTCATCTTGGATAGTTAGTATGTACTTTAATTTTGCAGGGCCAGCTTCAGGAAGTGGCCCGACTACGTCTAACGCGACCCGTTGACAGGGCGCGGTGGACGTACTCGTAATTTGCATAGGTGCGCGATTTACCATTCTGAGCGCCTTATTTTCTTGACAGGCTTTACATTGCTTTACATAAGATTCAATGTCGGATCGCATTCCTTTCCAATAATAGGTTTCTTTAATCCTGCTATACATGCGGGATATGCCCAAGTGACCGGCAATAGGAATATCATGATTGTCGTACAAAATCTTTTTGATTTCAGTGGGAGTTGGATAAATAATATTGTTATGATATATGTTCACCTTGACGCGAGTATTATGGAACAGGTAGGTCAACATGTTGTAGATTTTAGCGAAGGAATGTCTTTGAAATGGATCGCGGAAATCTGAAATACCAATTTCGGTAATTCCTTCAAGACACACTAATTCATCACGAGCCAGTTTTAACGTCTTAAATATTTCGGGATATGATGCTTCGTCGAAATGATATACTTTGGTAAAAAGGAAAACATATGTTTTACTAGGTGTATCAACTTTAAGGAAAGAGTGCAATTGTCTTTCTTTATCGAGGAATTCTTCGCGGTTTGCTACATTACCCAGAATTTCTTCTACGTAAGGGGTTGACTCGTCGAGGTCGATTGAAGTAGGTACCAGGATATGTTTTGAAGTGCACTTTAAGAGGCTTCCATTGTGTTCTTCAATGGTCGTGTTGAAGGATATATCTTCGTGCGGAATAGACTTTAGGAATGTGGGGTAGTCCCCTGAGTTCAACTCTAACGTTGAATGGAGTTGTTGAGGTAAACGCGTCTCCTTAGCATTGGAATTCAATTCTGCTACTGCAGTTGGATCCTCGGTTAGGTTTTCTAAAGGATCATGAGGGCTCCACGGGAGGTCCGCTAGATCATTGCCTTCAAAGAGCCCTATTGAGGGTAAATCATTACTTAGATCCAGCGGTATGGGGAGTATATCGAGATCTTCTAATGTTAACGGACTAAAATCACTGGATTGTATAGAATCCTCATTAAGAATGTTTCGACCTTGAATACTCGATGGATCTTCCTGAATTACAGGGTTACTCGGACCAGGTATCGCGTCTGTAGGTTGAACAGGGTTGACGGGAAATCGTGATAAGGCATCAGCATTTGCGTTGATTTTACCCTTTTTGTACTGGATGTTATAGTTGTACTCTTCAAGTTTCAGACGCCATCTAACGAGCTTGGATCCTGGATCCTTGCAATTGAAGAGCCATTGAAGTGGCTTATGGTCAGTGACTATAGTGAATTGTTGACCGTATAAGTAGGGTCGGAAGGTTTTGGTTCCAAATATGATCGCTAAACATTCTTTCTCGGTTACACTGTAATTACATTCAGCCTTATTGAGCGTCCGAGAAGCGTATGCGATGGGTCGGTCTTGACCGATAGGCCCTTGCGATAGAATAGCGGATATGGCGTAGCTTGAGGCATCGCAGGTTAGGACAAAAGGTAGACTAAAGTCAGGGTATGCCAGGATTGGTGCATTAACTAGCTTATTCTTCAAATACTCAAAAGCTAATTGCTGCTCATTTTTCCAGATGAATGTAGCGTCCTTTTTTAGTAACGCAGTCAATGGCTTTGAAATTTTAGAGAAATCAGGGATAAACCGTCTATAGTAAGAGATAAGGCCCAAGAAGGACTTAATGTCCTTGGCGGACTTCGGGATGGGGTATTTAGTAACTGCTTCTACCTTTTCAGGATTAGGCTTCACACCATCCTCACCTATGATATGTCCTAAATATGCTACCTCCTTCCGGAGGAATTCGCATTTATCCGGCTGGAGTTTCAGGTTAAACTGGCGAAGTCTTTCAAAGACTGCTCGAAGATTTTCCAAGTGGGATATTAGGTCATATGAATATAGGACAATGTCGTCCAGGTAAACGAAACATCGTGAACCTTGTAAGCCGGATAGGCAGTTATTCATAAGCCTTTGGAACGTAGCTGGGCCATTCTTTAGCCCGAAAGCCATTCTATTAAATTGGAAATGACCCTGAGGTATAGAGAAGGCGGTTTTGGGAGCATCTTCCTTAGAGATTAATATCTGATGGAACCCAGAAGATAAATCGAGAGTGGAGAAATATTTACTATGTCCCAGTTGGTCTAGGATTTCCGAAATTTGAGGGATAGGATAAGTTTCTCCAATTGTAATATCATTCAGCTTCCTGTAGTCAATAACGACTCTCCACTGAGGGCGACCTTCTGAATCTGGTTTTTTAGGAACCACCCAAATAGGCGAGCTCCAAGGAGATGTAGAGTGTGTAATGATGTCCTGATCCAACATCTTACTAATCTGTTTTTCGACTTCTCTTTTATGACATTCGGGGAATCGATAAGACTTTGTATGTATGGGAATGTCAGTATTGGTTTTAATCTCGTGTTCCAATGCCGTTGTATGAGTAAGATTCTCATCAGGTAAATGAAATACATCAGAGTATTGGCTACAAAGTGCCAGAAGGCCTTGAGATTCCTCCTCATTAAGGTGTGAAAGGCGAAGGGATTTGATCACCTGATCAGTACGACTGGATACGTTTTGTGTGCTGCTCATGGCTTGTAGAGAATGCACTGGCAAGGTTTCTAATTTGAGATTTAAGTTAGCTTTAATATTGGCGGGACTATCAGAAGTGTTAGCTACTGTGATATTAATTCTTCTATTCTGTTTTACTCTTACTATGCAGTTTGACACCAACAAGGTTTCAGAGATGTGCTGATCGTTAATTATACCTTCCTTCAATTCTGGATTTCGAACTGTACATTCGATGACGGTCTCTGTTCGGGGAGGTATTATGTAGAAGGGTTCATAGAAATGAAGGTTGACCGTATGCTTGCCCATTTTAAGGATATCATGGGTGTAGTCTATACTACACCCGAAAGATGTAAAGAAGTCGGATCCGATAATACCATCATATGGTAGATTAATTTCTTGAATAAGGTGGAATTTGTGCGAAACGTGTTTTTTCTCAGATATTTGTAATTTGAGCTGAAAGTGTCCCAATGTTCGGGTGGTTTCTTCTCCTGGGTCAATGCCTTTCAAGTTGATAGGCTCTTTCTTAAGAGTCGGACATTTTTGGATACAAGATTGCTTTAGCAGACATATTGCGGACCCAGAGTCAATTAGTAAGGCTAAAGGGATATCGGACACCTGCGTGTATATAAGGACATGAGGTAATAGCCTATTAGTAGTGTCAATATTTACCTCATATATCTCTGACGTGGAGCTTCCGTTTTGGGACTGGTTACCCTGTTGTGTAGCTCCACTTACGTCAGGCTGATAGGAACTGTGACTTTCTTTTTGGGGCTGGATACCCTGTCGCGTAGTCACGTTTAGAGAATTGGAAATACGGCTTCCTTTTTGGGGCTGGCTACCCTGTCGTATAGTCGTATTTGATTTGGTATGTTGTGGGGTGTCGGCTTCTAATAGACGCCTCGTGCGACACCTAAGCGAGACACCTACATGTTTAAATGCGTTGGACAATCGATTTCATCCCGACCCTCAGGCAGTTCTTCGCTTTGGGATGTTTGCTCTGCATAATTTACACGCCAACTATTTGGATTCGAACTTGAAGGACCAGCGCGGTTCTGGTCGCGGTACCGATTGTTATAATACTCTCTTTTCTTACAGTCCTTTATATCGTGACCAGCAGTCTTGCAATACCTGCAGAACAGGCCGGGAGACGGATTCTGAGGTTTCGGGAGAGGTTTAGATGGCTCATAATTTTGACCTTGGGAAGGCCGGTTTCTACCAATATTGTTTTGTTTGTTGTCAGGCCGCTGATTACGTCTGTAAAGGCTTTCTTGAATCTTTTCTTCGGCAATGGCAAGATTAATGGCTTCGTTAAGGGTCTTAGGGCCCCTACACCTCACGATATTTGAAATGTGTGGTCTAAGGCCCATTAGGAAATGATGGAGAGCAAGGTCCTCCATAGCTGCTGTTCGCCCTGGCAATTCTTTGGATTTAGTCGTTGTTAAGGATACTTCTGTGAGAAGTTGAGACAGATAGGTCTCGATTCTAAGCGAGTAAGTATGTACATTTTCGGTCGGTGCTTGCCTACTCTCCTGGATTTCCGTCAATAGGTATGTGAGATGTTTACGCTCACTGAATTGGGTCCTCAGGAATTCTTTGAGTTGTTCCCAAGAGGTAAAGTCTTTAATAGAACAGGCAACTGCCGCCTTTTCTTGCAGTTGACATAATATATATTTAAAAAGTACAGGTTTTTGTGTCTCTGTGGCCTCCTCATAAGCATTACTACAATTTGTTAAAAATGCGTTTAAAGTATCGCGGCTACCATCGTATGGTTTAATGAATTTGAATAAAGTATTCAAATCCATTTTGGATGATGAAGAAGATCGTGCCCTGGTTATTCTAGGCGTAGGGCTGACAGGGGATTTATTTTCGTCCTGAATCAGCTGTGGATCCGGTATATCTAACTTTAATTTAGGCTCCTCGACCTTTAGACTTTTCGACATTACTATGCTAGAGTTTTGTTACACGTGTTCACCCTATAGACACTATGCGAACATATAAATTATACAAAAAATTTAATGTTTAATTAATCGTTCAAACAACCATAAGCAATGACCAAGACTCACGCAAATAGTGCGTAGGCGGCGATAACGGCGATCACCAACTGCATCGATGCGGACTGCATTCCGGCGCGCCGGCGCCGACTCGTACAGATAAGGTTCAGCCTTGTAAAAATGGATTGACCTCGGTTGATTGGCGGCTGGGTGCCACCGGTGTAGGGCTCACAACCACCTGCAGTTTACCACCTCCTGCAACTGCACCCGATGGGTAGCGACCGCCACTTGGAATTCACCACAGGAAACACTGGGATTGTAATATTTTCAAAAAAGTACACTAAGTGCACAGTTAGCTTACAACACTTCGTATTTATTCACCACGAAGGACACTTGGATGAGGTTGCACGTATTTAGTTTTAACCGAATTGAGTCTGCTGTTATGTCCGGTTAGTGGATAACTATTGATATAACTTGATAATGCGAATAAAACACTGGGGATTTTCGTATCCCACCGCTGCCACCAAATGTTAGACGGGGTCCCTTTGAAACGTTTTTAAAAAAAGAGAAACTTGGAAAAGGATATGGATTTAATATATTTAAAGTTTAGGGACCCGTTGGCAACCTTTTCGGTTCGTATCTCGGCGCAGACTGACTAACTAGAGCATGATCAACGCCATGTCTCCGATCGGCTGCTGACTAAGCATCTCTTAGCGTAAGGGCTTCTACATGCAGTCCTAAGTTATAACAGTTCGCACCTCTTTTGCCGTCACTTTCGTACCAGTAATAGCAAAAACTTTGCGGGCCCTGTTTTCGAAGAAGTACAAATTATATACAGCCAATATGCGTGAGTAATATAAAAAAACCATTAACTCACCATGTGGGGTATTTAAAACCTTCTCTAAATCAAAACTTGCACACAGAGTATTAGGGTCACTTTTGTGAATATTCTTATGAGCAAAAAACCTTGTATAGCTTTCATTTTTCTCAATTTCATGGTTAGCTTTTTCTTCAGCCTTTGCGGGATCTGCATATTTGTTTGTTCGAATTTAAGCATTTTATACATTTATCTGTCTTGGGTACATGGAAGCCTATATTGAAATCATCAGAAAATATTTTACGGAATCCTCTTTCATTAACAAAATCTACACCACTATTTTCAGATCGTTTTTTATAAGCGCTGTAAATTTTAGTAACATTTTTGTATTCGTGTGTTAAATAGACTAATAGAATCATATCGGCAATAATGCGATGGCACAGCAGGTAACCCTTTGATGAAATTGATAACTGAATCTATTGTAGCTGGTTTGGTATTACGAGCATTAGGCAGTACATGTTTGCCACGTAAATCCTCTTTAGCGCAGCGCCAACTAGAGTTCTTGACAGTATGATAGATAGGTTTCGACGATATATTTAGCATAGCTGATAAAAATTGCAAACACATAGGTCTCCTGCCCACTTCTTCATTAATATGATACTTAAAGCTTGCCGTACGATTCCCCGAATCAACTCGCTTACGCTTTATCTCTTATTTTTGTGTTATACTTACTAACCAGTCTCTTCGACGATCTCCTGGAAGTCCACAAAAATGATCAACGACTTCTCTCTTTTCAGTGTCAATATTTTCACAATTATGTTCGCATTTTTTTCCAGTGCACGGGTTAGGTTGAATAGATTAGATTTGATAGTTTTGCCATCAGATCGCACATATTCCTGTCCAGCAATTCTTTTATGCGACCTTTCCTGTCTGTAGTTTATTCTTTTTTTCTCAAGCCTTCTTCATTAACTGTTTCTTCGTTAATGCTATCCAAATTTGTATTAGCTTTGTTTTTGGTGTTTTGAAAATACTTTTTATCGTCGTCAGAATATATAGATCCTAACCATTTATCTGAAATTGCAATTTCTTCACAACTGATAAAGGTTGAGTAATCTTCATCTGATAAATAATCAACGTACATTTTGTCAGTTTTACACTTACGACCTCTCTCGGGCTTTGTAGATGTTGATCCGCCAGGTTGAGAGTATCCCACAACTGGCAGTTACTTTGGTGTTGCATGCAGTATACATTTCTGTTGTAGGCAACTGACTGTCAGTGTGTATAACTATTTGTTCTTGGTCACTGCTTGCAGTGGACGTTTCCGGTATAGGCAATTAAACCTCAATATTTGTAAGTACTTTATCTGGTTCTGTTTCTGGTATGCCAATTTGAACTACAGAATATTCATCTGTGGGTATAAATTCTAAGATGGGGCCACCGATAATTTCATCCATCAATACTTTGCTATAATTGTGGAGCAGTTCATCATTTATTGGGCCAGATATCTTCATGTTATTGCCAGTAGTAAGAGTCCCAGAAGTATTTGCAAATGATGTAATTGAGGGGTCTTCATCTGAAAGTGTCTCATCCTAAAAATAAAATAATGTTGCAATACAATGTTAGTACAAATTTGTAGAGCAAGAAAAAAATAGAGCATTAACCAACATGCTACAAATTTGCTCGTAACATGATAACTCGTACATACATACTACGGCGTATTTGTTTATTTTTTTTTTATACTTATACATACATAAATATATATTTTTTTATACTACGTAAATAAAAGAGTCGATATTGGAACACACTTTAATTACGTCAGATAACCGAATGAAATCGCGTCGAGCCAACCATTAAGCTATGAGATAATACAATTCACTGGCCTACGCGTAACATTAACCATACACTATTTCCCCTTTGTTAAAAAAAGAATATATTTATTTTTCCCTAATTTAGTACATACAAAAAATTGAAAATACATATAACAAATTATAAACTACAGTTTACATTTGATCTAAAGTTCACAACGAAATATATTATTACAAACACACTAGGTACTTTTGTATTGAGCAATACCACGACGCTCATCACTTTACACATAACTGGTTGCTGTAGGTTGCTGCACTTGCGGTTGTTGCGTGTAGGCCACTACTACAGGACCCGATTTGCGTACTCGTTGCGTAGACAAGATTTAGTCCCGCGACGACACATGTACCTAGTATAGCGGTGATTGCTATAGCCAACCCAACGGCTAAACACATCATAATATGTCCGTAATGGTTTAACTAATGTTCAAAATTTTGAACATAGTGCTGCTGCGATACTGCCGTAGCTATCACTACGTTATCTTGCGATTTACTTTGATTGTCACCCATGTTTGTTAGACAAGTACTTCACAAAGTGACACTAGAGAAAAAAAAATATGAACAATGACTGTACGGTGAGGACAATGTTGTGTAACTGTTTGACACAATTATTTGACGAAAATTATTTTACATTACATTTCATAGCGAGCTAGCAACATATTCGCCTGACATACATTCACAATACGCTTAATGAGCAGTATAGTGACATATTTTGTATTTTGCGCAACAAGATAAATGAAGTTGAAAATATTTAACATAAACGAACTCAAAGAAATGTATAAACGTTTATATAAAAATGTATATTCGTGTATAACCGTGTAGAATAATAAAAACTTTAGAAATCATTATTTTACACAGCGGAGCTAAGCTACGTCGTTCGTCGTGTTCGACGTCCATTCGTCTTCTCTCTCTCACACCTTTCAATCTCTTTCACATAGCACATTCGGATTCACGCATCATCAATTATACAACCTTTCATACATTCGGATACAATTCAAAATTCCCACATATCTATAACAAAAATACTATATATATATATATATATAAAAATGTTCATGACTAATTCACTGACTCATCACCGCCGAGGCCAAACCCTTAAATCTAGAAAGCTGAAATTTTGCAAAGACGTTACTTTTGTAATTCTCACGAGAGATAAGAAAGGATTTTTTGAAATACAACCCCTAAAGGGGTGAAAAGGGGATTGACAGTTTGTATGGGGCAGAAATATTTTTTGAAGTTAGTGACTTTGTACTGATACTTTCTATTAGAATCCAAAAAAAGTAATTTCAGAGTTTTCAAAAATTTCGCCCCAGGGTGTAATGGGGGTCAAAAGTATTTCTTGAACTAAAAGTTGAATTGTTAAGTAATTAAATTGATTTTTTAAAAGTGGGCTGCTTTAGTCTTTGTAAATATACTCTAAATCAAGACATCAAAAAAGTAATTTCAGCGTTTTTCAAAATTCCACCTTTATGGGGCTGAAAAGGGGGTTGACAGTTTGTATAATGTGCAGAAATATTTTTTGAAGTTAGTCACTTGAAACTTTGTACAGATACTCTCTATTAGAATCCAAAAAAGTGGTTTCAGCGTTTTCAAAAATTCAACGTCTTAAAGTGTGTAATGAGGGTCAAAAGTATTTCTTGAATTAAAAGTTGAAGGGATTGATTTTTTTAAGTCCGCTTCTTTAGACGTAGTAAATATATTCTCAACTAAGACGCCAAAAAAGTAATTTCAGCGTTTTTCACACCCTTAGGTGGCTGAAAAGGGGGTTGACACTTTGGATGGAATAGAAATATCTTTTGAAGTTAGTGAATTTGTACAGTTATGTTTTTAAAATAGGCAATGTTGTGTATTTAAGAGGTGCTTTGAGTGTATTCAGTCAATATCAAATAGTTAATGAAAACCGAACAGATCGTGATATATTTTCATTACTACACAAATAAGGATATTTGGTACTTTTACTAACTACAGTACAGTCAGCATTATAGCTGACTGTACCAAAAAATAATAAATAAAATAAAAATAAGTAAAACTGTCGAAATTCCAAAATCTACGCGTGCGAAGCCGCGGCCATAACCTAGTATAATATAATTCTCTTTGTAAATAACATAAAAATCTTTGTAACCAATATGTTTAAAAATATAATCTGCATTGGATGCGCTTTCAGCAGGGATGGAAGGTACCCGCGGTACGGAGTCCGCGTTGCGGAGGCGCTGCGCCCGGTCCTGGAGGCGTGGATGCGTCGTAGGCGCAAACCCCTCACCTTCCGCATGGTGCAGGTGCTCACCGGACATGGATGCTTCGGTGAGTACCTGCACCGGGTCGCGAGGCGGGAGGAGCGGCCAGGCTGCCACGATTATGGCGCGGCCGAGGACACTGCTCAGCATACTCTAGAGCAGTGTCCCAGATGGTCTCGGCAGCGCCATGATCTGGTGTCCGCGCTGGGAAGCGCGGACCTCTCGCTCCCGAGCGTGGTCCGCTACATGCTCGAGAGCGACAGTGCCTGGCAGGCGATGGCCTCCTTCTGTGAGACGGTCATGTCCCAGAAGGAGGCCTCGGAGCGGGACAGGGAGGACGATCCTCAGGCTGTCCCGCTCCGGAGACGGTGGACGGGAGTGCGGCGTAGGCGCTACGCGCACCTACTGCCGCCTCCCTAACCTGTGGGACTAGGGGTCAGGATGGGAACCTGGCCCCATAATGGTCCCGCCGCCGGAGGGGCTGTCCCAATTTGCCGGGATGGCCCCTAGAGAGAAGAAGTCCGGCCCCTTTTGAGGGGCTGGCCAGTCACAGTGGTGCCCTGTTGCTTGACAGATCCGGGGCACCACACCAACGCGGCCGATGGCATTTCGCGGGGTCGTTTAGTGGGTATACCGTCGGACAGCCGACGGGGAGTCCCACACTACCACCGGAGGCCACCCAGGTACCGGTGGTGTGCGTAACGCATTTTTCCCCGCGTCACAAAAAAAAAAAAAAGGATGGAAGGTACACCGCAGATGTGGAAAGGCGAGTGAGTGCTGGGAATAGTGTGAATGGAGCGTTGGGAAAACTTGTTGGCAGTAAAAGCCTGAGCCAGAAGGCGCAGCTGGCTATACACAATGCAGTGCTGGTCCCAACGCTTACTGAACGCTTATGGAAGCGAGAACTGGGTATGGCAGAGAGAGCATGAAAGTAGGATAAACGCGGTTGAAATGCGAGCGTTGCGCAAAATTTGTGGTGTAACGCTTGTAGACCGTATTCGCAATGGTAAGGTTAGAAGCATAGTTGGTCTGAAAGAGAGCGTTGGTGTTAAAATAAGAAGAGGTATGCTCCGTTGGTTCGCACATGTAGAAAGAATGCAGGATGATAGAATGAAGCAGATATACAATGCATAAGTGGAAGGATGTAGGAGCCGAGGAAGGCCAAGACTTCCCTACCATGATCAAATTGGTCGTGTTCTATCAGAAGGTGATGTCAGGAGCCCTAAAAACCGGCGAGCTGCATGAAAAGAGCAATGAATGTTAAAGAAGCGAGTGAGGTATGTAAGGATCGAGTCGCGTGGCGCTCGGTTCTCTCTGCCTACCCCGTAAGGGATTTGGCGTGAAGTTATAGATAGATAGATAATCTGCATAAAGCATAAATGTCATAGGTTAAAATTAGGAACCTATGTCTTATCATAACAATACTCGTCAGTGAAACGGCCGCTTCGATATGCGACCCGAACACGTAGTACGAACAACAGGCGGCAGCGATTTCTCCGCACTCATGTTTAATTCACATACAGGCGGCGTCTCTCGAAGCAAGTACGCCGGTTTTATCACCTATCAATAGAAATATTTACTTTACGATTGGGAAACTGCACTTCATAAACCTTATTCCCTTTTTTTAATACGCGGTTTGGACCAACGTAATTAGGTTTTAAAGGTAC
The DNA here is from genome assembly GCA_947507595.1 of Pyralis farinalis. Taxonomy (NCBI): domain Eukaryota; kingdom Metazoa; phylum Arthropoda; class Insecta; order Lepidoptera; family Pyralidae; genus Pyralis; species Pyralis farinalis. The sequence goes on along the minus strand of OX382281.1, from coordinate 16,958,921 downwards.
CTAGTTTCGCACAAATACAAATTCACATGATTTTAAATCGGGATGTACAAAAATGGATTTACTCGTCTGAGACACCATACTTGGCGTAAAACTGTTTAGTTTCACGTAATTTCTTGACATAAGAATAATCATTACTAGGACATACGGGGGTTTCGACATAAAAATTTGCGGGTAAACGTAAAGTTTGAGCATACGTCATTTCGGCTGCACTGATTCCGTTGTCACTATGAACTGCTGCTCTAAGACCGAATAAAGCTGCCGAAAGCTCGTCATGCCACGAAGAAGATGCTTCAATAAGCCGTGCTGCTAACGCACCCTTTAGTGATTTGTGCCACCGCTCGATAGCTCCATTACTTTGTGGGTGATATGGAGTCGTTCGAATTCTGCGTACACCTAGCAACTTCATAAGTTTTGAATCGTGTGATTCAACCATCGTACACTAATTTGGCTACCGTTTCCGCTGTAATATATCTTATGGGAAACGTTTCGGGCCAACCTGTGCGACTATCTATGATGGTCAGACAGTATCTGTAAACATCTGCTGTCGTAGCCAACGGACCGATCAGATCAATGTGAATTTGGTCAAACCTTTCACACGCGGGAAATGATTTTAGCTCTGCGTTCGTATGCCTAATTACTTTACAACGTTGACAACTAATACGTATTTTACACCAAGTACTTACATCTTTGTTCATCCCGGGCCAAAAAAATTTCTCAGCTACTAACTTACGAGAGGCGCGATTACGCGAATGACTCAAATTGTGTATCGTATCAAACGCTACCGTAGGGTATGGTGTATAGGGAATGCTACGGATAGGAATGATCTAATTCTACGGTAGAAACTTCGCAGAAAATAGGTTTGTCACAACTGGGCATAACTACTTTCTTTAATTGAATTCCCTTATCTACCATCGACTGCCGTTGCACTAGGTACTCATCCGTACACTGAGCGTCTGCTAATTCATCGAAATTGATAACCGTGGGACAGAATACGGCTTCGATGCGCATTAATGCATCCGCCACCACGTTTTCGCTATCACTGACGTAATATATATCCCTAGTACGAGTATATTCGCTAATAAACGTCAATTGACTTATGTGTCTGGGAGTCTCCTTATCGCATTTGGTTTTTTTAAATGCGTAAATCATTGGTTTATAGCCAGTGTAAATAATTAATTGACGACCTTCAACTAAATCTTTAAAATAACGTATTGCTAAATAAATTGCTAAAAGCTCTCGATCATACGTGCTGCACATCTTTTGACCATCGCTAATCTTTTGAGAGAAAAATCCTAAAAGGTTTCCACGAGTTATTATATATATTGCTGCAATGAGGCGCTGAGGTGGGTGACCGCGTTTTGCAGGCTCAGCTTACATTGAATAAATGCGTCAACTGCTTCACGTGTTCAAACGATACTATTTTTGTCCCGTTTCTTTGCGTTGTGTAAATAATTATTTTAATTTTTATATCTGATTGATTTAGAATTGCGTTTGGTAAAAGACCACGATAAAAATTGACCATACCCAAAAACCGTCGCAATTCCTCTACTGTTTCTGGTTTCGGAAAATTTTCAATTATTTCTACTTTAGATTTCAATGGGTTAATACCTTCTTGAGAGATTTCATAACCCACAAACTCAAATTTAGATTGTCAAGAACAACATTTTGCAAGATTAATCGAAATACCAAATTCGTCAAACAGTTGAAAAACTTGAGCTAAATGTTCCTCTATCGATGAACTTGCAACGATGACATCATCGATATAAGAAAATAGAAAAACCAAACCCTGAAGTACAGTGTGATTCATGAAACGTTGGTACGTTTGAGCTGCGTTACGGAATCCGAAAGTCATTCTCGGAAATTCAAAAAGGCTAAATGGGGTCGTCTTCTCAATATCATCGGGATGGACTGGTATGCAATGGTAAGCGCGTACCACATCAATTCGCGACATTATCGTTTTACCATCTAAAAGATAAATAATAGGATACCGGTCAGGGGTAGTCACAGCGTTCAGGCGTCGATAGTCTCCGCAAGGACGTATATCCTCATGTTTTTGGGTACTACGTGCAAAGGACTAGACCACGGACTCTTTGACGGTCTACAAATGCCTAACTTCTGTATAAGCCTGAACTCCTCTTTGACCTTTTTGTATTTATCCGGGGGTAATTGGCTGGTGCGAGCATGCAAAGGAGGGCCAGCCGTTTCGATATGGTGATACATAGAGTGCTTAAGGGTTTCTTTAAAATTCGGCGGTTTTGTGATGTCAGAATATTTGGCAATGACATCCCAAAATGGGTGATTTTTGTCTACAGTGTCCAAGGTTACATTTGAATACACAAGTGATGCCACAACATATAAATTAGTCAATCGGTCGATTAACTTGCGAGCCTTTACATCTACTAAAATACCATAATAGCTAAGAAACTCGGCTCCTAAAATTGGCTGTCTAACATCTGCTATAATAAAAGTCCAATGATACGGTCGCCGTAACCTTAAATCTAACCCTGAAGTCTTTTTACCATATGTTTTAATTACCGTTAGCCGCGTATAGTCTATAATCGGTACACTTGATTACACTTAGACACTTTTTAGACAATGGAATAACCGAGGTATTTGCACCAGTATCCGTATCAGTAAAAAAATTCAAATTAACACTCACATCCGTTGCACAAATGCTGTGCGTCGGGGATACTGCACAAGTGTCCGCCGTAGCCACCTGCACAGCGTCTAGTTTTCCGTCTTCTTCCACGAGCATGGCTGAACACATTTATTAAAGCGGAAGTGGTAGAAGCACAGCCAATCTGGGCTGTCCGGGGTACGTCTCGTGAGGCTACGAGAACGGCCCTACTATCGCCGACTATTCCTGCGCCCGCACCCGTTGTAATTGGGTTCACGGGATATGGACTAGACCGCTCCATTTGGTCTCTTGGCTCCATATGAACTGAGCTTCGCTATCTCCGCTAAAGTAAGATCAGAACTCGTACCTTGTTGTCCTGGACGCGTAGTTACCTCCGCGGGCTCTGAGGAGGATGTGGTCTCCAAAACCTTATCAGCGATGACTGCCAGGTTTTCCGTCTCCGCCACAGCTAGGACTTCACGTGCTGCAGCGGGCAAATGAGTTTGCCACAGAATCTGAAGCGTACTGTCGGGTATCTTCTCCATTGCCAAATCGCGCATGCGTCGGAGGAGCTGGGATGGCTTTTGGTCTTCGAGCTCCATCTCCCCGATCAGTTTCTGTATCTGTCGATTTTCTGACTCTCAGGAAACTTAGTCATAAACAGTCAATAACCTCTGTTTCAAAGTGGTGTACTTGTTCGTCTCCGGCGGGTTAAGCAGTAAATCGGTTAGCTGCTGAACGGGTTCCTTGCCTAGTTTTGAAATAATTATGGCGAATTTGGCATCACTCATCTTTTGCGGGTTGAACTCCGATTCGGCCCAAACAAACCAAACCCGTGGCTGGTCGACGGTGGCGGCGGTCGTGGCAGAACTCGGGGATCCTTGAGGTTAATGAGATCGAGTTCACTTCGCTTTCTTCGCGCTTGAACACGCCACTAGCTTCCGCTGGTGGCGGCTGACCAGGCGATGGCACTTGTGGATTAATTTTTGACAAAATATAGTTTGAAAGTATGATGAAATAAAATACACGTACATGATGACGCAACGCAAAAGTCACTTCCACGTTTTTGTAAAAAAGTCATTTGTTATACACCACTTTTGTCTATAAAACTTTAGTCAGGGGTTACCAGTGTTATAGACATCTTTGTTAGGTACCTGAGGAGGTCGGTGTACGTGTGAGTGGTGGCTAAATAAAAGAGTCGATATTTAGACACACTTTAATTATGTCAGACAACCGAACGAAATCGCGACGAGCCAACCACTAAGCTATGAGACAATGCAATTCGCTGACCTACGCGTAACATAAACCCTACAATAATAAGAAAACATAATTAGACACGAATCACGTCAGGTTCCTCGATTGCTTCATCTCAATAATTTCAGTCCTGAGGTATGTCTTGTAAGCCCTCCTGAGTTGGCAGTATTTCTTGATAAAAACTTAAATGTGATAAACCTTGCCACACCGTACCAAAATGTTTGCTCATCAATTTATTTACGTCATTTAATTTACTTTTATTAACGGCAACTGTGCTGGGCAATTATGATCGGATTAATCATGCTAATATTTTTCTGTCTGTAAATGTTTTGAGGAGAGTTTATGTCACTCTTATATTTCACCCCTCACAAGCACATTGTCACGATTTTTTGAAAGACGCAAAATAAATCTTTTGCACTGGTTAAACTGTATATTCCAACTTGTAGTTGGTTTCACCACGTCTCTGATGGTTGTTTTCCAGTAATAAACTGTGCATCAATACCAAATTTAGATAAAGTTGCATTTTCAGATATAACATCTGTAATTTCTTTTGGATGCAATATGACCTTGATTTTACGCAACTTTTTTTCAATAACTCCTGAAAAACGGTCTGTTGGCATAAAAAAATGACCAGTTACGGTAAATATTACTTCTATGACCTAGATGTTAATATTTTCTAAAAGCCATTTGCAACACATGCCAATTAGAATGCTATTTTTGTTCCGCCTGCCGCACCCGTCTGCAACCAAACGTATTTTTGTAGTGCCTATTTTGTCAGTTTTACAAAAGCGGTCATAAATTGCAGATGCCATCAAATTAGAATTTTTGGAAAATTCGTTTTTTGGACAGTATTATGAAAAAACACGATCTTTATTTAAAGGCAATTTAGAAGATCCCTTCACAACGGCTAAATTATAAAAGTATAATTGACGGCTATAATAGCATGACTGGTCAGTTTTGACCTTGGCAGACCTTGGTCAATGGGAGGTTTTTTGAAAATCGAATGATATTATTTTCAGTCCTGGTTGGTATCACGCAAGTTTTCAAAAAATGACTGCTCGCAAAGAATGAATCTTTTTCTTTGTAATCAAGAATGCTTTTTTATTTCCATCTTGCTCCATTTTTATTTTTCCCTTAATTCCAAGCATTTTTAGCAAACGTCAGATTGTGGTATACTAAACCCAATATTATAATCCGTATTGAAAATTTGTCGAAAATAAGACAATTTTACTCCAAGTTGAGCATTCTGTTGGTCGTTATATCAGATACAGTTTTTTAATATTTAGTTCTTGCGTCACCCCGTTCCCTGGGGTGATCGCTTCAGATGAAGCCTTTGACGCCTTCCCGGCTAAAGGCAGTCCCAGGGGGTGTTTTAGTCAGTAGGAATCTGACATCACTAGTTCATTCGCACGAAACAGTATCTTATGCAAGAACTCACATCCTCCCTCAAGAAAATTCAAAATTCTTCCGTGAGGGCCACCCTCCCATTTTCCGGAGGGTGGCCCTCACGGAAGAATGACTAATGCACACACGCGTGTGTGGGTTAGTCCTTCTTTGTGGGTCTACAATTTTCTTGGGCGAAAAACAAAAAAAAAAAATTTTGTTCGCATGCCAAATATTTCAGCGCCCTTGTTTATCGGCAGTAATGGAATTCTACACGTTTCAGACTTTGAATAAAGAAATGAACAGATTCTTTTATCTCTGAATATTTTTAGTCTTGCGATCGCCTCCACGAGCTTCGTGGGGAATCTCTCCAGTTTCAAAAATCTTTTTCATTAAATACTGCACTCTATACTTTTTATACAAAAAATACTTAGAAAGAATTTTTGACAAATTGACTCTCTTTTTGTTAACGAATACAGAGTAGATAGTTTTAATTTTTTTTTTCTTTAAAATTAGGCCTGTAACACCAACCTACTACGTTGTTAAATTTCATCACTAGATGTCGCTGTTTCAAAACTACATCGCGCTATGGTCTGCTTCGGGTTCTCAGGTATATATGCCTCGCCAAGTTTACTTACTCTATCCTTAACGTAGGGACTGAGTACCAAGAGAAGACGCATTCCCGGCACTTTAGAGAATTATAAACATTGCCAATATTAATAAAACGTACCAGGTCACGATCACTAAATTATATCACGCAGGATTCTTACACTATTACCGCGTTCATTTTATTCACACTAATTACAAGTGGCAAGGAATAACGTGATTGCAAAACACAAATTATTCCGACATTACGATATTAAAATTACGCGTGCCTACCGAGACGGCACAGAGCGCGACACCCACCTACCCATATCGTTCACACCACACCGGCGACCCGCGACCGGGGTTTGCATGACCCCAGTCCTTGTGCACATAGCTAGGTCACTCGCCGAGTTCGTGAGCGTCGATTAAGAATTCAAAACACAGAATATGGCCTAAATTCTAAATGGAGAAGATGCTACAAGGTGGCTAGGTGAGAAAGATGGTATTAAAACCTGGTCAAACTTCGAAAATAGACGTCACGTATTCGCTCCGAAAAAAAACCCGCCTATATGATCTACCAGGAGATTTTTGCATGCAAACAACCTGGTGACATGCTTACATAGTCACTTTTTGCTAATAATAGTGCTCTCCTAGCACAGATGCCCGCACCTGGATTGAATGAAGAGCAACAAATGGACATTTTATACGGGCAACTGCATATACAGATCCGTGAGAAGGTTCAACGCAACACAGTAGCAACATTTGAACAATTATTGAATGCAGCCAGAGGTGTTGAGCAGCTTCTAAGGGAAAAGCCATCAACTGCCATTCTCCATTCAGATAATTGTAAAACGAAGAAACCACGATGTGATTACTGCCGAGATCTAAGACATACGACAGAGATATGCAGAAAAAGAATCCGAGAAACCGGTCAACATTCAAATCAACCCGCCAACAAAGGAACTGTCACAACGCACACAAAGGCACCATCACCATCTCAGCCTGTATTCTCATGTTACGGCTGCGGGGCACCTAGCGTGGTGCGTAGCAAGTGCCTGATCTGCGTACCACCTAGACATATCAAGACAGAACCTAATGTGGATTTTTGTTCTTTGAGTGTGAAAACTGATATCCGCCAAAGTCCTATAGTAGAAATAGGTACGAGTATCTACGACATGACAGGAACAGCATACGTAGATACTTGCGCTAAATCCAGTGTAGCCTCCTAGGAACTCCACAAATGTCTAATACGTCAAGGCTGTCGCTACAACGCAAAGCAGACAATAATTATCACTTAGGCCGACGATGGAGTGAAAAAGAGACAAGATATCCTATCAGCGAGAATCAAGCGAAAGTACGCGATCGTACCATGCGTACTTCTTTCATAGTACTCCCAGAATCCAGAGAGAATAAAACCTTGCTAGGCGTGGGTTTTATTCAAGATACCGGGATTGAGATATACCTACCTCAACTTACTTACGAGTACAATCTGGGACTAGAAGATCTAGAGGGAATGACATTGGCGCACATTAACACCTCAGCAATGGAAAAGCATGTTTTTGTACCTAGTACAGAAAGAGAAGCAATGCCTAGAAAGAAGCCAATGTATGCAGATGCGGCACAGTCAATAGAAAAAGCACATATTCAACTGTCGGGTAAGACCGCATCATAATTACCTGCTGTTGCTATTACACCGCCGATGACATAGGGATTAATTGTCTGGATCCGGAACTGGTGGACCTAGGACCTAACCTGGTAGAGAAGAGGAGAAAATGAAGCTCGTGGAAGTCTTAGTAATGCATAGCACTGCGTTTCTTCCAAGCAAATACCCAACAACTCTGGCTGAGCACAGCATCGATACTGGTACTCATGCACTGTTGGCTGTGGCAAGTTACCAAGGCGTAACCTTGGTAAATCGTCGACGTATCTGCGTCATCGGCTACATGCGCCGGCAAGAATCTACGAGTCAGCAATTGCGACATTTTCTTTACACAGTAGTTAATATAATTTGTAATTTAAAATGGATAGTCTTGTTCTGAGTTTCAAACTGTAAACATTCCTACATAATTAATAAATATATTTTTTTTTAAAGATCTTTCGTGACCGCCTATACATATCTGGCGCAATCTCTTCTTGGTAGGGTCGCGGCACTCTAGGACTTTCAAAATAAAGTCCTATCCGTGAATAAAACTCTCCGTGAAGACCCAGAGTGAACGGTTTCAATCGTTGCCAACCGCGATAACAAAGAACCTTCGGCGGTCACCGTAATCCATCTGAACCAGCGGTAATCCGGAACATTGGAGACCCGAGCAGGAGATGCAGAGGATGCTGTGTAGGTGAGTACTCTTTCGCTTCCCAAGTACATTCCTTTCTGCTTTATTTCCTGTCGTATTAATCTGAAGATACTATTTAAAGTGTGTCTATCTATAGGCTCATATGGCTGTAGATTAAAATTATTTTACATATTGAAAATGGAGTTTCAAACACATTTTAAAATGATCTACCCAAAGAGGTTACACTTTTATGTTAAAGAAGTAGATAATATAATGGGACTTATTAGACCTGTTGACGGTTCAGGTTCGATAGCATTAGTTTGTTTAATTAAAAGTAAATTTAGCGGTGCGGCAATAGACGCCCTCACATCCGAAGGAACTCTGAACAGGTGGGCAGAAATAAAACACGTACTTCTGACGAGGTTAGGAGAGCCTCGTAACGAAATCCAAGTAATGCAGGAACTAACACGCACCCGTCGCAATAAGAACAAGGATGCCTAGTCTTTTGGTAGACGTATCAGAGATGTGTTAGATATATATGGTAGGAAAGCATTCGGACAAAACATATTACGAGAATATGGCTATTGAACAGTATATCAGTCAATTAAAGTTTCAAGTATCCATATGGGTACATATTAACAAACCTACTAGCTTAGAGCTTGCAATAGTAACTGCACGGCAAGAGGAAGCACGTTCAGGTTATAGACAGGGCCCTAATTTCAATAACCTCTCTAGTAGCCAACCCCAAAAAAAAAACCTGAGAATTTGAAATCGGGTAATAATCAAAATAACTTTCGATGATAGTCAACCTTTCGTTAGGCCATTTAATTTCGCACCTCAGCCACACTGACGCACATCCTGATAGCTTTGTACCTCAACGCAACAACTTGACCCCCGAACAGAAACAGCAGCTAGTAAACTCCGTACTGCCTTGAAAGAACCGATAGCCTCAAGGTACGTTTAGAAATAATTCAGGCTATTTTAGGAACATAGGGAACCCATAAAGGCAGCCAAATATACCTCAGCAGCAGGTCAACCCACCTCAGATTTTATCGGACGTCAAAATGCGATCGGTTAACAAGCCAGCGCCGCCACAATTCGCCTTCGAAGAATTATTTTATTCTCCGTACGAAGATAATGTAAATTTACCTCAATACTACTACGACCCAACAGACTACTACCCCATTGAGGACGATCAGGACGTATGTTACCCCTCAATTAGTCGGGAGGAGGATAAACCAAGCACCTCTCAGAATTTTCCAGAGGATCGGGATCCGGGAGACCGGAGCTGATAAAGCTAAATCTTCAGGATAAAGATCACCTTCCTTACATAGAGATACCAGAATTTTAAGGTAAATTCCTTATCGATACAGGTGCCTCACGCTCTATGATATCCCCTGATGTCATACAAAACACCGTGCTCGAACACTATGTCGATATCGAGCCTTTCGAGGTAAAAACAGCTCACGCGGTAACGCGACACTCGTACGTCGCGTACTTACCACTACCACCGGTTTTTAATAGCGATATAACTCACAAGTTTGTCATCTTCGAGTTCGATCCAAAATATAAAGGTCTTATTTTGGATTGTTTGGATTTATTAAAATCTCTCTGTACCACCATTGACTTAATAAATAAGGTACTACGCACGTCTACCGCGATAATTCCTATTCATTTCAGATTACCCCTTAAAAAAATTCGTGTTGAACCTCATTGTAGGAAAATTATTAAAGTAAAAACTAATCATGTAAATGGTACTTATATTCAGGAGGACTACGAATGGATGAAAGGGTTAATTTCACCCACGGCAATTTTTAATGTAGTTAACGGTTCATTTTTAACTGAAATTTTGAATTTACACTCCGAAAAAAAGTTTTTGTAATAAACCTCCAATTAACTTAATTCCATATGTTGCCGATGAAACCCATTACAACCAATGCTCGTTAAACTCAATGCAAACGAAATCAAGTTTTAATAATGAAGTTGATAAGGAACTTCGTCAGAATTTAAATAAAATACGGGCCGAACATATGAACGAGGAAGAGAAACGCGAGATAAAAAGACTTTGTTATCAGTATAGGGATGTATTCTACTCCGAGAACATACCTCTAACTTTTACTCATGCCGTTAAGCATGAGTTGAGACTAACGGACAACACTCCTATTTTTGTACGTAGCTATAGACAGGCCCCACAACAACGGGAGGAAATTAAAAAACAAGTAAATGATTTATTGAGACAAGGTATCATACGTGAAAGCATATCTCCGTGGTCATGCCCTGTTCATATTGTGCCAAAGAAGCCAGATGCTTCAGACAAGATAAATTGGCGCCTCGTTATAGATTACAGAAGGCTTAATGATAAGATTATCCTCTACCTAATAAAAGCGACATATTGGACAGGTTAGGACGCGCACAATACTTTAGTACACTTGATTTAGCGAGCGGCTACCATCAGGTGGAAATGCACCCACAAGAGATTGAGAAAACAGTCTTCTCAACCGAAAGAGGACATTATGAGTTCCTTAGGATGACTTTTGGACTCAAAAACGCACCTAGTACCTTTCAAAGGCTCATGGATCACATCTTACGTGGGATATACAATGTTTTTACGTACTTAGATGACGGTATCATCGCTTCCACATCCCTTCAGGAGCATATGCATAAGCTCAAAGAAGTTTTTGACCGTCTTAAACTACATAATTTGAAAATTCAGTTGGATAAGTCGGAGTTTTTACAAAAGCATGTACAGTTCTTAGGTTATGAGTTAACATCAGATTGCCTTAAGCCTAATCAAGATAAAATTAAAGCAGTACTAAATTTCCCTATACCCAAAACACCGAAAGAATTAAAGGCTTTCTTAGGTTTAGTAGGCTATTATAGGAAATTTATAAAAGACTGCAAAACTGACTAAACCTAATCGTAAAATAGAACATACCCCTGACATCGTAGAGTCCTTTACTAACTGTAAACAAATCCTAACTAACGACCCCATCCTACAGTTTCCGGACTTCGAACTGCCTTTCATCCTGACAACAGATGCCTCGGACTTTGCTCTGGGAGCGGTCTTATCGCAAGGCCGAATGGGTTCTGATAAACGGTAGCATATGCGTCCCGAACCTTATCAGATACGGAAACCCGGTACTCTACTATAGAGAAAGAGTTATTAGCCATAGTGTGGGCAGTCAAATACTTTCGCCCTTATTTGTACGGTCGTAAATTTACCATCTACACTGACCACCGTCCTCTCACGTGACTTATGTCTCTAAAGGACCCCAACTCCAAGTTAACCGGATGGAGATTGAAACTAGCCGAGTATGACTATAATGTTCTATATTTTACCGCTGCACACATGCCTCTGTCTTAGTGAAGTTTGTTGTAATCATTATGGGAGGCCACTGGTCCCTATCCACTCGATCTTGGCGACATTGCACCGGTAGGTGTTCAACGGGGCCCCGCGGGTGTTAATCTGCGGGACTTAGGCAACTTGGCTACGGGTCCCCTGGGCCCGGTGTCAACCCATTTATTCACGGGTATTCCGGACACTTAGCCCGGGACCCCGCCGCCAGCAATCGTCGTCAATTGGTTGAACCTTGTCCAGTTCATGTGCGAGCCACTCAGTGCCATTGCTGGCAGGCTCGCGAGGAATTCAGCGCTCAGCCTGACTTTGTCCTTTAGGTCTTTAAAAGACTTATGGGACCATACGCCTCTCCAGGATATAGTACTTGAGGTCATAGTGACGCGGTCTGGGCTTACCCCGAGTCTACCCGCCACCTTAGATACGAGTTCATCGTTCGAGGCATAGTATCTACACTTCTCACGGTGCACCTCGTCCAAGGGACGGTATCCAGAGACTATTTTCGCATCAATTATAAACCCTTCACCCCTTTCGATGCGATGATGTCTGGCTTTCTCAGGCCCTGTGCAGTTCTGATTTTAGGTTCGGTCTCCACATGCCAGCCCAAAGAGACCATGGTTCGTTCAATCTGCCGCACAATATTGTTGTGACGCTCGATACGGCCTCCGTGTGTTCTGAAGCACTGCTGGATAGTGTGGGCAGTCGTCTCCTTGACTTGGCAACCTGCCCTGCATCTCCTCGACTCCTCTCCCCCAACAGTGCCTCGAGAGCATCGGACGCGCGATGGCAGTGCGTTTATGTGTGTATGCACAAACTGCACGTAATCACGCCCCGTAATTCGGCCACATCTGTCCCTTATCCACTTGGTGGATGCCGGGCATCTGGGCGACTCTCGCAATTTGAAGCGGTCCACTGATGTGTGGAGAACGTCACGCCAATACTGCGCCACAGACTTAGACCCCGTCTTCGGGTTCTGACGACAGAACTTTTTCACCTGCCCGTTGGCCCACTTCAGCTTCCTCTGGATCCTTATGGATCTGGCGGCAGCAGCGCGAATCGGCCAATCGTCCCAACTGTCTCTTGAACAGGTCGGGAACCATTGTCCGCAGCGATAGGATCGCTAAGCCGCCGTCCTTGGTCGCCGCGTGGAAGTACCCAACGGGCAAGTCGTGTGGTAACCTCAGCCAGGCTTTTACTGCTTTCCGGATCTGGACGTCGAGCAATCTCAACCTATCGTCCGTTATATTCCCCAGGACAAAACCATGGAGAAACTTCGGAATTAGGTGAGCCCTCAACAGTTCGAGCCGCTGTTGCGGCTTGAGGGGCGCCTTCTTGGTCTTTATGAGGGCGTCTTTTAGATCGTGCTCTAACGTCACGCATCCAGTGGCCTGGAAGTCCACGCCGAGGTATCTCCAACGTTTCACGCAGTGACTTGCCGGAGGTACTTTCGGCCGACCTTAAAGGTCTTTTCGGCCAGAAAGTGAACCTTCTTGCGCTTTCCGTCGGGGACCATCGACAAAACCGCGGATTTAGCCTGGTTTAGGCGAAGCCCCATCATCTCACTCGTACGCGCAACACAGTCAATGGAGCTCTGGAGACCCACCTTTGAGCCTGCAAGCAGGACTAAATCGTGTGCGTACTCTAGAGCGGAGACACGTTCTCCCTCCAGCCTATAGCCGACGTCTTTTGGCAGGTTCGCCAGAACTAAATCCATCGCCATGTTGAACAATACGGGTGATAGGGGATCTCCCTGGCGAACTCCTCTTCCCACTACAATCGGGTCGCCCATGGTGCCATGGGCGCTTATGGTGGTAGTAGCTGACCCATACACCCGAGCGACATAGCCACAGAACGCCTCGGGCAGGCCTCGCTCTCTCAGCAGATCAACCAGCGCCTTGTGAAACACTGTGTCGAACGCCTTCGAGAAGACGAGTACCGCCACATAGCATTCGCTCAGCCTTATCCGATTATCTCCCAAGACAGCATCGAGCACAGCTGTATTCTCTAATGTGCCATCGGCTCTTACAAATCCTCGCTGACGCATGTCTGTCAGCATTCCTCCAACCTCCGCGCCAGGATAGAGCATGTGCCTCAGAGGTATCGACGCGATAGTTATCGGCCGATAGTCACCGGGGCCAGCAGGGTCATCCTTTTTTGGCACGAAGATCGTCCAGCAACGCTGTAGTGGTTCCGGTATCTCGCCCTTCGCCATCCAAGCGTTGAAGAGTTTAGCCTTTATGAGTGCAGGTACTTGGCGCCATTGCTCCAAACGAATACCGTCCGGCCCTGGCCCGTCTGCGATTCGCGCTAGTCGCCTTCACCTCTGATTCGGTTATCGGCGACCAGAGCCTCGAGAATCATTTTCTCCTCGCTCCCGCTCCATCCGCCGTAGGACAGCAAAGGCGGTCACAGAGGGCCCCGGCGCATCGGACACCGCTTTCATCCTCGGACGCCAGTAGGCCTTACTGGCGGGTCGAACGGCAACGTCGACGCCAAATCAGGCTTCGCCGCCCGTGAACCGCCGCCGTCGCTAGCTTGAGCCGTCAATCGTTCGTTGACAAGAGCCTTGTATGAAGGCTTCCTTCGAACGCCTTTTATGGCTTCAAGGGTCCTCCCGAATCCTTTTAGCTCTGCGAACAGCAGCTTGTTCATCGTACCAGCTACGTCACCTTTTTCAGCAATCAAACGCGCCTCGGTACTTGCCAGAAGCTGTAGTTCTTCGTCTCTCCACCTGCGTTTCACCTGGTTTGGAGCAGAGTCCGCGCTTGCCTCAATCGGGTGTGCATGCCGCTTGTGCACGCCCAACCCAATGCTGGTAGCGAAGACCCGCCCACACACGAGACAAGGCCAAACATCCAGGTTCCGCTGGTTCTCAGCAGAGGTCCCGGACCGAGCGGCCAGAATGGGGGTAACCGTTCTCCCCGGCTCCCGTGAGAGGCCAGGGCGGCTTAAACAGTTTTCTCTTTTGTTTATGCCTGCAATAACGTTTATCCCCCTAACCTAGGGCTGCAAACCCAGCAGGCCAAGGGTTGCCCCTGGCTTTCGCAAAGGCTCCATCCTAAGATAGCCAGTGGACTTGGGGGCCCGCCGTACTGTTGGCTAGACAACACTCAACGGGGCTGTTGATGGTACCTCCCCCCTCAACCACACCAGGATTACGCCTTTAGATGTTAAGACGTCACGCCACTCCGGATCTTACGAACCAGAGAACCCGGGGACAAGCCTGACGCACCTAGTACCTTTCAAAGGCTCATGGATCACATCTTACGTGGGATAGACAATGTTTTTACGTACTTAGATGACGTTATCATCGCTTCCACATCCCTTCAGGAGCATATGCATAAGCTCAAAGAAGTTTTTGACCGTCTTAAACTACATAATTTGAAAATTCAGTTGGATAAGTCGGAGTTTTTACAAAAGCATGTACAGTTCTTAGGTTATGAGTTAACATCAGATTGCCTTAAGCCTAATCAAGATAAAATTAAAGCAGTACTAAATTTCCCTATACCCAAAACACCGAAAGAATTAAAGGCTTTCTTAGGTTTAGTAGGCTATTATAGGAAATTTATAAAAGACTTTGCAAAACTGACTAAACCTATGACCGTATGTCTCAAGAAAAATCGTAAAATAGAACATACCCCTGACATCGTAGAGTCCTTTACTAACTGTAAACAAATCCTAACTAACGACCCCATCCTACAGTTTCCGGACTTCGAACTGCCTTTCATTCTGACAACAGATGCCTCGGACTTTGCTCTGGGAGCAGTCTTATCGCAAGGCCGAATGGGTTCTGATAAACGGTAGCATATGCGTCCCGAACCTTATCAGATACGGAAACCCGGTACTCTACTATAGAGAAAGAGTTATTAGCCATAGTGTGGGCAGACAAATACTTTCGCCCTTATTTGTAAGGTCGTAAATTTACCATCTACACTGACCACCGTCCTCTCACGTGACTTATGTCTCTAAAGGACCCCAACTCCAAGTTAACCGGATGGAGATTGAAACTAGCCGAGTATGACTATAATGTTCTATACAAAAAGGGCTCACAAAATACAAACGCCGATGCCCTATCTCGAGCTAAAATATTCCATAATAGTATAGATTCCCTTGCTGTTAATTTTAACGATAATAACGACGATGATATCATACCGAGAATCTTCGAGAACGTTCGTCAGGAGATAGAACGCGAAGCTGAAAATAATAACAATCAGCAAGGCCTTTTAGAAAATCCCGCAGAACCCGTATATATAGCCCCATCTCAAACTGGTACTACATCAGATAATATGAGCATAGTGTCAGTAGATCCTAATGAATTAGTTCCACAAACCATACGTAGCCTGACAATGAAAATAATGGTATTCCTATAGTAGATGATGCTATTGAGAGACAAAAGAAACAGTTTCACATAAGATCGACACTAGGTTCTACATATAGAGTTGAAAATAGGACTAGTAATTCTAAAATTACTATTAAAGATGTGTTCATACCCATAAATAACACCGAACAAGAAAAAAATAATTAATTTCTTAAGGAGCATACCATAGCTAGTAGAGTATTCCACTGCTATTTTCACGACGAAAGTCTATACCTAGCATTCTCGCGCGTATATACTATTGTATTTAATGAAAGAGGTCCTAAGTTAATAAGATGCACATGCCGCGTAACACTAGTTGATAACAAAGCAGAGCAAATAGATATAATTAAGAATTACCACGAAGGAAAGAACATACACTCTAGTATACAGGAAACCCATAAACATATCCGCAGGAATTACCACTGGCCAAACATGTTATTAACTATAATCGTATATTAATAAATGCCATACATGCCTTAAAGCTAAGTACGAACGTAACCCTTTGAGGCTACCCGTAATGGTAACAGAAACGCACAGCACCTGTTTATGGATCTATATTCTACAGGTGGCGAAACATTGCTAACTATTATAGATACCTTTTCAATGGTTCTAGCAGTGTTCACGTAGCAGGCGCTCTTTTGAAAATATTCTCTATATTAGGACTACCCCTTAAAATTACAACTGATTCAGATACCAAATTCGATAATGATATTATAAAGGAAATATGTGCCTCTCACAATATCGAGTTCCATTTTACAACACCGTACAATCCTAATTCGAACTCCCCAATAGAAATATCTCCCTCCACTATTGGAGAGATTGTAAGAATTCAGTGTATGACCAACAAAGATGATACCATACAAGTTATTATGGGTACGCGGTAATAGCTTACAACAACTCATACATTCGGCTACAGGTTACACACTATATAGAGTAACTCTATGGCCACACAGCAGCTAGGAATCCCCTAGAGATATACTATCCTAAGGAATTCTATCAAGATTTTGTACTCAAGCATAGAGCAAACGCGGAAGCTGTACAAGAGTGTATAGCGGCACATCTTTCTAAAAATAAGGAACAAGTAATAGCGAAACGGAACCAGATAGCGGAAGAAACTCAATTAAAGGTAGGTGAAACCGTTTATAAATAAGTAGCGAAGACAGCGCGGAACGACAAGACTAAGCCCGTATTTAAAGGTCCGTATAAAATCATTCATTTACATCCCAACAACGTGGCCGAGATTGTAGGTAACCATCCTAACTCTTAAGTCAATAAGAGTTCATTTTAAACTACGAGTATTACGACGACCTCACCTTGTTCCAGGGCCATCTTCCCCGGAGCCTTCGTGCTCTCAGCAGCAGCCACCGTGAATATCACTCCCATCGATAACTCCAATGGCTTATTACTGATAAAACAAGGCGTAATTCTTAGACAAGTAGATACCTTAAACTTGTTTGTACCTATAATATTTCTTACCTTTATACAACCACTCTTAAACTAGCAGAGCTATATGCAAGCACTAAGTCCTTAGACACTAATCTTGTGGAAGATCTACACAAATCATATACAGATCAAATTGAGCATCAAATTAAATCTAATCATAAAAAATATAACTATGCACTCTAACTTAGTTTACAGGCACTTTAATCTTTTACAAGTTCACATATAGATAGATTTCAGCTTACAGGTAATTTTAGATAAACTTATGGTATTAGAAGAGGCTGTTGCGTTCGCACAGATAGGCATCATGCAATAATCAATTCTAAGAATCTTATTGCTGATATTTTAGACATAAATAGAAACTTCAGTTTTACAGTTGTAGCTCCCATTAGCTTAGATAATATACAGAGTATAGGGAAATCTATAGAGGTTAAAGCTTATAGTACCGGACGCTCATTAAATTTTATCTTAGGAATACCCTCTATAGACCCAATACCTTATGACCTCATCCACATATATTCCATCCCCATTGATCAATATTTAACTATCATCCCACGATCCAAATACCTAGTACTTGGTAGCGGAGAGTACGCCTACATCGATCAAGAATGTATCAGTCCTAATAGCTGGTTTCTCATCACCAACAGTCACGAAATACTGAAAGCATTGTGCGGAAATGAAGTTACGTACCATACTCTCACGAAAACGCAACTCATCACCATCTCGAACGAATGTCGTGCAGAAGTACTCAACAGAACACTACAAACACATAGTAGTGCCGTGAGCATACATAACGTCCGCAGCAACAATACATGACGAATAAAGAAGTGAGATTTGAAGTGGAATTGGAGAATATCTCGCTAGACAATATGCACCAGCTTGTGAACAAAGCGAGAAACTTACAAATAGATGACTCCTATAATGAACCATTTGTATCTTTAACACCAAGCTGGACCACTATCATGTTGTATGTTATCGGAGCTGCTTTCGTTATCTGGAAGGCATACAAGCATTATACTGGAAGAAAAATAACACCATCTGGGCGACCAGCGCCATCGATAGATACACCCGAGCAAACCCGTGGGACCAGGTTTTATCTTAATGAGGGAGGAGTTACCAAGGCGTAACCTTGGTAAATCGTCGACGTAGCTGCGTCATCGGCTACATGCGCCGGCAATAATCTACGAGTCAGCAATTGCGACATTTTCTTTAGACAGTAATTAATATAATTTGTAATTTAAAATAGATAGTCTTGTTCTGAGTTTCAAACTGTAAACATTTGTACATAATTAATAAATATATTTTTAAAAAGATCTTTCGTGACCGCCTATACATATCTGCCACCTTATAGATTTTCACCACTACGGCGTGAAATGCTGAAGACAGAAATCACAAAGATGTTGAATGAAGGAGTGATTGAACCGCCCTTTTCTACTTGGCCTGCACCAATAGCACCCAAGAAAGATGGCTCCATACGACTATGCGTCGATTATAGGCGACTGAACGCCATCACGGTGCCAGAGTCCTACCCCATGCCCCGTGTAGATGACTTGCTACAAGAGGCGAAACCCACTCCTTTCATGACAACACTCGATCTACGGGCGGGATACTGGCAGGTGAAGGTCAGGAGAGAATATCAAGACAAGACTAGCTTCATAACAACTTTCGGGATTTATAAATACATTCGTATGCCATTTGGGCTCCGAAATGCTCCTACGACCTTCCAACGCATGATTGGTCGTGTTAAAGTATTAGTAGGAAATGTCAAGATACTAGCTTATCTTCATGATATAATAATCCTATCCAGCACATATGAGGAGCATATTGAAGATCTTGGCAAAGTGTTGAAAACACTAAAAGAGTTACAGTCTGTGAGTTAATATTGCTAAATGTCACTTCTGCTGTAGAACTATCAAAACTTAGGACATTACATTAGTCTACCCCACCCTACTTGTAGACCCCACATGGTCTACAAGTAGATTCAGCTGAAGTATTGGCAATAACTGAAATGCCACGACCGAAAAATTTAAAACAGTTACTGTCCTTTATACAGACCTGCAATGTGATATCAATACAGAATCAATTTTAAAGCAATGTATACCATTTTCTTACTCCCGAGTAATCTTGGACAATAATTGACCGCGATAGTAGCGCCAAGCTGCTCGTGGAATTGAAAGGAACTAATTAGTCATTATTGGAATCGGATTTGATAAGATTGAAGAGAAATGGTTTCTATTTGGATTGTTATTGTGTTTTGAATTGGAAGTTTACAATACTTGAAAAGTAACTATTTGTGTCTTTTTCAATATTGTTTTCTGCAGGAATAGCCCATTTAGTATTTGTTTATAGAAATATACGTAGAAGTCATGAGCAAGAACTACGAACAAGAAGAAATGAGCGTCGTATCATGCGAATTGCCGACAAAGCATTCAGCATGCCAGACGAAGAGTTCTTTCACTATTACTGGGTGACGAAAGAACTTTTTGACGAGATTTATTGTGAAATAAATCCCTATATGCCGGTTCAAAAAAGGACCAGTGAAATTTCTCCAAAATATAAAGTAAGTTTTGTATAATCACGACATACATATCTATTTACCTATATATTTTTAACTGCTTGATTGAACTCTTTCTTTTTTCAGTTATTGGTCGCTTTATCCTTTTTTGCAACTGGAAGCTACCAAAGGTTGGTGGGCGGTAGCTATGGGACTTTGATGTCCCAACAGTCAGTTTCTCGTGCCATAAATAACGTAGTAGAAGCCATCAATACTTCCCATATCTGTAGTAAATGGATAATATTCCCTCAAACACGCACTGAAAGGGATATTATTAAACGGAGGTATTTATTATGTTTTCTTTTATTGCTTATACCATATGAACACATTGTGTATGAAAATAGCTATGAATGTTAAAAATGTTAGTGAGGTGTATAAGTCATGTGGTATTAACCCTTCGAAACCCGGGTGGTCATATACGACCGCGAAATGTATGGGAAAACGTATATAACGGGTTCTGACTGTTCAAACTCCCTCCACCCCTTTTGAGTTTGTATGAAGATATGGATAGACAGATGAATTGTTTATAAATAACCCCATGGTTAATGACAATTACCTGAATTTCACAATAAATGTCTCTAGAGCCTTACCAGTGTCCGTACTCGATTCACCCACTACACCAGAACTAGCAATATCGTCCAACTCAGCTGAAGAACCAATGCGCAGCCTCTTCCCGTCTCCAGCTATGCAGCAAATGTCACCATCACGAATCCAACAACGAGATAGCTTTGTACGTGCTGTCATAAACAACCTATGACGCGATGCTATTAAAAATTCAGACAGTGTCTTACCGCTGTTCTTAAGTTGCTTTTTAGCATACCAAACTCTATCTCTCCATGACACATCCTGGAACTTGACAAGAAGGGGTCTTGGTTTACCACTATTTGAGCGCCCCATGCGTTGACATCCGCTCACATTATTCGGACTGACAGAAAAGTCCAAGCAGTCTGCGAACACAGACAGAGCAGCATCGGCAGTGTTTTCATCCTGGATCAATAACATTTCGCGACGACTGCGAATCTCAAGTCTCTCAACATCGTGCACTAATAACTAATAATACTAATTAAATCAATTGTGTTTAAGACTGTTGAGGTAAGAAATTGTGTCTAATTTAAATTCCCTAAAGTCAGCCGCTAATGAATCTAATGTTTGTGGCGCACTTTGAGACATCGGGCCGCTGCCAGCTCTGCGTCAAATTCAGCCATCCGCTTATTCAGCTGCTCAGTGAAGTCCTCAATTGTCTTTTGGAAGTTCGCCATAGTGACAGATTATAATGAGACAATGCCTTCAGCGATAATGCACTATTTTGTGGTATTGAGGTGAAGTTTGAATAAAAAATATGCTGTACTGGTAGGTAACTTAACTATGTAGTCATAGTATGATAGATTTTCCTGTATATTTTAAATTAAATATTTTATTTTGTAAGACAAGAAACAAGTCTTACTATTTTCTCGCCTACAGAAAAAAAATTAGGTATATATATTATGTCTGACTTCAATTCAACATGTTCCTTACACGTGATAATTTTTTATCTGTTACTATTAGTGTAGTAGTAGTAATTATAACCCCTATATATTTATATCAGTCTTCATAATCCCAAATCAGTCAACATAAATCAGTCTTCAAATTTTTATCATTTTGATAAACTATACATATACTTAACAATTAGAAAAAGCCAAATAAGTATTAAAAATAAATGGTTGAATACATAAAGGCAAACAGACAACTTTATTTTGTGGTCATGCATCACCATGAGTAGCAAGTAATGTTCTGACAAAAGAGGAATGTATTTAATAAGCAGTCTGACTGAAAAAGTATCTCCACTAGAAGATTATTTATTGCAAGCATTCATATAGTCGTCAGTAATCGCTACACATCACATGCAACATGTTTATTTGGTTTCTGACATTATATTAAAATATCTCTTTTGAACATTGCCAAAAGGGCTTATACCTTATCACACATATTTCTTTTAGGATTCACTATATTTATAATCACGGTGTTACTTATTCCTATATTTTCCAAACAAACATAACAAAATTAAATATCACACAAATTTTTGTGTTTCATATATCCAACAAGAGGTTACCATTTATATTTAACACTAAATTATAATAGTCTAAATATATATAACAGTAATACAAAAATTACAACAAAACACTTATTTTATAGATCACCTATGCTCTTATGACATATATTCAAATACCTGACAGCAGTGACAAATTATCTGGGGGTCCTCCACCAGTGCGCCTTTTGGAGGCATTTTCATCGGCACAACGCTTTTTCAAAGCACAATTTTTTTCAGACCAATACTGAAACAATAAAAAATAATGTTTAGTTATTTTATGTGTGATAATAAAAAGTTACTTTTTTTAAAACTTATGTATGTAGATACATGAATGTATTACAAAAATAAGTAATTTTAAAACTAAAACTAAAACAAACATTTTATCATTTACTTACTTTCGCCCAACCAACACCATCTTTGATTGCGCCTCCTAGTGCATTTAGGGTAACAGCCACTGTCGACCACTTTCTCTTTATTTCAGCCTTTGCTGAGCTTGTACGAAGCAGTCCGTTCACAATGACGGGGTTCTGCTCGAGGAATTCCACCACAGTCTCTATTTGTGCGTAACTAGCACGAGGTGCCATGTTGTCTCGTTACACGATAACGGTACGGTATTATTAGCAACTCAAAAGATCGATTCATTTAACTTCGAAAACTAATAAATAAACTTAACACCTATATATTTACCTTTTACATATAATAACACTTTATTCCTGCATAAAAAATCCAAACACAAACTCATATAAAAACAATGATTATAATGATTATCCAGGGTCCAGGCGCGCAGACGCTTTTTCAAGAACTGGCGAGACGTCTGACCGACGTCACTGGCGACCAAAGAGCTGGTAGCTTTCTCGCTCAGCGCATTAGTATTGCGATTCAGCGCGGGAATGCTGCCTGCATTATATTGCAATACATGGTGTTTTGGCCGGATTAACGTAGGAGGAACGAAGTTCAGAAGTAATTGAATAGAAAAATATGAAAAATAGAAAAGGAGACAGAACGCCACCCTGAGGCATACCAGCAGATATTGCACAATACGAAGAAAAAGTATTCTTAATACGCACCTACTGGCGTCGTCCATACAGATAAGAATATAACCAATCAATTACCGTTGGAGATATGTTGAGAGTTATTTACAATTGGCAAGGGACCAACTTCTTTCGAAAGTCTCAAAAGGGTGAATGGGATATTACATCCTACATATCAAGCGGCAAGCCTTGCTCTTGGCTTACTAGAAGGTGATTATGACTGGTGCGACACTTTAACAGATTTATTTACTTTATTTAGGACAAACAAACAGTTGATACAATATTGTATATGTTAACATTAGTATAAAACAAGTAAGTTTGAGCTATGCCATCTATAACAGATGCCAGTATAAGCAGCAGCGCATCTAAATTACGAGAGCTATTCGCCATTATAATAGTTTTCTGTAATGTCTCTAATCCCATAGAGTTATGGGACAAGTTTAAGGATCATTTTACGGATGATTATGTAAGATACTTTCAACGGCATTACCCGGATGCAGACGTAAATGCTCATTTAGACATACTTACAAATAGAGCTTTGTTTGCATTACAAGACGTTCTTCTTTCGATAGGTGGCAATTCTCTCCCTCATTATGGTTTACCATCTCCACAAGCGACCGATGGAATTGGTGAAAATTTAAACAGGAAATATATCGAACATACAAATTTTGACCCAGTTGAACTTCAAAATACTATAAATCATAATGAACTACGATTAAACAACGAACAAAATCAAATTTACCGATTCCTCATTGATAGGGTAAATGCAAATGCAAATTTTAAACTCTAGATAATTGCTAGGCAGTGTATTCAAAATTCTATTAAGCAATAGAGATTGAGGTAAGCAACAATTTTCACCCTTTAACTCTAGATTTAACTGTGAAAATATTCTCTGCAACTTAGACACATGTGTAGACACACACAGCGTGCAATGTATCCCACATTTCTTTGGCACTTTTACATGTCAATATGCCTTGGTTCCTTCGCAACAGTTGAACCAATCAAATACTTTGTAATAGATTCTCTTTCACTGTACATCTTATACTCTTTCGATTCTTCATCCTTAGGTTGGACAGCGATGCCGCTAACATGATCTTGCAACTTGTGTAATGTTAACTGCAAGTCAATATCAAACTTCCAGGATATCCAGTTACAATCTCCTTCTAACTTGTCGAAGTTTATTTTATCTAATCGCGCTGACATTGTCCACAATTAACACGACCAGTTCAGTCCAAATTATAGTTTACACCAAAAAACTGTGTCCGACAAAATGGAGGATATGAAATAAAATACGTGTACGAATTACAATTACTCGCGACGCGAATCAGGTAAGGGCTGGGCCCATAACCTGTTGAAGGAAATTGCAGAGTGAAACACGGCGTTAATAATCACGTATACTATATATACCCGCACCTACACTCAATTCACCCGCTATACCGGGGCCAGCAATGACATTCAACTCAGCCGGAGAAGCTATGCGTTGCCTTTTTCCATCTGCAGTTATGCAGAAAACTTCACCGTCACGGGTCCAACACCGAGACACTCCGAGCTTCAAACGTGCTGCCATAAACAGTCTATGACGCGATGATATTAAAAACTCAGACAGAGTCTTACCGCTATTCTTAAACTGCTTTTTTGGAAACCAAATCCTATCTCTCCATGCTACATCTTGGAACTTAACAAGAATGGGTTTTGGTTTTCCACTAACTGAGCGCCCCATGCGTTGACATCTGCTAACATGAGCGGGACTCACAGGAAAGTCTAAACAGTCTGCGAACACAGACATAACAGCATCGGTGGTGTTTTCTTCTTTTTATTCAGGCACGCCGTGGACCATTAATATCTTGCGACGACTGCGTATCTCAATTCTCCCCACATCATGTGCTAATAATGAGACAATTGACTATGTTGCTAAGAGCGGAGATTGTATCTGATCTAAATGTCTCAAAATCAGCTGCGAGGGAATCCAATGTATGTGATGTGTTTGGAGATACTCGGGCCGCTGCCAGCTCTGCGTCAAAGTGAGCCATCCTCTTATTATGCTGTTCAGTGAAGTCTTCAATGGATTTTTATAAGTTCGCCATTGTAAAAATTTACCTCTTTACAATTGAAAATGGCTTCTGTGTATAGTGCACTGTTATTATAGTGTTGAAGTGGACTTTGATTTATGGAAATGCTACACTGGTGTGTAACTTAACTATATGTCCATATTATGATAATATTTTACTGTAATACTATTTTAAAATATTTTTTAACAAACACAAGTGACACGTCTTATTATCCTGACGCCTACCCACCAAAAAAAAAAATTGTACTATTGTAAATTATTGTTGTACATTCTTAGACATTAATTACAATTTTTATCTGAGCAAACGCAAATTTTTGGAACATATATGTAATCGAATTAATTGGAGAATTGCTTTTATAGAATATGAACGGCAATTTTTGACATTTCCAAACTCAACAAAGAAAATTATTAATTTAAATATTTTAAGGGTTTCTACTAAACACCTCGAATTTAAAGTAGCAGTAAAAAAATGCACAATACCCTATTATTTTGCAAAAAAAAAATATCACCACCACTGACATCTTGCATTGTGCCAGAGTTGTCGACTCTAGACAATTCTGGTAATCATTGTTTTCGCCACTAACTATGATGACATAACAATTTTTAATCAAAATATTGCTGGTATCTCTAATAAATTAGACTTATTAGAGATTGCTCTGAATGAATTACGTAACATTGGCAGTTCTGTCTCAGTGAAATTTTTATTAAGCGTAGCTCGGAGGCGAATATAAAGATTGATAATTTTAAATTAGTTTCATCTTATTGTCGTGATAAAAGCCGATTTTTGACCTACACACTTGGACGCAGGATTTTTGAATTTTATTTCTCAGTATATTATTAAATATTGTTTTGAGTGCTGCGGTTTAGAGGTGTTTGGTATGGGCCTAATTGTAATAAATATTTATAGAACACCAGATCGTACCCGGTCGCATATAAATACTTTTCTGGGCAGCCTTGATAAGTTATTACAGAGAATCACTTCAAAATATAAGAACAAAAAAAATGTATGTGCGTAATTATGTGGCGACTGGAATGTCGACATTTTAAAAAAGGACGCGGTCGCCAATGATTTGTTACACATCCTGTATAATTATGGTCTTGAGGCTCATATCACGTCTCCAACTAGGATTAACTTATGCATTGACCAGATTGCGAGCAATATTAAATTAGGGACGCCTGAGGTTCATCAGCTTGGCCTTTCCGATCATGAATCTGCACAAACCTTGACATTTGAACTGAAAAAAAAAACAAATTATTTTCTCTACTTGGTTCGAGTACAAAAGAGACTACAGTGACTGCAACGTCCAAAAGTTTCTGCAGTGCATATCGTCATTATGCTTCGCTGATATATTAACATGTACTGATTTTACACAAGCGTTCAAAGAGTTCTATGACTTGCTGTGCCTATTTCACGGTTTATGTTTTCTGGTTATCAAAGTAAAAGAAACTAATGGTTGTAACAAAGCAAACTGGATCACAACAGGCATTAAAATATCATGTAGATCGAAACGTTTATTGCATTTGAAATCCAGGAGAGAGGGTGTCTTGAGTAAACAAGTTACCAAAAATAAAACATATAAATATAATAATATTCTCAAAAACTGTACGACTGACGCACATAAAATAAAAGAATAATTATTATATAAATCATAATAAAAATAAATGTAAAGCAGCTTGGAACCCTAATTCATCAAATGTTTCCAATAACGTGAACAGTAATGAAATAAGCAAAATAAAAATTGGTAATTATTTTATAGATATAAGAAATAATATTGGACTAAATAGAAACCAAGACGTGACATTTAAAAAATATTTGACTAATAACGTTTCACAAACAATATTTTTAAGACCAGTAGATGAAATTGAGATTTATAAAATAATAATCTCAATAAAAAAACAGTAAGAGCAGCTTATGTTAAATTACAAGTGGTTCAAAACAAAGCCATAAAAATATGTTTTAATACGCCTTACTATACTAACTTATTTTCATTGCACAAAAAAAATAATCTTCCATTGCTCAAAGAATACATATATCGATTGTTAAAGACATTTTATATACATCGCAATCCTCATCATCCTAATGTACTTGTTAGTAACATCGGTCGAACACGACGCAAAAATTTAAAATATGTCGACAAATATAAAACTTATCGTATCCCCCATCACTACGTACTTGATCACGACGATTGCTCTTGATTCATTTGTTGTCCATCTGCGCGTGCACTGAGAGCTCGTATCGCTTGCTAGGTTGCAGTGCGACGCCGCGCGCTCAAGATGTATTAGTATGTCGTATTGTACTTAGCCGTAAGTAATTTAAATCACGTGTTATGAAAACATACTAAACTCGTATTTTTTTTTCATTTTGAAGAAATCACGAAGTGTTGTTGTAGTGTCGGACAGTAATATATATTATACACCTACCTTTAATGTACTCGTAACGAACTAAGTAGAGTTTAAAACTCATAGTAAACAGAATCTTTATGTTCTGTTGTAACATGTTTAAAAATGTGTGCTAAGTTCACATAAATGTATTAATATACGTTTAATTAAGATATAATTTTCGAATTGGATCATTATCTTGTACTAGCACTAAATACCCTGCTTACTTTTACATAGTATAAACGGTAGTTAGTGCTAGAGTGTTAGGTTAAATATTGTTATAAGTCTCCATATGGCACTGTAGCCGGCGAAACATGCAATAAATATTGTAAACAAAATGTAGGTAATAATTGACTGTGTCATTATTTATTGTAAAATGTTTATTGAACAAAGAATTTTCAAATCAATCAGTAAGAGCAGCGTTTATGACGATATACCAACTAGGATTCTGAAGCTCTGTGCTCCGTACATATGCAATGTTCTTGCTCATATTGTCAACCTCTCATTTATTCAGGGAATATATCCAGAAGAACTGAATGTGGGTATTGTTAAACCACTTTTTAAAAAGGGTGAAAACTTTAGCCCAATTACGAGTACCTTACAGCCCACCTTCTCAAAAGTGTTTGAAAAACCCGTTAATACAAGATTAATAGAGTATTTTGATAAACACAGCATACTGCACCCTAATCAATATGGCTTTCGCAGGGGAAGCTCAACGACTATCGCGTGAGCCAAGTGGTGGCCGAGGGTTTGTTATAAAAAAAAACAAACTTTATTTACCACAATACTGACCGACAGGGTTTCGGTGTTGATTTAATACAAAGGAATATTCAATTAATCTAACTTACTAGCTAATTTATACTACAATTATTGTTTACTCATCACTATTGTGCAATGCCGCATTTCCTATATTGAGTAACTGCCCATCAGCATTTAGTTGGGCTTATGACCAGTATTTGGCGTGGGTGGCTACCCTTAACTCCTCCCTCCTTAAGAGAGAAATCAGCCGGAGGTGGCTGTGGCGGATGATTTCGTTTTAGCACCAATTTGTTGTTGAGCACTTTGAATTTAATTACAATTGCTGTTGCTCCTAACAAAACCATTATTACAATTATGCTTAGTGTCCATACACTTATGTCTGTATATTTATTCTTCACTGTCACTGTCACTATTGTATTTTGCACTATTTAGTAAACTTTTTATTTCGGTGATATCTATATCACGTAAATCTGCTTGCCGGGTGTCTTTCTTGATTTCTTGTTGGATGTCAGGCATCCGGATCACTTGCATCTGCAAACTGGGTATCGGTGATCCATTGGTGGTGTGTTATATTATTACTTTTTCTCCAATCTGTACTGTACAATGTGGACTTGGTGTGACAAAATATGTCCCTTTCATGTTGTATCATCTGATTTCAGTATTACAGGTTTCTGTGATTAGAATACTCTCCTTAGTGAACAGTAACCAGGTATCCTCGGCTACTCTCTGGATTTTTGTATTTTCTATCAATATAGGGATTTGATAACATTTAGAGTATTCTTCCTTCATGAACATAATCTGTTCTATGCATGTGGTTGTAGAATATGGAACGATATTGTTCTCAGTACACAGAAATTTATCATTCTCTATCTCTCTGCAGGATTCAGCCACAGGTATGTATTTCAATCTATTCACTATAAGGAATGGATGTTTTGGAATTATGACATAGGTTTTTAAGGTAAAGGGATTCTGAATAGGTACGGGAATTATTTTGTAATATGTATACGTGTCCTCGTCTATCAAAGGAACTTCAAGAATAAATACTATTTTACTATTATCTCAGTACGCTTTAAACACTACATTCGTTTCTAATTTTATCAAGTTATCTCTATTAACTACGTAAATTAATTTATAATATTTCTCAATTTCTAGGAGAATATTTAATAACTCTGTTGAGTTTATAATTGATTGATATAGAGTATGTATTTTACTGAAGGCAATTGCTGTCTCTAATTCTTGAATCAAATTATAGATGAGGCGAAAGTTATTAAGAATTTGTTTTAGTGTGTTTATTTGACTGACTATCGTCTGTATCTCTGACTGATCATGACGTAGTTTATCTAACTGCGAAGTTTTATAATTTATATGTATCAAATTATATTTCATATCATCTGAAATATTAACTAGTTTGTCAAAGGCTTTTTGCATTAATGATATTTTTCTTTCCATTGAATGTTCTCTATTTTTGAGGTGTTTTATTTCTGCGTTATACCTAATAGCATCTTCATTATCTAAGTTTCCTAAAATAGTTTTAATAAGTGAACCTAGGGGATTTATAAGACCTCTTTTTGCTCTCCTATTAGGTAAGATTTGTTCTAATCTATCCGTAGCTAGTTCCATAAGGGATTCTATTTGTACTTCTAGTCCAGCAAATTCACTCTTTGCTGGTGACCTATCTGCGTTAAGTATATCCTTAAGCCTAAAGTATTCTACACGATTGTTTTTTAAGTGAGTAACTCTACTATCTAACTCTAATGTTTTAATAATAGTCCAGTGACTATTCTGAATCACTGCTGCTCCCATACGTATCGGTGCGATTCCTGGGTTTGAACTGAGGTTTACGCTGCATACTCTTCCCACTAGTCTCAGGAGTATCCCCACTGCTAACCTTTGGAGGCCGTTATATATTTTTTATTGCAACTTTTTCTTTTGTTTAATTCTACTGGTACTATATTCCTAACAATTTTGCCCCTAACTTTTGCTTTTTCATACCTTGGTAACTCTTTAGCTTTTCTAGTTCTCGTAGTCTTCATAAATGCTTCATCTCCTTCTTTTAACTTAGGAGGTTCTTCTCCCTCTTTCTTTTCACAAACTTTGACCTTATCTTCTTGTAGTTTAGTACCTACCTATTCATATAAGACTTTCAATCTTTTTCTTTAATCCTGAACTAGCTTTTGTAAAAAGTTTTTATCTCAATCTATATCAAATACATTTCCCGATTCTGTATGACCAAACACTATTTCAAAAGGCGTAAAGTTAGTTGCGCTATGTAGCGTATTATTATACCTTGGTTGTATGGAATTTGGTGTCGGCGTTGGTTGATATGATGACTGCATTGATAGATTATTATGGTAGTTTGATGGCCTTTGACCATTAAAATAGCGAACCGGCGCGTTATTACTTAGGTGATTGAATTGATTGAATCGAGGCATTAGAGGGAATTTATTCGGTGCATGTGCACTTGTATTATAAGATTTGGTATATCCTTTAAAAAAATTTGTTCGGTTTGGATTGGTTATAGTTCTTCAGATTATACACATTTTGGAAGTATTGCTCTTCTAATACTATTTCGAGAGCCTCTTCTAAGGTTGCTACACCTTTCAACCGTACCAATCTAACTAAATACTGAGGTAAATTGTATAACAAAACCTTCAATGAAGTATTGAGGTAATTATTAATTTTAGTGGTTCTAAGAACACGGTCTTGAATACTTTCGTTTACCTTCGCAATTAAAACACTATGAACATGCTGTATTCTAGGACAAAATTGTTGGTAACTTTCACCCCTGTCTGCCCTCATTGATTCTAACTCGAGAACTAGACAGTCTTCTGTCCTCGGATCTACAAAATTTTCTTGTAATAACCGTTTCAGATCGTCCCATGTTTCTACCTGAGCTCTTTCTCCGAAAAGAGTGGCTGCTTCCCCAGTTAACCTACTAGTGATGGCGTGGAATAGGTATTCGTTCTGTACCTCATCACCTTGAAATTTACTAATGATGTACTCCGCCTTTTTGATAAAAAGCGGCAGTAATCTCCCATCGGACCCGAATAATGGGATAATTTTAAACATATTTGACGGAATAGTTACGATTTGTTGAGCTTCCATTTTATGTACTTACTATTCAAATATTATTTACGTGAAAAATTGAAAATAATTGTCTAAAACTAGTCGTGAAAGTTTTATCACTTTAACTCTAAATATATTTATCGAATATTAAAACGGCGTTTATAATCCCTAAAAATACACGAAAAACGCGTATAATATCACCAGGACGTAAAGGAATGAGTTAGGATAGTGAAAAAGATCTACTCACATTTCCTGCAGCACTCCGTGGTTCTAATATGATACTGGAATATTCTCTGGTTCACTCGTCCCTGCGGCAGCTTCAGTCTTGACAAATTTGTAGGTTCGTTAGGTCCGGTATTCCCGAAGAGTTTTATTCGCGAAGACACAGGTACCCAGTGACACAGAGTAATTTTCGGCTGCGCCAGCCATGTGGTGGCCGAGGGTTTGTTATAAAAAAACAAACTTTATTTACCACAATACTGACCGACAGGGTTTCGGTGGTGATTTAATACAAAGGAATATTCAATTAATCTAACTTACTAGCTAATTTATACTACAATTATTGTTTACTCATCACTATTATGCAATGCCGCATTTCCTATATTGAGTAACTGCCCATCAGCATTTAGTGGGGCTTATGACGCGTATTTGGCGTGGGTGGCTAGGCTTAACTCGTGCTTTGAACTCGAAAAATTAATCACTGAAGGTATTAACCATAAAACTTCTATGCCCGTAATGTCTATATTCCTGGATATGAGCAAGGCGTTCGACTTTGTCAATCATATTATGCTTTTAGAAAAGTTGCAACACTATGGAATCCGAGGTAGAACATACGAATGGATTAAAAGTTGTTTAAAAAATCGTTTACAATATACTGAAATAATAAAAATAAATAAAACTATAGATCTAGTTTTAGGAACTATGACACGGGTGTCCCTCAGGGAAGCATTCTGGAACCATTGTTATTCTTAGTATAAATAAAGTACCTCACGAATAGTATCGAACATAAAAGTGTACTGTTTGCAGATGATACAACATTAGTAGTGGCATGCGATAATATTGATACATACGAAGCTGATATTAATAAAGCACCTCATGATGTAATGGTTTGGATGAATGCAAATGATTTACAAGTTAACATAAGTAAAACTAATTTCATTCAATTTTCGTCTTACAACTCAAATCAGACAACATTAAATGTAAAATATAACAACGACAAAGTCGAAAGGTTTACTACTGTAAAATTTCTTATTTAAATTGGAAGGCCCACGTCGATCAAGTATGTAATAAGCTAAACCGTTTTGTTTTTGCCTTGAAACGAATCCGGCAAATTATTTCAAAGGAAGATTCAATTACCGCTTATCATGGTTACGTGGCATCCATGCTTAGCTATAGCCTAATCATATGGGGAAATTCAGTTGAGATGGATAGAGCCTTCAAGGTAGAAAAAAAATGTATTCGTGCAATATGCAATGCCTGGGTGGATGACAGCTGTAAACTACTGTTTAAAAGACTCGACATCCGTCCATTGCCATGTTTATACATAAGAGACATCTGTGCATTTGGCATCCCATCCAGAATTTTGGCGCAAAAGAAGGGAAGTTAACCAAAGACAAACTTGAGCTATTATCATGAACAAATTGTATCAACCCACATGCCAGAAATATATTTATAAAAGAAATGTATACAATATGTGCATATACCTATTTAATCTGCTTCGCAATGGCATGAAGCTACTGGAAGGTAAAGCCCATAAGCCCTATATTGACTACGTGGTTATTGGAACAGTGTTTCTACTCCACAATAGAATACATTGACCATTGTAAAGCAGCAAATAAATAAATTCTATTAATGCATATAATAATAATGTACTTAATAATATTTGTAAAGCAACCTTAAATTTTATTAATACTCTTTTTTTTGAATGACGTGATATTTATGATTTGTATGCCTGCGATCAGGCTTAACCCTTAGAGACCCACAGGTCATATATGACCAGTAAAATTAGTACCGTAAAACCCCACTGGTCATATATGACCACCTGTCAAAACGTCATAAATCAATGGTTTTTAGGTAGTTTTAAACTTTATTTGTGACGATTGTGTGACTAGAATGGCTTGTTACTTGATTTTATAATGTAGCGTGTCATTCCAGTAATGCCAACAAAAATCCACGATACTCTAGTGGCTAAAACAAAAATTTGTAAATTCAAAGCGTCAGTACTAACGGCGGCGTCGCCGGGCCTTGACGGAAAAGTTTTTTGTGGAGTGTTTTTCGTGTTTTTATGTTTTTCGGTGTATAAACAGGTATGTTTGTGTATTTTTTTTATGTTAGTTTATATTGTTTTATGATAGGAAATGCCAACAATAATGTGGTTTAGTGAGTTTATATATGAGAAAAAAAATATATTACGTAACGGGTAGGTACTTTCAAATTGCATATTTCCTTCGTGAATATTTCGTCTAATTGTCAAAAATTTTATTATTGTCGAAAAATAAATAAATATCGTATTGTAGCTGAATAGATTATCTATAAAATGAGGTAAAAATCAAATATATAGCTCCTATGTACTATTTTATAGGAAAAGTTTGAAAAATTAGTACGGCGCGTCGTTCGTAATCCGATTTTCAAACTCAATTTTCAAATGCGAATGTTTATTTTCTATATATAATATGTACTATTATTTTTCGATTTATGTAAACTATGTACATTGTCGTATAAATATACAAAGACGCTTATCAAAAATTATAACACGATCTGAACTTATATTCATTTATCTGAAATAAGTAGGAGTATTTCATCGGCTCTGTTTGAAATGCCTATAACAAATTATACAAACATTCAAATTAGTAATTTGAAGTTTTATTATCAAACATACACTATTCAACAATCGAAATAAGTGCCGCAAATGCTTCTAAGTGTAAACAACTGTCTGTCGTTATTTAAACAATGCTTTATGACGGGCCGCCGGCTCATATTTCAAGTGGCCTTGAGACCACCCGGGGTTTCGTGATTTATGGCCGTAATGCCTATCGGGTCTGAAGGGTTAATACACGGCACTGTATATAAAAATAAGACCTTTACCTAACTGTATTAGCAAATAAATGATTATGAGCAACAGGACTATATCATCAGCAAAGGCCTGACAATAGTTCCCTTTTGTATCGGGGGGCACGGCAGTGCCCCCGCCAAGTCGAGCGCGAAGCAAACACTGCCGTACCATCCTTTACTGGAACCATTTCGCCGCATTTTCAGGCCCCTATTTGAGAACCTCTGGATAAGACCAGAACGCAGAAATTTTCGTCATCCAGTAAGCTATAATCACATACTTAAAATCCAAAATTTCAAGTCTGTAAGTCATTTAGTTCCGAAGTTAAGCGAAAGCAAAGTTTGGCATTTATGACACTCACTCACTCATGATCATCAAAATAGAACTAGTACTTCCCATAAACTCCGAGAGCTGAAATTTGGTACAGAGTTAGGGTTTAATGGCCACATAAAGGGAAAACTGTAAAAACTAGGATAATCGAAGATCTGGAGTACCTGGTGACCCTGATTAAAAAACACAAGAGCCCAATCAAACTATTAGAGATCGACATACCGCCTTTACAAAAAATATTCAACTTGGTGGGCCGCTTCATTTGATGTCAAAAATCGAAGGTCTGAAGTATCTGATGAAGAACTCTCAGCTGGTCTCAGCTGTATTAGAGATATGGTAATGCCCCTAAATAATGCTATGTTAAAAGCGTTTCCGCACCCCGAGATAAAGTTAGTTTCTAAAGATTAATAAATTAAAAGTAAAAAACCTTTTTAAAATCAAGCTTTTATTTAAATACTCTAAAAAGAAAAAAATAAAATTTTATACTAAAACTTTTACTGTTAACTTATAAGGTCATTTCATATTTGACACAATTTATAGGATATAAAAGCTTGTCGCGAGATTTAAGTACTCGTATTTACTTAGTTTGAAAATTTTAATAGATAATATTATTCACATCAAATTATTTAATTTACTTGTTAATCTACACAAGTAAATCTCGCGACAAGCTTTTATATCCTATAAATTGTGTCAAATATGAAATGACCTTATAAGTTAACAGTAAAAGTTTTAGTATAAAATTTTATTTTTTTCTTTTTAGAGTATTTAAATAAAAGCTTGATTTTAAAAAGGTTTTTTACTTTTAATTTATTTTTTACTTTTTAGTTATCGCTGGATACGTTTCTCAGTCTGTTCATCTCATTCAACGCATCATTGTTGCATGGTCGTGAGCTTCGTTTAGAAGGGTAAGAGCTAATATACAACAGGGTTCGCCCCGGTGCCCTGAGGTGGTACGTTCGCGACATCATATTACACCCTGATGCCACTCAGTCCTCGGCACGGCCTCACCTTGACTTGGGTGTTTAGAGAAATGTGCCACTTATTTCAGCTTGAAGCTTACTTGTGCCTTACGAAACACAGTTCCGGGTTTGATTTTGGAGTAACAATTCGACCTCAATATCATAATCGACGACTCCAAAAACCCCAATACATCAAAATTCCAGACGGATTGGAGCAATGGAGTTGATATTCAGCATCTTTTTCTCAGTAAGTCCTTTCACTTGATACCCATATTATAAGCAAGCACTAAAAACTTACTCCACTATGTTGGTTTAGAGTGACGTCACTTTATTTTTTGACTTATTCTCAGCAAGTCCTTTCTATTGATACTCATATTGTAGGAATGAATTGAAAAAACGTGTGGCACTCGGGGACTGCCGCGGTAAAGCTATTGCATAGCATTTTTTTTATCAACTTATGCAATTATAATTAGTTTTTCATCACTTTCTTCATTAATTAATGACTTTGTTTATTCATATTTAAAACACTTTATACACAAATTTTACGCGTATAGCTAGCTATTCACCAGCAACTGCTATTCACTGTTGTACATAGGTACACCTATGTATACATGTATACCTACATGTATACTTACGGGGCGCACATGCGGTGAGTGTGGCATTATAAAGATATGACAGATACCTATACACCTATATACTTTTTCACAAACAGCTGCTTACGTATTCGTCCGATTTCGGAGCAGCTCGTCTTGATCCGTGCGAGCTTCGTACTGTCGTACCATATACATACACGTTATATAGGCGGAGTGGGGGGGGGGGGGGGGGGGGTGTTAGGTTTTATATTCGTTACGGAATTTCTTGATTCGGTCGCCGCGCTCAAAGCCCGCGATAAAAGCTATGCAATAAGTAAAAGTGCCCATAGACTGTGTAACAACCCACCACCGCCCATGGCTCCACCGACCTTGCGGTCATTTGAGCCGAATCGCGGGAGATGCAGCACGGCACTTGCTGCTCTAAGGCTCTTCGCCGTGCCGTGGGCATTTCTTGACTCCCTACAAATTTTTTGATTCTATTTCCTTGTCTCTATTTGTACGC
Source organism: Pyralis farinalis (assembly GCA_947507595.1). NCBI lineage: Eukaryota > Metazoa > Arthropoda > Insecta > Lepidoptera > Pyralidae > Pyralis > Pyralis farinalis. The sequence goes on along the minus strand of OX382281.1, from coordinate 16,922,299 downwards.
TCTGTCCCCCTTCTGGGGCAGCGACATCCACATTAACGCCTTCGCTGTCGTCCATAGGCGCTCTTCCTCCGGTCTTCTTGAGCCATTCCGCTGCGCTTCTCCGTGCGTGCCACCGTGGGCGAACCTGCGCAAAGCAGCGAAGTTCGCCGCCGACGATACGAGATCGGTGAAGTACACTGGACCCGGTTGGTCCTTGGAGCGCTGTATTCCAGCCATCATCATACAACGTAGGTCATCATACATAGGACAGGACCACAGTATGTGGTCTCTGTCCTCCTCGCTCTCTCCACACTCGCACATGCTACTTTCATGTCGTCTCAACGCATTCAGTCTCTTCCTGAATATGCCATGTCCTCCAAGGATCTGGGAGGTCTGATAATCCGGCTCGACCCAGCTTGCGCTCAGTCGGCCAGCCACCTCCGGGAAGAACGGACAGTTTCCTCCCCTTCGTATTCGCAGTCCAGCGATCCTGCCACTCGCGCATCGTAGCGTCCCAAATATCGCGCTTTCGCTGGCTCAACTCCCTACCTGTCACGGATCTACGCGCTCCCTCCATTCGTCCAGCACGAGTCACCTCCAGGTCTGAGAGGAGTACTCCAGCCAGTACGGGCAGGGCAACGGTACTGGTGGACCTATATGCTTTGGTTTGGTAGTATGAGTGCCTGTCGCTGACTTCTTAGTACGACACTACGAAGAACATACGCTGTTAATCGGTGGCACCATATGGCAGCTGCATACGTCAGCGTAGCCACATACATTCCCTTGTACAGGACCTTTAAGGCTTGGTATTTAATTCCCCAAGATGATGCCGTAACCCTCGACATCTTGCCAAAACATGCAGCGGCTCGTTCTCCTATCCGGGTGGCGTGTTGCACAAACAACATGCTTGAGTCCAACTCCACGCCGAGGACCGTCGCAGACGTGACGCTCCTCACTGAGTCCTGGCCGAACTTGATTAAAGGTGGCCTCTGTAGTTTTCCCTTCACAGACATAGATAGCGACTCTGTGGGGGAGAAACCCAGTCAGTTACGGGCGCCCCAGTCGCCAATAGGCTCAGAGCCGCTTTCGCGGCTGATTCAATGGCTGATCGTGAATTGGCCTCAATGATGAGCGTCACGTCATCGGCGTAGGCAACCATCTTTACTCCTTTCGGTATGGGCAAACGCAACAGATCGTCCATGAGGACATTCCATGGCGTCGGCCCGAGCACAGATCCCTGCGGACACCCCATGGTCGAGTCCTTCCACAACACCCTATAGGCTGTGTAACAGTTTCACATCAGGCGGGCTGAACATTTATTTGCCACCCGACGGAGTCTAAAAGTGTCCATAGGCTGTGTAACAGTTTCATATCAGGCGGGCTAAACACTTGTTTGCCACCCGACGGATCATCATCATCATCTGATGAATATGGAAAAAAAAAATCTTGTACCAATTTTCTTACTTATTTGCCACCCGACGGATCATCATCATCATCTGATGATTATAAAAAAAAAATTTCTTCTACCAATTTTCTTGTTTTCCACCCGACGGAGTCTAAAAGTGTCCATAGGCTGTGTAACAGTTTCACATCAGGCGGGTTGAACACTTGTTTGCACCCGACAGATCATCATCATCATCATCTGATGATTATGAATGATTATGAAAAAAAACGAGCTACATGGTAGTCGGAGTAGGGGGTGTTAGGTTTTATTTTCGTTACGGAATTTCTTGATTCTAAAGCTATGCAATAGCTTAAAAATATTCGCCAACTTGGGTGTTCCGCCATGTAGGATTTAGAATGACGTCACACAGTTAACCATGCATTGTCATCTAAACTGAACGTGTATACAAAATTTCAGCTCAATCGATTGAAGATATCTGCTTCGAAATTGATTTTCAAGCTTTAGAAGTCCGCCATATTGGATTAAGATTGACTTCACATTATTTTCCGAGTCATTCTTATCAAGCCCTTTTATTTGATACCCATATTGTAGGAGTGCATTAAAAATAGTTGGTCCGCCATCTTGGGTATGCCGCCATGTTGGATTTAGAATGACGTCACACATTTAGTCATGCATTGTCATCCAAACCGAACGTGTATACAAAATTTCAGCTCAATCGATTAAAGATATCTGCTTCGAAATTGATTTTCAAGCTTTAGAAGTACGCCATATTGGATTAAGAGTAACGTCACATTATTTTTCGAGTTATTCTTATCAAGCCCTTTTATTTGATACCCATATTGTAGGAGTGCATTAAAAATAGTTGGTCCGCCATCTTGTGTATGCCGCCATGTTGGATTTAGAATGACGTCACACATTTAATCATGCATTGTCATCCAAACCGAACGTGTATAGAAAATTTCAGCTCAATCGGTTAAAGATATCTGCTTCAAAATTGAGTTGCAAGATTTCACCCGAACATACTTACATACTTACATTGCAAGTTAAATAAAAGCTTGTAAAAAGATAAAAATTCTTTATTTGCCATTGGGCCCTCGCGGGCACTTAGACACGTCTTACAGTTTTACAGGGTTCCGTGCCCAAAGGGTAAAACGGAACCCTATTACTGAGGCTCCGCTGTCCGTCCGTCCGTCCGTCCGTCTGTCACCAGGCTGTATCTCATGAACCGTGATAGTTACACAGTTGAAATTTTCACAAATGATGTATTTCTGTTGCCGCTATAACAACAAATACTAAAAAATAGAATAAAATAAATATTTAAAGGGGCTCCCATACAACAAATGTGATTTTTTTGCTCATTTTTGCTCAATATTGATAACGGCAACAGGTAAACGCTTGAAATATTCACAGAATATTTAGTTATATATTCACTTTAAGAATAAATAATTAAATTAAAATAAAACAAATGTTTAAGGGGGGCTCCCATACAACAAACGTGTTTTTTTTTTGCCGTTTTATAGATAATGGTACGGAACCCTTCGTGCACGAGTCCGACTCGCACTTGACCGATTTTTTGAAATATAATCTTATTGTATCTTATATAATTTTCTTTTTACTTTTTGCTTTTTTTTATGTACTAGCATTTTGGAAATGACCATTGGCTAAGAAGAAATGCCGAAAGAAACTTGCCAATATAGGTCTCTTTTAAAATTGTCATTTAGATATTAAAAAAACAAAAAATACAGAAGCATATTGGTACAATAATGATATCAAATGGTAAAAATAAAAATTATTAAGGACATGTAGTCTGTGCTGAATTATTTCCAGACATCTTTGTCAGTTACATATTCATCAATTCTATAATAAGCCCTTCTACAGAGAGTATTTTTAATATGCTTTTTGAATACATTGTCAGGAAAGGACAGAACTGTTTCAGGCAACTTATTATAAAATCGAATATACAATTTACAAGAAAAGATCTGCCAGTCCTAGCCGATGTACCGGCATACACAACTTATTTCTACTTCTAAGTTTTTACTGAAGTTTGAACACGGCTTTAAATTTTTACGGGCATACATTATGTTTTTCATAAATATATTGAGAAGTAACAGTGAGGATATTTATTCCTTTGAACAGTTCCCTGAGGGATTCTCTGGAGCCCATGTTATAAATAGAGCGAATGGCTCTTTTTTGTAATATAAAAATTGTCTCAATGTCAGCCGCCGATTCCTTGGATTGTTCAAAATGTATGATAGCAAAAGCCCGGACGTGTTTACAAAAATATGAAGATGATGCGTCGATGACTGCAGGACTGGAAGAAACTATAATCATTAAAGAGGGAGCTAAAGTAATGCTTAGGAAAAACATTGATGTTAGTTTAGGTTTAGTGAATGGGTCGATAGGCGTTGTACAAAAAGTGAGGTGGGACCCGGAAGACCAAACAAAGCCTAAACAATTGGTAGTAAAATTCGCTAATAATTTGATTCACGAATTATTGCCTATTAAGTCAAAATTTGAGATCATACCCCGGGCATACGTGTACAGAGAACAATTCCCAGTCTGTGTGGCGTATGCCCTAACAATTCACAAGAGCCAAGGTCTAAGTCTAAAAAATGCCCTCATGGACATTGGCACCTCCATATTCTCTTGTGGCCAAGCCTACGTGGCGCTTTCACGAGTAACCAATCTTCATGGGGTGCATCTCATAAATCGATCACCGAATACAACCGGCTTAGGCGTAAATACCGCGCCGATCTTTCAGAAATTAAACCGTCTAAACGTCTAAAAGAATAAATAATGAAGGCGAATGGGCAATACGAAAAACTGTTGCTACTGTACAAGAATCAATCATTAGAACCGGTAAAAAAGATAAGAAAGATTTGTACCCGCTACCCATTTGCGTTCTACAAAAGGTCAGCGCAAACAGTCTATGAGATATATCAGTATATTGCGTGAAGAGGTTTTTAGAGGGTCGGCAACGCATGAGTGACACCCCTAGTGTTGCAAATGTCCATAGGCTACGGTGATCGTTTACCATCAGGCAGGCTGTATGCTTGATTGCCACCTTAGTGGTATAAAAAATAGCGCTGCGGTCGCTAGCTGCTTCCGTTATAAATTTGCCTGAATCATCAAGTACCGGTGTTTGCGTCCACTTTAGCAATATGCCACTGCACAGCGTGCCATAGTGTCCCATCGCTTACGGATTGGACAGTCTTCGCTAAAGGCATTGTAATGTGCGTGTTCCAGTTTTACTCTTACACAATTCCGTGACGATGGCATGTCGTTTGTGAGCCACTGGTCGCATTCTGCCATTAGGTGGAGGCCTCCACAGTGACTGCAACAGTCTGCTGTTTCGGTGCAGAACTTCTTGCTGTGGCCATAGGCCAAGCACCGTGTGCATTGCACCAGCGGGGACCGGTCCAGCACTTGCACTCGTTGGAGGTCCACGTGTAGTGCTCCTTGTGATGTGGCTCTTTTCCATATTATAGGTGATACGCTAACTATTATGTGGTTAGTGTGTGGGTTTCTCGCTTTTTTCTTGTACTTTATTTGTATTTGGGACTCCTCATCGCTAAGGTCCTAAAAGATTTCACAATGTTTTGATTTTACAATGTTTAAAGTATTTAGTTCGCAAAGGCGAGCTTATCTCTAGAAAAGATCTCTTCCAGCCAACCTCCAACAGTGGGACATATTGTTAGATACGGAATAGCTGTCAGTGCCTGATAAATGTTATGTACACAGATACTTAACATACATACATATACACAAACAACATATACACATACATATATATATATATATATATATTTTATATATATATATATATATTTATATATATATATATATATATCATTCTATCATCCATTCAAAAATAAGTGTATATGTGGATGTATGTATATACATAGATACATACACACATACACTTATTTTTGAATGGATAAATAACAATCTTTCAATTTCTTTTTAAATGAGAATACCGATGGGCTTGATGATGATGGGCTAATTGCAAGGTTTTGCAAACGTTCGAGTTTATTTAAAAGTGTTTCACTTGTATCCAAATAGCATACATCGGCGTAGTCGAGAAGAGTTAGAAGAAGGGCATTGCTAAGCATGACTTTACTTAAAAAGGGAAGAAAGCTCTGGAGACGCCTAAGGGAGTGAAATGAAAAGTGCATTCGTTTGCTAACCTCATTGACTTGAGCAGTCCAAAATAAATTACAGTCCAGGACAAGGCCTAAGTTTTTCGATTTAGAAGTGTACAGTATCTCGGTGCCACTGTAAACAATCTTTGGCAATAACCCCAGCTTAGGCATTATCCTGCTGCCGCCGATAATCATTGACTGTGATTTTAGAGGGTTAACCAGTAGACTAAACGATGCAGCATCAAGATCCGAATTCAAAGATTGGACTGCTAAACACATACCTGATGGTACAAAGTGGCGGTATATTTGTAGGTCATCTGCGTACAGGTGGTAGGAAGAAGAAATAGCATGAGTAATTTGATTAATAAAAATCGAGAAAAGAAATGGAGATAATACGCCGCCCTGAGGTACACCGACTTTTAAGGTGGACCAACTTAAACAGTTGTCATCAATTTGATGCACTTGTTGATATCGGAGATAGGAGTCAAATCATGAGATTGCGGTAGGAAAAACGTGAAGTGCACGAAGAGTGTCAAGTAACACATCAAAATCCACTGAATTGAAAGCACTGCTTATAAATGATTCGACCGGAGGAGGCTAACTCTGTTCGTATATCTGATGTGTATTTCCCTAGCTTTGATCCGGACAAAGGAACTAATGTAAGAGAATGGGTAGAACTCATAACAAGAACACAACAAGAAACAAATTGAAGGATCATGAAATGCGGCTTAAAGCAGCTGGTGTAGTCAAAGGTAGAGCACAACTATGGGCTGATGAGTGCTTACTCAGAACAACTACATGGGCTGAAATGAAAGAAGATATGATACAAACATTTGAACCGGAATCGGTACTTTTCACACGTTCTTAAGTTTCGCCGGTACGCTATCGATGACGCTGTTAATATCCCAGAATACATATCCAATGTGTGGAAAATGTTCAAGCAGATTGTTAAACGAAACCCCACAGAGCAAGATGTCGTAGAATTTGTGATTGGAAGTATTCAGGATGACCACTTGCGCACTGAACTCCTTAACAGTAAGTCCAATTCAGTGCCTGAATTGATTGCGATTGCAAAAACTATGCGAAAACGGAAAGTTACGGAACCTCGAGAGAACGTGCCCACCAAGAAGATTAAATATAACAATAATGAGCTAAGTATGAAATGTTTCGTGTGTGGAGAGCCAGGTCATAAAGCTCGATGATGCAAACAAAATGCAGTGATACAAAAGAGGCAAACGGCAACCCAGGAGTCATATAACAACGAAAAAAAAAATGCTCTTACTGCTGTATTCCCGGGCATAATTACGAGACTTGTTACAAGAGAATGAATGCTGAAAATCGAAACGTCAACTTATGTCAAAAAGGTAAGAATGATTCGAATATGATTACTATCACGATTGATAAGAAGATGTTTCAGGCTATGTTTGACAGTGGTGCTGATTGCTCTCTAGTAAAATAATCAATAGCCTTATCCCTCCCTGGGACGAAAATGACCAAAACGACTTACTTAAAAGGTATCGGCCCAGTATATACCATATTTTTCAGCCAAATAGCTATTATCTGTAACATAAATGAAGTTAATATTGAACTGAATCTTCATGTTGTCTTAGATCACGAAATACCCACCGACATTCTCATTGGAAAAGACCTACTTAGCATCCAGGTATTAAAGTTATACTCACAAGCAATGGAGTTTCAGTTAGCAGCGACGGTCAGAAAACAGAAGCAATGATATGTCGATTGTCTACTACTACCATTGACACGGTCATAACAAATAAAGGAGAATTAGATAAATTAATAAATTTGCTGGACATGTATAGCAGTTCATTTTCGTCAGGTATGTCAGGATCTAGAATAACGACAGGTCAGCTCACAATTTGGCTGAAGAATCCGGATAAAGTAGTAAACCGCCGACCGTACAGACAGCTCCAGTAGAACGTGAGAAGGTTCAGAAAATAGTTAAAGATCTTCAAGACAAAAACATTGTTCGAGAGAGCAATTCACCTTTTGCCAGCCCAATCATCATCATGGTAAGAAAAAAAAATGGCGAGGATAGATTATGCATAGATTATAGAGACTTGAACTCGAATACAGTGCGAGATCATTATCCTCTGCCATTAATTCCGAACAATTGGATCAATTAGCTGAAGCTAAATATTTCACGTGTTTAGATATGGCATCAGAATTCCATCAAATCCCCATTTCTCCTGAATCTATAGAGAAGACGGCGTTCATTACTCGAGATTGACAATATGAATATTTGACAATGCCGTTTGGACTGACCAATGCCCCATCAGTTTACCAAAGGGCTACAAATAGGGCTTTAGGAGATTTAAGAGGGAAAGTAGCACATGTATATGGACGACGTACTGATACCTAGTAAAACAATTCCTGAAGGACTCTTGAAGCTGCAGAAAGTACTAGAAGCTCTTACTGCTCCTTCATGAAGACTTCTATCGAGTATCTCGGATTCATAGTAAGTGATGGAAATGTAAGACCTAGTCCGTCTAAAATTGAAGCTTTGGCCAGATCCACTCCGCCAACAAATGTCAAGCAACTCAGACAATTCAATGGACTGGCTGGGTATTTTCGGCGTTTTATACCAAATTTTTCCACCGAAATGATACCCCTATACAATCTGACCAAATCGGATATCAGTGGAGTCTCATAAACACTTACCACGAGGCACTCAAACATATGGGATGGGAAAAGACATTGGCAAAGCTTAGGGAAAACTTCTGGTTCCCTAAAATGTCTTCAACAGTCAGGTACTTCGTAGAGCATTGTGTGGTATGCAAAACAATGAAAGGAACATCAGAAGTTATACAGAATCGACTACACCCAATTGAAAAAGTTCCGGAACCATTCCACACCATTCATATTGACATTTCAGGCAAACTTAGTGGTACTGCCACTCAAAAGGAATATGTATTTGTAGCAATCGATGCTTTTACAAAGTTCGTTATTTTACAACATGCAAAGAGTAAAACACAAGCTAGTGTATTGAAACATTTGCAAGAAGTTATATTTCTATTTGGTGCTCCAAAACGCATTATTGTTGATGGTGACGGTGCATTTGTTTCACATTATAAGACTTACTGTGACCAATATGGAATTGAATGGCACCAATGTGCAGGATATATCAGCAGAGGAAATGGGCAAGTTGAAAGAATTATGAGAATAATAAATAATGGGTTCACAATAATCAAATACACACAAAAAACTCATTAGGATAAGTCACTTGGAATTCTTCAGCTAGCTATTAACTGCACCATTTCAAAGAGTACTCAACAAACACCGATTGAAATATTAACTGGTAAAAGGAGCAGCGTACCTCCGGAATTATTAAACATAATAGACGAAGACAATGAACGCGTAGATCCAGAATCCCTAAAGGAAGCTGTGTTAGGAAGAATGACCGAGAAGGCTGAAAAGGACAAAGCAAGATACGATAAAGGAAAAGCCAAGGTGAAGAGATTCGAAAAAGGTGAATATGTCCTTTTAAGGGAACCACCGCGACTGGGCACAAAATTGTGTATAAATTATAATGGGCCATTTGAAGTCAAAAAAAATACTGCCGCATGACAGATATAAAATACGTCGAATTAATGGTCGTGGTCGATTCAGGAAGGTTTGTCACGAACATTTGAGAAGTGCACCCAAATTTGGAGTTCAAAGCAATGTGGCCGCGTCGGCGATGAATAGAGAACAATGCGTCAAATGACATTCAATTTAAGTTTGATTAATAAGTTGAGTATAAAACTTCATTAATTTAATGCCAATATTAGCGCTGAGGCTATGAGGTATAATTTTGAGTGATGTGTTTACCAATATTAGCGCTGAGGCTATGGGGTATAATTTTGAGTGATGTGTTTACCAATATTAGCGCTGAGGCTATGAGGTATAATTTTGAGCAGTGTGTGTACCAATATTAGCGATGAGGCTATGAGATATTATTTTGAGTTAAGTGCGTACGAATATTAGCGCTGGGACTTGAGGTCTTATGATTTGAGATTCTAGTTGGAATAAGCGAATTTGTGAACATATGAGATGTGCGCTTAAGATTATGAATTCTCCTTGGTTTGCACTCATAATTATCCCCCACTGTCCTCCCGATGCCCGCTGTCCCGCCGATATCCGCTGTTCTTCCGAATGTCCTCACAATGCCCGATGGCCGCTTGACGCCCGCTGTCCTCCCGGTGCCCGCTGTCCCGCCGATACCCGCTGTTCTCCCGAATGTCCTCCCAATGCCCGTAGGCCGCTAAACGCCTACTGTACTCCCGGCCCCGGTTGTCCTCCTGACCCCCGCTGTCCTCCCGACACCTGATGTCCACCCGACGCCTGTCCTGTCAAGCCGACACCCACCGTCTTGTCGACTTTAGGTGAGACTCTATTGTGTTGTATATTTTGTTCTAATTTTCTTGTTTGTTTGTTTCTACAAGCTTTATTAGTCTACATAGCAGTTTTCAGCATTTTTTTAATATAAAAAAAATGCTACAAGTTACATGCAGATTTAACCCATTATGGGATCTCCTGTAGTCATTATATCATTTCCCTGCCCTGATCCCGGTTTATCTGGGGTCGACACTTCCTTTTTTTTCTCTTCAATTCATCGCGTTCAGTCGTTACTAAGTTATCCACACGGGATCTCCTGCAGTCGTCAACCTTAAAATAACTGAAAATACTAGGTTAGGCGTGTTTATTATGAATTTAGGCGACAGTAATGTTTAATTGTTTTGTTATAGATATATCACAATCTGAGGCGAAGATGGCGGAGTGGATCAGCAAGGCGATGGTGGAGGGTCTAAGCGATGAAGAATAAGAGGGCGACATCGCAGCGACCATAGACGATAACTATGATTAAATAAATTTCTTCCGTCTCAACTGTCAACTAGAACACAACTAGATTCAAAGTGCTCTGTTGTTTTAAGTTTTTGATGTATAAATAGTTCGTGTTTTGTGCTATATTATATACCACTGTGCAGCAGACAGTGCTAGCTTCGTGTTATAGTGATTGGTTTTTCATTTCTGCTAATTACTACCAGGAAACAAGTAAGATAACTTTAAAATATTCTACGATTAAATTGGTCCTGACCTACCCCACACAAGCTAACTGATTGCGTGTAAAGGTCACACCGGTGACTGTAGAACCGATTGGGTCTGGATGCGAATAGTTCCGATACGTGTCGAATTTACCCGAAGTGGCCTGTTAATACGTGCACTGTCCATCTGTGCTTAGACGTGAATGTACTCACCGGTGATCCCTGGCTACTGCGCAACTTCATAGAGAGTAAACTACGTACCGATATCGCCACGAACGCTGTAGATTGCCGAGTCTACAGGAGCTTTCTTGCACTACATAATTATTAACAACGCAATATACACGAAAGAGGAGTATTTTGTGAATAATTTATTCAAAGAATATATTGCTTACTATCCTAATACGGAGCTGTAACCACTGCACTGGCAATATGAATACTAGTTTGAATAAGTCATTATCAGAATCGGATATGGTCCGTGTGGGACTGGATACGAGCGCTAATGTACAAAATACCACACCCCCGAACTTTGTGGCAGTCCGTCAAAAAAGAAAACATGGTGATGACTTTACTTCCGAATTCTCTAAATTTAAGGATGAGATACATAGCATGCTCGTTTCCATACTTACTAAGCAAAATCAGGAATTCACCTTGAAAGAAATTCAGCAGACGAGTACTAATATCGAAAACTCAGTTCAATTCTTATCCGCCCAAAATGAAGAACTGAAGAAAAAAATCACGACTTTAGAGCATAATATTAAGGAGGACCGTCAATATATTACTATACTCGAGGACCGCCTTGAAAACATGCAGGTGGACAGCAGGAAGGCCAGCGTTGTGATAAGGAATGTTCCTAAAATGGTGAAGGAAACAAAAGAAGATCTTATAAACGCGGTTGAATATCTGTCTAAAACCGTAGGCAGTCAATTATCAAAAACTCACATAAATGACGTTTACAGGGTCCGAGGAAAAAGAAATACCTCTAAAAATCAAATTGTATTAGAGACTACATCGACCCTAGTCAAAAATGATCTTATGAAGTCATGCAAAATATTTAATACAAAGCAGAGGACCAAACTGACTGCCAAACACTTAGGTATGAAAACAAATGAGGACACCCCCATCTTCGTATCTGAGAACCTTACGGCTAGGGCAGCCCGCCTTTATTTCCTCGCCAGAGAAGTTGCAAAAGTAAACAAATATAAGTATTGCTGGACGTCGTATGGACGTGTCTATATGAGGAAAGATGACGACTCAGCGATTATCCCAATTACCAACGAACCACAAATTAACGGATTAAGTAACTACTTACTTATTTTGTTAAATATTCGTGAAATGTGTTGCAGTGTTTTTTCTCAAATTCTCTGTTTTGTTTCAGAAACTCTTGTAATGGTACTACACTTTCTCAAAAAAAATCTTACGCATCAAATTACCACTTCAATTATTTTTGTTATACAGCACATAAAATAAACACGTAAAATAAAATGTAAATTCCTAATTAGACTATTAAATGGTTGCAATTCTACATTCATGCTTATTGTTTTGCATATTTATACTCAAATCATTCAAGTTAAATCTATAGGTACTCACTTTATATTGCGTTTATTGGTGGGATCTTTTGGATATAAAATTGCTTATTCACTTCATCTTAAAATACGATACATAAATACATTTTTGTTAAATTTACGTAGGAATATCTTCAAATCAGGTCCCTCGTGGGGTGGGCGGAGAGAACCGAGCGCCATTAATAATATAATCCTGTTTAAAATAGAAAAAAGGCATAATTATAAGCACATGGTTTTTGCTTTATTTCTTTTAGTTTTAAGATTAGGTTTTTACTTAAAACTACACTTATTAATGGAATTATGTAAAAGTTTTATATACAATATTACTAACTCAACGCATCCCAATATATTATTAAATTCCTTAAGAAAACATATCCATCAAGGATTTCACCTTAATTGTAATGGGAAAGTAGTTAAATCGAAATTCATAATATTTACTTTTAAGTATTTCTACATGAAACTATAGGTACATATCAGGAAATACACTTATTAAAAAAAATTACTAAATATCAAACTACAACTTTAATATATCTAAAAATAGAAAACTACATGAGATATCTATCAATCACCTTCTCCTCATCTAATTGTCTATTCTGGTTGCATTCCAAATTTCAGCTTCGAAGCCCAAGGTCCATTTTTCACTTAGACATCTGTGATATGGCCTCGTGGTGGGTTATGATAACTGGTTGCCGCCTGATAGCATCCCCGAAGTTCTCACTTGAGGTGCCTCGTTTGCTAATCGACAGAGTGGATGGTGAGTCATTTACATCCTTTAAGATATCTACCAATTCATTTAAACCAATTCGTATTAGTAAAAAGATATAAATTTATATTCATAATAATTAGTTTGCAATTTGAGAATATAATTATAAGATCTTATGTAATTTTAAATTACAAACTATCTCAGCTTATAAATATCAATAACTTTCTTCAAAAAACATGTTATATTATAACCCCTAGAAGTAAAACCACTTATCTCTCTGTAATCTTCTAATGTGTGATCTCTTACAAACTATGAACGACATTGATGATCTTGTTATAGCTAAAACCATTGCTTGTGACTGTACAGAACTGATTAATCACTATTATACTTCAGGCTTCGCTCTTCGATATATGTATTTACCACGCAGCTTCCTTAGTCACTCGGCAACCAAACGCAATTTCAGAGCTCCAGCCCTAAAACAAAAACTAAACGCAGCGGCAGTTTCCCGCTTATGTCATTCATTAGTGTCACCTGTCATTCTTTACGTTTGCGCGGCAACCAACACTGTTCGTGTGTAAAATAATTAAGAAAAAAAGGTGTTTTTAGTGAAATTTTACTGTTTTTCACGTGAAATATGCCAAAGAAAGACTTGGATCACTACCTGAAAAAGTTAAAGAAGATTGAAAAGAAAATTATGAAAAGTAAAAGGAAACGAAGGCATTCGAGTTCATCGAGTGATAGTGAAAACGAATTAAATTTTAGGCCCTCGGGCCCTTTGGCTACAGGTAAATATGAAAGTTGTTTTTATTAGAAATATAAGATGCCTAATCCCAGTTTTCAATTGGGAATTTGGGATATGATTGCGGAAAACAAGTACTGAGGTACCTTGGATGCGGGTAGTGCACGAGATGCATTGACGTAATCCTTTTGACGCGGGGTTTATACGAGATGTAAACACGTGATCATTCTACTCTTACGCTGATCCGTGAGATCAGCTTTTGTAGTACAGTACAGTCATGTACATTTCCTGTTAATTTTCAGATAATGGCTCTGACATAGAGCACATACCTATAGAGGACGACTCAAATGCTCAAGACTCAAACGAGGCACCACAGCCATCTGGTAGCATGCCTACAAACACAGTGCCTGATGAAGTGCTTCTGGCACTAGGCGATTTGATGACAGAGAAGCCAGCATTTTGCCCTGAAATTAATGAAAATTTGGCAAGAATTTGGTCGAACATTCTAAAAACTGGCCTGGCAAAGGAAAGTAAACAAAAAATTATGGAAGAATTAATTCCAAATAATTGTCAGCTGTTAAAAGCTCCAAAACTGAATCCTGAAATAGCATCATCAGTCACTGACAATATAGTCAACCGAGATAAAAAAATTCAACTAGAGAAGATATATGTTCCCCCCCCCCCCCCCCCTTACCCGGGGTAAAGTTGATTGCATTAAGAAATCTCTAAAAGAATGACAGGTGACACTAATGAATGACATAAGCGGGAAACTGCCGCTGCGTTTAGTTTTTGTTTTAGGGCTGGAGCTCTGAAATTGCGTTTGGTTGCCGAGTGACTAAGGAAGCTGCGTGGTAAATACATATATCTTCGAACGAAGCACTTCGTCTAACAGTGATCGAACATCACTAACAGGTAAGTTCGTTTGATCACTTATAATATAACAAAAACCGATCTTACCATTGTCTCTCAGAACATTCGTAGTATCTACTATAACTTTGATGATTTCATGGCAAATCTTAGTAACATGTCTTTTGAAATGGATATGATAATTTTGACAGAGTGTAGGCTAAATCCACAAAAACCTATCCCATACATACATAACTACAACTCATATTCTACTACCTGTCAACTAAACCAAAACGATGGCGTGGTCGTGTATATTAAAAAAACCTTTAAAATCTAGTGTTGCAGAGATTAAACTAGATCAAGCCTCTTGTCTTCAAATACATATTGAAAACAATATTATTTTATGTATTTATCGTTCCCCTTCATTCAAAAATGCAGAAAACTTCACCAACTCTTTATGTACACATCTAGAAACTATAGAGCCACATAAAAATATTGTCATCGCTGGAGACATCAACATTAATATCATACCAAAAACAGTAGAACAAACCTATGAGTTTAAAAATAAATCCATACAAATTTCCTTATTCTAGCAGTCAAATGTTCAAAATGGGGATACCAGGTAAGTCTCTGGTCCAAAATTATACCCAGGTATTTTGTACTTTTGACCCTGCCTATAACAGAACACTTACATTTGACATAATTTTTGCTATTGCATTCATGTATTTTTATACTAAAATCTTGATTTGGTTGCGTGTTATTGTATATTGAGTGACAGATATAATTTGTTTTATTTGTATTTAGCGTTAGTAAATTATATTTAAGCCATTGGGCTACTTGTTTCATTCCCTATTCTGCGTTATCTTTGATGCTTTGCCATGATGGACCAGTAAATACAATCGCCGTATCGTCTGCGTAAGAAAACAACTTTGCATTTTTGAGGTTCATACTACACATATCATTGATATATATCAGAAACAAAGTAGGACCCAGAACACTCCCCTGAGGCACACCGCACATTACGTCAATGTTCTCACTAGAACACTGTTCCAGCTTAACCTTCTGTTTCCTGTTCGTAAGATTACATTTATTTGGCATTAGTTCAATCAGTAATTACATATTGTCTTCCCCCAAATGGGGGAGCACTAAAAACTCGTTTTCTTGAGGTTGAAAGGGCTCAAAGAACCCTAATAAAAGTAATGTATTTAAAAAAAAAAAAACGATTTTCTACAGATAAATTATATCAAATTAGTAATCTGCTATCAATTCGTAAATTATATATAGTAAATATCATACTTAAAAAACACAAAAGCATAAAATATAATCCGAGTCTTGAATCTAAGAGAAGAAAACATAATGTTGCACCTGTACCTAAAACAAGGACTATGTTTGCAAGCATTCAATACAACGAACAATCGGCTAGTCTATATAATCAAATAAATAAGAAATTAGATATTTATATGGGAACCCACCATGAATGTAAACGTGCTGTAACTAATTGGATTAAAAAAATGAGCTATGATGAAACTAAATCACTTTGTAGAACAAAATAAAATTATAAGTACCTACTTTCAAGTAGCTGATATTGTGGTTAATTTCATGTGAAAGTTGAACACGACACAAACTATCACATACATGACACGCACTCTCGCACATAGAACAAGTTACACACAAACACGCAACACCCTTATGCACACTCTCACACACACACACTCGCATGCACACACACATGCACACACACACCCTCATGAGCATATATTCTATCGAAATGCACCCGTAAAAACAATATACCTTATATATACATAAAATTGTAACATACTAACATGTAAGCTAAAGAGGAGCGGTGTCTCCTGGCACAGGCATTCGTATGCTTAAAAGGAGACTCCGGATATAGTTTAAGAAAAACTTGTATGTTAAAGCAAATAAATATTATTATTATTATAAATTCACAGCCTGCCCACCTGCCTGATGGTCTGAATCATGCTGTGACGGGTTGGTTGGCTTCTGAAGACGCAGTTAATGACAATGTACTGTGCGAGTTGATGCCTCCCGACCAATTCAACTTTGACTGGACGTGTGACTCTCATTCGTTTCTTGGGGTACGAGAGGAGTTCACTGGCAAAGCGGGTCCTACGTTTACAATGGATGACAACGTAAGGCCCTTGGACGTTTTCTTAAAATTCTTTGACGATGAACTTTTCGATCTACTGGTCAAAGAAACGAATAAGCATTCATCTTACATAATTGACAAAGAGTATACTACTCCCTTCTGCCGACTGAATAGATGGACAAATACCGATCGGGGAGAGATGTCTATTTTCCTTGCAATACTTGTCTTTCAAGGTCTATTACCACTGACCGTTGAAAGTGAGTATTGGAAGGAAAATGGATATTTAACCTTAAAATACTTCAGTGAGCTCATGAAGTATAATCGATTTTTGCTCATGAAAAGACTACTTCATCTGACACACGACAGCATAGAAAACTTGAGTGAGGACGAAATTAAGCTGCGGCAAATACAGCCTTTGTTAAACATCCTACAAAGGAAGTTTAGCAGCCTGTATTTTCCGTCGAGTGAAATTGCCATAGACGAATCACTCCTCCTTGAGTTTCGCACAGAAAATCTCCACGAAAGCAACCAAGGTAGGCATAAAATCATATGAGCTGTGCGAATCTTCAACGGGCTTGTTAACCTTATGGCCTTCACCCAAAGGTAGTTTCGCTCTGACTGCAGTAACTTTCCGAAATAAAACCAACTATTGCAGTTTACAAAGATTAATTTAATACGGGATAAGAAAAATACTAATATTAGACTTCGTTGATGTTAATAGCGCTATTTACAAACTACCAACATAGTACAGCGACATCTATGTTGATGCGTTCTGAACTAAATGTTCCGCGATACTCGCATGACAATATTCTGGCAAGCACGCTTGCGCCTTGCTACAAACCGTGCTTCCGATACAGCACAATCATTTACGAATTAAATAATAACTACTAGTTAGCAATGCTTTAAGCGTGACGAGTTATATTATTAAATATAATAATAAATTACTAGACTAACTGTAAAGATTATAGGACAAACTCGAACAGGCTACTTATGGAACTTTTTTTGTACGCCGGAAAAGGAAAAGACGGACAGACTGACGCAACAGACAGGCAGACTAATAAAACAGACGGACAGACCGACACTGCAGGTGAAGAGAATGATGAACAGACCATTGACCTGACTACGGACGAAGATAACCTGATGAACAGACAGATGGACGGACAAGCTTCTACGTCTTTCAGACCACCACCACCCTCTAACGCCACAGCACGTATAGTGTACGATCTTGCCAAGCCGTTGTTTATGAAGGGATACACTATTGTCATGGACAATTTTTATAACTCGAGGCGAGATATTGAAAGGCTCATTGTACTGATTGCTTCGGGACTCTTCGCCTGCATAGGGAGTTTGTTCCCGAATCAATCAAAAGTGTATCGAAACATGAGTTGCGGACTGGCGAGGTCTTGCAAAGCTATTGTCGAGATTTGTACGTCATGTTGTGGCGGGACTCCAATCTTGTATCGATGTTCGACCTTCCACGGAGGGGAGGTAGGAGGGAAGGAAAAATATGGTCGATACAAGTACAAACCACAAATAGTCCTTCATTACAATCAATCCATGGGAGGTGTGGATAGAAAGGATCAACTTCTATCCTCACATCCCATGGAAAGATGTAGAAACCAGATCTGGTACAAGAAGGTCTTCAGGCGGCTTTTGAATGTGACTATAAGCCCCCTGTACCTCAGACCATATATCCTGCATCATCACTACTCCCGATCGAAAGTTCAGTTCAGCTCCAACATCCGAATACGCCGCGCACATCCCAACTCCATCCAAATTATATCATAGTTTCACAAATTATATATAAATCAATTAATAAATATACGAGTATAAGTGAATAAAAACCTTTTTTTTTAAAGAGAGTTTGCAAGGTCCCCTCTTAACATTGGTGGCAGCGGTGGGATTTTAAAAATCTGGGAAACGCCTCACTTAAGTGAAAAACTAAAGCGAAAGTGCGCGAGTGTTTATTTAAAATCTCTTAAAAACTGAACTCGTTTCCAAATTCTTCTATTTCCATCGAGTTTTATGCATTTTATACTATTTCCGAAGTTTTACTGATAGTGACAAATAAAATAAAAGAATATAATATTCATTCTATAATCTTTTGCAAATCCTGAAGTGTCCGTTCCTTCCACTTGACACCACCAAAACGACACCACCGGTGGTGTCGTATGGAATCTCTAGTCTATATGACACCACCCTAGTGATGTCAAGAAACGCGTGTTTTTGACAAACAGCTCCCAATTCATTATTTTAAGTTATCGATAGTTAAACAATAATTAATAAAACCGAGTTTAAGACATATTCTTTTTTTATTTAAGTGAAGTAAGTAGTTATGTAGGTATTAAAGAAGGGACCGTAAAACTAGTCTTCCAGCATGTCCACAATTGTTGTTACGTGCTTGTAATAGGCCTTAATGAACTTTTCTTTTAGTGTTTCTTTTCCGGGAAAAAAACTTTCAGCCAACAATTTTGCTGTATTCAATACGATCTGTGCATCATTCAAATGGTCCGTTTGGGTACAATTATCCTTCATATTTTGTTCCGTTTGCGTTTTCACGGACATATAAATGTCTGGTGTGACGTCGTCATGTCTACACTGTACAAAATACTCTTGAGTATCCTGCATTTCAAACACATCATCGGGCGAGAGTTGGTATTTAGGTTGTGAACTCAAAATTGATTGACTCTCCATACTTTCAAAATTATGTTTTTAAGTATTTATATATCAGAACAAACAACAAAACAGAACACAACAGAAAACAAGTGAATTCAGAAACGCCACAGTGACATACTTATATTTTTTTAATGTCATTTGCTAGCATTATGGAAACATTAAAAAAGTTTCTACTCCGATTTACCCGATGATGTGATATTCGGTTAAAAAAACCTCTATCTGAGTTCATCTAAAGCCTTGGCCACAGTAATATCACCATTGATTAATTGCATTTGAACATCAAGTATAAAGTCATCATCCACAATGTATTTACTCTTCCTTTTTTCTTCTAAAGCTTCCATACCTAAGTATTTATTCATTTTATTCATGGTTCTGAACAGAGTAACTGTTGTCTTGTTAATTCCCTTTATGAGTTTGGAATGAAAACCTTCGGACACATTATCGGTACGATGTCTTTCACCATATACGCTAAAAACATTTGGGGAGTGAATTTTTAACCAATAATTTTCGATGTAACGTATAAATCTGGTCATGTTTATATTATTAATTCTATAAATTTGGGTTTTAATATACTCCCATCCTTCTAAAGTACATTGTGGTGGCAAGAGCGGTAAGGCCGCTGTTAGAGCGACAATTCTTTTTCCCGGTTTGGTTTGATTATTTTTAAACTTTTTGGCATTTTTCCAAATATTTTTGCACCAGTGATAATAGCAGCCTTTTATTATTACATTTGGATTTTTTTCTTTTATAGCGTTAATTGCCGCGGACTCATAGTCACAATGTACTTTATAAGGTTTAAATTCTGGCAATTGTGATTGAATCATGTGGAATAATAACTCATAGCTTTTCTGTGTTCGATTAGTCATAAAAGCACTGATAAGTGGTACCACTTTTGTTTCTTCAAAAGTGCTGCGTATGTCACCAAGAATATTGTAGATTTGATGGAAGGGAGTCGGGCAGACTGCAAAAGTTCCATCAACGAAATACTCAGTGATATTACAAATCATTTGACGACAGCGTATGGGACAAAAAACCAATATTCGAGTACCATCATAATAGTAATCCGCTAATATAGACTCTAGAAACTAGAAATGTTAACGGTACAGTGACCTCATTGATAGATTTAAAAATTGTAGCGGGAACTCCAAGTTCTTTATTTCTTGCATTATAAAGTGACTGTTTAATATTTTTAAACTTTGGAATTGCATTCAGTAAATCATGACCTTTTTGTTTCAATGGAAACACAGTATCTTCATATAAGGTTGGTATTGGTTGGTCAGATGTAATTACATTATTTCGTAATGCGTTAGTTACCAGCAAACGGTCATTTGCAAAGGCGTCTCTTCCGCAAGTGTGATCTTTGGTCTTAGAAATTATATCATTCTAAAAAATAAAAAGTAAAATAAAAAGTAAGTAAGTAAGTAGTTATTCTAGTAAAATAAGTAAAGGCTATTGAATACTCGAAAAAATGTCATATGAAAAGGATACTTACCATTAAAGTTATAGTACCTGGACACTTTGTCCTTTTGAAGCTAGTGCATCTCCATAACACTGAGCCGTTTTTATATAACTTGTGACGGTGAAATTTATACGTTTGCCAGAGCAAAGCTGTTCCGCCATGAGTTTTTATGTATTTAATGTCTTCAGTATTAGTATCCATGTCCATTTTGAAAAATTAAAAGATTAGGACGGAAATACAATAATATACAAATTGCAATGAACAATGTCAACCATTTGAGTGACGGATAAATATAAACTTTATCAAATCACGTACCTCATTAATGAAACTGTTTTGGTTTTGGCAGGGCATAAGATATAATCTTATGCCCTGCCAAAATACATACGTACCATATATACGTACCATAGTTCTGAGTGCGACCCTTGAAAGTATTTTTTTTTCTCTTCGTAATGATAAGAAGTAAGTTTACAATAGTGCTCGGGAGTGCTTCACTTAGTGTGTTGAAGTGCTCAGATAACATTTTTACATAAGTACTTCGACTTGTATAGAGATTAAAATAATATGCGGGACGTACGAGAAAATCAAAACATTTTGTATAGGAACTGTGAACGTGTTAATTGGAGTTTTCATATCAACAACTTTGTATGTAACATCACTAATAGTCGGTGGTGTCATATGGACTAGAGGTTTCATACGACACCACCGGTGGTGTCGTTTTCGTGGTGTCAAGTGGAAGGAACGGAAGTGTCCTGCTGTACGAGTCCTGATGTATCCTGGAAAAGAAATTACTACCATCATCGTGCTTCTGTGAGTGATAAATAATAAATTTAAATAGTGTTGTGACTACAAAAGTGAGCGGCTTTAACTTCTATTATAATACTTTGTTTTTTATCTACTTGTTTAAAAGTTAACTTGCATTCACTGTAATTTTTTTATCAATGATTGTTGCGTCATACTTAGCCAACGCGTTGCACCCGCTATTTGCACACACGGTAAAAACCATTGGCCGTCTATTACACCGTACTGGTTTAAAATCTTATAAGCACTTTAATTTTTGCATTTCTAGTACTTATTGAAAATGGCGAAAACACCAACAGATGAAACAGTTCCCAAGCTAGTATTATCCGAAATTCCGCTAGGTGTAATTTTAAAATTTATCAAACCGTTTGACGGTAGTAGAAGTAAACTAAATGCGTTTCTAAATAATGTACTAACGCTATAGATTTGGGTTCAGCAAGCCAAGAACCCATCATTTTAAGACACATCATCAGCCAATTAGAAGGCAAGGCTGAAACCGCTTGCTCTATTAAAGAATTTCCAAATTGGACCACTTTAAAAGATTTTTTAAATACACAGTTCGGTGAGCGGAAGCGCTACGCTCATCTGCTCACCGACTTACAAGAAGCAAAACAAGCATCAACCGAAAGCATTAGCCAATTCGCTCTAAGAAATGAGACTTGCCTGTCACAGTTACTAACCGAAGTAACAATGTCCTGTCCTAAAAAGAACGAGTTAACGGGAAGACTAGCTACTATGGAAGATTTAGCATTAAATGCGTTTATTCTAGGGGTCAACCCCAAAATTTCATATATCCTTCGATGCAAAAGCCCAAAGAATCTGAACGAGGCCATTAACGTAGCTACCTCAGAAGAGAAATTACTTCAATACGCGAATAGAAAATATAGTAATGCCGAACCTTCCAAGCAGCACTTCTACAAAAAGCCAGAATATAGTAAACCCTTTAACAGACCTAGCTCGTCATTTAAGCGTGAGTCCGGGCCCACTGGATTTACATCGAAACCCAAAACATACCCGGTCACATCTCGCTATTGCAAAGCAGAAGGACTCACTATCGAACAATGTCGCAAACGCGAGTATAACAATCGCCGTTTTCCGCTTAAAATACGCAACGGTCTGTTAACTACCTCGACCTTGAAGACCCAGGCGTTGATGTGGTTGACACAGTCCAACAGGACTCTTTAAACGAAAATCAGGTCCGAGTAGGTGTCGCTGGGGCCACATATTGTACCTCAGACCATATATCCTGCATCATCACTATTCGCGATCGAAAGTTCAGTTCAGCTCCAACATCCGAATACGCCGCGCACATCCCAATTCCATCCAAATTATATCATAGTTTCACAAATTATATATAAATCAATTAATAAATATATAAGTGAATAAAAACCTTTTTTTAAAAAAGAGTTGGCGAGGTCCCCTCTTACTCACTCACGCAGCACTGTCTCACATACCTGTCCCCTAACCACAAGCTCTTAATGCAAGAATGGAACTATCTATCATGGTTGCGTATTTATCAATGAATTTCATTCATAAATTCGCAACCATGGTGGTTCCATTCCTGCGTTTAGAGCTTCTGGTCAGGGGGCTGATCTATACTATTTCTGGTTATCCATGGCTATTTGAGATAGGAATCTGTGGGCTGTGTAGTTATAAAATCAAAGCTTTTACAATATCTTCCCTCGGTAAGCTTTACGGTTGCTCGGTATTTCATCAGGAGGGTAGAAATACTGTCTCTCACCGAAGCATTGTAAAAGATCTTTCCAGTGGTACATCTGACCTGACCCCACTAATTATCGACCTATCTCGATACTACTCGTACCTACTCTCATTTCATGTCATTTTAGTATCAAAAATATCATGCATTTATAAATTCCTGTAACTAAATAAGTACTTAATATTGTATTTGTATTAGTTTTTATGTAATTTTCATTTCATGTATGTGATTCGAGTTACATAATATTTTTCTTATTGACTGTACTTTTAATAAATATTTTCAAAAAAATCTCTTCCAGACAACTTGTTTCGATATAATTTTCATTTCATGTAAGTAAATTAATTAGAAAATCTCGCACACAAATTTTATTTTTGCACTTAATTTGAAAATATTAATATATAATTGTACACATATTTTTCTGCTGACTGTACTTTTTGTGACCATTTTCTAATAAAAATCTCTTCCAGACAACTTGTTCCGATGTAATTTTCATTTTTGTAAGAAACTTAATTTGAAAATTTCTCGCCTACACTTTTTTTACAGACTGTACTTTTATGAGTGTGTTTTCTAAAAAAAACCCTTTCATATGATTTTACATGTATGTACATAATTTGAAAAAAAAAACCGTACAAAATTCAAATTTTCTTTTATTTACATTTTAACAAACCCCCCGTATGTGGCCAGCCTATAGCCAGCCGCCCGGCCGCCATTTTGTTGAATAAGAAATGCCTGCTCTCGCTCGACTCGTTTTGATAGTGAAAAAGTACTTAACTTTTATTTTGATTGTCTGCATCCTAAATGATACCTTGACATGTATTATGTACTATTGTAATCCCCAGGTTTTGCTCTTATTATCTTATATTTTAAAATAGCACGAACTTTGTCAGTGTTTCGTTAATCTTGTCACAAATGGACTACCAAATTTCCAAGAAAACTGAGCCAATTTACCTTTTAATTTTTTTTTTCAAAATAATTGTTTTCAATTAGCTATCTTTTTTTTACTAAGTAGTAAGATAAAGACAGTATCTTTCGGAAACTGGCTTGATTTTTGTCCCAAACCTTTTACGTTTTCTGTAAAACAGGCCCAAACATCATAACCTGTCCGACGGGATTTCGTGGCTTGTACGAAATTTTGCGCGATGTTTCCAATTTTTTTGTGGGTGATTTTTCCCATCAAACATACTTCAATTTCGAGCTAAATTGAACGAATAACTTATCTAATGTCTATATAAAATAATAAAAATATACGTTACAGCTTAAGATTTAATGCTAAAAATCATTATCTAGAACAATTCGTGAATTTTTCCTTTCGCGAATTTCTCGCATTTTTAGTTAATTATTTTACCTCTACAGCCTCTCAAACTTTGCTTTGACAAACAAGTCTATTCATTCAAGTAGCTAACACAGTCATTCGTTTACCATCTTCAAATTCCTCGTCTCTTATTGCTACTCTGTCGTTTAAATCTTCAACCACTCTGAAACCTCTCTTTCATTATTATCCTCTTCTAAAATATTATTGTCTTCTATACTGTCTTCAAAAATCTCTTCATCAAAATTGTCAACTGATTCTCCTCTATTCTTATCTTCTAAAAACTCATTTTCAATAACACCATCTCTTTCTTCTTCTTCAAAATTAGAAACTCGCTTCCTATTTGTTTCAACACATGTCCTTTCCGCATTTTCTCCATTTGAGCTTCCCCTCTCAAAGTTGCAATTATCTTCAGGTAAAATCACACATCTTCTTTCTATGTTGTTTTCATTTGTTTCTCCTAAATCTTCATCTCTAAATAATTTATGTATTCTTTGTATTCTTGTTACTATCCGATAAAAATTGTGAAACTTCCTTAACATTGTTATCGAACTTCACATCTCTTGAATACTGAACTCTTAATTCCACCGGATCCCATATTTTATACCTATTGTTTGTATAGCCTATTAGTAACCATTTATTACATCTAGAATCTAGTTTACGAGTTTTAAAATTATTTTTATAATATGCTATTGAGCCAAATATATTTAAATGTTTCACATTTGGAATTCTCCCGAACCATAGTTCAGCTGGTGTTTTATCATTAATTCTGTTTGAGCACATATTAGTCAAATAAGCTGCAGTTAGCACAGCTTCACCCCATAGACTGTTAGGTAACTTCATATCGAAGAGCAGGGCTCTAGTTCTCTCCATGATCGTTCTATTTAGTCGTTCGGCTTTCCCATTATGTTGCGGTGTATACGGAATAGTATAGTCAATATTGATACATTTGTTCGCACAAAATATTTTAAATTTATTGCTTATATTTTAAATTTATTGCTTATATATTCACCTCCATTGTCGCAACGAATGGTTTTAAGTTTACAATTAAAGTGATTTTCGGATAAATTAATATAGTTTGTTATTTTATCAAATGCTTCATTTTATTTTTTTAAAAGATATTTTTTTATCAAAGGTGTGTTTTACCAAATCATCTAAAAACGTTATAAATTATTTATACCCGTTCCATGTATCTACATCAATAGGTCCACAAATATCGCTGTGAACAATTTTTAGTGGTTTCAAAGCTCTGTACCTTTCTTCCTTAAAAGGTTTTCTGCACAGTTTCGCTTGTGTGCAGACTTCGCAGGTAACCGGATCTTTACTAAATTTGAAATTGTTTTCGATTTCGTGGACCAATTTTTCGTTTTTGAAACAGGTGTATGAGCAAGAGCGCGATGCCAAAAATTGATTCTAATAAGATTGACTGACCTTGTTATATGAGTGCTTTTACTTATTTCCAAACTCACGTAAAATAATCCGTCGCTGCGCTGTTCTCCTGAGAGAAGTATGCATCCGTTTTCATCAAGGACTTAAATATAGTTTTAAAATTATTTTCTACAATTTTAGGAACTGACAATAAGTTTTTCTTTAGTTTCGGA
This sequence comes from Pyralis farinalis, assembly GCA_947507595.1. NCBI lineage: Eukaryota > Metazoa > Arthropoda > Insecta > Lepidoptera > Pyralidae > Pyralis > Pyralis farinalis. The sequence goes on along the minus strand of OX382281.1, from coordinate 16,896,211 downwards.
ATATGAAGTACGTTATTGAAGGTGATTTCTTTAGTTATTATTTTGCCACAATTCGCAATAGTGTGCATATTACCATCAGCTGTCATTATTTTATAGTCACACTTATTCATTTCTTGTAAATATTCAACACAGTTGATGGTGTGACAAGTTGCCCCGTAATCAAGAACAAATTCGACTGTTTCTTTCATAATGTTTATATTACTTACATTTTCCGGTTTATTTAAACAGAATTTCGTGAAGTGTGTATTTACTTTACAGTTCATGCAGTTTGTACTATTAATTTGACATTGCTCGTGTCTGTGTCCAAATTTCAAACATTTAAAGCATTGTGTCGGTTTGTCTACTATTGCCATTTATGAGGTGCCTGGCTCTTTGTTTTGGCAAAATCTTGCTATATGGCCTTTGGTTCCACATATATAACAGGTTTTCATCAAAAATGTATTAAAATTATTACTTTCAACTTTAGTTGTGTTCTCATTGTTCAATCCTGTATTATTAATTTTGTTTTCTCTTATAATTCTCGAAATTAGGTTAGTAAGTGTTCATTCATCTCTGCTTGTAGATTCCCATGCAGTCTTAAAGTTGTTAAATTCATCTGGTAAGCTTACCAAAATCTTAGAAATAATTTGAATGTCTTCCATTTTAAATCCTAATGCCCTTATTCTGGTTACAAGATTTTCCAATTCATTTATATTATTTTATTTTAATGTAAAATTATAGAATTACTCAAGTAATTGATTTCTGAGTTTCTTCAGCTCCTAGAAAAATTGCATTAAATTTTTCCAGCATTTCTCTTACTGTCTCACAATTGATGATATAATTTTCTTATTAACTGAACAAAGAATCATGTATTTGCCCTTTTCGTTTTTCCTATTGAAATCTTTATCATTTTTTTTCTGTATTTATAGTAAATCTTTTGAAAGTAGTGTTCACAATTTAGTTTTGGTGATTCGACAGACATTTTTAAAAATGTCTTCTACTAGATTCTCAGTACGGATATAATATACGGTTATTTATGTATTACCTTTTCATGACTTGATGATGACCCCTTTTCTCTTCAATAACACTTTATCGCATGTATACGGTAAAACATAAAATCACTTTCGTATTTCAACCATCAAACAGATACGTGTAGGTAACCTATAACCTTTTGTTTTTATTTTTTTAATTTTACGTAAAACACATAAAAACCCTTAATAATTATTTATTATAAAATCTTTCAAAAAACACTAAACCATATCCATTTCATCTATAAACAAAACAACATAATTTTTCCTGTCACTCACCACATGACCAAAGACAACTTAAACGAAATTCCCACCTTCAACACATACAAGTTACTTACAAAATACCTGCGACATTGATTGAAAAAAGACTTTCGTGATCTTAAACAGATACTACCGAGATGTAAATCGGTTTCAGTGGGATGGCGTAACTGGCGGAAATTGCACCAGTAGTTGCTGCAGTTCGGCTGTGGCAGCAACTTTTCGTCGACTTTTGTCAGGTAGCTGTGTGTGATCGTATCACACCATCAGAGGACCAGCACTGCTTAATCCCGAAGTACTTTCTGGCCGCCACAAACACCTGCTGCCTGGACTTAGTAAGGGACAGGAACACAATACCGGAGCCCTTGAGGGATGTTTTTGCAGACACACAGCTGTTCGATGCTGCAAGGAAGCAATGCGGACGAGGATAGGTCCAGGCTTATCCTTCTTAATCCCAAGTTGATGGCAGGCCTCTATATCACACTAGGATGAGATAGGGTAAAACACCCAATTATTGACACTTTAAGCAGTTACCTTACAAAACCGATGAAAATAATATGTACAATAATAATTTTATAAAGAAAATAATATTTGTACGGGTCTTCTAATCATGAAGAATATTTCACAGTACCTTTTATCATAGCTAAACAATTTTATTAAATGTTGTAAAACTTTAAAAAAAATATCTGTAAAAACCAATTGTTGGCATAGATAATCCTTTTATTGACGGTGATTGTTACCTATTATTGTCATCATTCTGGTGTAACTGAAAAGAATCTACTAGATCTCATGTAGGGCTTTCCGAGTTTATTTAGCGGTGTCTATCTATTAAATTATAACTGGTAATATTCATATTTGCAATTACAAAATAAAAGCCTATCTAAAAAGATTTAAAACATTTATTTTTATAGGAGCATAACTAGTTTGGACACTTACTACTAAATATGGATTTAAACTTTCCATAGAATATAAAACAAAAACAAAACAGCCACATTCTAAGGTTTAACGAAAAAATATCAATTTTAATTTAAGACTACCTATCTTATTTAGATCGCAGGTTTCATCAATTGTGACCATATGTAATGCTACACTGAAAAAAATAAATAGCAAAACTATTTCGGTTATTGCCTTTTTAACCATAATTTTGTTAATTGTCAACCAACTTAATTTAAAATAATGAAAGTGCTTTATTTACAAGGCACAAAACTGGTTTCGTTATTTTCAGTTCGGTTATTTAAAATCTAAGTTTTTGTTATGAATAACCATAATGAAGACAACAAATCAGAACGGTAACGTCTTACGAAAGTAGTTAACTTAATTTAAGCTATTTCTTAGACTATACATATACTACAAACACGTTTTACTATTAAACAATTATTATTGTTAAACACGACTGAAACATATTGCTACTATTATGCGAATAAAGTTGGTTATTTTAACACATATGATTGAAACAAATAGACTATTTATGCATTTACTTATAACAAAACTACGATACAACAAAACATATGTAATAAACAGCAAAGTAATATTTTAAGCTAGACATACACGTTATCTTGGGACAGCCGTGTTTTGATTTTATGTAACCAAACTTTTTTGTTTACGTGATGTCGAACTAGATGTTTTCGATTTGAGGTATTCTTATATTTTTCTATGAAGTAGGTTCATGTAGTTCTATGATTTTTTATTATCAAATCACGGATAATTAAGAAAGACTAATAGTGACCGCCCTGAAGTTTAGTAAACCTAAGAAAGAGGCGTTTAGTATTTCTATGAGTTAACCTCGCAAGAACAGGTTGCATGGAGTTATCGCAAGATGTTAGAAAACCCTTAGAGTGGGTAAATCTTACTTGCACTTGGCCGAGTTTTTAAAATCCATCCTTCTATGTTTGGATAAGTCTCATTCTTGAACTAATGAAAAGTCAAAGATTCTACTGGTATCTATACTATTAAAAAAGATTTTTTTCCTTGAGGAAAATATTGGAAAGAAGAACCAACTTTGCATAACTTATCCCACCATATTCTCAGGTTGGAAATTGCGCCTTGAACGGAAGAGTCATCAGCATACCAACATTGAGTTGTGTCTTTACATGTGTTGAGGAGTTTTATTAAAGGTAAGGTAGCAAGGGCATAAAGCGGCATCGCTAATGGACCACCTTGTGTTACACCTTCTTTGCTATATAATCTATGTTTTGAATCACGAATAACTAATTCGGCATGACCTCTATATGTATTATATAAAAAGCGCGCGCAGTGTGGCCAGTGTATTCTTGCTTGCCATAGGGCTAATTGTCTATTAATAGTGTTAAATGCATTATTAGCATCGACTAGTAACATTCCCCAGTTCGATTTCAGTTTACATTTTTCTTGAAAGAGTTGATCCATGGCATGTACTGCACCTTCAATGCCACTGCCAATGCTTAGTCCACTGCAGAGTTGGAGATGTCCACAGGCTTCGGTTACTTCGAAGCCAGAAACTTCGATCATACATTTAGATAGAATTCTTCTTAGGCATTCACCAACTCCAATTGGTCTGACTCCCGGGCATTTATCTAAGGCTACAAGGCGACTTGACATTTACGCTTGTATTTCCTCCCATGGAACAAATTGATTGTTAAGTTTCATAGCAAATTGTGCTACGGCATCCCGTAATAGCTAGCTTGCATTACCAAAACGTAACAAGTAGTCTTTCCAATGTTCAGATGTAACTCCAGAAGGGCCATCTCCTCCATGGAGTTGTCTAGCAACTATTTCAACATGTTCATTTGTAATATCAACATCAAGTAATGGAGGCAATCCATCCAAGTCATTTGGTACAGTAAATAGTGCAGGATCAGGATTACTTGGTGGTGGGTGTTTATCCAATAATGATTCAAAAACAGTTTTACCTGTGGAATCAATTACATCATCTGCGCAAAGAATTTTGCTATTATCTTTCGTCAGTAACCAATTTACAGATTCTCGTAATTTTCCTTGGTGAATTAGTCGTGTGAACATCTTGGCATCATTTGTATTTCCATGTTTTTTATATTTTTTACGTTTTTTTTATTTTGTACCTATAACCTTTTGTTTTTATTTTTTTAATTTTACGTAAAACACATAAAAACCATTAATAATTATTTATTATAAAATCTTTCAAAAAACACTAAACCATATCCATTTCATCTATAAACAAAACAACATCATTTTTCCTGTCACTCACATATGATAGATGATAGATGTTTTCGATTTGAGGTATTCTTATATTTTTCTATGAAGTAGGTTCATGTAGTTCTATGATTTTTCATTATCAAATCACGGATAATTAAGAAAGACTAATAGTGACCGCCCTGAAGTTTAGTAAACCTAAGAAAGAGGCGTTTAGTATTTCTATGAGTTAACCTCGCAAGAACAGGTTGCATGGAGTTATCAGTACTATACGAAAAATATTATATTTGTGGCATTTTTGTATTTGAATATCGCAAGATGTTAGAAAACCCTTAGAGTGGGTAAATCTTACTTGCACTTGGCCGAGTTTTTAAAATCCATCCTTCTATGTTTGGATAAGTCTCATTCTTGAACTAATGAAAAGTCAAAGATTCTACTGGTATCTATACAAATATTCTGAATATATACAAAAATCCAGGAATCATTCAAAATTCTTAATTCATGTAATGAGGGTAAATCTCTCTTACTGAGACACAAAGACAACGGCTTCTTAAATAACGCTGACCGAAGACGACTTTGTAATATAATTATTAGGAACGAGTTGCAAGACGATCCCCAAAAAAGAATCACCAGTGCACGGCTGTACCTACTTGCATATGAAAAAATCCAGGTCCAATAAAACAATAACATTTGTAAAACAACTGCATTTTATTTATCTACCGTTTAATAAGCTACTTACTACATTTATAGTCTGAGCGTTTTATAATACAATAAGTACTTTATTTGCACACAAGGACAAAAAAACAAGACAACAAAGAACTTAGTGTACAACAAGGCGGACTTATTGCTAGGGAGCAATTTCTTCCAGGCAACCTTAAGGTAGGAAAGTCAGAACAAACCCCCATTAACGTAGTTTTAGCATGGCAATTAGCGATCGTTTTCCTTTTGTGGATGTGTCAGAGAAAAGGACAATGACGCTAATGCCACGCTAACCTCCGCGCTGGTTGCAGAAAGCTCCATTAAAGTTAAAGCTTCTTTGAATCTATTGTTGACTCTCGCAACAAGGTAGAACAGCAATAGATATAAAGAAGCTTTAACTTTAATGGAGCTTTCTGCAACTGGAGATAAACAGTCAAACAATTATGGCTAAAACAAGCAATCAATTTTGTTGTTAATAGTCAAACTGTTTAGTTAAAATGAACAAATCAAATGACCTAAATTAAATTATTTATAAGGCTAAAACAAGCAATTAGTTTTGTTGTTAATAGTCAAATTGTTTTGTAACAATAAACAAATCAAATAATCTAAATTAAATTATTTATAAGGTTATAAGTAAAGTAACAATTTTGTTACACAATACCGAGATAGCCAAGTTAGTAACAGCAAAACGAATTGGCTAAAATGAACAAAGAATTGGCTTACTAGCTGCATATAAGTAGGCCTATATGTTGCTGAAAGTTTATCACAAAGTAACAACAAAATTGGTAAATCTGAACTAAACACCTTTGTAAGACTAAGACAGAATAGTGTGAACATTATTACAAAAGAGTTTAGTTAGAAAAATAACCCAACTTGATTTGGTTACGTACTGCTTTAGTTATGTACTCACTTTTTCTGTGTTATACGTAGACAAAAGTTTAGCTATGTATAATAAAACTTTTTTTTCAGTGTAAGGTGACGTTAGTCATCTGATTCAGTCAACATCTTTTCTATCGATTTTTATTATGGTATACTACAGGGTCCGTCACTCGAAGTGTTACCAATTTTAAATGATGTTATTTAGTTATTCAAAGTAAGATTTATTAAAAATTGAAAGAAAATTGCAAAAAAAACATTAATTTTTATGAAAATCATCATTATTGTTCGATATGACCTCCTTTGGCACGGATTACGGCCTCGAGTCTTCCAACGAATGCATCGCAGGCCGCACGAAGATGGGTTTGCGGTATTCTTTTCCATTCCCGACGAAGCGCTGCCTTGAGCGTGTCCACACTTTCATACCTTTTTGTTGACACAGCAGCCTCCAAAATAGACCACACCGAGAAGTCCATTGGATTCAAGTCTGGCGAGTAAGGAGGCCACTGTTGTGAGGAAATGAACCGAGGAACGTGGTTCTCTAAAAAAATTTGTGTCATGCGAGCTTTGTGGGACGGTGCTGAGTCTTGTTGAAATGTCCAGCTGTTTGTACCGAATTGCTTACGTGTCCACGGTATGAGAGCATCATTTAGCACTTTTTGCTGGTACACTTGCTGGTTGACTTTGACGCCCTTCTCGATAAACACGAGTGGCGACCGACCATTTGAGGTCACTGCGGCCCAGACCATAACCGAAGCAGGCGCTTGCTTACGAACGGCAATTCTGTCATCCAAATTATCGTTTGACTTGCCCTGTAGCCAAACACGATCATTTTGCTTGTTGACGTACTGCTGGACGGTGAAAATTTTTTCATCAGAAAAAACAATGTTTTCCAGCTCGCCACGTTCGTGTAAGGCTTTCAGTGCTCGAGCTCTTTGTAGCCGGACTATCTTCTGAGTTGAAGTAAGATGTTGTACTTTTTGGATCTTGTAAGGCTTCAGTTGGAGTTCTTTTTTTAGTATACGGCGAATGCTTGAGTCGGATACTTTCAGACTTTTCGCCAATTGCGCCTGCACTCTGACGAGGATTTCTTTGAATTCGAGCCTTCACCTTTCGAATCATATTACGTGATGTTGCCGTTTTCGGATGACCACCTCCATGTCGTTTAGCAATGCTCCCAGTTTCGTTATAACGCTTAATGGTCCGATACACAAACATTTTGTTCACACGTAGTTGTCGGAGCTCTCTAACAATAGCTGGTTGTGATTTTCCAGCCAAGTGCAAAGCGATCACATAGCTACGTTTAATATCCATTGCGAAAATTTATTTTAAAATTCAACTTAGTTCCCGCTATTTTTGCCCACTTTAAAACAATGAAACAAACTGACGTTTCACCAATATTGGGCGCGCTGTCATTATTATTTTGAAAATAGAAGCAGCATGAAGTTGGTAACACTTCGAGTGACGGACCCTGTAGAATGTAAAATTTAATATAAATTTTATAATAATTTTGTTTACCATTTGTGGCTGTGGCGGTACCAGAACACCCAGGTTGACTCAAGTCTATAACATTGTTTTCCTAAAATACAAGAATAATAATAATTAATTATCATAGAAATTTATAAGTATAACCATCTCAATACATGTACTCAGAAGTACATATGACTATTTGAATAAGTATATATACTAACTAACCTTTGCCTCATGGTCTTTTTTTATATTTAGGCTGTCACTATCGAATTTATTTGCATCCACTATAAATTCGTTGCGGAGAATTTTCATAATCTCCACATCTTCTGGAGGTGGACTACGAGGACGGGGTCCTCCGCCAGTAGCGTTACAACTACGTCTATATTCGTAATTCCGCTTTTTTTATATTATTTTTCGTGTTCCGCCACTGGTTTATTAATTGGGTTAGGTCCCTCTTTGTCTCATTCATTTCATTAAAACTGAAACAAAATATAGTCGCGATAATATTTAAATTTTAGTTATGATTCATTTTCACAAGAAAACTCTGCATACTATACCTTTGCAAAATCTCCTGCCATGCTGTCTTTTTGATTTGGTTATTATTTTTACTGACATCCTTATTTTCAATAAGATTTATTTTGTCTTTAATTAGTTGTGTCAACAGGCTCTGCACAAGTCATTATAGTTTAAATTACAAGAATATGTACACGACTAATAAAGATTATGCAACTAACGAACACATTTCGTACCTTCTCTGTTTCACTCCAGTTTGAGGAACGGCTTCGCCTATTCATTTTGCTGTCCATATGAAAATATTGTCTCCACGAAACAAAAACTGATCGTTAAATAAAAGAAAACTAAATAGCAATTTCAAAATGAATTCGTTTGCACTTCTTGACGAATGAATTCCAGCTTCAATTGACATCTAACAAGATGTGTTGCCCGATTTCTACCATTTCTACCAATCGGAAAAAAGTTAAGTAATGCTTTACTAAGAAACGTCAAAGTTCCGCTTATGAGTACGAAATTTTTAAACACTAATTAAAACTTAAACAGTTGCTTATTAATTAATGTTTAGAACGTTGATTAACATTTTTTTATGAATAACGCTGTAAAAGATTAAGGTTAAATTTTAAAATCGTGTTTGAAAAAGACAGTTAATAAGGCATTAAATAGACAAAACTACTAAGTAAAACATAAAAGATTAATAAAAATTTTAAAGATTACTATGACTCTTACCTTAGTAAAAAACGAATAATTTGATTATTTTTGTAGCACAGGTTCTGGCTCGTCAAACAGATGGTTCTTGAGACGCCATATTGAAAAAAAAAATGTGTGTTGCCAGTAGTATGAAAGACGAAACTACTGTTTAATTTCTACCAATAAATGTAATGTCTGGATACATTTAATCTTATTTTTCTTGAAAAACTGTACTGTGCCAATAAATATGTGTAGTGCCAATATTAGGTAGGTTTGCCCTATCTTCATGGATTGTTTAAAATACTTTCGTGTTTTGCTCACCAAGTCCTCCGTGTTGTCGTCTCTTACACCGTGGATGAGCAGTACCTTACGCCGGCAGTGGTTCTCTTGGCGGCCCAACCCTTCCATCAGAATCTCCATCTGTGACTTGATCATATTGATGGCTGTCCACATAAATGCCTTGAAAGTATGATATTCAGAAGCAAGTGATTTCAATGTATGGGCAGCCCCCGTCACCGTGGTTACACTCTTCTCAAAGTCGTCCATTCGCGTAGTGAACAGTGCCACAAGCTCGGTCATATTCTTATTCAACATTTCCGCCACATCCTTGTTGTTCATGTTTTCATAATAATTGTGTGAGTGACGATAGTCGTAGAAATTATGCCAATATGAGCAGGTTAGTCAATATAATGGAAATACATAAGATTTATAATCAAAATTATATTTTATATTAAAACTATTAAAATAATACTGGAGCAAAGTTTTGTGTTTTTCACTCTACAACTACCCACACAGAAAAATCGATGAGCTGGCCCCTTTCCAATCTCTCTTTCACTTTATTTCTCTCTTCTTTCGTTGCAGAACCCCATTATAATCTTTCTATCTTTAGCTTTCCTTACCCTATCTACTGTCACCCATCCCCCTTTAGCGTTGACTGCCTTCCTTACTCTGTCCAGTACCGCTTCGCACGTTTCCATTTCGTTTTCTGACGAGATTATGATCGAATGGAGGGCTGCTCTCTTCGTCGTTCCACTTTGCTCTCTTTGTCTTTCCACTCTGCTGTTTATTGGACGTTACGTCAGCATATGTTGCCTTCTCTACGTTTTCTCGCTGTCTCTTTAATTCTTCCTTCAATTCATCCATTTTACTATTATTTTCGGCCAGGCTCTTTGTATGCTCTTTCATAGCTATTAGTAGTTCTTCCTGATTTTTTTGTGCATGTTGTTCTGTCTCCACAATTTTTTCTTCTTCCTTGTCCTGTACTTTCCCTGTGACTGTCCCATTTTTCTTATTCTCCGCCTCACGTCCCATAACCAGTCTATAAAGATTTTCCACCGCATCTATAACTTCGGTTTTGACCGTTGTCTTGAAATTTTTTGACAAATTCAGGTGCGTTATGACTCTCGTCAGATAAGTCTTGGCCTCCGGATTCTTACTCATGTATTTACTTGATTTGGGCGGTGGTGTTTTTATTTTCTCCTGTGAGAAAATTAGTCTTACTTTGGTTTCTGCCTGCGTGTTATTCTCAGTTTTCGACGAGTTATTTGTTGAGATTGGCGGGGGATTGGCTTTTACGGCGTTTTGAGAGTGTTCTATACACTTGATTGGAGGTACGCGTTAATTGTATTGTAAATATGTAAAAGTGTAAAGTGTAAAATATGTAAAAATTGTATAAGTAAAGTTGTAAATAATCGAGAAATTTAGTTAAAGAAGCATTTGGATAATAAGATTTAGAGCAAGTCACTATTTATATACCAATTTAAGTTATATATTGACTGAAAACCTACCGGTAGACTCTACCTAGGGCCAGATAACTGGTTTCGAGAAATGGTCAATGACTCTCCCGGAGTTTTGTCACTAGAAATAGAAATATATTTATTCCAACTTCACATAATAATTTTACAATAAATTATGTACACATTCACACAAGTGAAGTCAGAATTGACTCTCACGCAGGGTTCTATGCTAGGAACTCTCAAAGAACTCCCAGGCCTGGTTTTCAGTGAAAGTCAAGAGTGACGACATGGACCGTAAATATAGTCAAAGTCAAGTCAAAATCTTTTTATTCCGTAAAAATGGCTACATTTGTTTGGAATCGTCACAATTTTTTTTCCCTACCGTGCAGTTCATGACTAGGTGAGCACTGATAAAAATACTTCCAAAAAACTCTGGCATCCCTCTTTTGGTATCCAAACAAATTTACATAATTTATTAATTACATTATTATTGGATCGACTCAATCCCAGGCATTTTTATCATTAATGTAGTCAGATACTTTATAATATGCCCTGCTACACAATTTGGCTTTAATAGTAGTTTTAAATTTGTTTATTGACAATTCTCTTATATTGCTGGGAAGTTTGTTATAGAACCGTATACATTGCCCCATAAAAGAATTACTTATTTTGTGGAGACGGCTTGCATGTAACACAAGATTTTGCTTATATCTAGTATTTATGTTATGAGTATCACTCTTTTTACAAAATGAGTCTATGTTTTTATGGACATACAAAAGATTTTCATAGATATATTGCGATGCGACTGTTAGAATATTTATTTCTTTGAATTTTTCTCTAAGGCTCTCCCGGGGACCAAGTTTGTAGATAGCTCTTATGGCTCTCTTTTGCAATAAAAAGATGGTGTTAATGTCCGCGGAGTTACCCCAAAGAAGAATTCCGTATGACAGATATATATACAATGATATACAACTATTACAGAAAATATATAACTATTACAATACATATCAATAAAACAAAACATCAGAATAGTTAAGGTAGGTACTAACACAAACTACAATTACATTCTTGAGCGAAGCTAATATAAAGTCCATAGTTTACAATTAAATAAAAAAAGATTGCTTAGCAATTCTGTAGCAATTTCGTAATATAATTCTGCATATCAGGTAAATGACATCAATTTCTCTGGTGCTCACTTATGAGACAACTACACTATGCTGTATGGTCACAGAACCAATGCACGCAATTCGGTAGATAAAAAATAGGATTTCCGCCTCTGTTACGTCAGTGTAGGTTAGTTTCGAACATTAATATTGAGTGAACAAAACAACTTTTACATGTAGGTAGTTTAAAAATTAGTTAGAAAGTGATGTGGCTTATAGGAATATCCGTAAATCAAAGTTGAGAGATGTTAGGTACATTTAAACTGTACAGCATAATGTCTAGATGTAACTTTAGAACAGTACATACAATTTATTTGGCACACGTCGTCAAGGAAAATAAACTCGCCGTTGGCCCAAAACATCTTTATTCGATGCAGACCAAATTGGAAACAAATATACTCGCCGGCTGCATAGGTACCAGTAGCCCATAAATGCATTGACTTGATCATATATGAATGAACTCGTTTATCGCGCATAAGTTATGTCTCAAATCTGCGAAACTGGAGGGATTGGATTTCTTGGGAGTGGGTAATATTAGTGCAATTTCCCATAGATTACGAAAAATAGATGTGCTAATTGAAGTATTCACAATGTGTGTAATAACTTTAAGAGTTACAGTAATGTAAACTTTATCATTTGTAATGATATGTTGTCAATACCCTGGGCATTAGAACTATGTTGATTGATTACGTTATTAACCGTTTATTCTTGTTGGAATTAAAAACAGTGTTATTTAAGTTCGTCCGTATTTTTTTTTGGGTTATTAAGATTGCAGTTAATTAGTGACCGACCGAAATTTCGGTTTCGGTTTTTCGGCCAGTTTCGGCCTAAAAATCTAGTTTCGGCCTTAGTTTCGATTTCGGTCAAAATATAGCCGAAACTTTCCGCCCCGCCGAAACTCAAGTATTCGTGAATTTTCGTGCGTTGTTCGGCGGTAAACTTCGCAGCTAACTTGTGCCTGCTCGCCGGCGCGGCCCCGGCTCAGTTCGCCGCCGTCCATTTAATCGTGAGTTGAGGTTATGTTTTGCAAGTAATAAGGTAAGTATTTATTATGTTTTTTTTTATTAGTACTTCATTTTATTTTCTTTAAATTATCTAAACTTATTGTTATTGAACATTATTTCGTTGAGTTTTATTTCTAAACGACAAATAAAAGTGATTATATTGGATTTAGTTTTACTTGGATTTGCATATTTATTTAATATATGTAACTGTTAGTGAATTACGTGCTATATCCTTATTTTAACTTTGTTTCGCACCCAAACGTAACGTAAATGTTATGATTATATTGTGTGTGACCTTTATTTACTTAATTTTGTTTGACTATGAGGAAATAGGAGGATATAGCTCGCGAGAATTATCTAGTCAATCATCTCGCCTCGTTCTTTTCCGTTTATTGCGCGTTTTTTTTTAAATTTAAAATTAGATTTGTATTTGTTTACCTCAATAAACTTTCCCTAATTAAAACTGAATGCTTTGTGCCTATTACACACTTACACACAATTACGTATTACTAGTTAGTTTTATAGCATATGTCTAAAGCACTCTAACGGAAAGTTGTTTTTTTAAGTTTACTTCCAAGAGTAACTATTGTATATTCATGTCATAAAAAAAATATTTGTTGACGAATAGTGTCAAATAAAATAAAAAGACCTAAGATATATATAATGGGTTAGAGAAAGATACGTTCAGTCTAGAAGTGGGGAGAACAAAAGTAGGGAGCCTCCGACGAGGATGGTGTTTTAAATTTATCTGTAATTGAGAAAGTAGCGAGGGGGAGTCAATTACTGAGTGAAGCAGTTTGAACAAAGTTACTAGTTCATGTAGATGGCGACGGGAACCCAGGTCCAAGATATTAAATTTCTTAAGTTTTTCAAGATAAGAACATGTGTTCCGGCCTGGCATGACTCTATAGCAAAGAAGTCGAAAAAATTTCCTCTGGACGTCTTCAATATGTTTAATATGGATTGCATAATGGGGAGACCAGATAACAGACCCATACTCCAGTTTGCTTCTGACAAGGGTATTATACAAGAGAATGAGACTACCGACTTTCGTAAAATCCTTGGTAATCCTACCATATCTCTACCTAGACTCAGCCAGTTTGTTTGTCTCACTCTATCTTTGTTCTGATAGACCTCCTCAAGCTGATTTATCCACATAAACGCGTTAAATTGGGCCACTGGTTCCCTAGGTATGTCGGTTTGAAGTTCCAGTGGAGTTAGGTGGAGCCAAAACTAAACCGGCTGTAAGCCTGCCAATTTTAGGGCTAGCGAATCGGGTCTTTCACTGCTGTGATGTTTTCAGCTTAAGTAACTAGCGTCCGGTGTCAATTGACCTTGACAATTGAAGGTGAGATATCGTGTCCCGTGCCGTTGCTTTTTATATAGTAGGATATCTCCTTACTATGTCTGAAACTCCCGCCTCGATAGGCCCTATGGTTGCGGAGCTGGAGGACTCCAAACTTTTCCAAGATGACCGCCCAACTGTCAAGTGTAACTTTGGCGGCCTGTATCTCGGTTTCTAGATGTCGTAGAAGGTCAGGCTTTGGAGTCCACCCGCACAATGCCACCTGTTTTATTCGCTGAGGGCACTTCCCGGAGTCCAAAATGTTTGCTGTCTAATCCGTATTTAATTGGCGCGTGGGGCAAGAGTTGGAGTCTATAAGACTACTGTTACGCTCTACGACCCGTAGTTCCGGAGCTATGGCCGGTTGAAAATTTTTAAAATGGCCGCCGAACTGTCAAATTCGATGTTTGACAGCCGATATCTTCGGTTCTATAGCTCGCAGAAGCACGGGGTTTAGAACGCGGGGCTGGGCTCCGCCTAAACTAGCCGCCAAAAGTGCACCCTGCAATAAAACATCTTGTACGTCTAAATTTCGTAAAACGTGCACGGCACAATTTTTTGGAGGTTCAGCTACTTAGCTGTGAAAATCCCGAGTCGCTACGTCAACCCGTTCCTGAGTTATTTGACTCTGAAAATAAACAAAATGGCGGCCAAAATGGAGCTTTCGCGTGAAAAGCGTTCCCTTTTACCTAGACACGTGGAATTTGGGTTATTTAGTGCCTAATATACTATCTAAGGACTATGAGTTTAAAAGATTTTGTAACTTTTTATTATTTTTGAATTTATTAAGAAAAAACACAAAACATTCGACAGCTCAGGAACGGAGGTACACAAAAACATAAACAAGATGTCTAAAAATAGGGCAATTCGGGTTGTATTCAACACCATTACAATTTTAATTTTGGAGTTGTTGTGTTGTGTCGATGTTTGACAGCCGATATCTTCGGTTCTATAGCTCGCAGAAGCACGGGGTTTAGAACGCGGGGCTGGGCCCCGCCTAAACTAGCCGCCAAAAGTGCACCCTGCAATAAAACATCTTGTACGTCTAAATTTCGTAAAACGTGCACAGCACAATTTTTTGGAGGTTCAGCTACTTAGCTGTGAAAATTCCGAGTCGCTACGTCAACCCGTTCCTGAGTTATTTGACTCTGAAAATAAACAAGATGGCGGCCAAAATTGAGCTTTCGCGTGAAATGCGTTCCCTTTTACCTAGACACGTGGAATTTGGGTTATTTAATGCCTAATATACTATCTAAGGACTATGAGTTTAAAAGATTTTGTAACTTTTTATTATTTTTGAATTTATTAAGAAAAAACACAAAACATTCGACAGCTCAGGAACGGAGGTACACAAAAATATAAACAAGATATCTAAAAATAGGGCAATTCGGGTTGTATTCAACACCATTAAAATTTTAATTTTGGAGTTGTTGTGTATTATGCTATAAGTAGGTAGATTAGATACATATCGAATATGGGAGTGCCTGCGAGACGCCACCGTGATAGCCAATAAACCAGTGTGATGTTAACCGTCTTTCACTTAACTAGTCCCGTACACATCAGTGGCGACGAGGAGACGAAATACCGCGCAAATTGAAAAAAAAAGATGGCGTTAGCAATGTACGGTAATTTACCTAGTTTCGACCATCATCAGCACACCTGGACGACATTCAAAAGTAGGATTACACAATGATTCATCGCTAACGATGTCGACATCAAAAAGGATTCAGCTGGAATGAAAAGACGAGCAATATTACTAAGCACACTCACAGACGGTACATACAAATTGGCTGCCGACCTCGCGCTGCCAAAGAACGCGGAAGATGTGCCTTACGAAGATATTTTAAGTCTTCTGGATGCGCATTTCACACCAAAACAAGTTGGATTTGGAGAACGGCATAAATTTTATGCCGCCACCCAGTCACCGTCGGAGACCGCGTCACAGTGGGCGGCGAGATTGCGAGGGCTCACTGCGCAATGTAAATTTAACAACGTGGAAGAAGCCCTAAGAGACCGTTTTATCAAGGGTATGTTACCGGGAGCAGAAAAGGAAAAACTGTATGTGCAAGATCTGGATGGATTAACCCTTACCAAAGCCGTGGAGCTCGTAGAAAATCTGCGAAGTGCACGCGTCGCCGTCGCCGCCAGCTCGACGACGGTACCGGGAGCGGATCAGCAATTGTACAAAATCGACAAAAGAGGACTCGAAAAAAAAAATCGATCGAGTAAAGTGAAATGTGTCGTGTGTACAAAAAAAATTCTAACCATAAAACGGAAGAATGTCGGTTCGCAAAGTATACGTGTTCGAAATGCAACACCAAAGGACATCTGCGCTGAGTATGTAAAAAAGTTAATTACGTAGTAACGGACGCGATGGTCGATGGCGAAGACGACGACGGTAAGTCGCATACGTTACATAACATTCGATCGTTCGGAGGCAAGCCATTGGTTGAGTCGGTGTGCATTAACGGAAAAGATATAGTTTTTGAGATAGACAGTGGATCGGCAGTGACAGTCATATCACATGATTTGTATAAGTTACATTTTTCGAACGTACCATTATCGATCGCAAAAAAAAGATTGATAAGCTATACGGGCGAGGTACTCGGGTGTGCGGGGCGCGCGCTCATGTCGGTCGCGTGGCGGAGTGCCGCGCACGAGTTACCGGTGTATGTGGTGCGCGGCGGTGGTCCGCCGCTGCTCGATCGGGATTTTATGTCTAAGTTTCAGTTGCAACTGACACCGGTCTATACTTGTAAACAAACGAACGATGAGACTGGAAGTTTATGTTTACTTTATCCCGAGGTTTTTTCGGGTAAATTGGGTCTCTTTAACAAGCATAAAGTCAAGTTGACCCTTAAAGATGACGCCATGCCATTCGCTTTGCGCGATAAAGTCGATAGGGAAATCGATAGACTAGTCGAATTAGGCGTGCTTCGCCCGATAGACCATTCGGAGTATGCGTCTCCCATAGTGCCCGTTTTGAAGCGTAATGGTTCCGTCCGTATATGCGTCGATTATTCTGTGAGCATCAATAAGCAATTGGTCGTGGATCAGTACCCGCTACCTACAATTAACGAGTTGTTCACTAAACTGCACGGCGGTAAACAATTTACGAAATTAGACTTATCAATGGCGTACAACCAATTTGTTTTAGATGACGAATCACAGAAATTCACATGCATCAATACACATCGCGGTCTTTTCGCGTATACCAGACTTGTGTTCGGGCTAAGTAGCGCTACTGCCGTTTTCCAACGAGCCATGGAGAGCTTGTTGGCGGGTATGGCTGGCGTGCTGTGTCTGCTGGATGACGTATTGATCACCGGCAGGGACCGCGCCGAGCATTTGCGAAGGTTACACCAAGTGTTGCAACGTCTACAAGACGCGGGCCTCGTATTACAAAACGAAAAATGCGAATACTTCAAAGACGAAATCAGTTATCTAGGCTACGTAATTAACAAAGATGGATTGAAAAAATCGCCCGAAAAAATTAAAGCGATATTACAAGTTCCAGTTTCCGCGAATGTAAACCAACTTCAATCCTTCTTGGGGCTCGCAAACTATTATAGATGTTTTGTACCAGACGCGTCCACCATCCTCGCTCCCCTTTACGAACTTTTAAAAAAAGGTATTAAATGGCGCTGGACAAACGTAGAAAACGAGTCCTACAAGCATACGGCCCAATTATGTACGAGAATTATTTGTGTTGGCAGAACCTGCAGATTTTGGAAATATGAAGGAAGAAATGATAAGAGATCGTCTAGTGGTAGGATGCAGTAGTGGAAGAGCCAAGGAAAAATTGCTTTTAATCACGACTTTGACTTTAGCGGAGGTAGTGAGAATTTGCAAGGGTGTTGAAGATTATGAAAAACAAGGGCAATTTACTCAAATGGAATTAAATCGTGTAAGTGGAAAAGATGAAGAGAGGAAGCTCTGCTGGTTTTGTAATAGGAGGATACATAAATCCAGGCAGGAATGTCCAGCAGTAAAGGCAAAGTGTTTAAAGTGCGGTCGTCTAGGACATTTTGCAAGGTGTTGCCGGGCAGGAAAAATTTGAAATGTTACGGAGGAAGCTTCGGGAGCTCAGGAAGTGAGGAAAGAAGATGATAGGGAGTTAAAGGTGTGTTCTGGTATTGTTGGACGATACATAGACAAGTATAGGATTTCAGTCCAAGTGTTTAAAAATAATAAGTTCAGATGTAATTTGAATTTTTTAATCGACACAGGTGCAGATATAGTGGCAATTCTTGAGGAGTGTGTTCAAAATTTGACAGTTGGAAACATGCAAAACCAGTATTAAAGGGCCCGATGATTCAAGTTTACAGGTTCGAGGTTTACTTAAGTTAACATTAAAGTATAATGATGGAGAATATTCAGGCGATGTATATGTGGTAAAAAATTTAAAATCTCCTATATTAGGTGTGCCAGCTTTAGAGTCAATGAGTTTAATTAAAATTCTAGGAATCAATACAACACCTACCACCCGGCGAGCAATGGGCAGGCAGAAATATACGTTAAGTTAATTAAAAAAGGCATCAAAGCCAGTATTTTAGGTTCCAAAAATATAAGACTGAGTAAACTAAATCTATATAAGTACATTTTCGACTATCGGAACTCTGTGCACTCACTAACCAACGCATCACCGGCTCAACTAGTGTTCGGTCGTAAACTAAGATCGCGGTTAGACCTACTGAACCCGTCGCCGCCCTCGACGACCGCGCTCGCTAATAACGTGAAAACAAAACAGTGTTCACAGGTTGAAGATCAGGGTAGGAAAAACAATTGTTTTTCGCCAGGACAATATGTTTTATATAAAAAATATAGTAATAAAGATAAGCACTGTTGGGTTAAGGGAATAATTACACAGATTTTAGGTAAAGTATTGTATCTCATTAAAGACAGTTCAACGAATTCAATTGTTAAAAAACATAAAAATCAAATACTGCTATACAATGGTACATCCACAAATTTCGAGCGCGTTGAACAACCTTGGGACTCACTCGAGTTGCCTAATACAGCTAGAGAAGACGCTGCACTCCAGAACGCATCTTCACCTTTGCCACGGGAAACACTTCAACAGCTGTCGTCATCACTGTCCAACACGGCAATCCATGTTCCTGCGTCAGAGGAGGGAAGTGAGACTCGCCCACCGGACGTTCCAGCCAGCGATGCCGAGCCTGTCTCTGCGACTACAGACACCGCAGAATTGCAGCATTCCGTGCAGTCGGACGAAGACGACTTTCACGAGGCTGAAGGCAGTGAGACGCCAGGACCAACCGCTGAGAGTGCACAATCGAGATCGAAACGGAATCGTCCCAAGGTTGACTATGAAAAATTCTTTTGAGAGTCGATAAACGTATCATCAATATTCACGTATGTACTCATTTTAGCTATGGGGGGAGAGATGTTGTGTATTATGCTATAAGTAGGTAGATCAGATACATATCGAATATGGGCGTGCCTGCGAGACGCCACCGCGATAGCCAATAAACCAGTGTGATGTTAACCGTCTTTCACTTAACTAGTCCCGTACACATCAGGAGTTTAGCTTTGTTACAATTTTTTATAAAAAACCAAAAGTTTTGTAAATCTATACTATCTATACTATAATTATAAAGAGGAAAGATTTGTATGTATGTTATGAATAAACTCAAAAACTACTGGGCTGATTTCAAAAATTCTTTCACCATTAGAATGCTACAATATAAATGATTAACATAGGCTATAAAATATTTTGAAAATAGTTGGGGATCCGTATGAAAACTTCGATAATGTGTGAAAAAGATACCTAAAAATCCTTATACCGCGTATGCTGCTGAAACTATTGACAATAGAGCAAAGTAATGTACTACAGTTTTATAGAGCACATCAATATCTACAAAAAAGTCCGCGATACCATATGTCTAACTATTACAGTTACGTCGCAATAACTACTTTTTCATGTTAAAATATGCTATAGTAATGCCAGTACAAACTAGGCCACATTATTCGTACCTTGGTATTAATCCTTATCCAAATAAATCATTTCGTATTCAAGACTGTTTCAATGCCTATAGGTTACTCTTTGAATTAACGAAATCGGACATTCCATTCCAAAGATATTACGGATTTTGTTCTGTGTTTCAATCCTTTGCTTGCGACACCGGCGGCCACGGCGCGTGGCAGCGGGCGGCGCGGCACACATCTATGAGATACGTGCGGCTCATTCGCGCGCTACCGACATTGAATATTTGACTTTTTCATACCACATTTTTTCTGTTCCAGTTAAAAAGTTCTTTTCAGAAAAGCGTGCCTCAAATCATCACCTTTGTGGCAATCAATTGAAACTCAATTTGCGCACGAATATGAGAGCACGTTTAAGTAATGACGGCAACGACAATTTCTCACAAAAATTACTTAAACTTGGAAGCGGAAAATTACCATCTCCAATTGTACATAGCCTCCAAGTATTATTGGATAATGAATTGGCTCAAACTGTTCACAGTGTAGAAATCCTTATAGAGACAATCTATCCCGACATCGAACATCTTACAGAAAGAAATTTCGATTGGCTCTATTCGAGGGCGATCGTCTCACCGAAAAACAGCTCAGTAAATGAGATAAACAAAATGATCATTGAAAAAGTACCAGGTCATTTTAAATGTTACAAATCTATTGATAACGTGTTCAACATCGAAGATACAGTGCACTATCTACAAGAATTTTTAAATTCTCTCTATCCCGCCGGCTTGCCACCACACGAACTGAAATTAAAAGTAGGTACTCCCGTTATGCTGTTGAGAAATTTAAGCCCTCCCAATATGTGTAATGGCACAAGGCTTTTGATAAAGGAATTACGAGACAATCTGATTATAGCAACAATCATCACCGGTCCCACGGCCGGACAGCTAGCTCACATTCCGCGGATCCCGATGATACCAACAGATTTGCCCATGTCTTTTAAAAGGTTACAGTTTCCTGTAAAGGTATCGTTTGCCCTTATAATAAATAAATCCCAGGGACAAACTTTCTCGATCTTTGGCATCGACCTAAGAGAAGAATGCTTTTCTCATAGCCAATTATATGTTGCACTTTCTCGAGTAGGACTCCTAAAAATCAATATATTTTGTTGCCATCTACGAATACAACAGCCAATATAGTATACAGCCTTAAGGTATATATATATATTGGAAACTAAAAAAGTAAATTAAATTAATATAAAGTCTCGAAATATATGTTATATATATTAAAATAAATGTAAAAAAGAAATGTAAAAATAAAACTAAAAACAATATAAATAAATAAAAAATTAACTTTCCGATTGTAATTAGGGTTATGGATAAAAACTAATAAAATATTAAATACCACTAAGTACGTACCACTTAAAGTAATTTGTCTGAAAAAAAAAGCTGCTTAAGAAAAACTATTTAAAAAACTCTCTAAAGATACATTTACTCTTCGTTTATCCCAAAATGTTTAAAAAATAAATGTCCACCCGTGCGAAGCCGGGACGGGCCGCTAGTCTTTAATAAATCTTTAATATCTCCAAAACTTTTATTAACACTTTTGATTTCAAAATTTTCTATAGGCCTTTTTTTTGGTGACGCGGGGAAAAATGCGTTACGTACACCACCGGTGCCTGGGTGGCCTCCGGTGATAGTGTGGGACTCCCCGTCGGCTGCCCGACGGTATACCCACTGAACAACCCCGCGAATTGCAATCGGCCGCGTTGATGTGGTGCCCTGGATCTGTCAGCAACAGGGCACGAATTCTATAGCTAGGCCTAGCTAGCGCGCAACGTTATATAAAAGAAAAACCGTATAGTTTGCATGAATTTTTACAGATATTCTACTTGGAAAACCAATACTTTAACATTAAATATTATAAAAACTATGTCCTGAAATTCTGCACTAAGTTTTGTTCATCTCTGCTGAACTCCCGGCTGCTCTCTGCCTCTGTGTCAACTCTTTGACTGACTACGCCACCACATGGTTTATTGTTTTTCGTTGAAAACTCGCTAAGAGTCCGAAAATTCTGAAAATGCTTTCAGAACGTGCCCCATCGTCTTGCCCACCTATTGGTATAAAAAAGCGAGGGGATATTCGCTTGCGAGATATTAGTAATTTTCACTTTTTCACCAGCACTTAACCTCTTAAAAATGAGAGTTTTTCACCTTAACTCTTCACGCACACTTCTGATTTTCGTGCACTTTTCACTGGCGAGTGATGGCGATAAATTCGCACTTTTTGGTGTATCACACTCGATAATCGGACTAAGATTTCTATTTTTAATGATTTTTTTAATGTGGAGCGTTACAGAAATGATGCTCTCTCGGCGCGGGTAGGCACGCTACTGGAAGCTACTTATTGCAATAATAAACCTAAAGAAAGCTTCTTGAAATACTTCAAGAGATACTGGATCCCGAAAAAAAATGTGGTGCTGTTTGGGCCTCATACGTCGCACTTCCAAATACTTGTGAAGTATGGAATAGCTAATTTAATTCAAATTTTAAAAGAAGACCTACCATTTGCCACTTTGTAAAACAGATAACAGATGATGCATTATATGCTGCTAGAATGGAAGCAGGTTTTGTATCTCAACGAAACAAGTTATTGCCAGAAATATGTACATACATGATGCTCAAATGCAGTTGATTACTGGGGAGATTTATGTAGGATTTTTATTGGAAAAATTGCGATGTTAGTTTCAATTATGTTTAGTAGATAGGTGTCTGTGAATGTTATAGTAAGTTATGATGATAGAAATAGGTCGATACTGGGAAAAAGACAACGGATTAGGAATTTTAGGAAAGGGGATGACGTGAGCCAGTTTCCAGCCAGATGGGAATATATTCATTGTGAGAGAAAAGTTAAGGATATGTGTGATTACTGGCGTAACACAGTCAAGGATCGGGATCAACATGTCACGACTCACGCCATCACTACCCACAGCCTTTGTGGAGATTGATAAAATGCTCTTTTTTACTTCATCCTCTGTGATATTACGAAATGAAAAAAGAGTCACAAGTGGGTGGAGCCTGTTGAGAAAGAGCAAATAGAGTAGCAGATTTAGTCGAATTATCCACCGAAATAGGGGGCGTGCAGAAGTGTTTGTTGAGAGAATTTAGATTATATCAATCGTAAATTTTTATTGGAGGTTTCAGGCTGTTTTCCTACACCCAGTGATCGAAGAAATTTCCAAATACGTGTAGAAGGCATGTTTTCAATCGAGGTGTGAATATATTTACGTTTTGTATCCCTACACATCCTATTGCAGATGTTGCGTAATTTTTTAATGTCTCGTTTACGCATGACACATTTAATTTCTGGCGTCAGCCAGGGAGCGGGCACATGCTTCACTCTGACCGGTCGTACCGGTATATGAGCATCATAGAGAGTTGTTAAATTGGACATAAGAATGTCGACTTTTACATCAATTGACGTAGCTGCAATTAGTGTAGACCAGTCAATATTACACGCATCATCCCTCAGACGACTCACATCCAAATCCCTAAAGTTACTCTGAAGTATAGTTTTGTTATTATGTTTAATAGAACGCACCTTATAAGATAGAAAAGTTAAGTCGTGATAGGAAAAAGGAGCAGAGAGTTGTCCTTGTGAAATAACATTGTCTATATCAGAGACGAACATAAGATCCAAGAGAGAAGGTCTGCAATTGGGCAAGTGATATGTTGCAGATAGTGGAGATCCATTCCAGAAATTAAATTTCGTAGTTTATCAGCCCGGGTATCACCCTTGAGCAAACAGGTGTTAAGATCACCCATTAAGATTACATGGTGGTATTGAGGACAAAGGTTTTCCAATGTAGATTCTATGGACTTGAAGTAATCCACCTTGTCGTTAGGGCTGTAAACTACGCCCAAAAGAATTTTTGTGTGATGGAGTGTAATTTCTAGAAACAAATGTTCTATAGACGATGTGGCGGATGTGGCTAGGCGATTGAGACACGACGGTACACGGTATATTGTCACGTAGATAGATACACACTCCACCAGCTCCGGCACCGGTCCTATCATTATGATCATTAGTTGGTATCCGGGAAGGGAACAAAGAATAGAAGGGAGTGAAGGCTTTAACCACGATTCCGAAACCAATATACCATCAACTACGCCGCTGTCAAAAGACGCGAGAAAATCTGGATAGTGAGCTAGAATGCTCTGGGCATTAATATGCACTAAGTTAAGATAGGGAGAGTTACTATCGAGTAAACCTCGCAACCTAGATTCCAGGCAAATGCTGTCTGATGTAGTAGATGTATCACTCAGGGCACTATCATATTCATCAGAAGAACAAGATAGGAAGATGTCATTATTTATGTTGTAGTCAAATGGCATAGATAAATACAACAAATAAGTATATTATAAAATAAATAAATAATTATATTTCTATATATATTATGCAAATATATTTAATACTATAAAAATATTTCTTTCTGAACTTATAACTACACGCATCACCGGCAAAAAGGTTTGTGTATAAAAAATGGTTTAACACACTAAGAATTAATATGTAACTTAATATTACAAAAATTCAAACAAACAAAACACTTCACAGCAACCTGTTGTTTACCAACCCTCTTGTGGTTGCCAGCAACGAAAACCTTTGCTCCATTACGTCAAGTCATATCTGTCAGTGTCAATTGTCAATTAACTAAAATTGGTGAAAGATGCATTATAAAAATGTTAGTAGAAAATAAACAGTATTGACAAAAAACTAATTATGACTTAAACTTATATACCCACAAGTAATAATTAACAGATTACCTGACTGTATAGATATAGAAAATGCGAGTTAGTTACTTTAAACGCTGAGCTGTGGAAGATGAAAATGTAACGACGTCAATGGAACGTTTTACCTTACACATGCAGCAGATCCATTGCTATTGCTCACGGCGTGCAGCGCCACGCCGTGGCTTATCTGCTTGTTGCGGCGCGCAGCTAGGATGTTCAGATTGCAATTGACGAAGCTCGGTCAGAGAAGCAATTTTACAGCGTGTGTTATCCGGTAGAAGGATGACTATATTCCCATCGGAAGACCAACAGTTCTTCATGCCGAAATGTTTTCTGGCTGTTACGAAAACTTGTTGCCTCACCTTAGTCAGGAATTCGGATACGGAGATTTTTGTACCTTTTAACAACTTCTTGGCGTTCCAAACCATTGAACGGTGATCCATATTAGTAAGCTTCAGTAAAACGGAACGTGGCGTATCCTTTCTTGTACCTAAGCGATAACATGCTTCTATGGGCGACCGCAAAGTATCAACAAATGTTAGCTTCATTCGATCGTTCAACACTTTATGCAACTTCTCCGGCAGTACCTCGTCCTTTTCCTCTGGGATGCCATGAAAGAGAAGGGTTTTTCTACGCGCGTAACACTCTTGGCGATCCAAATTCGTGATGATGAGCTCCATCTGCGCCTTCATCATGGAAATAACCTTCCAGATAAATGTCTTGAACTGCAAGTAATCCGCAGAGAGGCTTTTGAGAGTGGGCTGACTGGATGCATTGGAAGATGTAGTTTGCTGCAGGAGACCCCTCTCAAAATCGTTCATCCTTGTGTTGAAGAGAGCCGTTAGTTCCTCAAAGTGTTTGTTCAGCTGTGATGCAGAGTCCATTGTGGCAGTAGTGTTAAAGTTTATATACCAGTGGGTGCGTGTAACAATATTAACTCATATAAAATATAAAAATTGTTCAATAAGTTTATAATTCTATTTTATATTAATTAAATAACTTGAGACTAATAATTTGTATGTGTCACTTATTCTGAGACTACCCGCCAAAAAAAACTTTTATACTCCTTGTGAATATTAGCGATCTTCTATCTCAGGGTATTCTAAAACCTCTTTTATTCTTTTGATTTCTGGATCAGAATCCTGGACAGTAGTAATCCAATCTTCCCGCCCAATCGCTCTACTGTGTGCATCAACGGGGGCCATTCTGTCTCCTGCCCGGTACTCAATTTCACAATCGTATTCCAAAAACTTAAAGCGTTACAATCTGACACAATCGTGAACTTGATATCAAGCAGATATGTTGTGAACTTACTCAGTGAAGCAACTACTGTCAAAGTTTCTAGTTCATACGAATGAAGTTTCTGTTCATCCGCAGAGGTCTGCCTACTTTAATTTGCAATAGGTTTCCAAGGTTCCGTACCATTACTCTGCATTAAAATTCCCGCTAAGCCCACTTTGTTCGCATCAGTATTCAGTTGTGTGTTAGCTTTAGGGTCAACCAGACCAACCACCGGTTTGTCAATAAGATTACTTTTCAGAGTTTCAAATGTGCCTTTCTCTATACATGTCCACTGCCAAGTAACATCTTTTATGAGAAGGCTAGTCAATGGTCGTGCGATCATTGCAAAGTCCTTAATAAATCTTCTGAAGAAACTAGCCAGACCTAAAAATCTTCGTACTTCGCGTTGATTAGTTGGCGTAGGAAACTTTGCTTCTGCTTCGATCTTCTGAAGACCAGGTTTAACACCATGCTCGCTTATTTCGAACCCCAGAAAATCAATGGTATTTTGAAAAAAAATGCATTTCTCTAACTTTAGAGTGAGACCACTTTGTTGTAGCAATACTAATACCTCCTCGAGTCGCATTATCCCCTCTCTAAATGAATTTACCGGGATCAATATGCCGTCCACATAAATTACCACATACTTGACTTTTACTTTGTTTAGAATGCGTTACGTACGTATGCGTACTTATGCGTTACTCTTTGAAATACTGCCGGTGCGTTCGCCAACCCAAACGGCATCCGAGTGTACTCATATTGGCCATCTGGGGTGACGAATGCGTTTTCTCAATAGTCTTCCTCGATCGGTATCTGATGGTATCTTGATGCGAGGTCAAGCGTTGTAAAAATCTTCTGTCCAAACAATTGGTCTAGCAAGTCTTCAATTCTGGGAAGAGGATGATCTCACTTTGTTTTATGATTCAATGCACGATAGTCCACGCAAAGTCGCTATTCTCCTGATTTCTTTTTCACTAAAACTATTGGACTGGCATACGGTGGGCTAGACTAGCGAACCATCCCACACTGCATCATTTCGTCTACCATGGCCTTTAAATATTTCCGTTCAGAATGTGATATCCGGTATGGTCTATAAACAAATGCGTCAGTAACTTTCAGTTTTGTAACCATTTCAGTTTCAGTAGTATAGCCTAAATCATGTAAACTCGATGAAAAACAAGTTTTTTACTTTTCTACCAAGTCGAGTAACTCGTTATATTACTTGGGGGAAAGTTTACCACATCGAATATTTACATTGTAATTATTATGTGTAACTTCACTATCGGTTGTCACATTCTGAACGCGATACTTCCGTTAAAAATTGTTTAATTCAATGTGTAACAATCGCGAAAACCTAAGACAATACATTCTGAACGTGTTTTCCTATACCTAGATAAAGTGCTCGAGTAATTAATTAACCTCTAGCTAATGTAATAGTCTTCATGCTTAAGTTTTGTATTAACAAACACTTCCCTTGGTGAATCTTATATTCTCCTAGCAAAAGATAATGTTCATTTCCTGCAATTCCTCTTACTGAGCCACAAATATATAAATCTCCACTAAGAAGCTCATTAGACAATACACGAACAGCTTTCATTTCATTGGGGCCAATTCTTACATCTTCCTCAGTCTTAAGCATCAATTTTAGGCTATGGTTAGGATCCTGACTTATTCTTTCAAATTTAAATTCTGTTGTATTTTTAAATATACGTGTATTCGGTCGCTCTGTAAAAGTGTGACCAAGTAGTATAGGGGTATTTATTAATCGATCTTCGACAACCAGTACTTCCACTTCCTTTTCAATGACACCGTGTACATCAATTTCGACTTGTATTTTGCCTAGTGGCAAAAATGGCACATTACCCAGTCCTCTTAGCAGTGGCCCCTCCACCATTGACCATATCAAACCAAACTTCTGAGCATCGGTTTTACGTATTAAAGTAACTTCACTACCTAAATCGATTTGGCATACTATAGGTTTTTCATCAATTTTAATAGGGATTCTATATTTACTACTGGAATCTTCACCAGGCTTGTTCTCGTTGGACATTGCATCAAGAAGTGCGAATGTAGAAGAAACTTTCAAAATGCTTTTATCTTGAGGTTCCGGCTTCCTAATTCTTTTTGGACATTCAGCTATAGGGTGACCAATAAGATGACAGTAAGTGCATTTGATTATGGGCTTGGGACACTTGGAACAGGGGTGCCCTTTTTCTTTACAATTAAAACATATCAAATCACTATCTCTACGAGGTCTGAGTTGGTTAGTAGACTCGTTCCCGTTAACATTAATTCTATTAAACGTCTTATAGCTAGGTTTGTTTTACATTTTTAAGTTCCGTGCTAACAGCATCTTTATCTTGTATTTTTAGTGTTTTAGAACTGTAAAAGTTCTTCAGGCTTTTTATACCCCGACGCCTGTGCCCCTGACCTCACTTCTCTATCGTCCACTCCGTGTACAAGACAATCTATTGCCTCCTTACCAAAAAATTTTCATCTATTTAACAATTTTTTTTTTGAAAAATTCGTTCCCGCTTAACATTTCTGTTAGCAAGTCTGCATAATTTTCGGTAGCAGGAAAGGATTCTTTTAATAGTTGCTTTTATTCTACCCAACTCCGTTTGATAGATGGTAAACCTTGATACCAAACTTTTGCATTGCCCGTAAGTTTAGGCAATGCATAGTGGATGGTCTGTCTCTCGTTCTATTTGTATATCTCAGCGCATGCATCCACTTTATTGATCCAAATTGTAATAGATTGTTCTTTGCTTATTGGATCATACTCGGGAAGACCATTTATAGTAAGAAAACTACCACGTTCATTTAATTGATTTTTAAATACTTTTAAAAAAATTCAAAGAATACAGATGCTGATTCATACCTGGGTCCCTCTGCTTCGTTCTTGTCCCTCCTTGGGCTCCATCTCCGCTCTCGGAGCTCCGACCTATCGGCTTCATTCCTGACCCTCCTCGGGCTCCAACTCCGCTCTTGGAGCTCCGGCCTATCGGCTTCATTCCTGTCCCTCCTTGGGCTCCATCTCCGCTCTCGGAGCTCCGACCTATTGGCTACATTCCTGACCCTCCTCGGGCTCCAACTCCGCTCTTGGAGCTCCGGCCTATCGGCTTCATTCCTGTCCATCCTCGGACTCTGACTGCGCTCCAGCAGCTCCGAACTTCGTTGTCCGCATTGATGCAACTCTATTAATTCACGTTCCCTCTGAAGTTGACTCTCCAACAACCGCAGACGCTGTTTTTCCAATTCGAGCTCTTCCTCTTGTTCTCGAATGCGGCGTCCATCACTTCGACTTCGGCTACGAGTACTTTCCCGACAGCCATGCGCGCAACTTCATATTATACCAGACTAAATCTATCGACACCAAAGAAAATATTTATCTTCAAAACCCAATGCAATATGGTATGTAGGCTACGAATAAATAATAAGTCAGGAACTCTAACTCGGAACAAATTCTACGCAAAAAGCCGTGCCTAATGATTGGTTTAAATTCAAAACAAGAGCACAGATTGGTTCGCACGCAGACTGCAATGCCAATGGTAGCAGTTCAGTCATAGCGGCGGGAACGATGTTATGCTATAAGTGTATAAAGGAACAAATATATAATAAAATAATATTTTTCATGCTATAAAATAAATAGATTTTTTTGTTATGTTTTAATTACAATTATTTATTAAGTTGTTTTACATACTAATGGATTCTAAATTGGTGAAAATGGAAAAGTGAAATGATGAGGCCATAATATGTATGTATGTAATCAATTTATTGCACAAAATAAACAGAACTAATTAAACAATATAATTTCAATTCAATGGCGGATTACCTACCTACATGCCAGCCATAACGTAACATAGTTGATAGGATTTCCAATACGAATACAGTAACGCCCCGCTATACGCGACCCCGTTACGTGCGGCTTCACTATAACGCGAATTCCAAATTTCGCGCTCAAATGCCTCGCATTACGCGAAAGAGTGCGTATAAACATAATGTAGTCATCAGCTTCCTCTGAATATTCTCTTTGAAGAATTGGGAATTCCCTGTCCTTCGACTTTGTTCTATGGGGATTTCCTCGTTCGTTTCGTTTGTTGATTTGTTCCGTGATGTTAGTTTGGTCGGCTGGCAGTTGTGTTTTAACATTTATTGGAGATACATACATAATTTAACCCTACGTTAAAAATGCCGTCTGTAAAGAAAAAAGAGCGTAAAAGCGTCACTTTGGAATTCAAGATGAAAGTGTTAAAAAGAATGGAAAATGGAGGCAAAGCAACAATTGTTGGGAGAGATTTTGGACTCTCAGAATCGACTGTGAGATCGATTTATAAAAATCGGGAAAAAATTAAAATCACCAGCTAAAGTTCAACACCTATAAGTGCAACAAAACTTTCTCGTTCGAGATCATCTATCTTAGAAAGAATGGAGAAATTACTGTCAGTCTGGATCGAAGATTTGAATAAGAAGAACACACCACTAAGTCAAGATCTCATATGCACAAAAGCAAAATCTTTGTATGAGATGCTGAAAACAAAAGGAGAAGGGAGTGCCACTCCGACTTTTGCTGCCAGCAGAGGCTGATTCCATCGGTTCAAGCAGCGTTCTAATCTTCACAATATCCACATAACAGGCGAGGCAGCCAGCACGGACATTCAAGCTGCAGCTGAGTTTCCAGACAAGTTTCAAGAGTTCGTTAGACGAGAGAAAAAAATGCCATCTCGAATATTCATTTCTAATCAAGAACGTCAAGCCAGTGGTTTCAAAGCTGCGAAAGATCGACTAACACTTCTGCTGGGTGGTAATGCCACTGGTGATTTCAAACTGAAACCTTTACTAGTGTACCATTCAGAAACATCCCGTGCAATGCGACGCACAGACAAGACAAGTCTACCAGTTGTGTGAGAAAGGCGTGGGTTACACGGGAAATTTTTCAAGAAAGGTATTCTAATAGTTTTTGCCCGTCAGTTAAATCATACTGTGACAGAAATGGGCTTGAACCTAAAGTTATATTACTCTTAGACAATGCTCCAGGACATCCAACCTCACTTGATACGCCCAGAGACTTAAAAGTGTACGTGAAGTTCCTTCCACCAAACACTACGTCAATATGTGTCAACCAATGGACCAGGGAGCAATAGCAAACTTCAAAGCTTATTACTATCGCCGCACTTTTAGCCAACTAATTCATGAAACTGACGGGGAAGGAAGACAGTCTATGCGAGAGTGGTGGAAGTCATACAACATTATGAAGTCTATTCACAACATAGAAGAGGCTTGGAAGGAAGTTAAAATGAGTTGTATGAATGGGGTGTGGCGTAATCTTTGGCCAGATGTCGTGGAAGCACCTAGAAGAATTGTCCAGATGCAGAGACAAGTGCTTGAAGACATTGCTGCAATGATCGAGGGGTCTGTCTTGAAGATGTCGCGGTAGAAGATCTCGTAGAACTTGTAGCAACGCACGACGATCCTCTCAGCAATGAAGATCTGATCGAGTTACAGAATAATCCTATCTACGATGAGGAAGAACAAGTAGAAGAGAAAGTTTTATCTTCAGGGGGAATACAAAATGCACTTTCAAAAATTTATTCAGGTTTTATACATATTGCAGAGTATAGACAATAATAATGACCGTGTCTTGACCGTGTGTCAAACAATTAAAAACAGTGTTGGGTGTTATGAACGTATTTTACAAGAACGTAAACAAAACGCTACCCAAAAGACAATAGATGTATTTTTCCGTAAAAAATAAGAATATGTATTGCATAAAGTGTTCTTAGAATTAAAGTGATTGATTAAAAAGATTTGTATTTTTTTATATTAAATTTTGACTATGTTTAATCATAAACCTTGATATACGCGAATTTCAGTTAACGCGATTTTTTTCGGAACGTATCCCTCGCGTAAAGCGGGGTATTAGTGTAGTTATTTATGACAATATTATTTTGACAACCTGTATAGCCTAGTTAGCAGTGTAGCTATCTTTTGCGCATAGGTCCTGGGTTTGATTCCTGGCTGAGTATTTGAATATATTTGAACGACGAGTTTAAATATACTTCTTATTCAAGCGGTAGATAGCGGTTGCATCCACTACGGAGCCTGGAGTCCCTGGAGTGGGTTACATCTTGATGTGACGAAAGTCCAACTTATATTGAAGCGACTACCATCTGACCCTTCTGTTATCTATGGTCTGATCTCTGTAGCTGACGTCTTTCTAGCCTCAGGGCCGGACCGTGAGTTTAGAGGGCCTTTTTTTTGTGACGCGGGGAAAAATGTGTTACGCACACCACCGGTGCATGGGTGGCCTCCGGTGCTCCCCGTCGGCTGTCCGACGGTATACCCACTAAACGACCCCGCGAAATGCCATCGGCCGCGTTGGTGTGGTGCCCCGGATCTGTCAGCAACAGGGTACCACTGCGACTGGCCAGCCTCTCAGAACGGGCCGGACTATTTCAATCTAGGGGCCGTCCCGGCAAATTGGGACAGCCCCTCCGGCGGCGGGACCATTGTGGGGCCAGGTTCCCATCCTGACCCCTAGTCCCACAGGTTAGGGAGGCGGCAATAGGTGCGCGTAGCGCCTACGCCGCACTCCCGTCCGCCGTCTCTGGAGCGGGACAGCCTCGGGATCGTCCTCCCCTGTCCCGCTCCGAGGCCTCCTTCTGGGACATGACTGTCTCACAGAAGGAGGCCATCGCCTGCCAGGCACTGTCACTCCCGAGCATGGAGCGGACCACGCTCGGGAGCGAGAGGTCCGCGCTTCCAAGCTCGGACACCAGATCATGACGCTGCCGAGACCATCTGGGACACTGCTCCAGCGTATGTTGGGCAGTGTCCTCGGCCGCGCCACAATCGTGGCAGCCCGGCTGTTCTTCCCGCCTCGCGACCCGGTGCAGGTACTTACCGAAGCACCCATGCCCGGTGAGCACCTGCACCATGCGGAAGGTGAGGGGTTTGCGCCTGCGGCGCATCCACGCCTCCAGGACCGGGCGCAGCGCATCCGCAACGCGGACTCCATACCGCGGCTGCGCCAGGTCCTCCCCCTACCTCCGCACTATCTCTGAATGCCCTCGCTGGCGACACCGCCCCACTTCCTCTAACGTGGGGCGCTCGCCGAGTGCCCTCCTACTAGCGACGAAGCTATGCACTTCGGCGAGCACCTCCGCCACAAACTCCCAGGGCGGGTCGCCAGCAAGGGCGGTCGCAGCCATCCACGCTACCGTCCGGTACCCCCTTATCGCCCTCTGCGCTATGACCCGCTGCGCTCTGCGCAGCTGAGCCCTGTTCCGAGCGCAGAGAGCGTCCGCCCATATGGGGGCATCGTACGTGGCCATACTCCGACGGCAGATGCCGGAGTACAGCCGCCTGCACGCGGCGCTGGGTCCGCCCACATTGGGCAGGAGGCGACCCAGCGCCGCTGCAGCTCTGATGACCTTCGGTCCCAACCGCTCGAAGTGGGGGCCGAAGGTCCATCTTCCGTCAAGGATGAGGCCCAGGTACCTCATCTGGGCACTCACCCTTATTCTCCCTCCTCCTATTTGGAGGTGCGCTCCCGCGGGGGGGCCCCGCCTACCGGTCCCGCGGAAGAGGAGGGCCTCGGTTTTCTCCAATCGGACCCGAAGCCCAAGCCTCTCTATGCGGCTGACCACCAGTCCTACTCCGACTTCGGCCAGCCGCGCCGCCTCCACAAAGGTCTTATCCCGGGACGTGACAAGGGTGTCATCTGCTATGCAGATGACACTCATCCCGGGGAGGAGACGGCCCCGCAGGACCCAGTCGTATGCGAGGTCCCACAGGATGGGGCCCAGGGGCGATACCGAACACGAAGAGGCTCTTTTGTCTTCTAGCTGTATTACAGCATCTGTAGCTAATAATTTAGTGTTAGGTAGTATGGCAGATCAAATGGATAACATTTGGAAGGCTCTTCGATTGGTGCCTGAATTTGATGGTAACCCGTATGTTCTTACGAGGTTTATTAGCTTATGTGACCACTTGGTTCAAAAATATATAACTCAGGATGATCCGTTAGCTAATAGTGCATTGATCAATGGCATATTGAATAGGGTTACTGGGCCTGCCGCACGCTTGATTAATTCGAGCGGCATACCCGACACATGGCAAGGCATCAGACAAGCTCTAATAAATAATTTCGCGGATCAGAGAGATGAGACGTCGCTCTATAATGACCTCGCATTATTAACACAGGGCTCATGCACTCCTCAAGAATATTACGAAAAATGACAAAATTTGTATAGTACCATTATAACTTATGTAACATTACATGAAAGCATTCCAACCACTATACAGTTGAAACGCGAGCTTTATCAAAAACTTACGATACAGTCATACTTACGCGGTTTAAAGGATCCATTAGGGTCCCGCATACGATGTATGAGGCCTGAAACGATAGGAAAAGCGCTCGAGTGTGTTCATGAAGAAATGAACTCCATGTATCTTCAGCAACGTAACGACAGCCTTTCTGATAAGAAGCATCAGTCACATATGTATAGCAATAATTTTAAGCCTAGTTTTGGCGTTACGCCACCGCAGCAGCCCAAAGGCTTCGGGTTTAACATGCTTGGGCCTTCACAAAATCAACAGCAGCCTATGCAAATGCCACCGCGTCTACCTATGACGTGGAAGCCTAATTTTGGAAATCCTGGATTCCAATTTCGTGGCCCCACACGAACTCAGCAGGTGTTTGGAGCTGCTCCTGCTAACTACAATCCCCGCAGTAACGCTTTTGCGTTACCTCAGGTAGGTAATACGTTTTTACGACCACCTCAAAACCCGAATAAATTTCACAGTCCCATGAGCGGTGTAAGCCATTTTGTTACTAAAACTTTACCACCGACAGGACATGACTGGACCAAACATGGTAATCCACCACCCAGTAACTATTTTAAGTCGCGCGAAATGCATTTAAACGAATGTTACGATTACCAACACGACCCCTATGGTGATGCTACAGTAATTACCAACAGCCCGAATACGTTGAGTACCATGAAAATTACTATACTGAAAACGGTGAGAACATATACTCACCCTACCATAATTCTTATCTACCAGTTAACATAGTATCTATCGATGATGATCATGAGGATACTCATCAGCAGGATTTTCACAAGGACGAGGTATCCGACAAACAAAAATAGAAGTTAATCTGCAAACGCAGAGAACACTTCCCTATATAAAGATCAATCATCCTCCCTTAAAGTTATTGATTGATACAGGGGCCCATCAATCTTTTATTAACCCCGAAATAGTAAAAAGATATTACCCAAACGTGCCATGGACTTACGATCCGTTCGAAGTCACCAATGTGCATGCCACTACCCGTAACGACTATTCCGTGACCTTACCTTGTTTTCTGGAATTTAGAGATGACGATAACATAACTTTATAACTTTACAAATTTCATGATTACTTTGACGGATTAATTGGACTGGACTTGCTTGATAAATGGGAGGCTAATATAGACTTTAAGACAAGAAAATTAAATACTAAATATGAAATATGTCTGTCAATCCTATACACATGAACGACTCACGAAACTGTAATAGGTACGAAGACATAATTCCCGCTAACACCTCTAAATTGATTAAAGTTCCCATTAACACGAGTGATGGCGATGTACTTATACCAGAGCAGATGATATCAAATTGTATGATCCACGAATGTGTTACTAGTGTCCTTAAAAACCGCGGCATAATAGAAATTGTAAACCCGACTAGTAATGACTTAATATTCTCTATGGATAGGCCCATCAGTGCAGAAGTATTCACCGTTGAATGTAACCAGTTATTTCGAGTCGTCACGTACGAAAGAAGTACTTTCACGTTTGCGTACCGACCACTTGAACGATGAAGAGCGTGTTAACTTGCAAAATTTAAGTACTCAGTACGCGGATGTTTTCTATATCTAGGGAGAACCCCTAACATTTACCAATAAAATAAAACACCATATTCGTTCCACCTTTGAGGTACCGGTTTATACAAAAAGCTATAGGTACCCCTTTATACATAGGCAGGAGGTGCAAGAACAAATTAGTAAAATGTAAGAGCAAGGTATTATCCGCCCCTCTGAACCTGCGTGGAGCTCCCCAATTTGGGTGGTACCCAAAAAGGCGGATGCCTCAGGCAAAACCAAATGGCGTATAGTGGTAGATTTTAGAAAGGTTAACGAAAAACCATTGACGATAAATACCCGATACCGAACATCACAGACGTACTTGACAAATTAGGTAACTGTCACTATTTCACTACGCTAGATTTAGCTAGTGGATTCTATCAGGTTGAAACGTGCCCTGATGACATTCCCAAGACTGCGTTGTAACGTAGAGCATGGCCATTTCGAGTTTTTGCGCATGCCAATGGGGTTGAAAAATTCACCCTCTACGTTCCAGCGTGTCATGGACTATGTGCTCAGAGACCTTCAAAACACAGTATGCCTAGTGTATCTTGATGACATTATAGTGTTCAGCACATCGTTACAAGAACACATAGTAAATCTAGAGAAAGTCTTTAAACGCCTAAGAGAATCTAACTTTAAGATTCAGATGGATAAATCTGAGTTCTTAAAGCTAGAGACCTCGTATTTAGGTTACCAAAGACGGAATTCAACCTAATCCCGACAAAATTGTGGCCATCTACAATTTCCCACTACCCAAGACAGCCACGGAAATAAAACGTTTTCTTGGACTGCTTGGATATTGCAGGAAATTTATTCCAGACTTCGCTTAGATTACTAAACCCATGACGCAATGTCTCAAGAAAGGTTCAAAAATTTCCACAACGAACCCCGAGTACATAAACTGTTTTGAGCATTGTAAGACCCTTCTTACAAATGACCCAATATTACAATACCCGGACTTTAACAAAGAGTTTATACTCACCACGGACGCATCTAATCTAGCTATAGGTGCAGTGCTATCGCAGGGCCCTATCGGCTCAGATAAGCCTATAGCATATGCCTCTAGAACGCTAAACACCAGCGAAACAAACTATAGCACCATCGAAAAGGAATTATTGGCGATCGTATGGGCTACCAAGTATTTCCGCCCGCCCTTACTTGTTTGGCAGGAAATTTAAAATAGTCACCGATCACAAGCCCCTCCAATGGATCATGAGCTTAAAAGAACCTAGCTCAAGACTAACTAGATGGCGGCTAAAGTTAAGCGAGTATAATTTCAATGTATATATAAGAGGGTTAATTTTACTTGAATGAAGACGCCTTATTACGTGTTGAAATTTATAACGAGGAGATTAGTTCAGTTGCAGTGCAGCCATCTGAAAGACCTCCATCCTTAGAAAACTCCTCGACCGCTACAGCTCATACGAGTGTCGAGTATCCAATCTTAGAAATTCCTATATCAGACGTGCCTCTCAATAGATTTAGTAGACAAATCTGTTTAGCATTAGTAGACGATATAAAAAAACGTCCAGTAGTTACCAAACCTTTCGAAACTCATATACGCACCACAATACAGTTATCAGAATCCAACCTCGAAGAAGACACTGTAAATGTCATTAAAGAATATGTCAACCCTAAGGTTAAGACTGGTATAATCATTCATCCACAGTTAGCTATGTATAAAATCATACCGATAATTCAACGTAATTTTAAAAGTTGTGCTTTGGATCTGGTGCTTACTAAAATCGAGCTTGAGAATGTCAAAGACTACCTTCGACAACAAGACATTATTCAAAAGTATCACGATGGTAAGACTAACCATCGGGGTGTCAATGAATGTTATCTTGCATTGTCACATAAGTACTACTGGCCTAAGATGCGAGACCACATTGCGAAATATGTTAATGAGTGTACTATCTGCGGAATGGCTAAATACGACCGTAACCCCATAAGGCAGAGATTTTCCATAGTACCACCACCTTCTAAACCCTTTGAAGTAGTACGTGTCGATCTTTTCACTCTCGAAAACGAAAAGTACCTAACCATAATTGACGCCTTCTCGAAATATGCTCAAGCATACCATCTTCGGGACGGTACTGCTATAAGTGTAGTACAGCCTTTACTTAATTATTTTACTCACCATGGCGTGCCTATAACTATAGTTTCTGACCAAGGCCCCGAGTTCACGAACCAGGTTTTTCTGGAATTTACTAAACTTCATAAAATCCAACACCATAAGACATTAGCACATAACCCTAATAGCAACGGAACTGTAGAACGACTTCACTCAACCTTTTTGGAACACCTAAGAGTACTCAAATTAAAACATCCCAACGAATCCGCGATA
Organism: Pyralis farinalis; assembly: GCA_947507595.1. Lineage (NCBI taxonomy): Eukaryota > Metazoa > Arthropoda > Insecta > Lepidoptera > Pyralidae > Pyralis > Pyralis farinalis. The sequence continues at coordinate 16,858,034 of OX382281.1, read as the reverse complement.
AAGATCATCCCATATGCTGTATTGGGCTACGAGTACAATAGTTCCATCTATAGCTTCACGAAATGTAGACCCATAAAAATTATTACCAGGCACTTTGACCCTCGTGATCCAGGGGATATTATTATTATTATTATACATACACTATACACTTACACTCATTAGAACATAAACGTGTATAGGTCAATCGGAGTAACATTAATCGTAAGTACTCATACATATATACAATAAAATTATTAATATGACCAATGTAACTAATTAATTATTAATCATTTCATATTAACATTATTCACGATATTTTAGGGGTCGGTACCAGAAGCGTGCACGCCGCGACCCTGCCAGTCCAACACTGTGGACTGCAATTCTGGGCCCAAACCGCACAGACGCGCGGATTAGGGCGTCCCCCGGAGGCGACGCGCACCGATCCGCCCCCGTCGGTGCGAAATCTAGGGCATGCGGCGGTGGGGGGCGCCACCCACCACGCAACGCCCATCCCGGTGGGTCAAGGAGAGCTGAGTGTCGTATAGGCACATGGAATGTGAGAGGTGGTCTAAAAGATAAGATGAATGAGTTGATAGATATAATGAACGTGAGATGCCTAGATGCTTTGTGTGTGTCAAAGACCAAGCGAAAAGGAAGCGACACCGAAGATCTGCCCGGTGGCATGATGGCCCTGTGGTCCGGGGTGGACCAGGACGTTCATGCCAGCGCTGGCGTAGGTGTCGTGCTTTCATCTCGCTTGGCCGCTGGTGTGAAAGATTACGATTTAGTAGGTCCAAGACTTCTCTGGGTTAATATAAAACTGGGGATTACGTGAGTGTTTTTAGCTGCAGCATATGCTCCTGTGAGCTCTGCTGATCCCCAGGAGCTCGAGAAGTTTTGGGAGACTGTAAGGGGTATTCTGGATTTGGCCGAAGCGAATGAACGGATAATTATGTGTGGTGATCTGAATGGATGGGTTGGGACCAAGCGAAGCAGTTATGAGGCTGTGCTTGGTCCATACGGAGATAAGAGAGTGAACGATGCTGGCAAGTTACTTTTAGACGTATGTATGGAACGAAACCTCCTTGTGTCGAACACGCTCTTCCATCACAAGGATATTCACACTTACACATGGAGACGGAATGAACAGAAAAGTGTGATTGATTTGATTTTGATAGATGGACGTCTCCGAAAGTCGTTAATGGATACAAGAGCCTTCAGAGGTCCCACTCTTGAAACGGACCACTATCTGGTGATAAGCCGATTTGTGGGCCTTTTCAAGAAGTGGGGGCACTGGCGAGTGCGTATTCCTTTCGGAGACCATGAAAGAATAAGAAGTGAAAAATTGGAAGATGAAAGTGTGAGGAGTACGTATGTACGTCTAGTCAGTCAAAGACTTGCGAACGCGAGTCTGGATTACGTATCATCTTTGCACCAGAGTGATGGTATGAAAGAAATGAAGAAAGAAATATACCATTGATGCAAGAATGACTCCAAAGCTTTAGTGAAAGAGAAGCGTGAAAGACTACATATGATTGGACAAGATAAGATGTAAAGCTGGTGGCATTCTTGCTAACACTCAGGAAGTGTTAGAACGGTGGAGTGAATATTTTAGAGAAATGTATGATTATGTCCATGACGCTGGCATTGTGAATGAGTCTGTGATTGACTCGGCAGTGCCAGCGTACCATGAATACATTACTATGGATGAGATTGAATGGTCGATACGAAGTTTGAAAGATGGAAAGACAGCGGGAATCGATATGGTAACAGCTGAGATGATCAGGCTAGGTGGTACCTGCGTTAGGGACGCCTTCTGGTTTTTGAGCAAATTATGCAGGAGAACCGGAAGGATCCCGAGCGATTGGAGACGCGCAGTCATCGTGCCCTTGTACAAAGGCAAGGGGTCACGTATGGACTGCGCCAACTATAGGGCCATCAGTTTGATCAGCCTAGCAGCTAAAGTGTATGGAAAAATCATTGAAAGGAAAATGAGGGTGAAATCCGATGGAATGCTTTGGGAAGCACAGGGTGGATTTCGAAGCGGCAGAGGATGTACGGATCAAGTTTTTTCACTCCGCAACATCGTAGAGAAGCATCTGGCTTTGGACCAGAAGGTTTTCTGCGGTTTTGTGGACTTTGAGAAAGCATTTGATAGAGTCGCGCGAAAGAATCTCTGGAACATTTTGCCCGGATATGGGGTTGACGGTGACCTACTCCGTGCTGTGCAATCCACTTATGAGGATTGTACAGCATGTGTGCGGGTGGACAGCAGCTTGTCGCCCTGGTTTGATGTCAACATTGGTGTCAGACAGGGATGCGTGCTGTCGGCTCGGCTGTTCATCCTGTATCTGGATAGTTGTCTTCAGAGAAGAAGAAATATGAATGTGGGAATGCGAATGGGTGACTCAGTGCCCACTAAACGCAGAATTGGCTTTAAGGGCAAAAAGCAAACAATTATGAAATTTTCGGTATATTTAAATAAAAAGAAAATACCCATATGCAAAAAGTTGTTTATGAGTATTTTTCAAATCACAAAGCATAGAATAGCCTATGTGATGCAACGATTCTTTTATATTGGAGAAGTCGCAGACGAAAGACGCGGTGGAAACCACAAAATACAAAAATATGCTGATCAAAAAGCATCCGTTCACAGTTTTATACAAAACGTTAAATGCGTCGCATTATTGTCGGAAGAGTAAGACTGCTGAACGTAAGTATCTCCCATCAGAACTAAACATTGCAAAACTTTTTAAAATGTATAAACTAAGTGAGTATTCACACCCTGATGTGAAGCAGTCGTACTTCGTATTTTTAATAATACTACAATGTTGGATTTGAGAATCCTAAGACCGACGTTTGTTCAACGTGCTTAGAGCTGTCTGAAAAGATTAAAAATGAAGCTGAGCCTGGAAAGAAATCTACACTAATGACTGAGAAGAGAGTTCATTCGTTAAGGGCAAAAGCTTTTTTTGACAAATTAAGAGAAGCATCTGAGGGACTCAAAATTATTTCTTTTGATTGCCAGAAAAATCTACCTTTACCAAAACTGCCTGATCGGGTATGCTACTACAGTAGGCAGTTATATTATTACAACTTCACCATGGTGGAGGGTTCTTCCCAGCTTCCACTTGTAAAACAACGAGTGTTTGCTTATATTTGCACAGAAAACGAATTTGCCAAAGACTCCAATCTAGTAGCATCAGCGGTATTTCATCGTCTTACCGCATCTGACAAAACTGGAATACGTACAATTCGTTTGGTCGCAGACGGGTGTGGCGGCCAAAACAAAAATTGCATCGTGGTTGGTGCTTGCGCGAAGTGGCTATTAAACAATCCAAACATCAAAACAATTGCAATCGTATTCCCAGTGACGGGCCACTCGTATATGCCGGCTGATAGGACATTTGGGATCATAGAAAAAAAACTTAAAAAGTTAGAAGTTATTTTACATCCTAATGAGATATCTGATGTTATATCGAAAACATCTACGATTATAAGATTTGGTGATGAATGCCCAGTAATGGATTGGCGAAGCAGTGTGAAAAGTATTCTGAAATCAACAACCAGCTGGCCATTACAATTTAAGGAATGTAAGAGGTTTATTTTAAGGAGAACCAAGGCATCAGGCATTGTGCTTATTAGAGGTGAACTACATTATAAAAGCGATCTTGCTACACCGGCAAACGTATGTCAGCGTGGAAAAACAATATCAATGATTGATCCAGAGCCATTACCGAACATTGTGCTTGTCAACAAAAACAAATTACGAGATGAGTTACCAAGGCGTAACCTTGGTAAATCGTCGACGTAGCTGCATCGTCGGCTACATGCGCCGGCAAGAACCTTCGAGTCAGCAATTGCGACATTTTCTGTAGACAATAATTAATTGTAATTTAAAATAGTCTTGTTCTGAGTTTGATACTGTAAACATATCTACATAATTAATAAATATATTTTTTTTAAAAGATCTTTCGTGACCGCCTATACATATCTGGCGCAGTCTCTTCTTGGTAGGGTCGCGGCACTCTAGGACTTTCAAAATAAAAGTCCTATTCGCGAATAAAACTCTTCGTGAAGACCCAGAGTGAACGGTTTCAATCGTTGCCAACCGCGATAACAAAGAACCTTCGGCGGTCACCGTAAGCCATCAGAACCAGCGGGGATCCGGAACATTGGAGACCCGTACTCGACAAGACCCGAGCAGGAGATGCAGAGGATGCTGTGTTGGTGAGTACTCTTTCGCTTCCCAAGTACATTCCTTTCTGCTCTATTTCCTGTCGTATTAATCTTAAAATACTATTTAACGTGTGTCTATCTATTGGCTCATATCGCTGTAGATTATAGACTAAATTTTCAATCAATTTTAAAGTCTAAGTGCACGCGTTTTTTTTACATATTGAAAATGGAGTTTCAAACAGACTTTAAAATGATCTCCGAACTTATGCCCAAATTTGATGGGAACCCAAAGAGGTTACACTTTTATGTTAAAGAAGTAGATAATATAATGGGACTTATTAGACCGGTTGACGGTTCAGGTTCGTTAGCATTAGTGTGTTTAATTAAAAGTAAACTTAGCGGTGCGGCAATAGACGCCCTTGCACCCGAGGGACCTCTGAACAGTTGGACAGAAATAAAACACGTTCTTCTGACGAGATTAGGAGAGCCTCGTAACGAAATCCAAGTAATGCAGGAACTAACACGCACCCGTCGCAATAAGAACGAGGATGCCGAGTCTTTTGGTAGACGTATCAGAGATGTGTTAGATACTCTGTATATGGTAGGAAAGCATTCGGACAAAACATATTACGAGAATATGGCTATTGAACAGTACATCAGTCAATTAGAGTTTCAAGTATCCATAGGGGTACGTATTAATAGACCTAATAGCTTAGAGCTTGCAATAGTGACTGCACGGCAAGAGGAAGCGCGTTCAGGTTATAGACAGGGTCCTAGTTTCAATAACCCCTCTTGTAACCAACCCCAAAATAAAAAATCTGAGAATTTTAAATCGGGAAATAATCAAAATAACTTTCAACGTACATATAGTCAACCTTTCTTTAGGCCATTTAATTTCGCACCTCAGCCACACTTTACACACCCTAATAACTTTGTACCTCAACGCAACAACTTGACCCCCGAACAGAAACAGCAGCTAGTAAACTCCTTACTGCCTTGGAAGAACCGACAGCCTCAAGGTACGTTTAAAAATAATTCAGGCTATTTTAGGAACATAGGGAACCCACAAAGGCAGCCTAATATACCTCAGCAACAGGTCAACCCACCTCAGGTTTCATCAGACGTCACAATGCGATCGGTTAACAAGCCGGCGCCGCCACAATTCGCATTCGAAGAATTATTTTATTCTCCGTACGAAGGTAATGTAAATTTACCTCAATATTACTACGACCCAACAGACTACTACCCCGCTGAGGACGATCAGGACGTAAGTTACCCCTCAATTAGTCGGGAGGAGGATAAACCAAGCACCTCTCAGGATTTTCCAGAGGATCGGGATCCGGGAGACCAGAGCTGATAAAGCTAAATCATCAGGATAAAGACCACCTTCCTTACATAGAGATACCGGAATTTCAAGGTAAATTCCTTATAGATACAGGGGCCTCACGCTCTATGATATCCCCTGATGTCATACAAAACACCGTGCTCGAACAATATGTCGACATCGAACCTTTCGAGGTAAAAACAGCTCACGCGGTAACGCGACACTCGTACGTCGCATACTTACCACTACCACCGGTTTTTAATAGCGATATAACTCACAAGTTTCTCATCTTCGAGTTCGATCCAAAATATAAAGGTCTTATTGGTTTAGATTTATTAAAATCTCTCTGTACTAATATTGACTTAAAAAATAAGGTGCTACGCACATCTACCGCGATAATTCCTATTCATTTTGATTACCCCTTAAAAAAAATTAGAGTTGAACCTCATTGTAGGAAAATCATTAAAGTAAAAACTAATCATGTAAATGGTACTTATATTCAGGAGGACTACGAGTGGATGAAAGGGTTAATTTCACCCACGGCAATTGTTAATGTAGTTAACGGTTCATTTTTAACTGAAATTTTGAATTTACACTCCGAAAAAAAAGTTATTTGCAATAAACCTCCAATTAGCTTAATTCCATATGTTGACGACGCAACCCATTACAACCAATGCTCATTAAACTCAATGCAAACGAAATCAAGTTTTAATAATGAAGTTGATAGGGAACTTCGTCGGAATTTAAATAAAATACGGACCGAACATATGAACGAGGAAGAGAAACGCGAGATAACGAGACTTTGTTATCAATATAGAGATATATTCTATTCCGAGAGCATACCTCTAACTTTTACTCATGCCGTTAAGCACGAGTTGAGACTAACGGACAACAATCCTATTTTTGTACGTAGCTATAGACAGGCCCCACAACAACGGGAGGAAATTAAAAAACAAGTAAATGACTTATTGAGACAAGGTATCATACGTGAAAGCGTGTCACCGTGGTCATGCCCTGTTCATATTGTGCCAAAGAAGCCAGATGCTTCAGGCAAGGTCAAGTGGCGCCTCGTCATAGATTACAGAAGGCTTAATGATAAGATAATAGAAGATAAGTATCCTCTACCTAATATAAGCGACATATTGGACAGGTTAGGGCGCGCCCAATACTTTAGTACACTTGATTTAGCGAGCGGCTACCATCAGGTGGAAATGCACCCACAAGACATTGAGAAAACAGCCTTCTCAACCGAAAGAGGACATTATGAGTTCCTTAGGATGCCTTTTGGACTCAAAAATGCACCTAGTACCTTTCAAAGGCTCATGGATCACATCTTACGTGGGATAGACAATGTTTTTACGTACTTAGATGACGTTATCATCGCTTCCACATCCCTTCAGGAACATATGCATAAGCTTAAAGAAGTTTTTGACCGTCTCAAACTCCATAATCTGAAAATTCAATTGGATAAGTCGGAGTTTTTACAAAAGCATGTACAGTTCTTAGGTCATGAGTTAACATCAGATGGCCTTAAGCCCAATCAAGATAAAATTAAAGCTGTACTGAATTTCCCTATACCCAAAACACCGAAAGAATTGAAGGCTTTCTTAGGATTAGTAGGCTATTATAGAAAATTTATAAAAGACTTTGCAAAACTGACTAAGCCGATGACCGTATGTCTCAAGAAAAACCGTAAAATAGAACATACCCCTGACTTCGTAGAGTCCTTTACTAACTGTAAACAAATCCTAACTAACGACCCCATCCTACAGTTTCCGGACTTCGAACAGCCTTTCATTCTGACCACTGACGCCTCGGACATTGCTCTGGGAGCAGTCTTATCCCAAGGCCAAATAGGTTCTGATAAACCGGTAGCATATGCGTCCCGAACATTATCAGATACGGAAACACGGTACTCTACTATAGAGAAAGAGTTATTAGCCATAGTGTGGGCAGTCAAATACTTTCGCCCTTATCTATACGGTCGTAAATTTACCATCTACACTGACCACCGTCCTCTCACGTGGCTTATGTCTCTGAAGGATCCCAACTCCAAGTTAACCAGATGGAGATTGAAACTAGCCGAGTATGACTATAATGTCCTATACAAAAAGGGCTCGCAAAATACAAACGCCGATGCCCTATCTCGAGCTAAAATATTCCATAATAGTATAGATTCCCTTGCTGTTAATTTTGACGATAATGACGACGATGATATTATACCGAGAATCTTCGAGAACGTTCGTCGGGAGATAGAACGCGAAGCTGAAAATAACAACAATCAGCAAGACCTTTTAGAAAATCCCGCAGAACCCGTATATATAGCTCCATCTCAAACTGGCACTACATCAGATACCATGAGCATAGTGTCATTAGATCCCAATGAATTAGTCTCCACAAACCATACTCAGCCGGACAATGAAAATAATGGTATTCCTATAGTAGATGACGCTATTGAAAGACAAAAGAAACAGTTTTACATAAGATCCACACCAGGTTCCACATATAGAGTTGAGAATAGGACTAGTAATTCTAAAATCACTATTAAAGATGTGTTCATACCCATAAATAACACCGAACAAGAAATAATTAAATTTCTTAAGGAGCATACCATAGCTAGTAGAGTATTCCACTGCTATTTTTATGACGAAAGTCTATACCTAGCATTCTCGCGCGTATATACTACTGTATTTAATGAAAGAGGTCCTAAGTTAATAAGATGCACATGCCGCGTAACACTAGTTGATAACAAAGCAGAGCAAATAGATATAATTAAGAAATACCACGAAGGAAAGAACATACACCGTGGTATACAGGAAACGCATAAACATATCCGCAGGAATTACCACTGGCCAAACATGTTATTAACAATACAATCTTTTATTAATAAATGCGATACATGCCTTAAAGCGAAGTACGAACGTAACCCTTTGAGACCACCCTTGATGGTAACAGAAACGCCTACCAAACCTTCACAGCACCTGTTTATGGATCTATATTCTACAGGTGGGGAAACATTTCTAACTATTATAGATAACTTTTCAAAATTTGCTCAAGCAGTACCCATGTCAGGTTCTAGCAGTGTTCACGTAGCAGACGCTCTTTTGAAAATATTCTCTATATTAGGACTACCCCTTAAAATTACAACTGATTCAGATACCAAATTCGATAATGATGTTCTAAAGGAAATATGTGCCTCTCACAATATCGAGATTCACTTTACAACACCGTACAATCCTAATTCGAATTCCCCAATAGAAAGATTTCACTCCACTATTGGAGAGATTGTAAGAATTCAGCGTATGACCAACAAAGATGATACCATACAAACTATTATGAGGTACGCGGTAATAGCTTACAACAACTCCATACATTCGGCTACAGGTTACACACCATATGAGTTACTCTATGGGCACACAGCAGCTAGGAATCCCTTAGAGATATACTATCCTAAGGAATTCTACCAGGATTTTGTACTGAAGCATAGATCAAACGCGGAAGCTGTACAAGAGTGTATAGCGGCACTTCTCGCTAAAAATAAGGAACAAGTAATAGCGAAACGGAACCAGGTAGCTGAAGAAAATCAATTAAAGGTAGGTGAAACCGTTTATAAGCAAGTAGCGAAGACAGCGCGGCAAGACAAGACTAAGCCAGTATTTAAAGGTCCGTATAAAATCATACACTTACATCCCAACAACGTGGCTGAGATTATAGGGAACCACCCTAACTCTAAGTCAATAAGAGTCCATTTCAAACTATTACGACGGCCTCACCTTGTTCCAGGGCCATCTTCCCCGGAGCCCTCGTGCTCTCAGCAGCAGCCACCGTGAATATCACCCCCATCGATAACTCCAATGGCTTATTACTTATAAAACAAGGCATAATCTTTAGACAAGTAGATACCTTTAACTTAGTTTGTACTTATAATATTTCTTACCTTTATACAACCACCCTTAAATTAGCAGAGCTATATGCAAGCACTAAGTCCTTAGACCCTAATCTTGTAGGAGATCTACACAAATCATATACCGATCAAATTGAGCATAAAGTTAAAAGAATTAATGATAAATTAATATTCCTGGCACCTCACAGCAAGGTAAGGCGTGGCTTGTTCAATGGTCTGGGATCAGTTATTAAGTTAGTAACAGGTAATTTGGATTATAATGATGCAGTGAGAATAGAAGAACAGATATCTAATCTCAATAACAGAATTCATAACGTCCAAGAGAAGTCAGTTGGCATAGCTCAAAATGCTGTCACCGAGTTCTCTACACAATTACGTAAAATTAACGAAAATCAAGAGAAACTAGGTCTAATCATAAAAAATATAACTATGCACTCTAACTTAGTCTACAGGCACTTTAATCTTTTACAAGTTCACATACAGATAGATTTCAGCTTACAGGTAATTTTAGATAAACTTATGGTATTAGAAGACGCTGTTGCATTCGCACAGATAGGCATCATGCACCCTAGCATAATCAATTCAAAGAATCTTATTGCTGATATTTTAGAGATAGGTAGAAACTTCAGTTTTACGGCTGTAGCTCCCATTAGCTTAGATAATACATAGTATAGAGAAATCTATAGAGGTTAAAGCCTATAGTACCGGACGCTCGTTAAATTTTATCTTAGGAATACCCTCTGTAGACCCAATACCTTATGACCTCATCCACATATACTCCATTCCCAATGATCAATACTTAACTATTATCCCACAATCCAAATTCCTAGTACTTGGTAGCGGAGAGTACGCCTACATCGATCAAGAATGTCGTCACGTTTCGGATGAAACCCAAGTCTGCAAGCAGCTGATCACGAAACCGCTTGAGGATACTGGAGATTGTATAACATCCATAATACAACATCAACCAGATCACCTGAAATGTTCGTACGCGAAGATGAAGCTGGAAAATAGTAAACTTCAAAGTATCAGTCCTAATAGCTGGCTTCTCATCACCAACAGTCACGAAATACTGAAAGCATCGTGCGGAAACGAAGTTACGTACCACACTCTCACGAAAACGCAACTCATCACCATCTCGAACGAATGTCGTGCAGAAGTACTCAACAGAACACTACAAACACATAGTAGTGCCGTGAGCATACATGACGTCATCCCACTACCGCAGCAACAATACATGACGAATAAAGAAATCAGATTTGAAGTGGAATTGGAAAATATCTCGTTAGACAATATGCACCAACTTGTGAACAAAGCGAGAAACTTACAAATAGATGACTCCTATGATGAACCATTTGTATCTTTAACACCAAGCTGGACCACCATCATGTTGTATGTTATCGGAGCTGCTTTCGTTATCTGGAAGACATACAAGCATTGTTCTGGAAGAAAAATAACACCATATGGGCGACCAGCGACATCGAGGGACACCCCCGAGCAAACCAGTGGGACCAGGTTTTATCTTAATGAGGGAGGAGTTACCAAGGCGTAACCTTGGTAAATCGTCGACGTAGCTGCATCGTCGGCTACATGCGCCGGCAAGAACCTTCGAGTCAGCAATTGCAACATTTTCTGTAGACAATAATTAATTGTAATTTAAAATAGTCTTGTTCTGAGTTTGATACTGTAAACATATCTACATAATTAATAAATATATTTTTTTTAAAAGATCTTTCGTGACCGCCTATACATATCTGATGTAAAGACTTTATTATCTAAGCATTTTGGAGAATGGGATAATTTACATTCTTTACTTTTTTACAAAGATTTATTGCAGTCTCAGGAAACACTAGCTCAATCAAATGAAGTTCAAGAAGGTTACTGCGAAGAATTAATGGAGGATACTGATGGCCTACGAATTTAAGATACTTGAATATTAATTGTAATGTAAATGGAAACAAATAAAAGCTGATCATATAAATTTTGTAATATTTTTGATATCTGACCCATGCCTTCAAACTTTCGTCATAGAATTAAAAGTCAATTAATTTCATTAAAAATTATATTTCTAGATTTGCTAATGGTATGGTTATACTGCATGTTACAACATGCCCGGAAAAACTGGAAAAAGTAAAAAAAAAATAGACTCACCATATAAAGTGCGATCACAAAACAGTCATTTTATATGGGGAGTCAAGATTTTTTTTTTTTAAGTTGTACAGTATCACGGTCAGCATCTAACCCTGTAACACCCAGCAGAATCTTGAGAGTATGGAAGTTTCCCTACCTAAATCTAAAATGTACTAAACACCAATCAATCGATAACCTTTTTAAAAATATTTATACTTACACTGCAAACACGACATATGTGCCCGTTAAATATTGGTTTTGATTTTGACAACCCTATTATCAATTAGGATCAAATACGGCTATCTATCAATATCTCAGTTTCAAATATGGCTATCTGTAGTAAGCTTGGGATCAAATATGGCTATCTTCAACATTCAGTATCAAATGCGGATATTTACATAAATTAAATGGTTAATTTTTTTTTTTCATTTCAGTCATATTCCAATTACTTCGTGTTTATTAGTATTTAAAATTTATAAATAATGTTATTACAAAAAAAAAATTACAGTGTAATCATTTTACAGCTTTAAAAACATTTTTCATTGTGTACCAAAAAACTGTCAAAGTACAGATAGCCGGTTTTGATTATAAGCGACTCAAATAGTCATTAGTAGTACATATTAGTTCTTCTAAATTCTTGTCCAGTTATGATGCAGTGTCCATGTTGTGAAAGATGTTAGAAATTTATGTGTCAGCAGATGCAAAAACAATACTTAACACATTTAGATTGTAATTTTATACAATAATGTAAATAATCCCATCAATATTGACTTAGATAACCTTAATAGGCACTTCTCTACTTCTGCTATATTGGATAGCAGCATTAAAACCAATAACCTTAATAATCTTTCATCGCTCCCAACTTCTGATTTTCCGCCATTTATCTGTAATCAATTTACAGATTGTGATGTTGAGAAGAACATACGCTCTGTAGCTTCGATTGCTGTGGGGGATGATGGCATTAGTCGTTCCATGATTTTACCCATCCTTGACATTATTCTTCCTACTGTCATTTCCATTCTTAACAATTCCATAGCCTCTGCTGCATTTTTCCATCTGTGTGGAAAAATGCCTAATTCCTATACCTAAAAATTCCCATCCGCGTTCATTCTCTGAATATCGACCCATTTCCATCCTCCCATTTCTTTCTAAAGTCCTTGAACGCTTAATTCAACAACAACTAAGTACTTTCCTTCACAATAACAATATCCTTAATCCTTTACAATCTGGCTTCCGTCCTGGTCATAGCATGACTACTGCCCTTTTGAAAGTCTCAGATGATATTCGTTTTGCCATGGATCATTCGCATCTAACGGTTTTGGTTCTTGTTGATTTCAGCAATGCTTTTAACACAGTGATTTTGATATACTGCTGATGCAGCTGCGTTCTCTCAACATATCTCCAACAGTAATTGAGTGTTGAATTAAACAATTTTTAACGGAAGTATCGCGTATTTTATTTATTTTGTTGAACCTGACGTTTCGAACGCTTTGCAGCGTCCGTGGTCTTCCTGCGACCACGGAAAAGAAAAATTAAAAAAAAATTCGGGCAGATAGGTGGCGCAGTATAAAGTAGAAAACATAAAAGAGGATTACTTGTTAATAATCAAAAACAATAATGACAATAGATACTTATATATTAATTCACTTAACAAAGTTATACAGCAGTGACAACCAGATTAACAAAAGAACGAAATTAAAACAGGATGAAGGGAAGATAGTGTGCACTAACTCGATCTTTAAAACTGGATATACTTTCTGCATTTCGAATTGTTAATGGCAGAGCATTCCAGAGCTGCATAGCTCGCACCGAAAACCGAACCGAAAGATTTCGTGTAATACTGGGTTGAGTGTGATGGCGTTTTAAGACGGAAGGCAAGAGCGTTGCGAATAGTACGTCCCTGGGTTCCACTGTGGAATGAGAAACGTTCCTTCAAATATACAGGAGAAGAGGGACTAAAAAGAATAGAGTAAAGGAGAGACAGGATATGTAGATTACGGCGAAGTAGAATGGGAAGCCACTTGAGACGAGAGCGAAATTCAGAGACATGGTCATATTTGCGGAGTTCAAATATGAACCGAATACAAAGATTTTGAAGGCGCTCAAGCTTATCTAATTGCTGTTCGGTAATATTAATATAACATGAGTCAGCGTAATCGAGAATGGGAAGGAGCAAGGATTGTGTGAGCGTAATTTTAGTATCAATTGGAAGAAAATTTTGCATTCTTCTGAGGGAACAAACAGAAGCAAACAGCTTCCTACTAACACTTGCCATTTGAGGTGACCAAGATAAAGTTTTATCAAATATCACCCCAAGATTTTTTACAGTATCCGTAAAAGGTATATCGGTACCATTGAAGTTTACTGACTGCAAATTAGACCAGTCAAGTTTAGTAATTTGGAGAGGACTTCCGATTACGATCACCTGTGACTTGGTTGGATTTACAATGAGACCATGAGAATTGCTCCATTCCAGTATACGAGTTATACAGTTATACGAGACTGATCATCGTTAACTGTAGAATTGACGTCTAAAATTGATGTAAATGGACCATGCATATAAATTTGTAAGCCGTCTGCATACAGATGGTAAATAGATAGATATCATTTTTATTTGCATCTTCATTCACATACATAAAATGCTTACATTAAAATTATTTTTATTACAATGTGTGTGTACAAGCACATCATGTATGTGCCAAAGTATGACAAAAAGGCTGCAGCTCAGTGTCAGTATTGCTCATGAGCAAAACACTGGTTTTCAGCTGTAACCTAGGGTCAGCTATAAGATATGCATGCAACAGTTTTACTACACATTAGGTTATGTAGCATTAACCTAATGTATAGTTCCACATACTAAATTTGCACCGGGATTTCTAGTTTTTTTTTTTTTCATGACAAGACAGCAATAAATCACACAAATAAAGGCAGCTACAAGAATTACATGTCCTGAATATACCATGATGGTAAATCGAGGCGTTGTTCATCTAATATAAACAATCTATATTTATGTTTGAAACTTTTTTTACTATTGAGAAGTCGCAGTGGCGGAGGTATGTTGTTCCAACATTTGGTGGCTTGATACCGAAAACTGCCGTTAAAAGCAACAGTTTTATGGGAATATCCGAGCAGCATAAAACGTCTAGGTCTAGCGCTGTAGGGCTTATTTGACCGAGGAAAGTTCAGCTTGTTGTACAGATATTCTGGTTGTTTAAATTTTATAAGGTCGAACAGTAAGCAAGCGAGATGTAATTGTCTGCGCGATGACATTTTTAAGGTGGAAGCATTATTTAAATATGGTGTTATATGTGTACGCGGTGAAATATTGTAACAAAAGCGAGCACAAGCATTCTGTACGCGCTGCACCATGCGTTGTGTTCTAGAGTACAACCGAGGCCCATACACGAGGTCGCCATAATTCAATTTGGATAGAATTAGGGATTCACATATACTTACACGTACGTCTTCCTTCAGCAGATTACGTATTTTATAAATAGTTTTCAACCAATAGAAACAATCACGCATTAAATTTAATATATGAGTTTCAAACCGAAGTTCACTATCCATAACAATTCAAAGATTTCTAGCCTCATCAACTCGGTCAATAGTCTGGCCTGAAATGCTAATCACGGGATTTTGAGATGCTACATTAGATATTTGCTTTTTAGAGATAAACAAGTTTTTTACGGAATGTTTTTGGTGGGACTTCACTTCTTTTTGTAGAAACGTATATTGATTTATTTTATTAGATTTTCTTATTTGACACAGTTTTTTTCTTTTTAGGAGTAGGTTTTTTATTATTACAAATCTTTCTTATCTTTTTTACCGGTTCTGATTCTTGTACAGTAGCAACAGTTTTTCGTATTGCCCATTCGCCTTCATTATTTATTCTTTTAGACGGTTTAATTTCTGAATGATCGGCGCGGTATTTACGCCTAAGCCGGTTGTATTCGGTGATCGCTGAAGCTTGAGCTTTTATACTCTTGAAGTCAACATTTATGAGATTCACCCCATGAAGATTGGTTACTCGTGAAAGCGCCACGTAGGCTTGGCCACAAGTGAATATGGAGGTGCCAATGTCCATGAGGGCATTTTTTAGACTTAGACCTCTTGTGAATTGTTAGGGCATACGCCACACAGATTGGGAATTGTTCTCTGTACACGTATGCCCGGGGTATGATCTCAAATTTTGACTTAATAGGCAATAATTCGTGAATCAAATTATTAGCGAATTTTACTACCAATTGTTTAGGCTTTGTTTGGTCTTCCAGGTCCCACCTCACTTTTTGTACAACGCCTATCGACCCATTCACTAAACCTAAACTAACATCAATGTTTTTCCTAAGCATTACTTTAGCTCCCTCTTTAATGATTATAGTTTCTTCCAGTCCAGCAGTCATCGACGCATCATCTTCATATTTTTGTAAACACGCCCGGGCTTTTGCTATCATACATTTTGAACAATCCAAGGAATCGGCGGCTGACATTGAGACAATTTTTATATTACAAAAAAGAGCCATTCGCTCTATTTATAACATGGGCTCCAGAGAATCCCTCGGGGAACTGTTCAAAGAAATAAATATCCTCACTGTTACTTCTCAATATACACACATCAAAAGTGTCTAGGGATCAAGCATTTTTATGCGGATTTCTTGAGATTGAGATGTGGCTTTGTAATAAAAAAATATATAAAATATATAAACGTATACGACACTGGAGAACCCCTGGACGCCAACAGCGATTAAAATCCTGCCAGGAAGTCCATCCTTATAGTGGTGGAACCATCATGGTATGGGCGGATATTTGAATCGGCGGAAGAACTGAGTTGATTTGGATCAGAGGCAACCTCAACGCTCAAATTTATGCTGAGACGATTGTATCAGACGTCATCGTTCCTCTACAAGTGCAAATCGGTCCCTTATTTCAGTTAATGCATGATAATGCACGACCGCACACCGCAAGAGTTGTAAGACAGACTCTCGCCGCAGCTAACATCAATGTCATGCCCTGGCCTGCTCAGTCGCCAGACTTGAACCCGATTGAGCATGCATGGGATATGCTACAGAGAAGAGCTCTGCCGAATATGGAGGGTATCCAGTCGCAAGACCTTTTTTTGTTGTTGCAACGAACATGGGCGGCCATTCCACAGCGTGATTTGGATGAACTCATTTTGAGTATGCCAAACCGATGTTCTTGTGTTGTTAGTGTTCGCGGTAGAAACACGGATTATTAATTGTTTAAGTTACCCAATAAAATTTTAAAGAAAACTGTTATTTCAGTCTTTTTTTCGAACTTTAATGTTAATGGTTCAAATGTCAAAAATCCCTTTATTATGAAAATGGCAAATTTCTTTATTAATGCAAAGGTGACTTGGTTTATCGTTACTGTAGACAAACGAAAACACTTTATTTGATGAATCCTTAAAGAAAATTTTAATTAATATCAATCAGGAGAAAAGTTATTGCAAAAATATATGTTGATCCCTAGACACTTTTGATGTGTATATACATGAAAACATAATGTATGCCCGTAAAAAATTAAAGTCAGTTTCAGTTCTTCTTTTCAGTGAAAAACTTAGAAGTAGAAATAACTTGTGTATGCCGGTACATCGGCTTGCTAGGACTGGCAGATCTTTTCTTGTAAATTGTATATTTACAGTTGCCTGAAACAGTTCTGTCCTTTCCTGACAATGTATTCAAAAAGCATATTAAAAATACTCTCTGTAGAAGGGCTTATTATAGAATTGATGAATATGTAACTGACAAAGATGTCTGGAAATAATTCAGCACAGACTACATGTCCTTAGTTATTTTTATTTTTACCATTTGATATCATTATTGTACCAATATGCTTATGTATTTTTGTTTTTTAATATCTAAATGACAATTTTAAAAGAGACCTATATGTCAGAAGCCCCAGGAACCGGCGAGCATGCATGAAAAGAGCTATGAACGTCACAGAAGCGAGTGAAGTATGCAAGGACCGCGTCTTATGGCGCTCGGTTCTCTCTGCCTACCCCGCAAGGGACTTGGCGTGAAGATATGTATGTATGTATGTATGTACCTATATTGGCAAATTTCTTTCGGCATTTCTTCTTAGCCAATGGTCATTTCCCAAATGCTAGTAGATAAAAAAAAAGGAAAAAGTAAAAAGAAAATTATATAAGATACAATAAGATTATATTTCAAAAAATCGGTCAAGTGCGAGTCGGACTCGTGCACGAAGGGTTCCGTACCATTATCTATAAAACGGCAAAAAAAAACACGTTTGTTGTATAGGAGCCCCCCTTAAACATTTGTTTTATTTTAATTTAATTATACATTCTTAAAGTGAATATATAACTAAATATTCTGTGAATATTTCAAGCGTCTACCTGTTGCCGTTATCAATATTGAGCAAAAAAATTACGTTTGTTGTATGGGAGCCCCTTTAAATATTTATTTTATTCTATTTTTTAGTATTTGTTGTTATAGCGGCAACAGAAATACATCATCTGTGAAAATTTCAACTGTGTAACTATCACGGTTCATGAGATACAGCCTGGTGACAGACGGACGGACGGACGGACGGACAGCGGAGCCTTAGTAATAGGGTTCAGTTTTACCCTTTGGGTACGGAACCCTAAAAACTGTAAGACGTGTCTAAGTGCCCGCGAGGGCCCAATGGCAAATAAAGAATTTTAATCTTTTTAATCTTTAGCAACTAACTTTATCTCGGGGTGCGAAATCGCTTTTAACATAGCATTATTTAGGGGCATTACCATATCTCTAATACAGCTGAGACCAGCTGAGAGTTCTTCATCAGATACTTCAGACCTTCGATTTTTGACATCAAATGAAGCGGCCCACCAAGTTGAATATTTTTTTGTAAAGGCGGTATGTCGATCTCTAATAGTTTGGTTGGGCTCTTGTGTTTTCTAATCAGGGTCACCAGGTACTCCAGATCTTCGATTATCCTAGTTTTTACAGTTTTCCCTTTATGTGGCCATTCAACCCTAAATCTGTACCAAATTTCAGCTCTCTGAGTTTATGGGAAGTACTAGTTCTATTTTGATGATCATGAGTGAGTGAGTGAGTGTCATAAATACCAAACTTTGCTGTCGCTTAACTTCGGAACTAAATGACCTACAGAATTGAAATTTTTTTGACTTGGGATTTTAAGTATGTGATTATAGCTTACTGGATGATGAAAATTTCTGCGTTCTGGTCTTATCCAGAGGTTCTCAAATAGGGGCCTGAAAATGCGGCGAAATGGTTCCAGTAAAGGATGGTACGGCAGTGTTTGCTTCGCGCTCGACTTGGCGGGGGCACTGCCGTGCCCCCCGATAAGATTTGTTTATTTTTGGAGCCATGCCATATGTTGAAAAATGCCCGTAATGCTTTTGAGGCATATAGCATTTTTGAAGATATCCATGTCAAAAAAATTAAGTGGCAATTTTTGGGAGATTTACCTTAATTGCAAGACAATTAAACTTTTCATTTAATCAATAAATTTAGAGTCAACCATGTTTGCTTTAAAACAAGAATATTGAATGGCAGATTGGCTTCTCAACTTTTTTGTAACAGTGTTACCGATGCATTGTTGTTTTGCAACACTCAACTGCATATAGTTAATTTCTGTGAAGTAAAATCCGCAGCCGGCAGAATTCTTAAAGTTAATCAACAATATGTTCGACATTTTAGACTCCAGAATCTATCTGTATGGTTACAAGCGGGCTTTAAATACTGAAAACTATAAAGACATGGCTGAACTCTTAGACCAAGACCAACTGAATTTTTAAGGACCCTAAAATGGATCGGAAAATTGGTTACGAAAATGCCTAGATTTACTGGGTTTTTAGGTTTCTGCGTGTGCGCAGAAAATGCAAAGGCAGTGTTCCATGACTTGATTGAGACAAAAACTGACAACAGGATATTTGCTGCACAAAGTGTCCCAAGATTGACGATCGATAAACGAAGATTCTGGGAATTGCATTACTCTGGAAAACATTATATTTAAACTATTCATCATCGATAGATAAAATTTACAAAACATCTGCAAGCATGAATAGCAACCCAAATTTACCGGCAGAAGATGATGATAACATCTTGGACACGACACGCGTTAATAAAACACGCGATACTTCCGTTAATAATTGTTTAATTCAATGTGTAACAATCGCGAAAATCTAAGACAATACTGTTATTAATTGATAATCAACATGTGACAATTACATAATAGGCATACGACAACATAAAACTAGACTCATCAATAACACATCAAATAGTACATTACGACCTTTTCAGGGTTCCGTAGTCAACAAGGAACCCTTGTAGTTTCGCCATGTCCGTCTGTCTGTCCGCAGCTTAGCTCAGAAACTCTTAGTATTAGAAAGCTACATTGCGAGAATTACCTCCCGTGGCGTTATTTCTTGTAAGAGTAGTACTGCATAGTCATGATATTTTTCAAAAAATAATTGTGTAAGCCGGTGTCTTCTACGGAGTAGAACTGATCGTTGGCACGACACAGTTATTTTGCCGCTCCATTTTTCAACAAAATTCAACACGAAAGCAAAACAAGGTCCAAGAAGAAGCAGTAAGTAGAAAATTCAAAACAACGGATACGCGAAGGAATCACAGTAAAACACAGATCACAACGGTGGATGACGAAGGACTGCGCTCCAAGCAACCGGCGTATGCGTCACAAAACCAGTTTTACGAGACAATGTACGAGAGAGAGAGCGGAGACAAATGATTGAAATATGCTGTGAATCATTTGTCAATCATTTCAATATTCTAATACTAAGAGTTTCTGAGCTAAGCTGCGGACAGACAGACGGACATGGCGAAACTACAAGGGTTCCTTGTTGACTACGGAACCCTGAAAAGGTCGTAATATACTATTTGATGTGTTATTGATGAGTCTAGTTTTATGTTGTCGTATGCCTATTATGTAATTGTCACATGTTGATTATCAATTAATAACAGTATTGTCTTAGATTTTCGCGATTGTCACACATTGAATTAAACAATTATTAACGGAAGTATCGCGTGTTTTATTTATTTTGTTGAACCTGACGTTTCGAACGCTTTGCAGTGTCCGTGGTCGCAGGAAGACTGTCTTCCTAAATAAAACACGCGATACTTCCGTTAAAAATTGTTTAATTCAAAATTAATAACAGTCATAAAAAATCTTGTTACAGATTGCTTTTAATGGTACGCGGTCAATATGCAACCCCTGCTGGCTGGCATTTTATTGTGTATTGCAAGCCCAGCAAGCACAAGATCCGTTGCCCCAACAAGTACAAGAACCAATTCCTCAGCAAATACAAAACCTGCAAATCCAAGAATACGAGGAAGTCTAAGAAATAGTTGACGTTCAACAACAACAAGGCTTTGGTCTTATGACTATACCTGGCTATTTGCGTGCATCTAATACTGCGTGACGCTGCGTTGTTCGAAATTGGAGAAATGTGACTCCACATGTTGTGCCACAATATGCCAGGTTACACCTATTTCGTCAGAATAAACTATTCATCCCGAAAATTGCTCGAGTTTGCCATCCGCATTTCGTGGACAATGACTGGGAAGAACTAGTTAATGTGCAAATACCAGTTCACGCAACTTTAATAGTACTCATGTTCTCGATATCATCACTTTGTACGAATGGAGATTGAAACGAGGAACGCAGTTGGACTTCGAAATATTGAGGATATTGATGACAACGAACTACATTTTTATACAGCAATGAACAAAATTCAATTCAATACTATTTTGAATCAAATACCTTCTCTTCGTGATAGATCCAACATTCCTGCCACTATTTTGGGACTTTAGGTAGTGAAAATAAGAACTAGTGAACCGGGCGAGCATATAGCTTCGATGTTTAATATGTTGAGAAGAAACATTGGAAGGAAAATTAAAAATAGCTCAAGAATGTTTGTTACAAGAATTTGTTCTGGAACACATGACAAGGAAAAATGTAGTGGCTCGAAACTTAACCATCCCTAGTCATATTTTTGGAGGTAACCAGGATGAACTTGTTGCCATTCTTGTATGTGATGGAACATACATACGTGCAAAAATGTTCCAATTTCCTTTTCTAGATGAAAACATATAGCCTCCACAAGTATCGTAACTTAGTGAAACCATTTTTAATTGTATGCACGGACGGCTATATTGTGCATGTGATAGGTCCATACTCAGCCATTACTTCAGATGCAGAAATAATGAATCACATGATGTAGGACTTTGCTTGGGATTGGTTTCTGAGCGCCAACGACGTTTTTACTTTAGAAATAATAATAACATAGATGTTTATTTCCCTAGTTTGTATATTACATTTTATCCAACAGGGCGGTGGTGTGTTCGGCCTGTGGGTGTGTCGGCTACTTACTATCTACTTATGTTTGTCTGGAAGATCTGTATAAGTGTCAAGGTATGCTGTATGTTGTACAGAATAAATTTATATACACTTAAAGTGTTGTTTGATGTTCCCTTATCCTACTATAACTAATTACAATCTATGGGGACGTGGAGCAGTCGTTCGCCTTCTGAGCCGGTTCCTGTCTCTTTTTGGTACATAGCTTATTTCGCCTAATCTAGTGTTGGTTAAGGGCCTTCGCTGCGTTGAGCGGGCGCACGGCGCATGCGTCCGCTCAGCGTGTTTGATTCATGTCATTTCAAGAGCAGCGCTGCGTGAGGCGGATAGCCGTCGCACGCGACGCGGGCTGCGGGGCCCGTGTCGCGGGCGACGGGGCACGTGTCGTGTGTACGCGCGACGGAGCACGCGAGCGGAGCTGTTTCTACAAAATCATTGAGAGCCGCTACGTTATCCGTATCGCATGCGCCATGCTTCTACAGTCTTTGCAATAAGTTGATAACTATGAGTTTTATTGATACGGAACGTGTTACCCCAACAGGCAGGTTGGCTAGGTGGGCCCTAAAGCTGCAAGCATGTCAACATTTCTTACCGGCCCGGTCGATTAAATGCGGTAGCTGATGCTCTTTCTCGATCACCTTGCTGTGAAGATACAACGGACTGTGGAATATGCACAGTAGTTGTAAATATGCCTAAGAGAAGCACAAAAGAAATACGGGAAGAACAAATGAAAGATAAAAGATTCAGAACATAATTGAAGCCCTGGAAGGCCTGAAAGAGACAGAGAATGCTGTGTACTGGAGTAATAAAGGGTACTTGATGAATAACGGTTTACTGTATAGGTTACACCCTGATTGATGTGGATGACGCACAATTAGTCGTACCTGAACACGAATGGGCAAATGTGCTAAGTGCATATCATGATGACCCTTTAGCCGGACATTATGGTGCTGAGAAAACCTGTCAGAAAATCGCAGAGAGGTGTTTTTGGAGTGGTATGCTGTGACGATTGATTTGGTCGTCACATAGCATAACATAACATAAAAAAAATGAGTAATATGTGAACGTTAGGCTGACTGATTGAAGAACCTTTGCCGCCGGGTCTAATTACAGCGGACATAAAGAAAACAATTTCTGCATTATCTATGGCGAATTCCGCCGAGGGTAGAGGGTTTCTGGGTCATTTTTTTTTTTTTTTTTTTATTGGCTCAGCATAGTGGCTCCTCTTCGCCTGTTGGTAAGCGAAAAGGGGAGCCCAAATTGCAGCGGCAACTGACAAAGGACTACGGTGTCCTGTCAGTTGACGCTACCATGCTGGCCCGCAAGGTGCTTCTTCACGCTTCGTTTGAAGGATCCCATGTTGTAGGAAGGAGGAAACACATGTGCAGGCAAGGCGTTCCACTTTTTAATAGTTCGACAGAGATAGGAGTTGCCGAACTTTTTAGTACGAGAACAAATGTCCTCAACAGTGGAATGATGACATTGCAAGCCTGCACGTGTGGTTCTATGACGGAAGGGAGAGGGTGGGACAAGGGAAAATAGTTCTTCAGAGCACTCACCATGGTACAGGCGGTAAAATGTACTTAGGGAGCCTATGTCCCTACGAAGTTGCAGAGGTTCTAGGTATAGTATACTAGGTTGTGAACGCGCACACCTGAGTTTTCTTGGCATTAAACTCAACCAGGTTATTGGAACCCCATTTACAAACGAGGTCCAAAACCCGATTAAGCTCAACGACAAGACTCTCACGCCTCTCACCGATTTCTGCCCGACCAGCACTAGGCCGCCCGAAATAATGCCCATGTACCGTACTGTCATCCGCATAGCAATGAATATTACCAAGTGGCAGCATGTCATTGATATGCAGAAGAAAGAGGGCGGGCGATAGGACGGAGCCCTGTGGGACACCGGCATTCACTGACATGAACCGCGAAGCGCGTCCATCTGCAAGGACGCGGATTATACGCTCATGCAGGAAGCCAGCAATCCACTTACAAAGCTGGAGGGGCAGACCGTATGCCGGAAGTTTGGAGAAAAGTGCTTTATGCCAAACCCGATCAAATGCCTTGGCGATATCTAGGCTGACTGCCATAGATTCACCATGTTTATCAATTGCCTCCCTCCAGAGGTGCGTCACATACGCTAGAAGATCACCCGTCGATCGTTTCGGTCTAAAGCCATATTGACGATCGTTAATTAAGGAGTGATCTTCTAGGTAACGGATCAACTGTTTGTTAAGGATCCGTTCCATGACTTTGCACAACACTGAAGTTACGGCAATGGGGCGGTAATTTGATGGGTCCGAACGGTCTCCCTTTTTGGGTACCGGCTGCACATTAGCCTCTCTCCAAGCCTCCGGAACACAACCGGCCAAGTACGAGAGACGAAAGAGGCGCGTCAACACCGGGGACAACTCCTCTGCACATTTTTTCAGAACAATCGCTGGGATACCATCAGGACCACTGGCTTTACGGACATCGAGTGACTGTAACTCAAAACGGACATCACGCTGTCTGATGTGAATTTCTGGCATAACGGAACCACAGGAGGGTATCGATGGTGGTTGCGTGCTACAGTCATCGATCCGGGAGTTAGCCGCAAAGAGACTGGCCATAAGATCAGCTTTCTTCTGCGGCTGATGTGCCAGTGAGCCATCAGGGCATCTCAGCGGAGGCAGCGAGGGCTGGCAGAAGTTGGCCTGCACGGCTTTAGCTAGTCGCCAGTAATTACGCGATCCAGTAGGGTGCGCCACTAGTTCCGTGCCGACTTGTGTAACGCGCTGGGCGTCCGCTCTTATGTATGTCCTTTTACAGACCTTGGTGGCAGTATTATAGGCTGATTTCAGCAAGTTAATATTCGGATCTTTGAGGGCGCGACCCCTGGTCCAAGCGCGATACGCTGCCTGCTTGTTACTAACAGCTTCAGCGCACTCGCGATTAAATCAAGGGCGTCTCCGGCTTTTGATGACGACATCGGAGTGAGGAATGTAGTATTCCATTCCAACTTCGATCTCGTCAACAATAGCCGCAGCACTCGCCGTAAGATCTTTCTCACTGAAACAGCGCTGCCCCCATGGGACGGAAGCAAAGTAGTCGCGCATGCCGTCCCAATCTGCTGACGAGTAGTGCCAGACACGACGCTTAACCGCAGTGGGTTGTGGTGGTGCCGTGCTTGATACTTGATACTGTGCTGGATACTAGGCAGTGGTCAGATGTACCCAAGGGCACCCTAACCACAACCCGGTAGCCAGCAGGGTGGAAGGTCAGCAGTAGGTCTAGTAGAGAGGGCTCCTGGCCAGCGACATCTGGTATTCTGGTAGGTTGGTCTACCAGTTGCGTCAGGCTGTAGGAAAGAGCGAACGCGTGGGCGGTCCTTCCTGCATGGTTGGTTATCGAGAGCAAACAACATGTTGTCGCGCTATTAATATAATTGGATTTATATTAGTAACGCCTAGTAATGGCCTAGTGTTGTTAAGTTTACGGCGTAATCGCCGTTACAATTTGTTAATGAAAATTATTAATTGTTGAGGCGGTAAGTCGCCACCTAACTGAACACGCATATTTGATACCGCGTGGTCGCATGGGTACTAATTTGTTTCCATATTATTTTTAGCAAGTTGATGAAAAGAAACATCAGCAGCGCCTCTTTTATTCGTCCCGTTTATCGACGTCCAATCTTGTGGGCTTCATTCATCCATAAGGAGGACTGATGTCGCGTCATTTTGTGTAGGAGCCGTCATGTTGAATACTTGGGTGGTCGGGCGTTGAACGCGCGATATTGTATGGAAGAGGAATACGGAACAACCACCAGTAAACACCACGGAACTTTGCCGTGAGCATTGGCACGGCGTTGTCGACAGACGTCCTTTGGATAAACGGTATGGCGCATTTTCCTTATTTTCGATAGACAGCGAAGTCAATTATATAAGGTATATTAGGGTCCCATTCACTCCATCCTAATTACATTTCTATAATAGGCTCCGATATTAGTTAACTTCAAATTAGCGTATATACAATAAATTAATATTATTGTTATTAGAATAGTGTAATACTAACCTTATTAACCCAACTAACGTAGTTTAATGGCATTAGCCATAATCTAAGTGAAATATATTGTAATAAGCTTCAACCGATCCTCTAGAGCAATAAAACTTCAATCTGGAATTCAATGGTCTTAACTATCCGCCTTGTGATTAGAAGTTTGTTGAGTGTCAATGTACACCCATCCTTGACTCTACATTATGAAATGATATTTTACTATCTGTGGCATAACAATTAAAATATGTATTACTGCTGGCAACAGTGGCAACTCTCTTGGTTAAGATAGTCTCTCGATAAATGGTTATTTTTGTGATATTGGGAAGAAAGAAAATAAATGTTAATATGTAAAACAAGTTTTTATTCATGAAGGAATTCTATGCTGAAAACTCCATGCTCACCAACAGTGGTAGCAGAGCGTGGTTTGATCATAAAGAAGATTAAGCAGTTGATGTCACCAAAAGTTTCATACGCGAGAAGTGGAAAAAACGGCGGAGTCACGTTTTCACAATATAAAGCAATTCAATGGAGAAGATTTTGCAACGTGGAAATTTCGATTAACCAGTATATTACGTGAGCACGAATGTTTGGAGGCGATTGTAAAAAGAGGTTATGCGAGTACACCGGAAAACAAAAAATTAGAAGCCAAGGCACAAAGCATAATAATTGGCGCTATTGCTGATAGCCATATTGATTTTATTCACAATGAAAACTCTGCGTACAATATGTTGCACTAATTATAAGAGATTTTTATGAAAAAGAGTATCAGAAGTAAGTTGTTTTTACGACGTCAGTTGTCAGAATTAAAATATTAAGAAACTAATTCATTGACGAATCATTTTCAAAAAATGTCAAAGTTTTTCAATCAGTTACGGGATGCAGGAAGCCTTCTGAGCGAGGAGGAAATATCGTATTACTATCTATACCGGAATCTTTTGAGATAATTGTTACAACATTGGAGTCGTTACCAAACCTTACACTTGATTTAGTAAAGGACCGCCTATTAGGGGAAGAAAAAACAAATAAATTGAGAAATACAGAAAAAGTACACCAGAAATGCATGCAAGGATATCGAGAATTTGATAATTCAGATAGAAAACAATTACAAGGACAAGGTAAGTCACAGCGAGGAAACTGGAGGCCGCATAGAGGACAATCAGGACGTGGACGACCAGATAGTGGACAACAGAACAGACAGCATCAATCATCGTTTGAAGTGGACTTAGAAATAGATAAGAGTTCGTTTTATTCAGGATATTCAAGTTAGAAAGTGTCAATAAATAAAACTATGTTGTGATGTATTGTCTCTGATTGTTCCGACCATTTGACATATTTTGACATTATTTGACGAGCTCGGTGGCTCAGTCGTGAATGACGCGACTTTGTCACCAACGCTCGTGGGTTCGATTCCCATACAAGGCAAACATTTGTGTGCATGAACATTTCTGTTTGTCTTGGTCTGGATGTTTTAAGAGAGGTAGGGCGCATTAAAGCAGCCCGTCTGGGGAAGTACCTCCACCGCACAGAAAACCGCAGCCAAATAATAATTGTTGTGTTCCTGCGTGCGATTGAGGTTACCAGTAAACTCCCAAGGAGTTGCTGTGTAAGCAGCAGAAGAGGCATCGCGCGAGTGATACTTGATATATCGCAAGCGTTAATAGGCTACGGTACCCGCTTTCCATCAGGTGGGTCGTATGCTTGTATACCTCCTCATAAAGAATATTTTAGGGACTATATAGAACTTAGTAAACCAAAGGTTATCACTGCTGCTAAGAGTGGTGTTACATTTCAGGCAGTTGGGATAGGAAATATAAAAGTGAAATGTTATATAGGAATGATTTTGCAATTAAAAATGTATATTTTATACCCGACTTAAGAAAAAAAATATTGTCAGTATCTAAAATTGATAATAGTGGATTTAGTGTTAAATTTTCTAAAGGCAAAGTTAGAATCTATAGGTATAATCAGCAATGCAATGATTAGCAATAATGAAGGCTCATTGCATACAATAAAAATGTTTCCACAATTAAGTAACGAATGTAATTTGATGTCACAAAATAAAAATAATATGTTACAGCTTTGGCACAAAATGTTTGGTCATTTAGAGTTTAGAAACTTAAATTTACTTGCAGAAAGGGAAATGATTTATGGATTGGAAAATTGGAAAAATAATAAAATTAATGATTCTTTATGTGAACCTTGTCTGTTTGGAAAAATGTCAAAATTACCGTTTAACAAATCGGAACGTAGGGCAACTAGGCCACTCGAGTTAATTCATACAGATGTTTGTGGACCGATTAACTCTCCCACCATCAACGGTCATAAATATTTCCTAACATTTATAGACGATTACACACACTTTGTCGTGGTATATTTACTTACAAATAAAAGTCAAGTTTTTCAAAATTTTTAAATTTATTACAATTATGTGACTAATCATATAAATTCAAATATATTGAAATTAAGATAAGACAATGGCAGAGAATATGTATCATGCGAATTTCAGGAGTTTTGTGATGAGAAGGGAATACAGTTGCAATACACTGTACCATATAATCCTCTAATGAATGGTGTCGCAGAGAGGATGAACCGCACCTTAATTGAAAAGGCTAAAACTATTCTTATAGACTACACTCGGAAAAGACTTTTAGGGACATGCAGTTTTATTTTCAGCTTTATGTAACTAACAGAAGCCCTACTGTAGGAAAGGACAAGACACCCTCGGAACTATGGGAAGGTAAGATACATAACGTTTCAAATATGCGGATTTTTGAATGTACAGCTTATAATTATGTACCTAAAGAGTTGCGACAAAAATTGGACAAGACTAGTAAGAAGATGATATTCATAGGATATGCTACTTCAGTATATAAAATATATGATAAAGAGACAAATAAAGTTAGTGTTGCTAAAATGTTGTTTTCGACGAGAGACCAAAGAAAGAGGAATATTCCTATATACCTTATAATAATAATAATAATGAAGAAAAAGAAGTTCAAGAGGAAATATATGATAATGAGTAATATAATGAACAAGTAGAAGAAACAGAAGAAAATAGAGAAAAAGAGAAGAAAGATATAGAAATCCAAGAAAGAGGGAGAGGAAAACGAGTGAAAGCGACACCAAAATGGCAAGAAGATTACGAGATTGATTTAAGCGAAGATGATGAAGCATTATGCTCTATTGACACGCAATCAAGACGTTCCAAAAAGTTTTAATGAAATAAAGGAAAGAGAAGATAAATTAAAATGGGAAAGGGCAGTATCACAGGAGTTAAAAGTTTTAAATGAAAGTAACACATGGAAAATAGTTAAGACCCCAAAGAATACAAAATTACTAGATAGCAAATGGATATTTACCAGAAAAGAAATAGGAGAACTTAAAATAAATAAGGCTAGATTGGTGGTGCCAGGTTTCCAGCTAAAAGATAATTTAGAAGATATATACTCACCAGTACTGAAGTTACAAACATTAAGAGTTCTTCTTTCCATTGCTGCTCATAAAGACTACAAAATTAATCAGATGGATGTAAAAGGAGCTTTTTATATGGTAGAATAGATGAAGATGTATATCTCAAACGCCCTCAAGGATTGGACATTTCAGGTGGTTATGTATTGAAACTAGAATATATAAAATAAATGGGTTCAAGAAGTCGCCAAAATATTGGTATGAAAAATTCACCGAAGTTATCATAAGTTATGGGTTCAAGCGTTCAGAAAATGATTACTATCTCTATAAAAGAGGTGATCTTTATTTACTTGTTTGTGTAGATGACAATAATGATTCAAGGCACCGAACATAATAATTGGCCGCTATACGATTTGTAATAATACAATGTGTTCAAGCACTGAATTCACCCCAGCTTATCTAACGTTTGGTAGAGAGTTGAGAGCACCACGTGACAATGAAGTAGATTAAAGTTACTGGCAGATAACCTGTCAATGGCAAGAGAGGTACAAGAAATAAAAGAGGAAAACCGGAAAATACAAGAATAAAATGCAGCGTTCACATAGTGCTAAGTTAAAATGCAGTATTTGTCTGATACTTGTGAAAAATGCAATACTTGCTCGTTCATTGCATTTCAATCTAGTATGCAAACTATCGTAAATACAAACTACACTAAAGTGAAATGAAGTAAGTGTTAATACGGCGGTCTACTTTAGTATGACAGAGGAATTTATCTTTCGCTAAAATTCATTACTGCATTTCACATTAGCACCTCAGTCTGTGATCGTCACCCGAGGAGGCGATACGTGTTGGCAGAACTTGCGGCTCCTGTCATTGTGTTTAATTTTGGTAAGTTTACTTGTACACTTAACCACTCGTTTGTTTCACGTACCTATCGGTACGAGGCCATCACGGCGCTTGTTTGTTTCGCGTACCGATAGGTACGTATCGGCTTGGCGATCTTAATTCGTCGTTGTAGGGTCTAATATTGATTGTCATAAAATTAAAACATTGCTAGTGTCACGAATATTAAGTTGGCAACACTGTGGTTGCCTGCGATTGGTAGAACTAATGTCAAATAATTAAAAAATAATTTTCGAAAGCCAATCCCGTCAGACTTGCGCCATTACAGTGACTTAGTTATTGTACGAGATTTGCGTGATGCCGTAAGTAATTATATTTTAATTATGTCGATTGGTATTTCATATTAAATTAAAGGTTATAGAGTGTTTCCTTTGATAATACATTTAGCTTGTTCCAAAAACATACAGTAAGTTAATAAAATCGGCTAAACTTAGTGTCGAAAATGTATGGTGAGAAATGCTGTTCTTGTTTTCTGTAAAATTTTTGTGAATACTAGAGAGTGGTCAAAAGATTGTGTGAAATATTAAACCTAGGTTAATATGTGTTGTTTAAAACGAAGTTAAATCAATTTTAATCTTCTATATTACACAGGATTGCTGATAAACCGTCATTCAGTGAGTAAAATATTTCGACAAACTTGGCTTGTACCGATCGGTACTTGAAACGATTCATCAATTTAGAAATAAGGCTTCCCGCACTAATTATTTTTGGCTTATTTCGTAATATTGGTTCTACTTGTGGTCAGTTGTGGTGTTGCATTTACTTTGAGAATTTTCACTTAAAAGTTTATTTAGTACAATTGACAACATATTTTTCGAACTACATTTTTTTTTTACTTTGGTTTTTTATTGAGTTACGCTATTTCCATTATACAAATTGTCATGCATGACATGGTGTTCATTGGATATAAGTCCGTAGGGCCTTTTTATATTTTTATAATTCCAATTCTCGCAGTGGCGGCATGCCGGTGATGTACAATTTTTTTTAGTGCATTTTGAAAACTAAATATACTTTAGAAGTTTTAGAACTGCACCGCATGTATATAAGGCGAGTTTGTAACAGGATGCTAGGTGGTGGTGTTATTTTATATTTTTGGTGTATATTCCATATCAACATTATGTTCTATTTATAGTGGAAATCCTAAGCAAAAAAGAGGGCGAGGTAGAGGGAGAGGTAGTCGGCGAGGACGAGGGAAGAGTGATGTGTCACCTTCGCCTACGCCACCGTCCGTCCCTATTCCTTCGACATCCAGGTATGTTATATTCATTGTGTATTATTTGCTTAATTATTATTATGTATTTCACATTTACATTTTGTTGTAGAACATACGAAGATGAGCATGCCATTGTAAAAGATGGCATGCTTAAAACAAAACAACGCTTGAAAAAGCTTACACCATCTCTCAGAAAGGAGTACGTGGAGCGGAAGAAAAAAAAAGAGCTCGAACGTATTCTCCTTCCTGACGCACCGTCGCGGAAACGATCACGGTGAGTAAACTTTTGTTTCTTTTTTAGAAAATATACTATTTGGAATTATTATACATAATTATATAATAAAATTTTGTTACAGGAACATTTCCCCAGAGCGGTCCAGTTGTAGGTTGATGTTGGGCACGCCAACCACACCCCCTCCGCCTAAATTGCAGTCGTGGCAGATCAAGTAAGATTTACCTGCGATTTTTGCTTGAGATTTTAGAAAACGCATTGACTACATACACTTAATTTTTTTTGTCACAGAAACACGACAGCTACGGCAGCCGTTCTCCCGACAACGCCCGATGGCCGCTCGACCCCCGCTGTCCTCCCGATGCCCGCTGTCCCGCCGATACCCGCTGTTCTTCCGAATATCCTCCCAATGCCCGATGGCCGTTCGACGCCCGCTGTCCTCCCGATGCCCGCTGTCCCGCCGATACCCGCTGTTCTCCCGGATGTCCTCCCAATGCCCGTTGGCCGCTCGACGCCTACTATACTCCCGGCCCCGGTTGTCCTCCCGACCCCCGCTGTCCTCCGGACACCTGATGTACACCCGACGCCTACTGTCAAGCCGACACCCACCGTCTTGTCGACTTTAGGTGAGACTCTATTATGTTGTATATTTTGTTCTAATGTTTTTGTTTGTTTGTTTCTACAAGCTTTATTAGTCTACATAGCTATTTTTTCAGCATTTTTATAGGATAAAAAAATGGTACAAGTTATATGTGGATTTAACCCATTATGGGATCTCCTGCAGTCATTATCATTTGCCTGCCCTGATCCCAGTTTATCAGGGGTCGGCGCTTCATTTTTTTCTCTTCAATTCATCGCGTTCAGTCGTTACTAAGTTATCCACACGGGATCTCCTGTAGTCGTCAACCTTAAAATAACTGAAAATACTAGGTTAGGCGTGTTTATTATGAATTTTAGCGACAGTAAGGTTTAATTGTTTTGTTATAGATATGTCACAATCTGAGGCGAAGATGTCGGAGTGGATCAACAAGGCGATGGTGGAGGATCTAAGTGATGAAGAAGAAGAGGGCGACATCGCGGCGACCATAGACGATAACTATGATTATATAAATACACAGCCTGCCCACCTGCCTGATGGTCTGAAACATGCTGTGACGAGTTGGTTGACTTCTGAAGACGCAGTTAATGACAATGTACTGCGCGAGTTGATGCCTCCCGACCAATTTAACTTTGACTGGACGTGTGACTCTCATTCGTTTCTTGGAGCACGAGAGGAGTTCACCGGCAAAGCGGGTCCTACGTTTACAATGGATGAAAACGTAAGGCCCTTGGACGTTTTCCTAAAATTCTTTGACGATGAACTTTTCGATCTACTGGTCAAAGAAACGAATAAGTATTCATCTTACTTAATTGACAAAGAGTATACTACTCCCTTCTGCCGACTGAATAGATGGATAAATACCGATCGGGGAGAGATATCTATTTTCCTTGCAATACTTATCTTTCAAGGTCTATTACCACTGACCGTTGAAAGTGAGTATTGGAAGGAAAATGGATATTTAACCATAAAATACTTCAGTGAGCTCATGAAGTATAATCGATTTTTGCTCATAAAAAGACTACTTCATCTGACACACGACAGCACAGAAAACTTGACTGTGGACGAAATTAAGCTGCGGAAAATACAGCCTTTGTTAAACATCCTACAAAGGAAGTTTAGCAGCCTGTATTTTCCGTCGCGTGAAATCGCCATAGACGAATCACTCCTCAAGTGGCACGGACGGTTGAGTTTCGCACAGAAAATCTCCACGAAAGCAGCCAAGGTAGGCATAAAATCATATGAGCTGTGCGAATCTTCAACGGGCTACTTATGGAACTTTTTTATCTATGCCGGAAAAGGAAAAGACGGACAGACTGACGCAACAGACAGGCAGACTAATACAACAGACGGACAGACCGACACTGCAGATGAAGAGAATGATGAACAGACCATTGACCTGACGACGGACGAAGATGACCTGATGAACAGACAGACGGGCGGACAAGCTTCTACGTCTTTCAGACCACCACCACCCTCTAACGCCACAGCACGTATAGTGCACGATCTTGCCAAGCCGTTGTTTATGAAGGGATACACTATTGTCATGGACAATTTTTATAACTCGCCACTGTTGGCGAGATATTTAAAGGCTCATGGTACTGATTGCTTCGGGACCCTTCGCCTGCATAGGGAGTTTGTTCCCGAATCAATCAAAAGTGTATCGAAACATGATTTGCGGACTGGCGAGGTCTTGCAAAGCTATTGTCGAGATTTGTACGTCATGTTGTGGCGGGACTCCAATCTTGTATCGATGATATCGACCTTCCACGGAGGAGAGGTAGGAGGAAAGGAAAAATATGGTCGATACAAGTACAAACCACAAATAGTCCTTGATTACAATCAATCCATGGGAGGTGTGGATAGAAAGGATCAACTTCTATCCTCACATCCCATGGAAAGATGTAGAAACCAGATCTGGTACAAGAAGGTCTTCAGGCGGCTTTTGAATGTGACTATCCTGAACACGTTTATAATATTCAAAACTCGCCATCCCTCAATTACACATCGGAAATTCCGAACACTGCTTGCTGAGCAGCTGGTCCTAATGGGTAAACCAGAACCCATACCCAAACAGGTGACTGTTACATTGGGAGCACCTATGCGTTCTGGGAAAACTCGGCGCCCAATATTATCTGGCTGCCACTTTATTGTGAATACCGGCAAAGACAAGCGGGGTGTTTGCGTTTGGTGTCGAAAATGCCGATCGAGGTATACATGCAAGCAGTGCGGTAACACCCTCTGCTTGGATGTATGTTTTGAGGAGTTCCACAGCAAACCCTAAACAAACACACACGCAATCACGCACGCACTGTCTCACACACCTGTCCCCTGACCACAAGCTCTTAATGTAAGAATGGAACTATCTATCATGGTTGCGTATTTATCAATGAATTTCATTCATAAATTCGCAACCATTCCTGCGTTTATTTTGCATTCCTGGGGCTGATCTATACCATTTCTGGTTATCCATGGCTATTTGAGATTGGAATCTGTGGGCTGTGTAGTTATAAAATCAAAGCTTTTACAATATCTTCCCTCGGAGATATGTATTTCATCAGGAGGGTATAAATACTGTCTCTCACCGAATCATTGTAAAGGATCTTTCCAGTGGTACATCTGATCTGACCCCACTAATTATCAACCTATCTCGATACTACCTACTCTCATTTCATGTCATTTTAGTATAAAAAATATCATGCATTCATAAATTCGTGTAACAAAATAAGTACTTAATGTTGTATTTGTATTAGTTTTTATGTAATTTTCATTTCATTGTTGAATTTTGTGTGTAATTTTCATTGTGATTCGAGTTACATAATATTTTTCATATTGACTGTACTTTTAATAAATATTTTCAAAAAAATCTCTTCTAGACAACTTGTTTCGATATAATTTTCATTTCATGTAAGTAAATTAATTAGAAAATGTCGCACACATATTTTTCATACTGACTGTACTTTTTATGACTACTTTTTTAGAAAGATCTCTTTCAGACAACTTGTTCTGGTGTAAATTTCATTTTTGCACTTAATTTGAAAATAAATTGTACACATATTTTTCTGCTGACTGTACTTTTTGTGAACATTTTCTAATAAAAATCTCTTCCAGACAACTTGTTCCGATGTAATTTTCATTTTTGCAAGAAACTTAATTTGAAAATTTCTCGCCTACACTTTTTTTACAGACTGTACTTTTATGAGTGTGTTTTCTAAAAAAAACCCTCTTTCATATGATTTTACATGTATGTTCATAATTTGAAAAAAAAAAACATGTACACAATCCACATTTTCTTTTATTTACATTTTAACAAAACCCCCGTATGTGGCCAGCCTATACCTAGCCGCCCGGCCGCCATTTTGTTAAATGACAAATGGTTGCTCTCGCTAGACTCGTTTTGATAGTGAAAAAGTACTTAACTTTTATTTTGATTGTCTGCATCCTAAATGATACCTTGTCATGTATTATGTACTATTGTAATCCCCACGGTTTGCTCTTATTATCTTATATTTTAAAATAGCACGAACTTTATCAGTGTTTCGTTAATCTTGTCACAAATGGACTACCAAATTTCCAAGAAAATTGAGCCAATTTATCTTTTAATATTTTTTTAAAAGTAATTGTTTTCAATTAGCTATCTTTTTTTTACTAAGTAGTAAGATAAAGACAGTATCTTTCGGAAACTGGCTTGATTTTTGTCCCACACCTTTAACGTTTTCTGTAAAACAGGCCCAAACATCATAACCTGTCCGACGGGATTTCGTGGCTTGTACAAAATTTTGCGCGATGTTCCCAATTTTTTTGTGGCTGATTTTTCCCATCAAACATACTTCAATTTCGAGCTAAATTGAAAGAGTAACTTATCTAATGTCTATATAAAATAAGAAAAACATATGTTACAGCTTTAGATTTAATGCTAAAAATCATTATCTAGAACAATTCGTGAATTTTTCCTTTCGTGAATTTCTCGCATTTTTAGTTAATTATTTTACCTCTACAGCCGCTCAAACTTTGCTTTGACAAACAAGTCTATTCATTCAAGTAGCTAACACAGTCATTCGTTTACGTTACAAACAAAGCAATACTTCATAAGAGCCATTTGAGTTTGCTGCGGCCCTCCGCGGCGAGAACCTATTTCGCGGCGGACAATTTAGCTCGGAAGTAGCGCCCGTGCTGGACAAACGAGTGGTTAACATTATATTGGAGTAATAAAATAAATTATCGGTACATAGCATGTACTACTCGTACGTAACAGAAAAACTTTTATGATTCATGTTTTAATTTTGAATGAAATTATAACGGAAAGACCTTGACCATTTGTGTCGATTGTCCTGTCGTGTTTATGACGTGTTTCTAGGAAAACGGAAGGTCCGTTGTTACTATTTTTAGTAATATAACCATTTTTGTAATTACTATATTTACATAAGGTAATTTTTATAAGTTTGCATATATTATTTTTACATTGATTTTTTTAATTAGATTACTCCATGCAACTATCCATTTATGTATTTATATACCTGTAGGTATGTATGTGTGTGTGTATGTTTGTAAGTATGTACGGTCAGCAAAAAATTAAGAATTAAGTTTTTTGTAAATTATTTGTGTATTATTATGAGACTTCGTAAATACATTAAAACAATAGGCAATATAATAATATTATAAATAATCGAAAGTTCATTTGAATCTACTTATATAGTATTTAGAAAACTGGATGCTTATTCCACGGGTCCTGGTTGCTTGTCTCTGTCGCTATATGTACGTGTGTATAATTGTGCAAAATGAAGTTCCACAGACTGTACATAGTTATGTAACTCTAGTCTGAAGTCGAGTTTGATCGCGCAACTTGCTATGGTTTTATTACAAATACGTATTTATCTAATTTAACGTCTTAGTTCGCGGTACACTACAAATTTAGTTACATTTTTGATTGCAGGTAAAATGTCTTCAACAAATTATCGTAGTCGGAAATTGATGGATATAGTAATAAATACCTATGTTGACACAAAAAACATAATGAAGATTGAGGAGTCAATAAACGAAATGTTTGAGTCAAAACAATCAAAAGCAACGAAAACAAGAAAATAAATATTTATCATTGAAATAGGTTCTAGTTCAATGGTGAATATTTCTTCTTGTTATATTCAAGAAAATATGAGGGAAAATTTTGGGCACATCATTTTGATTACAATAATTATACTTATCTTTTGACACCATGGTTGAACTTACATTCGTCCGAATTAGAGAAGCATATTACACTAAAAAAATCCGTATTAAAACAAAACAGTCGACTTCATAATGAGAGATTTCATTTGCTTACGAACACTTCAACTCAATGAAAAGAGCTATGAATGTGAAAGAAGCGAGTGACCGCGTCTAATGGCGCTCGGTTCTCTCTGCCTACCCCGCAAGGGACCTGGCATGAAGATATACATACATACATACTGAACACTTCAACTCACAAAGAAAAACCATCAACAAACCGAAGTCGCAATTTAGTTCAGAATCAGAATCATATATTTGCATAAGATATGGTATACATGTAGTGGTGTTAGTTAAACATTAATAGATGCACATATCTTGCCAAACTCGTCGGCGTACAAAAATAATCAGTTAAGTACATATTATTAGATGTTCTTTTAAAAAAGTTCTTAATAAATAATTATTAATTTACATATGCAAATTTTAATTGATTATATTTTTCCATAATAATACAATATACAAAATAATACAATATCTGAAATTACATAGGCATATTTAGTATAGTCAATTTTAGTCTTGCATTTAGTCATTTATATGTTAAAAACTCGTTAACTGAGTAAAATCTTTCGGCTAATAGGAATTTGTGTAACTGTTTACTGAATTTTTTGTATGGCTGGTCTTTTATGGGTTGTGGTATTTTGTTGTAAATTTTCGTACACATACCATAAGTATTTCTTAAATATAGTGTCGTCCTAGGAATGTGTGATAAAACAAGCCTATTGCCTATTCTTGTACTCCGTGTGTACATCATCGAGGCAGTTGTGAATAATTGGAAATTTAGTTTTACAAATTTTGCTATTTCAAATATATATATACAAGGTAGGGGCAATATTCTCAGCTTTAGAAACAATGGCTTACACAAGATAAACGGTGCAACACCGCATAGAGCTCTTACACATTTCTTTTGAGCTATAAAAGCTCGATTGATACCTATGCCATTACCCCAAATTATTAATCCATATCTAAGAACTGACTCAACATAGCCATAGTATGCTGATAGGGCAGCTTTTTGTGTCACTATTTTTCGCAGTCTATTAAGAGCATAAACAAATTTGTTTATTTTAGAACAAGTTTTATTTATGTGGTTCTCCCATCTTAATTTTTTATCTATTATTATACCTAAGAAAGTCACAGTTTCAGACGTTTGTAGTATTTGTCCATTATGGTTAATGTTTAATTGTTTATTTATTGCTTGGATTAACGAGGTCGAAGATATTTGGTTTTTGTAATATTTACATTCAGATTATTATTCGATAACCATTCTATGACAGAAGTAACAGTTTTATTTACTTCTGTTTCATGTTTGCCAATATCTTGTGTTTTATTTGTGCCAATAATGGAGATATCGTCCGCAAATAATACGCTTTTATGCTCAATAATATTTGGTAATTCATTAATATATGCCAAAAATAGTAATGGTCCTATTACACTCCCTTGGGGAACACCAAGTTTATTGTGTTTATATTTTGATTTTATTGTTTCTGTAATATTATATTCATTAATTTTATTAATCTCTACACATTGCAGTCTATTTTCCAAATAAGTTTTAATCCGAAGTTGTGGACAATCGGTTTACGAGTGACAAATATAGTAATATTAGCATGGAAGAGCATTTAAATTATACAAACAATAGCGTTAACTTACTTTGTATTGAGGCATTCCCAAGCTCACTTATGAATAGTCCAGTTCATGTAGCACCACCTTCAACAGATCAAAATTAGTTCTTTAACACGTAAACAGATTTACGTGTTAAAGAACATCGTGTTTTAAGCGAAGAAAAACTGGAAGAAGTTAATATGAACTTTGAAGAAAATTGTCAGACGATAGATGAGAAAACTTGTAAGCAAACGTTCTAAAGAAAACAGTTAAAGACTGTAATGGGGATATTTCTGCTAAAGATAAAAAGCGCTACGAAGAAAGTTCTCAGACAGAAGACTACAAAGAAAACAGTCCGATGAAAAAATATGAGAAGAATATAGAACCAGGCCAGCTAATTATACCATACAATGAAAAAGATCAGACTGAAAACACTTGAACTGTGAAATGCTGCTGTAAATATAGAAACCAAAGCAGTTCAAGCGAATATACGAGATCAAGGTGCACAAATTCAAGATACAGCAATAGAAAACATGATTGACTGTGATGCTCCAAAGAGTAGGACCAAAACAGGAATATCAATAGTTAGAAACCGCTTTACGGAATCTGTATAAATAAGAAAAGAAGTGTTCATCTTCATTTACTGAATTGGTATAATGTATTAACAAAGATTTTTGGGACCTTGGCTATGAAAGTCAGGGTTACTAATTCAGTTATTACTTAAAGAATACAGGTAAAGAGACGCGTACGCAATAGTACATTAACTCGAGATAATACATATAAATATTTTTTTAATAAAGAAAATGAACAAGATAAGAATCCTTTATTGTATTAATTTGGGTACAATGCGTTCTTAAATAAAGTGATTTGTTTCACCAAATCATACCTTTCCAGGCGTACAATAAATTACATGCATAAAAAAGCTAATAACAATCATACTCGTAGTAATGTTACTTTCCGTTTAATATAAGTAATAATTAATAAATAACAATTTCCGGAAATAATCTAATAGTAGTTAATATCAATTTATTATGTAATGTTAATGAATAATAGCAAAATAGAAAATTTACACAATATCATCAAATAAGCAATAATTAAAATATGAAATTACGTGATGTCAATAAGGAATTACCACAGTTAATAATAATTATTATGTCAACAATATTCTTGTGTGTCAATTAAATAATAAACTATAAGGTATCTAAATAAAATAATATTAATTTATATTCGAAATATTGACAGGAACACTGTAAAAGCACCTGTCGCAAAGCCAGTTTGTCAATAGTTTGCGAAACTTAGGCAGTAGCAACTCCTTAAATACATCAGGCAATTTGTTAAATATTTTTATTGACATTATGTAGCTATTGTTAGATGTGATAGTCAATCTAGTTAGTGGTCTAATAAGACGGTCCCTATATCGTGAACGAGTAACAATATGAGTATCCACATCTATAGTATATTGAAAAAGCTGACAATTTTTTCGTACAAATATACATACGTCCAGTATATAGATGCAAGATAGTGTCAATATTTTGTATTTTCTAAAATACGGTCGACAAGAGTCAGTTTGTTCAATGTTAAATATGGTACGTATACATTTTTTTTTGCATTATAAATACCTTGTCGAATAATACCATATCTTAAGACGCTGCAGACAAATCGGTAATATGTTGTAATGGCAGCTTCAAGAGAGACTAGTTATCTGATGCGTCTTAATGCAAAAATAAATGAGCTTATTTTATTACACGTTATTTGAATATGTTCCTTCCATTTGCAGTAGTTATTCATTTCGAAACTTCATTTATTCGAGCGCCTTGATATGAAATATTGAATTTGTGAGTTTTACTTTGGGGTGTACAAAATTGTATAAGTTTAGTCTTAGAAATATTTACTTT
This sequence comes from Pyralis farinalis, assembly GCA_947507595.1. NCBI lineage: Eukaryota > Metazoa > Arthropoda > Insecta > Lepidoptera > Pyralidae > Pyralis > Pyralis farinalis. The sequence continues at coordinate 16,817,018 of OX382281.1, read as the reverse complement.
TAAATTATTACTATTCATTCAATTAATAGCATCGTCAAGGGCATATTTTATATCTTGCGCATATTTAGATTTTACACTTCCTTTTACAACTATGGTTGTGTCATCTGCAAATAAAATGCACTTTTGGGAAAGTGCGTTAGGTAAATCATTGATATATATTAAAAATAACAACGGCCCAAGGATACTACCTTGTGGTACGCCATATTTATTTTCAATAAAAATGGATCTATATTTTTCCATGCTATTACTTTTTTGCAGTAGTTTAAAAGTTCCGTGCATTGCATTCTGTTACAAATGTATGATCTGATCCAATCATGAGCAGGCCCACGAATACCGTAACGATATAATTTTTTAAACAGTGGGATAACAATAGATAATAACAGTTGTCTAGGGAATTCACCTGTAAGAAACGACAGGTTGATGACATAGAAGAGGGTCGGTGATAATTTCACTGCTTAATTTAATTATAGCAGTACACAAATCATCATAGCCTACTGCATTAGATTCTTCAATGACATAATAACTTTATGTAATTCATCTTTTCCGACAGGATTCAGGAAGATACTTGGTTCAACGGATTCAATTAAATTATTAATGTTATCATGACTGGCAGCTTTGCTATCTTTAGTAATGTCAATGAAATATTTCAAATTAGTAATTATGTTATTTTGTACGTCATTATTATTACAATATTGTTTTATAATATACCAAGCAGCTTTACATTTGTTGCTAGATTTGTCAATATATCTACCATTGGTAATTTTTTGAGATAGGTTTATGCACTTTTTTAAAATTCGGGAATAATCCAAATAATTTAGTTTTTTTCTCACATTATTCACATTTGCATCACGATAGCTTAAATAAAGTACCCTTTTTCGTTTACAACAATTCTTTAAGCCTCTGGTCAACCATGACGCATTACTAGATTTGTTCGATACTCTAATTCTAACTATAGGAAAGCGCAGATTATAAAACAAAATAAACAAGTCATAAAAAGCTCCAAATGCTTCAGATGCAGTACTTTTCAGATAAACGTCACTGAAAGATAAACTATTCAGATACCCTAAGAATTTACGTTTGTTGTCCTTAGAAAAGTCTCTTTTGTAACGAAAGACGAAATGTTTTCTTTCTTGCCTACGTTGTACCGGAAAGACGTACGATTGTGCAGTGTGATCTGATAGACCCAAATCGTGAACATGTGCTACACCATCCATAGCATTAGTGGAAACAAGAGGAACTGTGCAAATTATTTATTTTAAGAAGACTCGGATATGACAAAGAGAATGATTGCCGAATATCGGACGCTTTGAAAAAACCAATTACTTCACGAACTGGCAAACGAGGTAAAAGAATTAATGTCTAATCTTTAGTATTATAATTTCGTATAACTTTCTTTTTGCCAATTAGCATTATAGGTATACTTTATATATGTATTTGGCCCAATATTTCTCAGCAAACTGTTAATTGAAAGAAAGTATTTGATTAAATATTGTATAGTCTAATATAATAAAAGCCTTTTTTTTTTAATTTATCCAACAAAGAAACAAAGTAATGGAAATTTATTTCAGGTGTTTCTGAACGCACAGTTACGCATAACAAACCGAAGGAAGGAAATGAAGCTGCCTCTTCATTTTCTAAAATTGAAACTCCGGGAAAGAAGAAGAACCGATTAAGGAGTGGTCTATCGATCGATGAATTTGATAAGTGTACTATTAGACATAAAATACATGCTTTTTATGTAGTAAAACAAGAAATCCCCACAATTAACAAATTATGGCATGAACTAAAATCTCATATAGAGTTTAAATATAGACGTACTTCATTTTGAAAAGTATGGGGTTTTCTTACAAGTTTTGATTTTGATACTTTACTACTTAATTTTATCATTTCCTCCACACTGCAGCCATAAGCTGCAGCCTCTAGACAAGACAGTTTATGGGCCACTAAAGAAATATTACAATCAAACAATATATATATTCATTCATTCATTTCATAGCTCTATTTTAGGAGAAGAATGGGTCAATGCACTGCGTGCAAGTTGTGGGCACACACGAAATGTGTAAACGGGAACATATTGTTCTACAACTGCAAAAAATGCACCTCCGATTTAAAATACTGATTGGATAGTATAATCTCAAAATAATTTATTTTATTAACAAAATAATATATAACATATATACGAATATATATAATTTACTTACATACTTACGTCAAGATGTTACCAAATGGTTAAAGTTTCTAAGAAGTTGTTTTGTTTTAAATACTTAATAAAGTACTTTGCCCTTACAACTTCATAGGTCAACTTACCCCAGGTGAATAGTCAACCTACTCAAAGCATGGGGTAGGTTGACCAGTTTTTCCTATTATACAAGAACTGACCTGTATTCTATATCATAATGAATAACCTGCTTTTTGCCAAAGCTTAATAGTTAATCTATTAACTGAACCCTTTTTAAATTAATATACTCTAAAGAAATAAAAATAGAACTTGATCTACCAACCCCGGTCTCCCCTATTATCAAAAACTTTTTAATTTGAACGCCATTTATTATTTACAATTAAAAATAAATGGCTTTCAAATCAAAAAGTAACATAACACACCCATTATCTAGCACCAAACTAAGCTTGAAGCTTGTACCATGGGTTGCTAGCGGTATAACGGATAAAATATTCTTAATTAGATAAATATATAGATGTTTTTAATTGTAAACATCAATGACTAGGACCAAATGTTGTTAAGAAAATTATAAACAAATTGACCAGGATTCCGACCGAAGTAAAGTTTTTACCACTACACCGAAGGCCGTCAACCGCCGTCGGTTGTTATCCATTTTAAGATATGCATCTGTTGTTAGTTAATAGTTTTAATATGGCAATGTTTATATAAATATTGTTAGATTGGTTGCACTGCACTGCTATGTCATTGTCATGTTGGTATCACTGACTTTGATTTTGATTCTTCCGTTTGCTCGCTTGTTCGGATGCTGTTTATTTGTAAACGTGGTGTCAAGTAATAAAATAAAAGTTCTTCTGGAAAGCTTCTTTTATTGCCAAAACTACAGGTTATGGGCCCAGTCCATGCCTGTTAGTTGTAGATTGGCGGAAGATACGACAGCAGCGGCGGCAAAATCGGCGAGAAGGAAAAGTGAGGTTATATCACTGCAGTCGTGGTGCTTGAGCAATTTGGTTGAGCACCGCGAAACATCGTCGAGGAGAACGGAGACAGGAGTACTTGTTCTTAGTTGGCAAGGACAAGGTCAGAATGGAGAGCAATAATAACAACGTCAATGTGATCAAGCTGGAAGGTTCCAGAAATTGGAATATCTGGAAATTTCAAACAACAGTACTGTTGAGGAGCAATGGCTGGTTGGACATAGTGGAGAGAAGAAAGCTGAAGCCTGAAACTGCCAGTGAGATACCTGCATGGGAAGCTAAAGACGCAAAGGCGCAAACACTGCTGGTTACTCGGATGTCGGAGGAGGCCATGTTACATATTATTACATGTACGAGTTCTGCTGAGATGTGGAGAAAACTGCAGAGCGTATATGAACAAAAAACGGAGACGAGCGTGCATATAATACAACAGAGATTCTTCCAATATAAATATGAAAAAGGCACTGACATGTCTGTTTTCTTATCCAAAGTGCAAGAAATGCAAAATCAATTAAAACAGATGGGTGAAGAGATTTCGAATAAATTTGTTATTACAAAAGTATTAATGTCATTGCCGGATGAATACAAACATTTCGTTTCTGCTTGGGAGTCCGCGCCTGACGACAAACAAACGTTCGATAATTTGGTCGCCAGATTATTAATTGAAGAGGAAAGAGTTAAAGGGAAAAATGAAGAAGCGCAACAATCCTCATCTTCTGCTTTCTTTGTGAAAAATAAGAAGAATATTAAATGTTTAAAGTGCGGTAAAAGTGGACATTATCAAAGTGACTGTAAAAGTAACAAAAGTAACAGTGAAGGGAACATGAGTAAAAATAATAACTGTTTCTATTGTGGGAAGTTTGGACATTTCAAGTCTCAGTGTCGTTTTCGTAAACAAAAACTGGCTAAAACTGAACATAAAGTGGACAGTAACGCGTTTGTCGTGTCTGACTCGTCGCATAAAATGCAAAATTCCAAATGGCTCGTTGATTCTGGTGCTAGTGAGCATATGTGTCGGGATCGTACATTATTTACATCTTTCACTCCAACGGCGCCAAAACCTGTAATAGTCGGTAATGGCGCAGTGATTAGTGCACTTGGTTACGGACAGATGGCAGTTCAAGTTTCGAACGGAAGTGAATGGATTGACACAGTGATTGACAACGTGTTGTACGTTCCTGAACTGAAAACTAACTTATTTTCGGTCAATCGCGCCACTGATAAAGGTTATGTCATGATGACAGATGTCAGTTCGTGCAAATTTTACAAGTCAAACAGCATTTGCGCGTTAGCAAAAAGAATTGGAAATTCCTATTATATGGATTTACGATATATCAGTAAATGTGAGATCGCGAGTACTGCGAAATTAGTGCCGAACGATCTGAATGTGTGGCACCGACGATTGGCACATCAGAACTTCACTTACGTCAAAGATATCTTGCGGAAAAACAACATTGAGGTTAAACAAACATCCAAGCCCGAGTGTGAGAGTTGTTTGGTCGGAAAAATACACAAATTGCCGTTCGGTAAAAGTGAATACAAGAGTACTAAGACATGTGAGCTGATTCATGTTGATACCTGCGGCCCCATGGAAGAACCGTCAATTGGTGGTTCAAGATACTTTGTCCTGCTGAAAGATGATTATTCGAACTTCAGATATGTGCAATTTGTGAAGACAAAAGATAAGATCAAACATGTCATTGAAGATTTCCTGAATAAGGCTGAGAACATAACAGGAAACAAAGTGAAAACAGTCAGAAGTGACAATGGCCTGGAGTTTGTCAATAGCGATGTGAAGGAGATTTTTGCGAGACGAGGAATAACACACCAAACTACCGTGGCTTATACTCCAGAACAGAACGGGAAAGCGGAGCGTGAGATGAGAACATTGGTGGAAGCTGCCAGGACTATGATTCATGAGAAAAATTTACCTAAGAAGCTATGGGCTGAAGCTATAAGTACAACAGTGTTCGTGCTGAACAGAACTGGAAAGAGTCATGAACATGGAAAATCACCATTTGAGGTTTGGACGGGAAAAACATATGACATTCACGAATTAAAGGCCTTTGGTACAGAAGTATATGTACACATCCCAAAGGAAAAGAGGAAGAAATGGGATAAGAAAGGAGAGAAGGGCTTGATGGTCGGTTATGGGGAGGATGTAAAAGGATATCGCATTTATTTTGCTCAGAAGAATACAGTGGAGACAAAGAGGGACGTTGTCTTCTTACAGGAAGAAGGAAAGGATAAACCTCAGATGAAGGGAGGTGAAAGTCAAATTGAAGTGTCATTAAACTGGGAAGAGGAGGAGAAAATGCCAGAGAGCAGTTCCGAGAACCAGGTGTCAACTGTTGATGAGATAGTTTCCCTAGAACCTGAAGAAACAACCCATACAAGCAGCACACTAGAGGATGATGAGGAAAGTGACAGCGATTACTTGCCATGCAGTGAAGAAGAACACCTACTGGAAGAGAACAGCCCACCTAGGGAGGAAAGAAGCAAGCGTGAGCGTAAACAAACTTCGTTCTACAAATGTAATAATGTGCAAGTGGACAAAAGTGAGTGCGAGCCTGTCACATATAGTGATGCCATGAGCAGAAGTGATGCTAGTGAGTGGAGTGAAGCTATTGCTAGGGAACTTCAGACTCTGAAAGACAATAACACATGGGAGTTTTGTGATTTACCTGTAAATGCAAAGCCTGTAAGTAGTAAATGGGTTTTTAAGGTTAAAAATGCAAATAATGTCAAACAGTATAAGGCTGGGTTAGTTGCTGGGGGGTTTGAGCAACAAGATATGTTTAGCTTAAATGATATTTATGCCCCAGTTGCTAAGCTAGCAACTTTTAGGTTATTTGTAGTAATTGCAACAAAATATAACTTACCTATTTACCAAATGGATGTTACAGGGGCTTTCTTATATGGTGATATTAAAGAAAATGTGTATTTAAGTTTGCCAGAAGGGGCTTATTCAGGAGATAATAATATTGTAAAATTGAATAAGTCATTATACGGATTGAAAAGTTCACCTAAATCTTGGAATATAAAGTTTAATTCTGTTATAACACGAGAAGGGTTTCAAAGGTCTCAATGTGATTCATGTTTGTATAAAAAATATAATGGTACAGATAAAACTTATGTATTACTATATGTAGACGATCTGTTGATATTTGGTACAAATGAAAATTATATTTTACAGATAAAAACAAAATTAAACAAAGAATTTAAAATGAAAGATTTAGGCCAAATTTCAGACTTTTTAGGAATAAATGTAAAACAAAACTTAGAAAATGGCATAACTGTATTATCACAAAGAAATTACTTAGAAAATGTTCTTAAAAGATTTTCTATGGAAAATTGTAAACCCATGTTGACACCCCTGGATTTGAATTTTAATACTAAGATATTTGATTCTGATACTAGTATTGATAAAAAAATTGAAAGAACTTGTAGACAAATTATTGGCTGTCTTATGTATGCTGTCTCGGGCACTAGGCCTGACCTTTGTTTTGCTGTATCTTTGTTAAGCAGATATCAAAAATGTGCAAATTCTGTATTGCTAAGTGCACTTAAAAGAGTTTTGCGTTATGTAAAGCATTCTTTAGATTATAAAATTATTTATAAGTGTAATGATAGTATGCTGGTAGGCTACTGTGATGCTGATTGGGGGGGTGATCAAAGGGACAGAAAGTCCACATCTGGTTATTTATTTCTCTTTGCAAATTGCTTGGTAGTATGGTCTTCAAGGAAACAGTCCTCAGTAAGCTTATCTTCTACGGAAGCAGAATATATTTCTATGAGTATGGCTGCAAGTGAGGCTTGCTGGATTGCAAATTTGTTGCTAGATTTTAATTTTCAAAATGTTTGTCCAGTAACTTTATATTGTGACAATCAGTCGGCTATTGCAAATGCAACCACTGAGTCAGTTAAACGCCTCAAACATGTGGACATTAGGTACCATTTTACTAAAGAATTAATTAAAAATAACAAAATTGTTATTAAGTATATATGTACTTCGCAACAATTGGCTGATATGCTTACAAAGCCACTAAGTAAGGATATCTTGATAAGATTTTTGATAGGATGTGGTGTAAAATGATAAGTGGTAGTGTAGATGTTTGTTTAATATAAGTTATATATTTGTATAAACATTGAGAAGGGGTGTTGTTAGTTAATAGTTTTAATATGGCAATGTTTATATAAATATTTTTAGATTGGTTGCACTGCACTGCTATGTCATTGTCATGTTGGTATCACTGACTTTGATTTTGATTCTTCCGTTTGCTCGCTTGTTCGGATGCTGTTTATTTGTAAACGTGGTGTCAAGTAATACAATAAAAGTTCTTCTGGAAAGCTTCTTTTATTGCCAAAACTACAGTAGGCTCCTTCTTGTTTATTCTGTATTCTGAGTTATTGCCATATTGTCTCATTGTCGTAAACCATCATTTTGTGTAACAAAGCTGTGTAAAACACAACATGCTTTCACAATATTAATAGTTAAATCATATGCTGTATCAATTGGCCTATGTAAAATGCGCCATTTATTTGCCATGATCCCAAATGAACATTCCACGTATCTACGAGCCCTGCTAAGGCGATAATTATAAACCTTTTGTTTCACATTGAGATTTTGTCCGCCGTATGGGTGCATAATAAACATACTTACTTAAACCAAAAGCTTCATCACTGACGAGTACATATGGGATTGGTGGCTCGTTATTATGATCATTTCCAAGTGGTTGAGGATTCGGCAATGGTAATTCATTTCTCATTAAAATCTTGTACAGTGTCGATTTTCTAAAAATAGTAGAATCACTTTCCTTTCCATATGCACCCACGTCAACAAAAACAAACTTATAATTTGAGTCAACAACCGCCAGCAAAACAATTGAAAAATATTTTTTGTAATTATAACACAGAGAGCCACTTTTGTCCGGTTTTATTAAACGTATATGTTGCCCATCAATTGCCCAGAAGCAATGTACATGTAAACATAACAATGGTTAGTGTATGCGTATCCCCAGACTGCTGAAGGAATGTTTAATGGAACTAGCGCATAATAATCAGGAAGATCTTACAGTAGATCTGCTATGTTTCTTGCACAGGACCCTGTCTATCATGCTAGGAGCAAGCACATAGATATAAAATATCATTTCATAAGGGGGATTCTACAAAGTAATAAGAACATACAGTTGGGACACGTGCCTACGGAATTAATGTTAGCCGATGTACTAACTAAACCACTGCCTAGCATAAAGCATAATAAATATGTCGTTGGTCTAGGTCTTAAGCCATGCTAATTCGTATAATGAATATTATTTTTCTTTTGAAACATAGTACAAAATTATTTTTGTTAAACTTTGTGGTTGTAAACTTTGCTTTTGAGGGGTCGTGTTGAGGTTAGTAGCAAAAGCATAGTTTCTAACTGGCTGTTTTATACTTGTTGACAATTTTCTATTATTGAATATTGTCACTGTCTATGATGGATGTCTCAAGAGAATTATATTGATTTAGAATGCATATCTAATGTTTTAATTTACGTGCACAGAAACGCCGATTACTATTCACACTAACAAGTTCTGGATAAGCCGATTAGTAGATCGGTCAGAGGCGTGATAGCAGATATAAGTATCAGTTGTGTTGTGTTACCAAGTGGACCAACTGTGAGTACATTTCAATTATTAACTATCAAGCAAAAGTGAACCTTAAAGACTAGAGTAAATTAATTTTGAAGAAAATTCTTAGTGCATGGACTAGTAAAATTTTAACTTGAATTCTGGTTGAGACGGGGAATCCATGCCCGAATTTCGCTAAGTGTCAATATTTTAAATACTTAGAAAAATTTCGTTCAAACTGGACTAGAAAATTTAGATTAATCTTGGACTTGGTAAATTTTTGATAGCTTCAACAAAAATAATTTTTTAATTTGACTTTATTATTGAAAATGGATGCCTTATTAAGAGTACAAGATTATCTCTATATAAAACTAAGTAGAAGTTTGATTAATTTTAAAAAAATCGTTTAGAGAAAGGAAATCAAAACAATACATTGAAATTAGATTGGAGACTTTGGAAAAACAATGGATTACATTTGATAATACGCATCAGATATTAATTATGGGATATTAAAAGGCGGAATTCTAATGTTGGGGAAACGTTTGGCTAGATCGCTAGATTTCAAGGTACAATATTCGAAGGTGATATCAGAATATTTGGAACTCGCTCATATGGAGGTAATACCAAGGGAAGAAGAGAATATTATTATATAATTATAATTATTTGATAATATAATTATCAAAGGATCCTTAGTCACATAAACGTATAATAATACTTTATGAGAATTATGTATTCAGAACACTTTGCACGAGGAGCACTGTTGCCCGAGATACAGGTATCTTACCTAGTTCAGGCACAGATGCAATACATTATAAGCTTGTATCAAAAATTTTTTGCTCAATAAAGTTATTATTATTATTAATAAACCAGAAACTATACTTACCTCATCATGCGGTGATCAGGGACGATAAAACAACTACCAAACTGCAAGTTATATTCGATGCATCTTGTCGAAATAAAAACGGTGTGTCACTTAACAGTGATCTGATGGTTATGAGATGTTATGAGATGGAGACTCTGTCCCATTTGGGTGACAGCCGACATCGACAAGATGTACCGTCAGGTAAAGGTGGATAATGAGAATGCAGATTACCAACGTTTGGTCTGGCGAAAGGACCTAACCGAAGATCTTCAACATCTCCGTTTGACACGAGTAACGTTCGGAACCGCGTCGGCTCCATACTTAGCAGTTGAAGCATTACATCAAACAGCACATGATGATGGAAAGCAATTCCTATTGGCATCTGAAAGGGTCCTGCAAGATTTTTATATGGATGACCTGCTAACTGGATGTAAAACAGTATCAGAAGTGACATGACGCAAGCGTTTGATTATGTGGATCATGCTATATTAGAACAGAAACTTGATGCGTATGGTATACGTGGCAACGTACTGAAGTCGTAAAAATCAATCACTCCACTAAAATGGAAGAATTCCATCTGTCAAATGAACGTATTGTTTTATATGGTGTCCCGCAAGGAAGCGTTCTTGGACCTTTGCTGTTTATAATCTATGTAAACGACTTGCCTAAAAAGACTAAACAACCAATGTGCCTTTTTGTTGAAGATAGCACTGTCACAATTGAATGCAAAAGTATTGATTGTTATGAAAATGACATTAATGTTGCCATAGTTAATATAATTGAATGGTTGGATAATAATAATTTAAAAATTAACCTTAATAAAACCAATATCATGCATTTTAATCAGAGAATAAACACAGAATGTAACGTCAAGGCTTATTATTTAGATAAATGTATTCAAGAAATAGATAAAACCAAATTCTTAGGCTTAGTTATTGATAAAAAATTAAACTGGAAAGCCCATACAGCTGATCTTGCCAAAAAATTATATAAATCAGCGTACGCGCTGTCGAGACTTTCACCCGTCTTAGATGACTATCATTATAGCATTGCATTGCTAACCGCATTGCTAACCGCATATCATGGTGTTACGGCTTCAAAATTAAGATACAGCATCATTTTTTGGGGGAACTCAACGAATAAAGATTATGTCTTTAGAGCACAGAAAAGATGCATAAGGGCTATGTTTAATTTAAAATCCACAGATAGCTGTAAGCCATTTTTCAAAAAGTATAATATTCTTACAATGCCTTCCTTGTACATATTCGAAGTAGCCATGTTTGTTAAGCGTAATCCTCACTTGTTTTCTCGACCTTCTGATATGGTTCTGCGCAACAGACGAGATAATCATAGGATTTGCGTAAACAAATCTAATACGAACCTTTTACACAACAGTATATATACTGTATGGCACCGAAAATATATAATAAACTGTCAAAATTAATGAGACAATTGCCGACCAACATATTTAAACAAAAAATAACTAAATTATTATTAGATAAATGTTATTATGCGATCTCAGATTTTCTCGACGATAAATTATGATTTATTAAAAAAAATATCTTAGTTGACAATATTGACACGACATCATTCTCCTTTTATTTTTATTATTATACTCTTTTTAATTATTGACCATGTTATAAATTTTTTTGTACTGTAATGATATAATATTTGTGAAATTGAATATATTTTAAGACAATGCTTGTGACATGCAGTTATGTAACTTACTTTAAAAATACTTGCATGCCTGCACTACAGGTAAGATATGGTTTGTTCATATGTACAAAATATTTGTAAGATCTTTGTTACCCATATTTTGCAAAAAATAAATTATTATTATTAAGATGTTAGAGCCATATGCGCCAATAATCGAAAGCATAAAAACTGACGTGACTGAAAAAAACTGAGCGTGAAAAATGTTCAAAAACAAGAAGCCTGGGCTAAAGATACAGAAATATATAACGCTAACACTCAATACGTTCTAAGAACTGTGGAAAATTTAATAAGTTGTTACCGCAACATGAAGTCCAAATTGAAAAAACAACATTCTGAGGCAAAAATGGTTTTAGAAGCTCAGTATAAAATTGATTAGAATATAGGTTACATTTTGTAGTTATCAGTATACCATTTCCAGATAGGAAGCAATAAAACATTTACATGCATAATTCTATTTCTCAGATTCAAGTCAGAAGCAAGAAATATTAGTTGCTATGGAGGCCCATGGCAAAGACTGGGAGGAGGTTGGGAATGCAATAAATAAACCACCCGAAGTCTGCGAAAAGATATTCATAGAACTTAGTAAAGAATTAAAACAGAAGGAAAATCTACATAAAAAATATATTATGGGCACAGGTTGGTTTGTTATACTCGAGTATGATAACCATATTTATTTTCTATAATTTATAATACTTTTATAAGCAAAAAAAAAAACAAAACCAATCTGATATCAGTGCATTTTGCACTGACTAGGCAAATAATACAATATTATTTTATCTATTGAATTTATGTTAGTCAAGTGAGTAAAACACTATTTCACATTGTCTTTGTATTAATTTTTATTTTTTAAGGTGGTGGCCCGCCTCCATCAGATACTGACGATCCATTGGATAAAATAAAAAAAATTATAGAACCACAAATGGATGGGATGTTTACTATCTATGATGGTGATGCTTAACTAATGAAGCAATACCAAGAAAGTAAACCAGAAGAAGACAGAATATTTGCCTATAGAAAGTGCATTTGATAAAGTTTTTAGTAGGTATTTAATTTTATTCATCCCAAAAATAATTGGTGCTATGTGTATAAATTAATCGTGTTTTTCTATTTTTAGTCACATGACTGATAGAAGATGATGCACAGATTACAAAGGAGAACAAGCACATTTATTGTAAGTTACTCATCATAGTTTCCTTTCTTAGTTAGATATTAATCGTGTTTTTCTATTTTTAGTCACACGACTGATAGAAGATGATGCACAGATTACAAAGGAGAACAAGCACATTTATTGTAAGTTACTCATCATAGTTTCCTTTCTTAGTTAGATATTAATTTCAGCAAAGTAAAATTGATGTTTCACGACCTCAACAACATCTCATTGTAATTAACTGAAATAAACATTTTTTTAGGTGAAGTGGAAGTACATGCTGCACCAGGCGAACCAGAAATACATGCTACCCCACTTCACAAATCTCAATTAAAGCCAATCATCAATAGGACAGATATCCTCAAAAGAAACGATCTTCTGCTTTAATCTACAAACTTGGTCCCCGGGAGAGCCTTAAAGAAAAATTCAAAGAAATAAATATTTTAACAGTCGCATCGCAATATATCTATGAAAATCTTTTGTATGTCCATAAAAACATAGACTCATTTTGTAAAAAAAAAATCTTGTTACATGCAAGCCGTCTCCACAAAATAAGTAATTCTTTTATGGGGCAATGTATACGGTTCTATAACAAACTTCCCAGCAATATAAGAGAATTGTCAATAAACAAATTTAAAACTACTATTAAAGCCAAATTGTGTAGCAGGGCATATTATAAAGTATCTGACTATATTAATGATAAAAATGCCTGGGAGTGAGTCGATCCAATTATAATGTAATTAATAAATTATGTAAATTTGTTTGGATACCAAAAGAGGGATGCCTGAGTTTTTTGGCAGTATTTTTATCAGTGCTCACCTAGTCATGAACTGCACGGTAGGGAAAAAAATTGTGACGATTCCAAACAAATGTAGCCATTTTTACGGAATAAAAAGATTTTGACTTTGACTTTGACTAATATGTGATGGTAAGAAAAATAAATAATTTGTACCTTTTGTATACATATGTAGAAATTAATAGTTAATGAGTACAAATTAGAAACCGTCCTATGCCAACCTAACCTGTTACAGCTCTTTCATGTCTCGACTATATATATACTTACTTGTACTTTTCTATATATATTTATGTACACTACACCATCATGGTACTTTTTAACTTACGCATTTCTTTCAATGAGCAATTTTGTTAAATTTTTAACATTATTTCAGATGAAGCTGATACTCCATCTTTAAAAAAAACGGAAGAATGTTAATGACAGCTTCATTGATCTTTCACAACAAAAGCTAGATCGTGAAATTGCAGAAAAGTTTACTGGAGCTGGATATTGCACATAAGAAAAAAATCCATGAGTTAGAAGTAGAAAATTTAATAAAACAAAATAAACGTAACGAAGAAATGAGACAAAAAGAGCTAAATTTAATTAATATAAAAATTAAAACTGCAAGTAATGAAGAATAAATTTCTTAATTAGGTTATTTGGAATTACATATTATATAGGCCTTTCTCTACTAACAGGAAAATCATGGTCCAAGTATTTTTTTTACGTTGGCTATATTATTTCATAGTTTTATTTATTAAAACACATAATATATAACCTGTTATTTAAGGAGCCAAGCTTAATCAATATTTAGAATCATAATCATTTCATAAATTCAGTCTAAAAGCCACTAAAAACAGTCCTCTGTTATGTCCTAATTCCGGATCGAGTATGATTCGGTTCGGTTTTTATTAGTTGTATTTAAAAATGTAAAATGTTATAACTCTATAAACATAAAGAATATTGAATGCATGTGAACACAAAACAATTATAATTTTAGAGAATTTTTTAGTACTAAAAACTAGTGTTCGAATTTTGTCCATATATTTTTGAACAGTCCTCTGTCACAATTTGGATATCGCGCCACAAAAATATTAAACACTATTGTGGTTACATTTCCCTTGAAACCGAACGTTAACAGTGTGAAGTTTGCTCGGTCGCCATGCTAAACAAGTCGCCGCGATTTTGCGCAGTGACAACTCCTCGTCTGTGTGAGAGCCACGTCTGTGTAGTGTTGAGTGAACATTCCTCTGGTAAGTCTATTTTACGGTGTTTTATATGTTATAATTATATTTATTTAACAAAAAAATTGCTCAGTGTGATAATTTATAGCTGTTTCTGTGTTATGAAGTAATATTTAAACTGATACGTGGTATGACATTTTTTACGTAAAAATAACATTCCTCTGTGCAACAGTCCTCTGGAAATTTATAACACAGAGGACTGTTCAATGTGACAGAGGACTGTTTTATTTGACGTCCGTGTATTTTATTAATATTCTTTATAGTCTGCACTAACCTACTGCTTGTCAATAGCCTCTTTCTTTCTTACATTGGCCTGTCACACTAATTCAGGTCTTTTGTTTTCTATTATTATGGATTTTGGAATATAAAATAATACGTAACGTACGTACCTAGTAACTACCTGTTTTTAAACCCTTACGGTTATTTTTTAAATATTGAAAGTATATTTTATTGTTTTAGTATTGCCACAAAGCCACCAAGAACCCTAAAACCAAAGAAGAAATAAAAGAGCAAAAACGAATTGCAGAAAGATTAAGATATCAACGGCTAAAAAATGACCCTGTAAAAAGAGCATTTGAAGGAAAAAGAACAACGAAACTACCAAAGAAAGAAGGAAAAAGGTACAAGAAAGCCAGTTAAAGATATGAATCGACGTGAACACAAAGCTGTGATTAAAGAGTGGAGAAAGCACTATGCAACCTATCGCGCAAAAAAAAAGCTTTGAAAGAAATTACAAACAATTTTGTACGACAAAATACGCACGAATCCGAGGGTTCACCTTCTCCTCACAGTTCTGTCTCTCCATCAATACTACCTATGACCACTCCACGAAGTGATGCAAGTAATGCGAGAAAGCGTAATGCTAGAAAGAAACGTGACAAAATTATAAAGGATAAAGACAAAAAGATCGAGAATTACAAAAAAAAAATCCGAGAAGTATAGGAAGAGATTAGAACGTTTGGAAAAAGCTAAGACAAAGGAAAATGTAGACACACTTAACACTAAACTTACCAAAATGTGTGATTCGCCAGAAACTCGCAGAGAAGTAGTCAAAAAGGCGCTATTAGGTGAAGTGTTGAATGCACAGCTGAAAGAAAACTACGCTAATTTAAAAACATGCAAAGAAAAACAAATATTCGGAAAAGTCGTGTCCGGTAAACTAATCCACAAGTACAAGTTATGGGGAAGCAAAGATAGTGCTATGTCTTATAAATAATTCAGAAGTCAGCGCTTCAATCAGTTTTAGTACCCAAGCTTCGGACTCATAATATAGGAAACGAACGAATTGATAATATAGGAAATCTCCTCTTCCAAATTCCAAACGCTCGTTCAATAACATTTCTTGTTTTTATTTGAGATTCTTGATATAGTGCCTCTCCTCGTGTCAGTATGTTACCATCCGCAAGAGGTGTCATCATATAGCTAGTTTGAGCGTAACCACTATCTCCCAATAAAAGTATGTTATTATATTACATTTTCCTTGCAGGAAACTTCTCTTTAAGGCACAGTTGTCCCATATATTTGAGTCATGTGCACAGCCATGCCATCGTGCCACTACATCTAGAAATGACAGATTAGCTGCAACTACACATTGGGTGTTTATTGAGAAATACCCTTTCCGATTTCTGTAAATTTCTGCATTATTTCCACCTGTAAGCAAAATTTCATATTATTTAAGCACTTATCTTTCATCATAATTTAGTATTTGAATATAGTAATATACCACTAACTGTAATGGTACCAGCAAATCTTATCGATAATATGATTGTGTAATATTATTCAAAAATGAAATGGTTTAAGAATCCCTTAAGATTGGTGTATTGTCGAGTCAGATGCAACTTAGCTGGGCTCACATGTAGGACCCATTATGTTTTTTTCGAGACTTGGCGCCGAGCTCGCCGAGTCTCAGGGAAATCAGGGATCCGTGGGATAATAAAAAAAAAACACGGAAGATGTGCCGATGCATTGGTGAAATTCGAAAATTGACAATAGATACAAGATCTAAACGATCTGTTGGAAATAATTATAACGAGTAATAGATGTTTGAGAATAAAATGGGATTACAAGTGGATCGACGTATCTCTGCCCTAGGAAGCAGTTTTTGGGCGTGACAGACAGACTTGGTCTGAAGTCTATCGGGAATATAGAATAAGATCTAATTTTAGTACTAATCAAGTTAATTAGCATGTTTAAATTATGCATCATCGATAAGTTAAGCTAGTTGTAAGACCTAGTCTGGAGTGGATAATGTGTACGGAACTTTGCTTCTAAACGCAAATCGGCGTGACAGTTTTACCGGGGCGAGACGGGGGTGTGCGGCGCGGGGTTTGTGAGACGAGGTGTATCTCGTGAATTCTTAATTTTTGCATTTTTGTAACTTAAGTAACCAGTGTTCGCTTGGGGCTATTGGCTATAAGATTTGTTAACCAATTCTTATAGTTTTTAAAACTCGCGGTAGTTATTTAAATGTGGCCTGTTATTTGGGCATTTATTAATGCAATCAAAATTGTGGAAACCCTGCGGTGTTAACTAAAGCGATATTTGATTGTCTAGATTCAATCACACGACTTGGGATCGTTAAAGGTAAGGCGGACCAGGTCTCCTCACATGACACTAGGGCCCGCTTCTTTCAGTGTACAATAAACTCACTGATAGCAGTGTAATTCATATTCACGGTTTGGTGGGGCGACTACAATCCCATAGGTGTTAGCGAATTCGAATTCGCTGACACGTGAAGACGTGAAGCACGTCAGTCGGCTAACCTCTTGACCAGTAAGTATCGGACACTTTCCAAATAAATGATGAATTTTCTTAAAGTACTATAAGGTTGAAACCTTGAACACGAGAGCATAAATTGCGCGATAACGTCCCGCGTGAATAATTAAAAGAAACGCTATACGCATCAATAGACTGTGATTTCCGATAAGCTCGTAATCCAGTCAATATACCGAGACAGTAATTAACATGTTTTATATGTTAAGGCAGTTCGCGAGTTGAATTCACTTAACACATGGTAAAGCATCAGTGAATCCACTCCTTTACTGTAGTGAAAAAACTTGGAGGAAAATCGAACCAAAAATATAGCCCAGCGCTCCATGGCTTCGCGCTGACACTTCATTACTGCTCCCCAAAAGCCTATGAATACGTGCGTAAGACTTTCGGTACTTGTCTACTAGAAAGCCCTTAGAAAGTGGTATGAAAAAATTGGAGACCCTGGTTTTACTAAAGAATCCCTCGAGGCATTAACAGAAAGCTAAAAGTACAAATTACCCCATTATTGCAGGATTGTCGAAATGGTTATACGTCGTCGTATAGAATGGGATGGATACGTCGTCGTATAGAATACATGGGCACGTTGACATCGGCAGTGGAGTAGTAGGAGACCATGTATCAGAAGCAAAAGTGGCCCTAGTTTTTTTTGGTGACAAGCGTAAACTGTAACTTTAAAATCCCTGTTGGGTATTTTCTTGTGGACGGCATAACAGGAAGACAGCGTGCTGATTTAATTCTTCAATGTTTGGAATTAATTGCAGAAAGTGGCATAAAAATTATATCTTTGACTTTCGATGGATGCGCTGCAAATATGGCTATGGTGAAATGTCTAGATGTTCCATAGAGGATCGGAAGATTACTTTTGAACATCCAATTACAAAAGATCCAATT
The DNA here is from genome assembly GCA_947507595.1 of Pyralis farinalis. Lineage (NCBI taxonomy): Eukaryota > Metazoa > Arthropoda > Insecta > Lepidoptera > Pyralidae > Pyralis > Pyralis farinalis. The sequence continues at coordinate 16,798,843 of OX382281.1, read as the reverse complement.
TTGGTATTGGATCGTGGTGGATTTTGGGAGTGGATTTGGTCATGTGGACGGATCCAACCGTCTCACATGACCAAATTATTGCGTGACGTTTTGTGATGTTGTAATACTTTTATACATCCAGATCAATATAAAATACAATGGAGATTTTTGGAGGAGTTAAATAAGATTCAACAAAGAGAACACTTTCACTTAGTAAACAAGCTACGTACGTCACGTTAACCTTACACGTTACCATCACATTAACTTTCAAAATAATAAAATGAAAGATAAGTTTGCAACCCAACTATTCAGTCTTAGTGTTGCAGACGCTATAGATTTCTGTTGTGACGAACTGAAACTAACTGCATTCAAAAATAGTGAAGCAACATCAAAATTTTTGAGGATTATTAATAACATGTTTGACATATTTAACTCGCGAAGCACGAAGCATGTACCAATTTCAATTCAAGAAAGCGCTCACTGAAATCAATTCACTGCAAATTATGAACTTTTTTGACACAGCAATACAATATTTATCAAATTTAAAATGAAGTCCACGAAGGCTTTGGTTTTATTGCTTGTGCTGAGTACGCTAGGGATCAATTGTCATGGATATGAAAAAGCCAGATATTATTTAGGCTAGACGACTTAGCTGCTTGGTATGTGCGCCTCACTACATATGCCCACATTTCGAAATGGGTCAAATCCAAATACTACAACATACAAATTCCTTGGCATCTAGAGCTTTGACAACTCCTGATTCACTCTCCCATAATTCTTATTTCGATTCTCTTCAGGAGCGAAGATCTAATAACTCTAAAAGCTGAGAATAATGTCTTGACCTAATTCGCCTGTAAGTCCAGCAACACCTGATGCGCACTGCACCTAATTCTCCAGGTCTTACTGAAAGATTGACGCCTGTGGTGCCGATTGAAACATTTAATTAAAGCAGACCCAAAAAAAGAAGTAATGGGAGTTTTTCAAACGATTCTGAATCATCTCGAGATATGCCGCTTACAAAAAAACGGCCGATGGTTTCAATTTGGGATTCATCTGACGAGGAAGATATTTTCTAATATTTTTCTAATAATCTTTTTAATGTTTTCTAGTACTTTTACAAATGTCCACAGAAGGATATGTCTCTTCGGTGTACACTTTTTTGATATTTTTTTACTCAATTGATAAAGCTTTTTAATTAATATTTGTTAAGAAGTTTAACAATGCTCATAAGACTGAGTATTTAATTGTGAGTTTGATTTCATTCTTAATAGTATGAGTACGTTACGCCTACTTTTGATATTTTATGTGGACCACTCGATCTCTTCTGTTGCTTTAATTTTTTTTTAAGACGAATTATGTCAGAAATATCCTTGGCTGATCTGTTATGATATGATTATAAGAAAAGTATTACCTTACTTTTAATAAATACAACTTTTCATCACACAATCGTACACTTTTCAACACCCAATTTTTGTGTATGACCCTTATTCTTTATCATGGTCCTACAATAATTTGAACAAAAACATGATCACGTGACCCCGCTCTGCCTTACAAACAGTATAATTATACTACGAAATCCAACCCTGGCGCGTACCACGCTGGGGCTGAGATGTAGGTGAGCCTGCTACGGCCGTAAGTCTTGTAAACTCCAAACTTAGCCCGCAGCGGCAGACGAGATGTGAGAACCGGTTGCAGGGCTCCACGGGCTGCCTTGGTCTGTGTTGTAGCACGGTTAACGTGGGCAACCATAGGAGGCGACCGGTCTAGGTAGCGCAATCGCACGCAATAGGCTGACCGTTTAGTTTAAGTCTTGGCGGGCTTGCGAAAGTGGGCAGTCAGTTAGTAGTTTCTTGTGCCGTCGAATGGGTACGAACCTCAAGCTAATTGCTCTTTACTCGAACCGAACTTCTAGTACGTACCGCCCTTGACTACTTTTGTTTCCGCTTACGTGGCTGTACTGACTGCCTATGCAGTGATGTTTGCCTTCTGAGTGTTTACAATGAGACAATTTACAATTTGAGACAATTTACACGACGGGGGAACCCATCCTGGGTTGGGAATAACACCGAACAATACAACGCAGAGCATATAAGGCCAGGCATATTTTTTTTATACATGCTCAGCATCGTGGCTCCGCTTTGCCTGATGGTAAGCGAAAGAGGAGCCCAAATCGCAACTGCAAACAAAAGACTACACAGTGTCCTGTCAGTTGACGCTGCCATGCTGACCCGCAAGATGCTTCTTCAAACGAAGCGTGAAGAAGCATCTTGCGGGTCAGCAAGGTGTTCCACTTTTTAATGGTACGACAGAGATAAAAGTTGCCGAACTTTTTAATACGCGAAGAAATGTTCTCATCAATGGAACAATGCCATCGCAAGCCTGCACGTGTGGTTCTATGACGAAAGGGAGAGGGTGGGATAAGGGAAAACAGTTCTTCAGATCACTCATTATGGTAAAATACGCATACGGCTGTGATGTATTTAATCACAACCTCATCCCTGGTCCCTTTGAACAACAGCCCAGCCGCTGCTAGAGATATACATGACTGGTGACCCCCACTGATGACTGGTGGTAGTTCCCATGAGGGAGTATTACACGCCGACGCACGGAGGAGTATTTGATCTCAATATCCGGTCATTAGTCGTAAAAATAAAGTGTAACAAAAAAAAACCTCAAATTTGTATTATTTGTATAGTTCACTAATCAGGCTATCATAAATATTGAAAAAAGATCTGGCAGTTGCCCGCTCTCGGTGCAGGTAGTCGGAATCTAGTCGGTTGCAAATACGCACGTCTTTGTTCTCGATGCGCCTTTAATGACAACAACTTAGCCGTTTGTATTTTCAGTTGTGTGTAGTGATTTTCGAAAACTTTGATCAGTGGATACTGAAGCTCAGGGTATGTACTTTTTATGAAATTATTTAGAAGTATAAAAGGTTTCGTTTATGTTCCGTGGATGATCGGGCAAATATTTATTTTGTATAGTTAGCTATACACTATAGTAATGCTATCCAAGTAAAAATATCTCACCCGTCTTGCCACCATTTTTTTTTTAAACAATTCATATTTCTTAGGTATTTTTTCGTCATTATGCACATTTATTTAAGAGGCTGTTTTTCTTTTAGACCTCGAACACAAACTACGGGAGATTACGAAATGTCCAGAGAATGAGTTTTACAACATTGTCGAATGATCTGAGACATTTTCAATCGAATTTAAAGCTAAAATGGAACTTGGCCAATAATATAGAAGCACGTTTCTTACTTAAAAATGAAATTCTGGCTAGACAGTTCTGTAAAAAATCATACCTGGTCGTCAATTTCTACTACATCCAAAAAAGGACGACCATGCAAGACTTTTCAGGAACTAACAGATCGCAGCAAGATGCGTAAAACAAAAGAGCTTCGAGAGCTCGTGTCTGTCCAGGAATTGACATACGCTGCCAGTGTGAGTCAAAGGCAATCGGGGAATATAGAAGCTTCAAAAATAATAAAAGATGTTACTGTCTCTCTGACAAGGGCAAAGAAGTAAAAAAAAAAAGCATTTTCTGTGGCTCAAAAAGTGTCTGTATGACAATCGGCTTTAGAAGCATTGGACCTTTTTGTTGAGTGTAATTTAACCAAGAGACAGTACGAGATACTCCACGAATCTAACAAGAGTATTTATTAATCTTATTCGCTCATAAAAGAAGCAAAAAAGATTGCTATCCGAGGGAACAATCTATGCGTGTAACATAAACTTGTGCAGAATTTCACCTCAAAGACTTACTAAATCTCACGGCTTCAAGACTATGTAAATATCTAGAAAATAAATATCTAGAGAGTATTTGAAATTTGTACTCCAGAAGAATTAAAAAATATGGAACTTATATCGAAATGGGGGTGAATCGAGTCTGCTGGCTACCATCGCACTGCGATGGTAGCCAGCAGACTTAACATAAACTTGTGCAGAATTTCACCTCAAAGACTTACTAAATCTCACGGCTTCAAGACTATGTAAATATCTAGAGAGTATTTGAAATTTGTACTCCAGAAGAATTAAAAAATATGGAACTTATATCGAAATGGGGTTGAATCGAGTCTGCTGGCTACCATCGCACTGCGATGGTAGCCAGCGGACTCGATTTCAGCAAACTTTTCAAGAAGATTCAGGAGATGATTCAAATATATTCCACAGTTCGTTGGTACCTTTAAGATTACAATTATTAGTGGTGATGAAAAGAAAATATTATGGCAGAACCCAACTCCCTCACCGCCACGATTCTGTTGACTGATTCGGATAAGGTTCCTACATGAAAATGCCAATATTACAAAAGAAGAAATAAAGTATATAGATGATTAAGTGAAACAATTAACCCTTCATAACACCATGAAACATAACGGTAAGAAACCAAATAACACCTTACAAAATTTTATTATAATGTTTCATACCTTTTTAAATCAATGTGCCACGACGGCAACATGCCTTTCTATGAGATACTAGTACAATTAATGACAACTAGATGGCGTGACTTATATCTAATCTAATCTCTTCTTTGTGGCGTTCTTGCTGTTCTTGCCAATGACATTGCTTGTAATATCAAAAAATAGCACATATAAGTGGAGTGCTTAGTAAGTGACTATGCTTAGTAGGTAAAACTTCGACAGAGACTTATATTAAAATTTGTTTGAAGTTCACTTACTGTCAGTTTGTAAGATTCGTTAGTGGGTGAAATATACAAAATTGGTAAATAAATATAATAACTACACAAAACACACATTTGTGCTATAAAATCTCGTAGGTAAGTTTATGATTATGACTTTTTATGGTTGAGGGAGTGGATATAGCTAATATTTTGCAAGATCTGGAGCACGACGAAAGTACTTCTTCAAGTCCAGCTCCGACCACTTCCTCCATTGCAGCTTCTCAGCCAGGGCCATCTGCACGCCGTCAAACTAGACAAAAATTGAATGTACGTTGGAAGAAGAGGAACCTAGAACAGAATGAGCATCAACTCCGTTTTTTGGGCAATGAGGATTTGCCATTGGGGTTTCTAGAGCTAGATATTCCTACTCGTTTTTTTTTCAAATTATTTCCCAAGGAATTGATCGAAGATATTGCCAGTCAAACGAATCTTTATATTGTGCATATAGGTACACCCCTTGTGAAGGATACAATGCCAGTCAACAAATTCGAGAAAATCAGGCGATTTATTCATTTCAGTGACAATTCAAAAAATGTTGATCGCAATCATGCCGATCACGAACGAATTTTCAGGATTAGACCAATAGTAAAAAAACTAAACGTGACCTGTCAGAGTGTGCCCTTGGAAAAGTATCTTTGCGTAGATGAGCAAATTTGCTCTACTAAAGCCAGACACAACTTAAAAAGGTATAACCCTAAAAAGGCAAACAAATAGGGTTACAAAATCTATGTTCTATGCGGCGTGAGCGGTTTTGCATATAAATTTGAGATTGAAACAGGAGCAGAAAATGTAGTTTTACATAGTGAGCCGGACTTGGGTGCTGCATTAAATGTTGTCGTCAGGCTTTCTCGTGAAATACCACGAAATCAAAATTATCGCATTTATTTCGACAATTATTTCACGTCACTGCCACTCCTGCAATATTTGGCCACACAAGGCATTCCCAGTCTTGGAACCGTGCGTCGTAATCGTATACCTGATTGTAAATTGCCCCTAGATAAAGAGATTTCTAAAAAAGACCGTGGCTACTCAGTTGAATATGTTGGCAATGTTGAAGAAACAGAGATAACTACAGTCGCCTGGAAGGACAATAAAATAGTCACACTTGCTTCAAGTTTTGTTGGTGAGCTGCCCAAGACACAAGTCTCAAGATACGATAAGGTCAATAAAAGGTATGTTACCATTGATCGGCCTCACATCGTAGTAGAATACAACCGCCACATGGGTGGTGTTGATTTAATAGACAGTTGCATGGGCCGATATAAAATCAAACTACGAAGTAAGAGATGGCAGGTGCGAAAGTTCTATCATTTCTTGGATCTTGTTATGTCTATTGCTTGGCTATTGTATAAAAGAGTACGTAAAATAAAAAACATGCAAGATACGCAGATGTCGTCAGCTGATTTTCGTGAAGAGATTGCTACGGTATTATGCAAATTGGGAACTAAAGCAAATTCAAGTCGGCGAAGCATTGAACCGCAAATTCTGGCCAAAAAAACGAAAGGATCCAGCTCAATATGTTCCTCAAGTAACTGTACGATGGGACCAAGTTGGACATTGGCCTGTATGGGTCGAGAAGAGGATACGTTGCAAGTATCCTCACTGTACTGGCGTATCACAGACGGTTTGTGAAAAGTGTGGCGTTGCATTGTGATATAATAAGGAAAATAATTGCTTTAAATCGTTTCATACATCTAGAGGTTTAGAATAATACAATGTAACATTTCTGAAACACTCCCCTTTTTTACGTTTTTCTAGAAGCTAGAGTAATTCAAATTTACTCTAGCTTCTAGAAAAACTATTAAATACGTGTTTTTTTAACCCTAAAACCCACCTTTAAATCGACTATTTAAATAAATACAGTTTGTTGAGTTACGAAGGGTTAAGCAAGACCGAGTTACCAAATTCGAATGGAGTAGTGATGTATGTTCTGCACACCTTGGTTCCAACTACGGTAGATGCCAAGGTGTGCAATGCGGCCACAAATACAACTTCGACTATAAAATGTTACATATGTGGAAAAACATCAAAGGATTTCAATAATTTTAAAGCAACAAAAACTGAGAATCCTGATGCACTTAGATTTGGTATTTCAACATTACACGCGAGAATTTGAATATTTGTGACACTTCTACATATTGCCTACAAACTGTGTGGCAAGGTCGAGGTCAAAATGAGAAATTTTTTGTCAAACAAACAAAAAAAAAGAATACAAAAAGATTTCAAGGATAAAACAGGACTAATAATAGATGTCCGTCAAGCCGGCTTCGGAAACTCAAACTCGGGAAACACATCTAGAAGGTTTTTCAGCGATTCTGAAATAGCTGCTGAAATTACAGGCATCAACCTAGGTCTCATACAGAAACTGCAAGTAATATTAGAAGCCATTTCTTCTGGTTTTGAAATTAATGACAGCAAGTTTACAAAATTTACCAATCAGACTGCGGAATTATATGTCCTATTATACGAGTATGATTGGTATCCAATGACGCCTACATTACACAAAATCCTCTTACATGGTTCTACAATTATTTTAAGCATGCCCTTCTTCCTATCGGACAACTGTCCGAGGAGGCTGCAGAAGCACGAAACAAGCATTTTCGATCTTGTAGACTCGATTTTGTACTAGAACTATGTAGTAAAGAGGTCTTCAATAGACTTTTGCTGAATTCAGATCTGAGCTGTGGACGAAAACAGTAAAAACTCAGGAGCACTGGGTGTTTCTTGCCAGAAACTATTGAATTATTTGAAGAAGTGGGTACTGAAGCCAAGAAATGAGTATGGAAAATTCTGGTTAGGTGTTTTTATTATTTTATTGTCTCGAAACCTTGTATCATGTTTGTTTATAAATGACGGCCTATGAAAATAAATCACAAATAATATATATATATATTATTTGTGATTTATTTTTGCAATATTCTTCCAAAATTATATATATATAATTTTGAAGAATATTGCAGAATGTTTGTATTCTTCAGAATTATTATGATACTAGTAGCCCGCCCCAGCTTCGCACGGGTGGACATTTATTTTTTAAACATTTTGGGATAAACGTAGAGTAAATGTATCTTTAAAGAGTTTTTTAAATCGTTTTTCTTAAGTAGCTTTTTTTCAGACAAATTACTTTAAGTACGTATTTATTTTTACTATTTTTTATCCATAAACCTATTTAAAATCGGAAAGTTTATTTTTTATATATTTATATTGTTTTTAGTTATATTTTTACATTTATTTTAATATATATAACATATATTTCGAGACTGTTTAATTTTATAGGTTTTACTTTTTTAGTTTCCAATATACCTTACGGCTTCATTGTATACTATATTGGCTGTGGTATTCGTAGATGGCAACAAAATATATTGATTTTTAGGAGATCCTACTCGAGAAAGTGCAACATATAATTGGCCATGAGAAAAGCATTCTTCTCTTAGGTCGATGCCAACTGGATTTATTTATTGTAAGGGCAAATGATACCTTTACAGAAACTGTAATCTTTTAAAAGATATGGGCAAATCTGTTGGTATCATCGGGATCCACGGAACGTAAGCGAGCTGTCCGGCCGCGGGACCGGTGATGATTGTTCTGCCCCCGTTGGTTAAAAAGGCGCATCTAACATTTTTTCCGAAATTGAGTTATATATATTGCCAGAACCAGGAAAAAAAGGCGCATCAGTCAATATTTTGCATATTTTACTATCTCACTCCGTTTCAATTATGAGTATGACACAAGCAAAGTAGGCGCTTTTGTACACTTTTTTGCACCTGATTGAAGATGAGAAGACGTATTTGTCTGAAACTTAATTAAAAAGTCACATTTACGTAGATATGCCCTAATCATTTGCATTTTTTTCCTGAATTCGGAAATTGAAAAGGCGCTTATTTGATCCTATTACTAAGAAGAAATTGATAAGACGCAATTAACCATTTGCGCCTTAAACGCTAATTGGAAACTACATTCACACTAAGAAAAAAAAGTTTATATCTGCCACTTCCCCCTTTCTGCTTCGTAAACTAAGTTTTCTCCCAGGCGCATTTGCCATATACGTCTTAATATTATCTTGTGTTGGGAAAGATGAGTATTCACGGTACTTAATTAAAAAGGCGTAAGTATGCAGAAGCGTCCTTTAAACTTATTATGGTGAATATAGCGGGGTGGTGCGCGGGTGGGAAGGATAAGGCTATCGATCAGTTGCGCCCAAGTTGTCGTGGGAGCCTGGTGGTGTCACTCACGCGCGAGCGTAATTTTGCATTACGTGTTTTCTCACAAGGTAAGGATTCAGTATTCATTAAATTTAGTATTGTTTTACTTATCTTAAACGTGTCATTTAATGTAAAAGTATGAGATTTGTTTTGAAACTAAAATACTATTTTGCGTAATTTACGAAATTAGCAACGTCCAGTGATTGTATTTATTAGGTACTAGCTGTCCCCACGGCTTTGTCTACCCGAAATTTAATTTGATATAAGACCAAGGTCCATTATTCTACATAGAAAAAATAACTTTGTTGATATCTCAGGTTCTATGTTATGTATCAAGATGAAACGTGCACTGTTTTAAATTAGATCGCTAGTAAGACAAGGGTGAAAACTGCATCAAATTTAATACAATTATTTTTACGTGATGAGATAACAAACATACATCCAAACAAACAGACAGACAAAAATTCTAAGAATAATTATTTTGGCTTTATTTTGACAAGTACCATTTGTATTATAGGTATAGATTTTTTCGATTTAGTTGGTAATGTTTTTCATTTCTATACTATGTGTATATAATACAAAAAAAAAATGAATCTAAGCTTTTTTTCCTATGTTATGAAATTGGGTTTATGCATGTTTTCTTTTATCTTTGACCAGGCTTGAATATTTTTTTTTAAATAACCGACTTTCTACAAGAAGGCTTACAAACAATGTATTCAATTGTTACATATAAAACTAACATGAAGAAAGGTCGAAGCTTTGATTTAATTAACAGAGCCTTAGCTTCTACGACTACGCAAAATGCTAGTAGTACCACAGGAAAATCTATAGAGAAAATTTCGCCATCCCTCACAATTAATGACAACTGTCACGCCGATAGAATAAGTTGCAGTAAAGAAACTGATACACAAGATTGCGCACAACTCTCTACAACTGACTGTAATAATACTAATAATAGTGTTATTCCTGGTACAGTCCACGACCACACCACTACTATCGCCCATAGCAGCAGCAGTACATCAGTAAGTGATTTTGACTCTGATGATTCAGTTTTTGACAAAGACTACGTCACTCCGCAAAAGAAAAACCCCAACAATGATAGTTCTCATTTAGAAAATGATTTCATAGGGAATTCTCAACAAAACTACATTCGCATATCGGAGTCACCTGAACGAAATGATTTTGAGCCCGAAAGTCACAATGACCAAAATTCTGAAAATCTAATTCAACTTACCAAGAAAGGAACGGTACGTAAACGTAAATATTACGACATGTCATTGAAGGAGCGTAAGCAAATAAAGAAAGTTTTAAAGAATAACACTAAATATTTCGTCAAACCAGGTTGTGGAGAAGTATGTAAAAAAAAGTACTCTGCAAATATATCTGAAAATCAGCGAGGCATATTAAATAAGCAGTTTCGTAGTTACACTTTTAAAGAGCAATATATTTACATAGCCAGTAATACGTCTCAAAATAATCCATCCAGACGAACACAAAACGCTAATTCAAAAAAAATCAACCCTACAAAAACTGTCAAATACTTTTTGTCCAAAGAAGATGGTGAGAAAGTCGCTGTGTGCAAGATTTTTTTTGACAACTCTTGAATTCTATAGAAAAAACGACAAAGTTCTGAGAAATGCTTTAAAACATGCATTAACTGAAGAAGTGAAGGATATGCGGGGATCTAATCCCAATCCTAGAAAAATTGACACGCATATATAATTCAACATTTTCGTTCTTTTAACCCTGCTCTATCGCACTACAGAAGGGAGCATGCACCACAACGAAAATATTTACCATCAGATCTGAATGTTCGTGACATGTACAGACTTCTGTCAAAAAATAGGCATAACTGAGAATTCTCCTGAAAAAAGTGTATCTTATGATCACTATCGGAGAGTTGTTAAACAACTTAATATATCGTTCGCGAAATTAGGTAATGAGTAATCCGTCATCGAAATTGCACCGAGTATAAGGAGTTCGAAATACATCATACTCGTAGTAGATACGTTAGCGCGAGAGAAATACAAAGAAGATAAAACTCGTCAAATGGACATCCAAGATCACAACAGTGATACCATGTTTTACTCAGTAGACCTTGAAAACGTCATAATGTGTCCTCGTTTAGATGAATTTAAGGTTGTGATGTTTTTTGTCCTAGATTAATATTATTTAACGAGAGTTTTGTACCGCTTGGAGACAAGAAATTACACGGTACGAGGCAAACATTTGCCTGTATATGGCACGAAGCAATTTCAGGTAGGAAAAAAGACGACATCGTAAGTTGTTTCAGAGCATTCTTTTGGCACCACCGTGATCTTAAGCATATTACTTTGTGGCTTGATAATTGTGCCGCACATAATAAAAACTGGACACTTTTTTCCTATTTAGTATTTCTCGTTAACTCCAGCGATGTTAATTTGGAAATGATTACCCTGAAATATTTGGAAGTAGGGCACACGTACATGTCCGCTGATGAATTTCATCACCAAGTTGAGCTCTCACTCAAAAGAAAGAAGAGGATATATGACTTCGAAGATTTTCGTCGTGCCGTCACTGACACACATCGTAATATTATTGTAAAGAGTATGGCTGTCAGTGACTTTTGTGTATTTGAAGATTGCTCTTCTTCTTATAAACTTCAAAATGGGGCACCACGAGCTTACCTAAACAAGATGTGTGAAGTCTCTTTTCAAAGAGGATTTAATACAATAGCATACAAAACAGATTTTGATGGAACAGCAATAGTGCTGGACTTCCTAAGAATGAAAAACATTAAGATCGGAATTCCAACACCAGTAATTAAAACCCAATTCAGAGGAATCAATGAAAGTCGTAAGTCTGAGATAATCAAGCAATTAGTTCCACTAATGCCAGAGAATCGAAGGGCATTTTGGTACAATTTGCCATCTAATGATAACTCTGTCAATTTAATTAATGAAGATGAAGAATAGTTAATTGTTATTACTTAAAAATAAGAATTTATGTTGAATTATTATACGGCGTAGGTAGTGCATATATATATTTTTTTATATTTGATTGTTATTTTTACGTTCTGCATTTATTTTGTAGTCTCATCTCCGACAGCTAGAACAACAATTATATATTGTTGATTAAAATGTCTTATTATATTTTTAAGGTTGTTCAATAGTTGATACCCACTAAAAGAGTGCATATTCATTGGGTAATAGTTTATCTGTGATCCTTTTATGAATGTTAGATTCTAAGTAGTGGTGGTTAAAACACTTAACTTTATATTCTCATATTATAACAAACAATTATATTATTATATATAAACAAAACATTGTTTCAGGTTTAATTATACATGACCCCCCTTTTTTTTACCAAAAACAAATAAGGGTACGTAATATTAGGCAGTACAACAACTTTACATTTTCTATTCACAGCCTTGGATGAAAGCATAAGTTATAGAATTTAATATACTTCTTTTCTTAGCCAAGGATCAAGAATAAGATTTTGTATACTTAAATAAAACGGTGGAAATAGCCAAATGCGCCTTTTATATATATATATATATATGAAATATTTTTTTTTTAATTTAATTATATTATTAATTAATTATATATATTTTTTTTTAATTAAATATTTAACGGAATTTTCTTATTTTTTTATTAACTAATTAAAAAAAAAATATTTCATTGATCGATATTGAAGACAAATGATCGTGGCCACCATTTCAATTTTTAACTAGTAATTATTTTTATTTACGTAAGGACAGCAAAGAATTTCCCATTTGATTCATTCAAAATTCATAAAAGCCTTGTGCCATTACACATATTGGGAGGGCTTAATTTCTCAACAGCATAATGGGGGTACCTACTTTTAATTTCAGTTCGTGTGGTGGCAAGCCGGCGGGATAGAGAGAATTTAAACATTCTTGTGGATAGTGCACCATCGATGTTGCACACGTTATCAATAGATTTGTAACATTTAAAATCACTTGGTACTTTTTCAATGATCATTTTGTTTATCTCATTTACTGAGCTGTTTTTCGGTGAGACGATCGGCGTCGAACAGAACCAATCGAAATTGCTTTCTGTAAGATCTTCGATGTCGGGATAGATTGTCTCTATAAGGATTTCTAGACTGTGAACAGTTTGAGCCAGTTCATTATCCAATAATACTTGGAGGCTATGTGCAATTGGAGATGGTAATTTCCGTTTCCAAGTTTAAGTAATTTTTGTGAGGAGCTGTCGTTGCCGTTATTACTTAAATGAGATCTCATATTCGTGCGCAAATTGAGAGTTTCAACTGATTGCCACAAAGGTGATGATTTGAGGCACGCTTTAATAACGTCTGCACGTGTACCTTTCGCTATGACCGGTAGCGTTTGACGAAAATCTCCAACCAAAACCAAAGTTACGCCCCCCATAATGTTGCCTGAGTTTCTAATGTCTTTTAATGTCCGGTCCAAAACGTGAGCTAGGTTAGGTAGTTCAGAAAAGAACTTTTTAACTGGAACAGAAAAAATGTGCTATGAAAAGTCAAAACATTCAATGTCGGTAGCGTACGCTGCGTAGGAAGCCGACCGCGCGAATGAGCAGCGCGGGTACCTATCTCATAGATGTGGGCCGCGCCGCCCGCTGCCACGCGCCAAATCTAAACACAGAAGAAAATTCGTAATATCTTTGGAATGGAATGTCCGATTTCATTAATTCAAAGAGTAATCTGCAGGCGTTGAAACAGTCTTGAATACGAAATGACTTATTTTGATAAGGATTAATACCAAGGTACGAATAATGTGGCATAGTTTGTACCGGCGTTACTATTGCATATTTTAACATGAAAAAGTAGTTATTGTGACGTAACTGTAACGTAACATATGGTATCGCGGACTTTGTTGTAGATATTGATGTCTGATCTGATCGTAGAATACCAAAAAATATTTTTGTCCGGATTTTGTGGTTCAATACTCCTCCGTGCGGCGACAGGGTAGTCAAGAAGCCGATTGTGTGAAAGGCAGTGTAAGCTTGTTTGTCGGTTGTGTCCGCCACCTTATTCTCATACAAAACATTGGCGACGATCGAAACCATAATAAATCGTGTGCAACATGTCTTCGATTAATACGTTTGGAGTAATTTCAACTTTTGACCATAATATTCAAGAATGGAATGCCTACAAGTCACGGCTAACACAGTGGTTCATTGGAAATGATATCTCAGATGGCGTAGACAAAGCAAAGGTCAAACGTAGGGCGATTTTATTGAGTGCTCTTAGTGAATCTACGTACAAATTAGCTAGAAACCTGGCATTGCCGAGTAGGGGAAGGTGGGGTAATTGAGAACGGCGGGTAATTGAGAACAGTTGAATATCAAATACACCCCCCGCACTACACCGCTTGCACACGTCTAATCCGATGCGCTTGCCGTCCCTTAGTATGCCCGCAAAAGCGTGAGTGAGAGGACGCACGCATTTCGTCACGGTGAGTCAAACAATCTTTCATGTGATTTTGTTACAATTTTTGTCGTATGTTAAAATCAGCGTAAGAAGTATATTTTTGAGGTTAATGACAACATATTTTGTTGTCATCTTACATGTACTATCTGTTTATAAATTCCAAGTAGTTTTAAGTTCACCGTCGATAATATCGCGAATAACGGTCATTTTGTTTCGACTTTCCCAGTTCGGGTAATTAAGAACGGCATCATGAGGGTAAATGTGAACGTTCCTAATTACCCCCAATAGTTAATTGATGATGTAAAGTGTTCTAATATTTGAAATTGTTTTAGATGCCTAGACATTACGAAAGAAAAACCACACCTAGATACGAAATTGAAAATCTTCACCGTGCAATACAAGATGTTAGAAGTAAACAGCTTACTTTGGGCAAAGCAGCGATCAAATATTCAGTACCAAAAACAACATTATTTAAACAAGTTAAGCAAGAAGTTTTTAAGAAGCCAAAAAAAGGTCGTTACGCTGTTTTTAATAAAAATCAGGAAGACCAGTTAAAAAAATATATTCTCGATTGCTGTGAATCTTTTTATGGCATAACACCAAAGTCACTGCGAAAAATTGCTTTTACGTTTGCTGAAGCTAACAAATTGAAACATACTTTCAACAAAGACTTGCAGTTAGCAGGCAAAGACTGGTACTATTCTTTCATGTCTAGACATCCCTCCATCAGTTTACGCACTCCAGAAGCTACATCAATTAACCGAATTACAGCTTTTAACTCCACCGAAGTCAAAATGTTTTTTGATCAACTAGAAAGCCTCCAAACAAAACATAATTTTTCCAGTAATCGCATCTTTAATATTGATGAAACAGGTATAAGTACTGTTCAGAAGAATTCCAAAATTTTAGCTCCAAGAGGCTTAAAACAAGTAGCAAAAGCGACAAGTGGAGAACGAGGTGTCACCACAACTGTTGTTTGTGCTGTCAGTGCTAATGGAATATATATACCTCCAATGTTCATCTTTAAAAGAAAAAGAATGAGTGAACTGTTGCTGAAAGGCTGTAATAGCGATATGATTGCTACCGTTTCTGATTCAGGTTGGATAAACGAGTCCATATTTGTTGATTATCTGCAACAATTTATTTCTTATGTAAAACCTACCAAAGAAGCACCAGTCTTGGTAATACTAGATAATCATGAGAGTCACATTAGCTTGGGAGCATACAAACTTTATCGAGAAAATAACTTGCACGTTCTTTCTTTGCCACCTCACGTATCTCACAAAATGCAGCCTTTGGACTTGACTTTCTTTAGTTCACTAAAGATGGCCTATAATCGAGAGTGTGAACTTTACATGGCAAATCATCCTGGCAAACGAATCACCCAATATGAAGTGGGAGAGCTTTTCACAAATTCATATAATAAAACAGCCAACATTAGCAAAGCTGTAAGTGGATTTAAGGTGTCTGGAATCTGTCCTATGGACACCGACAAGTTTAAAGAATGTTTTGAAAATATGTTATCAGACGAACATAACGTCAGTCAAACTTTAGACTCAAGTACTTTCATGCGTGAAACTCCAACTGAGCAAAGCTCGAGTGAACCTATTGACAATCAGAGTCAAAATGCAGCTGCTTCTGATATTATAAATCAAACTGTTATGGATATGACCCTTGATACTACTCCATCAGTTCCTGTGCTACTTTCTGAAATAACAAATGTACCTGTCATTTCGACAACAACCATTCATTCCAAGAGACGAAATAAAAAACATTCGCAAATTTTGTCCAGCACACCTATAAAATTACAATTAGAGGAAAAAGAGAAAAGACAAGTTGAAAGGAAAATTAAAAAAGAGAAGTTTGTAATGAAAAAGAATACTAAAACTGCAAAAAAGAAGCCACAACTAAAGCGGAAAGAGGTCAGAAATTTAAAGAAGGTGTTTGAAGGAAATGAAAATGAAAAGGAATATTTCTGCATAATTTGCAATGAAAGATATGAATCTCCACCCACAGAAGATTGGATCATGTGCGTCATTTGCAACAACTGGGCACATGATCAATGTACCAGCGGCCAATGCAGTAGGGGTTACGTCTGTGATTTATGCCAAACTAAATAATTATAGTACTTTATTAAGACTTAAGTATGTCGTTCGCATTTCCCCCGCGGACTGATCTCAATTACCCCACACGATATTGGGTAAATGCGAACGGCAATGTTTTTGATTTTCTCTATATTCTTTATTATAAAGTTTAATTCCAAGAGTTTTGAGTTAATTTGTTTGTAGCTAGATTAGTAACGTTCATGTTGCAATAAAAGTTGATTACACTTATGACTTTTTTTTATTATTTTACAGGGTTGAAAGTTAGGTGTTCCCAATTACCCCACTTTCCCCTAAGCTAGAGGATATTGAGTATAAACAAATAATAAACATTTTGGATGTACATTTCACACCTGTACGAGTCGGTTTTTCAGACAGACACAATTTTTATATGGCTACCCAGCAACCAGGAGAGAGTCACACTCGATGGGCGGCACGGATCAGGGGATTGGCTGCACACTGTCAGTTTAAAAGCTTAGAAGAAGCTCTGGTAGATTAGTTCTTTACGGGCATGGTAGCGGGTCACGAGCGGGACAAGTTATACGCTCAGTGTCCAATGGAATTGACGCTGGCCAAAGCAGTGCTGTGCGCGGCAGGCGGCCGCTGCACATGAGACGCTGTTACAACCGCCTCGTCTAACTCAAGAGGGCGTCTACAAAATTTCTAAGGGTGAAAAATGCAGTGTGTGTGGTTATAATAATCATAAGTCCGATCAGTGTCGTTACAAGAATCTAAAGTGCAAAAGTGTGGGCGTAAAGGCCATTTACAAATGATGTGCGCGGCGTCTGTAAAAGTCAAAGACTTCCATACATGAAAGTCTTTGGTAAAAGTGCATTTTGTGGAGGAAGGTAGCGCGGCAACAGTCTTTACAGGCTAAGTACGAGTATTATAAAAGTAAAGAAAGGAGACACCCCCAAGTAAATGATCTGATTTGGGTTAAAATGTTTAAAAACAATCATAAGTTTACCTGGGCAAAAGGAGTAGTGATAAAGACAATTGGTAGGGTAATGTACCTGATTCATGTACCGGACTTAAACATTAAAGTTACAAGGCATATAGATCAAGTAAGGTTCTACGTAGCGGAGGTTGGGCAGCGCAAGGACTCCACTGCAGAGGACCCCGACTGGGACCCTGACACCGTTCCGGTGATCACAAGACAAATCACTGATCAATGTCGTCCATCAGCAACAGACGGCACTGTTGCACCGGCATTAACCTTTGCAGACGGAGGAGAGGAGCTTGATGCTGATTGTGGGGAAGGAACAATAAGCGATTCCGAGCGAGACCATAACGCTGTACCAACCATACCACACGCAAGTATCGGAGGCGAGAGTACCAATATACACATGTCTAACTGTGATGGCGAATTTGCGACGCCTGTGGTTGACGACACAGATAATGCAATGGTTAAGACTCCTGCCGAACCCAATCTTACGGATAGATCCAAACGTTCACGTAAGCCAGTTAGTAGGCTATGTATCTAATTAGATGTTTGTAAAATAAAGGGTGAGGGATGTTGTATATGTTAGTTTTAAGTTACAAGGCGGCTGCGACCACCCACCGACCGTATGTTATAAATAAAGGCAGTGTAACAGTATCTAGCTTGTTTGTCGGTTGTGTCCGCCACCTTATTCTCATACAAAACAGGTAGCTACTGCTACCGCGTAACTGGACGCTAAAAAGCGCGTGGAAGAAAGTTTGTCTGATTGACACACAGTCGAACGCTTTGCATTTGACGATCGCGAGTTTGCACATGGAACTATTGTTCAGTCAATATGCGCGGACAACGAAGACAAAACACGCAGAACGTTGAAATGGACTGTGGGCTGCATACAGGCGGATGAATCCGAAGATTAATCCGTCTGAATGCACCTACCAACCCTACCCCGTACCCTGCGGCCGTTTGGGACGCCCGTGGACGCACCGCCATATATGTACAGCACCTACGTCCCCACGTGACGTCCCCGGCTCACAGTGCAGCGGACCCGACGAGCCAATTTGAAGTGCATTCAGACGGTTGAATCCTAGGACTAGGACCCCGACAAGGACGCCCTGTGTACGTCGGGGAGTGCTAGAGGCTCCCGGACACCAGATATATACAGTGCCGGCCTACCCCATTGGCACTCCCTGGCACACAGTGTATAAACAGAAGACAATAATAGAGAAAACAAACAACAATCTACGGTAATTGCTGTTTGTTTTCTCTATTATTGAGTAAGGATCCAGTTAAGTCAGTCAGTCAGTCAGTGGTTCGTGCGCCTGTTGTTGAACAGGCGCGAACGGGCCGCGAGCTAAGCGCTCATTGCCTGGGCAGTCTCCAGTAGCCTTCTGCTACCGAGTAAATGAACGCATTAAAGAAACGTGTGGAAGGCAGTATATATATATATATATATATATATATGTCTAACTGACTGACACTTGGACGGTCAACACTTCGCGTTACAATTGCGATTGCACTCGGAACTAAGTTCCCTTATGCGGACAACTTGCGGAACAACAATGAGCACGCAGAAAAACAAAACAAAAACACGTAGAGACGAGACGAGAGGAACGACTGTGGGCAGCATACCGGCGGATGAATCCGAAGATTAATCCGTCTGGATGCAGCCCCCTACCGAAAAAGTAACACTGCGGCCGTTTGGGACGCCTGTGGACACGCACCGCCAAATATGTACAGCACCTACGTCCCCACGTGACGTCCCCGGCTCACAGTGCAGCCGACCTAACGAGCCAACATCGTGTGCATTCAGACGGATGAATACTAGATTAATCACGCCTGAATGCACACGAACGAAAATAGCTCTGCGTGCATCGGGGAGTGCTAGGGGCTCCCGGACACTAGATATGTACAGTGCCGGCCTACCCCATTGGCACTCCCTTGCACACATCGCTCCTACGTGCGGACAGTACACTACAATAGACGATAAACGAGACAATAAACACGAAATTAAACCACGGACCCTTGACGGCGGATGTTGGGTGCATGAATGTACATACCAAAAGGTATATACATTCATGCTCCTTAATTGGAAAATAAAAAGTCACAGAACGATAGTTTATGCAACGATTTGTCACTGCTGAGTACATGCACTCAACAGTATCAAACCGCTGCACCCGGCCGAGTTGGGTGGACAATCGACGCAGGACATTATCACAAAACAATAACATTATTTGACAACGACGATATAATTATATTTGCGTAGCCTGTTTGTTGCAAATGGGGTTTGGATGGTTTTAATTTTGGTTTTGTCGCATGGATCGGTCTCACCGAGTATGTTTTCGGTGAAACCGAACTAGTACAAAGGTGATTTTACCGTTTCCTGCGCTCTACGTATCCGCGACTAAGTCGCGCGGGGCGTCCCGGTGACTAACGTCGGGTGGGCATGCAAAGGTATAATCTGTCGATTTGTAGATTCGATTTGTAGATAATCGCAGATTTGTTAGATTTGTCGGCGCGGAAAGTGTTTTACCGCGCCGACAAATCTAACAAATCCGAACCTGAGTTTCCGCAAACTGAGACAGTTCGCAGATTTGTTAGATTTGTCGGCGCGGAAAGTGTTACTTTTCGGTAGGGGGCTGCATCCAGACGGATTAATCTTCGGATTCATCCGCTTGTATGCAGCCCACAGTCCATTTCAACGTTCTGCGTGTTTCGTCTTCGTTGTCCGCGCATATTGTCTGAGCAATAGTTCCAGTGCAAGCTCGCGATCGTCAAATGCGAAGCGTTCGACTATGTGTCAATTAGACAAACTTTCTTCCACGCGCTTTTTAGCGTCCAGTTACGCGGTAGCAGTAGCTACTTGTTTTGTATGAGAATAAGGTGGCGGACACAACCGACAAACAAACTAGATACTGTTACACTGCCTTTATTTATAACATACGGTCGGTGGATGGTCGCAGCCGCCTTGTAGTTCGCAGATTTGTTAGATTTGTCGGCGCGGAAAGTGTTTTACCGCGCCGACAAATCTAACAAATCCGAACCTGAGTTTCCGCAAACTGAGACAGTTCGCAGATTTGTTAGATTTGTCGGCGCGGAAAGTGTTTTACCGCGCCGACAAATCTAACAAATCCGAACCTGAGTTTCCGCAAACTGAGACAGTTCGCAGATTTGTTAGATTTGTCGGCGCGGAAAATGTTTTACCGCGCCGACAAATCTAACAAATCCGAACCTGAGTTTCCGCAAACTGAGACAGTTCGCAGATTTGTTAGATTTGTCGGCGCGGTAAAACATTTTCCGCGCCGACAAATCTAACAAATCCGAACCTGAGTTTCCGCAAACTGAGACAGTTCGCAGATTTGTTAGATTTGTCGGCGCGGAAAATGTTTTACCGCGCCGACAAATCTAACAAATCTGCGAACTGTCTCAGTTTGCGGCCTCGTGCACGCGACCTCGACGAATCAACACCGCGGTGCCCCGATATGCGAAGCCCCGCGGCGATGTCTCGTCCCTGCGGACACGTAGAAGTTGGGAATGCGAATCGCCTTAGTGCTACTGAGCTTAGTTCGCTCAGTAATATAACATGTGGGTTATATTCCTGAGCAAGAAGTCTAAGCGCAGGCACTTTGCCTTCAATCCCACCCGGGTTCCAATAAATTACACGCAGCTCATTATCCATGACGGTTAATAAGCGTGAGTGCCCGTGTAGCCGCCGTCCATATATCTTCCCCGGCGGCAATGGCTTTCAACATTTCGACTAGGATCATCATCACGGGTCTTGCAGTAATAAGCTGCGATTACGAGCTTCGCGCTATTAGCTCCTTACTCCAGGGAAGAATCCTTCCCTGCGAATTATATTATTTTTCGCTATACGCGATTATTGTTTTAATTTTTGCGCGATTGAATGAGCTACCATCGGGTATAGAATGTTGGTTTGCTGTGCCGCCACGGTACAGATACACTGCGCGTAGTGAACTTAACTTCGACTAGGTCCAGTTTAGATGTAAGGGCCGAGGCTATACCATAACGAAATTGGTCGTGTTTTATTAGAAGTTGATGTCAATAGCCCTAGAAGCCGGTGAACGTGCATGAGAAGAGCTATGAATATTAAATTAGTGCAATGTGCAAGGACCAAATCATGTAGTGCTTCGTTCGTCGGTACGCAGAAGGAAACCACAAGGCGACATATGACTCTTTACACGCCTAACTCGCTTCTTTAACATTCATTACTCAATTTTACAACATTTTCATATGCATTGAATTAAACAATTTTTAACGGAATCGCGTGTTTTATTTATTTTGTTGAACCTGACGTTTCGAACTGCAGCAGTTTAATTCAATGTGTAACAATCGCGAAAACCTAAGACAATACTATCTTCATATGCATATAATAAAATAGTTAAATCGTAAACCCGAGTCAATATTGTAACAATTTCGTACGTTCTAGAAAATACGGTTGATTTGAAAGAAACATTTTTTTACGCAACATCGGGAGGCATACAAGCATACAAACCAGTGATGTAAAAGGGTTACCGTAGCCTATGAACGCTTGCAAGACATTGAAGTATCACTGGTGCATTTGCCATCCCTGCTCAGAACTAGTAACCTCACTCACTCGCAGGGACACGACAATTTTTCAGAGATCTTTTACCTGCGGTTTTCTGTAAGATGGGGGTAGGTACTTCCTCTCTTAAAAAGATCAAGACAGTTACACATGTGCATGCATACAAATGTTTGTACTGTGTGGGAAACCCACGAACACCAACGTTCGTGGGATTCCCACACAGTACAAACATTAGAGCTTTGTCAACCACTCCGCCACTGGGCTCGTCGTCGCCCTTTCAAACAATTAAAAAAAGCCGCCAATTGCGAGTCCGACTCGTGTGCTGAGGGTTCCGTAAAAAATATTTCGAAAAAAATTTTTTTTGTTACGTGACTACAAATTTGTGGTTTTCGGATGTTTTCCTTTACTTGTGTTTCATAATTCCAGGTTAACGAGAAGTACCCTATAGGTTTTGATTCCCTTGCGAGTGTCAAAACATGCGCACGAACGAGGCATAAACAGCCGAATCATATGATAGCGTTGACTTAGAAGTTTGATTTTTTCACTGCTCGAAGGGATTGCAGACCTGAGTATTTGATATTAATTTCAGCTTGATAATTCCACCTGTACCTGAGCAAAAGTGTCTTGACAGACGGACAACAAAGTGATCTTATATTGGGTTTCGTTTTTCCTTTTGAGGTACGGAACCCGAAAAAGAAATGAAAGCTGACACAAACACACTTTTACCATAATTTTTAATTCACTCCTATATGCGTCCTCTTCATGTGTCTCCTCAAGGAATCTTTAGTCGCAAAAGGTCCATTACATAAAATACAGGAAAACTTCTTCTCGCCCGTATGGGTCACTTGATGCCGCAGCACATCCGACTTGGTATAAAACCGGTGATGGCAGACATCACATTCATGATTTTTCTCCTTCATGTGAACGTTTTTCACATGATTATTGCACAAACTCTTCGTTATAAACACCTTGGCACAAACCGTGCACTCGAACTCGGGTTTCTTCATTCCGTGTTCATCGACTAAATGCTGAACCCTTGAACTCTCTTGGAAGAATCTCTCGTCACAGTACGGACACGGAAACCTGAGTTTCCGTTCAAATTTAACACCGTGCACGTTCACATCGTGGGTTTTCTTTTCAATCTTTGAATTGAAATTCAATTTGCAACTTTTGCAATTTAACACGCGGTGTGATCTCGTTTTGTGCAAATTTAAAAATACCAAATTTGAAAATCCCGCTCCGCATATATGACACACTTGCTTCTGATAATGCTTATTCATGTGTATATTCAACAATCTGAACACTGTAAACTTTTCTGAACATATCTGACATTGTAGAACGCCATTTTGAATTTTGAACGGAACCAACAAATCGTCTCTCAACGAAAATTCTATTCCATGTTCTGTTATTAAATGGTCTCTCAAATATAGTAAATTTTCTAGAGTTTTGTTGCACAATTTACAGTTCAGCTTAGATATTTCCACTTTGACCAGTCTGTTTTGTTGTGAAATTATCTTTTTTTCTATTTCCTTGAGGTCGTGTTTTGTTGATGTGTGATTTTTTAGGTTATCCATATCAGAAAATGGTTCTTTGCAGCAAAAACATCTATACCTACTTCTGTGCCATTGAAAAACACATATTGTAGAATGTTCTAGAAGTTTCAAAGAGTTGTCTCGTAGTATCGGACCGTTGCCGCGATGCTCTGCTATTTTAACCCAGTCTTTGTCATTTTTCAGATCACCTGAAAACATTTTCTTGCATTAATTTAATTTCATATGCGCGTATTTTATTTCTATCTATATACAACTTCACGCCAAATCCCTTGCGATTATTTTACTTAATTATATGATACTTTTTTAATAGATAATTATTTTCTTATTATATTTATAGGAGTTGCCGTGTAAGCAGCAGAGGAGGCATTGCGCGTGTGATACTTAATATATTTACAAGTGGTAATAGGCTACGGTAACTGCTTTACATCAGGTGGGTTATATGCTTGTATGTCTCCCGACGTTGTGTATAAAAAAGTATGTATATAAAAAAGATACCTGTTTTGCTTTCCTTGAATTTACATTTTTTTGACTTCGTGCTTTTCGCGTGCCGTGTTTTCTTGTGTTCCTCCCTCACTCCGTTGTGTACATTATCCTTGGTTAACTCTATCTTTACGTTAGCCAGAATTTCTAAAAAAAAATTATGAATTTCTAATTTCTAAAAAAAAAAAAAGTAGTCTATACTGTACTTAATATTATAGATGTGACAGTGTATTTGTTTGTCCGTCTTTCACATCAAAATGGAGAAACAGAGTGATGTGATTCTTTGTATGGGAGACAGTGTGAGGGTCGAGAGTGATAAATACAAAAAGGTATTTATTTGCCATTAGGCCCTTACACGTACTTAGGCATGTCTTACGTTTTTTTAAAATTTAGTCATATTTTATGTTACTAATTTTTAGGGTTCCGATCCTTAAAAGGAAAACTGGAACCCTTATAGGATCACTTTGTTTCCGTCTGTCTGTATGTCAAGACCTTTTTCTCAGGAACAGGTGGAGTTATCAAGTTGATTCGATCACATCGACAGACAGACGGACAACAAAGTGATCTTATGAGGTTTCCGTTTTTCCTTTTGACGTACGGAACCCTAAAAAGTATAACGGAACAGATAAACAACGGGAAAGTAGAAGGATGTACTCCGTAGGAGCTTACTGGTGACCTAATTAACTCGCGGGAACACATCAACCTCGATTTTTTAAAAGAAACAGGGGAAGTACCTCCACCTCAATGAAAACCGCAGCCAAATAACAACTCTGTGGAGGGTTGCTGTGTTCCTGCGTATGAGTAAGTTCACTAGTAAGCATGGAGTTGCTGTGTAAGTAGCAGAGGTGGCATCGCGCGAGTGATACTTAATGTAGTACAAGCGTTCGAAGGCTACGGTAACCGCTTTACATCTGGTGGGCCGTATGATTGTATGCCTCCCAGTGTTGGAAAAAAAACACCTTCCAGTTGTTACACATGTTTATCAGTTCTCTATTACCACAGACAATACCATAGTATATGCTTTGCTTAGTTTGAGACTAGATGGCGCTGTGTAGTTTGGACCAACTATATACACATATGTATATGTTTACCATTTTGGTGTGAAACCCTAAAAAAAAAAATCTTACCATCATCATCAAAGCTGCCGTTTTCGCCATCGTCACATTTAATATCATAATCGTTGCATGTTTCTGGCAACACTTCATTCTTTATTGCTTCCACGTTCAAATGATTAGTAGATTTAGCATCTGAAAAAAAAAGCATGAGGAATTTTATTGGGATATTGCAGAAGAGGGACGGACGCCTGCCATAACTATCATATTTGATGTTACGTCTGGCTATTATGTATATATATATTAAATATTTGAATATTCACTAAGATGTTTCACATCTGCCGGGCGTCCTGTGACGGCCACCTTTTTTTACGTTTTAAATAAAAATTAAATTTTTAAATATTGTCGGACAAACCACACAGCGCCATCCAGCCCCAAAGCAAGCGAAGCCTGAGCCATGGGTACCAGACAACTGATAAACATACGTAAATACATTCCTTTCTTGCAAATACATACTTATTATACACAGAAAATACCCAGACCAAGACAAACAAACACAAATGTTTGTCCTGTGTGGGAATCGAACCCACGAGGCGTTGGTGTCAAAGCAGCGCAACAACGCGCTCCACCACTGCGCCACCGAGCTCGTCAACGTATACCTGGTGCAAAATGGTGGTGGTAAATTTAAGCTGTAACATGATCATCTCTTCTTCTCCGCGTTATCCTGTTTCCTAATCTATTAGTATTGGCAGGGTTCGCTAGCTAAGCCTAAGGATTTGGGGAAGACACTGACTTTTAAACAGAGCGACTGCCGTCAACCAATGACGAGCTCGGTGGCGCAGTCGTGAATGACGCGACTTTGACACCGAAGCTCGTGGGTTCGATTCCCACACAACGCAAACAATTGTGTGCACAAACATGTCCGTTTGTCTTGGTCTGGATGTTTCAAGAGAGGTAGGGCGCATTAAAGCAACCCGTCTGTGGAAGTAACTCCACCTCACGGAAAACCGCAGCCAAATAACAACTCCCTAAAGGGTTGTTGTGTTCCTGCGTGTGGGTGAGATCACCAGTAAGCTCCTAAGGAGTTGGTGTGTTAGCAGTAGAGGAGGCATCGCGAGAGTGATACTTAAAATATTACAAGCGTTCACAGGCTACGGTAACCGATTTACATCAGGTGGGCCGTATGCTTGTATGACTATTGTATAAGAAAAAACCCCAGAGAGAAAACCAGACCTCTCTTTAGTTAGGTGTGGACCCATGATGAAGATATGAAATTTTGTATTTTTTTTTTTGCATTCTCCTTTCAAATTTTTTTTATTGTTAACACTAAAGCTTATCTACTTAATAGCTACTGAACAAATGTAATATATAAAAAGAACAATCCGTTGACAATCAGAAGAGAAAACGGTATTTGTCTATATCATCTCTATCATGAGTGAGTGCAGGGAACAGCGTGAAAGGAGCATTGTAAACCTAAAGTGTGATAAACTTCTAGGCAGGAGAACTGTAAGCCAGAAGGCACAGCTCGCTGTACACAACCCGGTGCTAATCCCAATGCTAACTTATGGAAGTGAGAGCTGGGTATGGCAGAGAGAGCCTGAAAGTAGAATAAATGCGTTGAGAGCATTGCGCAAAATTTGTGGCATAACGTTTGCTGTCCACGTTCATAATGATAACGTAAGAAAGAGAGTTGGTCTGAAAGAGAGTGTCAGTGTTAAGAAAAGGCATGCTCCATTAGTTCGGGTATGTAGAAAGAACGCAGGATGAAAGAACGACGAAACAGATAAACAAAGTGGATGGATGTAGGAGCTGAGGAAGACCCAAGATTAACCTACCAGTAGGCCGGTGAGCATGAAAAGTGCCATGAATATTGAAGAAGCAAGTGAAGTGTGTAAAGACAGCATCTTATGGAGCTTGGTGCTCTCGGCCTCGCAAGGGACCTCAAGATATAAATACCATCTTTACCCTCTTGCCTATTTACAAACACAATATCTCACCTACGTCCAGTTCATGTCTTAAGCTCTTCAGATACTCTGCAAACGTCTGCTCAGTCTGCAACACGGTTTGTTTGAATAAACTGGCGTCCCTCAGCTTAATGACGCAGTCTTCACAAATAAACCGAGTATTTGGTATTTCACTATAATCCATTGATATCTGCAAAATAAGATAGTGTGATTTTCCTTGTGGTACAAGAGACCAGACTATGCTTGATAGCCTAGTGCATAAAACCTGCCAATTAAGTAATTAAGCTAAAAATTGATTATGTATTAATTATAACGGGGACACTTATTATACAGGCTGCGCAAGCGTCCCTCGTTCCTTTGTTGAGAAAAGCCGCGATAAACTTGTGTCTGAAATGGATGGTTCTTTGGCTAGAGTATCTGACTGGCTTAACTTGGTTGAATTCAACCCCAAGAAGACACAAATTTGCGTGTTCACCGCTAATAGAACTCCTTGTATACGTATTTGTATTTATCTGTTGCTCGACAGTGAAGGAAAACATAGTACACGCACATCCAAGAAATTATATTTCCGAAGCCATGTGACTTAACCTAAGAAAAGGCTAGATTTTTCCTCAAGGCTGTGAAAGTCCTGCTGCAGTCATTCCATGTTAAATTTAGTATGTATATGTTCACGCCAGGTCCCTTGCAGAGTATGCAGAGAAATCCGAACATCATCCTTCCACACTTCACTCTCTTCTCCAACATTCATAGCTCTAATTTGGTCATGGTAGGGTAGTGTTGATGCTATCTTATTTCTATTTTTAAGAGTATCTTATTTCTATTTTGTAGAAGAAGATTGAAAATAGTTTGGTGAATATTGCAGGATAAGTAGATTGATGTTTTTCCCACATTCTTCATACATAAATATATATATACATATACAACATTGGGAAGTATGCGGCCCACCTGGTGTAAAGCGGTTACCATAGTCTATGAATGCTTCCTATACATTAATGTTGACGCTGAAGAGCTGACGAGCTCGGTGGTGCAGTGGTGATACGCGTTGTTACACTACTTTGACACCAACACTCGTGGGTTCGATTCCCACACAGTACAAACATTTGTGTGCATGAACATGTCTGTTTGTCTTGGTCTGGGTATTTTCTATGTATGCTAAGTATGTATTTACAAAAAAAAATGTATTTACGTATGTTTATCAGTTGTCTTCTTTGGGACTAGATGGCGCTGTGTAATTTGTCAGACAATATTTATTTATTAATTAAGTATAACTCGCACAATGCCGCCTCTACTGCTACACAGTAACTCCTTAGGAGCTCACTAGAGACCTGACCAACAAGCAGGAACAAAACAACCCTCCAGGGAGTAATTATTTGGCTGTGGTTTTCCATGAGGTACATGGAGGTACTTCCCCAGACGGGCTGCTTTGATCTCCCTATGTCCCTGAAGAGTTACAAAGACTAGAGTATCTGTAACTCTTCAGGACACAGACACTAAACAGGACTGCTTTACAAGAATAATCCTATGCTAAACTAGCTGTTGTACGCAGCTTTTCCGGGATGTGGGATGGTAAATAGTCCATAACCTTTCTCAGGAATTGGGCTTTCAAATGCAAAAAGAAATTTTCAAATCCGATAAATTCAGAGACGAGCGGGGTTTATTAAATTTACGTACGTACCCACCTGATGTAAATCAGTTACTGTCTATGTACGCTTGCGTTACATTAAGTATCACTCGTGCGATGCCAACTCTGCTGCTAACATAGTCTTCACATCACAACAAGTGGGGTGGGGGGGGGCTTTACAATTCAGTGGATCGGTACCTAATCAAATTAATACAGTGCGGACTGATCCAATACCGTCCAGATATCGAAGCCTCCGCAATGTGTATGACATCCATACGATGGCCGTCAATAGTAAATATTCCTTTATATAGTGATTAAGGTAACATACAGCATACCTGTATGTTGTAAGTATCCTTCAACATATGTTCATAAACTTCTTTTCGTCCGGAATAGTAATATTCGGCAGATATATCTTTTAGACAACCATCTTTCGAACAACATCTACAAATATTCCACGGTTTACTTTCGATGAAAACTGTGACTGGCGAATTCATTGTTTTTCTTAATTAATATATTTAAACTAATTAATTCAAAAACAAAGTTAAAATACTATATAGCCTGCGTGTTTGTTAACATTTTCTTTTAGTTTTTTGGTTCTTTTTATACTCAAGGCAAAGGCAAAGGGATCTAGCCCATACAGCCAAGTCTTCAGTTCGAACGTAGATGGAAAAATAGTAGATAGATAAAGGTACTCTGTAACCATGATTGAGACAGTGATTGTTTACCTATGTGTGCGTTTAATGTTGCCATTGTTGCATCGATCCCTATCAAATAAGGTCTTTTGACTGGTGTTGTACTAGAGTGGTTAAGGATGGTACAGTTCTAGTAGAAGATATGTATTTCCGGGAACGCTTTCATCGAAGCGATCGCCCCAGGGGAAGAGAAGTAAATATCTAAATAACCGTTGCTTAACAAAATTGAAAGTAATAAAAATAACTTAAGTTTTAATATTATTGCCTACTCCGTACTGTACGTACTAAGCAGTTACCCACTTGGTGTAATCTATAATATTTTGTTTGTTAATTGATTAGTAGCAATAGGGTAATTGCATACCAAAACTGGCAATCCATTTATAACCACTAAATTTAGTTTACGAATCTAAAATTTCCAAAATTTCTAATGAATGTCGAGTTACAATATGGTTTTATCAAGTCTAAGTGCACATAATATGGGGGAATACGAAGTAAAAGGTGTAAAACATTTGCAACTTGGATGAAAACGTTAAGTTTACTGTCTTACGATAATTTTGTTATCACACAAGTGAGTTTACGTGTTTACCTTTAATAAAACATGTTTTCTTCTGGAGTGACTTCTGGATAAAAGCGAACCTTCAACCCCTAAGAAAACAATAAACGTCATCATAAACAAAAATTCAGAGATGAATGGCTAAAGGAGAGCAGCTTCAAAAGTTGGCTTTAACGTGATCCAAAAGATACACACCGTGCATTTTGTAAGTTATGTGATGCGAATTTATTAGGTGACAGAGGCATTGAACTACTATGTACTAAAGTACATAATACCCTCAGAATACAGAATATACCAGAAACCGCGAACACGCCCTAAACTGTAGCTATACAAACTACTCTCAAAGAGAGTAGTATGACATTTGGATGACTAGTATATATTGGGCCACCGTGTCTCTAACGCGTAAAAATTTCTCGATAGTTTTTATTAAATAATGCCGTTTTGTGCGGTTCCCACCTGCAAGAATGCAGTTAGAAGCATAAAAAAAACAAGATGGGATTACATTTCATGTGTAAGTAGCGCATTTACATCTCATTTTATTTAAATAATGAATTTCTTTTACTCGTTGATAGTGGTAAACAATTTGGGTAAGTCCATTTTGTTCATGTTGCCAGTTTTACTGGTTTCTTTTCCCTACTTTTTTTATAAAGTTGACATTGATGAAATAATTAATAAATGCATGTTAAGTAATTAAAAAATAGTTTGATTAATATAAAATATGTAAATACATTTATTTAATTTTAAGGTATTTACGATATGAGCCTTTGTTTACATTATTTGAGAGCTTTTAATATAAATATTGCCTGAAATAAATAATAATTATTGACTTAATGATAATGATTGAAATTTTATTAAGTAATGTTTTTGGTATATAGTCTGCATATGTGAAATTGTGTAAATAGTAGTTTTTTACAAAAATGTTTTGTGTAAAGCTATTCTAATTATTATATGTGGAATTTCAGGTCCACACTGATGAAATTATAAAAGCAAAGAGCAAGACTTCTTCATTTGTCGAAACGTAAAAATGTATTGATTACTCAAAATCAAAACGGCAATATTATAAAAAATTAGTACAACAAAATGTACCTAAGTAAAGACATATTTTTTTGTATATTACTTGTGTTTTATTTTACTTAAGCATTTTTTATGCATAACAGTATATTAATATAACACTTTTAATTTACCCTAAAAGAGACGATCTCTCACTAAGCTAGCAACACTGTACGGGTGGGAAGTATGAGGAGTGCGGGGGATTGCGAATTGTTTCTGGACACAGCGGACGGCATGTATTATCTGTAGGCTCCTTCTGGTTTATTCTGTATTCTGAGATAATAAATATCTCAATGGACAGAGGTGCGATAAAACGGCATGCCGAAGGAAATAAACATTTAAAATAATCTAAACCAATGTCATCGCAAAAATCGATAAATACACTTTTTGAAAAACAAAAAATTAAGTCTGATGAAGATAAACGTAAAACAACTGAGATTAAGTTAAATAAAAAAATGGGTGCGTGTACTTATATACGCGCGTGAGAAGTTATACTTCTCTGGCATCATTAAATAAATATTTAACATTAATAACTTAAATTAAAAAACGTCTATTAAGTAGTAGCGGCGATGTTTATGGAATGTATTACATACAAGTCAAATGTAAAATACAAATGTTATACATTTTTAACTACAGCGCCATCTACCGGTAATATGGTGAAACATTTTGCAGCTTCAACTGTACTTTTGTGTTCGAGTGCCACGCATTCACTCTCGCTCTGTCTCTTTCTATTCCCCCTCTATGGTAGCGTTAAACGTTTAATGCAACCTTTTTGCAAGTCGCATTAGAAGCATAACTTCAAAAATAAAACTAAATTTAACAATATAAATATCTCTCAATTTTATTGTAAAACACACTATATTTTTTTGTAAAATTTCTTGTAATTTTGTCGTAAACACTGTATTTTAACGTCTAAACCGCTGTATTCTCATTTTCTTTATCTGGCAACACTGCAGAGTAAATTTTTATAATCTACGAATTGTCTATTGTATTCTTCGCTTTCCTTGTTCCTGTTAATTAACGCGTATTTTAAAACTTTTGGCTACTATGGCATCTCTGAAGTTTCTTTTTTCAACTTTGACCGTTCTCCACCTGAAGAGTCGAGTGTACTGCGAATCTTGGATTTTAATAAACCCCTTGTCTAGCTCCTCAAAAGTGCCCGAGTGTGTTCAGGTGATGGACTCCAGTGAGCCACTCCTACACCCCGTTGGATTCCCTGAGCTAATTGCAGAATGAATGAACTGAATAATTACCAAGAATACCCAATTCTTCGGCTATTTCTCCAGGTGCAATCGCACCATCTTCAGGTATATTTTATCAGGTCATATATTTTTTTGGCTAATTTAAGAAGTTATTCTATAGTTTTCAGTTTGGTTTACCTTTAGAGGAAGTGACTCAACAAAAATTTAGATACATATTTTCTATATAAGCCATCGGTTTTGGTCGGCTTAGGGACCGGTACCAGAAGCGTACTCGTTGCAACTATGCCAGTCCAATATTATGGACTGCAATTCTGGACGGAAACTGCACAGGCGCGCGGATTAGGGCGTCCCCCTGAAACCTTGTGACTTACACTGATTCACCCTCTTCCAACTCTTCTTGTTAGGCATGAACTGTGATCACCAAAATATAGACAGGCGAAGCAAGCACATTTGCCACACACAGTCCTTGTGTTACTTTTGGTAGACTTCTGTTTTCTACATGACAACCACCAATGAACACACAAATTTAGTCAACTCTCACTGGTCACTGTAGACTTGGAAGTTTTTGGTCAGTACATAACCTTAATTTTCAATATTATTTATAATAAAACTGCGCTTTTCGTGTTGGGAGGAAAAAAACTCTGGATGGTTGTTGTGTTCCTGCGTGTGAGTGAGGTCACCACTAAGCTCACAAGAGATGCTTAATGTAGTATAAATTTATATATTGTAATAATATATTTTAATCATGACCATTCACTTTCAGGAAAGTCCAAAGAAGAGGACGGATAGGAGGGCTAGCAATGAATCTGCAAAAGAAGAAAGTGGATGCTTGTATAAAATTTGTGGAAGAGTGGGACTTGATTCTCACAACTGAGATGTGTCCATAGCATTGAAGATCTATAAACTTGCAGCAGTCCACTAGGCAACTACACAGTATTCAGTTCGCAAAAGTAATTGCTGAAGTGAGACTTACATGGAAGTCTCGAAACATGATTTGAGAAACCTTGTTTGCCATTATTATTTATTTTTCAATTAATGTATTTGTTTGCTCATAAACACACTTACGAGCAAGCGAAATGGCACAGCTAGTGATGGCACAGACGCAGAGCACTCAATAAGATTTATATCAGATTGGTAGAGTTACTCAAAGTTTCTCAGACAGTCAGAAACTCGTAGTTTATGAATTAGAAAAGAAGGACAAACAACCAATAGTTGGTCTTGGCAAAGTTACTCAAATAGACAAATCAAAATTTGGAGGATGTAAATACAATAGACAATGGCGTTAAGGATCTGAGTTATTGGCATGATTGAAGATTACAATAATGATCTACTATTAAAAGCATGTCCCAATAAGACTTTAACGGTTTGAACAAGAAGCATTTAAAAAACAATTACATTCCAGGTTTTTTTTATACAACGTTGAGATACGGCCTGATGAAACAATACCGTTCTTATTTGATTCTAGTACTCGAAACTAGTATTGAATCAAAGTATCAATACCACATTCGATACTGTATTAAAGTATCAATATATGTGAGTGCTCAATTGTTTTTTTAATAACATTACTAAATTTATAATCAAGGCTTGTGTTTGCCTTTTACCTTCCTTTATTTGATTAGAAAACGATACTTGTAACAATACAATCAAATTTTGCTAGTTATGTATAATAGAATGAACATCAAAATGAAACCAGTTGAGAATGTGCAAGCTTGCATTGCCAGAGGAACACCTGGCTCGTCAATTATATAACAATTCAATTTTTTTTTGATAATTTGTCGGTCATTTTGACCATGCTCCTTAAGAGATAGGAACGGTGTTCCTGAACATTCCTATTCTACTTTTGTATGCTGAATACGAATCTGAAGTCAAAATTCGAATATTCGCACACACAGACAAACATAGATTTCATATAGGAACGGTGTCTCTGAAAACTAGTTAAATAAATCAATGTTTTATTATGTTAAGACACAAATTTTTCAAATTATTAAAGGACAATCGGACATTTTGGGCCCACCTACTAAATGCTCCCAACAGAGATATTAACCATTGGAATGAATAGGTACTTTTGAGTAGAGTTAAAGTTAGTAGTGGGACTTACGCCAAAAATCTGTTGTGTTCGACGTTATACTGTCATGGAAGTGATTTCAACATAATATTTTAATAGTAATTCAATTATAATGTGACGAATTCCTCTTTTTCATAAACTATGATCAATGGTTACTTCGGGGGAGAATACAGCCGCGACACATAAGCAAAGACTATTTATTATTCTTACATCTTAATTGACTGCAACGAAGTAGGCCGAAACGCATTAAAGAATATTATTCCTCTTGTTAGACTGGACGACGTACGATAGGAAGTTGCGCTCACATTATATCTGTGATTTGGTATTTAGAAGTTGTACGTACAAAGTGTTCCCTTCTAATTCATAAAATTTGCATACTTCGTCCATGCATTCTTTTAATTTTGGAGCTGTATATTTATTTTATTTGAGCAGTGTGTAACAATGAAAGAGCAAATGCTGGTGATTGGCCTTTACCGAAACTCGCCTCTAATGAGGATGATAACGAATCCAAATAGGGCACGTACAACGAGCGGCGAAAATATTATTCGCCTTTCGAATCAGCTAGATGATTTGCCCTGTATTGTTGACGGCTTGCTGTCCTTGGAAGACGCAGCTTAAGATTCAAAGCCTTAGCAATTTCATTAGCTGATTTTAATAATTTTTTACTCTCTTCCTTGGCTAAACGCCTGTGTTCTGTAACTGCTGTCGTTATGGTTTGAATGTGCTCTGCACACTTAAAATTACGTCCAAGATTTTAGTTTGCAATGTGTTTGCAATGGGTTGCAGCAGCGAATTGTATTGTCTATACATAAAGCCAATATGAATATGGTTTGTCCAACTGCAGATAACAACTGGAAAGCTACTTTTCTTGTCGCAGAATTCCCTATCTGAGAAAGCTTTTCCAAACCTTCTACAATTTCGACAAAATGCTTCTTAAAGATCGAAATATTTTTGTATTTATGAGACCAACTTATTTCACATAGCAATGGTATTTTCGGAGCATATTTTTGACGCACAACTGATTCTGTGAAAAAAATTATAGTATCTTTTACAGTTCCGCTGCAGTTGCGGATCTCAGGAACATTATTTAAGTTAAGTTTACTACAAGGTTTAATTTGTGGCAAGCGCAGTGAAAATATAAACCCTTTTTATATGTTTCTCTCAATATTTTTTGGACACCGCCATTGTAGCACATCCGTCATAGCCCTGTCCCACGCATTTGTTAACATCAATGTTTAATGCATGGAGGTATCCAATAATTTCAGAAGCTATTGTTTGGGCATCCATTTTATGTAACTCTACAAAACCCATAAATTCTCCCTTAACATTTTTCCCCCCTTTGATGTTAATATCTAAGACATATTGATAGTTGTTCTTTTCCTGCAATATCAGCTGATTCATCAGCCAAATTGCTGTAGGCACTTGCGGCTTTGATATTATTGATCAATTTTTCTCTAATTAGATCTCCACATATATTTAGAATCTCATTTTGTATTTTTGGGGACGTATATCATATAGTTATTTTAATGACCTTTTTCTAAGTGTTTTCGCAACATTTCTTCACCAGAGTAAATTTTTAGTTTAAGCAAATCCTGAAAAACGTTATTACTTTTGGGTGTTATTAAAATGGTTAGCATAGTATTGGTATTTTGTGAGCAGAAAAATATAATCTGTGAGCAGAAATAGCTAATTGATTAGCCATGCCATGCCAGCCTACTCATGGCCAGCAAACATTTCAAAATCAATCTGCAATTTATGTCATTCTGGATGGCTGTAATTATTTTTGTACAGCATATTAATTATATAAGCTGCAATGAGATGCTCCTGTTTAATAAAATTTTCGTAAGCACTCAGAGGGTAAGCAAAAAAATTCATTTTATGCTGCATATAAAAGTAGCAAAAATACTTTACTTGTCATGCGCAAAATGCGCAAAAAGGCTTACAAAGATCATTTAATTTATTTACTTTCCGAGTGGATGTGTACGCGTACAGTATTAGTTTTAATATTTATGCTGACGCGCACTATTTCAATACTGTTGCATTTTACGTTTCAACTTTAGTGCAATAAAGACGCGCATCAAGGACAGTCGTTTGACATTTTCGCCCACCTGACATCGTTTGACAAATACATGTTTTTAGGCAACGTGCAGCACTTTAGATTGGTCTTCGAGTTACTTTGGTGTTCTCATAGTTTTGGTGCGGCTAGCGTATCGGCTTGGTTGGCCTTCCAGAAGCGGAAATCACCAACTGAGTTGAGACAAATGACAAGGTCGTATCGTATTCTGTGGATGCACTAAAGGAATCAGCCTGGACATACAACGTCTGGAAGGATTGTAGTGACAGTTAATCAGTGACATTTTATTAAGCATAAAATATTGACAAAGTGCAGTGTCAATTTATTGACATTAACCTTGTGGAAGTGCATATATTATTTCACCAGGTAATTTGACACTTATTCAAGTACAAAAATGACAACTTGATGACTGTTATTGTCGGATAGTACACAAAACAACTGTGATGAATCTTTCCAATAAATCATTCCAGTGTGTAGGGTGATTTGAGATTTTGATGCGCCAAAATGCATGGATTGAATTTCGCTGGACATTTTTGTCTCGTAATTTTCCGAGAAATCACAGACAATTAATGCTTCATTATCCTTTAGACTTGAGATTAGTTTTTAGTATTCCGTTTGTTGGTGCAACATGTTAAAGCGATGCATTTTAAAGACCACTAAATCACGTCTAAAATTATCTATCAAAGCTTGTACTGTTAAAATTGCGTTCTATACTTGCGCATGAAATTCTTCATATCTCTTGATCTAAAATACCTACATCTAAGAAAAAACATACTGTTATATAGGAGAAAACATGCGCTACAAAATGAAGTAGCTTTAAAGTATTCATTTGAATAAATGATACTATAAATAGGAATACTTGAAGAATCCCGAATAAAAACTTATTGTTTTTTATTCAACTTAATTTTTACGTAAAAATAACTCTGATTTTAATAATTAAAATACATAAAATAATTTTAGACTGCATTTTCTTTCATATAATTGCAAAATATTTATGTATATAAGTAAAGTATCCTAATTAAGTGAAATAAATTAATAAAGTATACCTACTCCACGAAATGTAGATCGCACTTCGCGTCGCAGGCGGCGACAAATTTGTCACAAGATGGCCACCCGGTTTAGGATATCTACAAGCTGATTTTTAACCAAATACAAAATTGGGGTGATAACACACAAAAAAAAAAACACCTAACCTATAAGAAAAAAATGGGAAAAAGTATTAAATGTGATATTGCATAGAGCAGTTATCGATACATAAATTAATGTTGCATTCCATACACTTCCATATTATTCTAGCTGTGACTTTTCGCCGAGCACACATCCAGCAGCGAATTTGCTTGGAACCAGTCCGTATCGGGAAATGTCGATGTTCGAGTTGCGGTTGAAGTCGACGTCTGACCCGTTCTGGTCAATAATCTCAGTTCGGTCGTTAACCCAATTTTTTTGTGTATTTTTAATAATTCCTCCGCCAACATTGTCCTGAATTGCCGATGTGTGGTTCCATTATTATACAGTGTGGTATATTATGTGACAATTGAACAGTGCGACATTAAATAAACGCCTGAACAACTTTTTATACCACACTTGGCACTTTACTCATTCTCTAACTTTGTCCTGAATTGCCGATGTGTGGTTCCATTATATACAGTGTGGTATATTATGTGACAATCGAACAGTGCGACATTAAATAAACGCCTGAACAACTTTTTATACCACACTTGGCACTTTACTCATTCTCTAACATTGTCCTGAATTGCCGATGTGTGGTTCCATTATATACAGTGTGGTATATTATGTGACAATTGAACAGTGCGACATTAAATAAACGCCTGAACAACTTTTTATACCACACTTGGCACTTTACTCATTCTCTGGGGTGGGCAGAGAGGAATTGATCTTTCCTGTTACCCTTCCCATAGATTTGTTGTACTCGTAAGATAATGTTGGGTTTGTTTAGTCTGTCATATTTTTGGCTTGTTCAGACTTGTAACCGATGATATGTTGAAATCATGCTAACTAAATTAGCGTCTCGCCATAGTGATGGGACTCGAGTGATTTTTTTTCACTCGAGTCACTCGGTACTGGTAACTTTCTCACTCGAATGCCACTCGAGTGAAGATAAAACTCGAGTGATTTTTGTTGACTCGAGTCACTCGGAATATAAAACTCGAGTGACCAAAATTTTAAAACGATTTTTTAATTTTACATAGTAAATAAATAGAATTTTCCTTCAAACTAAACCTGTCATATATAATCAAGAAATCTCTTATATCAACTATCAGTCAAATTGAAATATTATAGTTTAATAACTATTAAATTATAATATTTCAATTTTTGTCAAAAAATGACCACGCAATTGCTTTTTTTACACGTTTACTCATTTTCACCACTTACTAATAACACACAGTCATAAATAACCAAAACATTAAACAGTAACAACTCACACAAACAGATTTCTACGTAATTAGAGAACCTACAGCGGGTAAACTTGTCACAACTTGAATTTATCACTCGGCTCGGTATAAACCACTCGAGTGGTACGAGTCACTCGAAACTCGAGTTGTCAAAAATTTAACTCGAGTGCGAGTAATATAAAAACTACTCGAGTCACTCGAGTGAAAAGCAACTCGAATCCCATCACTACGCCATACCATCAGTGATAGGTCGGCACAGTAACTGGCACACACCTCACCTTTCCGAAGATCTGACATAGTAATAGTTTTGACTGAATCGGGAACGAATTCCCGATTCAGCCGTAAAGTGTCGTAGCAGTCAGTTTTTCGTCTTTTTAGACACCGAGCTAATAATGGACAACTGTAAAAATTTACCATTCTTAAAGTGTGGACGCGGTGCGGAAGCAGGGGCTCTACCAGGTCTTATACGATTTTGGCAGTAGCGTTGCCAGGTCGTATGTCAGTGTTGTCAGTCACTGATTGGTCAGTTATTACTAGTCCGTCATTTATCTTATTGTTATCGTCGACATTGTCATTGTGAACTATTGGTTTGTCTTTGCCAGCATATACAAAAAAATCCACAGATGGCCAGTAGACGATTCTTTGAGTTCGTATATTTTCATCCCAACTTGCGCAGCCTTCAGACAGAATGTTTTGGGCAAAGGCAAGTCTCCTATGCCACTTCAAAAGGGATTCGTCTACGACTATCTCTTGCGAAAGTTTGTACAAGCTGAATTTTTTTTAATTAAAATATTCGGCACAATTTTACATAGTTTAATCTTATAACGAGTAGTAATAGTCGAATTGTCACCAAAGTGAAAGAAATATTTAATAAATATATATTGTACGACATTATTGGGCGGAAGTATAGCTAGGTTCCACAACCGTTAAATAGAAATAAGATTCCTCCTCTACCAAAGGGTATAGCTCTTGGAGTATGGTTAGAGTAAGGAAACTTATCATCTCGTCCCTATCAGTCGGGAGTCCATCTACGCAATCGAGCATTTGGAAGAAGTTTGTTATTTCCCTTCAACATATCAATTTTCTGGATTGCATAGCGGTTAGTCTCTGTGCAAAGTAGGTTAATAAAGAGTCAAAGATAGTGTAAAATAACTCAACAATGCTGGTGTCAGTTATTTCTATAGTCGGTCCTGTTGTTTCATTAAAAGTTTCTCTACGTCCTAAAAATTCACTTTGGTCACGTGCCCAATTAAACACAAAAGAAAATTGTAGCGTCATTGAGTCGGTCCTCATTCGTTAAAACATGTTGTGCCATTGACGTCAAGTCATGTTCTGTAGCAGGCTCGGCACTGTCAGACAGTAACAACCACTCTTCGACAGTCTTCTCGAACTTCGGGGCAGTCGTCCCTGTAAAAATAAGTTAATTTAACACACTTTATACATGTAATAATCCCAAATATTTAAAAATAAATACCAATCCCAGAAGGCTGTGCGCTTGTGGATGGTGCCGCAGAGATTTCCACCTCCATTCAAACATATGGTACATCTGTAATTAAACTAGGAAAAGGAAACGATACAGAAAATGTTTAAGAATAATTTTGTAATTATACATATTTATTCAGACAAAAAATATATTTTGTAATTATATGTATTTATTCAGACTCTGAATATTGTTTAATTTTCCTCTTCTTCGTTGGAGTCTTTGACATTAGTATTAAATTATAGGCAGTTGTTGAACACGACCTGGGTTGCTGTCCAAGGAAGGAGAACTTGGTACGGTGAGGGCATTTGGCGTAGCAACGCGCAGGAACTCTTCCTCATGCTCAACATCAGGCGCCAAATATTCTGTAACAAACGGATTCATTTGTAATATAAATATGCTTTCTAAATTATCTGGTTTGGCGTAATAACGTAGCGCTATATAATTTTAAATAGCTAGAACTTAAAATAAACGTACCTGTCTACCGGGTAGGGTTCAATTCCATGACCGCGACCTTGACCACGTCCACCCCGGTTACGACGGGCAGTACGGCCTCCATGGCCTCTGCTACCTCCACGACCTCTTTCACCTAAAAAATTCTATCGTTGTTCTAAAATATGAGTTTATTAATGATTCGACATTTTGCGTCTTGGTGGTTCAGAGTCTAGGAATCTCGGGTCGGCCAATAAAAGAAATATATATTCTTCAATGTCAGTTTATTGGTCATGGAGAACATCTACACTAGTAGCATTATTTTTAGTCAGTGCATTATATTTCGCGAAACACGGACGAGAGGGGCGTTTTGACCAACATTGGTTTTAAATGTAGGTAGTACGAACGTTTTATTTATTGGTTGGCGAGGCAGACGGGATGGCACATAGAAAGAGATGTGCTCCACGAGTTCGACACATTTTAGATTACCATTGAGAAGCCCGTGTAAGAATGTTAGATCATGGGCAGACCGCCGCTGTCGAAGTGACTGAATATTGAAAAATGTCAGTCGATTGTTGTTAGGAGTTCTGTGTGAAATACCTGGTGATATAAATGCGAGATATCTGGTGAATACACGCTGGATGT
This sequence comes from Pyralis farinalis, assembly GCA_947507595.1. Lineage (NCBI taxonomy): Eukaryota > Metazoa > Arthropoda > Insecta > Lepidoptera > Pyralidae > Pyralis > Pyralis farinalis. The sequence continues at coordinate 16,757,681 of OX382281.1, read as the reverse complement.
TTTCTATTCGTTGAGAGTGAACTGCGTATACGGGGTTCCATGCAATACTAGCGTACTCTAAAACGCTCCTTACCCAAGTGTTGAATAGTATGAGTCGCACTGTGATAGAGCGGAAGCCTTTTGTTGTCCTTTTTATGAATCCCATCAAGCCCCGTTGCCCTTTTAACTATGTTATCGACATGTGAAACAAAACTAAGTTTTCTATCAACTATTACTCCCAAGTCGCGAATCTCATTCACTTCAGACAAAACAACGCCATTTATATTGTATTCTGATTTAAAGTAATTCTTTTTTTAGTAAGTTTAATGTGGTGACACTTTTCGACGTTTAAGCTCATTTGATTAGACTTACACCAAATGTTGATACTATTTAAATCGTTTTGGGAGAAGATTCATATCCCAAAGGGAATCAACTGGTCTGAAAATATTTAGATCATCAGCAAAGAGGGAGAACTTACTGTGTTGAATGTGTGCTGTTATATCATCCACGAAAACAAGAAAGAGCGTAGGACCTAAATGGGAACCTTGAGGAACTCCCGAGGTTGCATAGTATTCTTATGAATTAAAACCGTTGATAGCAACTTGTTGAGGTCTCGCGCTTGGGTAAGAATTAAACCACTGTAATAATGCACCGTCTATCCCATGTGATTTCAGTTTTGAGAGAAGCAAAGTGTGGCTTACTTTGTCGAAAGCGCTATTGAAATCTGTGGATATAACATCTGTTTGCTTGGCACAGTCAATATTTTTTGCGACGGCTGAGATAAACGAGTGTAGGTTAGTTTGAGTGGAGCGACCGTTTCTAAATCCGTGCTGATGATCAGATAAATTATTATCTACATGACGACTCACTATCGGTTGCAACAGAGACTCGAACAGTTTTGAAAATGCAGACAAAATTGAAACAGGACGATAATTTGAAATATTTGAAGCTTCACCTTTTTTATAAATTGGAATTATTTTCGCCCTTTTCCATTCATCTGGAAATACGCCGTCACTCAGAGATCTGTTAAATATCATAGCAAGGGGCAAAGATAATGCAGATCCACCGCGTCTAATGAAAATGGGTGGTATTCCGTCCGGACCTGGGCCCTTGTGACTATCAATATGCTTGTTTTTCTTTGCAATCTCAGACACAGTAAATTGCACTTTCGATAAATTGAGATGTGATAAGTTACTGGGCACAAAGGATGAAACGTGATTGTTTAGGGTAAAAGTTGTTGTAAAGTGTTGGGCAAAAAGCTTTGCTATGTCAGGTCCTGAGCCTGTTGCTGACAGATCCGGGGCACCACACCAACGCGGCCGATGGCATTTCGCGGGGTCGTTTAGTGGGTATACCGTCGGACAGCCGACGGGGAGTCCCACACTACCACCGGAGGCCACCCAGGCACCGGTGGTGTGCGTAATGCATTATTCCCCGCGTCACAAAAAAAAAAAAAGGTCCTGAGCTTGCAGTAATTATCATTTAATGACATGAATAAGATAGCACACATTTCAAAATTACACATTCCTAAAACCCAATTTGTCAATGAAGTCTAAATGCTTACAGCTAGATAAGGGTTTAATAAATAAGTCCGCCACCATTCTTTCAGTTGGTAAATAATTAACAATGATATTCTTTTATTTCATAATATCTTTAACAAAATGGTAGCGAAGGTCAATGTGCTTCGTCTTTATGTGGCAATATTCCTTAGTTTCTAAAAAATGTTTATCAAAAATTTCATACAATAAGTTCCTAACAAAACATATCTCTTTGCACGAATCACTCAGAGCTAAATACTCGGCCTCTGTAGTAGAGAGCGCTACACATCGCTGTTTATGTGACTCGCAACATACAGTGGAGTCACCAATCCTGATTGTGGTCAGGAACCACTATAAGACCGTCTATCTACGATATCACCACGAACCGGATTTGACAAACATAAGTCTCTTATTCAATGTTCCAGACAAATACCTTAAAATTCTTTTTGCAGCCAACCAATGATCTCACGTGAAAGCTTAAGAGAAAGCTTAAACGGCTAAGAGCTGAGTTAAATGGCTAAGAGCAAAAGTGATATCTGGTCTTGAAAAAAACAGACAAATACATTAAACACCCTATTAACTCCCTATAAGGATAAGTATCATCACATAAAGTATTATCACCTCCTGCCCCATCCAACTTACTCATAGCCATTGGCGTAGAAACACTCTTACATTTTGACATACCAAAACGGTCTAACAATTTCCTAATACAGTTACATTGATCAAACATAAGAATGCCTCGAGTCCTATCTCTATGTATATGAACACCCAAACAGTTCTTTAAATCACCTAGACTTTTACAGCTAAACTTAGACTTTAGTAATCTATATAATTCCGTTTTATCTCTCACACAATTACTAAATACATAAAAGTCATCTACATATAATGCTACTAAAGTTAACCGTTTGTTATGTTTCTTTATAAAAACACATGGTTCTCATTTGGACTGTGTATAACCATTACCTGTCAATAAAGCATGAACAGTGCTATTCCACAATCTATTGGCTTGTTTAAGACCATATAAACTTTCATATAATAAACAAACTTTGTTCTTATCTGTCAAGAAACCTACAGGCTGTTCCATATAAATTGTTTCATCTAATTTACTATGTAAAAAGGCTGTATTTATGTCTATATGTTCCATTTCCATATTTAATTCATTAGCTATGCAAAATAATATCCTCAAAGTAGTGTGTCTGACAACAGGTGAAAAAGTTTCTGTAAAATCAACACCTGGGTAAGGCCGTCTATGATTGTACCATAACACAACTGAAATGGCAACACAACCTCCTCAAGGTAACACAACAGACATAAAGGTAACACAACCGAACATTATAAGGCTTAGACCACATTGCTTAAATGTTTTTATTGTTTAGTTGTGTAAGTAAATCTTCAGCTAATTAAATAAAACTCGTAACACAATTCAATCATATTTAATGACATTGCCAAATCAAATTTTTAATTATTTTCACACTATTTTAGATTGGTGTTATTTTTTTCGGAAATTAACTGTGGCTAAAATCACCCATTTTAAAATTAGAATAAACAAGGTTTTAAAAGACGGATAATAATCGACTTTTTTTTAGCATAGTACCTGAAAAATCTGTTGTCTAGACAATTGTAGAGTTGAGTCCAATGAAAAAGTTTCTACTTTCTAAAAAATCTAATTCAGGCACGGAAAATTATCCTCTTTTTGATACAAGTTTTGGTGGTTCTATAGAGCCTAATATATCATCCCAAGAATATAGCAATTCATCTTTGTTTTTCGGCCATTTCCACGACTTCAGAGACTTTTCCATTGCACTTATTAAAGCACCTTCACCTTCTTCACATACTGATTCTATAATACCGGGATATAATTCTTCATCGTATTTAAATATCACATATGAACCCTCCGTTTTTTTTGTAGGTTTCAATAAGGGTGGGGCAGATGCAATTTTAGTTAAATTTCTGTTAAGCTCTGTAACAATATTTTCCTTCTGTTTATATGTCTCATTATCAGATGTATCACATATAGAGAAACCAGACTCACAGTAGCTTTCATCTTCTAAGCTTTTGTTATCTACTTTTACTTTTTTCTTTTCTTTTGCAGAATATGAATCAGTAACTTTTCTTTTGCATGTTTTTTGATTTCCTTTTAGGTTATGATTCTTCACACCTAAACATCGGCAGTACCCCTTAGGGGAACTAGATTCGCAAAAGCAACTCAAATCGCGATACGATATGGTATTTTGCATTGCTGTGTTTCTAATCTGGTGTAAAGTTATTGTCCCAGGTATTGGCGTAAGTTCAATAGACTTTTCTTTGGCACGAGTTTCAGGATTAATGGCAGTTTCAGGAATATAAAATACTTTTATTTTAGTATCAGACTGGCTGAGCAATTTGAAGGCCGTTTCCGCATCCGGTATGTTTTCATCGTAAGCAACTTTTGCGTCTAAATTTCTTTTTATGGCACCGCCTATGCCATCAGCAGCCCCTTTACCGTAGGATGCCTCAAAAAAGTTCCATGTGGAATGTAGGAATCCAAGTTTTTTTGTGATTTGCTCAAATAAGTGAAAATTCTTTTTTTGTCTGTATTGAGACGTCGGACCATCAGAGAAGAAATGAATTGCAGTAACATCTGGAACCTCTTGCTTGATTAGTTTAAGGATAGGCTCTAAATGAGCCCATATGGCCTCCGGCCCGTGATAATTACACGGTGAAATCGTACAGAATCAAATCGGTTCTCTTCCTTTGAAATATAATAAACCAGTATGTAACGACACTTGCACCTTTGAGGCACCGAAATGCATTGCCTGTACTTCGGTTGAAAGCTTGCATCCATAATTCTCAGAGAAGTCTATGTGAACAAGAACAGAGTTGTCATCCAAAGTCTCCAAACATTTTCGATACATTCCGTATTGATGCGAAATATTGAAACAATGCTTAAATAGGATTAGTTCTTCTCTGAATTTTTGTATTAAAACAGTTAGTGACCCTGTACTTTCTTTTCTGATCATTCTCTTGGTCTTTATTTTCTTAGACTCTTTATTTGTATATTCTAGACTTTGTAATGTCCATTCATGCCAATAAACATTATCACTCATAATAATATCGCAATTCTTTAATTCAATGGATTTATTGTTACATGTCACAGTCATTGTAGGGACAGTCTTTAGACTTAACATCACACATGATTTCAGCTAGCAGATCTTCTGTGTGTTTAATTTCAGTCAATCCCAGAGAATTCAGTTACGTAATTTTCATTGCCATATTATCATGTTTAGCACAGGCACACGTTTCGCGATTACTCAATTTCGGTGGCAAAATGTAAAAGGGTCTATGTTTTTTAAAAGTGGAAAACGAAAGTTGTCCATTTTCAGATTTATATATTTTATATAAATGTCTCAAAGGGTGGAGTAAGTATCTTCTCTGTCGCTTTTCTTTCCTAAATGTTTTAACTTCCTTTTTGCCTACTGTCGCTCTACTTATATCATCTCTCTCATAAAAAGTTTTTAACGTCTTAAATAAAGCAGCTCTTTTTTTTTATGTCATCATGGTAACGTCGTATTTTTCCTTTTAGTCCCAAATAACTCGCCATCTTACTTTTTAATTTATATTTTTTTACTACATCGTTTTCAACAACACTTTTTAGGACGTCTTTTTCGTTATTGTATTTTTCTGTTAGCGAATGTACCAAAACATTATGTTCAAAAACTCCCAAATAAATAAGCTACTCTATAATTGACATTGCAAACATTCTAAATATCTTGTGTACTTGTGCACTTAGCTTTAGGTAACACAACCGAAATTATATTGTTGTGTTACTACTACAGTAAAACAACCGAAGATTTATTTGGTTGTGTGACCCGTGTCACACGACAATATATCCTAAAATTTACGTATTTTAACGCAGCTTAGTACAAGTTTTCGGAAGAAACCACTAGATATAAATGCCTATGGTTAAAGACTATAAAGAAACTTATAGAAATATTTACTTACGTCAACAAAACAGCTTCTATAATTCAGTAATTTAAAATTTTCACTCTGAGCAGCAATCAACAACACAATGTGATACACGGCAAAATGGTGGAACTGCGTTAAACTGCAATTACATACGAACAGCAGTACCAACCTTATAAATGCAAAGAATGTTGCCAGCTTAGGCGGTTAAAATATTACGAAATAATGGTAACGTTATAATCGGTAACACAACCGATAGAAAAGTGGAGACACTTTGTTTTATAAACTTTTGGAATTAAATAAGTTTAGTTTAAGATGTTTATACATTTTTTTATTGGTTATTAATATAATTGTAAATGTTATCAATATGCAACCAAAACCTAAATTAAATATTTTTTAATATTAAAGTACAAATCGCAAGGTGGCGGGACTGGAGACAAGTGATTTTAGTATGAAGTAAAAATTTATTGAATTTGAAAAATATTTAATTCTATAACTAAGGTGTACTGAAATGTTATTTAATTGTTATAGTTTTATTAAAACTAAAGTAAAGAATGATGCACAAGCTTAATTTTAAACTTCCATTAATTCGAATGCAGCCCTAATATCAACTGAAGTTAGGAGACATAATATTTTGATAAAAAGTACATACATTCTCAGCCTTACCCACCTGGTTTCTGACCAAAACCTCTGGCCACCAAATGCGCTTTATACCTAGGATTACCAGACCGTCAGACTTTAGTTTAAAAACCCATTTACAACTAATAACATTACAGTTAACCGGTCTGTCCACTATTTGCCAAACATCATTACTGATAAGAGAATTATATTCCTCATGCATAGCAAGTAGCCATTTTTCTTTGTCAGGACTTGCCATTGCCTATAAGATTGAGGCTCCCCAACAAAAACATTCACTAAAATGATGAATCTGACGAATCAGATAAACAGTAGTCACCATACCTTATAGGTTTCTTGTTACGAGTAGAACGAATAGGTCGTTCGCAAACACTAGGCTCCACATCGATTTGTGCCGTATCTTCCCCTCGAACGACAGTTTCATTCATCAGAGAGCTGTCTGGCCCCTTACCGTCTTTATTATGAGTCTCCTTAGCGCTTTAGAAGGAAGACTCCTGAAGTAGTAGAAAAATACACATCATTATTTAATATATTATTATGAGATTCAATGTCAACATGATTAATAAAATTATCATTGGAAATATTTTCATCATTATTGAATATAATATCATTATTTAAATTTTCACATTCAATATCACAGGACTTGCTTTGCATGTCATTATTAATATTTGGTTTTTTCTTTGCATACCAATATCACTGAAACTTTGTTCATTACTCCTCTTGTCATCAGTACCGCTACTAAGTGGTTCACAAATTGGTCCTCAAAAAAATATCACATTTCTAGAAACGATAATCTGCTTAGACCTAGAGGGATCAATTAACCTATAACCCTTTGTGTGCTCACAGTATCCCACAAAAATACAACGCTTAGATTTCGAATCTAGCTTATCACGTCTAATATCAGGGATGAGAGACATAGCACAACAACCAAAGACACGTAGGTGACGAAGGTCAGATTTATGTCCCGTCCATACCTCTTCTGGAGTCTTATTTAGCGGCTGTAGGACTGCGGTTTTTTAAGCATATGGCAGTTGAGAGACTGCCTCACCCCAATATTCCTTCGGGAGTCCAGCATCCAGAAGCATACAGCGAGCTTTCTCCAGAAGTGTCCGGTTCAAACGATCAGATTCTACTACTACACCGTTCTAAGAAGGGCTATAAGGGGCAGTAGTTCTCTAACACAGACAAAGCATCTAGGCATCTCACGTTCATTATATCAATCAACTCATTCATCTTTTAGACCACCTTTCACATTCCATGTGCTAATACGACACTCAGTTCTCCTCGACCCGCGGGGATGGGCGTTGCGTGGTGGGTGGCGCCCCCCACCGCCGCGAAAAATTTAATTTAATTTTTATATAAAATAATATTAATTAATTTTATTTTAAATTAAAAATTAATATTGCGCCGCATGCCTTAGGTTTCGCACCGACGGAGGCGAATCGGTGCGCGTCGCCTCCGGGGGACGCCCTAGTCCGCGCGTCTGTGCGGTTTGGGTCCAGAATTGCAGTCAACAGTGTTGGACTGGCAGGGTCGCGGCATGCACGCTTCTGGTACCGACCCCGAAATTTTGGTATATAAAAATTATAAAAGTGTATAGTAAAAACGATATACTTGCGACATAATGATCAGGAAACCCTGACGCGAACAAACCACTGAGTCACAATTAGTAACAATAAACATTTTTTTTTGTCACAAGGTATGAAACCGTGGTGACATCTGTGATTATTTCGTTAAATTATCCACGGACGGCTGAGTGCCTATTCAAGGCACTGTCCTTATTTGTAGGTCTCTCCATCATGGTGAAATAAACTAGACTCAAGTGTGCTTATAATTTAATAAAAATATTGTAAATCACCAAACTTACTGAATGGATTTTAATGCTGATTTCACCTCAGTTTAAATTAGAATATAGGCTTTGTTTCACTTAAATTGGATGTCAGGAAAGGCAGTTATCCTCATCTAGAGATTTCTCATGGACAGAGTCGCGGGGAATAGCTAATGTATAATAAAGTATTAAGTATGATCCCAACAGCTGGCAGCGAGGCAGATTGGGCGCAGCGGCGGGTGATCGGTGCGGTGTGGATTGGGGTAGTGTGTCGTATACGTAGCGTAGCACATAGCTCAGTTCGTATACATTCAAGCGTTGGTTCTTTGGTCAATGACGGTCCACGACATTTCGAGTCCGAGTCTCAAGGTTCAAACGCCAAACACACAAAAATTAATTTTTTCAAATTATTTTAGATTTAATATGCAAATTTTCAAGAATTAACACTGTGAGCACGTCTGCGCTAGACAGCGGTCCGGGGGGGAGAGGCGATTCTTACGTCAGTAATCTTACAAACCAAAACTTTAATAAGGGAATACTGTAATTACATAGAAAACATGTATGTTACATTTTAAATAGCAGAAAATAGACTAGTGACAACTATTATTTATTAACATTCTTTGTGATATTCGTTTGCACTAGTTATACAAAGCAAAGGGCATACTTAATAAAACTAACATTTATACAAAATATTTTTATTAACTTGCAATTAAAAATGCAGTACCGTGCCTTTTTTCAATCTAATTCCAATTCTACTACTCGTACCTATATTGCGAATTTGGTTATATGTAATAACCGATCTGCCAAATTCAGACCGCGCACATACAATGCAATGTGACCTCATTTCTACTGAGTTAAGTCTACTTTCATGCTTCGTCAGATATACCCAGCTCATGCTTCCATGTCGTAGTGTCGGGGCCAGAATATCACTATGAATTGCTAGTCGTGTTTTACAGCTGACGATATTCCTTTGCTGTTTTTCGGAAGCATTCGAAGTTAAATAGGGCACAATAATAACAAAACCACCTGTCAGTTCAAACCAATACTTAAAAAACTTCTATCTCATTTAAATTTGAAATTTCTGAAAATTGGCTCCCTTTGAAAACATGCCGTCTTATATTTAATATGTGTGTGTATTTAACGTGTCAAGTGCTACGAAAAATTGACAATTTGTAAGTTTTTGCCTAGAAGAATGAATTACTTTTAGAAACATTTTTACAAATATAATATATGCGAACTTTAACTAATTCTTCGACGACACGTTTTATTAAAAGTAGAGTATCGTCATTATCCACAGAGTGTGGAGCCATACAAAGATTTAAGTCGTTGAACGATATTACATGTTTTAAGCATTCATTTGTTATTGTCGACAAGTTATGCATGTTGGACAGTGACTTTCCACCTAATGTTTTAATAATTTTCCTTAATGTACTTTCCGATCTGTAACATATTTTATAAACGAAAACAGATGACGTTTATACATCTGTTTTCGTCTACCAAAAGCTTCCAAAGAAATTCATTTATGAAAATATTAATATTGATCTGTGATTAGATATTTTATGAATTCATTACATTGCATTTTCCTAATTATGTTTTTAGCTGTATAACCGCTTATATGACCAACAATTTGTTCAATTGTCTCTGGTAAATTGATGTCGGTGTTTAACATATTACAAAATACATCGTCAATCATCAATTTCATTCTTCGGCATGATTTTTTTTCTTCGGCACTGCGTTTGTTAGACACATCAGTTATTGTACTGCCATCGGAGCGATAACCTGTAGTCATACAGTTATTTTTTTGCGTAGAAGAGCAATTGAATATAGGAAAGTTTTCCAAGGGTATGCATTTGCCAGTAAAATTTCATCTTAATTCCAAATTTTGAATTGGCGCGCATTTGGGTTGTTATTACAACGTCCATGATTCCGTATGACACCAAAAAACATTTCAAGGTGATCTTGACTGAATTTGTAAGGTAAAATGAACTGTAAAATATTATTCTCAACAAATTCCTTAAAAAGACCGATTGAAACAGGCTATGCAAATTAATAAACCCAAGAACCCCGTTTTAGACTTAGTGTCAGTTATTAGAACATCATCAGTAGTATACGAATACGAAAACTATTTTTCTACCCTTAAGTTCGTTTTCGTTTTGTTCCCATTTTTACCTTAATAGATTGTATATATTTTTCAGAATCGTTAAGAAAATAAGTAATCATTTTTGTCTTTTAGCTGTATTTTTGATATCTTTTTGAGAAACAGATCTTGAGTTAAGAGGATTGGGATCGTTCATAGTATATCTAGGGGAACTTAACGTGCAGAAGTGTACGTCTGTCGGCTGATATGATGATGAGTGTGTTATTGATGGATTTCTCCGGATTCGTGTCGGTTCTTCGGATTCACCAATACACACCGTCTTATATGGTGACACCAACCTCACAGAATGCAAAACCCGCGCCCAGAGTGGAGACCCAGGTCATAATGGTATTGCTAGAATGTGTAAGAGTATAATTATGAGCTCACCATTTTACGCTTACGCTGATTCGATATTCCCCAGGTTCATTTGAGGTTGATAGAATAGAATACTCTTTATTGCACCAATAATAAATACATACAGAACACACGCAGAACAAGAAAACAAATGTACAATAGGCGGTCTTATCGCTAAAGCGATCTCTTCCAGACAACCATGACACGAAAAAAAATCGGCCAAGTGCGAGTCGGACTCGCGCACGAAGGGTTCCGTACCATTATCTATAAAAACGGCAAAAAAAATCACGTTTGTTGTATGGGAGCCCCCTTAAATATTTATTTTATTCTATTTTTTAGTATTTGTTGTTATAGCGGCAACAGAAATACATCATCTGTGAAAATTTCAACTCTCTAACTATCACGGTTCATGAGATACAGCCTGGTGACAGACGGACGGACGGACGGACGGACGGACGGACGGACAGCGGAGCCTCAGTGATAGGGTTCCGTTTTACCCTTTGGGTACGGAACCCTAAAAACCATACATATATAAAAAGTAGGTAGGTGGCACATTTAAGCAAGTACAATTGTCATTTAATTAATTATATTCTTATATACAACAAATTACACATTCTAACAAATACAAAAAATAATAATAATGGATAAAATAACAAAGCAGCAAAAACATAACAGAAGACCAGAACATACAATAATATTCACATAAAGGTAATGGCAAATATATATATACACATATGGTGTTCTTAAATAATATGCCCAAATTGAAATGGGGAAATAGTATTATGTATGCCGATTATAATAATAAATATATTTTATGCCCCACGTGTTACAAATTCTTTCATAGAAAAATAAAATCCGTCATAAAAAACAGCTTTCTGTTGTATGAAACCAACCAGCTAGGAAAATACAAGATACGGTACGCAGGTACAATACGTCTTCCCGCGCATGCGTCATCTACGCCACAAGGCGCACGCGCGGCGCGAGCGGCCATCATTGTTTCCCAGTGGCGCGCATTACACTAGTACGCGTGACCGTAATCATGCCTGGACGTCGTTACTCTAATCAGGAGTATCTCCAAATGGTACTTTGTTATCGCGAGTCTAATAACATCACTACACAAGCGGTGAACTTGTACTGCCGTTTTCAATGTGAGCAACAGTTACGTGTGTACGTGTTTATACTTCCAGCACGATGGAGCACCAGCCCATTACGCCTTGCGTGTTCGCGAGTATCTGGACGTTACGTACGCTATGAGCTGTATAGAACGTCAGGATGCGTGCAACAATTTTGTATTTAGTGTCGTGATTGAGATGTGTAAATAACTTGTAAATAAACTGATGAACTTTTAAACAAGCCCAGTTAATGTAACAAACGTTATCCGATAGCTTTTTATTTTTCAATATCAAACCACGTCTATCTAGTCTTTAATGTTGTCGTAACAAACACTAAATACTCAAATTTAACGTTATTACATTAATTTGACAGTCCAAAGCCTGTGTGAAAGTGTGATGGAAAGTTTGTGACCTTTTTCAAGAAAATTGGATCAGCTGTTATATCCGGTAAGTGTTCTAAATTTCCATTTTTATTTAAATAGATAGGTAGCTATCAGCGTTACTCTACCAGCATAGTCATAGGTATTTCTTTTTTGAATATAACGTTGCGAGGCGTACGGTCGACCTGATGTAAAGTGGTTATCGTAGCCTATAAATGCTGTGGTCGTCGCTGCGTAAATGGCGTGTTCGATAAGACCCGCGACGCGTGCATCGACCCAGTCAAACTGAATTATTAACAACTAATGATGATGATGATGATGACGGGGCAATCATTATGCACCATGAACCAAGTAGTCACTTTCTTTATTTGATTTTTCAAACTTTTTTGACGATGCCGGGACACGAAGTTTCTTGTCTATCGTAACAAATAAACGATATTCTTTCTCCCATTGAAGTTCGGGCATATAAAAAAAAACACCTTATATATATATATTATATATATATATATATATGTCGGCGCAAGATTTTAATAGACACTCAACTGACTCGAGACACAAGCACGTGAAATGGAAGGGTGTGCTAACGAAACGTTGGAGCGGCGATGCGGGACGAGGGGGTCCGCATTCGTCGAGCGGACACCGCGGGACTTCAACGGATCGTTGTGTCTCGGTCGTGCTTAGTCTATTTACGTTTCAGTTTGATAAATTACCTAGTTTTGTTTTAATCAAAGTGATTGTATTTGGAATAAAGTGTGATCAAATAACTGTGGTTAGAACAGTTATATGATCACACTTTATATGCTATTTATTCGTACCGGCCTTACTGTATATTGTTGGTAACCTATGCCTGGGCCGGAAGAAACAGGGCTTGGCTCTGGCCTTCTGACGACATCGGAAGTGGGGGATGAACATCTGAATAACGACTTGAACGGTACAATGAACAAAGCGCAACAATCCGGATCAAATGATTCTACAAGTGATATGGAAGCATTTATGCGGGTGTTAAGAAGCATTTCGAGTGGATTCCAGCCGATTTCAACCACAAATCTCGTCAAGTTTGATCCCGATGATCCTGAGTCTGATATAGAATGATGGTGTAGTATCAATGAGGTCATAATTGACCAATCAACCTCGCGCGAGAGAGGAAAAATAATTAATAGTAGGAGAGGGGCTGTACACGACTCCAAGAAGTATATGGGTATGAGAGAGCGTGACATTAAGAAAGAGGTACTCAGCCTCATTGGAAGGACTGGAGACGTGAGAAAAAGCGATAATATTGAAAGGAATATGTGCACGTAAATTGATTGCAACACCACCTCTACTCTTCCCAACGCGGTCATTACGCACAAGCTGAAATCCAGGTAGGCAATATGCTGTTGAAGGCAAACATGGCTTGAACCACGTCTCAGACACAAGAATAGCATGAATATTACTTAAATCAAATGACTCAAGCAAATCAATGTAATGCGCTGGTACACTTGTATTGTACACGTGAATTGAATGATAAGCTATGCTTGACTGAGTGGTACGTCTTTGTGACTTCAGCGGCTATCACTTTTTCTTCTTGAGGGCTCATTTGATCGGTTTTTTAAAATATTTTCAGCGATGTAGATAAACAAGCACTTCTTTCTCTTTTGTTCATTACATTTTTGGTGTTTATCTATGTCATTCTTTCCACCATTGTGATATGCTAAACTCTTTTTGGCATAATGTGTAAAGTGCTCTAAACTTATTATTTGGAGCGGGCTTGATAAACGAATAACTTTTCATCCAAACATCAAGAAACAAAACACATTCTTCTTTGTTTCTTTTTTTTCGGAGTCGAAGTCGATCGTTTTTTACTTCGGAATTGGTTTCCGGATTACTTATTTTAAAGCAAATCTGAAACAAAAATCTAATGTCAGCAACCCACATGAACACACACATGCGTAAATACACCCACCTACATACAAACAGATAAGTATAGCTCAAGCTTCTCATTTGTTATGTTAATTAAGCACGAAACCAATGCATGTAATTTCGTTAAAAAACCTTAATTGCAATATTTAAATTCAAGCACCCACACACATTCATATCAATAAAACAACAATAACCAACTCGCTAACATAACCTAAAATTGCCAAACGCAAATTGAAACCTTAGAAAGAACCAATATGAGAAAATTGTTAAAAGCATTTGCGTGAACATTTACTTAAAGTTTAATTATAAATTTTAATGCTAACCCGCAAAGGCTGCTTTAATGCTAATCTCCTAAAGGTATATTTTATCTGCTGTTAAAGTCGCAGAACACGTGACATTAAGAAAGAGGTACTCAGCCTCATTGGAAGGACTGGAGACGTGAGAAGAAGCGATAATATTGAAAGGAATATGTGCACGTAAATTGATTGCAACACCACCTCTACTCTTCCCAACGCGGTCATTACGCACAAGCTGAAATCCAGGTAGGCAATATGCTGTTGAAGGCAAACATGGCTTGAACCACGTCTCAGACACAAGAATAGCATGAATATTACTTAAATCAAAACACATACGAAACGCAACAATGTGACCGGACGAATGAATGGACGAACGAAGATCGATTGATTGAGTATCGGTCGCGGAGCCACAGATTACTAAGTAGTTACGGACGCGTTTCTTAACGAGAGATCAAAACAAAGCTATAACCCTTAGAATAATAACGCCTAGAACGATAATTTCATACAAGCGCCCCACCTAAAACTGAGACAACTAATGAAATTATTGACGTGCGTAAGAGGCACGTGATTACAGCTGTTTACACGCACACAGCCATTGTCATTTCAAAAAAGATTGCCAGTATATAAACATATTCCCCAAAAGTAGGGTAGGTAACTTAATGTCTACTTCTTTATGTATTGTGTGTGTTTGTATGTCTGGTAACATAAGTAAAGTATTGCAAACGATCCGTTATTAACAAGCCCGAGCCGAAGGCAAGGGTTTTTAATGTTACGAGTTTGCAATAACCTACACACCCGTGTATCACACAACATTTTTCAATACAGTTGTGGGAAATAGTAAAAAAGAAATCAAAGAATTAAATATGTTTATTTCAACATGCATTCTTTACGACAAAACTAGGCAACGGACTCGTAACGTGTACAACCTAGTCGTTATTTGAAAAATGTTGATGTGAAAATAACTAAATTAAAATTGGTAATTGAACATAATAAGGTCCCAAACCAGCACCCGGCCCATCTTCCATAGAATCAAACTCATACCGTCCGGTCTCTTGCCATCGTCTCTTGCAATACCAGTCGGCTCAAGTAGACTTGGCACGTTGACGGTCGCAAGGGACCGGCGTATGATATCGTTAAGTGTGGTGTGTCTCGAGAAGCGGCCTGCATTTTTTTGGCATGACAGTCCGTGATGTCCTAGCTTGTCGACATCACTGCCACAGGGACATTTATGAGGAGCGCAGACCGGAACCCCAAGCCGTAGACAGGTTGCGATTCGGAGCGTGTCAGGCTCAAGAAATGTTCCTGTATTTGACGAAGGGTACGCGAGAAGCCAGTAGCCGGCCTCATGCGTACCCACGGCCAAAAGCCTAGCACGCGCCGAACCTGTACTACAGCTCAAAAGACTGCCATAAGTCAATTTGCAGTTTATGTCGTCCCAGCTCCTCTGTGAATTAGTAGAAACTGGAAAATTTTGACCTGAGCATGCAAAGAAAGTGGTTCTAGCTTCTTTCAAGCCACAATCTCAAAATTTGAAGGGTATGTCCTTAAAATTTTACTTATGAGATTTGCTGAACTATGTACAGAAGTTAGGAAGGTTGGTAAAGCGACACTAGAAATTTTGCGAATCCCTAAACCACCATAACGGATGGGTAGGGATGCTTGGGTCCAAGAATGCTCGTTCAGCTGCATATTAAGAATCAAGTCTAAGCTAATTTTGATTAAGTCGTCTACTTGTGTCAAAAGGATCTGGGTGATTCCAAAAGGAGCAGCAACGGAGCACATACGTAAATTTTGGGACGAAATGATAGAATTTTAAGATGCAAAGTGCATAATGTGGACTAATTTCAAGGAGACGGTCAGCAGAATTTTGAAATTTAGTAATTGAATTATTAATATATTCAGAACAAGATTCATCAAAACTTGGAGAACCTAAAAGGTAAAGGGAATTACTGTTAACTATTTTAATATTTGGAGCCAAAATATTATTTTTTTGTTCTACGTCACTTAAATTTAAGTCGCAGTTATTTATAAAAAGTTCGCATTTGCTAAAATGAAGCTCCAAACCAATGGCTTCAAATTTATTTTTGATTAAAAAAAGGTACGTAAACACCGTATCCACATCACCTCCTAAGGTTCCGTCGTCCAAATACCAAACGTTGAATTTAGAATTAAAATTTTTGATTATCGGATTTATAGCCAAACTAAAAATTGCAGGCCCAAGGGGATCACCCTGTTGACAACCTACTTCCGAGGACAGTTCATTAGAACCAAATAACAATTTTGTTGGGTGAGCGTAACTGAGAAGAAGATAATTGTATATTTCCGGTTATGTTGTTTTATTTCCGTCAGCAGGGTATCCCTATTTACCGAATTGAATGCATTTTTGACATAATTTTTGAGTAACACGTCAGGCTGTTCGTAAGTTAGGAAATAGCGTAGGGCATGGACGGCTGCCTCACACCCTCCTTTTACACCGAAGCCTAACTCTACGGGTTCAAATTCCGAATGAAATTTTGATAAAATATGTCGAACAGCAACTTTGCAGGCCAGACGTCGTAGTATTGATCCAACTGGCATGACAGCAATTGGAGTCACCCCTCCGTCCTTTTTGTGAGGGCAATTAGGTTCGCGCCGAAAAGAATGGGAACAATTTCTGGATTGGCATTACCGGAATACATAAAGTTGATTAAATTAGTGATTGAATTTACAAGTTGCTCGCCTGCATCACCCACAGAATGCGACGTTGTCTTTCAAATTTTGGGGTGAAATTCCATCCAAACCTTTAGCCGAACTTGGTTTAAAAGATAAAATGGCATCCGTCACATCTTTGTTTTGAGTTGGAAGGCATGCTTGCCCTGCTATTGGTGGGTCAAGAAAATATGGGTTTACTGGAGCTAGAGGATGTTTTGTCCGTAAGGCCTGAAGGGTGTCAGGGGTATCTGGTGATAGCACGTCGTTGGAGAACAAAAGGCAAGCGGCACCTTTGAGATCTCCGTCACAGATTTTGTTTTAGATAAGTTAGTTGCGATTACGAGAGGCATCATGTTTGATTAGAGGTGCGGGAGAAGACGAGGAGCTTACAGCAGAGTTATTCTTAATCTTTTGTGTCAAGGTTAAATTCGGTTCATCAGTTTTTATTATATGTAGTGTGCTGTATGAAAATAAAAATAGGTTCTGCCAGTCTTGAGTACAATTGGACGTAGTTACGCAAAAAGGATCTAACCCACATTGAGTTCATTTTGAGTTATAGACCATTGAAGATGTGACCGAGATTACTCGAACATTTAATACATTTAGAACATTTTCATTATGATGATAAATTTTGTTAATTTTCCGTCTTTATGGTGATATTTAATGTATTACTGTGTGTAATACATTTTTATTGAGATATTGGCGAAAACGTGCGTCTGGATCCTTTTTGCTAAATAAATGAATGTAAGGGATGCTGCTCAATAATAATTCACCAATAACGATCCAGATAATATTTTACTTATTTTTTATTTATTTATTCAATAAAAGTCAATGTTTTGTAAGTTTTTTTTTAAATATATTTAGTTGGTTATCAATATTTATTAGCCTATAGGTAAACCAAATCTTATTTTATTTTTGTAATTCTTCAATTTTTCTCCCAGCATCAGGGAGGCTGCTAAAAAATACGTAGGTACGATAGCATCCCGCCATGTTACCTGTAAGGAATTAATGTAAACAACTGTTGGTGAACTTAATAAATCTACAAGTGAAAAGAAAAATTAAAATAATCTTACAAAAAATTTACTTTTTATTAATTTCAACAAGTTATTCTTAGCCTATTAAAATTCAATTGTATTTTAATGAAAACTATTACAAATAGCACAAGGATTGATTGATTACTTACTACTCCAACTTGAGAAGTCTGTTGTGTGGAAACTTAATATAAATTAAAATCAAACGATGCTACCTGGGATTCAACACAAAAAGAAAAAGAAATTCAGTTAATGGCATAAAAATATCAATCTTGGCAGTTATCTGTTTCAACTTCAAAGTCAATCATTAAATTGTTAAATCTGTCAACATCTTCGGTAATTTGGGCATTGCCCAAAGGCAACAAACGTTTGTAAAAATCCAAACAATCTTTTGGAATCAGATTGAACATTGACTTCAGGTCGTCAAGACCAAAAGATTCAAATATTTTGGATCCTTTTTGTTATTTAGGTATGCTTCTTTTTTGGAAAATTGTATTTAGCAACAATGATCCAATTAATCTGGATCGTATATCATATTTACTATGAAGCACTGTGGGGTATAGGCTGTATTTCACAAAAATGATCTAAACAGTTTGGAACATTTTTGTGGTTTATATGAAACATTTATTCTATAGATTTATAATTTGTCAAAAATGATTGAAGTGTTTTGGATTGTTATTGATGAAAAATATCTGATGCTTCACATAGATGTGGTTTGGTATCTAGTAGCTGTAAATATGTCAAAATATTGTATTTGTCACCTGGATCATTTTTGATATTTAAGATATTAACTTAAGGACCCATTTGGTATTAATAACTCCATTTCGGAAAGTGTGGATTGGATCCTTTTTGCGTAACTACGTCCAATTGCTGTCGGTGATTTGTTGACTGTTGTATGGGCCACCACTCGGTCCGCTATAAGAGCCTCCAAGTACTGAGATTTGATGAGACTGTCCACCGTTATCTTGACCGCGATCACTACAGACACCTACCGTCCACCAACTATGGAGGCGCCGCGCCACCCTGGTTGCTGGAAATATGTGTGATGAAGGCGTGTGCTCGCCGTTTGGTGATGAATATGAACCCAAGTTTTGATCACTTACTTTATTGACCACTGGTTCGTTGACAATCTGTCTTACACAGCATATTACTTATTTATAATGATTTAATCGCACACGCTACCCGTTATTTGAGGTTATGAATTGACCACGAATGATTCCTTGAGTGCCGGCCGGTGAGCAATGCAAAAGGAAGTGAATGCATTTCCGATGCTAACCGAATGAACAATTGAGTGAACTATGACTAGGATGACCGAGTGGGGTTGCCATAATCTCAAATAGCATAGGCATTTGAATAAATCAGTGATACATATTGAACCGTACAATAAAGTGAGCCGCGCTCACAGTACCCTGTTAATTTTCAATTAACAATTGCTTATGTAACATTTCTGGATTAATTGTGACAAATGTGTAGCAACGGTTATTCGAGCTCCTCGGGGGATTCTTTTACGAGTAACTATGGGTATACTAGTTTTCAAATGGCTAAGATATGTGTGGAAAGGTGTTGGATAGTTGGCTACATAAGTAGGCGCACTCGGAATAATGGGATGGATGTCTAAAGGTGAACTGTGTGTGTTTTTGTCGTATGTATGTTGAGGCCTTTCAAAGATTTGAATGACTTGTTGCATTGTGTACATGTATGAGTCGCGTTGGGGTGACGTGCCATCACAAGATTGGGTCACGGACTGCATGTCATCATTGTGAATGTGACATGCAGTCATAGATGCAGAGGCGGTCTTAGCCATTGCGAGGCTCCGGGCGGCAAGTATTTGCGAGGCCCTTTGTCCTTCGTGAAAAGTATGTGATGCGAAAGTAGGTCTGGTTGTTTGGTTTGGGTATTTGTCATGTTTGAGGAAAAGTGCTAAAGTTATACAAATAAATATAATTTGAGTTTTAAATTATTTTACATTGAAAGATTTACAAAATTAACAAATACAGAGATACTAAATTTTAAAATTGATGCTTGCGGATTTTCCTAAGTCTATCTTTAATTAAAGCACAATAATCTAAGGAATGAGATACGTTATTTTCGATTTAAAGAATAGCAAGGGCTGAAAGCCGATCTTGTGTCATCGAATCAGCAGACGCAACTGTAACAGGTGTGGTAGCAATAATTCTCAGGACTATTTCGATAGCGAAACTTCAGTAAATTTTTTTCTATTATGTATTACAGCATCGAAATAATGTCGTCGTTGCCTTCATACACACGGATGAACATATTCAGTTCTTCGTACAATTCATGTCCATCAATATCACATGATTCTCCTAATGTAATAGATATTACGTCGTGTTCTGACTTCATTTAACTGTCTGTCATATCATTTTCCTCGGCTATTTCTCTCGCTGTTACAAGGAATGACTGAAAACCATTTACTCGATAATTATCGAGCCAACGCGTGTGTTTTGAATGAATGAATTAGTTGACTAACTTAATTTTAATTTACCGTTATGTTATAACCTTAATAAGTAATTAAGGATCAAAATCAAGTTTTAAATAAAAAAAATATAATAAATAAATCTATATATTTTAAAATTTGGGTTGTTGCGCGAGGCCCCTGCAATAGCGAGGCCCCGGGCGACTGCCCTGTTCGCCACCCCCTAAGGCCGCCGCTGCATAGATGTACACAATGCAACAAGTCAAATACATTTACAAAAAAAGAATAACTTGAACCAAATTAAAAAAAACGCAATAAAGCAATTTAAAATGTACACTGAAAACATAAAAAAGTCAAAGTCAAAATATGACGGCTGCTTGTTTTGATAACAAGACGCATGCGTCGTTACGTGGGTGCGTCACAGGATGGTCTTGCAATTGCACTGGAAGAGACCTAGCGACGCATGTCGTCGCTAGGACAACTTTGGCGGCCTTAGCAATCGCGAATTGAAATTATCACACGCGGATAGAATATAAAAAAATAGAAGTTTTTAAAGACTGAACAGGTACTGTGGTGGAAACAACAATAAAATCCCCATGCGCACATATGAAAAATATCTTGATAAATTTTTATATGCAGGTCTGAGCCGTCACGAAATTAAACTGGCTTAAAAATAGATATTTTAAGTGACCTGAGCCTGCTTGTCACTTTTGATTTTTTTATGTAATAAAAAATATATAATAATAACCTTTGTTTGTTTTGTGTTTAAAAACAATACATTTTATGAAGTTGTATTTGTTTTCTGAACAATTGTCGCCTTGATGACACATTTTTTGAGATATTATCTTTTTTCGCCTTATAAAACAATCTAATGCTTAGATAACGCTCTATAATGAGTCGCGTTAAATTAATATTGTGATGCTGACCATTTATGTGCTCTTCTTTAATGGGAAAAAGAGAACTGCCAATTATAAGAGACCATTTATTTCGGAATGGAAGTCCTTTGGATTCTGTTTTATGTAGTGTCGCAAACTATTTTCAGCAACATTGCATATTAAGTAAACTTCTTTTGAAACAAAAACCAAACCACCTTTATCTCTGAGATACACCAATTTATGAAACCACTGTACTTCTTGAGCAAAAAAGTTATCACACAAAATTGACATTTATCCGTGTGGTAATGTATCTCATCACATTGCCTGGAATATACCGGACAATATGATTTTTGTAATCAGGTTCATCACTGGAAGCAATGCCCAATCCTGCAATCTTATGTCCATCGTTCGATGGTAAATCGGTTAATTCTTCATCGGCATCGTCAAATCTTTCCGCCACAGTTATAGAATTTATGCAAGTCAACGCCGACGAACATGTCAAAATGGAAATATTTTCAAGTGGCACACAGTTCCCAGTCTCACCGACTTGCAATTCCATCCTGCATATCAATTTTCTGTAAACACCCTTAAACTGTACTTACTTTACTTTGTCATTATGCCACGCATTCCGTTGAAAAGCAACTCTATATGATCCTGACTCAATGGATAGGTGGAAATATATTGAAGTTCCTTTGTGCCTTCAACTAAAGTTTTGTATAAAAACATAAGGCTTTCGATACATACGAGCAATCCTTTGATGCCACTAGAGGACCTGGTTTCTTGGTGTTTTTGATGTTCAAGTAGAGTATGCAATTATTCGCTTCTAAAAAATCAAAATTTCAATTTTGTTGCTATTTGAAAGAGGATGACAAAACCCATGTTGCGTTAATCTTCTTGAATTAAATATGTCAAACAAATTATTGAAGATAGTTATACATTTTTCTGTGCTTTCACTATCTTCGAATATGTCTAATTTTAAGACTTCGCGACAGAACTTTAAGGCAAGTGCTATTGGTCCTGCTTAATAGCTGAGAAGCAAGCTTCACTTTCATAACCGAGTTCCTGAATTCAATGTGTTTCCGAGTTAACTTGTTAGCGATGTGTAAGCCTTCCTTTTCTTGTAAGTTATTAAACTTTGTCAAGAATTCCCAATCTACTTTTCTTTCGTGTTGATCTAAAAACTGTTTCTTGTCTTCAAAATGGTTTCTTACTAGTTTAATCATATGGTTTGAATCTAACAAAAAAACAACTTCATGATCTGCTGTTGGATGCTTAAATGTACGAGTACTTTTAAATTTCTTGGGATCCTTTATTTTGCAACCTAATATTTCCATAGCAGAAATATTTGTTGCGTGCACGTCAAAGGTAACATAATAAAACATAAAAGTAACATAATTAAACACATTTATTATGTTACTTTTTTGTAAGCCCTTTAAGCCATGAAATAAAAAGTACCCTATCGGAATTTTCCAGTGTTCGTTTAAGCAAACAACCATCAGGGTTGCTTCTGTTGCTTTGGTAGTGCAATCAGATATGCCGGTGCCTAAATCCACCCGTCGATGGTCTCCCCTTATATTTTGCGGCCGAATAGCCATCCCATCAGCTACTAATGCACAAATTAGTTTTTTTTTTCTGTAAGTTGTACCTTTTATTTCAGAAGATTAAAGGCTTCGTCGTTTAATCTTGGAGAACCATTAATGTTTTTATACCAATTGTAAATAGTTTTTGCGTGAGGCAAAGACGTACTGAATGATTTTCTTACGTAGTTATATGACCGTGGCGACTAGAAATGTAAAGTAAGACAAAATTTTCGAAATTCTGGTGTATATTTTGGCATTGGTCGTTTTTTGTTATTTGACTTCTTGACCAAGTTGGTGTAAAGTTTGGCCGCAAATACGTTTTTTGACAAAATATTGTGCAAGTCATTATCTATGTATCTATTTTTTATTAAATCGAACAAAATTGAAGTGGTACACAACGTGTAGGCATATTCGTACGTACAAGATACGTAAGTTAATGTAAGTAGGTAGTCTCTATATTCATACCTTTGTAGGAACAGTACCAAAACGTAATCTGTGCAAGCCACCTTTTGTAACGTACTTTACTTTGTCGTCGCAATGTATAGAACATATCCTCGTATTCGCAGTTGGCTTCCAGCAGCTTTCTTTACAATTTAGTCTTATTTTATAAATCCAACGAGCAGCAAGTACCGGATCTGAAGGGAAACTAAAAACAAAGAAAACCTAATTATGCGAGGGATTCTTATGTAGACTACAGAGCATAGTGAGGGATTTAAAAGCACGAGACATAAAACAAATGTCATCTCGTAAGTAAGTTAAGTACGTGCAACTTTTCATCTCTACCTTATACTACCTATACCAAATTTTTATAGGTTACATTCAACACAAACCGGTTCTCTCTACTCCAAAAACTGTTCTCATTACTGGATACACTCAATTTTCGCCATAAATCATAAAAATAACTAATGCAATGTACCTTAAGAAAATATTTGACATTGCTTCGCGCCATTTTGTTTTATAAGTTTACTTTTTATTAGATATTTTATGATAGCATTTTTATGAATACCAAATATTTTTAAATAAAAGTTATGTTTACTAGTACTTATTTTAAAATATTACGCTTATAAAAGGGCTACAGTACGATTTATAAACTTTAATTTCTATAAATAACATATAAAAAACTAAATCCGCCTACTAAAACTACTACAATGTAGTTGATATGTTAAACTTATATACACTTTTTTAGCTACCACCGCCATACATTATTCCACTCAGGAACTCAATAGCAATGGTTGGCTGGAAGAGATTCCTCGAAGGAATAAGCCCGCCATTGTAAATCAAACTCTTATATTTTATTTTACGAATGTAAACATTTATGCAATAAAGTTCTACAAACAAACAAAACAAACTACTTTGTTTCTATAAGGAATGAAACGCGCGTTTCGGTCATCTTTTTACGCTAGAAACGCACCGTTTTCGAGCTGTAGAGGTGAAAAGTTACTTTTTAAAATATATCAGAGCAACACTAATAAACTTTGGTTAATAGTATAGTACTTAGGTACCTAATTATCAATAGTTCAAATTCAAATATATAAAAAAATATATATCGGAAATGGGGAAAAAATTCTTACCTTGCAACACTATGCTGTTTTGTAATGTTAATCAAAATTACGATATTTTTTAGTGTTTGATTTATTTCGTAAGAAATGTAGGTTATAACAGTGTACTTACACATGATATACGATCTTATAATCCTTATTTTGTTTTCCAGATTGGTTGTGACAACCTTTGACGGCCCAAACCGTCATTTTAAAATAAATTTATGGGAAACGTTCTCACGCACGTTGACACGATAGTTCGCACTGACAAGTCGCTCGATCGATTGAGCCAATGTGGCTCAGACTGTTTTGCTTCACTTTGTGTGCGTGTACTAGGTTTCTAGGCGTTATTTTTCTAAGGCTATACCTATAGCGCTAGTGATGTGATGCGTGCTATTTTGAGCGCATTGTCGTTCTCGACATAGTGATGCGTAACTTATTTATATTTGCTAATAATAATGGTTTTTAATAAATTTACTGATTTATCGGGACATTTGGTATCCCGATCAGGGTGCAAATCGGGACGCGTCCCCAGACCCCTGAAAATCGGATGTCCCGCGCAAATCGGTACACCTGGCAACGCTAGTTCCAGAGATGCACTACTTTAGACCGGTCAGCAGGCCGAGACAAATGGCAAACTCTTCGAAGTGTCTCTATATCTACAATCGCTAACGCCTTAGCGTTAACGATAGTAAATTGGTAGCCAAGATGACACGCGGTTAGCGAACGCTTGTTTTTTTTTTAAATATATGGCAATAGCGTTGCTACTTTATGCCAGTGTCAAAGTTAGGGAAACATTAATAATAAAAATTCGGTTAAGGACGAAATTCGGAAAAGATATGATCAGTTAAGTTATATACATGTTTATATACATATTTACAGTTTGATACTACTCGTATTAGAATTGACAAAATTATACAATAGCTTGTAGTATAGCAATGGATATATAAGTATACAAGCAATGTTGGTAGGTTAAGGAAGTTTATAGGTTACAAAGAAGTCAAAAAACTCAGTATGATTGAGCAAAGGGCAGGAGAAGAAAATGTGATTGAGATCCCCGACATCAGTTCCACATTCACAAACATCACTGTCCACTATACGAAGCTTCGCAAGGTGGACAGGAATGCATGCATGACCGTGTAATTACTGATGTAATAAATTTGTTAAATTTGACTTTGAAAAACCACGGTTTAGGTGGAATAGTAGGTTGTATGTTGTTAATAATGTCTACCTTTAGTTTTGCTACTTTCTATCCATAGCTCGTTCCATGATTCATGAAGATGAGCTCTTGGTAAATTAACAAAATCATGACTATAATTTTTGTAAGGGAAGAGATCTCCACAACAGACTGCATCTTTTGTCAACATGTCAGCTTTTTCATTTCCTTTAATTCCGCAATGACTAGGTATCCAAGTAAAAATGACTGAATAACCTTTTAATTTGCAAAGCGATAATTTGTTCCTAACATCAATAATCACGGGATAGCACGGTTTCATTTTGAAAGGGTTGTCAAGAGTTTGTAAAGCGCTTTTAGAATCTGTGAAAATGACAATTTTATTTAATCCCATTATCAATATATACTCCAAAGCTTTATATAATCCATAACATTCTGCTGTAAAGACTGAGGTTTCAGGTGGTAGTTTGATTTTTCCACTATGTTGTACTGTGTGTGGTAAACTCCCACACCATTAGGTTCCGTATCGCAGAGTTTAGAGGCATCTGTAAAAATAACATGGTATCCTGGATATTTTTAGCGATTTGAGATTGAAATATAGTATTGGCCTCAAGATCATTTTTTTTGTAATCCGATATGACAGTGTATGGATTCTATCAGTGATTCAAAGTTGCTCTTAAATAATGGTAAAGTGGGAGAGCAGTGAATAGTTGTGGTCATCGCAATTAATTTTCTGTAGCTGTGTATAATATATATTGGTTTGTGGGCCCAATAAGGAGATGACATAATACTATCGTTAAGTATTTGGAGTTTTAAGTAAAGAGGGTGTTCAGAAAATTGAATATTGCGAAATAGAAATTTATCTGATAAATTTTGTTGTCTTAAATCTAATGGAGGATCACAGCACTCAACCTGAAGGGCATTAATAGGGCTAGATTGCATTGCGCCAGTTATTATCCTTAGAGCCTTATATTGAATAGTATCAAGTTTTTTACTTCCTGCCTTACTCCCACCCACTATCAAAAACGAGCCATAATCCAAAACACTTCTGATAATGGCATTATAAAGGAGCTTTAAAGAATAAGGGTGTGCACCCCACCATACTCCTGACAAACAACTCATCATATTCAATAGACTTTTACTTTTAGCAGCTAAATATTCGCAATGGGCCGACCCTGTGAGTTTATTATCTAAAAGCACTCCTAGAAATTTCGTCTGATTTTTAATAGGAATGATTATTGTAAATGACATTAACTGAAGGTGTGGTGCGCATTCTCGAAAAGATTATTATATTGCTTTTTGAGACTGAAAGTTCTAGACCATTCTGATCGAACCATTTTTTTAAGAGATCAAGAGAATCATTCATTGTTCCAATTGCTTTGTCTAGAGATTCATCTGTTTTATACAAAAGCAAATCATCCGCATATTGTAAAATATTTACGGTGCCTCTTAATGACGGTTCTAGGTCATACGAATAAATATTATATAGAATTGGGCTAAGTACTGAACCCTGGGGAAGACCCTTTGAAACTGATCGAGATGCTGTAGTTCCATCGTCTAGATACAAGGTAATCTGTCTTTCTGTGAGTAAGTTAGTTATAAAATTAACAAAGATAGTAGGGACCTTTAATAGTAACATTTTTTTTTGGTAAAATCGTTAGGACTACATTATCATATGCTGCCGAGATATCTAAAAATGCTGCAATTACTAGTTTTTTATCTGAGAGAGCCAAATGTATATCCGTTGTGAGCATACCTATACTATCTAAAGTGCCTTTCCCCCTCCTAAATCTAAACTGAGTGTGAGAAAAAAGTTGATTGCTTTCTACATGCCATTCTAAACGATTTTTTACTGGATGCTCAGCAACTTTAACTAGCACTGACGATAAAGCTATTGGCCTGAATGAAGATGGTTCGGAAGGCAATTTATCGGGTTTGAGGATAGATATCACTTCTTGCGACTTCCTTGAACGCGGTACATTCCCAGTTCTGACAATAGAATTTACAATATTTAAATAGTATTCGAGAGCAATGTCGATTAAGTTACACAGAAAAGAATACACAGTAATGCATCCTCTCCAGCCATGCAATTCTGTAAGAGCAAACATCCTTACATCCTCGGAAACATCGGCTGTTATAGCCTTGAACACAAAATTGTAATTCTTTGGTGTCGCTTTTCATGCTTGTGCGACACTAGCGCCGCAAGGCTGTGTTTGGAATTGGAATTCTATAAGGCAAACAGCCTCGCGTACGCTTACAGCCTTATAGAATACCAAATATTTTAGCCGTGATCGCAGTAGACGATGTCAAAGCTGTGACATCTGATCACAGCGACGCACACAGCCACTACGAGTCGCTTAGAGAATTGCATGGCAGGAGTACTATCTTTAAGTGAAGATAAAACTCAAAATGGGCCATTCGTTCACTACGAATGGCCCATTTTCATTTTGCGTCATTTGCAAAAGGTGTAGAATTATTATGCTCATGCAGAGTGGGAGGAGCTAAACGGTCAATGAATGCATTGACTATGGTAGGAGATCGCGAAGAAGAAGAAATATTGTTATACGCTGACTTAAATCGTCTGATATTACGCCAAACTTTGGAGGAACATGTATTCGGAGACAGAGAAGCACAAAACAATCTCCATTCTTCTTGTTTCTTTTCCTTAAGTAAGCTTTGGTTTCGCTAATAACTTCACTAAGTGCATTGAAGTTGTCGCTACTCATGTCTTGATTATATTTCCGCTCCATATCTTTTCTCTTTTTGACTGCTTCTGTGCATTCTCTGTCCCACCATGGCGGAGAAGGAATTTTACGAGATCTTGGATTTTTGATTGGAAATAGTTGGTCCGCTACTTCTATTAAAACTTTAGCTAGTGCTGCGGAAGTCTCGTTTTCACTGCCCTCAACAACGGGAGGTAACTTGGCAATCTTATCATCAACTACAGTTTTGAACCTATTTCATTCAGCATTATATATGTCAGAACGTGGATGTAATGATCGTCAGGTGGCTCGTTGTTCATGGTGAATAAAGCGAAATACCAGCGTAGTTAATCTTCTCAATATTTAATCAGTCTATTACAATAATAATCGTAACAAAAGTTATACTCAGATCGCAGATTACAACGGATTCAAAATGCGGTGGACGCGACACGTGCGGTTGGCTCCATTGCTCGATTCGTAATGCCGCTTCCAATGACGGTCTCTCATCTTGACGTTTTTGACAACTGACAACAATCGACATTTCGAGCAAACCATAACAAACACAACCGGTGTTGCCAATTCAACGATGTCGATTCCACCCAAGCGCCGACTTGACATTTTGATCCGTTATTATTAAAACTAGCATCACGGGGATTGATTTCTTCCGGGCTTCTCAATATGGTGTTGCTACCTCTGCGACATATAAATTATATTTTAAACGAGGGCTTCTTTTTGATACATGCGACGATTCGGACGGAAATGACAATGGGAAAATGATCGCTCCCGTATGTTGAAGGTGGGAATTTTATTTAAGTTGTCTTTGGTCATGTCGTTTTAAAACTCGTTCAATATGTGTGACTGTGACAGGAAAAATGATGCTGTTTTGTTAATATGTGAAATGGATTTGGTTTAGTGTTTTTGAAAGATTTTATAATAAATAATTATTAATGGTTTTTTATGTGTTTTACGTAAATAAAAAATTAAAAACAAAACCGTATGTGGAGACAAGAGGTAACCACTGCATATAAGAAGCTAGTCTTGGTGTACGAATAGATAAATCTACAGCACTTTTATTTTCGTTTAGATTAGTGTGGCGAGTTGGGACACCAGAGTTAAGTAGACACAAATTGTGTGAATTGAGTATTTCCAATAAATTTTCACCATCGTTATTGGAAACAGAGCACCCCCAAGATCTATGAAGCGAATTAAAATCTCCTAATACTAAAAATTGACCTGACAAATGCCTGAAAATATTAACAATCTCCATAAAAATAGTTGCGGATGGCCGAGGAACATAAATTGAGATTATTGAAATGTTTTCTACCCGTATTCCTACTATATTCAAATTATCGTTCATCATGAGTTGGTAAAACTATGCGAGAAAACGGGGTATTGTTTCTGATTAGTATGGCAACACCGCCACAACCATCGTTCCTGTCATCTCTGATACAATTATAACCTGAAATTCTAAAGTTAAATCCTGGTTTTAACCAGGTTTCAGATAAAGCTATTATTAATGGATTAAATTTATTAATCAAATATATTAGATCTGATTTTTAGGAAGAATACTTCGGCAGTTCCATTGTACTACCTTCGAGTTCATTATCAATGGAAGTATTAAGATTGCTACAAGATCGTTAATCGCGGCGACGTGGGACGGTGTCAGTGTATTACTAAACAGCGAAGAATTAATTAATGAGAATAATACCAGCGACTGAATTATCGTTAGATTCCTTCGGTGACATCTGTGTTAGTGCACTATATTTTTTTTAATGAATGTCGGTTGAAATCCTCCAACAATGGCATTATGGCCTGCACGATTATAGCCTTTGTAAATTTTGGAAGATGAACGGGGCTTTAGGAACACTGTCTTTTTATATGAACTCGATATTGAATTAGATTTTTGGATAGAAGAATTTAAAAGTGAAGGCTTAGGCGGTGGATTTGCAGTAACAACTTCAGAGTATGGCTTGGAAATTTGTGGATACATTCTACTAGCTTCAGCATATGATGTGCTGCTACGAGCCATAGTAAGTTTTATATCTTTTTGACGATTAAATTCTGGACAAATTTTGTTTATTGCATAATGGTGTCCTGAGCATACAACTTAATGAGCACAGTCTTCTTCAATATCACAGGTATCACCAGTATGCTCCTGACCACATTTCAAACACCTTGCCTTAGATCTGCACAAGGTCTTTGTGTGCCCATAACGGCAGCATTGAAAACACTGAATAATTGGATAGGTGTATAAATCGACCGAAAGTGAGTTGTAACACATGAAGATTCTTTTGGGTAGTACTTGCCCGTCAACAGTTAATAGCGCAGATTGAGATGGTTTCCATGTTGGTGAACCACTGACTTGCACTTTATAATTTAGACGCCGTACCTTAATAATTTCACCACACCCTATGGGCACTATTATGTTAGCAAGCACCTCTTATGGAGACCAATCTGCTGGTACACCACGAATTAAACCTAATCGAGTGACATTGAAGGAAGGAACAAAAGCTTTTAAATTATTTTTCTCCAAATTGTTTGCATCTTGGAAAAAAGAAAATGAAACTGCACCTGTTTCTTCCAATTGGTTTAACACTACCTGTCACAATATTTTTCAAATGTTATTTTTTAAGAAAATTTCCAAAAGAAATTGGATGAAAAATGGTACCATCAATGGGAGAAGATTCATGCGCTGAACATGAATAACATATGGGGCAACGTCAGTACTAACATACTCCTGCGTCCAGTTTGTTGTGAAACTAATGGTGGTTCAGAATTAATAATTTTTGATTTTTCTTTGGGTAATTCAGGTGTTTCATTTGTAATAGTCATATCACCACATACACAATCTATCTCACTATCTATAGGAATTGTAGAGCCTTGATTATTTTTTTGTTTCCTTCTCCTCATTTATTGCATCGCTTGCATACCTTGCCACTATGTAAACGTTTACGCTGTTCCCCTCCACGGGTTTGTGTTTGTGAGACTTGTGAACAATCTGTATCCATCTCGCTAACATCATCAATAGTAACATAACTTTACACCGGTGGATTTACATTCAAGCCTAAATCACTAACGGGGGATTTAAATCTGGGCTTAAATCCCCCACAAAAATATCAGTAGGCTCATTCATAGATAATTACATTCTAATAGTATTTACCAAAAACTTACCAAATTACAGTCACTAACTACACTAATTAATAATATATACAAAAATCTTAATATAATATACAATAATTTAACTTAACTGATCAGTTAAAATATTAAAAAAATAATTTTAAATTTTTATAAGCGAAAAATATTCCCGCCATGTCCGAAGTTTCCCGCTCTTTTTCAACGCTTACTCTATTCGAACATTCGATAAAAATCACTAAAGTGTCTATGGTTTCTATCGCAAACGTCAAATCAGTTTGACATTTTGAACTGAGTGAGTCGCGGTTGCGGCGGGAAGTGTCAAGTGTTTAAAGTTTTGTACGCCCAATTGCCGCTAGTATTTTATATAATGGTTATAACTTTATATCTAACTTTTAATTATGAATGGATATTAATAATATGTCCATAGGTAAGTTGTCTACAATGATTTTATAGATGACTAACTTCTACTATATATAACTATATTTTGATACATGTAACCAGGGTCCAAGCTAGTTCGAAGCAATTCGCAGCTTTTATAAATTTCATGGTGTTGACAACTATCGGTTGCTACGGATAGAAGTTGCTGATTTCACTCCGATGGCCGCGCGCCGATCTTTTGTGAAGAGTTGTGGTGGGAAAAAACGTGACGTGTTGGCAGGAAACGAACGCCGCGCGTAAGCTAGGGCCCGATGGAGACGGCCACTTTTGTTTGGAGCGTCGACGGACACGGCCCCTTACATTATTAAGTTGTAGTTAACATCAGAAGTAAAGTATTTAATTTTGTTACCCACCCCATTATAAAATAAAACCACGGGCAAGAAAAGCAAGCACAAAAATAAATATAGACAAAGTAGAAAACGTGCTCGATCATCATCAAGGAGCAGCTCGACTACAAGCAGCGACAGTGGCTCAAGAACACCACCGGTGGCACGCCAGCCTCGAAAAAGGAGTAAGGTATCTCATAATGGTACTGAAACTGTGAATACGAATAGTGTTACTTTGTACAATATGATACCTGATTTTGACCCAATAACCGACAACATCGTGTCCTGGCTAAATATAATTGAATCTTATGCGTCAACATTTGCATGGTCTGATAGTGTGATTCGATATCAGGCTCTAAATAAGCTCAAAGGTTCTGCTAAGGTGTGGTACGAGTCTCTATTGTGTTGAGGATCAATCCTTGTACGTTCCGTGTTGTTGATTTTTCTTTGAGCAAAAAGCTAAAATTGATAACTTACGTCTCAATTTTACAGATCCTGATATTATTTCGATAATATTAGGAAATATTAATGACAGCAATACAATAGTAGAGGCTTGAAACTTTAATTCATGCGATAGTTTAGCTGGGTGTTTAGTAGAGTGGATAAATCAAAAACCACTAAACAAAATACAACTAGTGTAGGTATTCAGAATACTCGTATAATAGCAACACCACAAGTGCAAAGCTCGGTATCCTACACATCCATTTCGATCAGTTTACCATCAAATAGTCTAAACACTAGACAAAGCGGCATCATTCAATGGCGGTAATTACAAACGAATTCAGTGCTCGATTAAATGCGAATTTTGTAGTTAAGGAGGTTGCCGCTGCTGAGAATATTAAAGCATGGATTAAAATAGGCGGATGGGTCATATAGATATTAAATACAAAGTTACTAATTACTTCCGTGTTGGCAAGGTACTGTAGCTATTTACTTTCGTTATTTTTCTTATGCCCAGTTAATGAGAATTTTTGTTTTTACAATGCAGTCTTTTTTTAATCAATAGAATAAAAAATAAAGTGCTGGTAGTGGGCTGCTTGTATAAGTGATGCAGTTATTATCCGGGTTTAAAGTAGTGAGCTGACACAGGTGATTCCTAAGACTAAAGGATCAATATGTAACAGGCACTACTCGGAAGTAACTAGCATTATGGTGTTGTCTAAGCTTAAAGACAACGGCTCCGAGTTGAGGAACCTATTACCGCACGATATACACCCAAGGCGTCCTAAGCCTAAAGGATGCATTGAAATAATAGAAAAATGATGTTCCACCAAGGCAAGGATCATGATGGGCCGAACTAAATATTCTTGTATGGGTTTCAGTTGGCTGTCTTCACGTGTCGAGCTGGTGAGGTGCCTGAGGACATGCACGATGCAGGAGAGCCGTGTTGGCCACCATCGGTTGCTACGGATAGAAGTCGCTGATTTGAATCCAATGGCCGCGCGCCGACCTCTTCCGTCGATTTGTCGTGGGAAAAAACGTGACGTGTTGGCGTGAAACGAACGCCGCGCTTACGCTTACGCTAGGGACCAATGGAGACAGCCACTTTTGTTTGAAGCGTCGAGAGGTACAGATCGGCACGTTTCTCTTTTGGTGCAGTTGATTGTTATTTCTGTATAAATTTTGGAACACATAGTAGTGATTCTTATAACGGAGTTTCTTTACGGATATGGTCCCTTACATTATTACGAGTAAGTTGTAATTAACAATGAAAAGTTACTAGCCCAGTCATAATAAGGGTTTCACCTCGGAATGAAAGATAATAAGCTGTAAATTGGTATAAACCTTTATTTTGGCGTTCTAAATGTTGTCTCAAAAGTCACATAATCTCGTGTCCGCGTCTTAAGATATTCAAGGTCAAAGGTCGCTAAAATCGGTTTTTCCGGATGTTTCGCTTCCTATGTGACGTCGTCGACTTCGTGTGTGATTCCTAAATGACATTTTTACCTATTATAAAAATTGTAGAGTATGTTTCTCTACAACTTCCGTTTGAACTTTTTTTTATACGAGTAACCGTTTTCGAGATAGAGCGGCAAGAGTGCGCAGCGCACTGTCGTATATGGCTTAATGCAAGGTCAAGCATGAGTCACGATTAATCGTACGTTAAATAGTTAATAGATTCAGGCTTTATTTTGCGAAAGTCAAATTTACATGCAATTTGATCTAACCTACTTTGTGTGCTTCCGCCACCAATTAGTTCATGCGGCCTAGCGCCGACTGGCACCGACTGTTAGTACGTGCTACATGCCGACGCTGCCATGGCTGCTCCGGTAGTCTCTGCCTCGGCTGCTGCGGTCGTCCGCCATCTGGAACAGAATCCGCATGCCCCCACCACCACCGTCGCTGCCACGACTGGCCTGGTCGTCGCTGCGACACGTGTTTCGCCTCTCTACGAGGCATCATCAGGTGTTGTAGACGGTAATCGTAAGAATAACATGCTACAAGTGACAAATCCATCGCAGTGCCGTCCTTTATATTGAGTTGAGGGTGGGGGTGGATGGTGTGAGCGAAAATATATTTAATAGTGGGGAATGGTTTACGTCAGTCTGTTTGTTCATGAGAGTAATTTTAGAACTTTTATGTTTATTAATTTCTAATTGTTCCCTAATATTTAGTTTTAAACCTTTGTCTATGGTGTGTAAAATTTGATAAGTATTAGTGGGGGATAAGTTATGTCCTTTGTCTATGAGATGCTCGGCGAAGTGTGACCTTTCTGGGCGATTGTTTTTATACGCCGATACGTGTTCATGAAATCGTGTTATAAAGTTACGTCCCGTTTGACCGATATAAACGTGTTCACATTCATCGCAGAATTTTACTACTAAAGATAAAATCTCGCCCAATAAAAAATCCGGCGCAAATTAGGCCGCATGAACTAATTGGTGGCGGAAGCACACAAAGCAGGTTAGATCAAATTGCATAATCGTACGTTGTGAAAATTGAATTATTCATTTGTTGAAGATATTGATTTACTTGTTATTTTATTTGGACATACTCAATCACATAACCAGGAAATTTTCTTTAAAAAAGTGGGCAAAGGCAATGTTAGAACACAAATATATTCATTGTTAATTATTCACTAAAAAATGACACTTATGTAATAACGGCCACTATTTATATTCTAATTTTTAATTATTTATAATTAATTGAAATATTATTTACTTACATTTAATTATTTATATTTAACTATTTATGTTATATAATTATATTTTAAATTCTATATTATATATTGTAATTGTATTTTTAGGTAAAAAGGGATTAAGGAAATTTATATTTTTCGATATATTTTAACATTTACATTATACAAATTATACATTTATTACAATATAAGATTTTTTTTTAAATGAATGAAAAATTGTAAATGGTTATAAGTAATTTTAGTTTAGTTTTCTTCTTCGTCTTTTTCTGATTGCTCTTATTCTTACATGTTAAAAATAATATTTTTGTTTGTACACGGAGGGTGGCCAAGTGAATCTAAAGAAGAAAGTTTTAAACCCTATTTCGTAAGACGTAACGAATTGTATATTG
This sequence comes from Pyralis farinalis, assembly GCA_947507595.1. Lineage (NCBI taxonomy): Eukaryota > Metazoa > Arthropoda > Insecta > Lepidoptera > Pyralidae > Pyralis > Pyralis farinalis. The sequence goes on along the minus strand of OX382281.1, from coordinate 16,722,128 downwards.
ACAAAGGTTGCCTTATATGGGGGTATAGGTTACTAATACCTAGCGCGTCGAGAAAACAAATACTTGAAGAACTACATGTAAAAATGAAAAGTATAGCGCGCAGTATGGTGTGGTGGCCTGGTATCGATAAGGACATCGAGAATACCTTTCGACAATGCGCGGCTTGTACCCTAGAAAGCGCAGCACCACCCCGCGCACCGCCTCAACCCTGGCCCCATATAAGGGAGCCGTGGTCGAGATTACATATAGACTTTTTAGGACCCTTACATGGCAGGTCGTTTTTCGTACTTATAGATTCCACGACCAAATGGTTAGAAGTATTCCCCATGCAGAAGACTACAGCCGGTGCCGTAATTAAAGTACTGCGGGAAATTTTTGCCCGATTTGGTTTACCTAAGGAAGTAGTGTCAGATAATGGCCCCCCTTTTTCCATTAAAGAGTACTATAATTTCATGTCAAACAATGGCATAAAAGTCACATTTACAGCCATATATCACCCGTCATCTAATGGAGCGGCAGAAAACGCGGTCAAGCTTTGTAAACGCGCCATAAAAAAGGCTCTATGGGATGGGAGCGATCTAGAGGTGGCATTACAAAGTTACCTCATGATGTACAGGAATGTCGAACATAGCTCCAGTGGAGCATCACCCGCGATGTTACTGCAACGTCGTAATTTAAGAATGAGATTAGATATGTTGCGGGGTGATAGGGAGCTAGAAAGTAAGGCCCTAGAAGCCCACCAGAAAAAAATAGACAATGCCGGAGGTACCCCTAGACATATTAGTGCAGGTGATACGGTTTGGGCTCGAGATTATACGGGTCGTAAGTGTTTAGGGGGTCAGATTCGAAGCAAAGTAGGGTCACGTAACTATATTATCGATAGGGAAGGTGCGCCACCTCTAAATAGACATGTGGATCAAATTAAAAAAAGGCGTAGTAGTTACAGGATCACATCGACCGATCCAGAAGTCTCATCGCAAATAATATCTGCCGGTAATGATGATTCCATGCCCGCCCCAGTTATCGAAGAGAACATTGAAGAATCTTCAGTGTCAGATAAAGAGGGAAGTTGCGTTGGGGACTGCCCTACAAGTCGGGAAAATGTCATAGTTCGGGATACGCGATCACCAAATACAGCCGCGATAACCCAGGATGAAAACAATCCCCTCACTTCGCAGGCGAACCGCCCCAAAAGAACTATTAAACCGGTTGTACGATACGGTTTTGATGTTGAATTTGATTAATGTTTAAATAAGTATATTATTTATGTTAATCATTATGCACTATTAGATAAGGGTGGAGGTGTCATGTATGAGGGTAGTATATTCATTATAAAAGAATTGCAACTGTGTAGGCAGTTGTCAAATGCCGCTCTACGATTATATGTGGTATCGAACAGACTGATTTTATTGTGCTTCATATTTTTAAATCATCCTAACAAATATACATCAATTATGTTATTTTTTTTTAGTATTAGGTATTATTTTTAGTAGTTATTTTGATTTTTTTTTATATACAACATCGGGAGCATACAAGCATACGACCTACCTGATGTAAAGCGATTACCGTAGCCTATAAACGCTTGCAACACATTAAATATCACTCGCGCGATGCCACCTCTGCCAATAACACAGCAACTCCTTAGGACCTCACTTACACACGGGAAGATAACAAAATTGTTATATTTGGCTGCGGTTTTCTGTGAGGTACTTCCCCAGAGGGGCTGCTTTGATGCGCTCTCTTGGATGATATTATGGAGGGTTTTTCGTTGATACAAGTGTAATAAAATTAAAGTCTATTCTACTTGTTACAGACTAGATAACTACTACCCATCTCTGTCTACTTATTTATTGCAGATGCCCTTAACACCAGCTGAGAAGCAAAGAAAGTACAGAGAGAAATTAAAAGTAGAAAACCCAGAAAAATATAATACAATGAAAAAAAAAAGATTCCGACAGACTTTGAATTATTACAGAACGAAAAGAAGTAAATATACAGAGGCAGAAAAAGAAGAACAACGTTTAAAATGGCGAGAAGATAGAAAGAAGGCGAAAGAACTACAAAATAAGAATATTACTCAGAACCAAAACCAAAATGTGGATCGAAAGACGGAAAGGTTTATTAAATTACACCGGATAAGAAGCAATAAACTTAAGAAAGAGAACGAAAGATTACGTTCTCAAACAAAAATCTTAAATATGAAGCTACAGGCTGTGCAGAAAAACTTCACAGACACAAAAAGAAATTTGAAGAGTTGAATGAAAAATACAATAATGATATTGAGGTAATTCATAGTATTAATAGTGCTACTACTGGTACTGATTCAAACATATGTTATGATACACCAAAAAAATTCACTGAGAAAATTTACCAAAGTTGATACTCTCCACAAAGAAATAGTAAAGAAAAAGATATTAGAGTTAAACGTGTTTAAAGAAGCTTTGAAGGATGAATATGTAAGATGTAAATCAAACGAACAAAAAAGGATTTTAAAGAACATTGTTAATAACAATGTAGTAAAAAAATATAACCTCAAAGGTAAGATGACAGCAACTCTTGGACTAAAAGCGAATATGAGAAAGTACTGAGAAAAAAAACTCAAAAAAAGCAGTATTGATGTACCGAGTAAGAACATTTTATGAAAGATACGACGTGAGCCGGGCGTCTGCTGGAACGAAGGAATGCAAAACTTTTAAAAAGGAAAAGAAACAAAAGAGACCCCTGCTAGACTCTATGAAAAATTTACATAAAAAATATGTGCAATAGGTTGGAAAAATATCTTTGAGTGCTTTCAAAACGTTGAGACCATTCTATGTTGTTACACCGAAACTGGAAAATCGTGACACTTGTGCTTGCTTAAAACATTCTAATAGGAAATACATGGTACAAAAATTAAAATTGTTAGGATACTTTGACAACGACGATTTAAACTCCATAGTGTCCAAATTGGTATGTGATTCTAAATCAAAGGATTGTATGTATAGTAGGTGCACTTGTTCGGAAAAGACATTCGATGGAACCGAGGGCCACCTACATTTGATGACCTGTACGGACTTGTAGAAAAACATGAATATATTTAAGATGATAACATAAAATAAACAAACAAAATGACTAAAACGGAAATGGAAGGGACCGTATAAGATCTGGTTAACATTTTCAATAATCAAATGCTAGCGTAATAAAAAACATACGTATAATATTTTTCGACAGTACCAATAATACAAAACGTGTATATCCAATCTACAGACTATGAAGCTGTGATCCACATCGATTTTTCCGAAAATTATCTATGTAAACTTCATGAAGAAGTTCAGTCAATGCATTTTGGATCGGCCAAAGCTCAAATCACATTACATACGGGTGTGCTGTATATGAAAGCTGAAAAGGCAATATCTAAATACAACAAGAGTATTCCAATATAACAGTTATTCACTTTTTCTCTGATGGTCCCACCACACAATACCACCAAAAAAAGAATTTCTACGTGTTAAGTACAAACATTTATGAGTATGATTTTGAACAGTCCACGTGGAGTTTTTTTGAAGCTGCACATGGAAAAGGAGTAGCTGATGGCATTGGTGGGGCCATTGACCATTAAGAACCCGTTATATGCGTTTTCCCATACATTTCGCGGTTGTATACGACCACCCGGGTTTCGAAGGGTTAAACGGGCATTAGATGAAAAAGTTGCTCGCAGTATAAATATACCTAACGCAAAAATAGCCTTTGAGGTACTCTCTGCTTTAGATACCACCATTAGACTTTTTTATATTCCATCAGAAACGATAAATCCCTTTGATAACAACATTGTTAAAAATCTGGTTCCATGCCCCAATACAATGCAAATTCACCAGTTGATTACAATACAAAAATATATTATTAGACATCGAGTCGTAAGTCATACGCAGTAAAAAAAAATATTGTGTTGGAGGGCATCGATATGGACGACATATTGACAACGATCACCGAAGCCGAACAAAGAATAGCGAAAGCGAAGTTAATTATGACCATAGATCCATCGCTATATGTACATATCAAAAATGAAACAACAATTACGTCGGTATGAAAAAGTTGAAGCAATTATTTGATGACACAGGATTCACAAGAAGAATAAGTTTATTACGGACATTGATAAACATTCGCCTGGATAATTGTGAAACTATGACGAGTTAGGTGTCTCAAATAGTAGAAACTGCTCAACGTTTGAAAAGTACAGGGTTCGAAATCAGCGATGAATGGATTGGATCTTTGCTATTGGCAGGTCTACCAGACAAATTTTCGCCGATGGTTATGGCTCTGGAACATTCCGGCCTAACGGCAAGCCTGACGTCATCAAGACGACACTTCTCGATATGACCTCTGATATTGGCTGCAGTGGAGGTGAATCAGCAATTTGGTCGGGCAAACCAAGGATTGGTAACCATGCACATGGCAAGTCAAAACAAACGTCTATGTCATCAGCGAACAAAACGTCAAAAGCGTCAACTGCTGGTAAACAAATAAAATGCTATAACTGCAAGACAATCGGTCATTACAAAAACCAGTGCCCCGAGAAAATAAAAGAAGCAAGTGCCTTTAGTGTTGCTTTCCTGAATGGAGAATTCAGCACAGATGATTGGTAGATAGACAGTGGCGCTAGCGTTCATATGACGGCGGCGAAGCGAGAAAGTTTAACAGAAATCCGACAAGTACACGAGATAAAAGAAATAGTTGTGGCAAATAAATCATCCATGCCAGTAATGTGTACAGGTGATACACGGATCATGACGTGTGTGAATAAATCTCAGTTTGACATACCTGTTCGAGATATTTTGTGCATTCCAAACCTAACTACTAATTTGTTATCAGTAAGCCAGTTGATAGCAAACGGACACAAAGTATCATTTTGTAAAAATGCTTATTACATCCGTAATCAACAGAACGTGCTAATAGGAGTAGCAAATTTACAAAATGGAGTGTACAAATTGGAAACATTAAAGTCAGAGAAGGTGCTTGCAGCAGCAGTAATTCACATCACAGATGCAAGGTGATGGCATAGAAGACTGGCGCATATCAACAGTAATGATCTAGAGAAAATGAAAAATGGAGCTGTAGAGGGAGTTACCTATACAGAGAAGGCAGAAATAACCAAGTCCAACTGTGAAGTATGTTGTGAGGCGAAACAGGCTCGTTTACCGTTCTCATCTTCAAACAAAAGAAGTGAAACATTATTAGAAGTCGTTCATTCAGACTTATGTGGACCTATGGAGACAAAATCTTTGGGCCATGCAAAGTATTTTCTGCTCTTCGTGGATGATGCCAGCCGAATGGCATTTATATATTTTTTGAAAGAAAAAAATCAAGTACATATGTTTTTCAAAGAATTTCAGAGTATGGTTGAAAAACAAACTGGAAATAAAATTAAAAGTCTGAGGACAGATAATGGAGGTGAATTTTGCTCACAACAAACGGAAAACTACTTGAAATCAAAAGGTATTGTCCATCAAAATCCCTACACTCCCGAACAAAATGGCCTATGTGAGAGATTCAATACATGCAGTCTTAGAACACTTTTACGTTGCGGTAACGTAAAAGGATGTATGTTACTTTTATGTTACTAGTAATAAAATTTTGGCTTTACCCCTATGCAAAACCTTTCAATTATCAACAACATTTGGTGTGAGCACTTGTTACCTATTAAAAATTATGTATGTAAACAATGAGTCGTGCCTGTTTTACTCATTGGCGAAGATAATTATTTGTTGCTAGCTCCGCTGGAAATATTACACGGCAACAGGACAGAGCCTTTTGCCACCAGATGTCGTTTGGGATGGTCTATTCATGGCTGTATGGGTCGCTTTCACTCTCCCGTGAATGCACAAACATTCCATCTTACTCATTTAGAAGACTTAGACAGAGATAAGTGTAAATTAAATGATCTGGTTAAAATGTCATTCGAACTAGACTCCATTGGAGTTTCAACCTTACGTCGTGAAAATACGGCACATTTGAGAGCTGTACGTATGTTGAATGATATAGCACGAAATATGGGTAATCGATGGGAAGTTGGTTTGCCTTTTGTTAATGACAGTTTTAATTTGCCGGATAGTTACGAATACGCGTGATGCAGATTACGCGGTTTATTTAAAAAGTTTCAATCTGACAGCGCTTACGCAGAAAGATTTATATCATTCTACGGAAGCGCTGTCAAAAAGGAGATAGATAAACTCATTGAGCATTTACGCTCGAGAGCTGACTCGCAATGAACTCTCAGCTGACCGCACTTGGTATCTATCTCATTTTGGGGTTCAAAACCCGAATAAGCCCGGGAAGTTAAGGTTGGTTTTTGACGGCGCGGGTAAGGTAAATGGAACGTGTCTGAATGATTTCCTACTCACGGGTCCCGATCTTTACAACTCGTTAGGAATTAGGTTACGTTTCCGAGAAAATAAATTTGTTTTGATTGGAGACATAAAGGACATGTTTCTCCAAATAAGAATTCGCCCTGAAGACCAAAACATGTTACGATTTTTATTTGATCCAACCTGCTTTGTGTGCTTCCGCCACCAATTAGTTCATGCGGCCTAGCGCCGGCCGGCACCCACCCACTACTGTTAGTGCGTGCAACATGCCGACGCTGCCATGGCTGCTCCGGTAGTCTCTGCCTCGGCTGCTGCGGTCGTCCGCCATCTGGAACAGAATCCGCATGCCCCCACCACCACCGTCGCTGCCACGACTGGCCTGGTCGTCGCTGCGACACGTGTTTCGCCTCTCCACGAGGCATCATCAGGCGTTGTAGACGTTAATCGTAAGAATAACATGCTACAAGTGACAAATCCATCGCAGTGCCGTCCCTTATATTGAATTGAGGGTGGGGGTGGATGGTGTGAGCGAAAAGATATTTAATAGTGGGGAATGGTTTACGTCAGTCTGTTTGTTCATGAGAGTAATTTTAGAATTTTTATGTTTATTAATTTCTAATTGTTCTCTAATATTTAGTTTTAAACCTTTGTCTATGGTGTGTAAAATTTGATATGTATTAGTGGGGGATAAGTTATGTCCTTTGTCTATGAGATGCTCAGCGAAGTGTGACCTTTCTGGGCGATTGTTTTTATACGCCGATACGTGTTCGTGAAATCGTGTTACAAAGTTACGTCCCGTTTGACCGATATAAACGTGTTCACATTCATCGCAGAACAGCTTATAGACGCCGGATTTTTTATTGGGCGGGATTTTATCTTTAGTGTTACAAAGTGACTTGAGTGAATTATGGGATTTGAGAGCAACATGTATGTTATTTTTTCTAAATATGTGAACTATTTTGTCAGTGATTTTTCCCAGGTATGACAAACTCGCAGTGTATTTATTTGTCGAAATATATGGAACCGCGTACAATAGTCTGTTAACGATACTACTCGTCTTTTTACGCAATAATTTATCGATGGTAGATTTGGAATAACCGTTTGACTTGACCGAGACTGCGGACGTAATTATAAATAACCATTATATGGATGACTGCTTACACTCGTGTAGCAATGAAAGTCAGGCTATTAAACTAGTATGTGACATATCATATATTCAAAGTAAAGCTGGGTTTGAGATCACGCGGTGGTCGAGTTACCGGTTCAAACCCGGTGGTACCGTTACTCCATATATGTGTGCAAGTGCCACATGCCTAGTCAGGTCATAAGTTATGTAAAAACTTTTGATGTAATTAATAATACACTTTTTGATAATTATGTAAAAGTTATATATGAAATGAAAGGCAATTAAATGTACAATAAAATTTTATTTACATTATTCGAAATGCCCTTCTTCATTTTGAATATATGCCCTTAATCGACGCGGCGAGTCATGGATTTATATCTATTTCTCGCACCACATTTATATCTATTTCTGCAGCTGCTTTAACCAGATATGCTCGGAGAGACTCCAAATTCTGGTGAGGATTAGCGCAAACTTTCTCTTCCAAATGTTGCCATATCTTGTAGTCTGTGACCAAAAGAGGGCCAGTTTTCATGCCCGATGAAGTCAATTCCACGGGCGGTCAACCAGTTTTGAGTGCTTCGTGCCTTATGAGCTGGTGCACAGTCCTGTCGGAATATCCAGTGTCTGTTGTTGAACATTGTTTGAGAAAGTGGTTCTACTATGTTTGTTAGGACGGTATTTTGGTAAACCACGGCACTGGTTTTCACACCTTTTTCACAGAAAAACACCTCAGTTAAGCCTGAATATGAGACTCCAAGCCAAACCATGATTGATGAAGGATAATGCCCTCGCTGGACCCTCGGAATACGCGCGCTCGCTTCTTCATAGCTGTGGGCATACACCTTATCATTTTGTTTGTCGTAACTTTCTTCGATGGTAAAAACTTTTTCATCCGAAAACATTTTTTTTCTGTGACCTCCCTTTGCGTACCGCTTCAGTAGTGGTTTCGATTTTACCACCCTATTCTTTTTAAATTATCAGTTAAGAAATGACCAATACGTCTCTTATAGGCAGTCCTAAGTCACTTTTAAAATACGCGACACGGTTCTAGGTCCTATCTTCATCTCCCGAGATGAAATCTTTTGCTTTCGGACAGGATTTCTTCGAATTCTTTCCCTTACTGCTTTGACCACCTTTTTCGTACGAACACTATGTGGACGGCCAGATCTTTTTCTGTCACAAACAGAGGAGGTCTCATTGTACCTATTAATAGCCCGGTACACAAACATTTTACTAATACTAAGCGTATGGAGAGTTTTAAAAATTGCATTTGGCTCCATACCTACTTTGTGTAACGCAACCACTGCTATTCGGTTCTCTTTATCACCCCACTCCATTTTAATATCGCAAAATATTGTACGAGTACAATGTATTGGCGCCAAAATGAGAAAACACAATGAACAATCATATAAAAATGACAGATTCCAAATTCAAATGTAATATTTTGTTTATTTTTAATTGTAACAGTATTTATGGCCAGACTAAGTATATGGCAGCCGGGACTCGACGGGTTAATAGTAAGCAAGTATTGCGAACTATAGCGTCCGAGGCACTCGCGCCTACTGCAGTGGAGTTTAAACTCGGGAGCTACGAATACAACTGAGCGCACTCTCGGTTTGCTGTGGCATCCAGACGACGACTCGTTCGGATTTCAAATATCACTTGATCGTATACTGAAAAATATTGTAGACGGCTCCGAGCCACCTACAAAAGCCCAAATGTTAAGCATAATTATGTCAGTATACGATATGTACGGGTTTTTTTCACCTTTTATTATAAAAGGTAAAATAATTTTTCAGAACGTATACCGTAGTGGAATTGATTGGGATTGCCGCATCCAATTAAATGCGCACATCCGGTGGGTGAATTGGTTAAGCGACTTACAACAATTGCACTCGCTACGTATTCCGCGGTGCTATGTCAATGCGAGTAGGTGGACACATTGCTAGTGAAATAGATGAGCTAATAAAGTCCTGCGAGTGGCGCTACGTCCCGTCAACCCTAAACGTAGCCGATGTAGCCACGAGAGAGGACGCTCCTCAACTCGGGTCTTCAGATACTTGGTTCCATGGCCCTTTGTTTCTTCGCCGCCCTGAAAATGAGTCGCCTAAAGATCGTAAGTACACCAAGCAGTCAGAAGACGTTACGTGTGAGAGCCGATCGGTTCATACGGCGATTGTCGACAGCTCAGATATATCCTTACCTAAAGAATATCTCGAGATGGATGACACTCGTTCGCGCCACTGCTAGAGTCTTACTGTTTATAAGAAGATGTCAGCGTAAAAATACACAACTTCATATATCATTGATGAAAGAGGCAGAATAGCTGCTCTTTAGGAAGTGTCAGAAGGATTCTTTTTCTACCGAACTAGCTTATTTAAGACAGGTGTTGTGCTTGCCGTCGACGAGTCGTTTGCTGCAACTATCACCTTACCTCGACCAGGCTGGCACGCTACGTGTTGGAGGTCGAATTGACAAAGTGGTAGGTGTCCGCTATGCAAAAAAAAAAATATTGGTTTGAATTTTATAATGTCGTGTTTACATTATCCAAAAATGCAGAGTCAAATGCAGAGCAAGAGACAGATTTTTTAAAGTAAGATCATCTCTAAAAGTTCTCTATGATGACGATTTGAGTCCTAAACAAAATGAGCTTAGTTCACTATTTTGTTGAAGTCAATGACGTGTCAAGTGATAGCACAGTTTCGGAATCTGAAGGAATAGTGGAACCTAAACACAAAAGAAGGATGGTTTCCATCGTTCCTCTACCATTCGTCACCAGAAGGTCTCAGAAATCCGACCACATGCCGCTAAGAACTACGGTACTGAATAGATGTGGCCTACTAGGCTGTAAACAGAAAAGCAGAACCAAGTGCTTAAATGTAATGTTTACTAGTATTACACACTTTGAATCCTAATTGCTATCACAATTTCTCAAACATTTTTTCTCAGTACTTTAGAATTTATTGTTTGTTTTTCAGTGCCAATCAGAGCAATGATTTAATTTTGTTTGTCCAGTAAAATACTAAGAAGTCTGATTTTTGTGATGAATAGATAATAAACCAAACATGTTTAATTATGCCACTGTTGATTATAAAATTTATCGAATATTTAACATTTATTTTCTTTACATTATGTTTCTAATTTACTGAAAATAATATAAATTGTTTACGGCCACATTCAAGGACAGAGCCTAGCGTCTTGATATGAGCACATACGTTAAAATTTGGGGGGGAAGGGGGAGATTTTTAAAAATATTTTTTGTCTAACCCTGCTTAATAATCTTTCAGAAAAAAATAATTAAATCGAATAATTTTGAAAAAAGTAGGTCTGGGTCTCAGGAGGTTAAAGCGTAGTTTGGCGGAGCTCAACACTGACGTAGTCCAGCAAGACGGAGCCAACCGTGGAGTTGAGTGGAGGTTTATACCACCAGGCGCTCCAGAAATGGGAGTTTCATGGGAATGAATGATCCGCACCGTAAGGACTGCCTTGAAGGTTGCATTGAAAGAGCGCGCTCCTCACCCGGATACTTTACCAACTTTGCTTACAGAAGTGGAGGCGTTAGTAAATAGCCGCCCTATCACTCACGTCTCGACCGAACCGCATTATCCCGAAGCCCTTACGCCTTATCATTTTTTAATTGGTACTTCCTCAAACGTTACTCTGACGAAGTTGAGTTTTGATAGCGGATATGGTTACTTACTCTTAAACTGCAGAACAGACGCAGGAATATAAAAACAGAATGTACTCGTACTATCTTGATATGCTATCGATATATGGTATACTACCTGGACACTCAATCCCTACAAGAGATAGCAATTGCCTGGATCATTTTATGCTAAGAATAGATAAAAGAAGTCATAAAGCGTTTATTGCTATACTCCACATTAGCATAACTGATCTCTCACAACTTTTCTCTCAATTACCAAAATAAAAAATAACTTAACGGCAAATAAAACCTTATATAAAATTGATTTTGAAAATGCTTTAAAATCACTTCAAAATAATTAATTAAATTAATTAAATCAATTTATTTCAGGTTATTAGTACCCATAAAAATACACACAAAATTAAATTAAAATAAAATAGAATATAACATATAATACATGTAAACTATAATTGCCTCCTCATCCTGCACAGTGGGACGTGTCTGTCACAACAATGTCGAATGTAGGGGCAATCAAGTCTACCAGCGATCATCGCCAGGACGGCGTTGGAGCTGGCCCGCACCCGGCGCACCAGGGATGCACCCCGCTTGCGCATACTCGCGTGAAAACAATCTGTGTTTGCAGCTGCAAACATACCTGATGCGCTACAGAAACGGGGCAGCCCCAACACCGCTCTGAACGCATTGTTGAACTGGACTCGGAGGGCACTATACACGTTCTGCGAATATTGCGCCCACAAGCTACATGTGTACAGCGATGTACAGTATGCTCGGAATAAAGTAATTTTAACGGCGTCCGAGCATCGCGCGAACCTACTCGCTAGCATGTTCGCTCTCCGCGACAGCGCCCTCCGTTCCCGCTCAATATCTGCATGGTCCCTGAGGTCCGCGGTAACAACATGCCCCAAGTATGTGAATTGGTTCACTCTTTTCAGAGGAACACCACTGAGACGAACTGGTGGCACATTTGCTGGACACTTAGCACCAGCTGCCTCAAAGACCATGTATTGACTTTTGGTCACGTTATACATTAAGCCGTGGCCAGCCGCATATTCTTCACATATTCGTATAAGGTGTCGCAGACCACAGACCGACGCGCTCAGGAGCACCATGTCATCAGCATAACTCAGGTTGTTGACGCAAACGCTATCTATATGACAGCCGACATACTGGCTGCTGAGCGCCGCGATCAGTGCATCCATATACAAATTAAATAGAGAAGGTGAAGTTAAGCCTCCCTGTCTCACACCACACTGCAGCCTGTAAGGCTCCGACATTGTCCCCGCCCATCTGACGTTGTTGATCTGGTGCGTATACCAGTACTTTAAAATACAGATAAGTTCCCGAGGTAAATTAATGCTCTCCAGCTTCTTCCACATAATGTCATACGCTACCAAATCGAAGGCCTTTGACAAGTCGAGGAAACATGCATATACAGGGGTTTTACGATCCGTATAGTATCTGACGGTATGCTTAAGACACAGTATTGCACTTTCTGTTGATAATTTAGGTCTGAACCCAAATTGGTTGTCATGTAACGACATGTACTTATTTAACTGCGTATTAAGCAAACCGTCAAACACTTTCGCAATGACTGTAGCTAAAGAGATTGGCCTATAGTTACTTTTATCAGCAAGGTCACCGGTTTTATTTTTCACTATAGGCACAACTATCGTTTTCATTAGATCTAAAGGCAGGTAAGAGTGGCTCACGCATAGCGAGTACAACATTGACAGTACCCTAGTTGCATGGGGTCCCGCATGGTAGAGGTGTTCAATGCTAAGGCCGTCATGACCAGGAGATTTACCTTTTTTCATCCCCTTGATGATTTTAGTTACATCATTAGCACTGAAGCGTACCTCCGCTTTACCTTCTGCCAACCCAGCACTAAACATCCCCCCCATTGGCCCCAAAGAGGACTTTACGGAAAAGTATTCCTTAAAGGTATCAGCAATACCTTTGTGGTCACTTACTCCGTCAACACTAACAGGGAGACTTGGTCTAATATTCATTTTATTTGTATTTTGCCAAAAACCACGGAAATTACCCCTGGAGTGTTTCTCAGCAAGGGCATCCATCTTTATCTGTTCTTGATGGTTTTGGCACCATTTTAATCGCGACTTAAATATCTTTCGGTTTTTACACATTTCATTGTAGAAAAATCCGGATCTAGGCCTACCATTTGCCATCCATTCGGTAAAAGATCTTCTGGCGTCCCTATGTGCCGCACTGACGTGCTTGTTCCACCCAGCAATGCGCGCTCCACGCTCACCCGACTTGGTGCCTCCCCTACTCGCCACAGCCGCGTCACGAAACGCGGTCACAATGTCGGAGTACAGCCTATCAAGAATTTGTCGGTGGCCAGGATCGCTACAGTAATATTCAGCACACGTTGAACACTCAGAAGGAAAATCAATAAGTTTAAGCCGCTTGTGACACTCGGTGGTATATTTTTCAATTTGCTCATTATTTCTGACCCCCCATATATACCTGCGGTCAGCTGTATTTGCAAACGGCAACTTCGGTGTTAATAAATTTAAGTCGCACTCTATAACAAGAGGAAGATGGTCAGACCACCCAGTACCACGCTCGACCTCAACATTTATAACCGCTTGTTTTGCTGATTGGGTCACCACACAGTGATCCAGCCAGCTACATGACCCTGTTATGTCACTAACAAAAGTAATAGTTTTCGAATCGATACCTAAAAAATCGATATCGACACATGACCAACACTGTTCCCTGCAGTAGTTCAAAAGTTCGTTATGAAACAATCCCGATATATCTGCATTAAAGTCACCCAAAATAAAAACTGATTCGATACTATGCTCTTCTATAATAGCGCTTACCGAACTTAAGCAATCCGTGAAATCTGGTAGGTTGTCCCTGGAGTTCGTGGGCATATAAACACTCACAACCATCACCGGTCTATCTCTAGTCGTTATTTTTATGGCACATATTCGAGCATTGTCACACGATAATACCGACACTTGTTGGAATACACTGGTCTTCCAGAGCAACCCCACGCCTCCAAAAGGCCTACCCACCAAAATATGATTCGTATCCACTGCTGAGGTGCCCGTATACCCAAAACCGCTGTCAATTGTACTAAGGTATGGTATATCTTGAGGCAGTAGCCATGTCTCCTGCAAAGCTATCAAGTCACATGTACCGCACAAATCTCTGACACTGTTTACTGAACGTTTAATGCCTTTACAATTATAACTAGCAAAACGATAGGAGTGATTATCCATTATTGTTATTTTTCTGGCCGTCAGCAGATGAGAATCTGTTCGATTTTCGGTTTTTAAAACTAATAAAACGTCTAAAAACAATACCTTGAGGCCATATGTTCTCATCTAAAAAACAAGACAATTTCGACTCCGATACAAAAAATTTATACGCTTTGTGGCTTCTCTCTATCTTCATATTAATTTTTTCTAAAGTCACCACTTCCTGCGTCTTATTACGAATGTATTTTGCTATGTCGTCCTCAGTTGTTTGTCTGTGAATATTCGTAATAAATATCGGAACTTTCTTTTCGGCTGCCTTGAAAGTGCATCCCACATCGATCGCCTTTCCAGATTTGCCGGCATATCGGTAATTAGTTCGTTTCTTACGATACGATACTCTTTGCCATCCATCAGGTTTGTTTACATTTGTGTCGCATCGTTCATTATCATTATAAGTAGCAGGCAGTTGGTCTGCTCCCCGAGCGGCGGCCGCGGCCGGCCGCTGCGGCGACTGCGAGCCCGAGCGTGAAGACGTCGCCGCCGTCGGTAGTATTGCACTGCTCACTCCCCCGATGTTGTTTTCGTTCGGCTCATAATCACGGCTCGATACATCGGCGGCCCGCGAACCGTTCGCAGCTAACCGTTGCGCGTATGATTCACGATTTATTTCTTGTAGATCCACCTGCATTTCTCGATATTGCGGCGATTGTTTTTTTGAATCAGTATCTTTGTTGTTATGTGACTCGTCCAGCGTAGAATCATGCAAATGCGAGAGTCCCACAGGTCCACTATCCAGCCAAGCTCCCCTTTTACAGTTTACTTTAAAAGCAGAGGTCGGCGGCAGTGAATCATATCTTGTTTGTATAAGCTCGGTTTTTAATTCACGTAGATGGTCCAGTGTAGCATATGAGGCCTTGATGTTCTCGATAGTGGCTTGCATTTTTGAGATGTCCTTCATGAGCTTCCCACAGTCTAGGTGTTCAAAATCCAGAGGAGGCAAGCGGTCGAGTTGTCTGGCTACAAACACCGGAATTTCGTCCGGTTCCGTTGATTTGAACAAGTGTATGATATCCGCCAGGTCCCGCTCCTCTTTACCTTTGTTTTTTCGTATAATCTTTCGCAAATCCGTTGTTATGGAATCAAATAGCAGCGATTTTGATGTTTTTATTTCATCACAAGTATATGACGCAGCACAAATTCGTACTAACGTTATTTCATCCACAACAGACACTCTGTTTTGCACGTACGATAACATCTCGTCAATAACAATGTTACAATTTCTACACTTAACGGTGTTCGTCATTTTAATTCGATATTAAAATTGCGCTGTCAATCAAATCGCTCCCGTCCGTTTGGATGCGCGCGCGCGACTAATAATAAACTCGATGAACTGCTTTCCCTTGAAGACCCTAACGTATTAACTGATTGTCTAATTAAAAAATATCTGACTCAATAAATGATAATACAATTTTAAATTAAATTCTTACGTGTAAAAGAATATTAAAACCGTGGATCACTGCTGGTATCTTAAAATGCATAAAAAATCGAAACAACTTACAAAAGAAAACTCGTGCCGACCCCCACAATGAAACTAAAACCTCACATACATCCGCTATAGGAACAATAATTCCTATAGCATTATAAAAAAAGTAAAACGGAAATATGAAAGTAATCTTCTATCCGAATCAGTTAAAAATAATAGTCTTCTCTGGAAAAATATAAAAAATATCGCTTATACCAACAACTTATACAAACTACAACCAACAATGCAAATTTCGAAGTACAATCTTTACGATAATCTCCCATTGAAACCGCAAATTACGTTAATAAATATTTTGCCAATATAGGTCAAAACTTAGCAAATCCTATAAAAACAACATTAAATGAAACAAGGACGAAAGACTACCTTAAAAATCTGCCCAGCTCATCTCAGTCGTTTACCTTATTAGATACTGATTCTGAGGAGCCGAATAACATAGTATTAAGTTTAAAATCAGACAGTGCTCCTGAATGGGACAATATACCTACCCGATACATAAAATATGTATGGAATATTATTTCCCCAGTCATAAGACACCTAGCTAACCTGTGCTTCAAAGCCGGCATTTTTCCCACTGCATTAAAAAAATCTATTATTACTCCGGTGTACAAGAGTGGGGACAGAGACGATGTTGGAAATTATAGGCCTATCTCAGTCCTACCAGTACTAGCTAAAATTTTGGAGAAATGATTAAATGTGAAACTATGGTATTATTTGGAAAAAATTGATATATTATCCTCTCATCAGTATGGCTTTCGGAGGGGTACTTCAACTGAAGACACAATCACTTCATTATCATCACTATTAACTAACAAAATGGATAAAGGACTCAAATGTCTAACTGTATTTCTAGATCTAAAAAAGGCTTTTGATACCGTTTCTGTTCCCATTCTTGTACAGAAGCTAGAAAAGATCGGTATACGCGATAATCAACTTTCTATCTTCAAAGATTATCTATCCGGTAGAAAACAGAAGGTGAAACTAGAAAATTGTGTCAGTGAAGACTCCGAGGTAATTTATGGTGTCCCACAGGGCAGTGTCCTTGGACACTGTTCCTAATATATATAAATGACCTCTGTAAATTAAAACTCGAAGACGGTAATATATTCTCCTACGCCGACGACACCGCACTTGTTTTCACTGGCTCGTCCTGGGAAGAAGTCAAGTGTAGAACCGAAATAGGCTTAGCACGGGTTTCCTCATGGTTAAAGTATAATCTTTTAACACAAAATATTTATAAAACAAACTACATCTGCTTCGGGATAGATGACAGATCACAACCCAAACAAGATCTCAATATTAAAATACATGAGTGTGCCTATGTGACCAATAGTACATGTACCTGCCCTGTAATAAACAAAGTAATACACACTAAATTACCTGGGTGTAATTGTGGACCAAAGATTGTCTTGGTATCCCCAGATTGACCTACTGGCTTCGAGAGTCAGAAAATTTATTTGGATATTCGGGACTCTGAGGCGCATAGTACCCAGAACAAAATCTGGACATGTCACGAGATATGTATAGGCGGTCACGAAAGATCTTTTAAAAAAATATATTTATTAATTATGTAGATATGTTTACAGTATCAAACTCAGAACAAGACTATTTTAAATTACAATTAATTATTGTCTACAGAAAATGTCGCAATTGCTGACTCGAAGGTTCTTGCCGGCGCATGTAGCCGACGATGCAGCTACGTCGACGATTTACCAAGGTTACGCCTTGGTAACTCCTCCCTCATTAAGATAAAACCTGGTCCCACTGGTTTGCTCGGGGGTGTCCCTCGATGTCGCTGGTCGCCCATATGGTGTTATTTTTCTTCCAGAACAATGCTTGTATGTCTTCCAGATAACGAAAGCAGCTCCGATAACATACAACATGATGGTGGTCCAGCTTGGTGTTAAAGATACAAATGGTTCGTCATAGGAGTCATCTATTTGTAAGTTTCTCGCTTTGTTCACAAGTTGGTGCATATTGTCTAACGAGATATTTTCCAATTCCACTTCAAATCTGACTTCTTTATTCGTCATGTATTGTTGCTGCGGTAGTGGGATGACGTCATGTATGCTCACGGCACTACTATGTGTTTGTAGTGTTCTGTTGAGTACTTCTGCACGACATTCGTTCGAGATGGTGATGAGTTGCGTTTTCGTGAGAGTGTGGTACGTAACTTCGTTTCCGCGCGATGCTTTCAGTATTTCGTGACTGTTGGTGATGAGAAGCCAGCTATTAGGACTGATACTTTGAAGTTTACTATTTTCCAGCTTCATCTTCGCGTACGAACATTTCAGGTGATCTGGTTGATGTTGTATTATGGATGTTATACAATCTCCAGTATCCTCAAGCGGTTTCGTGATCAGCTGCTTGCAGACTTGGGTTTCGTCCGAAACGTGACGACATTCTTGATCGATGTAGGCGTACTCTCCGCTACCAAGTACTAGGAATTTGGATTGTGGGATAATAGTTAAGTTTTGATCATTGGGAATGGAGTATATGTGGATGAGGTCATAAGGTATTGGGTCTACAGAGGGTATTCCCAAGATAAAATTCAACGAGCGTCCGGTACTATAGGCTTTAACCTCTATAGATTTCTCTATACTATGTATATTATCTAAGCTAATGGGAGCTACAGCCGTAAAACTGAAGTTTCTACTTATCTCTAAAATATCAGCAATAAGATTCTTTGAATTGATTATGCTAGGGTGCATGATGCCTATCTGTGCGAATGCAACAGCGTCTTCTAATACCATAAGTTTATCTAAAATTACCTGTAAGCTGAAATCTATCTGTATGTGAACTTGTAAAAGATTAAAGTGCCTGTAGACTAAGTTAGAGTGCATAGTTATATTTTTTATGATTAGACCTAGTTTTTCTTGATTTTCGTTAATTTTACGTAATTGTGTAGAGAACTCGGTGACAGCATTTTGAGCTATGCCAACTGACTTCTCTTGGACGTTATGAATTCTGTTATTGAGATTAGATATCTGTTCTTCTATTCTCACTGCATCATTATAATCCAAATTGCCTGTTACTAACTTAATAACTGATCCCAGACCATTGAACAAGCCACGCCTTACCCTGCTGTGAGGTGCCAGGAATATTAATTTATCATTAATTCTTTTAACTTTATGCTCAATTTGATCGGTATATGATTTGTGTAGATCTCCCACAAGATTAGGGTCTAAGGACTTAGTGCTTGCATATAGCTCTGCTAATTTAAGGGTGGTTGTATAAAGGTAAGAAATATTATAAGTACAAACTAAGTTAAAGGTATCTACTTGTCTAAAGATTATGCCTTGTTTTATAAGTAATAAGCCATTGGAGTTATCGATGGGAGTGATATTCACGGTGGCTGCTGCTGAGAGCACGAGGGCTCCGGGGAAGATGGCCCTGGAACAAGGTGAGGCCGTCGTAATAGTTTGAAATGGACTCTTATTGACTTAGAGTTAGGGTGGTTCCCTATAATCTCAGCCACGTTGTTGGGATGTAAGTGTATGATTTTATACGGACCTTTAAATACTGGCTTAGTCTTGTCTTGCCGCGCTGTCTTCGCTACTTGCTTATAAACGGTTTCACCTACCTTTAATTGATTTTCTTCAGCTACCTGGTTCCGTTTCGCTATTACTTGTTCCTTATTTTTAGCGAGATGTGCCGCTATACACTCTTGTACAGCTTCCGCGTTTGATCTATGCTTGAGTACAAAATCCTGGTAGAATTCCTTAGGATAGTATATCTCTAAGGGATTCCTAGCTACTGTGTGCCCATAGAGTAACTCATATGGTGTGTAACCTGTAGCCGAATGTATGGAGTTGTTGTAAGCTATTACCGCGTACCTCATAATAGTTTGTATGGTATCATCTTTGTTAGTCGTATGACTATACGCTGAATTCTTACAATCTCTCCAATAGTGGAGTGAAATCTTTCTATTGGGGAATTCGAATTAGGATTGTACGGTGTTGTAAAGTGAATCTCGATATTGTGAGAGGCACATATTTCCTTTAGAACATCATTATCGAATTTGGTATCTGAATCAGTTGTAATTTTAAGGGGTAGTCCTAATATAGAGAATATTTTCAAAAGAGCGTCTGCTACGTGAACACTGCTAGAACCTGACATGGGTACTGCTTGAGCAAATTTTGAAAAGTTATCTATAATAGTTAGAAATGTTCCCCCACCTGTAGAATATAAATCCATAAACAGGTGCTGTAAAGGTTTAGTAGGCGTTTCTGTTACCATCAAGGGTGGCCTCAAAGGGTTACGTTCGTACTTCGCTTTAAGGCATGTATCGCATTTATTAATAAAAGATTGTATTGTTAGTAACATGTTTGGCCAGTGGTAATTCCTGCGGATATGTTTATGCGTTTCCTGTATACCACGGTGTATGTTCTTTCCTTCGTGGTATTTCTTAATTATATCTATTTGCTCTGCTTTGTTATCAACTAGTGTTACGCGGCATGTGCATCTTATTAACTTAGGACCTCTTTCATTAAATACAGTAGTATATACGCGCGAGAATGCTAGGTATAGACTTTCGTCGTAAAAATAGCAGTGGAATACTCTACTAGCTATGGTGTGCTCCTTAAGAAATTTAATTATTTCTTGTTCGGTGTTATTTATGGGTATGAACAAATCTTTAATAGTGATTTTAGAATTACTGGTCCTATTCTCAACTCTATATGTGGAACCTGGTGTGGATCTTATGTAAAACTGTTTCTTTTGTCTTTCAATAGCGTCATCTACTATAGGAATACCATTATTTTCATTGTCCGGCTGAGTATGGTTTGTGGAGACTAATTCATTGGGATCTAATGACACTACGCTCATGGTATCTGATGTAGTGCCAGTTTGAGATGGAGCTATATATACGGGTTCTGCGGGATTTTCTAAAAGGTCTTGCTGATTGTTGTTATTTTCAGCTTCGCGTTCTATCTCCCGACGAACGTTCTCGAAGATTCTCGGTATAATATCATCGTCGTCATTATCGTCAAAATTAACAGCAAGGGAATCTATACTATTATGGAATATTTTAGCTCGAGATAGGGTCGAGCTAAAATATTCCATAATAGTATAGATTCCCTAAAAGGGCTCGCAAAATACATCGGCGTTTGTATTTTGCGAGCCCTTTTTGTATAGGACATTATAGTCATACTCGGCTAGTTTCAATCTCCATCTGGTTAACTTGGAGTTGGGGTCCTTCAGAGACATAAGCCACGTGAGAGGACGGTGGTCAGTGTAGATGGTAAATTTACGACCGTATAGATAAGGGCGAAAGTATTTGACTGCCCACACTATGGCTAATAACTCTTTCTCTATAGTAGAGTACCGTGTTTCCGTATCTGATAATGTTCGGGACGCATATGCTACCGGTTTATCAGAACCTATTTGGCCTTGGGATAAGACTGCTCCCAGAGCAAAGTCCGAGGCGTCAGTGGTCAGAATGAAAGGCTGTTCGAAGTCCGGAAACTGTAGGATGGGGTCGTTAGTTAGGATTTGTTTACAGTTAGTAAAGGACTCTACGAAGTCAGGCGTATGTTCTATTTTACGGTTTTTCTTGAGACATACGGTCATCGGCTTAGTCAGTTTTGCAAAGTCTTTTATAAATTTCCTATAATAGCCTACTAATCCTAAGAAAGCCTTTAATTCTTTCGGTGTTTTGGGTATAGGGAAATTCAGTACAGCTTTAATTTTATCTTGATTGGGCTTAAGGCCATCTGATGTTAACTCATGACCTAAGAACTGTACATGCTTTTGTAAAAACTCCGACTTATCCAATTGAATTTTTACATTATGGAGTTTGAGACAATCAAAAACTTCTTTAAGCTTATGCATATGTTCCTGAAGGGATGTGGAAGCGATGATAACGTCATCTAAGTACGTAAAAACATTGTCTATCCCACGTAAGATGTGATCCATGAGCCTTTGAAAGGTACTAGGTGCATTTTTGAGTCCAAAAGGCATCCTAAGGAACTCATAATGTCCTCTTTCGGTTGAGAAGGCTGTTTTCTCAATGTCTTGTGGGTGCATTTCCACCTGATGGTAGCCGCTCGCTAAATCAAGTGTACTAAAGTATTGGGCGCGCCCTAACCTGTCCAATATGTCGCTTATATTAGGTAGAGGATACTTATCTTCTATTATCTTATCATTAAGCCTTCTGTAATCTATGACGAGGCGCCACTTGACCTTGCCTGAAGCATCTGGCTTCTTTGGCACAATATGAACAGGGCATGACCACGGTGACACGCTTTCACGTATGATACCTTGTCTCAATAAGTCATTTACTTGTTTTTTAATTTCCTCCCGTTGTTGTGGGGCCTGTCTATAGCTACGTACAAAAATAGGATTGTTGTCCGTTAGTCTCAACTCATGCTTAACGGCATGAGTAAAAGTTAGAGGTATGTTCTCGGAATAGAATATATCTCTATACTGATAACAAAGTCTCGTTATCTCGCGTTTCTCTTCCTCGTTCATATGTTCGGTCCGAATTTTATTTAAATTCTGACGAAGTTCCCTATCAACTTCATTATTAAGACTTGATTTTGTCTGTATTGAGTTTAACGAGCATTGGTTGTAATGGGTTGCGTCGTCAACATATGGAATTAAGCTAATTGGAGGTTTATTGCAAATAACCTTTTTTTCGGAGTGTAAATTCAAAATTTCAGTTAAAAATGAACCGTTAACTACATTAACAATTGCCGTGGGTGAAATTAACCCTTTCATCCACTCGTAGTCCTCCTGAATATAAGTACCATTTACATGATTAGTTTTTACTTTAATGATTTTCCTACAATGAGGTTCAACTCTAATTTTTTTTAAGGGGTAATCAAAATGAATCGGAATTATCGCGGTAGATGTGCGTAGCACCTTATTTTTTAAGTCAATATTAGTACAGAGAGATTTTAATAAATCTAAACCAATAAGACCTTTATATTTTGGATCGAACTCGAAGATGAGAAACTTGTGAGTTATATCGCTATTAAAAACCGGTGGTAGTGGTAAGTATGCGACGTACGAGTGTCGCGTTACCGCGTGAGCTGTTTTTACCTCGAAAGGCTCGATGTCGACATAGTGTTCGAGCACGGTGTTTTGTATGACATCAGGGGATATCATAGAACGCGAGGCCCCTGTATCTATAAGGAATTTACCTTGAAATTCCGGTATCTCTATGTAAGGAAGGTGGTCTTTATCCTGATGATTTAGCTTTATCAGCTCTGGTCTCCCGGATCCCGATCCTCTGGAAAATCCTGAGAGGTGCTTGGTTTATCCTCCTCCCGACTAATTGAGGGGTAACTTACGTCCTGATCGTCCTCAGCAGGGTAGTAGTCTGTTGGGTCGTAGTAATATTGAGGTAAATTTACATTACCTTCGTACGGAGAATAAAATAATTCTTCGAATGCGAATTGTGGCGGCGCCGGCTTGTTAACCGATCGCATTGTGACGTCTGATGAAACCTGAGGTGGGTTGGCCTGTTGCTGAGGTATATTAGGCTGCCTTTGTGGGTTCCCTATGTTCCTAAAATAGCCTGAATTATTTTTAAACGTACCTTGAGGCTGTCGGTTCTTCCAAGGCAGTAAGGAGTTTACTAGCTGCTGTTTCTGTTCGGGGGTCAAGTTGTTGCGTTGAGGTACAAAGTTATTAGGGTGTGCAAAGTGTGGCTGAGGTGCGAAATTAAATGGCCTAAAGAAAGGTTGATTATATGTGCGTTGAAAGTTATTTTGATTATTTCCCGATTTAAAATTCTCAGGTTTTTTATTTTGGGGTTGGTTACTAGAGGGGTTATTGAAACTAGGACCCTGTCTATAACCTGAACGCGCTTCCTCTTGCCGTGCAGTCACTATTGCAAGCTCTAAGCTATTAGGTCTATTAATACGTACCCCTATGGATACTTGAAACTCTAATTGACTGATGTACTGTTCAATAGCCATATTCTCGTAATATGTTTTGTCCGAATGCTTTCCTACCATATACAGAGTATCTAACACATCTCGGATACGTCTACCAAAAGACTCGGCATCCTCGTTCTTATTGCGACGGGTGCGTGTTAGTTCCTGCATTACTTGGATTTCGTTACGAGGCTCTCCTAATCTCGTCAGAAGAACGTGTTTTATTTCTGTCCAACTGTTCAGAGGTCCCTCGGGTGCAAGGGCGTCTATTGCCGCACCGCTAAGTTTACTTTTAATTAAACACACTAAAGCTAACGAACCTGAACCGTCAACCGGTCTAATAAGTCCCATTATATTATCTATATTATTAAGGGGGTCATGTGCCAGAAGCGTGCTCGTTCGCGACCCCTGCCAATCAGTCGATTGCAATTCTGGACCAAGAGCGCACCGGCGTGCGGATTAGGGCGTCCCCCGTAGGCGACGCGCACCGATCCGCCCCCGTCGGTGCGAATACAGCTGCATGCGGCGGTGGGGGCCGCCACCCACCACGCAGCGCCAATTCCGGCGGGACGAGGGGAGCCGAGTGCCGCATAGGCACGTGGAATGTGAGAGGTGGATTGAAAGATAAGACGAATGAACTGATAGACGTAATGAATGATAGACGTTTGGATGCTTTATGTGTGACAGAGACTAAGCGCAAGGGGAGCGACACCGATGATCTGCCCGGTGGTATGATGGCCCTATGGTCTGGGGTAGACCGTGACGATCATGCCAGTGCTGGTGTAGGTGTCGTACTCTCCTCTCGCTTAGCCACTGGTGTAAGAGATTACTGTTTGGTAGGGCCTAGACTTCTCTGGGTTCGTATTAAACTGGGCATCACGCGAGTATTTTTGGTTGCAGCATACGCTCCCGTAAGCTCAGCGTGTGCTCAAGAACTGGAGAAGTTTTGGGAGTCTGTGAGGGATGTTCTGGACTTAGTTGAAGGGAACGAAAGAGTGATTATGTGTGGAGACTTGAATGGATGGGTTGGGACCAAGCGATACAGCTATGAAGCTGTTCTTGGTCCGTATGGAGATAAGAGAGTGAACGAAGCAGGTAAGTCTATACTAGATTTATGTATGGAACGAGGCCTCCTCGTGTCGAATACTTTATTTCATCATAAGGATATTCACACGTATACATGGAGAAGGAATGATCAAAAAAGTGTGATTGATTTGATTTTAATAGATAGACGTCTCCGAAATGTTTTAATGGATACAAGAGCCTTTAGAGGCCCCACTCTTGAGACGGACCACTACCTGGTGGTAAGCCGGTTTGTGGGCCTTTTTAGGAAGTGGAGGCACTGGCGAGTGCGTATCCCTTTCGGAGATCATGAAAGGATAATGAGCGAAAAATTGCAAGATGAAAGTGTAAGGAGAATGTATGTGCATCTGGTAAGTGAGAGACTTGCAAATGCAAGCCTCTCCGACTCAGATGTGGATGATTGTTGGAAAGTTTTGAAAGAAAGTATGGTGGATAGTGCAAAAGAAGCTTGTGGATGCGCAAAGAGACGTAAAACAGCGAAAGGAGATGCCTGGTGGGATGCGGAGGTTGAATCCTCCGTAGCAAGAAAGAGGAAAGCGTGGCTGGATTACGTATCATCTTTGCCTTTAAATGAAAATATGAGAGAAAAGAAGAAAGAAATGTACCGTCTATGCAAGAATGAAACCAAGGCTTTAGTGAAAGAGAAGCGTGAAAGACAAATTATGAATGAGGAAGAGAGGCTGACGAAAAACTTCGAGGCAAATACCAAACTCTTTTGGAGAGAGGTAAAGAAGTCTCGGAGTGGTTCGTCGGCATCCAGAATGGATAAGATAAAGTCTAAAGCTGGTGTCATTCTTGCCAACACTCAGGAAGTGTTAGAACGGTGGAGTGAATATTTTGAGGAAATGTATGAGTATGCCTCGGACGCTGGCAATGAGAGTGAGTCGGATGCTTACTCCACGTTGACGGCGTCCGACGAAGGCATAACTATGGATGAGATCGAATGGTCGATACGAAGCTTGAAAAATGGAAAATCAGCGGGAATTGATCTGATCACAGCTGAGATGATCAAATTAGGTGGCACTTACGTCCGGGACGCCTTCTGGTACCTATGCAACCTATGCTGGAGAACTGGAAGGGTCCCAATGGACTGGAGACGCGCAGTCATCGTGCCCTTGTATAAAGGCAAGGGATCACGCATGGACTGCGCCAACTATAGGGCCATCAGTTTGATCAGCTTAGCAGCAAAAGTATATGGAAAGGTGATTGAAAGGAGAATGAGGGTGAAATCCGATGAAATGCTGTGGGACGCACAAGGAGGTTTCCGAAATGGAAGGGGATGTACGGATCAAGTTTTCTCGCTCCGCAATATCGTAGAGAAGCATCTGGCCATAGACCGGAAGGTTTTCTGCGGTTTTGTGGATCTTGAGAAAGCCTTTGATAGGGTTGTGCGAAAGGAACTGTGGGACATATTGCCGAGATATGGGATTGACGGTTCACTGCTCCGTGCTGTGCAGTCCACTTACAAGGATTGCTCAGCATGTGTGCGGATAGACGGTGGCATGTCACCCTGGTTTGATGTCAAAATTGGTGTCAAACAGGGTTGCATGCTATCTGCTAGGCTGTTTATCCTGTATCTCGATAGTTGTCTGCAGAGAATAAAGTCAACGAATGTGGGATTGCGCATGGGTGACCAAGTGGTGAACTGTCTGCTGTATGCAGACGATGCCGTGCTATTAGCAGATACACCATCGAAACTGCAAACACTGGTCACAGCGATGAAAGACGACTGTATGGAGAAAGGCTTACTACTGAATGCGAAGAAAACAAAGATAATGGTATTTGAAAGAGAAGAATCCAGAACTAATGTAAGGATTACGATTGATGATGAAGTGTTGGAACAAGTGGATGAGTTTGTATATCTTGGATGCGCTTTCAGCAGGGATGGAAGGTACACCGCAGATGTGGAAAGACGAGTGAGTGCTGGGAATAGTGTGAATGGAGCGTTGGGAAAACTTCTTGGCAGTAAAATCCTGAGCCAGAAGGCACAACTCGCTATACACAATGCAGTGTTGGTCCCAACGCTAACTTATGGAAGCGAGAGTTGGGTATGGCAGAAAGAGCATGAAAGTAGAATAAACGCGGTTGAAATGCGAGCGCTGCGCAAAATTTGCGGCGTAAGGCTCGTAGACCGTATTCGCAATGATGATGTTAGAAATAGAGTTGGTCTGAAAGAGAGCGTCGGTGTTAAAATAAGAAGAGGCATGCTCCGATGGTTCGGACATGTAGAAAGAATGCAAGATGAAAGAATGACGAAGCAGATATACAATGCAAAAGTGGAAGGATGTAGGAGCCGGGGAAGGCCAAGACTTACCTACCATGACCAAATTGGTCATGTTCTATCAGAAGGTGATGTCAGGAGCCCTAGAAACCGGCGTGCGTGCATGAGAAGAGCAATGAATGTTAAAGAAGCGAGTGAGATATGTAAGGATCGAGTCACGTGGCGCTCGGTTCTCTCTGCCTACCCCGCAAGGGATTTGGCGTGAAGTTATAGATAGATAGATATATTATCTACTTCTTTAACATAAAAGTGTAACCTCTTTGGGTTCCCATCAAATTTGGGCATAAGTTCGGAGATCATTTTAAAGTCTGTTTGAAACTCCATTTTCAATATGTAAAACAAACGCGTGCACTTAGACTTTAAAATTGATTATAAATTTAGTCTATAATCTACAGCGATATGAGCCTATAGATAGACACACGTCAAATAGTATCTTAAGATTAATACGACAGGAAATAGAGCAGAAAGGAATGTACTTGGGAAGCGAAAGAGTACTCACCAACACAGCATCCTCTGCATCTCCTGCTCGGGTCTTGTCGAGTACGGGTCTCCAATGTTCCGGATCCCCGCTGGTTCTGATGGCTTACGGTGACCGCCGAAGGTTCTTTGTTATCGCGGTTAGCAACGATTGAAACCGTTCACTCTGGGTCTTCACGAAGAGTTTTATTCGCGAATAGGACTTTTATTTTGAAAGTCCTAGAGTGCCGCGACCCTACCAAGAAGAGACTGCGCCAGATATGTATAGGCGGTCACGAAAGATCTTTTAAAAAAATATATTTATTAATTATGTAGATATGTTTACAGTATCAAACTCAGAACAAGACTATTTTAAATTACAATTAATTATTGTCTACAGAAAATGTCGCAATTGCTGACTCGAAGGTTCTTGCCGGCGCATGTAGCCGACGATGCAGCTACGTCGACGATTTACCAAGGTTACGCCTTGGTAACTCACGTCTCCAAATAAACTATTAAACCAAATCTATCTAGCCCTGGTTCAGTCTATAATAGGATACTGTATACCGATTTGGGGCGGCGCTCTAAAAACACGCTTCATGGTACTAGAGAGAGCTCAGCGCGCACTACTAAAAGTTATATATTTTAAAAATCGGCGCTTCTCTACTGATGCCCTATATCAGGTATGTGATGTATGTGATCTGTTGTCTGTTCGAAAGTTGTACGTGGTCAATACAATTCTGGCAAAACATAAAAATTTGCATTATGATCCAAATCTTAAAGAGCAAAGAAGATATAAGTCAGTGGTAAAAGTTCCTTTCGCTAAAATTAGATTTGCTCGAGTACAGTACAATGTTCAGTCAGGCTATTTGTACAATAAAATCAATAGGCAATTTGAAATATACCCTAAAACTGTCCATGAATGCAAAATCAGTGTTATAGATTGGATAAAGCTCCTAAGCTATGACGATGTGGAGGGTATATTGAGTTGCGTGAGATAAAAAAATGTGGACCTATGTAGTTTCCTATTCCGTACATTGCGGCGTAGGAAAGTACATAGGTACCTATATATAATGACAAATAGGCAAACTAACGACCAATTTTGAATTTGTAAATAGGTTTTCAACGGAGATACTTTAAAATTAGAGTAAATTGTACACATTGTTTGTAAGCTACTTTACATATTATGAAGGTCTACATAAATGGAAAGAGTGGGGTCTCCTGGCACAGGCATATCTTTGCTTACAAGGGGGCTCCAACATCTAGTATAAGACGAAAAAATGTGAAAAAGAAATAAATATATTATTATTATATTATTACTCTTGTCTTATTGTCGACCTTTCTTGATGTGTTTGTATGGGAACACTATCCATAATTGTAAAATAGGATCCATATTGTGTGCCTCCACAACTAGGCTTATGCACCGACTCTTCGTTCACTGAGGCAAATGTTGTATGACACCTACGTTCCTTGGGACCCAGTCGGAACTTGCAGAGAACCTACGAAAATGAAATATTGAATAAAAACATCATTGACTAAATTAATTAATTAAGTCATTTCATATTTCGCTCATATTAATAAGTAAGGTTACTTACCTTTATTTCCAGGGGAATTTCTTTATTCTTCTTAACGACGCGTGAGCTCGTAGGTCGAAACAAAGCCTCTAAGATGTATCTTTGTTCAACATAAATCACTCTAAGGAACAATTCAAGCATTTCGCCTGTTGGTCCAAGCCGACAAGAAAGATTTGTCCTTTGGCACCTGAGCCACACTTCTTCATTATGTGCAGCCAACAGTAATCTTAACGAATGCATTTTTTTCCAATAAACAAACTCAATCACGCACAATATTGTAAATACACCAAACTAATCTAGAACAGCTTACTAACAAATGCCATATTGTTTCGTTTTCTACAAGGTGAGCGTTCGACTACTTGTCGTACAAACGAAAAGCTCGCTAAGCGTTTCCGCTTGTCAAAGTTGCCACTTGGCTCAAGTTGTCGCACGACTTAGCGTTTCGTTTTATAGATTACTAGCTGTGCCCGCGACTTCGTCCGCGTGGAATATTATTTATTTATATTAATAAAAATAAACAATTTTTCTAAAATAAAAGTAGCCTAAGTTACTCCTAATTACATCAGCTATCTGCCAGTGAAAGTCCCGTCAAAATCGGGCCAGCCGTTTCAGAGATTAGCCGGAACCTCAGAATACAGAATAAACCAGAAGGAGCCTACAGTCGATAATACATGCCGTCCGCTGTGTACAGAGACAATTCGCAATCCCCCGCACTCCTCATACTTCCCACCCGTAAAGTGTTGCTAGCTTAGTGAGAGTTCGCCTCTTTTAGGGTAAATTAAAAGTGTTATATTAATATTAAAGATGTTATATTAATATACTGTTATGCATAAAAAAATGCTTTAGTAAAACAAAACACAAGTAATTTACAAAAAATATATCTTTACTTAGGTACATTTTGTTGTACCAATAATATTGCCGTTTTGATTCTGAGGTAATCAATACATTTTTACGTTTCAACAAATGAAGAAGTCTTGCTCTTTGCTTTTATAGGTATACCCAATCTGTATAGGTAAAGTTTATACTCTCGCAATTAGTGCGTATTCTATGTAATAGATTGAGTACCTATTTAATTAACTAACTATCCATGTGCTAGTGTGAGGGTCCTGACTACTGGGAGTACTGCCACTGGTCGTCAATTATAAAACATTAGTTATAAAAATGAAACTTGATTTTATTTAGCAATTTCTTAGTACGACTACCGAAGTCAACCAGTGCGCAGTAACTGGCGACCACGCGTCACACATTCAATTCTTACATATAAAACGCTGACGCGCAACCTTATGGAGTACATGTGTCCCCACATTACTCCCCTCAAATTTTTTAATACAACAAAAAAAATTCCGATATAAAAAAATTTATTCAACTTATAACAAAAATCATTGCCACCCTATCATTCATATTTAATATCATTACAATACAATATTCACATCTCTTACACTGAAATTAATACGACACCTGATAACAAATACCTCGAACTCTTAGTTCGAATTACGCATGACTTCCTGCATGTGGCTGTTGAAACACCGTGTGTGATACGGTAGGAATCTTGGCTACTGCTCCATTGATTTGCTTACTGAGATATTTTCTTACACTTTGGCGACAATACTTCACAATAATTAACAATATTATAATTGCCATTAAAGATATTGCAATTATCCATGGCATATTCAATTTATTTATGTGCTCTTGCACCATGTTATTCTGCGCAATATTTACTTGTTCCTTAGTATTGTATATTGGCCCATTTTAACTTTTTTCAACACTAATTACAAGTGTTCAAGTATTTTATTACTTGAACAAAGTCCACTACGCGATTGCATAAACTATGCCAGATTCGCGATTTACTAACACACTATTTTTATACGATTCTATTTCAATACTACTATATTAAACAAAACTTATATGATTCCTTGGCATCTAATTAATAATACATAAGTTTATGGTGTCGGCTAATAAAAAAATATATATGATTATTACAATATTATTTTCATACATCTATGTCTAAAAATAGCCTTTCTATATAGCTCATTACATTGTTGCACCATACCTTTAATACACAATCGAAGTACAGTTAGTCACATAATTCTCTTAAACCAACTTCAACAAATATAATTCTACAATTTTGTATCAACCAACTTTTAATGGTGACGACTTGATATGTTTTACAAAAAAAAACAAAACTAACTTGTAACTCAGGGTAGTAATCGAGGTTCCTGCTCTGTTATAAAAAAATTAACAGCCCTTTAAGCCGCGCAACATTCTCCTCGATTACGCCACTTACAAGTACACTAAAATTACATATTTAACAATTAAATCTTACTGGCAATTTAATCACACGACCTTTCCTCGTAACTTTTTGATTTAATAAATCGTTATTATTGTCCTTTTGACTTTCCACTAAAACATTATTATCTGACCTATTACTGGGTAACCTATTACTGACATTGGCATCACAATTTCCAAAGATATCCTCTGACTGGTCATTTACTACAAATGCAGGTTTTAATCTGTCAATTGATATATTAACTGTTCTATTTGGCAACTGGACTGTAAACACTTTACCTTTTCTACTTATGACACGGTATGGACCATCATACGGGTGTACCAATGGTTTCCGTACTGCGTCATTCCTTATAAAAACATATTCGCAAGTATTTAATTCGCTATGAACAAATAATGTGCGTGAGTTCCGTACCTGTCTTGATACTGATACTTTGCAAAAATTACGGGAAAATATTAAGAATTTAAATTCTTAATATTTTCCCGTAATTTTTGCAAAAAATCATTATCATCGCACACTCGCTTATCTGAGATATCATAAAAATCTCCAGGTATGCGAATAGCTTGACCATACACATACTCTGCGGTACTCACACCATTATCGCTCCTACTTACTGAGCGTAACCCTAAAAGTACTGTAGGTAACTCACAACACCATGACTTGTTTTCATTAAGTCGTGCCATTAACGATTGCTTCATACTCCTATGCCAACGTTCTATCATCCCATTACATTGAGGATGGTAGGGACTACTACGCGATTTTCTAATGCCCATTAACTTTAATAATTCACAAAATAAATTACTTTCAAATTGCCTTCCTTGGTCTGTCGTCAGCTGGTAAAATGTACCAAACCGACAAATCCATGTCTCATAAAAAACTTTAGCAACTATTTTCGCAGTTATTTCTTTTACTGGTACTGCTTCAGGCCATTTTGTGAAACGATCTATCATTGTAACGACATACCTATGGCCATGTTCACAGGGACTTAAACTTCCTACAATATCAATATGCACATGAGACAGGCGTTCAGCACTAGGAAATTGCTGAAACTCAGACTTAGTGTGTCTATTTATTTTCGACTTTTGACACTCAACACATGTTTTGGCCCAACTGGCTATGTCTTTATTTAAACCTCGCCAAAAATATCTCTGCGATACTAATTTTCCCTCCCGATCAGAACGTCTAAGTAGCAAAACGTCCAACAAAGCGAGACGTCTAATGAGCAATCTGCCTAGTTAGCTAATCGCCCATGTAGCAAAACGTCTATCAAGAGGTCTATATATCAAAACGTCTATTTAGGAAATCGTCAGTTTTTTATTGTGTACACTTATGAACATAAATAGTAAAAGTCATATAAAAACATTTTTTTATGTGAAATAATAATAGTGGGTTAAAAAGTTAGTAGAACAAACATAAGGGTGCGATTCTTCTGAGGCGGAGCGGAGTGGAGCGGAGACGTGACGTGCCACGATTCACCAATCAAACATATTTTTTTAAATTACGCACCTAATATTCTTTTGATATGGCCAATGTTTATCAAAAATTCAAATGGGCTAACTTTTTGACCTTCAAGCTTATGCAGTTCTCTTTTATATTTGGCGTTAAACATTATATCGATCTTTTTCCTCTTATTACCTTCAAAAAAAATATTCTTGTATTTACGATCTTGCCAAAGGGCTTCTTTTCTAAGGGTTTTGAGGAATAGCAGAAGGGTTGGTTTTGATTTTATATTTGTATTCAGCCGCCTGTGCCAACCTTCAAGTGCATTGTTTGTGCGAAAATTATAATTGGTAGGACAACTTATTATATCTGCCAGTGATTGTAGCCATTGTTTTTCAAAGTAATGTAAAAATATCTTCATTTCCTCACTATTGGTGGCATTATCAACAATGCTAGTCCAACATTCTCTAATGTGTTGAGAAGGTAGCAGAGGTAAATTTGAACATACTCTGACGATTTTTCGGCACTCTCTGATTTCAGTAAGACCCAACGTTGACGCTTTTTTCCAAACGGCTTTATTAAAATGATAGTAACAGCCAGTTATTTGAGTGTTCGGAAAAGCTTTTTTTAATCCATTAATAAGCGCCATCTCATAATCGCATTTAATCGCCGACATGTCCATGTTAAAATGCTGCTTGATAAGGTCAAATAGGCGCTCGTACGTATCTTGCCTTTTGTCAGGAAGCAACGCATATATAACTCCCATAATACAAGTTGTTTCGTCACAACTATTAATATCAACGTGAATTGATAAGAGCTCGTAGAATGGCTTGGGTGTAGCTTTGAATGTTGCATCAATAAAAAACATTTTTCCTTTCAATGTTTCAATGCATCGTCTACTTATAGGTGTTGAAAAAATTAAGATTTTATTATTATTACAACCATCTTCACAAACAAGGAATTTATCGGCCAGAATTTCAGGAATTTTAACATCATTTATGTTTTTGTACTCAGTTTTTGAAACATTAAAATATGTACGACGGGCCCTGAACAATGTATCTTTCTTTGAGTTAAAATCAGGTACTTGTTCAATTTCATCCACTTTTCCGAATTATTTTTCAAATATTTTCTGAACAGGATTTGCGTGCTGGCAAACTAATTTCTTGCATTTATTCATTACTATGTCTGTTCTATTTTTATCAAAATTAGCTTTACATGTATGTTCTTTCAACTGACGAATTATCTTATTTTCATCTTTATTAATAGTAACAGATGCACTACACTCATTACGCTGGGAGCATCTCCATAGAGTCGACCCTCCTTTATTTGTTACATTTAAATTGTACCTATGACCACTCAACAACAGCACACGCCTTTTCTTTTGACTTTCGATGAAAGTAAATGTTTTTTTTCATCCACTTTTACAATTTAGAAGTCAGATCACCGTAAAAATTTAACACGATCACTAATATGTAGCCAGGTTATGAATGGCAGTATTAATCGATACCGGAATCATGAGTATCTAATGCCAATCATATATCACACTTGACAATAAGTGTCACACTACTAAAAAGATTACATGATAACAGAAAATAAATCAAGGAGTTTGCAGGTCTGTGAAGTTTGCATGTATGTGATTATTATATTTATTTTTGTGGTTAAGTATCCAGGCATTTTGAGAAATTGACGATTTCCTAAATAGACGTTTTGATATATAGACCTCTTGATAGTTAGACGTTTTGCTACATGGGCGATTAGCTAACTAGGCAGATCGCTCATTAGACGTTTCGCTTTGTTGGACGTTTTGCTACTTAGACTTTCTGATCAGGATTCCTAATTTTCTAGTCGACCTAATACCTGGATGACTAATACTATGAACTGTATTAAAAGCTAATCTTCTAAAATGACTTGGCAAATACGGCCTACAGTTGCCCGTTGAAGTCTCACAATAAATGAATTTATCACAATTAGGAATGAGAATTTTCTTTAAAGAAATATTGTCATTCTTTTCATTCAATAACTCAGTTAGTTCTAAGACATCTTCCTGGGCTAATGCTAATTCAGCATAATCGATATACGTTGGACTGTATATTGTTTCAACACGCGATAAGGCATCCGCTATGTTGTTATTGTTACCTGGAATATACCTAATATCCGTCGTGAATTCGCTGATGAATAGTAACTGACTTGTTCGCCTAGGTGTTTCGCAACTAGATTCTATTTTGTTAAACGCAAAAGTTAATGGTTTATGATCTGTAAATACCACTAATTCCCTGCCTTCAAATTGATACCTAAAATGTTTTATAGCCATAAAAATTGCAGTGAGTTCCCTATCATACGTAGAATACTTTTGTTGAGCTGTAGAAAATTTCTTAGAAAAGTATCCTAATGGTAACCATTTGCCATCTACCCATTGTTGTAAGACCGCGCCTGCAATTTTATCCGATGCGTCGGACATAAGTGACAAAGGAACATTCGGTACTGGATGAGATAGCATGACAGCATCTCTTAGGCTTAATTTACATTGTTCAAAGGCTTTAATTGACTCATCCGCCCAATTTATTTTCCTTTTATCTTTTTTCTTAGAATTCTTTAAATATTCATTCAGTACCGACTGATACTGTGTGGCATTTGGTATATTAGCTCTGTAAAAATTTACCATTCCTAAAAATCGCCTTAATTGCTCAACAGTTTCCGGCTTAGGATATTCCATTATGGCCTTAACTTTATGCTCTATTACTGGCTTGCCAAATTCACATTTAGCCAAATTAATTGTTATACCAAAATCTGTAAAACGCTGAAATAATTGACGTAAATGATTCTCATGTTCTTCCTTCGTATCGCTGGCTACTATGACGTCATCAATAAATGAAAATAAAAAATCTAAACCTTTTAATACATTATTACACATAAATCTCTGAAATGTTTGGCTACCATTACGTAGACCAAACGGCAAACGCAAAAACTCAAATAAACCTATTGGCGTAATGATTGCAGTCTTTTCTACATCCTCAGGTGCTACTCTAATAAAAAAATACGCTTTATTTATGTCAATTTTGGAGAAAATTTTCTTACCTGACAATATGTAGGTGAAATCATGGAGACGAGGCACTGGATAACGGTCTGGCTTCGTGATCGCATTAAGACGCCTATAGTCTCCCACTGGACGAATATCCCCATTTTTCTTCGCTACTATGTGTAGTGGACTCGCCCATTCACTCTTCGATGGTCTGCATATTCCCAATTCCTGCATAGACCTAAACTCGACCTTCACCTTGTGATACCTGTCCGGCGGCAAAGGCCTCGCTCGGGCATGAACTGGTTTACCTGTTGTCTCTATATAATGTAAAACATCATTATTAGTACATTTTTTATCCAAATTATTAAAAGATATCGGCTTTGTAATTTCCGGAAAATCCTTCAACAATTCTAAAAATGGATGATCGCCATTAACTGTACCAATGGATGGCGTACTACAATTAATTATGTTGCCGAACGTCAGTAATTTGGTCTCCTTATCAATTAATTTTTTTGCACTTAAATCTACTACCAAATTATGAGTAAAAAAATCTGCACCTAAAATTGCCTGATTAACGTCTGCAATTACAAATGTCCAACGATAAGGACGTCTAAGATTTAAATTTATCGTTAAATGCTTAATACCATATGTCTTAATTTCACTATTATTGGCTGCAAATAACTTAAAGTCCATACACTCTTCCTTCTTTTGCTTACTATTCGCTGGAATAACAGAAATATTTGCACCAGTGTCTACTAAAAACTGATTTTCCCTATCATACACACAAAGGCGGTGATTAGAAATAGGTACAAAATTGCCCGCCACTGTTTGCACCTCCATTAGTTTTCCGACTTATTTTCTAATGGTTGTTTCCATGCACAGGGCTGCTCACATTTTCTCGCTCTATTCCTAAACCGATAATATCTGCATAACCAATTTGGATCGTTCGGCGTTGACCTTGACCTTGATTTTGACCTTGACCTATATCCAAAATTCTGTCGTCCTCGATTTGATGATCGGCGATAACTGTTTACTTCTTCCCGTAATGAAGAAACGTCTAAATTTAATTTCTGCATCTGCGACAAAATTTCACTCATCGGAAACTGGCTGCTACTCGACGATGGGTCATCAATCCTTGCTACGTCAGCACTACGAACATTTTCCATTATTTTGTCTGCTATCCTGGCCAAATTGTCTAGCTTTTGGTCTTGACTCACGGTTAATACAGCTCGAACGGATGATGGTAGACGCGTAATCCACAATTTATGCAATGTTTGGTCCGAAATCTGCATGTTTCTGCCTAATTCCCGCATACGCCGCAATAAATGAGAAGGTTTTTGACTTCCCAATTCCATTTCGCCTACTAATTTCTGAAATTGCCGTTCCGCACTTTCTTCATATACGTGCAACAAGCGCTCCTTAATGGCCTTAAACTTATTTTGTTCCGGCGGCGACAGTAAGATATCGCTTACTTGTTGCAAAGCATCACGACCTAATTTTGCTATGACTACATTATAATTAGCTTCATCACTTTGTTTTTGTGGCAGAAGTACACTCTCCACCTGTGCGAACCATAAACGTGGCATTTCCGGCCAAAACTCCGGTAATCGCGTTTGTAGGGCATTAGCGGCAATCTCCATATTCGAATTATTAAATGTACCTTTTTGTCCATTTGACGAAACTGGCACGGATCCTTGCGTGACCGGCACGGATCCTTGCGCGTCCTGAACGGATCCCGGCAGAGTAACTGGATACATATTGTCACTAACTTTGTCCTTATTTACACAAACGAGTCAAAATTTTTCGCAGTTCTACACTCACTTAATGTCTTTAACCACTTAATATAACACTGCACAACTTAATATTATACCAGTAGATTTCCAAGACCTCTCACGCATAGACACATGGGAATAGATATATCACGTCGGTCTGGCCGTGATCACGTCGGGGTCACCAATTATAGGTATACCCAATCTGTATAGGTAAAGTTTATACTATCGCAGTTAGTGCGTATTCTATGTAATAGATTGAGTACCTATTTAATTAACTAACTATCCATGTGCTAGTGTGAGGGTCCTGACTACTGGGAGTACTGCCACTGGTCGTCAATTATAAAACATTAGTTATAAAAATGAAACTTGATTTTATTTAGCAATTTCTTAGTACGACTACCTATGTCAACCAGTGCGCAGTAACTGGCGACCACGCGTCACACATACAATTCTTACATATAAAACGCTGACGCGCAACCTTATGAAGTACATGTGTCCCCACACTTTCATAATTTCATCAGTGGGGAACTGAAATTCCACATATAATAATTAGAATAGTTTTACACAAAACATATTTGTAAAAAACAACACAATTTTACATTATGCAGACTATATACCAAAAACATTAGTTAATAATATTTCAATGACTATTATTAAGTCAATAATTATTATTTATTTCAGGCAATATTTATATTAAAAGATCTCAAATAATGTAAACATAGGCTCATATCGTAAATACCTTAAAATTAAATAAATGTATTTACATATTTTATATTAATCAAATTATTTTTAATTACTTAACATGCATTTATTATTTATTTCATCAATGTCAACTTTATAAAAAAAAATAGGGAAAAGAAACCAGTAAAACTGGCAACATGAACAAAATGGACTCGCCCAAATTGTCTACCACTATCAACGAGTAAAAGAAATTCATTATTTAAATAAAATGAGATGTAAATGCGGTAGTTACACATGAAATGTGATCCCATCTGGTTCTTTTATGCTTCTAACTGCATTCTTGCAGGTGGGAACCGCACAAGACGGCATTATTTAATAAAAACTATCGAGAAATTTTTACGCGTAAGAGACACGGTGGCCAAGTATATACTAGTCGTCCAAATGTCAAACTACTCTCTTTGAGAGTAGTTTGTATGGCTTCAGTTTTGGGCGTGTTCGCGGTTTCTGGTTTATTCTGTATTCTGAGGCCGGAACAAACAGACAGACAGACAAAAATTGTAAAAATATTCATGTTGGTATATGTAGCGTGTATACATCCATATGTATTTAGTAAAAAGCGGTTATTTCAATATTACAAACAGGCACTCCAATTTTATTTATCTACTACTACTACTATAACTTCACGCCAAATCCCTTACGGGGTAGGCAGAGAAAACCGAGCGCCACGCGACTCGATCCTTACATACCTCACTCGCTTCTTTATTTTTCATTATTCATGCTCTATCTGTATAGATAAAAGTATTTAACACTTGCCTACCATTTTCACGTTCGTTGCGCTAGATCACGTGATGTTTCGCCAGTTAATGTCACTCCCATGCATTTTGATTATCTTTCTATTACCGTTAACGACAATAGAAAGCCACTTGCCTAGGCCTGCAGAGCAGCTACGACTCACCCTACACGCACAAACCACAGCCGCGCTCCGAGCTCACCCAACAAGTGGTTGCTTCCCGAGCCGATTTCACCAGGGCAGAACACGAAGAAACCCGCCAACTGCACACGTCGCGCCGCAAGGAGTCGATTGAAGCCGACTACTAAAGAGGCCCGCCGACCGCAGGTACAGTCTCTCGAACAACAACCGGCAGTGAAATTCACGAAGACTCAAAGTCAGCACGAAACGTTGCGAAGTTGCGTGGTCCACTAAGCGGGAGACGCACGCGAACCAATCGTAAGAGGCGACGCGCATGCCTCTTTCTCGACTTCGGAGCAGAGGCTCAACGAAGGAGGCCGATGGCACACGAACGCGACGCTATGCGACGAACGAACGAGCTTACTGGTGACCTCACTCACACGCATGAACACAACAAGCCTATTTGGCTGCGGTTTTCTGTGAAGTGGAGGTGCTTCTCCAGACGTGCTGCTTTAATGCGCCCTACCTCTCTTGAAACATCCATACCAAGTTAAACAGGCATGTTCATTCGAACCCACGAGCGTTCGTGTCAAAGTCGCGTCATTCGCGACTGCGCCACCGGGCTCTTTTTTTTTTTTTTTTTAACGGGACAGGCCCACCACTGTGTCTCCTGTGTAGCCAGAATTAACAGCGGCGACCACAAAAAAGGCAATGAACAGTGAAGTCCATTGCCGTCCCGGGGGTTAAACTACTGCTGCCTTGGAACTCACAAACGAATTTAATCAGAAGAAATTTGTAGGAGTAGGAAGTTTTAGAATTGACTCCACCGGGCTCGTCAAAATATTTAATTAGGCACATCATGATCTGAGTACACATGCGACGCCATTTGGAGTACTGTTGTCATCTATGGGAGAGAGCACCCGCATATCAGCTCACACCTTGTGACTCGATTCAAAGGTGCTGTAAGGATTGCCGATGATCTTGAGATTAGAACCATTAAGACTGAGAATAGACTATGCGTCTCTTTGTGTGTTCTACCAACTGTACAACGGATTGTGTTCAGAGAAGTTGTTTGACATGGTGCCTACGGCCTCTTTCTACAATCGCACCGCTCGCCCATCTGCAGAGAATTCATCCTTACACAGTGGAACCAAATTGGTCGCGTACTATACGGTTCCAATGAGATTTACTCCCGCTTACCACCAAGTTATGGAATGAACTGCCTGCCGAGGTTTTTCCGGGAGACTACAGCGGGTTAATTTTACACAGTATTAATGTATGTATGTATTTCTTCACGCCAGGTCCCTTGCGGTGCAGAGAGAACAGAGCGCCATAAGACGCGATCCTTATAAGCTTCACACTTCTTTAACGTTCATAGCTCTTTTCATGCACGCTCGCCGGTTCCTAAGTAGTAGTAAAGTATTAATTTCTGTTTTCTGCGGGTAGTTGTGAATAAGTACACTTTGTGATCTGGAGTTAATTATTTATTAACATATATCTAGACACGTTACATACCTTAATTGCACTAAATACTAAGTGTTTGGAATAAGCACAAGTGTTATCTAGGTTCTGTATCGTACAACAACTTCACTGCCCTGCTGACACTCTCTCATACATATTTGTCACACTTGTACACATTATGGCTAACTTGGCAGATGTTATTGATACACAAAAAACATTGGTGTTGAGAATCGTCGTCTACTTCTCTTCACTGATCACTGGCTCAGCAATGCACGCACATAAACTGTATAACGTCCACACTCACCCGCGGCTCGCGTGATACTGACCTTTATACAATTACGCACGAACACACGAGACAATGTATGTATGTCTTTGGTGGATATACACTACATCCCTCCCTTCTTTATAAATTAAACTACAAATTTGAAACGGAAAATAATTTTACTATGAGCTTCTACAACATCATCCAGTCAGATACCAAGAATAATCAAAAGACTTTGTAACACTCAAACAAATACTTAAATTAGGCTTCATCATAACTATCTATATTTTCTGGTTCTATTGCAGTCCATTGGCCTTGTATCTTTTTCAAGTGCACCACGTTTCTCCTCAATACTTGCCCTGTTTCATCGTTTTTCGTCGTCGTCGGACCTTTCGACCGTATGAGGGGTAGGGTTGAAGTTGGAACTGAGTTTATTAGTTTTCTCCATATTCTTGACGTACACTTTATCTCCCTTAGTCAAATTTGAATCAGTAGCTCGTCTTTTCCTATCCCCGTACGCCTTTCCTTTTTCCTTTTTTAATCTTGTCTCTATCTCTTACATCCGTGTCAATTTCCGAATTGTCTAATTTGTCGAACGGTGGAATCTTGTCCCTCTTTTGACGTTTGAAAAACAACTCTGAATGGGATTTGCCTGTTGTAGTGTGGGGTGTACTATTGTACATAATAAGATATTCCCACAAACTTTCTCTGATCTCTGGTCTTTTCCATTTCGCTGATCTTTAAACGCTTCAAAATATCCCGGTTCTGTCTCTCGACCTCACCATTTTGTTGCGGCCAATATGGGATTGTATTATAAAGGGCTATATTGTATTCCTTACAGAATGATCTAAATTCGTCGCTTACAAATTGGCTTCCGTTGTCTGCAGTAATAGGAATTGGATATCCTAATCTGCTAAAAATTTCCTTGAGAATTTTTATAATTTGGGAACTTGTGATCAATTTTGGGATCTTTACCTCTTTGTGACTCTGGAATGCGTTGCCTGAACCCATTAGAAATTCCCTAAACAATTTTACTTTTAACTGTATGAAGTAGCATAATCGTTGTTACCTCGCAAACGTCATAATTCACCGCTATTTTGAAGTAAATTTCGTCCTAAATGGTTTAGATCTGCCTCATGCTCCTCGTCAGATCTGTGCCTTGGCCGGGGCCCTCCATTGGGGCTCCAACGTAAATTAGATTTTAAGAATAAATATCTTCACATTCCAAAGCAGATATTATTTCATGCACAACCAAACTGTAACAACGCAATAAAAACCACACCATGTAGTATCCGCTATGCATACAAATATACAAACACACACTTTATAAAAAAAAAATAGACAACAAATAGAATGCTGTATAACAATTGTTATATAAAAATACCAGTATATTTGCGATTTTTGATAGTTTAGCTGTAAATACAATTATAATTATTTATTACAACACGACTAAAAACACAAAAAAACATGATTAATTCTTACCTTTGCCTCGAAAC
The DNA here is from genome assembly GCA_947507595.1 of Pyralis farinalis. NCBI lineage: Eukaryota > Metazoa > Arthropoda > Insecta > Lepidoptera > Pyralidae > Pyralis > Pyralis farinalis. The sequence goes on along the minus strand of OX382281.1, from coordinate 16,679,622 downwards.
ATTACGACCATGCACCGCCATTTTGGTAACTGACAGCTGACAAGTTTTTTATCAGTATTGCCACAATAGATATTATAACCTACTATTGCTTTAAATGGAAATCAAATATATTAGTATATTAATTACCCTTGAAAACGCAATTATTTGACGTCATTGACAGATTGGCAAACAAGCATACGGCCTACGTAACAGTACCTAGTAAGGATATCATTAATTGAATATATAGTTTCTTGGCGGTAGAAATAAGTGAGACAGACTTTTGTACAAAATCTCCCTCTGGTACAATGTGTTTTTAATCTAATATAGAATCTAATATAAAAAATATCGAAAAATTATTGCCGGCGTCATCGCAAACCTATTCCTATGCCTTTCACCACAGACGGCCAGATGCGACGAAGTTACTCACACCAATATTTTAAGATGAATTTATCATTGAGCAAAGAAACATGGATGGATTTAAAGTTGATCAGTTTTAAGTGGAGAATCATCATACATTATATTCTTTTCGCAAAACATGGTGAACACAGGCTGTAAAAAGTATGTCAATAAAAGATCCCATGTACAACATATAAGCTCAATAGCATTCAATTACGAAAACCTCGTTGTATTAGTTATATTCAATGAAAAATAATAATAATCCTTTTTACACATGCTTGATGACTTTGGGGAAGTTGCCCAAAGAATTGATTTTATGTTTTAAATAAAATAAAAAATTCGATACTTTGGCAGTTATTTGCTATCATGAGTAGGTTTCAGTGACTAATTGCCTTACATTGTTTATACAAGTGACAAATAAATTAGTAATGAAATAAATTAATATACGTATGAAAAGTCTTACCTTATGGTGACTACAATTCTTTCTTCAGCTGAAATACTCTTTCACATGATAGTGTCTTGATAAGACACTGATTCTTTTAAAATATCGTTTAATTGATCAAAAGCTGTATTTGACATTTTAAAGTAGTTTGTTTGTTTGTAATATCTTTAATGTACAATAAAAAGTACACAATAACAATAACGGGTAGGTTGTAAAATTTGTCTTCATCTTTTCTTAATTTCGGATACAGTATGAAAACATCCCCTTCTGTTTAGCAAAATAACAGCAATGGATCAATCCACGGTCGTGCTGTACGTTGCACATTATGAATTCGATAATGTAGTCGCCGCCGGCGGCGCCGTAACAATGAGATAAATAACGTCTGTGCTTACATTTCGGCGTCCATTTTTACACTGAGCGCCTGTGCGTGGCGTCAACTGCGCGCAGTCATATCCGACTGCAAATAACTGCAAGCCGTTGAATATAGCGACTGCGCTCGGTTGCGTTGCAGTCCGACTGATGGCAGCCTGTCGCGTAAGATTTTCTCGATTTTTGTTTGAAAAGCGCTAAATTCTGTAAACGAGCTGGTACCACCTTGTTTACGTAACCTTAAATCGATGCGTTTTAGATTAGTAACTGTTCACTACTAACATAATTGACATATTTAGACAATTTAGTTAGTTTGCCTATTATAATACCTAGCGTTTTAATTAAATCTTTTAATAATTCGATATCCTTTTCGTTGGTAGGCAGTAGCCTATAAGGAGATTTATCACGAGTCTTAGAGGTTAATCCTGATCTGTGAGGTCTGCGGATGCTAGTTGCGACACAAAGCTGACACGAAAGCCAAGCACAAGCACTGCAACGGTCTTAGCTGTAATCCTGGCGTCACTCAAGCTTCTGCGTGCATTTCATACGCAGAATTTTCGAGACACGCTTGCGATGTCCACGTAGCATCCATAGATCGCTGCGTCGTATTTCGTGTAATGTGGCAACGGCCCACACACGTATGTTTGCGCTTCTACTTGCATCAGAGACTTGATGATTGAATTAGAACACCTGACATGTGTTATTTCTTATAATTGCATAATAATTTTACAGTTATGTGGTAGGGCAGGGGGGGGGGGGGGGGTCCTATTGATCATGATTTTGTTCAAATAATTGTAGGATCCTGATAAAGAACAAATAAAACCATATTCATTCATAAATCAGTTCTTTATTTATTTGGCAGTATAATGTTATCAATAAACTTTGTAAATGCTCTTTTTTTAAGACTAAATCAACTTTAAATAAAAAAAGTCAAATGGCTCAACAGACCCCATAGGTGGGGTCTATTGAACCACCCAAAGGGTCTATTGAGCCAGCGGACATAATACATTTTTAACATATTTTAAACATTAAACTCAAGAAATCAATTTTTGTTACTTAGATTTATAGTAAATAATAGTAAAATATTTTAATAATAATTTACATCTTGCTAACGGCGAGTACTTGCACAGACACAATCAAGTAGCGAGGATTGTACACCAGCAACTTGCACTTAAATATGGCCTGGTAAGCTCTGAGGTACCATACTATAAGTATGCACCAGCGCCAGATCTCGAAAATGGCAATGTCACGCTCTACTGGGACCGGTCTATCATCACAGACAGGACTATAGTAGCCAATAGGCCTGACATCGTGCTGATAAAACGGGGGTCGAACCGTGTAATTCTCGTTGATGTCACCATTCCCCATGATGAGAACCTCGTGAAAGCCGAGAAAGAGAAACTTTCTAAGTACTTGGACTTGGCTCACGAGGTTACCGCCATGTGGCGTGTGAACTCAACGATTATTGTTCCGATAGTCGTGTCAGTGAACGGACTTATAGCGAAGAGCCTCGACCGTTATCTTGAGAGACTCGCTTGACAGTTGGATCAAGAACCAGATATTTTTTTTGCGATATTTTATACACACATCAAAAGTGTCTAGGGATCAACATATATTTTTGCAATAACTTTTCTCCTGATTGATATTAATTAAAATTTTCTTTAAGGATTCATCAAATAAAGTGTTTTCGTTTGTCTACAGTAACGATAAACCAAGTCACCTTTGCATTAATAAAGAAATTTGCCATTTTCATAATAAAGGGATTTTTGACATTTGAACCACTAACATTAAAGTTCGAAAAAAAGACTGAAATAACAGTTTTCTTTAAAATTTTATTGGGTAACTTAAACAATTAATAATCCGTGTTTCTACCGCGAACACTAACAACACAAGAACATCGGTTTGGCATACTCAAAATGAGTTCATCCAAATCACGCTGTGGAATGGCCGCCCATGTTCGTTGCAACAACAAAAAAAAGGTCTTCTTGCGACTGGATACCCTCCATATTCGGCAGAGCTCTTCTCTGTAGCATATCCCATGCATGCTCAATCGGGTTCAAGTCTGGCGACTGAGCAGGGCAGGGCATGACATTGATGTTAGCTGCGGCGAGAGTCTGTCTTACAACTCTTGCGGTGTGCGGTCGTACATTATCATGCATTAACTGAAATAAGGGACCGATTTGCACTTGTAGAGGAACGATGACGTCTGATACAATCGTCTCAGCATAAATTTGAGCGTTGAGGTTGCCTCTGATCCAAATCAACTCAGTTCTTCCGCCGATCCAAATACCCGCCCATACCATGATGGTTCCACCACTATAAGGATGGACTTCCTGGCAGGATTTTAATCGCTGTTGGCGTCCAGGGGTTCTCCAGTGTCGTATACGTCTTGTATCCGGTCTCATACCAAAACGAGACTCATCAGAAAAGCACACGAAACGCCATTGTTCTTCTGCCCAATTTCTGTGTTCAAGAGCCGATTGATATCGAATCCTACGATTGTGCATTGCTATAGGTGGTACCCTTAGCGGTCTTCGGGAATGAAGGTTCACTTCATGCAAGCGGTTTCTGACTGTTTGGTCGCTAATTAAGTTCCCTGAAGAGTGATGAAGCGTCACGGCTAACATCATGGCGGTTATTGTTGGAGCTCTTCGAGTTGTGATTTGAATGTATCGGTCTTGTCTCCGTGTGGTGCAGCGATACCGTCCTCCATGGCGCTCAGCCACGGTACCAGTGCTTCGGTAACGTGTCCAAAGTCGACTGATAACACTCTGACTTTTATTCAGAGCTAAAGCCACAGTACGTTGCCGGGAACCAGCTTCTATCATCGTTAGTGTTCGCGGTAGAAACACGGATTATTAATTGTTTAAGTTACCCAATAAAATTTTAAAGAAAACTGTTATTTCAGTCTTTTTTTCGAACTTTAATGTTAGTGGTTCAAATGTCAAAAATCCCTTTATTATGAAAATGGTAAATTTCTTTATTAATGCAAAGGTGACTTGGTTTATCGTTACTGTAAACAAACGAAAACACTTTATTTGATGAATCCTTAAAGAAAATTTTAATTAATATCAATCAGGAGAAAAGTTATTGCAAAAATATATGTTGATCCCTAGACACGTTTGATGTGTGTATTTAAAAATATAAAGAATGTGATGAAATAATAAAATAATAATAATAAATTTATTTTACCAGAACAATCGCATACATTTTTAAACCTACGGCACCCGCACTAGGCGCAGCCTGTCACGCGGGTACCAAATATTGGATATCCAAATAACAAGAACATAGGAAAATAGCGAGCGGCACAGTAAACAAACAAAACTTAAATAACATTTATAATATACCTATAGAATCTAAGGGTAAACGATTTTTTATTTTTATTATTTAATGAGATTGAAATAGGAATGAAATAATAATTATTATATTACTTAAACTATTCTCTCTACGGTGAGTGCGTGCGTGCAGATGTGAAAAATGTGTTTGCGAGTCTGCACGCGCAGTGTGTGTGTGTGTGTGTGTTCTTTGTATTATTGTTTTTGCGGTATATGCTTGGCAGTGCTGTATTTTGCATTTTTGTAGCAATTGGTTATATATCTTTGGAAAGATATATGAACTAAAACGCTTTGCAAACGATGTTTTTACTTCAGGTATTGGTATTTTAAATTTTCTTTTCGTGAGTAGCGATTTATATTTGGTACTATTGCTGATTTGCCGATTGCTGATTGTGCATGTGAATGGATGCACGAATTAAAACCAGTCGGCGGACACTCAAGACCTGCGCCTTGCCATATAAGTCAGTAGTGGGGTGACAACATGACTTCTATAGTGATGTCTTGAAAACAGCTCGCTGAGTTCTCTCAAGTTGTGGTATTACAGTTGAGGTGGCTGCACCACCCCATACTAGGATACAATAATTGATGATGGACTGACACATTGAAAAGTAGACAGATTTTAGTAGCGCACCATCAGTAACCCCTCTCAACCGTTTCATTGTGTATATAAGTTTCCTAAATATATATATATATATATATTAATAATAAATAGTAGAAATGTACCAATTATGAATTTGGCCGACTAGCCGATTAGTCGGTTGTGGGTAGATTCGTGTTTTGGATTTTTTCTGATTTATTTTGAAGCCTTTTACTAAATGAATCTGAAATGCGTGCAAAGTTAAAAAAATCGAAAGAGGTACTATTATATAAGATATACTAAGCAAAGGCACTCTTATTTCAAGTTAATCAAGAAATTAGGTAATATTTGATCTCAAGTAAAATTAGAGAAATGGTAATGACGTCACGCTAATAGTAATGATTTTTTGAGTATGGTAATGATTAAGAAAAGTTATAATTACTAATTTACTATAATGGTACCCATTTTTAAAGACATATCTAACTATTATTTATGCAAGTAGCGATATAGATCAATAAGTGGCAGCACTACGTCGTTCGACCACATTGTCGCAGGTTGCACGCACGTCCACACTCTGTCACTACTCTTCATCGACTGTGCGACAAGGAACAAGTTCGACAATGTCGCGGCGATCTCGTCCGACGTCGCCCTACATCGCCCGATGTCTCCGGGGACACATGTCGCTCGACAAATGTTCCTAGTGGGGACGAGGCTTTAGTTTTGATTCTTGATAGTCTCAATGTCTTTGATAATCAACAGTTATTTATCCTATCACAGTAGTCACAGTTTTCATAATACTACTTACTATAAATTTGTACTTACTATAAATTAACAAATCTTAGTCTAATAAAGAAGACTATCAAGAATTAGAACTAAGGATTTAAGGTTCTAATTCTTGATAGTCTCCAATGTCTTTGATAATTAACAGTAATTTTACCTATTAATTTTTTTTAATAAACTGTAAACTGTACGTATCAAATAAATATAAGTGTTAAATTTTTATATATTAATAAAAATATTGTGCATAGTATATTACTACAAAATTAAGTGATATATTCATATATAAGTGTCAACTTTCTGTATAATAATAAAAATGGAACAAGTAACAGTAATTCCCAAAGAAATTTTGTGTTATTCCTAAATATGACGGTGATAACAAATTACTGAATTTATTTATTTCTAAGTGTGAGTATGTTATTAGAGCATTTCAAAAGGAAGGTAACTTAGCTCAAGATTTATACATATATCATTCAGTAACTAGCAGACTTACAGGTAGAACTGCGTCTCTACTTAGCGATTACCAAAATTTAACGTCTTGGGAACGGCTCAAGGCCATTCTCTATCAGCGTTTTGGCGAATTGCGCTCAGAAGAGTGCATAGCAATAGAACTTGAAAGCCTGAAAATAAAACATGGCGAATCTTATATCCAGTTTTGCCATGCCAAAATGTTAAGAGTTCATTAATTTCAAAAGTAAATGAGTTACGGAATGAAGGTGGTAAAACTGCAAAAATGATTATTTACAACAATACAGCCTTGAAAGTATTTTTATACAATTTACCCGAGGACATGATTCGTATAGTGCGTCTAAGACAATGTAGTAATTTAGAAAGCGCATTGAGCGTAGTAACAGAGGAAGTTAATTTTCTAGAGCAATACAACGCAAAAAATAATAAACCAAGGTCAACTGTTCCACTTCGACCTAACCCTCAAAATTTCGTAAGACCTAATAATAGCGGATTCGGTCAATCCTTTAACACTTCGCATAACCAACATAATTTTAAATTTTGAATCCCTCAAAATCAAGGTCAATCTGGATTCAGACCCAATTTTGTTCCTACTAATAAAAACACACAAGCTCAAGGTTATCACTTTAGTACCCCACAAAATATACCCCAACGTAATTTTAATCAGGTGCAACCTATGCAACAATATAGAGCACCCTTTCAACATAGCGGATTTCGATTTGGAATTCCTCACCAACAGCATTCTAATGCTAACCAATTTAAATTTGGCATCCAAAACCACCCAATGAATAAGCATATACTAAATACAGACGTTTCAATGCGAACAGCGCCTGTACGACAAAATATGATCCTAAATGAACCATTTTACTCTGAGGTAGCGCCTCTACCTCCCTCTCAGGAGTACTGTCCTGAAGATTGTGATTATACTGAAAATTATTACATTGCTGACCAACAGTTTGATCATGTAGAAAACCTACCTCCCAACTACAATTACGTAGAAGAGCCAGAAAACGTAGTGGATGATAACAAATGTGTAGCTTCAGAAAATTTTCAGACAACAGCCTCAAACGACCAAATGAGATAATTAACTTAAATTATTGTAATAGCATACTTAAACTACCACTTATCGAGCTTCCTGAAATTAATTCAAAATTTCTTATAGATACGGGAAGTAGCAGATCCTTTATAAGCCCAGCTAAAGCAGATGAGTTCTTTGCGAATTATAAAAAGTACGAACCGGTTACAGTCGTTAGTACTCATGCTCAGAGCGCCCATAATGAAGTGATATGTATCCCTTTGTTAAAAACTTTTAAAAGTACACTCCCTCATAAGTTTTATGTGTATGATGTAGACGCAAGGTATGACGGACTTATTGGCATTGACCTCCTAAAAAAAGCTAGCAGCTAATGTAGACATGGCGAACCAAATTTTGGTGACATCAAATACAAAAATACCCATAATTTATAGCCCACCATATCAAGTTAATCTAGTACCTCGAACTGAGACGAGTCAAAATTCCAACAAATTACTAAAAGGGTGAAGCCATACTAAATTTTACGCAGTTTAGGGAAGGCGTGCGCATAGTAAAAGCCATAGTAAAATGTGAAAATTTCTTTGCTGAAACAATAATACAAAATACCACACCATGTGGCAGTATTTGATAATGAAGAATGTGAGGAAATTGTGAGATGGATGATATATTGAAGGATAACTTATCAAAATTACGGCTTATTTTATTGCGATAAAGTTCCCCTTTCATTTACAAATCAGGTAAAACGTAACATACGAACCGGTAACGAAGATCTAATCTATGTTCGCCTCTATCGACACCCTCGTTCTCAAAATGAAGAAATACAAAGGCAGATTGATAAGCTACTACAAGATAACGTTATACAAGAATCTCACTCACCCTGGAGTGCACCGGTACACCTCGTACCTAAAAAACCTGATGCTACAGGAGAAATTAAATTTAGAATGGTCATCAATTACCGACGCTTGAACTAACAGACTACTGATGACAAATACCCCCTGCCTAATATCACAGATCTTTTCGATAAGTTAGGGAAATCAGCATACTTCAGTACATTACATTTAGTTTCCGGTTACCACCAAATTGAGGTTAATCCAGCTGATTCGCCAAAAACTGCCTTTACAACCCAATTAAGACATTACTAATTTACACGTATGCCATTTGGACTAATGACAGCTCCAGCTACTTTTCAGAGAGCCATGAATAACATCTTACGATGCCTAGAAGGTATCCACTGTATGGTCTATCTCGATGACATAATTGTATATTCTTCCAGCCTTCCGGAATACATTTCAAAATTATGCAAAATTTTTGATCGACTTAGATTAACGAACTTAAAGGTGACATTAGATAAAAGCGAATTCCTTAGGAAAGAAGTCTTATATCTAGGTCATACGATTACCAAAGATGGTCTTTTGCCTATTAATGATAAGATAGTAGCAGTATTAGACTTTCCCTTACCGCGAACCACAACCGAAATAAAAAGTTTTCTCGGTTTGGTTGGTTATTATCGTAAATTTATTAAAGATTTCGCTAAAATAACCCAACCGTTATTAACATCATGCTTAAAGAAAAGAAATAAAATCGAAATTACTAAAGAATACGTAGCTGCGTTCGAAAGATGTAAAGAGCTATTAACCAATGCCCCACTTTTGCAATTCCCTGACTTCGACAGACCTTTTGTGCTTACAACTGACGCATCTAACTTTGCCCTAGGTGCGGCCCTTTCGCAAGGACCAATTGGTAGTGACAAGCCAGTTGCTACGCGAGTAGGACACTAAATGATGCCGAGACGCGATATAGCACATAGAAAAGGAGATGTTAGCAATCATTTGAGCAGTAAAGCATTTTAGACCATACCTATATGGAAGAAAATTTAAAATATACACTGACCATAGACCTTTAGATTGGTTAAAAGGAATGAATGAACAAAACAGTAAGATCACAAGATGGAAGTTACGTTTGGCAGAATTTGATTTTGACATAGTACATAAAAATGGAAAGCAAAATAGTAATGCTGATGCATTGTCGCGCTTAAAGGTTAATGCCTTGGATGAAGATGATAACTTATCAATGAAAGTAAATTTAAAGAAAAAGGAACAAAAATTACAGCAATATTTAGATGAATTAACTCACAAAATAGCTGAAATAGGTAAAAGAAGCAATCGGGTTAAAACGCCCGGACGTTCCTTATCACCGATCACTATCTCCTCTTCTAATTCTGAACAACACGTAATCGATAAAAACCCCAATGGTCGGCGTTCTCCCTACTCAATCCCGTCAGTAGACAGCACAACAGCTTCCGCATCTGAAAACCAAAGTAGCGATGATATCGATACAATACACTCCGCGCGTAACTTATATATAGACGGTATACTTATCCTACAAGAAGCCATAGACACGAAACCCAATCAAATATTAGTTTATACCTGGAATAGAAATAAAATGTCAGTAAAGAACTTGTCTAGGGAATCACAGAAAATATTAGAAGTCCACTTACCGGAAAACAATCCTGACCTCATTAAGAAGTTTCTTACGGAATACACTAGGCCAAAAATAAAATATTTCTTTTATTTCGAAACGAATTGCATCGTAAGCAATTTTTTCAAGTTACCACGACACTTTTCAAAAAGGGCACTATAAAATATTATGAATGCACTAAACGAATAGTTTACGTTAACGATGAAAAAGAACAGCGCGATACTGTTATCAAATATCACAAGGGTTGTAATAGTCACAGAGGAATTAAAGAAACACTAGCCCAACTTAAACGTACATACTATTGGAACTGTATGGGCAAAACGGTAGCCAGTATAATAAATGCATGCGAAGTTTGTAAAAAAATGAAGTACGAACGCAAACCCTTAAAACCCGAAATACAACTTACGCAAACTCAGACAAAACCATTCCAAGAGTTATTTATACCTTTACGATCGAAGGAACTTATTTTACAATTATCGATGCCTTTAGTAAGCTAGGACTGGCAATTGAAATGAGCAATAAATCAACCCCTGAAGCTGTTAGAGCCCTAATCAAGTATTTTTCCTTATACGGAATCCCAACCAGAATCACTTCCGACCCTGGTACGGAATTCAATAACTCTCTTCTAAAAGAAATGCTGTCGTTCTATAAAATAGACCTTCACATAGGCTCACCTCATAACCCAAATTCAATGGGCGTAATTGAGAGGTTTCATTCCACTTTAATTGAAATATACCGTATAGCAAAATACGAGCGCAAGGTGACTGACGCCGCGTCTGTTATGACATATGCACTTATGTCATATAACCATACCATTCATTCTACCACAGACTTTACACCTTTTGAGGTCGTATTCGGTCATACTGAACCTAATAGTGCGTTCTTCGTTAACTTCGATAAACAGTTTACCCAACAACTAGTTAAAGAACACGTAAGAAACACCAAGTATTTATATGAATATTTGACAGATAAAATGATTCAGAAAAAACAATGTATGCTTGATAAGCGTGGAGGCGAAAACCAGTTTGACATAGATATTGGAGATGATATCTATATAAAAGGTGTTAACACTAGGCGTAGTAAGGATGAACCGCGATACCAGAAGGCCCAAATAATTGAACCAATCCATAGGAACATAGTACCGGTTATAACAAACAAGCATAACACTAAGGTTCCCATTAAAGACATTAAACGTCCTCCGCAGGTTCATAGTGCTGATGATCCAAGTGATCCGAAGCCAGGCCCTTCAACTGCACCGGATTGACAAGAATCCTTGCTTTGCCGGTCAAGGAAGGTCAAGCCTTCATCAGTTATGACAGATGGACCATAGTTAAGATATTAAATTTAAGAGTAATTTACGATGAAATAGAGTTAAATAGGAATAGTGATGTAGCACTTAAAAATGACATTCACAACTCGCACCTTTAATAATAAACCGAAATAAGTAAAAAAATCAGGGTTTTGACTTTTCATCATAAAACGCATTAAAATCGGTGAATAATTACGATCAGTCTTACAGGCGCTCGATTTGCACGAATGGAAGTGAAATAAGTGATCGTCCGTCTCTTTCGTTTTTACGGAGCGGGCCAATAAGCTAGTCGGAAAGTGGCGCCATTCAGTGTTACGCCGACAGAGTTTCGAGAAGGACACGTACATGGCTGTGTAAAACCTATTAGTGCGTTTTATCATTAACAGGTAAGCGCTTGCTTTGCTTGGATTTAAATATTAAAGTGAATAGTTTTGAACTATTGCATTTTCTTTTTAAATATTGTTAATTTCAATACGCAAAATTTCGACTTAGTTCATTTTATGATTAAAGAATATGGCATGTTGCTCGTATTTGTATGATTTCTTACGTTTTATTATTAAACGTTGACGATTTTTCATGATATATTCGGGTTTAGTTCACTTTGTTACTAAATATTTTATACATTCATATTTAAATTAAGCGTGATTGCATTTTATTGTAAATTTAAAGATAACTTTTTGTTTGACTTGCTAAAATTAGTTCTTTTTTAGATTAATCGGACATCACTTTTGATTAGTTATGACGTCGTCGTGGAGGAGTCGAAGGATTGTTGAGTTAATTACAAAGGATGATGCGTCAAAAAGAAGGGAATCAATTGATGCGCCATCTATTTCGGAATGTATTTTACAGGACACCAATAATGCTGTAAGTATAATTCTTAATATAATTATTATGTACTGTCTCTAAGTCTCTAAAACCAATTTACTCGATAGGTGTTACGTTTTACAGTTATGTAAACGCAATACCTACACCCGTTCCACCTTTTTGCATCGAGATTATTTAGGTAAGGTATTTCACCACCCGAATCACCATTTCAGAAATAGTTTTACCAATAGATTATTATTATCACTAAGAGCTTTAGGCCATATTTTGTTAACCCTTGCACCATTCTTTTTTTTCCGTGCAAAGCCAGAGCGGGTCAGTAATAAAGAATATCTATTCTATTACAGGATGAACAAAATACTGTAACTGAAACTAAAATTAGTCTTGTGCCGAACTATGACAGCGAAACTCTCTCTGATGCTGATGAAGGTAACGCAAATGCACCAGTTACGCGAAAACCGTCTTCATCCTCAAATTCATCAAGCTCATCTTCAGATTCCAGCAGCTCATCTTCAGAGTCCAGCAACTCATCGTCTTCAGAATCGGAACCTGCACCTATTCAACAATCGCAGGCTAGTGGCGGACAACAAACAGATGAAGTCGATATAATTAGCCGTACTCCTGAATCAGTCGTTAACAAGATCACCACCGCGCAAGAGGACAGCCAAGTTGATGTAATATTATTATAAATTTAAAGCTATTATACATTTAATTCCTTTGAATATTTTTTTACTAATAAATATTTTATTTTTAGACGCAGTGTGAAAGTAGCAAGCGACCTGAAAGAATTTCTGCAACACATGAACCAATTATAGTATCTCCCCAGTACACAGATGAGAGTGACCTTGACGACGACGTAACTGATCCGACTTACTTGGAGGATAAATTTGCTAATGCTTCTTGTCGTACTCGGAACTATTTGTTCCCGCTAAATTTGAACCACTCGAGTTCTGACACTGACTCATCTGATCCGAATACCAAAATGGGGCGCAAAAGGCAGAAAAATCCTAACAAATGGAAACAAAACCGGGCTAAGAAATTACGCAATGAAGGTGAATCTTACAGATCTTTAGCAAAGTCAAACAAAATCATCTCTGCTCGTCACTTAAAACTTCCATGTACCAATTGTAAGTTAAACTGTTCTCAAAAAATAGATGATACGGAGAGGTATGATATTTTTAACAACTTCTGGAGACTGGGAGATTTGAGCAAGCAAAGGTTATTTATCAATTCTTGCATGATCGATATTCAGCCAAAATATAAATATACCAATGCTGAAAATCCACGTCGCCCTAATAAAGCATTTTTCTTGACTGTAAAAGGCCAGAAGATTAGAGTCTGTAAAACCTTTTACAAAAATACTTTAGACATAACAGACCGTATGATTAATACAATAAGGATAAATACCAACGAGAATGGTTTTGTATTGGAAGAAAGGCGTGGTAAACACGGCAATAATAAAATACTAAGTCCAGAATTAGTGACAGATATAAAGAGGCATATCGAGTCTATCCCTCGAATGGAATCCCACTACCTAAGAGCACAAACTACCAAAGAATATATTCCTGGTGGAAAGACCATAAAAGATCTATATAGAGATTTCTCAAAGTCACAAGCGGAAAATGGTAAAGACACCGTAAACTACATAGCCTATTACAAGATATTTACCACTGAATATAATCTAAGTTTTTACTGTCCCAAAAAAGATCAGTGTGATCTATGCGCCAGCTTTGAGAATTCTGATCACAATCAAAAATTGCTCATAGAAGCCAAATACCGTGCCCATTTGAAAGAGAAAGAGTTGAGTAGGAAAGAAAAGTTAACTGATAGAATGAATGCTGATAATAATAATAAAGTGGTAGTCTATGACTTAGAAGCTGTATTACAATGTCCTAGAGGAGAAACGTCGGCTTTTTATTATAAATCGAAAGTTAATAGCTACAATCTCACGCTGACGGAACTTAATAATAAAGATACAAAAAATGCGTATGATAACGTTCACAGCTATTTTTGGACTGAAATAGAGGCAAAACGTGGAGCAATCGAAATAGGTACATGTGTTTGGGAGTTTTTAAAGAAAATTAGCTGTGAAGGAGAGACTGACGGAAAGAATATTATTTTTTATTCTGATAATTGCTGCGGGCAAAATAAGAACAAATATACTGTATTACAACACTTTATTTATATGCCGTACAAACGTTGAATATAAATAGCATCACTCATAAATTCCTCATAAGAGGTCATACTCAGAATGAGGCGGATAGTGTTCACAGCCTAATTGAAAAGGAAGTCAAGAAAAATTTGAAATCTGGGCCAATTTACACCCCTGACCAATATGTGACTTTAATTAAATCAGCCAAAAAAAGTAACCCTCCTGTTAATGTTTACGTGATGACGTACAATATGTTTATGGATCTTAAAGATCTGCAAGAAGAATGGGGATATAACTATAATATTAACACTGACGGGCAAACTGTCAATTGGAACGACATAAAACAGCTTAAGGTGTGCAAGGGAAATCCCTTTACATTTTATTATAAAAATTCTTATGAGGATGCAACTTTTAAAGAAGTAGATGTAAGAAATAAAAAAAAGAAAATGAAGAACGAATCTGACATTGTGATAAAGCAGGCTTACACAGAAAAACAAATACTAAGTTCTAATAAAAAGAAGGATCTAAAGGAACTTCTTACAAAAGGATTGATTCCTTCATATTATGATTATTTTTATAGCTCAATTTTGTAAGCTCTCATTTTTTTTTTAGTATGTTAAGGGACATTTTGTAAGATCTCATATTTTTTTCTGGTTGTTTAAGAACATTTTGTAAGATCTTTATTTTTTATAATAGTGAGGTACACTATATCTTTTATTTTATCGTCACATAGCCCTAGTTAAATATAGGTTTTTTGTATGAATAATGTTACTAAATTCGTAATTTTACATTTAAGAGGTTGATTTAACAGAAGACTGAGTAATTAGGAAAGAAGGTATGCCATGCCATAATACGTTTCTTTTTTTAGATTATTTATTTTTGTAACTGCAGTTTCACTGCTATTTACTTTATCATAAGCAATAATTAAGCAAACTAAATGTGATTATAAGAATGAACATAATGTTAGTATTAAGTAATGTTGAATTTATGTTTTACGTACGAGCACAAAGACGAGTTTACAACAAAAGAAAACTATTTTCTGTTTAAGTTTCCCGAAATGGGGGTAATAGCATTTAAGAAAGATCTCCTTATTTAATAAACCCATAATTTTCCTGTTAAAAACGAGTTTACTTGAAAATCGCCACCATCCTTTTAATATTGAACAGCTTCTTTAAGTAATAGAGCAAAGCATTTTCTTTTAAATAATAATTATAAAGCATTAAATCTGAATACGCAAACACAATAAAAAAAAAATTCAATATCAAAGTGCACTAACTTGTTTTATGCCACATAACATTTTAAATATTATGCAATATTTTATTCATAAAACGAAATAAGTCAACAGTGTTTTGTTCATAGTACTGTATTTCAAAAAATACTAACAGTATTAACAGCATTGTTATACCTTTCGATAGACAAATTCATTAGTTACATAAATCACTAAATAGAATCATTGTAACGTATTAGCTCTTTTTGTTAGTTCGTAAAAATGTGGACCGGGTCACACACGCTAAACTTTAAACGCGTTTATTTAAAAACATTGGATTTTGCATTATTTCAGTTTATTATTAAAGGTGCGAACTGTATTGATACTAAATATTTAGATAAATAACGATTTTCTTGATGTCGAAATGCAAACTGATTATATTATGAATAGAACGATAGAAAAATTTAAGCAATTAATCCCTTCAACAAAAAATAAACGAGGTTTAGTTAACCCACTTGGATCGTTAATAAAAACGATAACAGGCAATCTGAATAATGATGACGCTATAAGGTATGAAACGTTAATAAGTAGCATAAAAACTAAACAGGATGCTTTGAACGAAAAAATTACAATTGTAACTGAAATGGTGAACACTTTTACTAATATTGCAAATTCTACCAGAAGCAACTTTATAGAAATTGAAAACGAACTACGGGAAATCAATATGTTCTTAAATTACACGAAGTTAGACCAAAGTATGAATAAAGTTATCCATGTTTATACTATATTTTTGCACAACTTTCAAACACTTTATATTCAAATAAATGAAATTGAGACCGCAGTTGCTTTTAGTAAAATTAAGGTGTTGCATCAAGCTATAGTTGATACAGATGAGTTTTTAGTAATATTAAAAGAAATTGAAAATACTGACAATTAGCTGGTATTTCCTGCTACTCCGGAAAATATTGTTAAAGTTGAACGCTGTACGGAAATAAAAGCTTATATTAAACAAAATCAGATAAAATTTATCATGGATCTTATATTAATAGGAAACGAAATCTATAACTATTTTAGATTAATACCATTACCAATATCTAATAATGACATGGGTACGACTTCCTTAATCCTTCCCAAATATTCTTACATCCTTGTGAAGGGATTGAAAACAAAGCCACTCTCCCAAGCATATTCTGAGATAGACGAAAACCGATTCATATGCTACGAGAGTGAAGTCTCTCCTTTGGCGGAAGTTACATGTGTTGCTGAATTGATACAGTTTGCAGCCAACATATCAAGTTGTCACTCTATGCCCGTCATCATTAACAGTCTTAAGATAGATCCTGTACAACCAAATCGCTCGATAATTTATACAAATCAAAAAGTAACCCTTACCGAATACTGTGGCGAAGAAGTAACCCAAGAGACTATCCGTGGTACTTACCTTCTGACCATAGATAACGATTGTTTCATTAAAATTAGAGAAGTGCTCTTGAAAAGTCACATAACCGAAGGGAAAAGCCTTTTTGAAACCAAGTTACCCCTGATCCAACTACCAAAGATAAATGACACATGTAGACCAAGGAAAACCATTAGCCTCGATGGGATTGACCTCGCTGATATAAAGTTCCTGAACTACTTAGTACAAAGAAGCAGTGCTGGAAGTAATAGTGTCAGTGTTAGTGAAAAGTCTCAAAGAATTGTAAAAAGTATTAGTATAGGAAACATATTAGTAATTTTGGTTATAGCCTTTTCCGCGTTAAGTTATAAATATAAGCTTTGGCGTAAAACATGTAAAAGGAGTATTCGAGATAATCCTACGGATGATCTCGAAACTGGTGATGGAGGAGTTATGTACGATGCATCGCCCAGAGGCACTATCCTTATCAATGCATAGTGCATATTCTCCGTACGTCCCACGCATATCTGGCCGTCGTGTTTTGCTAACAAGCTAACAAAGCATTTTGTAAAGGATAGAATTAATTTAATATTAAGTCAGTTTGTATTCTGCTCTCGATCATTAAAGTTCAAATTGAAATTAAAAGTTTAGTTTTTAAAATGCCTCTTCGCGACTCTTGCAACTCAAGTAGGTAATAAACAAAACAAAGAACGAATGAAATTATTACCGCGATGAGCGCCGATTGGTCATCTCTTGTGGCGGAAACCATAGAGTAAAAAATGTTTAGGCTTAAAAGTGCGTTTCGTTTTTGCAAGTATTCGATACGATTTTTATAAATCGGACAAAATAAATCGATTTTCTATATCGATATCTAATTATATGATAATATCGTATTGATTCGATATATCGAGAGCTAATATCGAATATTTTTAAAATATCGATGTATATCGAGCACACCTAAGACGAAATCCGAAATACGAAGAGGAGTGTTGAGTGCAGTTGCAATTTCAGTCGCTACTGACATGTGGTCGCTACTGACATACATAAATAGCAAAGAAAGCTTTTGATTTTTACAGCTCACTGGATTGTCGATAGTTTCAAATATCATCACGCAGTATTGCAAAAGAAACATTTCCAATTTTGTGGAATATAGATACGACCAAAATTGTACGAGACAACGGTAGAAATGTGACGAAAGCAATCGACGACTCAATTTTTAAGGGAGTACCTTGTTTCATACATACTCTTCAACTGGCAATCAATACTGCTTTGAAACATAATAGCATGGCACAAATACTTGTAAAATCGAGACGAATTGTGACACACTTTAATCACTAATCAAGCTCAGTCAAAACTTCGTGATTTGCAGCAAGAACTAAATTTATCAGATCAGCAGCTTGTACCATATTGAATACCACATACTGTATGATATCTCGCCTTTTCGAACAAAAACGAGCTGTCTTTGTACCTGGCTGAAACATCGTAAATTTCGAAAATTTGTCTAATGAAGAGTGGAAAATACTAGGAAAAAGCATTGAATTGCTAATGCCATTTGAACAGATTACCAAGATTATTAGTTCAAGTTGCTCTTCGGTATCTGAAGTAATACCTCATCTGAAAATCTTACAAAAATATCTAGAAATTTACAATGATGAAAACAAAGAAATGAAAGTCCTGTTGGAAAATAATTTATAGAGTAGATTCGACGTGGGCCACTAACTACAACGTTTTCACCCTGGCTACATTGTTGGATCCAAGATATGAGCAACAGTTTTTCGAGGCAGAGGATGTTATCACCATTAGGTCTCAATTTTTATTAGAATCTTTGAAAAATAGCACGAGTGACGACGAGAGCGACAGTGGCAAATATGATCTACAGAGCAACTCCATCGATGAAGACAATACAGAAACAGCAACACACAGGATTTTTTGCCAATGCTATCAAAAATTTGCATCAAGAAAAATAGAAGATATTCAAGATGACAGGTCAAAAGCAGCACATGAACTGCAGTCGTCCTACTGTGCGTTAGACTCTGCTTTTTGGTTGAGTGCGTGATACGTGTGTTACGGTTTTCTTTTGCGTTTTTTATTAGTTACGAGTGTTGATTTACCTTATTTGTGTTGGTGGTGGTATTGTGTCTGTCTAGTAAGTGTTGTGGACTATTTTTACTGATGTGAGGATGAATGAGGAGCCTCATGACCGACGATGGCGACGGGGGTGGGCCCGACGAACAGCGTTGTTCGTCCCCGCCATTTTTTTCGGTAGCGGCATCGCAAACGCAAAACACTAATCCGGAACAAGATCCCAATTCGCGTAAAAGACAGCAAGAAAAAAGTAATGATAACATGCAGGCTATTAAAAAAAATATTACTCGCCCGTCCCAAGCGTCACCTTCATTACAGGTTACATACGTACACCCGGATTATGTAGACAATAAAAAATACACCGACGATGATACTGCACCATTTATTGTGCATGTCAATCAAGTGGAAGATTCGTCTCTGGGATTGACATTAAGGCCGATTCAGTTTGGTCGCTTACTATATCGCCACTAAATAAGAAATGTAACTAAAGATGGAGTTAAGTGGGTAGAACGAAATCGCATTTCTGTCGAGTTTAGGACTGCATTAGATGCCCATAATTTTCTTGCTCACCCGTCTTTAGCGTCTGCCAAATTTGAGGCTTCAATCCCATCCTTTCACGTGACAAGGATGGGCATTTAAATTAAACTATTTTTAACGGAAGTATCGCGTGTTTTATTTATTTTGTTGAAACCTGACGTTTCGAACGCTTTGCAGCGTCCGTGGTCGCAGGAAAGACTAAGGTGGTATTTGTCTTACATTAGTTATTAAATTATTACATCTACCGACATGGATGGATTAATTATATATGTTCCGATTCACACAAAAATCGCTCACAGTGTCCGAACATTTTTTAGTAGATCTTTGGATTTGTGACTTGATTATTTTTAGGACTGGATCCCAAGCAGGTGGTACTTGCCAACCATCTTCTCTATTGAAATTGGGGTGTTTTCTTATTTCAATAGCCTCGCGCAACATTCTCGGCATGTAGCGATTCTCCTTGGCGAGGATTTGTGGTTTATCGAACAGGATGTAATGGTTTGGCTGGTCCAGTGTATGTTCACATACTGCAGAGTACCACCACGGACCACGGACGCTGCAAAGCGTTCGAAACGTCAGGTTTCAACAAAATAAATAAAACACGCGATATTTCCGTTAAAAATAGTTTAATTTCAATGTGTAACAATCGCGAAAACCTAAGACAATACTAAGGATGGGCATTGTTAGGGCCGTACCGGTCGAATGGTCCCTTGAGGAATTTGTGTCTGCTATTGAAGTTCCTTTGGACTTTGGGATAGTTATTAGAGCACGTCGATTTAATAGACGATCAACTGGCGAGGGCGGCAACGCTGTCTGGATTCCCACCCAGACAGTGGTGTTGGACCTTCAGAGGTCAGAAACTACCTGCAAACATCTATTGCTTTTTTACGTCCATGCCTGTGGAGATATACACACATCAAAAGTGTCTAGGGATCAACATATATTTTTGCAATAACTTTTCTCCTGATTGATATTAATTAAAATTTTCTTTAAGGATTCATCAAATAAAGTGTTTTCGGATCGGCGGAAGAACTGAGTTGATTTGGATCAGAGGTAACCTCAACGCTCAAATTTATGCTGAGACGATTGTATCAGACGTCATCGTTCCTCTACAAGTGCAAATCGGTCCCTTATTTCAGTTAATGCATGATAATGCACGACCGCACACCGCAAGAGTTGTAAGACAGACTCTCGCCGCAGCTAACATCAATGTCATGCCCTGGCCTGCTCAGTCGCCAGACTTGAACCCGATTGAGCATGCATGGGATATGCTACAGAGAAGAGCTCTGCCGAATATGGAGGGTATCCAGTCGCAAGACGACCTTTTTTTGTTGTTGCAACGAACATGGGCGGCCATTCCACAGCGTGATTTGGATGAACTCATTTTGAGTATGCCAAACCGATGTTCTTGTGTTGTTAGTGTTCGCGGTAGAAACACGGATTATTAATTGTTTAAGTTACCCAATAAAATTTTAAAGAAAACTGGTATTTCAGTCTTTTTTTCGAACTTTAATGTTAGTGGTTCAAATGTCAAAAATCCCTTTATTATGAAAATGGCAAATTTCTTTATTGATGCAAAGGTGACTTGGTTTATCGTTACTGTAGACAAACGAAAACACTTTATTTGATAAATCCTTAAAGAAAATTTTAATTAAAATCAATCAGAAGAAAAGTTATTGCAAAAATATATGTTGATCCCTAGACACTTTTGATGTGTGTATGTACTTCCGATCATCCAGTGTCATAAATGTTGCAGATTTGGTAATGTAACTTCACAATGCAGATCGAGTCCTCGGTGTTATATCTGTGCCCAGAGTCACGAAGGTGCTTCATGTACTAAGAAACACCTACGTGTCTATTCTGCTCTGGCAGCCATTCCGCCTAAGATCCCAAGTGTGCTGAATATTCCCGGCAGAAATCCATAAAGTTGGCAATGTCTCAAGACAATGTATCGTACCTGGAGGCGTCTGCGAGGTTCCCTCAGTTGAGGCGGTCTTTTGCCGACACTGCCAGATATACTCCTTCTCCTTTGCCATCCCAATCACGCCCCTCATCCCAGACCCCACACATTAATGACATGGTGCAGATGTAAACTCCACAAACTTCATCATACCGCAAAACAGTTGTTATTCCCCGCCATCCTACTTCCTCAGCTTCAAGTCTAGGTTACGACACGCGTGTTCATGGGATGATTACAGAAACTCCGGTTTCTGTTCATCCTAATGGGTGCGCATTGAAGGACTCTCCCAATGATAACCTTTCTGAACTACTCCTTTCCACCCTTATGAATTTACTAACCCGTTTCAGTGATAGCGAATTACCGTATAGTATCCGCCAAAAACTTACTCAGCTGATTTCTGCATCCTGTAACAATTCTGCAATGGAATTGTCGGAGCATCAAGCATAAGAAAGCTAATCTACTCTACCTAATAAATAAATACAGCCCCGTCATTGTTGCTGTCCAGGAGATGTGGCTTAGGCCTGGAGCCCACTTCAGGGCCGCAGGATATTCATGTCTCCGGGATGACAAGGATGATGGCCGTGCTGGTGCTTCGATCCTCGTTTCCAAATCCAAGGTCTTCTCCCAAATCCTGCTCCCTGTACACTCTGACGGAATGAATGTTGTGGCCATATTTGCAATGAACATATCATTCTTATCTGTGTACATACCTAATCCTAACCCCACTATCCTCAATGAATTACTACCTATTATCTCCTCACTTTCCCCTCCTGTTGTCATACTTGGAGATTTTAATTTCCACCATACTTCTTGGGGTTCACATTTTTGCGACTCTTTATCTTCCTCATTCCTAAATATAATGGATAATCTAAACCTATGCGTATTATTGATTAAACAGGGTTTATATACATATTTAAAATAGAACATAGAATGGTGGTGGAGATGCTATTCAGGTTGTTTATCTAGGTCGAGTAATCTAGTCAATGAACTAATACAATAAGCTTCCATGGATTTAATGAGGGCTTATGTGTCGTCACACTACACCTTCCCACTCACACCACCTTTTTTTTTAAGAGTCAAAAATTACAATTACAATTTTTGAATTCAAATTCAAAAAAATGAAAAATACGAATTCACAATTGGTGATGTCTACTTTACGCCAATTTGTAAAAAACTTTTGTACGCATCATGGAGTGCGCTACTTTTATACCACCGTAATAGTGCTACAAGGTGACAAAGTGGCTTATACTGTTTGCGTGTTTGGCGCGCCGGCTGGACATCCCTTACTGTGCCCCCCGAACGGCCTTACTTCGGAGCACTACATGCAGCTGCTGTGGGAGCTGCAGTTTTGCTTGCCCCTTGCTTGGAGTTATGTGCAAACATAGAGCGTTCTCCTAGCGAATTGTTTTGGTGGGTCACATGGGAGGAGAAATCCTTCGAAGAGGAATTTAAAGAACTGTTAAGGCTGTGACTTTTGTTACAATGTTCTTTTTTTTTTTAATAAGTTTTGTGTTATTTTTTTGTATTGTATAAGCTTTATTATTCATTTAAATTTCTATATTCGTATTGTCACATTTAATTACTGGGTACGGTCCTGTATACACTGGGTCTAATTTTTCTCTACCTTGTTTTTTTATAAGTACTAAATCACCTAACTTATAGTTAATTGGGTTACATTTTTTATCATAACTGATTTTTCTATTTTCTTTTGATACAAGCAAATTATTCCTAGCATCCTCTTGGGATTTTTGTAATCTATACCTTAACTCTATTGGATATGAATCATAATTATATACCGGATCTATGCTATTAGTTAAAATATTACTAGGTAGTCTACAATTTTTCCCAAACACCAATACCAATACAAACCAATAAGGCGTATATTTTGTTGCCGTATGAACGGATGTATTATGCGAGAAATACCAATACTGTAACCAATCGCTCCATGTATGAGGCCGATTATTTGTTTGTATTCTAAGGAATGCTCCTAATGACTTATGGGAATTTTCTAAAGAACCCAGAGTCTCATGGTGGTATGCGGTTGATTGCAGTTGTTTGATGTTCAACATTTTACAAGTTTCACGCATGGTGGATGAAATAAATTCAGATCTTCTATCCGTTCCAATTTCACAGGGTATGCCGTATCGCAAAATGAAATTATAGACGAATGCGCGTGCGACTGTATTAGTTTCTTTATTCAGTAGCGGATAAACTTCGACGTACTTCGTGAGCTCGCACTGAAGGGTAAGTATATAGGCGTATCCATTCCCGTCCTTGGGTACGGGACTGACTAAGTCTAGAAATACTTTGTCAAAGGCTGAAGTTGCCGTGCTTGTTATACACATCGGCTCCCTAATATTTTTGTAATATTTTTGTTTTTGACATCTATCACAAGTTGTTACAAATTTGTATATGTCATTATCCATGCCGGGCCAATAGTAATGACGTTTAATATTATTCGTCATTCTTCTTATACCTGCGTGGCCGCTAGTTGGCAATATGTGAAAATCAAAGATATTGAATGTACCTGTAGATGGATTGAATTAAATTGAACTCTCAAAATCATTATTCATACTTTTCGTACCAATGCCTTCATTTTGTGTGTTAAAAAGAGACAACAATAACGGCTTGTGCTCGTCTTGAAGCGCTGCGCGCCACCAGCCAGCGTCGGCCGTATTTGTTTGTTACCAGCTGGTTAACAAGTGCGCTTGAAGTAATTTCATAAACTTACTTATTAATATATATGTTTGTGTTTGAATTGTGGTTATTTGTGTGTATTATCAATAATGGCATGCACTGTTCCCGGTTGTACAAGCAGAGTGGGTGTGTTAACGGAGAAAAATACTAATATATCTTTCCACCGGTAAGTCGAATCGTGATTATTGAAGTAAAACTTGATAATTTTCTGCGTGTTGTATAAAAAGTAAATAATTAATTCTATAATACATAGTTTTACACTGTCTTTGTGAATCTAGTTGTTATTTTTCTCTTGAGTTAATATTAAAACAAAAGCTTGTCGGTATTTTTGACGTTTGTTCTACTCCCTAGTGATGTAGTCGAACACTTCGATTAAAAGTACGTTTTCGGAATATCGATAACCAAGAATTTGCCACGTAAGGTGACGACTTCAAATTCAAAAAAAAATGAAAAATACGAATTCACAATTGGTGATGTCTACTTTACGCCAATTTGTAAAAAACTTTTGTACGCATCATGGAGTGCGCTACTTTTATACCACCGTAATAGTGCTACAAGGTGACAAAGTGGCTTATACTGTTTGCGTGTTTGGCGCGCCGGCTGGACATCCCTTACTGTGCCCCCCGAACGGCCTTACTTCGGAGCACTACATGCAGCTGCTGTGGGAGCTGCAGTTTTGCTTGCCCCTTGCTTGGAGTTATGTGCAAACATAGAGCGTTCTCCTAGCGAATTGTTTTGGTGGGTCACATGGGAGGAGAAATCCTTCGAAGAGGAATTTAAAGAACTGTTAAGGCTGTGACTTTTGTTACAATGTTCTTTTTTTTTTTAATAAGTTTTGTGTTATTTTTTTGTATTGTATAAGCTTTATTATTCATTTAAATTTCTATATTCGTATTGTCACATTTAATTACTGGGTACGGTCCTGTATACACTGGGTCTAATTTTTCTCTACCTTGTTTTTTTATAAGTACTAAATCACCTAACTTATAGTTAATTGGGTTACATTTTTTATCATAACTGATTTTTCTATTTTCTTTTGATACAAGCAAATTATTCCTAGCATCCTCTTGGGATTTTTGTAATCTATACCTTAACTCTATTGGATATGAATCATAATTATATACCGGATCTATGCTATTAGTTAAAATATTACTAGGTAGTCTACAATTTTTCCCAAACACCAATACCAATACAAACCAATAAGGCGTATATTTTGTTGCCGTATGAACGGATGTATTATGCGAGAAATACCAATACTGTAACCAATCGCTCCATGTATGAGGCCGATTATTTGTTTGTATTCTAAGGAATGCTCCTAATGACTTATGGGAATTTTCTAAAGAACCCAGAGTCTCATGGTGGTATGCGGTTGATTGCAGTTGTTTGATGTTCAACATTTTACAAGTTTCACGCATGGTGGATGAAATAAATTCAGATCTTCTATCCGTTCCAATTTCACAGGGTATGCCGTATCGCAAAATGAAATTATAGACGAATGCGCGTGCGACTGTATTAGTTTCTTTATTCAGTAGCGGATAAACTTCGACGTACTTCGTGAGCTCGCACTGAAGGGTAAGTATATAGGCGTATCCATTCCCGTCCTTGGGTACGGGACTGACTAAGTCTAGAAATACTTTGTCAAAGGCTGAAGTTGCCGTGCTTGTTATACACATCGGCTCCCTAATATTTTTGTAATATTTTTGTTTTTGACATCTATCACAAGTTGTTACAAATTTGTATATGTCATTATCCATGCCGGGCCAATAGTAATGACGTTTAATATTATTCGTCATTCTTCTTATACCTGCGTGGCCGCTAGTTGGCAATATGTGAAAATCAAAGATATTGAATGTACCTGTAGATGGATTGAATTAAATTGAACTCTCAAAATCATTATTCATACTTTTCGTACCAATGCCTTCATTTTGTGTGTTAAAAAGAGACAACAATAACGGCTTGTGCTCGTCTTGAAGCGCTGCGCGCCACCAGCCAGCGTCGGCCGTATTTGTTTGTTACCAGCTGGTTAACAAGTGCGCTTGAAGTAATTTCATAAACTTACTTATTAATATATATGTTTGTGTTTGAATTGTGGTTATTTGTGTGTATTATCAATAATGGCATGCACTGTTCCCGGTTGTACAAGCAGAGTGGGTGTGTTAACGGAGAAAAATACTAATATATCTTTCCACCGGTAAGTCGAATCGTGATTATTGAAGTAAAACTTGATAATTTTCTGCGTGTTGTATAAAAAGTAAATAATTAATTCTATAATACATAGTTTTACACTGTCTTTGTGAATCTAGTTGTTATTTTTCTCTTGAGTTAATATTAAAACAAAAGCTTGTCGGTATTTTTGACGTTTGTTCTACTCCCTAGTGATGTAGTCGAACACTTCGATTAAAAGTACGTTTTCGGAATATCGATAACCAAGAATTTGCCACGTAAGGTGACGACAATTTCAAACAATATTTTATTAATGTTGGTCATTTTCTTTAAACAGGTTTCCCTCTGACCTCGATTTAAAAAAGTCGTGGATAAAAAATATACATAAAGACGACAAATGGAGTCCTTCACAACACACAAGAATATGTTCCCTACACTTTGAAGCTTCTTGCTTTCGTGAAGGATATGAACGAAGAACCCTACATTCTTACGCTGTGCCAACGATATTTCCAAACCAACCATTATCGCACCAACCCGTAAGTACAATATATTCAAGCAACTAATCACATTTCATACTAATATCACAGTATAAGTAATAGTACTACGTACAGTATGGCCACTCCCTGCCGCGCTCTCGTGTCGACCTCACCTCCCCTCTGAGACAAATCTGTAACAGTTTGTATGGCGCCGCACGCACACACGCTCATTATCGCTCTGCACAGACGTCATTGTTTATGTAGTAGTACGGACACGACATTTGTATGAAGTGGCCAGGGTGTGCTAATATTAAAGAACTGACAGTTTCTCCTTTTACGTTTGGTTAGGACCATAGATCGATACACAGAGTGTACTTTCATGCTTACAGGTGCTTTTATTGTTTTTTTTTGTTTATAAATGCGGCCAAGGTCTGTCCACGACACAGCAAGCCGTTGACGTCATAGGTAATCGGGATAGTGCCATATAAAATTATAAAACTTATCTATATCTTTTCATATTGTTAACGTTCATATTAAGGTTCTATGTACTAAAAAAAAATACAACGAATATGCTATATATTTAGCACAGTGTTTTTAATTTGTATTAAATATTTATCGTTCATTCGTTTCAGAAATTACCTAGAAAAAGAAAACTTGTAAAATACGATGGTGTTGATACGTCAACGCCGTCAACATCCACTATTGCGAAAACCAATGAAGAACGAGTAAGTTGTTTTCTATTGCTAGATTCGTTAAAATTTGTAGATACTGATATAATTGTATGAAGTTAATTAATCTTGTTTTTGCACTCTTCCAGTATCACGGTTCGTTAATGAAAATAGATGGTACTACGCAAACAGATAACGTTGATATTGATACCAAACTCCGAACAATGACGAATTTAGTAAATAGATACAAAATATTAGCAGCAAGACGTGGCAGAAAACTGAAAAACCAACGACGCAAATGTTCTCGCCTCACAAAGAAGAATGCTAATTTAGAAAGTATTATTCAAGCACTTCATGAAAAAATGGAAAGTGAGCATATAACTATTTTGAGAAACACATATAATTCTGATAACGAAATTATATCTAGGTATTTGATGAAGTTGCAAGGGGCTTCGTTACCAAAAGAATATCCAGAAGAAATCAAAATGTTTGCGCTCACACTCCACTTCTTATCACCTAAAGCATATTGCTTTGTACGTGATTCTTTTAATACAGTCTTGCCGCATCCTAAAACGCTGTCGAGGTGGTACCAGTCCGTTGACTGCAGGCCTGGATTTACTAAAGAATCATTAGATATTTTGAAAATCCGCAGCGCCAATACGGATAAAATATTATACTGCTCATTGTGCATTGATGAAGTTGCTATCAGGAAGCAATTGCAGTGGGACGGAACTAAATATTATGGCCATATTGATATTGGTTCTGACGTTGTCGGTGACGATCTTCCATTGGCATCTGAAGCACTGACATTTATGCTCACGTGTATTAATGAATCATGGAAGATTCCTGTAGGATATTTTTTGGTAAATGGATTATCTGGTCAGCAAAAAAAGAATTTAGTAGAACAATGCATTCGTTTAGTGATCGAACATGGTGTAACAGTGATTTCACTAACATTTGACGGCGCTGCATCGAATACTGCAATGGCATCACATTTAGGATGCGATTTAAACCCACATAATTTAAAAACTACATTCACAGTGGATCAGACTGAAGTTGTGATACTATATGACCCCTGTCACAACATAAAGTTGGTAAGAAACACTTTAGGCGAAAAGAAAAAGTTGCTAGATAGAAATAACCAAGTTATATCATCAAATCTGTAAAAGGCTATAAAAAACCTTTAATTTTAAATAATATTGACAAAGTAAAAGAAAAATTGCAAGAAATCGATGAATACATTGACGGATTGAAATTGGAGGATGGCACTTTAATTATTAAATCTAGAAAAAAGACAGGATTTGTGGGTTTTAAAATTTGCATGCGATCCGTTATATTTCTATTTGACAAATACATTTCTCGTACAAATCCACATCTTCAATTTTTGCCAGTATATAAATTATCGCAGGACCACATTGAGGTTTTTTTTGGAGCCATCCGATCATTAGGTGGCTTTAATAATAATCCTTCGGCAAAAGCCTTGATGACAGCGTACAAAAAATTGTTAGTACATGCTGAATTTAAAATCAGTAAAAATGGTAATTGTTTACCTCTAGACGATATTCGTATTTTGCATACAAATAAAAAACAGTACATTCAAGCGTTAAACCAAACCACGGAAAGAATAAAAATGCTGGATGATTGGCCTGAAGATGAACTCGCTGTCAATTTCATTGAAGAAGGAATCGCTGACTATAGTGACCATGATTATATTCCAGACCCAAACCTCCTTACCGAATATAGCGAAAATGTAATTTCATACTTAGCCGGTTATGTAGCAAAAAAATTAAAGAAAAGCATATTGTGTGAACATTGTAACAAAGTTCTTACCGATGATACAAATATAAGTTATTTAATACGAGTTAAAGACAGGGGTGGCCTGACAAAGGCGTCAAGTGATGTCGTACATATTTGTAAATAGTGTAAGTAAATGTGTAAGTAAAGTCGGGCTGTCTAAAAGCATGCACAAGATGACTATGAACGTCTTTAATATGTGTGGTAAAACAAATGTATTTTCTCAGTTAATTACTCACTCTTATGATAATTGTATATTAAACAATCATTTACATTTGATTATTAAAGCGATTGTAGATATTTATTTAAAAATTCGCATACACTATGAGTGTAAAAAGGCTTCAGTGCCAAAAGGTGAGAATGTTCGAAATTTTTACAATAAACTAGTTTTATTTAAAGGACTATAATGTAATCATACGCTATATTTGTGTTACTGTAAATTAAAACTTCAATTTTCAATTATGACAAAGAGTTTTATTCTATTTCCACAGACAAATTCAATATCTATACACCATCCAATCGAGCTTACTAAGCTTATATTGACAGTGTTTAGCTGTTAGTGATTATGGCAGCAGGCAAGCAAGTTCAGTATAAATCAATGAATGAATCTGACAGCTGTCTGTCATAATCACTTAACGACTGACTGATACGATACTACTTTTGTTGCGGAAACCTAAAGCGGCCATTAAAATTTTCTTCATAAAATTTTCAGTGCCTCTGCCAACCGTATTGTGCGATATGCCGATATTTAATTGTAATATCAGCCCTGCGGCAATACACACACATACGATTGTCGTGGCACTGAAAAAAGGGCTCCGCAAGCAAAGTGCGCGCCGCTCTATGTGTTTGCAACAATTGCATGAAAAAGTTGGAATTGCGTGCTCGCCCCTAACCCAATAAGATTTTTCTCTTTCCATAAATAGTTGAATGCGCGTAGAGAGTTTTGAAACTAAAGACTGAACTGCTGAGAGCTTTCACGTTATTGTCAATACAATAACGCGAAAGAAAGAAAGAACTCTCAGCAGTTCAGTATCAACAGATACACAGTTATAAAAATCATGTTGAGGTACATAAATAAGTTTGTTTCTATAATAACCGTAATCCCAACGAGTATAAATTTTCATTTTCCCGCCAGCTTTCATCGATATAAAAAAATGCACAGCACTAGTCTACACTATAACTATAATTTTTATTGTATAGTCAAAATGGAGACATTTAAAGCGTTATGACCCAACAAAGTAGCTGTTGTTGTCTCTTTGTCTTATGACTATTTGGTAGTGTTAGGAAGAATGGATATTATGCACTGGATCTTGCTTTAATGCAATCCATCTACAGGTACATTCAATATTTTTGGTGAAAATCATTTAGTATGACGCGCCTGTCGTCTATTATTTACTTTAGTGTGACACCTTTAATTATGCATAACCGGGGTCCGGACCTACTTATACATTTTTTATATATTATATATTGAGTTAACTCTTTTATAATATTTTCGGTGTCTTTATTACGTATTATGCATACTTCATCTATTTTTAGTGTCTTGCAAAATGCATCTAGTTCATTCACGAGGAAATCTGGTTTCGTACATGATCCTAAACTAGGGTTGACACATATCTTACATTAGTTATTCAATTATTACATCTACCGACATGGATGGATTAATTATATATGTTCCGATTCACACAAAAATCGCTCACAGTGTCCGAACATTTTTTAGATCTTTAGGTTTGGGGCTTGATTATTTTTAGGACTGGATCCCAAGCAGGTGGTGCTTGCCAACCATCTTCTCTATTGAAATTGGGGTGTTTTCTTATTTCAATAGCCTCGCGCAACATTCTCGGCATGTAGCGATTCTCCTTGGCGAGGATTTGTGGTTTATCGAACCGGATGTACAATACAATACAATACAATACACTTTATTGCACCAAATAAAACAAATATACATGAAGTAAACATTAAAACACAAAAGGCGGTCTTATCGCAAAGCGATCTCTTCCAGACAACCTTGAGGTAGAGGAAACGATAATGACACGGAAGAGGTAGGAGGCGCATAAACTACTTACATATTCACTACATATACAAGTATATACATATACCCATACACACACACACACATATACATATATATATATATATATATATATATATATATATATATATATATATAAATTCATACATACATACATAAATATGTATAAATATATAAAAGAATATTCGTAAGCATAATCTAATAAAAGTTATCACGTAATCAGGCGTCGTAACAGAAATGAATACAGAATGATTATATATAGGTAAAGTTAAACAGAGTCAAGAGAGAGATAGTGAGCTTTTACAAGGTTTTTGAATGTCAACAGGGTTTGAGCACGTCGGATATATAATGGCAGAGCATTCCAGAGGCGTACAGCTTGTACCGTAAAAGACTTCGAGTAATAATTGGTAGAGTGTGATGGCGTGGACAGCCGGAGGGACAGTGTATATCGCAAGCTACGACCTTGTACTCCAGTGTGGAATGTGAAGCGCTCCTTTAGATAGGTTGGAGTTGAAGGATTAAACAAGATGGAGTATAGAAGAGACAGGATGTGCCCGTTACGGCGAAGTCTAATAGGAAGCCACTTGAGCTGGCAGCGAAATTGAGAAACATGGTCATATTTGCGAAGTCCAAATATGAACCGGATGCAAAGATTTTGGAGGCGCTCAAATTTATTCAATTGTTCTTCAGTAAGATCGAGATACGAAGAATCGGCGTAATCAAGAATCGGAAGTAGCAATGAATGTGCTAACGCAACTTTGGTGTCAGTCGGTAGAAAGTATTGCAGTCTTCTTAGAGAGCTAACCGCAGAGAACATCTTCCTACTAACTGAAGCAAGCTGACCTGTCCAGGAAAAGGTTTTATCAAGAATCACACCAAGATTCTTGACAGTATCGCTGTACTTAATAAAAGTCCCATTAAAAGTAATGGAGGGAAAATTAGGCCAGTCAATTTTCGATATCATTCGGGAACTACCTATGACAATAGACTGCGTCTTAGTTGGATTAATGATTAGTCCATACGATTTGCTCCATTCCGATATGAGTTTAAGATCTTCGTTCATACTAAAAATTGCGTTGGACATTAGTTCCAGAGAAGAATGATTATAAATTTGTAAGTCGTCTGCATACAGATGGTAAGAGGAGCGAAGTTTACAAGTGATGGAGTTAATGAATAAAGCAAATAAAATCGGAGACAGCACGCCACCCTGCGGCACACCTGCAGCTATAGAACACCAAGAAGATAACGAATCCTCAATGCGTACACGCTGCTGGCGCCCGTACAGATACGAACGAAACCACTCAATGACCATTGGAGATATGTTGAGAGAACGCAATTGCTTCAAAAGAATATCAAAATCAACAGTACAGAAAGCATTGCTGAAATCCAATAGCGTCAGAACCGTGAGATGTGATCGATCCATAGCGAAACGAATATCGTCTGAAATTTTCACAAGAGCAGTAGTCGTGCTATGACCTGGACGGAAACCCGATTGAAAAGAACTGAGGATATTGTTGTTGTTCAAGAAACTGCTCAATTGTTGTTGAACAAGGCGTTCAAGAACTTTGGAAAGGAAAGGGAGAATGGAGATGGGTCGGTAGTCAGAAAAGGACAACGGGTGGGCTATCTTAGGCAAAGGGATGACAAAAGCATTTTTCCAAGCTGATGGAAAAACACCCTTTGTTATGGAATTATTAAGGATTAGAGTGATAATAGGAAGGATAATGTCAAGGATTGGTAGGATCATAACACGACTAATGCAATCATCGCCCACGGCACTTGACGCCACCGAACGTATGTTCTTCTCAACATCACAATTGGTAAATTGAGTAAAGACAAATGGAGGATAGTCGGGTGTCGGAAGTGATGAAAGATAATCAAGGGTATTATTTTTAATGGTGCTATCAAATGCAGCCGACGAAGAGAAATGCCTATTAAGGCTATCAATATCAACGTTGTTAGGACTATTATTATTATTTTTTCCAACT
Organism: Pyralis farinalis; assembly: GCA_947507595.1. Classification (NCBI taxonomy): domain Eukaryota; kingdom Metazoa; phylum Arthropoda; class Insecta; order Lepidoptera; family Pyralidae; genus Pyralis; species Pyralis farinalis. Next base: position 16,646,485 of record OX382281.1, on the reverse strand, counting down.
CCGAGTGACTTAAGAAATTTCCATACCTTAGCTGGATCTCCATTCTCAACAGATTCATGAATGTGGCGTCTTTGAGCATCCCTACACATTCTGTTGCAGATATTACGTGCGCGGACATAATTATCCCTGTATCTATCAGGATTCAACTTAAATTTAGTTTTTGCCCTGTTTTTCTTTAAAATAAGAGCCCGAATTTCGTCTGTTAACCAGGGCGCAGGGAAATGCCGCATTCGAACTGGACGAACAGGAGCATGACGGTCATAAAGTGCGATTAATTTTGAATTGAACAGGTCAACTTGTTCATCGACAGTGGATGCAAGCTCAACTACTGACCAGTCAGTATTAAGCGCATCATCGCGCAGATGGTCAATATTCATGTCACCAAAATTGCGCTGCAAAAGGATTTTCGGTCTGGCTTTAGGAGGACGAACTTTGTAGGAAAGGAATATAAGGTCATGGAAGGAAAAAGCATCTGCTGTACATTGTCCATGCTTAGCGACATGATCGGGAGATGAGACAATAATGAGGTCGAGAAGAGATGGTCTGCAATTTGGAAAAAAGTGCGTGGCATTTAAAGGCAGAATGGACAAATTACAGGCATTAGAGAGTGCTTTAAGAGCCCGGGAACGATGATCATTTTTGAGAAGACAAGTATTGAAGTCACCCATAATAATGGTATGACTGAAAGAAGGTACTGTATCTTCGAGAAATTTTTCCAGAGCAGAGAAGTAATCGACTGTGGAAGAGGGACTATACAGAACGCCAAGAAGTATGCGTGTATGAGAAAGTGAAATTTCGACAAACAGATGTTCAGCACTCTCATTTATAGAGTTAGTCACAGTAGAAGGAGAAATTAATTTAAATGGGAGATGTGCTCGCAAGTAAATGGCAACACCACCACCAACTCTACCAGTACGGTCGTTTCGAATCAGTTGAAACCCAGGCAAAGCGTAAGAAGTGGAAGAGAGTGGCTTCAGCCAGGATTCAGAGACGAGGATCGCGTGTATATTTTTGACATCAAACGTCTCAAGCATGTCCGTGAAGTGTGCTGGAATGCTCTGGGCATTAATATGCACTACATTGAAATTTTTAGGAACATCGGAGAACTCAACCTGTAAAGATTCATTAAGAGATACCCGAATACTATGAAAACTTCCACTAGTCGAAGATGAAGACATAGATAGATATTCATCACTCTGCAAATCGCCCATCAATATATATGTATAAATATTGTGATATAATATATAAATAAATAACAAATGTATTAATCAATATAACTTATAAAATAATAAAAAAAAAAAAAATGACAAAAATGTCTACCCGCCAGCAGTAGGAAAGAGATAAAAATACAATATTAACTATTTCATATTCCCTTAATTCGATACGTAAAGTGTAACACGGCCTTTACAAATTTGACTGACAGTAAACGTCAAGACGGACAAGGAAAGCATTAAGTTATTCTGACACGAAACATATTATTTGTACCGTCTGTGAAATAAAATGAAAGTTATATTACATGAAGTCAAAGTGAACAAAAATTTATCTAGATGTACCGTGGTTTAGCACTAGTTGGAAGCATACAATCTGTATTGACTAGTATGGAATTAAGAACACAGTAACTGCAACAAAATAAACGGTGTTACGCAGTCATGGATTTACAATAAAGTTGTACACCCAGTGGCTAAAGCTACATTATATGCTTGAGTATTGCTTTATGCTTATACATTAAGGTCAGAGAGACGCGCTTACTTTTTGTTGATGCGTTTGGAACGAGTCTGCAAAACCACATCGTTCCCGACTACACTTCTCAATGGAGCACCTGTAGAACCAGCTGTCGATGAGGCTATGAGGCGGTTGACTTCAGACATATTGAAGACGCATATCTTAGATCCGTCCGGTCTTGAGATAATCACCCTGCCGCCACTTGTCCAGCATTTTGACACTCCAAACTGCTGTCGTGCTGCCATGAACGCATCATGTCTGACTTTCGTCAAAAATTCAGACAGCGTTACACCGGAGTCCTTAAGATTTGTTTTAGCAAACCAAATTTTATCCCTGTCACCAATGTCTGCAAATTTAATTAGTATGGGTCTAGTTTTGCCGTCAGTAGAGCGGCCCATTCTGTGACAACGACTAATGCAACTTGCTGAAAAATCTGTCATTTTGAGTTTGCTTGTCACGATCTTGACCACCTCAACGGTAACATCCTCACTCTTCTGCTCACGAACACCATGAAAGAGAAGAATTTTGCGTCTGCTTCGCATCTCAACATTATCTACCTGCTTAGCGATGATCTCGACTTGCCGCTGCAGGTTACTAAGGGCTGTGGTGATGAAAGATTTAAACTCAATGAAGTCCGCAGACAATGAAGTCACTGTAGGAGTCACATTAGCTCTCTTAAGGTCTGCTTGAAAATCAGCCATTTTGCTGTCAAAGTAGGTAATTAAGTCTGCCAGATTTTCTGTGATATTTTCCATTGTAGTGAGAGAGTGAAAGGAAATTTACTGCACACGGGTAGACCAAGCACTAATGTAAGTTAATACATTAATTAGAGTGAATTTGTATAGTGAATAATAATTTTAATTAAATGAAATAACAGAGCTGTGATTTTTATGTCTAACCTCCACGACTACCCACATGAATGTAATGGTTTGGCTGGTCCTGTGTATGTTCACATACTGCAAAGTTTTTATCGCGCCTATTCTTCATGTCAGCAATGTGTTCTTTCACACGAGTACCTACGCTTCTCTTTGTTCGCAGTCTAATTTGTATACTCCTGCATATTGTGAGGGGATATTAGACTTGATAGGTCTTAGAAATTGACAGGTCTTCTTATGGGGCTTGAAATAAGTTTTAATTGAAGCTCGCCGTAAGATGTTGCCAATTTTGTCTGTGACTCCCTTTAAGTATCGTAAGATGGCAGGTTGATGTTCAACTGTAGGTGGCTTCGGGCAGCTTCTGTGACGCATGCGAGAGAGTTTGTGACTATTGCTCCGCAGTACTTGTTTGACATGTTGGAGTTCCTCCTCTAGATGCTCAGCGTTGCAGATGCCGTGTGCTCTCTGACACAAAGATTTGCCTACGGTAGCTAACTGATATGGATGGTGGTGTGAGTTACCATTGAGATATTTGTCTGTATGGGTAGGTTTTCTATACACTATGTGAGTAAGCGAGTTGTCATGTTTCCTGGTAGTTTCCAGCAGCAGCGCAGTACGTGTAGATGTGATGTGTAATAATTTTTATTTCTGTGTTTAAAAATGTTCAATTTTAGTTCGTGAAAAGTTTTAATTAATGTGTTATGTTTAATGTAATGAAACGTACATGGAGATTTTGAGTGAATTACGAATAAACAGTTTCATTTGTTATTGTGTAATGTAACGTGTTATTGTAATAAGACACGTATAATAATGTAACCATGGCTGTCCGGTCGCACGGCTGTAGCATGCTGACATTATTATTTCATTGAGTTTAAATAATAGTTTGATTTAATGTTTTCATTTTTTTTAGGGTTGTGTCTAGTGGCATTTAAGTTCACGTTAAATGACCGATCCCAAGAGTTAGGGCTAGACACAGCCCCAGAATGTTTTGCAGTTTGTGCGAATAACATGCTTTGTGAAAAGATCTGAATGTGAATTTTTTTTTTTCAAAAAAAGGTAGGGGTGTGGTGTAGCGGGCTGGCGACTCGGTACGAAAGGTGCATGCTCGGCACTTTCGGCACAGCGAGCCGGTTGCCACGCGCACGCGGCTCCAGTCGTCCCTTGTCGCCCGCTCGAGCTAGGTTCCCAAATTTATGTTAATATAAATATTGAATAACATTGTGTGATGATTGTAAATGACATTCCGTGAAGTTAGGAATAAACTGTGAACTTTCGAACAACTTTCACAGTTACAGTAGACAATACAAAGACCTTAAAAAGACTTAAAACTTTCGTGTGAGCGTGTTTCAGGCGTAAAATGATTCTGGGAGCGAGAAATTTGACTTTGTATTTTTTCCATCTCTTTTTTCAGGGCTTCATTTTCATTACTGAATGTCTCTATTTTAATATTTATTTCTTTTATTTCGTTTTGCCTCAAATCGTTCTGTTTGTATAGTGCACTTGTTTCTTTTTTTATGTCATCTCTATATTATCAAGTGCATACGTTTAAGTACGATCACTTATGGATTAAAGTCTGCATCATATTTGGCCACAAGGTGTTTAATTGAATCAGCTACACGATATAAAAATCAGTTTCGATTAGCTGCATCTATATTAGAGAATAATACATATGTAGATGACGTGCTAACAAATAGTCATTCAAAAGAACAGTTAGTCGAAATGCAATCTCAATTAATACAGCTACTAGCTCTGGGAGGATTTGAACTACACAAGTGGTCTTCCAACTGCGAATCAGTCCTTGATAATGTCAACGATGTTCATCAAACTTCTGGTGAGTTAGATCTCCAGAAGCAAGACAATTCTGTCAAAACATTAGGCATCAATTTTGATATAGACAATGACACATTCAAGAGCAGATGCCCTGAATCATACATCAGTCAACACGATTCCAAGCGTGACATACTTAGCTACATCACCAAATTTTATGATCCTTTGAATTTACTAAGGCCTATATTCGTTCATGCAAAGGTAATCATGCAAAAATTGTGGGCTGCTAGTATTGATTGGGACGACACCCCTCATAATATTCGCCAATTATGGAGAGAATTTATTAAAAATTTTGCACAGATTGAGCCACTCAACATTCCTCGATGTGTAAAGCCCCCTGATAGCGTCAGTATTCAGTTGATAGGATTCGCCGATGCTTCCTCAGAAGCCTATGGTTGCTGCGTATACCTGCAATCCGTCACACAAGACAAGGTACACATGCACTTGCTATGCTCCAGGTCCAGAATTAATCCACTCAATAAGAAGCTGACAGTGCCGAGATTAGAGCTTAATGCTGCACTGCTTCTTAACAAGCTCATGGTGAAGGTACTTGCTACACTCAATAATAAGATTAAAATTAATGATACCTACCTTTTCTCCGACTCACAAATTGTTTTGGCATGGTTAAAAATGGATGCTACAAAATTATAGAGTCAGAACAATACAGGAGCACAACCATCACTGGTAATATATACACACTGAGGACAATCCTGCAGACTGCCTCAGTAGAGGTCTTCAACCTCACGAGCTAAAAGACTTGTGGTGGCATGGCCCATCATGTTTTTGTAATTTAAGCTACAAATTTGTATAACAACTTGAAGTACCGACACATGTACCGGAATTAAAATGTAATAGTATTGATCCAATTGTATGTGCCGCTATAGCAACTTCAACTGATTCTGATTTATACAAAGGTTTAAAAAGGTTCTCTATTTTAGATAAAATGATTCGTGTCCTAGCATATGTATGTAGGTTTTGCAACAATATCAACCCCAAAAATAATAAACAAAAAAGGTTCTTGACTTCGGCAGAGTTGTATAGCTCTCTGATGTTATTTTTTTTTTTATATTGGCTCAGCATAGTGGCTCCTCTTCGCCTGTTGGTAAGCGAAAAGGGGAGCCCAAATTGCAGCGGCAACTGACAAAGGACTACAGTGTCCTGTCAGTTGACGCTACCATGCTGGCCCGCAAGGTGCTTCTTCACGCTTCGTTTGAAGGATCCCATGTTGTAGGAAGGAGGAAACACATGTGCAGGCAAGGCGTTCCACTTTTTAATAGTTCCGACAGAGATAGGAGTTGCCGAACTTTTTAGTACGAGAACAAATGTCCTCAACAGTGGAATGATGACATCGCAAGCCTGCACGTTCTATGACGGAAGGGAGAGGGTGGGATAAGGGAAAATAGTTCTTCAGAGCACTCACCATGGTACAGGCGGTAAAATGTACTTAGGGAGCCTATGTCCCTACGAAGTTGCAGAGGTTCTAGGTATTTTGTGACCTCTTCATCGTCGATTATGCGGATAGCACGTCGCTGCAACCTATCGAGAGCCTCGAGAAGATACTGTGCGGAGCCGTCCCAGAGATGCGAGCAATACTCCACGCAGGCCCTAACTTGAGTCTTATAAAGAAGACAAAGTTGGTCCGGCGCGAAGAACCGGCGCACCCTGTTCAGGACTCCGAGTTTCTTTGAAGCTGTTAAAATGAGGCTCTCGATGTAATTTCGTTGGTTTAGGTCGCAACGAATATCCATGCCTAGCATATTCAGGCTATCGCGCATATTGAGGGTAGCGCCCTGAAGACTGGGAGTGGGATGAAATGGGGACATTTTTGTTGTGAACGCGCACACCTGAGTTTTCTTGGCATTGAACTCAACCAGGTTATTGGAACCCCATTTACTAACGAGGTCCAAAACCCGATTAAGCTCAACGACAAGACTCACGCCCCTCGCCGATTTCTGCCCGACTAGCACTAGGCCGCCCGAAATATCGCCCATGGACCGTACTGTCATCTGCATAGCAATGAATATTACCAAGTGGCAGCATGTCATTGATATGCAGAAGAAAGAGGGTGGGCGATAGGACGGAGCCCTGTGGGACACCGGCATTCACTGACATGAACCGCGAAGCGCGTCCATCTGCAAGGACGCGGATTCTACGCTCATGCAGGAAGCCAGCAATCCACTTACAAAGCTGGAGGGGCAGACCGTATGCCGGAAGTTTGGAGAGAAGTGCTTTATGCCAAACCCGATCAAATGCCTTGGCGATATCTAGGCTGACTGCCATAGATTCACCATGTTTATCAATTGCCTCCCCCCCAGAGGTGCGTCACATACGCTAGAAGATCACCCGTCGATCGTTTCGGTCTAAAGCCATATTGACGATCGTTAATTAATGAGTGATCTTCTAGGTAACGGATCAACTGATTGTTAAGGATCCGTTCCATGACTTTGCACAACACTGAAGTTACGGTAATGGGGCGGTAATTTGATGGGTCCGAACTAGGCCATGGACACCGGTATTTGGTAATACCGAAAAACCGGTACACCGGATGTTTTTTTCGGTATTTGTATACCGGTATTTATGGATCAAATACCGATTTTTCGGTATTTTGAATCAGTCCTAAATTTTTTTATTGGTTGGCTGGCATTCATACATTGGTTTGTGTTGAAATGACATTGTATGAAAATTGAGGGACCAGAGGCAGATTTTTAGATGCAGCTTATAAGTACCTTTAAAGCATTCCTCCTACAAGTGTTGAGGCAGAAAGGGCCTTCTCAGATGCAAGCTATATTTGTAACAAAATAAGATCTTCCCTTAACGATGAAAGTTTAGATTCATTGTGTTTTTTACGCTCAATTTTTCAACAGCAGTGTGTGTCTGCTACTGGTGCTGACTGATTTATGTCTTGTTTTTCATATTATGTTATGTAACAACATAATATGAAAACGTATCGTTAACGTGATTGATTTTGTTGAGTTGTTGATTATATTTAATTTTATTAGTGGTGTAGCAATAATTGTTTTTTATTTTCAATTATAATATGTGTAAGATTTAACAACATAATATGAAAACGTATCGTTAATGTTGTTGAATTTGTTGAGTTGTTGATTATGTTTAATTTTATTAGTGGTTTAGCAATAATTGTTTTTTATTTTCAAATATAATGTGTGTAAGATTTACACTAATTTGATTTTATTTGATTTATGACAAAGGCTGATTTAAACTGATTGTGATATTTGGGCAATTGGGACCAGAATAATAAATGATTAATATATACTCGTATTTGAATCAAAACGACACTTTTTTTTGCATGGAATCCTTAGTTCTTAGAGTGTTTCCTTCCTTACCTTAACTTTACCCTATGCAGTACTGTTAATTTTACTTTAACATGTCCTTAAACGTTTCGTAACCAGTCGTCAAAGAAAATTACGATGAAAAATAGAGTAATTTATATTTATGAAAGAAAATTAAAAAAATACCGAAATACCGGTATACCGGTATTTAAAATAAAAATACCGAATCAATACCGGTATTTTCAAAAGGTTAATACCGACATGCCCTAGTCCGAACGGTCTCCCTTTTTGGGTACCGGCTGCACATTAGCCTCTCTCAAGCCTCCGGAACACAACCGGTCGAGTACGAGAGACGAAAGAGGCGCGTCAACACCGGGGACAACTCCGCTGCACATTTTTTCAGAACAATCGCTGGGATACCATCAGGACCACTGGCTTTACGGACATCGAGTGACTGTAACTCAAAACGGACATTACGCTGTCTGATGTGGATTTCTGGCATAACGGAACCACAGGAGGGTATCGATGGTGGTTGCGTGCTACAGTCATCGATCCGGGAGTTAGCCGCAAAGAGACTGGCCATAAGATCGGCTTTCTCCTGCGGCTGATGTGCCAGTGAGCCATCAGGGCATCTCAGCGGGGGCAGCGAGGGCTGGCAGAAGTTGGCCTGCACGGCTTTAGCTAGTCGCCAGTAATTACGCGATCCAGTAGGGTGCGTCACTAGCTCCGTGCCGACTTGTGTAACGCGCTGGGCGTCCGCTCTTATGTATGCCCTCTTACAGACCTTGGTGGCAGTATTATAGGCTGATTTCAGCAAGTTAATATTCGGATCTTTTAGGGCGCGACCCCTGGTCCAAGCGCGATACGCTGCCTGTTTGTTACTAACAGCTTCAGCGTACTCGCGATTAAACCAAGGGCGTCTCCGGCTTTTGATGACGACATCGGAGTGGGGAATGTAGTATTCCATTCCAACTTCGATCTCGTCATCAATAGCCGCAGCACTCGCCGTAAGATCTTTCTCACTGAAACAGCGCTGCCCCCATGGGACGGAACTTAATAAGAATAACTAACTGAACGATACATATACATCGAGTGGAATGCACGTAAATGACATAGCCCGCGGCAGTCGCAAAACTGAGCTCAACACCTCTTCTGACGAGTCTGACATCTCACTCATTATTGCGGAAATTCGTCAATGACACTTCAAAATTAGGAAATATCGACCAAGCTTGCCGCTATGTACGCAACGCTAGATCAAAAAATAGGCGAATACGATAAATAGCTTAAAGCTAAGGATGTGGAAATAAACACTCTTCGGGAATCCTTATTGCGGTTGCAGACTAGACTCGATGATCAGGAACAACTCTCTATGAGAAGTGAAATTGAGCTCGCTGGTATTCCAGAAGTGGAGAACGAGAATATCTCAAATATCAGGATATTAAATGGTCGTGGTAACAAATCCTATAAGGGATATATTTGCCTGTTCGTGTGTGTGGGTACTAAAGCTATATACTTGGAGATTATATCTCAAGCGTTTATAGCAGGATTTAAACGATTCGTTGCAATACGAGGTCACTGCTCTCATATTTGGAGCGATAATGGTACCAACTTTGCGGGATCTTCACGTGAACTTCATACTATGATCGTGGCTGAACAATCTTCAATTGCATTGGAGATCAGAAATTGGTTGCGTAACAATAAAGTTACGTGGCACTTCATTCCTCCTCACGCGCCATACTTTGGGGGATTATGGGAGGCAGGCGTAAAGTCTACAAGGTTTCACCTGAAGCGTGTCATTGGTGAGTAAACCCTTACTTACGAAAAGCTGTCAGCAGTTACTACTCAAGTCGAGACTTGCCTGAATTCCAGGCCCATATCCCAGATATTTGAAAATCCCTAGAATCCCACCCCGCTGACCCCAGGTCTGATCGGTGAACCTCTAATCACAGTACTGGATGCAAGTTCCACGCAATGCAATGTAAATAGTTTAAGACGTTGGCAATTAACTCAGAGAATGGTGCAAGAGTTCTGACAACGCTGGTCTCGTCTTCCGAGAGTAGTGGACTTAATTCATTAATCAAACGAACAACTTCAAAATTGTATATACTACCTGTTGCTAAGTAAGAATATGTAATATTTTATTGTGACTCGAAGGAAAGCAAGTTATGTGGAAATTGAAAGCAGCTTGTATCTTCCATGGTGGGCGGAGCACCACTTTTATTATTTTTATTAATGAAAGACAGTCATCCTTGGTGGGTGGTATGTATAGAATAAGAATAAGAATAATTTATTCCATAAGTTTAGTACACAGTACACCAACCTACACTATATTACACTGTAGTTTAAATTAACGAAATAGCTCGCTTTAAAACATAACTAATAAACATTATCGTGTTAATAACTATAGGTAAACTTAACAACATAATTATTACAAAGCACTAATGCAATTTAACTAAAACCAGATATAATGTCTAACTGGCGGTATACAGACAAAATTTCTTTACCTCCCGTGCTAGTCCGAGGACTGTGTTACGGCAAGGTAAGATTCTCACCATAGTACAACCAACCGTATTGCAAATGAATTAGAGACATTTCTGCAAAAAATGCATTGAGCATTCGTCCAATGCATTAAAAAATATTGACACATTTCTAATACAATAGACCTGCACAATAGTTGCCGATAACGGGTGACGAGTTTAGCGTAAACAAGTAGTATATGCAGAAAAGGAAGATTAATCAATACATTGGTTACCATAATGCAATTTTATAGCATACCATTTGTAGTCCCATATTAATCCCTACTATTTAACCTTAATTTGTTTATACATATATATATATATATATTTATTGAGTGCAATTAATTAATTACACATATTTTAAATTTTATTTTATTTTTTATACTTTATTTACCCGGTGTTACACAGATTGACCAATCGTACCACGACGCTCAGAAGTTGGTACCGCACAACACCCAGTAGTAAAATCAAGAAAACAAAATAGCTTTTATACGTACATACACATAAAATAGAGATAATACGTTTATATATTTTATAGATAAACTAAAATAGATTGAATATATAGATAAATGAATAATGGCCTGTTTCACAATGTCCGAATAGGAGTTACACTTTATTTAAACTGACAGTTGTGTATGGTCAACCAATCAAGTAAACGTTACTTTGATTGTGAAACGGGACCTATACAAAATGCATATTAAAAAGAATCATGATTTATAAACTAGTATTATATTTTCTGTCCGTTCATAATCCAAACTACTCAGAAACTCATATAGCGCTCTCCTACAAACAAATCTTCTTAAGTCTTTAATGGGTTTGATTTTACTTATGCGATTGTACAGTAAAGGAGCCAAATAATATGAAAATCCCTGTGCAAAAGTCGTTTTACAAGTAGGAACGTCAAATACCACATATGATCTTCTGGTAGACGTGTTACGAAGTCTTTTACAGGAATGCTGCCTCAGAACGATGCTTTTTATGAAAAGTTGGCGAACCGTTAACACTTTGAACTCTTTATATAGCTTAGTTGTACTATATCTGAAGTGCTTGAATCCTATAACTTTTAAAATACATCTTTGAGCCCTCTCTATTTTTATTAATGTACTTTTTCTAGCTCCACCCCAAGCAGAAATTCCATACATCATAAGGGATTGACATAGAGTAATGTATACTTCTTTATTTGTTTTACTATCCCTCAAATTTCTAATTTTTTTAAAAATTGGAATAAGTTTACGAATGCGAGATTTTAAATTAGTGATGTGTTGTTTCCAATTCAAATTCTTATCAATTTCAACGCCAAGATATTTGATAGTATTGGTCTTAGACAATTTTGGGCAATTACAGTTTAAAGGATCCACACAAATAGAGGAATGGGCTTTTAAGCAAAAATCATTATTCGGTTGCAAGTTTTCTCTTATACTGAACGTTATATACTTAGTTTTAGTTATATTCAAAGTAAGCAAATTATTATCAAGCCAGTTAATGATCTTCTGAAATCCTTTTTCAGCCGATATTTTAACTAAGCGCCATGATGTATGTTGGAATATAATAACGGTATCATCGGCGAATGTGATAAATTTTGAATCCGGTAGCTCAATGTCACAAAGATTGTTTACGTATATTAAGAATAGTGTAGGTCCAAGAACAGAGCCTTGAGGAACACCAAAATTTACTGTTTGCTTACAGCTTTGGGTATTCCCTATTTTAACCATTTGTGATCTATTTGTGAGGTAATCTTTAAAGAGTTCTAGCGGTAGACCTCTAATACCTATTGACTCAAGTTTACGTATCAATAATGGTATAGAAACTGTATCGAACGCTTTAGATACATCAAGAAATAAGCCAATACACTTCTTTTTGCTGTCAAGATTCCCCGCCACATTTGTAACTAAATTTTCGATAGCATCAATAGTTGATTTCTCCTTTCTAAATCCATATTGATTTTTAGAAAGAATATTATTACTTTCCAGGTAGTTCACAAGCCTATTATTAATGATTTTCTCTAGAATTTTAGCAATAGTAGGTAAAAGGGAAATTGGACGATAGTTGGTAACATTATCCTTATCCCCAGTCTTGTACACTGGCACAATAATCGCTTTTTTCAGCGCGTTTGGGAATCTTCCAGAAGACAAACATAAGTTAATTATATGGGTTAATGACTTAACGAGAATATTTAAATAAGTTTTAATAAATAACGATGATATTCCGTCCCAACCTGAAGATTTAGTGTTTTTCAATGTCCTAACGATTTTGCATACCTCTAATTCATCAGTTTCCAACAACATAAACGAATTTAATCGTGTGTTATTACATTTAAAATTTTTGGCAATGTTATCTTCACTTAGTTTTAATTTTTGTAAAGTACTGTTTGACAATTTGGCACCTACATTTACAAAGAAATCATTTATATAATTGACAGATTCTTGTGGCGTTGATTTTATTTTTAATAGTTCGCCGGCTACTTGGGATTTATCTGAGGCATTTAGGTTGCATACTCGCTTTATAACATTCCAAGTGCTCTTAATGTCACTCTTACTAGCATTTAACTCGGATTTATCATGTTCGATTTTTAAATTATGTAAGATCTTATTACAATGATTCCTGTAACGTTTATAGGTGGTTTCTACGTTCTTATCATTAGGTTGTTTCAAGTGTTTTCTGTGCAATGTGTCTCTGAAACGCATACAGCGTAGTAAGCCTGGTGTAACCCAGGGCTGATAAGTTATTTGTCTATTAGTTACTGTAATTGTCATTGTGCTCTTCTTAATTATCTCAGATAGGATCTGAATAAAGCTATTAGTTGCTTGGTCAGGATCGTTCATAGATATTATATTGTTCCAATTTGTATCTTCTAATAGCTTGTAAGCCTTTTCGTAATTTAGTTTCTGAATCAACTTTTTTTGTCGGACATTATAATTTTGTGTCTTTAAAGGGATACAAATGTAAATACTGCTGTGGTCAGTAACCGAGGATTCACAAATAACAGTTAAGATTTTAACATTTGATTTTACAAAGCAATGGTCAAGACAGTTATTAATTCTAGTAGGAATCAAGTGACTGGGTAATAGACAGTGAGTAGAAAGTAAGTCCAAGTATTCATCAGATTTTGAGTCGTTATTTTCTGGACAAATATCAATGTTAATATCCCCAGTTAGATAGATATTAGGTATGTGCTTGAGTTCTGCCAACAGATTATCCAAGGAATCCAAGAATTTAGTTATTACATTAAAAGACGGGGACCTGTAAATACAAATAAAGGCATGACTTTTATCTATTTGTATTACCATACAGTCCGCGTTATCAATTCCGGGTTCACAAACAGAGACATCCGACAGATTGTTCCTGACATAAACTACTACTCCACTATTTTGATTTATATAGTTACGGGTATAAAAAGTATTATATTCATCTAGCTTAGGTATCAAATCAGAGTTCTGTAGCCAACACTCAGTAAGTATGATTAAATCATAGTCTATATTACTTCTGGTCAAAAAAACTGTAAAATCTTCAAAATTTTTATGTATACTTCTGATATTCTGTACAATAACTTTGAGAGTTCTTTCACTATCAAGTTTGTATTGCAGTAAAGCTTCCGGATCCTCAACCAAAAATGAGTCACCAACGTTGATATTTTCAACTTCGGCGACTACGTTGTCTAATACACCGTTAGCCATAATCGCGCAATATTAAAGTTGGGATATATTGTAATAGTTTTGGTTGAGGATACCAGTTTCTGAGATGCTTACAAGCATTATTAGGATCAATGAACTCATGACTGTTGTGGACGGATATGTAGTAAGTATAATATAGTAGTAATACCAATTGATAAATAGATAATATATTAATTGAATTATACGTAAATAGAAGTTTTTGGCAGTAAATATTCACTATTTTAGAGGAGCAAGTGCAAAAATCAGAAAATAAGAAGTAATAATAAGAAATCATAACTAAAAAAAATAAAGAAATGTTGTGATACTTCCCAACAGATAGTCATTCTGCGACTAGATCATTGATTTGACCAAGGGACGTGATAACAATAGCAGGCTGACCTTCGTCTTTGCGCAGTAGGATGTTACCGCGCGATGCCCAACAATACATGTAATCACCGTTTTTTACAAGTTCTCGAGCAGCTGACAGGATCTTTTTTGACAGTGGTGTCAGTGTTTCAGATATGTAGACCCGTGAATTTGTGTTACCTATCCTTAGGTCATCAGTGGACAGTGGCTTTTCTTTGTTTCCAGTGTTGTACTTCTTAGCGGCCCTTAAGAGTGATTCCTTCTTCTTTATATTCTGGTACTCTATAACAATCGGGCCATTATTTTTGCCTCTCCTAAATATATTTTCGGTGGCATCAATAGGCTCAATATTGAGAGTTTTGTAAATAGTGTTGACTATGTCATGTAAATTCTCCTTTTCATCCCGCGGAATATTTCTAATTTCAACTGTTTTCTTGAGAAGTTGTTTCTGTACCACGTTTAGTTGATTTTCTAATTCACATATACGCCCCATTGCTGCTTCATGCTTATTCTCAAGGATTTCCACCTTGTTACACATTTCCTTGAAATTAACTGTGTTACTTTCCAGCATCTTCATGATTTGAGCATTGGACTCAAGGATTTTGCTGTTTTGATTTTTTATCTCACCTATCTCATTATTTATCATCTCTCTAAAAGATCGCATAAGGTCCTCCTTCATTTCTGTGAAGTTTTCTTGATCAGGATTTTTCCGTTTTCTTAGGTTGATGTTCCGGATAATATCATTTTCTTCCAGCGGTGTGGACAGGTCCGGTTGAGATGAAAATCTGGTTGCGTGTCCAAATATTGGTGAACGTTCCATTTTATCTGTTCGCTTTGAGTGTACTACGTATAGCTTAATACTCGCAAAAAGCAATAGTTTTAGGTAGTCGTAAGTGACGTCGCGGACACCAAACGAGATTTAGACGTTATGCTTTGGGAATTTAGACTCAAAATCAAATATTTCTTAACTTTAAATTACAGTGAAACACGTCTCATTTCAATAGCAAATCGGACGAGAGTATAAATGCAGGTCCTGTATGATAAATAGATTTCTTGCATACATAAATTACCTACAAGGTTTTATTAGCATAGCTATACTTGGTGTGTTGTTCATATGCATTATCGTCAGTGAATTGTTAGTATGTGAGATGGTTAACAGAGGACGTTGTTAGAAAATGTTTTTTTCTGAATCACGCTATGGTTTCATATTACAAAATTAATTACCCTAAAGATATGTTTATTCAATATATTGGTTCTTACATACAGTCCACGTTTGTTTTAATTGACCTAGCCTGTTTATACTCAGCTTGAACAAATATTAATTCATTGTCATAACTTATCGTAATAATAAGTAGATCGAAGAGCATTTGTATATTTTAAGTTTGTATAAAATATATTTATATTCCAATGGAATCGATATTTACATTTTTTTAAGAGTTCCCGCCATTAGTTATTGAATCCTCATTGAAAAGTAAATACATAAAATTAAATATAAGCCCCGCGCGTTGATATTGCGATGGAACCTTGTCACAATAACAGCTGCGTGACGTCATCCATAGCAAAAAAATACAGATAGCAGAAAAAAATTTCATAAAAAGTAAATGCTATAAATACCTACATAATAATTATACTTATTGTTGATGTGTAAATATGAAAATATTTTTTAATTAATGTCTGGGTTATGTGATTATAAATTATAAATAAAACCAGGCTGGTATGTTAAAAATTTATGTTTATTTAAAATCTTAACCTATTTCTTCAATCCCACTCATATTGTCTTCCGAATCAGAACTACTTTCGGTGTCAGTTGTTTCAAATTCACTGTCGTCTGCCGTATTTATTATAAATAACTCGTCAGTCATTCTATCTTTCTGCCAATATTCCTCTTCAAGCCTTTTCACGTGGTTTACTTCTTTTCTCCAGTCATCTGGAGTTATTGATGCCAACGCCTCCAACGTCAGAGATTCAATTCGACTCTCTAACTGCTCCACATTCTTTTCTGACACCCTCATTTTTACTAGGTTCCAGATGTACTCAATAGGGTTGAGGTCGCAGTTGTACGGTGGCAATCTAACGACCTCATGGCCATTGTCAGCTAATAACTTGTCGATTTTATAATTTTTCGGCGGTTTGTGCTGTTTAATTAATAAATATAATTCTGGTTTTGTACTCTCGCTGGGAAATTCGATGTGGTGAGCTTGTAGCCACTCAACCATGACCTGTTTTCTATTATTCATGTTTGGTGGCTTATTCTCTTCCTTATTGTGATAAGGGGCGTTGTCCATCACAATTATGGAGTTGCGTGGTATATTAGGCAGTAATTTTTCTGTAAGCCACTTTGTAAAATTTTCGGCATTCATTTGGTCGTGATAATCGCCCGTTTTGGTGTCCGCCTTAAACATTAAAAGGGCATTGTTAACAAAGCCAGTTTCGCTTCCCGCGTGAACTATTATCCATCGGCGGCCGGGGCAGTCGTTCCGTCTCACTCCTACATCGGTTGCTGTTTGCCAACATTTTTTCACTGTGTAGTGCGCGTGTATCCACGTTTCGTCGAGATAAATAACGGGTCTTTTGTTAGCACCAAGCGAGTCATTCTCTTTCATACGGCGTAAATATTTAGCCCTCCATGCTTGTATTTGGGGTCTTTCAATTAGAGCCAGTCTTTTTTGGTAACAACGTTTCAATTGGTAGCCTAAATAAGTTTTAATTATTTTTCTTAGTGTAGTTTCACTACCAGTATAATTAAGGTCTACTTTTGCAGCCGCCAAGATTTTGCGCATTGTAGGAATTTCTTTTCTCACCGTATACATTGAATGAATGATATTTCTTAATGCTGTTAGTGAAAATCCGTCGAAATATTCCTTCCTTTGCCTTTTTGCTTTGGTAGGAGTTCTCATTTTGCTGCCACTTGCTGTTGCTGACTCATGCTCTCGTCGTAATTTCGTCACAGTATTTTTTGCAACGCCTGTGGCACAAGCCACACGTTCCGTGACTTTGGTAGAATTTTGTAAAATATTTAAAATGTCTTTTACCAGTTGCTTCGACATTAAAATGTCCTCGGTAGTGTCCGAAGCACTTTTTAAGGCACGGTTTATATTTTGAATAACTAACTTAGAGTCCTCTCTCTCTTTTACAAAATAATTGTCCAATTTAATAATCATTTCACGAGCACGACTGTTAATTAATTTCTTACTCATTTTAACGGGTAACAGGTAACAAAACTCAACAGTAAAACAGGATAACAAAAACAAAAAGCTATAGTTAACAAGTACTCGATGCGCGTAAGCACGTAAGCGTGGGCTGACCTTGCGAACGGTACTGACGGTGCGACTTCGACTACGTCACCAAGATGGCCGCCAATCGCAATATCAACGCGCGGGGCTTATACTACACGTTTTTCCCGAAAAAATATATCATGAAAGATAGGGAGTTATTATTAGGATTTGTTTTAATTTTATAATCTACAATTAAAATCTTGGTTCTTTATATAGGTTTTCACTGTTGCGTGGGCTGTTCGATGCTTGGTCGTGGTGGTATTGAAGTAAATATTTCGTTATTTAACTGATCTATTTATTTATATAAGTAAGCGACTGACAAAGAAGCGTGTGCGGCGTGCGGCCGGTGGATACGGGAGAGAGCGTGGATGGTGTTGCCATTGCTGTCGTTAACAAGGTAGTTATTACATGTGACATCTTCCTTTTTTTTTTTTTGAAATAAGTTACATTGAAAACTTAAATTCTATTATGGCAACATCGTCCATACTTTACAATTATTTGACAGAGGACAATTGTTTTCGGCTTCTTAGACTAATTTTGTTGACTAATACAATTTTGACTATCGCTTAGCTTTAATCGTTACTATTTATTATATTTTATTACCTTCACCCCCTTTTTTTTTTTAATAAAACAATAACTTTATACTTATTTAATTTAACAACATGGAACATGATACAACGTGAAACGGAACGCAAATAAACTCTGCTAGAAGGGCTAGAGAAATCAACTTAAAGATCAATAAACAAAAGTCAGTATTTTGTCAGAATAAAGTCAAATATTTGGGTCACATTTTCAGTAAACATGGTGTCAGAGTGGTAGTTAATTACATCTCATATTTTTCACGACCGAACAAGGTCGAAGCAACAAAATGGCGCACGCGACCACGAACATTAAATCAAGTCCACGTCTGGAGCAAAGCTTCGACAATCACAAACAGTCAAGTAAGCCTCTTTCAGGTCTCGAACCACTAAATATGTCAGGTAATAATTTGCCTTTAAACTTTAAAAATTGGCTAACAAGATTAAAAATATATCTACGCGCCAATAACCTCGAAGGAGAAAACGACTCGAGGAAAGTTGCTATATTTTTACACTACATAGGATCCGATGCACTTAATATATCCCACTTCTGACACCATGTTGCGTGGGCTGTTCGATGCTTGGTCGTGGTGGTATTGAAGTAAATATTTCGTTATTTAACTGAACTATTTATTTATATAAGTAAGCGACTGACAAAGAAGCGTGTGCGGCGTGCGGCCGGTGGATACGGGAGAGAGCGTGGATGGTGTTGCCATTGCTGTCGTTAACAAGGTAGTTATTACATGTGACATTCACCCAAAGCACCGCCCAGTGCGCCTCGCTGTTGTCATAAAATTGACGACAAAATATTTAAGTGTAAATGACTGTCATTATTGGATATAACTTATTTTCACAAGAAATGTTATAAGTCGAAACAAAAAAAGACCTAGACGGATTTCTATAAAAGCATTGTATAGTGCAAAAATGTAAAAGACGCTAACCAAGAGTTGGACTGCGCAAACCAACACAATATATTACGAAACTCCATTTCCGCAAAAGGAATTCTGTCACGTTACTACGCGTTTGTCAGAAAACATTTATCAGAATCCTAAATTTTACTATCCATAGGGTAAGAAGCATTTCTAGAGCATTTGTTGACACAGGGTCATAGGTAGTAACTGTTGTTAGAAAGTATTTGCTAGATAGTAAACAACAGAAAGATGTGAAAAATGTACAACAAGCAATGCAATGTTGACACCAAAGTTCGAGAATGTTATTTTAGAGCATCATCAGCAGTCTTCAACAAGTACTATAATCTGGGTTTCGGAACCCCTAGAACAGATACGTGTTTTAATCTAAATAACTCAGTAATTGGAAAAAATTAAGAACACAAACGATACGTCTGAAAAAGAAAAAAGACTATATATTAAAGTCCAAGGCCTTTTATCGTCTTTTGAAAGTAAAAAAAGTACGACATGGTTGTCTTTTGTTTTGACTACCAAAAGAACCACGTCTTACGTAAAGCAGCCGATCAGCAGCTTACTACAGCTAACAGCTATATATGTATAATTTTGTTATAGTAAAAGCTGTACCCGAAAATGTTATAAACGAAACTAATGTCAGTTTATATACTCGTACGTGGACTGAAGATGAGTATCGCAAGGGTGCTAATGAAATAGTATCAGCAGTATTTCATAAACTTCGGACTACAATTTTCAGCCCAAATATTGATATTATCAGATTAGTGGCAGACGGATGCTGAGCACAAAATAAAAAATGTATAACGGTTGGCATGTGTTTGCTACCTGGCTTACTCGAGCGCCGACTAATATCAAAACAATTGAATTCGTTTTTCCTGTACCAGGACATTCTTTTATTCCTCCAGACAGAGTGTTTGTCTTCATAGTAAAAGACATTAAAACTATGGTAAACATAATAACATAAGTGGAATATATCAATATTTATAAAAAACTATGGTTCTGTCGTACATATTAACCAAGTATTAGACTGGAAAAGTGCCCTGAATAATGTTACACGTCCTCCTGGTAACTGGCACTTCCAATTTACTGTAAGAGATTTTTTTTTGAGAAGAAATAAAAGTAAACATTTTATATGCGGTGAAGTTAATTATACATCGAAACAGGTTGCTTCAAATCCGTTCTAAAAAGTGGAAAAGCTTTTCTGACGTGCAACCCAGTCGTATAGAAAAGCATAAGATATTAATGAAAGCAGCAAAACTACGTGATGTTGACAATCTATTAACGAAACATTATAGCTCGGAATAGAGAAATATTACTGACTATGACTTTTTATGATCAAGTAATTGTCAAATAATAATTAGGCATAAATTAACATAGGTTAAATCGTAAAATAGTATTTACGTTTAATATTGGGAAGTATGATTACTAACGTTATTCTCTATTCTTTGATTATTCAAATTCAAAGTATATATTTTAATACCTATAATATTATTTGACGAGCTCGGTGGCGCAGTGGTGAAACGCGCTGTTACGCTACTTTGACACCAACGCTCGTGGGTTCGATTCCCACACAGTACAAACATTTGTGTGCATGAACATGTCTGTTTGTATTGGTCTGAGTATTTTCTATGTATAATAAGTATATATTTACAAAAAAAAAATGTATTTACGTATGTTTATCAGTTGTCTAGTACCCATAACACAAGCTTCGCTTACTTTGAGGCTAGGTGGCAAAGGGCATACCTTAGGTTAAAGTATTAACATTCCTTGCAGCAATCGTCTTTGTTTTCGTCACTGGAATGAACTATATTGTTAAAGGATCAGCATTTATTTTTATCATAGTAGTCATATTACATAGAGTACAGTCCGATGTGCGAACTGTTATATGTACGACCCTGTTTGCTTTTCAGCTAACTCAGCGCAATCTTTGTCCAACCATTGCAACTAGACCTTTCATTACCTCTCAGTTAGTAAGTCGGGTGTCAACCACTCACCGCGATATATCCTATATCCAAGTCCTATTTAATTATATATTTAAGGGTTAATTATTAGTTTTAAAATAAAGTTCTTTTTTTTAAAAACTTGTGATTTCTCCTATAACAATTGGTGGCAGCTTAAAAGGATTTTTAGAAATCCTGGAACATCTCTGAAAACTAAGTAAAAAGTGCTAAGTGAAACTGTGGTACTACTCGCAGTCGAAGTTTCCGAAAAAGGAACTCGTCCAACGTTGTATCCACTGTTTCTCGTGATCATCACATCGCTGTTTCCACTATTTCCTGTTCAACACGTCGCTGTTCCCTGTGGAAACAGTACAGTTATATACTAGTTTTTCTATACTCAGTAGCAGTCAAGTCTAAAACATTATTACTGTTATTAACAATAGTATTATATTGCTTGAGAGATGACATATTACAAATGTCTAGCAAGTCGGTTGAAGTTTGTTGTAAATCAACAGAACCTCGCCTAAGTTGAATGGGGCCAGATGCTGTCTACGAAATATTAGGCAAATTAAAATCTCCTACAAGTATAAAATGATCATTAACATGTGTCATTAGTATGTTGGTCAATAAGTCATTGAAAGACTTCAAACGTGACGTTTGAGTTGAGACGGGAGGAATATACAGTACGCCTATATGTAGATCCCGACCATCCAGTGTATCAAGTAAAGGACCTGATAAGGTCACCCATACACTTTCGACACCCGGGCATATGAATTCAGACTTTTCTTGAGCATACAGTTCTTTCAATGAACCAATCTTAACCCCTCCTCCAAGTTTCTTTGTTGAGGTAGAACAATCACGATCACAACGAAATACGCCATCACACAGTTTATAAAATCCTTTATAAAATCCATCTGTTAACCAGGTTTCAGTAATAAGTATTAGATCAAAATTATGTGTCAACAGATTTTGTCGGGATTGTTTAGTTTTAGTTCTTAAGCCACGGGTATTTTGATAAAAAAACTTGTAAGGTTCTAACCATGACTATGATAGTGTAAGGATGTACCAAAATTCGATATAAAAGTATACATAAGAGTTAACCGTGGTTTATAAGTGACACACTTGAAATATCTATTAATTTGTAGAATGGATACGTTAATTGCAAATAAAATTTTATTACTATATTTGTGCATGTGTACATGTCCACAGTTATTTGTTTGTGTTCGTATAAACAGTAAAAAACTTCTGTGTGGGATAAATTTTAGCAGTTCCTCAGACAAGAAAAACAAATCACTATAACCAAATAATGAGTACATAGGCAAATAAGATAATAATTCTAAATACCAACTTTTACTTATTACACTATTTTGCAAAGTGTAGTATCTGTAGTCACATTTATGTATATGCTAGCTAGAGGGTAGATGTATCAATTGTACTATAAGGCAGTCTGAAATAAATGGTCAACCAGTAAACACGTATATCCTTTATCTCCCGGCTTATATACTACAGTGGCGACGAGGATATTAAATTCGTACCGAAATAGCGGAAATACAGTAAAAAAAATAATAAACAAATAAATAAAACAATGTCGATCGGTCGTTTGAGTGAGTTCGATGTGAAAACGGGACAGTGGTCTTTATATATGGATAGACTGGAAATGTATTTCAAAGTTAATAAAGTGACGGACGACTTGAAATTACCAACCTTAATAGCTACGATGGGGGATGAAGCCTATGAGCTACTAGTGAACCTGTCAAGTCCAAAGAAGCCATCGGATTTAACATTTCGAGAAGTCGACAGCATTATGCGTCAGCACTTACAACCGACGCCATCTTCATTAGCCGAACGTTACCGATTTAGACAAAAACGGCAGGGAGGAGAGGAGGACGTGGCCACGTATGTGGCGGAATTGAAAAAACTAGCACGGAACTGTAAATTTGCAGCCAACCTGAATGAAAATCTACGCGACCAATTTATTTGTGGGCTCAAAAGTGACGTCATTAGGCAACGATTGTTTGCGGAAGATGACTCAGTGACTTTTATGCAAGCCATTAAGTTAGCCAGCTCGTTGGAAGCGGCAGAGAGAGACGCGGCAGTAGTGGAAGGGAGTACTTCCATAAGCTTGGGGGAAAATAAAACAAGCGCAATTCATGCACTTACGCCATGGGCGGGAGGAGGCCGCGGAGGGCGCGGTAAGCAGCGCGGTCGGTGGGCCGGCGGAGCGGGCTCGGCGGCGGCAGCGAGACGCGGAGCGAGCGCTCACCGATCACAGGGTACGTCTCGGCGAGCAAACTGTGCGGCTTGTGGCGCTACTACTCATACTCACGATAGCTGTCGTTTTCGGGAATTTACGTGCAGCAGATGTCAGTGTAAGGGCCACTTGCGTCGAGTGTGCCCGGAATATAATGTGCAACCGAGGCGGGATTTCGCCTATGCTAGAGGAAGGCAGAAGGAGGGAGTTTACTTCGGACACACCGGTCGCGAGTCAAGCGAAGAAAGCGTCGAAGACATCGAGGAGAATTTGAACCTTATGGGACTTAATAATTATAAATCTGTAAGTTTACCGATTTGTATAGAAGGCAAAGTGATAAAAATTGAAGTCGATACTGGAACGGCTGTCTCATGTATTTCTAAGCATACTTACGATCTATATTTTTCACATTTAGGTATTATGAGTGATGATACTATTTTAAAATTTTACGACGGTACCAACATAAAACCTTTAGGTATTATTAGACCACAGGTGCAATATCTCGAACAATCGAAACAGTTGGAGTTATTTATTATAAAAAATGGTACTACGTCATTAATAGGTAGACAATGGTTAGCGGAGTTACAGGTCATTTTGCCTAAATTTACAAATGATAAAAGTAAGATAAGTAGTTTTAATTGTTTACATGCAAATGAAAGCATTCGAAAAATTATTCACAGGTATAAGGAGTTATTCAACGGTGAGTTGGGACGGTATAGAGGCGGCAAGGCGACGTTGCGAGTACGGGAGGGCGCGAGCCCGGTGTTTCACCGCGCGCGGCCGGTACCTTATGCGCTGCGCGAGCGCATAGACATCGAGCTGGACGCAATGCTGCGCACCGGCGTCATCGAGCCCGTCGACTGCTCCGACTGGGCGTCCCCACTAGTGCCGGTCACAAAGGCAGATGGTACGTTACGGATTTGTGCGGATTATAAGTCGACTCTAAATCCTGTCTTGCTGATCGATCGATACCCTCTACCGAGAATTGAAGACGTGCTAGTAGGCCTAAATGGATCACAGTTTTTTAGTAAAATAGACTTGTCTCAGGCTTATAATCAAGTCGAATTAGATGACTCTAAGATGTACACAGTTATTAATACACATCGCGGATTATTCCGATATAATCGGTTATCCTATGGCTTATCTTCCAGTGTAGGAATATTTCAAAGGATAATGACGAGATTACTGCAAAATATTCCCAATGTTCAGGTGTTTTTAGATGACGTCATAATTGGAGGGAAAACGCAAGACGAACATTTGCAAGCACTGGAATTAGTCTTCCAGAGATTATCGGAAAATGGACTAAAATTAAAGAAAGAAAAATGTGTATTTCTAGTAAATGAAGTTACTTATTTAGGGTATATAGTGTCGAAGGATGGTGTTAAAGCAGATAAGTCTAAGATTCGAGCTATAAGCAAAATTCAGACACCTGCGAATGTTAGTGAACTCCGTTCTTTCATAGGGATGGTAAACTTTTTCTCGAAATTTATTAGGAATTTTAGCTCACTATTAGCACCGCTGAATAACTTATTGCGTAAAGGGGTGGAATGGATTTGGGATGAACAATGTAAACAGGCCTTTGCTAATATAAAATTAGCATTAACGGGAACCGATTTATTAAGGCACTATGATCCAAATAAAATGTTGATAGTCACTTGTGACGCGAGTGGGCGGGGAATAGGGTGGGTGCTGGCACAGCCGGGCCCGGGGGGCGAGCGGCCGGTGGCTTATGCGTCGCGTTCTCTTACCGCCGCAGAAAAAAAATATTCTCAAATCCATCGCGAAGCTTTAGCTATAATATTTTGTATGCGGAAATTTCATCAATATATTTACGGAAGAAAGTTCGTTTTACGTACTGACCATAAACCTTTAATTTCGATTTTTGGGCCTCATAAAGATATACCTACTATGACTGCTAGTCGAATGCAACGATGGGCTATCATATTATCCGCGTACAATTACGATATAGAATATATTCGAACACACGAAAACTGCGCTGACGGGTTATCACGATTACCGGAGAATCATAGTGTACAAAATAAGGTGGAAGAAACTATCCCCGAACAAACATATTTACATTTTGCACAAGATAGTCTATTAATAGAGTATAGTGACATTAAAAAACAAACAGAGAAAGACCCGATTTTGTGTAGGGTACTAAATTTTATACGGGATGGTTGGCCAGATAAGTGTGAAATCGTTAACTTGCAACCGTATTACAATCGGCAAGCAGAATTGTACGAAGAGCTAGGTTGCGTAATGTGGGGACATAGGTTGGTGGTTCCCGAAAATTGCCGGGAAAAGGTGTTGAGGATTCTACACGAACCACACATGGGTATCGTGAAATCAAAGGCTTTGGCACGTAGCTATGTGTGGTGGGCTGGTATCGACGAGGCGATCGAGAGGGTGTGCCGCACGTGCACTATTTGTGCATCACAGGCGGATGCGCCGGCTAAGGCTACACCTCGGCCTTGGCCTTGGCCTATTAAACCATGGTCCCGGATTCATTTAGACTTTATGGGACCTTTAGCTGGCAAAATGTATCTAGTAGCTATAGATGCGACGTCTAAGTGGATAGAAGTATTTCAGGTTCCCAGTACGGCAGCAAACCATACGATCGCTAGATTAAATGAGCTATGGAGCAGGTGGGGTATTCCTAGGCAGGTAGTGACGGATAATGGGCCCCCATTTACCAGTAGTGAGTTTTCAAATTTTATCCAGGGAGATGCTATTCAACATATATTTACGGCCCCATATCACCCATCATCTAACGGAGCCGCGGAAAATGCTGTTAAAACATTAAAGAGGGTTATTAAGAAAGCATATTTTGAAAATAAAAATGTAGAAAAAGCTTTAAACACATTTTTATTATATTATAGAAATACTGAGCATTGCACCACTGGAGTGAGTCCATCCGTTATTCTGTTAGGTAGACGTTTACGTACTAAATTAGATGCAATGAGACCGGATAGAGAAAACAAAGTATACCAAGCTCAACAACGCCAAGTCCAATGTGCAGGAGGGACGGATAGGAAGGTAATCGTGGGAGATGACGTCTGGTACCGCCTATATCTAAAAGGCGAGAAATGGTTACCCGGTACCATTGTTAACTCAGCGGGGCCAAGTGATTTTAAAGTCGCGGATAGTGATGGCAAAGTAGTTCATAGGCATATCGATCAGTTAAGGCGACGGACGAGGAGTTCGCTTGTATTTCCCACTAGTTCGACGGAACCACAGGAGTCTGTCGTGTGTAATGTAACGCCTCCAGACGTCCCATCGGAGCAGTCGGATCCAGCATCACCGCCTTTGCTCATACATAAGAAATCCTCGGCGGTAGGCACCGAAACTGTTTCGGACGAAACCGCGGAGGAGTTTACAACACCACCACCTCCATCGCCTGCACCTATTATACCGTTCCAACCCCGGCCTGTAAGGAAATGCAGACTAGATAAAAAATTAGACGCTAAGCCTAAATAATCTCTAAGCAGAAAAATAACTTGTATAACTATATAAACTACAAAGCGCCTAGATTGAGTAACATGTAAAGCTGTTTAGAGTTAGTGATAATTATTGTAAATTAGTTTAAAATAGTGGTGAAGGGATGTAGTATCTGTAGTCACATTTATGTATATGCTAGCTAGAGGGTAGATGTATCAATTGTACTATAAGGCAGTCTGAAATAAATGGTCAACCAGTAAACACGTATATCCTTTATCTCCCGGCTTATATACTACACAAAGATCTCTTTCCGAATTTATTGTTACAATTGGGGACTCTTCGTTCTTCTGTAAAAAAATGTTGCAGTTACGAACCCACACGAATTTATAACCTTTTTCGTTGCCAAGATTTTTACACAATTTTAAGAGATGTTTGTTTTCAGGAGTCAAATGCTCGTTCACAAAAAAGTTTTTAGATGGACCACTCATGCCAATGATAGAAGTGTTGATTCCTTTATTCCTCCGCAATCCTGACAAGATACTGTCTTTTAGACTCCTATTTTTGAGCTTAACTACGATAGTCTACGCTCTATCTATCTATATATATCTTGCTTTCAATTCTTTTATAATGGGTATAGACCCAAGGATTTCCACAGTATTACGCTGCAAATCACCCAAAACACTTAACGAGGCTATTAACCTCGCTTTGTCGGAAGACAAAATATTGCAATATAGTATTATAAAATCAGCAGAATCTTTTGGGTCAAGGTTTTTACCTTCAGAAAGCCAAATTTCAATAAACCACAAAATCATAATGCTTATTCCAAACCCAGTATATCCTCTATTAATGATTAATTTTCCTTTCTTTCTTTCCTTTGAAGAACCGAGTTACAACATCTCTCCTAGGACTGAAACGTTAACAGAATGCACTGTTAATAATCCCGAGTTAAGAGAAGGAGTATTAATCGACCAACATATTTCCGAGTTTGTGTTTGTTTGTATTGTGAAGGCCAAAGAAAATAATCGCGTAAATACCTCTGTTATTAATATGTCAGAAAATAGTGTCACAGTGAATCCTGATTTAAAACTATGCCTTGAACCTCTCGATGTAAACGTAACGTATACCTCGACTGGTAATTCCGTCAGGCGCACGAAGAAGTTTTAAATTTACTCCGTCCCTCATACCTAAACGAAGAAGAAGCAAATGCTCTTACCGAAGTGTGTTCTCAGTATTCGGATATATTTCACCTTTCAAATGACAAATTAACCTCTACTCCCAATATCCAGCATAGTATCCGGACTAACGGTAATGTTTATATATGTTTATATTTTATATATATACTAAATCCTATAGATTTCCCGAAATATACAAAAAGGAAGTAAACAAACAAATAAACAAGATGTCAGAACAAGGCATCATAAAACCTTCTATATCCCCTTGGTCATCCCCTATTTGGGTTGTGCCCAAAAAGATCGATGCATCAGGAGAACAAAAATAGCGCGTCGTCATAGACTACCGCAAACTCAACGACATAACCATTGGTGAAACCTATCCCATAGAGGAAAGGGGCCTATAGCGGTTATGGTGCCCAAAGCGGAATTGTCTTTTCAAATTAACGCGCCAGTAGCTAGGAGCATCATATTGCGCGGGAACGATGCCCTCCCCCCGCTTCACTTGGGGCGTTCGTTCGGCACTGCAAAAGCGTGTCAAAAATTCAAATTGAGTGTATTTTGAAAACAAAACGCGGTAAGTGTAGTGTGTTTTCTTTGTTTATAGTTTAAGTATACTCTGTTCAATAAATTGAATTAGATTTTTGTGTATTTGACTATGATTGGAAAATGCCGACTTGTAGGTTCTCATCCTATTTTGACGTTAATTTTGAATACAAAAATTAATACTATAAAAGGGCAAAGCGGTTACCTATCCGCTTTGCCCACGATTAGGATGAAACGAGTTACGTTATAGCAATTCCATGTATCCTTTCAGATGATGAATAAATACAAAAGAAAAACTGCTCATGCTTCGTGGGGCGAGAGGGCCATGGAGAGTGCTATAAAAGAAGTTACAGATCTAAAAAGATCTGTGAAATCTACGGCACAAAAGTTTGGTATACCTCTTACCACACTTCACAGACATCTAAAATCAGGATCAGCACATTAGAAACTTGGACGCGGTTCGTCACGATTTTTACTCCTGAACAAGAAAATGAATTATCGGAGTATTTGTTCCATATGGATGCTCTTTTCTATGGCCTTTCAAAGGAAGAATTCCTTCAATTAGTGTACCAATATGCAGAATCGAACAAAATCGCGCACCCATTCAAAAATGATACCGCAGGAAGAGACTGGTTCAAAGGATTTGTAAAACGGCATCCAGACTTGACGTTGCGAAAACCGGAGCCTACTTCGATAGCCCGTGCTAGGAGTTTTAATAAACCCCAAGTCTACAGATTTTATGACGTGTTAGAAGACCAAATTAGGAAACATGGTATTGATGCCACGCGTTTATATAATATGGACGAGACGGGGATACAGACTTCGTCTAATAAACCGCCAAGAATTTTCACCAAAACTGGTAAACGTCAGGTGGGTTTGATCTCTAGCATCATAGTATGTTGTTGCAATAACACACATTGAAAACGCTACATTTGTAAATTCATAAATCGCCCCATCGAGGGCAGAAAGACGTTGTTGAAGTATTCAACTTTAGCGAGCGGAGACCGGGTGACAACGGCGGAGAAGTCAGTTGCGCAGAGAGCGCCGTGAAGAGTTCACATGTTACGGAGCTATATCGTCTCTAAGGTAAATACGATAAATTATATACCTAAATATCGGTGTTTTAACGATGCAATTGTATTTTACGTCATTGTTAACTTGAAATAAAACAGTTTTTGAGGATACAATGTACCATACCATACAATTGCCTCGTTGTTGTACCAAACATTTTTGTAGTTTCGGTTCGGCATTTTTTGAGGCTCATGCTTCTGCCATAAATTCCAATTTAGTAAATACTAGCCAAGTTTTAACGTTATCCTCAGAAAATACTGTAGCCAACAGAGATAAAAAGAGGGTTCGTAATGAATCTGCGTGGATAAAAAAAATACGAATACAAATACAAAGGAATTCTGGAAAACAATATGTATCTAGAACTGGCAAGACTGTTGCAGCAAAGTTTGTTAAACCACCTTGTACAAAAATATGCAGGCTTAAATGTCGCGTTTAAATAACTGAAGAAGAAAGATTGGAGATATTTGAATGTTATTGGTACTATGGAACAAAGACAGTGTGATTTTTTTAAACTCCTGTTTAACAACATTAAAAGTTGCTGACCGTCGAGTAAAAGAGGGAATTGCCAAAACTAGAAACCATAATTGTGTTTACCATTTCAATATGAATGGCGAAAGTAGACGTACAATTTTTTTTTTATGAATACCTTGACTGTATCCGAGAGAATATTGCGAACGGTTATTCAAGGAAAAAATAGTTGTAGTGTAGGTGAGACTTCGGAGCGTTATCCTAACAGCAATATAATATTTTATTCTGACAATTGTTGCGGTCAGCAAAAGAACAAGTACTTAATCAAAATCGCCATTATTGTTACAAAAACTGTATGGAAATAGTATAGATTATTTTAATGAAGTCATTTTTTCTTTCAGATTCCTACTCGGCATGTACTGCTATACTGTTGAAACTTTCCAGTAAAATCAGTAACATATAAGTATTTCATTCGGGCCCATACTCCGAACGAAGGCAACAATGCTCATTCGCTCATCGAAAATATATATTTACCTATAAGTATTTGTTACATTTGGCTATTATGTAATACACTCTATTTTTAATGAAAGGATTAATGTATACAAATGTTGGTAAATCAATAAATAAATAAATAAAAAATCCATTAAAAGAGCAATAAAGTCTGGTCCCATCTATATAACTTACAAGTACGTTCAAGTTATACGTAACAGCAAGAAAACTGGTGAAAATGCTTTTGTAGTTAACGAGCTAAACTTTGACGATTTTTATGATTTAAAAAAGCTACTTGAGGATATTTCACTTAATACTAATAAAGATTTGCAAGGTAACCCAATAAAATTATCTGAAATAAAAGTTATACGATGTGTTAAGAATAGTGAGACTTACGATCTAAAATATTCTGACGAAGATGAATGGGTTACTGTAGAATCAAAGATAATCCCTAAGCGTAAAACTCGCACAGATAATGATTTTTTTATCGAAATAAAACAAATTGAGTTTGATTAAAATTGGTTTCATTCATCTAATACAACAAAGTTCATATCTACTCGAATTTTCTATTTCTACCACAACAACGCCGCAACTGTAAGCCTTAAAATGTTTTTTTTTTACGAGGATGTGAACAACAATTCGAAGCATTCGAAACTCTGAAATCCAAGCTTACAACAGCCCCTATCCTCATTTATCCCGACTTTACAAAGTCCTTTGTACTTACGTGTGACGCTTCTAACTATATTATTTCCGGTATTCTATCTCAAGGTCAAATCGGTAATAATAGCATTTGCGTCCACAACGCTAAACAAACATGAATGTAATTATAGTACCACCGAAAAGGATTTATTAGCTATTGTCTACTTTTATAAATACTTCAGACCTTACCTTACGGCGATAAATTATACGTCCTAACCGATCATCGTCCCCTGAAATAGTTATTTAATCACACCGATCCTAGTAGCAAATTCCAACGATGGCGTCGAAAATTGAAAGAATTGGAATGATTACTAAATCATTTATCGTAAAGGCAAATTAAATTGCGCAGCAGTTATCTCGATATCCAATTCCCGACAAGACTGACTTACCTGTTAATGCTATTGACACAGAACTAAATGATAATCCTCCTCCTTTGCCAGCATCAAACGTTTATTTTTACTACATAGCAGAATGGTTAAACATCCCATTCTGCTATGAAGTAAAAATAATCAACTTTTAGTAGCTACAGTTCGTCATAATTACTGGCCTCTAGGAGGAACTAAGCATTGATCGCTCTTCTATAAAGTGCTGTAGAATTGGGGGTCAAACAGTACAACCAATTATGGGGAATTTACCTGATAAACGTGTACAGTTAGAATATCCGTTCTTGGACTGTGGTACAGATTACGCAGGGCCAGTGATGATAGCTGATAGAAATAGTTGTAGATTAGTCAAATCTTACATTTGTGTTTTTGTGTGTTTAGCCACAAAGGCAGTGCATTTGGAGCTTGTTTCGGACTTAACTAAGGAAGCTTTCATTGCAGCACTGAATCGTTTTATAGCACGCCGGGGAAAGCCACAAAATGTATTCTCCGACAATGGTACGACGTTTGTTGGTACTTTTAAGGAGTTGGCAAAGCTTCTCAAAGAGCCTACATTGTCATCGTGTCTCGTCGATCAAGGAGTTAACTTTTCATTTATACCAGCGTACACACCACACTTCGGCGGTTTGT
The DNA here is from genome assembly GCA_947507595.1 of Pyralis farinalis. Lineage (NCBI taxonomy): Eukaryota > Metazoa > Arthropoda > Insecta > Lepidoptera > Pyralidae > Pyralis > Pyralis farinalis. The sequence continues at coordinate 16,614,382 of OX382281.1, read as the reverse complement.
GGGAATCGGCAGTAAAATCATTTAACCTTTGAAGAAATGGCTACGCTCTTGATTCAGATAGAGGCGATCCTAAACTCACGTCCCATTACTCCCATTTTGCAAGACCCATCAGACCTCTCTCCTTTAACACCCGCACACTTCCTTATTGGTCGATCTCTGGTATGTTTGCCACACCCGCAAGTCGTCGATAGAAATGTCACTAGTCTTCAGCGGTTCCAACGCATAGAACTACTGAAGCAACATTTTTGGAATCGTTTCCACAACGAATATATCTTCTGGCTTCAGAGGAAGACAAAATGGCACAGATCCCGAGGCGAGCTCGAGGAGGGTTCACTTGTCCTGATCAAGGACAGCACTGAACCACCGTTAATAAGGCTACTCGGCCGCGTCCTCCGGGTCCTGCATGGGCGAGACGGCGTCGCCAGATTTGCCGACATTCGTACCCAAAAGGGGAGGATTCGCCGGACCTACAACACCATATGCCCTCTGCCGATCACCAGTCTTGAAGATGCTTCAAGACGGGGAGTATATGGTGGCAACACCACACCATAGTCGCACTCCGCTGCTGAACGCATCACGGAGGGAGCGTGGGGAGGTCGCGGCGCCCGCGGCGGTCATCGCCCGCGCAACCTCACGCACGTGGTGGTGTTGGTGCATTGCACGTAGTGCGCGCCCAGCCGACGGCCGGGGCGGCGCGAAGCCGCGACTCGTGAGGGAATCTGCTGCAGTTACGACGACGGGCTCCGATTAGGTGCGGAATGTTGCGGAGCGGCAAAAGCACTCGGCTAACAGATGTCGATATGCAAGTTACAATTGCGACAATTGTATTCATCGCGATCATTTACGGGTGCGGTGTAAAGTGCGGGTTCAGAGGATGAGTTTTCAATATGGTGGTAACCTCGGGACAAGGTAATAACCCTTATTTTATCAATGTACAAGTGGATTCTAAAACTTTAGAAATCTTAAGTTTTATTTCCGCCATAAATGATAGTTGTTACGAGTTGTTATTCAACAAACGATCCTTATTAAACGATAATTTTTTTTTTTGTCTAGTTATTCTGGCTCATAAATTGAACCTCTCGGATTATATTTTAGTGGATATTAAATACAAAAACGTGATCACCAAGTTCCGATTGTACGTAATTAAAGGACGAGTCGTGAAAGTAAACTACTTTCACGACTCGTCGCTGCCCTCTAGTAATAACAATGTACAGGGGTTGGAGACATATGTTGAGGGAGGAAATTAAACTACTTTAACGACTCGTCGCTGCCCTCTAGTAATAACAATGTACAGGGGTTGGAGACATAGGTTGAGGGAGGAAATTAAACTACTTTAACGACTCGTCGCTGCCCTCTTGTAATAACAATGTACAGGGGTTGGAGACATATGCTGAGGGAGGAAATTGATTTGCCCTTTAAAATTGTTTGTTTTCCAAACTATAAAAACAGAATACAATTATAATTATTACAATTAATATTGCATAAGAGTAATAATTACCATACATTACAATATGTGGTTTTTTAATTAATTTATCTAATTGTTCAATTAGACGATCTTTTGGTAGATAGTCACTATCCTTTAAGGATTCTACTCTTTAGATCAATAGAAGGGGAATTTAGCTGAAATTCCTTGAACTTAGTATAATCTTAGTGTAATAATTGTTCTCGATCAGGAAAATTAACCGAGAAAATCTTGTATATAAGAGACACTTTCGTCAAGATCTAGTGAAGTAGGAATAACAATCGTTTTATGTAGGCTTTTCAAGAGGTCCTCGTTGTGTTCAATAATGATGGTGTCGTAATTAGTATTTAGAGGAGATTTCAGGAAGTTCGAATAGGAGTCGTCAGTAACTGGAGGTACAGTTTCAGGTGAATTTTCATTAAGATTTAGTTCGGCAGGTAGTGTTTCTACCGGTGGTACATTTTGTTCATCAAGACCGTTAATTATGGAATCTAACTCAATAGGGGAAAATTGTGGATCGAGTGATAGTGACGGAATGTCATCAAACCAAAAGTTAAACGGATCAAGGGCTTCGGTTTGTAAGGATGCTGTCCCTGTGACCCCCAATTCTACAGCACTTTATAGAAGAGCGATCAATGCGCTTCGCTAGCTTAGTTCCTCCTAGAGGCCAGTAATTATGACGAACTGTAGCTAATAAAAGTTGATTATTTTTACTACATAGCAGAATGGTTAAACATCCCATTCTGCTATGTAGTAAAAATAATCAATTGTAATTGTAGTGAGAATCACTAAGCCTGCCACCTACGCGAATGAGATTATCGGAATCTATGAATGGAGATAGGGATAACAGGCGGTTTTTTAGCAGGCAATACTTTGCCTGATAATAGCAATTGACGCTCGACATGAGATGCCTCTTGCTGAGCTGAAAGTAAAAGAACAGTCTTAGCAGCATTAAGCTCGGATGTTGATAAATGCCCACAAAGCTTGGGTGCATTTTTACAATTGTAACTAAATCTTAGAAAAAACGCAAGTACGCGTTGTAATTTTATAAAACTTGAATAATTTTCAACTAACATCAATAACACATTTTGTTCTTTATTTCGTGTTGTTGATATGTGATATGCGTGTATTATATCAGACAAATTGAGAAATGTTTGTTGAATTTGTTTTTTCTCAATTTCTTGTCGAATTTTATTTGTTTTTTGTGCCGATGTGTGGTGAGTGAGTTGTTTTAATTTGAATTGTGTTGTGCCGACCGTCGTATAGTCGTTCGTTATGGCATTAATTCATGAAACTGTTGTCTAACAGATTATTCGCTGTCGAAGGAAACTTTTTACAACAGTGTTTTATCTTATTTTCTTAAAAAGAACAGGCGAATTGCTTTGGAATATAAATAAGTCCTAGGTCGTCGTAGTGGTCGTAGATGGTCGTTTTTTTGATAGTCCTCGTTTCTTTTGTTAACTTTTCAATTTGATTTTTACTAACAGGGTTCGAAATATTTTCAAAGCAACCAAGACTAAAGAACGCATGCACACATACTACTCGTATATAAACAGCTTCCATGTATGATGAAGGTGGGGCCTATATTTTTGCATCATGGAGCGGGCAGCATTTGGTGAGTGGACTTTTTATACGCCGGCTTCCCTTCTGAAAATATCCACCCTTCGCCACTGCTAGGCACATGTAATATGTTGTACATTAACAATATATCTCTAATGGTTTTTGGGACATCTCGCCACTCCAAAAACATGTGCAACATGTAGATACATGGCTAATGAAATGTGCAATTATAGATCTAATTGCAAGGAATGTACTAGTTGTTCATCCAAGACGAACTGGGTGGCGCAGTGGTGAAACGTGCTGTTACGCTACTTTGACACCGACGCTCGTGCCCCAATCTATTCCCTGAGTATACGCCGAACACTTCTTATTGAGTATCGCCTTGCAATAGTGTCCGTTAGTTCAAAAAATCCGGTTAAACATGAACCTGCACCGCGGCCACCGGTGACCCCCATGACCTACTCAGATAGTGTTAGTGCCGGTCACCGGTTCGACCGCGGCTCGACCGAAAATAACCAAAATTTCCTTTGGCGTTTAACGTGTAGTAGTGGGGGTACAAATTGGCATCACAGACCAGCAGTTGCAGTGTGAACAGTTTTGTCGTATCTACCGTGTCTGCCGTTGTCCTGTCTTATTAAAAAGTTGTTGTATTTTTCAATCTAGCTGCACACCTTACAGGTAGTTTGATACGATTTTATTACACCTGCTAAGTATGTTTGTGGTTCCGGTACAAAATTTGTAATCGATATAATCGATTTTTCGATAACTTCTATATGGACAAATGTTGGAAGTTTTCTTCCATTTTTGGTCATATTAAAAGTTTTGTTATTCTGATGATGGAAAAAAAATATTTTTTGAAGTTATACTTCTTTAGGCGCGTTATGAAAAAATTATGAGAGTGAAATTTTAAGATACTGTAACACAAAGGTAACAAGTTGAAGCTGCCCGCTAAACCGTTCATTAATTCACGAAAAATATGCTCAAAACTGTAGCCAAATTTCAAATCCTAATTTTAACCCCGCCTATTTGAAGGGTACATCTCCCATGAATCCATTCATCAGTGGATTCCGTGCATCTGCAATATGGCCATTTAACAGAAATTTGTTTCAAGATTGCGAGTTTACCCCTGCTACAGTGACAAACTAACCAGAAAGAGATATTCAACTTCGACCGACTTCTAACAGTAATAAGCTGCTACCCACTACTGGTATCCTACATTCCATGCACCAGGAGATTGACCTCCAAGCCAGGTCATAAGACACCTCCACCGACACCATCTACGTCGGTTGCACACGACTACTCCAGCTGATCCCACAACCCTTGATAATACTGCTCTTCCAGCGGCAGATCATAGTCTCGTCTCCATACGTTCGATTCCAAGAGCTGTAAGATCGAAAAGTGAAACAGCGGAAGAGTAAATGCCAAAACGCTGAAATTTTGACTTCTACACCAATCAAAGAGGATCAAAAAATAAAATTTATGAAGATTGAAAGCGTGCAGTGAAAAATTTAGGAAAAGAGAATATACTTACACCCAATAATACACCGAAACGATCTACATCCAAAAATTAGTAAACAAAAATCACTACAAAGCTGTTCTTCCAAAAACGTTCGTAATTACTACTGCCCCCTATGCTGGGAACAATATATCCAGCCTCCCGCTGAAGAATGGATACAATGCTCTGATTGCAAGGACTGCACTCTAGACTCATGAAGCATGTTCTGCTTACCTTGGTAAGGGATCATACTTTTGTAACAGGAGCTATAATATTTGATATCTCACTGATTCATCTTGCCCGTTGCCTTGAATCATCTTACCCTATTGGTTTGATAACCAAAGTTTTTATTTGTTGATCTCATGTTACGGTTGTAAAGAAAATTATTGATATTATGTATGGTTACTTTGAAACCGATCAATACTCAATGTTATAAAAAATAAATGCGATTTTGGATATCAATGCCAAATATTTTATTTTTATTATTACAGTTAAGTGAACCGTCCTCCTATCCTCCCTTCGCCTACGCATTCAAGACAAAGTACAGAACTACTCAATTGACCATCATGTTTTTAGGAATACAAAAAATCTAGCCTATTTTATCTAGAAATCAGCACTGTTCCACAATAATAGAAAAATAGGATTAAAACTGCTATTTGAACACATTTTTTATAATATAACATTCAATGTTATGTTTTTATTTCAGGCCTTATGGATAGTGATAATGAGAGAAGAGTAAGATTTTGTCCGTTTTACTACGTACATAGAAAATGGTAGTTTTTTAAAACATCTTGTAGACTGACAGTTCTAAATTTGGAAGAGATGGGTGCGTAAATTTTCACAATCTTCACTATTTAAGCAACAAAGACGAAAACCCACAATTAGCGATAATAAAATTACACCAAGTGAAATTTAGTTTGGATCGGGATCATTGAAAGTCGGGTTCCTCATTTTTTACCGCAAAATATAAACGGGACTAATTATTTGGAGTTTCACATAAACGACCTGCCGGAGTTACTGTACGAAGTACCAGTGTTACAAGGGAATATTGAATTAATATTTCAAAATGATGGATGTACTGCTCACTATGCGAGGCCAGTAAGAGAACAATTAGATAATGTTTTCCCTAATTCTTGGATAGGCAGAAGTGGTCCTTCCTATATTATGGCCGCCGCGATCCCCACATTTAACACCATTAGATTTTTACGTCTGGAGGGCGCCAAAGAGCTTGTCTATAACGAAGATAAGATAATAATTGCTGCCTTTGAAATTAAAAAAGAAGAAATGAGGCATATAAAATCAATCAGGAAAGGCTAATGGACAATTATTACTGCGATTTCTTATTATATAGATAAATTAGCATTCGAATATAAAAAAAAATGTTGTATATCAAACAACTGTAGTAAAAAGCAAAAATAAACCGATTGTATATTGCCACTTTTATTATGCCGAATCGTTACCGAATTAACACCTAAAGATTTTAATACTTTAGGCTGGAAATGAAAATATAAAATGTAAATTTTATAATCTTTTTATTAAAAATTACCTACTTCTAATTGAACATAAAATTAACTTACAAACTCTTAGGTTTCTTGTTGTTCACAAACAATGTCATTTGATAAAAGTTCTTTTTGCCGTTGTTCACCATAATATGTATTTAACAATTTCTTGACATCGGTGATTTTATTAGTATTTTTGTTGATTTGACACGTATTAATAACATTTGGATTTATATCTTTGGGGTTTTTTCGTACTTTTCCGAGTAACTTTTTTGTATACTCCATCACTGATTCGATAATTCATATCTCCTTTAATTAAAACATTTCCTAGACTGCTTCGATCGACTTATGTAAAATCTTTTGCTTTTTTAAATTGAAAATGCCAGGTTCCAACTCTTTAATAATCGAAGTCATTGTACACTTGACATTCTGCATCCATTCTAACTACATTAAACTATTACGTAAACATACATACTTCACTAACTTATAATTTCTAAGCACTCTTCAGGACGTACTTACTATTGTTTCTCGTTTTCGAACGTGTTTCTCAATTTGAGCGAAAGCACTGTCTGAGAGTATAAAAGAATGTCCCACTACAGAGAAAACAAGTTCCACACTTTCCACGTTGCTAGGTTACAGACTGCTAACCATTCGAAACATATACGAGAGCTATAATCGAATTCTTGTTTTGGCATTCCCAACCATGTGCTGTTAATCTTACTGTTTGAATGCCAGTGAAGTCAGTGTTCAGAAGTAGATGATATAAAGCAGAAGATATCTCGTTGAAATCATTCTGAAAGTCATTTTCTGTCCAACAGTACGCAAAAACGTTTGTGGCCGTTAGTTTGAACTTTGAGCTCCCTTCAACCACAGCACAACTGTATAGATAAATCTGAGGTGAATAATAGGTACCTACTTTGGTCAGGTATTCTTGGTCATGTTTTTCTGACAGTCAAACGACAGTTTTTAAGTTTGCCCGTTCCTCCTTCCCTAGATCCAAAAATGCTTTTGTGTTTAAACTGTGTACCTTTTTTTCAACTCTAAGTGACTGTAATTTCGTTGGGTCTTTTTCTACCTTCACCGTTTTCAAGAAGCAGCTTTTTTTTTTATTGGGGACACGGCATGTGTCATCCAGAGCCTACTTGATGGGCTGCAGGACACCGGTGTCCAGGGATAGAAGCCACAAAATACCATGCACTTCATGTCGTCTCGTGGCGTCTAGGACACCGGTGTCCAGGGATAGAAGCCACAAAATACCATGCACTTCATGTCGTCTCGTGGCGTCTACTATTGTAGATGCCACGAGACGACCTACCGCCTTGAAGGTGCCTCTTTATATTCCTCTTAAAGAACCCAATGTCGAACACGTGTGGAGCCGGAAACACATCGCCGGGGAAGTCCGTTCCACCGGTCAGCAGTTCGGCACAAAAAGGATTGACTAAACCATTTTGTGCGAGGCAATGGGATAATATTCTCGACTGTGTGAGAATGTGCACGCTGTGATGGACGGTAGTTCCGGTACTTGAACGGGAAAGGAGGAATAAGGCTGTAGAGTTCCTCCGAACATTCACCATGATACAGTCGGTAAAAGTGACTCAGCGCGGTGACCTCTCTGCGGAGCTCCAACGGCTCTAGAGATGCTCCCAGCTTAGGGTCGTCAATAATCCGGACCGCTCGCCTTTGCATTGAATCAAGGGCATCCATCAGGTACTTTGCGGAGCCATCCCAGAGATGCGAACAGTATTCCACACACGGTCGGATTTGAGCTTTGTAAAGCAACAGCCGTTGTGCGGGTGTGAAATACTGCCGAACCCTGTTCAGCACTCCAAGTTTACGAGAGGCGTTCAATATGACATTTTGGATGTAATCCCTGTGATTCAGATCTGAACGCAAGTTCAAGCCGAGGATTGATAAATGGTCGCCGATGGGAAGCGAGACGTCAAGGAAAGTTGGGGCCGGAGAAAACGGGTCCATCTTAGTGGAAAACGCACAGGCCTGGGTTTTTGAGTTACGTTGAGCAGTCATCTGTTCTAGGACTACTAAATCCAAGTGAATAGTTGCTATGTTTCTATTGAAAACTCGTTTGAAAAAGCTGCGTTTTACTTTTATGAAAGTCATGACTGCTGCCTTTTTACGACTAAACAAATGCGATTTGTGATCTCTTTTTCTATTTTCTTTACTGGTTCTCCCATTTCAAAAAACTTCTTCATAAGATACTGAATTCTGTTTGTTATGTGTAAAATTTTAAGAAAAGTTTTTTGACACACTGGTTTACGAATTTGATTTGTTGTACTGTATGTGAGAGAAATAACATAATTTGATATACGTAGCGCCGTCTATTTATTGGTGCTGGTTCGAACTAAAACTGACATTACCCTTTCAAATGCCGGAACGCTAATCCGCGCGCAAAAAAATATAGTTCGTCATCTGCCGGAACGTGGATCCACGGCGAATCACATACTTATTATTTTGTCCAAACCGTTCTAAAAAAAACATAAAACAGTACACTATGATCAATCTAGACAACACAAAAGAAGGGAAGATATCGCCATTAATGTTCCTTTCACTAGAACACTAACTGCTAGCAATCAATTCAACAAACGGTCAGCTCACTTATATAATAAAATAAATAAAGAGTTAAATATATATATACAAAGAGAAACATGAATGTAAGTATGTAATAACGAAATGGATCAAAACACTGACCTATGAGAAAGCAGAGAATTTGTTACTTTATGGATAACATCTATTAACATTATTTTCTATTATTGATTACAAGGCATAATATGCACACACAATTACATAGCATCATACATATTATATTATATCATACCATATTATATCTATATATGTATTAAAATATATAATTAAACACAAATCACACATACACCCACATACACACACACGCAAATATTGTAATTCATTATATTATTTAACGTTCGGAGGGGCGTGGTCTCCTGGTACAGGTATTAATATCGCAAGTCATCTCAAACTCAGCAGGACATATAGTTAAAGTACATTTTAAGTCAATTAGAAAGGCGCGGCGAAAGTGCATGCCTTATAAAGGAATTCGAGAATTGGCAACAACTCGAAAATTTCCTTAAAGCTCAGTACGGAGATAGAAAACACTACGCCGCACTGCTTTCTGATTTGCAAGGATGTCGTCAGTCAAACAACGAAACGGTTAATCAATTTGCACTTCGTGTCGAATCTTACCTTTCTAAATTACCAACTGAAATAAATATATCGATTGCCACTAGAAAGAAAGGTAAATTGGCTGGACACGTCACTGTAATGCAGGATTTAGCGTTACATACTTTTATAATGGGACTAGACCCCAAATTATCGACAGTGGTACCTAACCACGTGATCTAGAAAGCGTAAATGATGCCATAAACTTTGCTGTCTCCGAAGAGAAAGTTTACCAAACCCCTTTCCGTAGGAATCCGCTGTTCAACTAGAGCCAAGGACGATTCGCTAATCGCAAATTACCAAATTCAATCGTTTCCGCAGAAGAGAATGAAGGAGCCAAAATCAACTTTCAAATACTGTACCACCCACACTCCGATCCAATCCATTAGAGTGCCGCTACTATAAAATACCAGGACAAACTATAGATGTATGCCGCAAGCGGCAATATAATATGACAATACTCGATTTAACACTCATAATCGATTTAATAATAATAATAATTTAATAACCACGCTTCACGAAACCCCAATGGCTAAGGGCAACATCAGCCTATTCACAACGTCAACCTTCTTGAAGAATTCAACGTCGACGAAACGGATAATTTAAACGAGTAGATTCTCCCTAAAGGTATCGCACGGGAGGAACAATAATAAACGAAGCCGATACCCAAATCGAAAAGAAAAACATTTTACCAAATCCTATACCACATCTACCGCTACTCCTCTCAGTAACAAACAGGGTAGCCAGCCCTAAACTTATAGTGATGATAACTATTCCCAATCAAGGAATATAAAATGTGACCCTTGAACTATATATAACCACTACCAAGATCCAGTGTCCAACTTCTTCCATGTCCGTACCTGAAAAAACATAACAACGTCAAAGTTCGATATATAACATTTTCGATCCCATGTGCAAACTAAGTATTATAAATGACCAATTTCACATTGTCATCCCAGTAGAAATATCTTCTATACACAATCACATAAATAACATTATTGGAGTGTTTAACACAGTTCAATTTCAATGTCGCGAAAACAAGGAGATCGACAACCTGCAATGGCAAAATATGCTGCAACCTCTAGAAGTTAAATACGACGATGTTTTACGGAACTTTAGATCCATTTCACATACAATCTCTAACAAGGTTTCGATAAGTTTCGCGTGGTTTGCCGGCGTTGGCACAGTATTTAAGCATATATTCGGTACGATGGACGAAGACGATGAGAAAGATTATAGTAAAGCCATTCAAGCCCTATATGAAAATTATAAAAATTGGCAGATCGGCATGCTAAATATAAATGATTTGTTGCATAAATGTAATGTAAATCAAGCTAAATTAGGTTACGCTATTGATGAGTCGTCTTCCGCATTTAAGAATATAATTAGAATTGTAAACGATATTAGTTTTAAGATACAATTGACTGATATTACTATTCTTAGTATATTGCAATCAAACCTTTTCATAATTTCCTACAACGTTTCAAGATTTGTTAAATTCCATACTTTTAATAAAAAAACAATATTCTTGACCCGTCAATACTGACGCCGAAATAGTTATATAATGATATTGTAAATAATCTTATTTGTGTGTGTGTATAATATTCGCTGTTTTCTGAGTAAACTCGTACATTTAGTTTGAAAACAACCAAACGCAATATTTTCATTTGAGTTCTGTAAGCATATGGTGATGCCTTTGATGATAGCAATTTTAATAAAATATTCCTTACATAATAGACAAACTCAAAACTAATAAAAATATATAATATTTCATATAGTTTTTATTCATGAGAAGTGTTTTTTATTTCCTGTAAAATTTATAAAGTGGTACTTAGGTCATTTTCAAAATAATGATTCAAATGTTTCAGACATAACGCTCAAAACATACAGCAGTGCAATTACGGCAGTGATGGGTCATTTGCCTGCTTCAAGAACTTGTTTCGAATTTCCATTTCTTCACTATTATGTTGATTACATGGGGTCAGTCTTAATAGCAGACTGTAAAGGGCGCGATTGCAAACATACAAAAACATATGTGCGAATTTTGGTGTTTGGTCTGCGGTGACAGCTTTACACTTGGAGCTCGTTTGAATATTACATCTGAAGCTTACCTAGTTGCTTTAAATCGGTTCATGACGCGTCGAGGCAAGCCTCGAAGCATCACGTCCGATAAGGGAACTAACTTTGTAGGAGCGTCACGTGACATGTATAAGTTCTTGCATTCGTCGAATGTTGTATCTGAGATAGCGCAAAAGGGAATAGTTTAGTTTTATTCCTGCATATACTCCTCATTTTGCCATTGGCTGAAGCTGTTGTTAAGTCTTGTAAACATCATTTGAGAAGATTGCTCCAACAAAATTACTTAACATTTGAGGAGATGGCAACTTGTCTCTCTCATATAGAGGCGATTCTGAATTCACGTCCTCTTACTCCACTTTCTTCTGACTCTAACGATTGTTCAGTTCTCACTCCCTCTCATTTCCTTATTGGACGAACAGTCTTATCTGTACCATACCCACAGGTGGCTGATAGCAACATCACCTTGGTAATAATTAAAGACAAGACTACGCCGCCACTCCTGTGGTCCCTAGGATGGGTCACGAAGATTTCGAAGGAGGAACCATTCGTCGCGCCTTCAACTGCATCTCGGCTGTGCAATTTTAAAACATAGCAAGGGACAAATTAAAAAAAAGGGGGATTTACTAAATGCTACAGTCAGGATTCATCAAAAACGGCTTAAAAATGAATATATACATTTCCAAAAACCTAGAAAGTCCACATTGGTAACAAAAACGTGCTGCGAAAACCAGTTTAAAACCTAGTACGGCACGATAAACATTTGAAAACTTAGCAAAGGACAGTCCGTTTTTAGATTTGAAGTTGTCGTTGTGCCTTGCTAGGTTTTAAACTTTTGGTACAAGATGAATTTTACGTGAATATTTTAGTTTTAATTATTTAAGGCGCAGAGTGCGGATGTATGCGCATCATTGCATGATTATTGCATTATTTTTATTATTTAAAATGTCCCATAGACAGTTTTGTCGGCCGTCATTGATTTTTAGTGCTATGAGGACTGAGGACTAAAGATATGCTTCGGTAAGTACAAGACAATCATTGTGCTATTATGTATTTTGTAATATTTGAAATCATGTATTTTCTAACCTCAAAATATTAAATGCATTCAAAAATATAGAAATTGTTTAAAACGAATTGCCTCGCAGTTTCTCCCGCATTAGTTTGATTTTTCTAATCCCATGGGAATATATGCGACTTTTTATCCTAAAATTCCAATGGGATTGGTAAAAAAGGAATTTACACGTGTGTGTCTTTAGTTTATATTATACCTACATGAGTTATGGCCGTGTAACCAGGAAGTCACCTAGTAAACAAGACGATCACACAGAGGCTCCTATTGTAATTAGATACTTAAGATACACTTCTTGTAAGTTTCCTGGTACGTGATGACAGGAAACATTAGGCTAATATAACGATCCATTGTTCTATAATCATATATATACACTAGCTTATGCCCGCGGCTTCGCACGCGTAGATTTTGGAATTTCAGCAGTTTTACTTACTTTTATTTTACTTCTTATTTTTTAGTACAGTCGGCATTAAATAGTTAGTAAAAGTATCAAATATCCTTATTTGTGTAGTAATGAAGATATGTCACGGCCTGTTCGGTTTTCATTAACTATTTGATACTGGCTGTATACACTCAAAGCACCTCTTTATTCTCAACATTGCCTATTTTAAAAACATAAAAGTTTCAAGCCACTTAAAAAAATATCTGCCTGGGTTGAAATTCAAAAAAATCTTCCTTATCTCTCATATGCATTACAAAAGGAACCTATTGGTGAGACAGTGAATTAGACAGGAACTCCATTTCTATTAATTTAGATTAGCGTCTCGTTCAAGCACAATTTCAACCCCCTTTTCACCTCACCTCGCTAAGGGAGGAATTTTTGAAAACGTTGAAACCAATTTTTTTTGGATTCTAATAGAGAGTATCTATACAAAGTTTCAAGTCACTAACTTGAAATAATTTTTGAACTCCATACAAACTGTCAAGCCCTCTTCACTCTCGTGAGGTTTATAAAAGTAACCTCTTTACAAAATTTCAGCTTTCTAGGTTCAAGAGTTTGGCTACGGAGTTGATGAGTCAGTGAATTAGTCAGGAACTCCAGTTTTATACATATAGATATCCGCCTTAGATTGTGATAACACGTCCTATTGTAGGCAATTTCTTAATATTACCAATCTCTTTATTTAGTATTATGGAAAGAGGAGATCTTGTTTCCATAAATATTTTTATAAACCAGCATACGGTCTGCCTGATGGTAAGCCGTCAGCCTAGTCTATGGACATTTGCAACATCAGGGTTGTTACTCGTGCGTTGCCGACTCTGTACTAAAAATAGAATAAATAATAATAATTAATCCGAATATTGCAACAAAAAAGGTGATGATCACCTACGCTACGTCGAAGTACGAATTAGAACAATCAAATCAGTCTTTTTTTTTTTGACCTGACTATGTAGTTAGCCCCGAGTGGGCTGTAACTACGTCACCGGACTAAAGAGGCGGGTGTGAGGCGCGACAGCCTAGCAAAACTAACAAATCTGTCATCACTGAGGTCTATACTAATGAGCTACAAAAGAAACCATAGCGCGTTTCAATTTGGCTTGTGGCGCCATCTCTTAGCAATAATTGGAACTAATCGAAACTAATACATATATATTTTATGCCTCTGTTTTTAACCCCCGACGAAAACACGACGGGGTGTTATAAGTAAGACGTGTGTGTGTGTGTGAGGATGTGTGTGTGTGTGTGTGAGGGTGTGTGTGTGTGTCTATGTGATTCTGAGTATTTCTGTGTCATCGGAGCTCTCGCACGGATGAACCGATTTAGATTTATTTTTTTTGTTTGAAAGGTGTATTAGTCGGGAGTGTTCTATGTTTGGTGAAAATTGGTCCAGCACTGAAATGAAAGGGCGAATGACGAACTGACTTTCTGGACTGTCGGGGAGGTTTTCAATTTTAAACAGTTAGATATTTTCTGCATTCGGGTTCCCACTTATCGACCGCGGCGCATCCGTGCGCGCACGGCCCGCGAGATAGAAGAGTTTCGACAGGTTCGAATCCGATAATGTAGGTAAAAACGAAAACCTTTTATACTTATTATTAGTTAAGAAAAAAATATTTTACATTTGGTTCATGACTTTCAATGAAACTCCTTAATATTGAATTTCAATCGAATAACTTCAAAAACAGAAAGTTTCATACTAACTTTACATCCCGTTTTACCACCCTTAAGGGATGATTTTTGAGAAAAATATTTTACTCGTGTTTCATGCCTTTCAATACCTTCATACTGAATTTCATTCGAATAATTTCAAAAACGGCAGTTTCATACTAACTTTGCATTCTAGTTTTACCGCCCTTAAGGGATTATTTTTGAGAAAAATATTTTACTCGTGTTTCATGCCTTTCAATAAAGAACCTTCATGCTAAATTTCATTCGAATAACTTCAAAAACGGCAAAGTTTCATACTAACTTGGCGCCCCTGTTTAACCCCCTAAAGATGAATTTTTAAAAAAATATTTTACTCATGATTCATGCCTTTCAGTAAAGAACCTTCATGCTGAATTTCATTCAAATAACTTCAAAAACGGCAAAGTTTCATACTAAATTTGCACCCCCGTTTTACCCCCTTAGGGGATGAATTTCCAAAAATCCTTTCTTAGTGCTAACTTGTAACGCCTGATGATGCCTCGTGGAGAGGCGAAACACGTGTCGCAGCGACGACCAGGCCAGTCGTGGCAGCGACGGTGGTGGTGGGGGCATGCGGATTCTGTTCTAGATGGCGGACGACCGCAGCAGCCAAGGCAGAGACTACCGGAGCAGCCATGGTAGCGTCGGCATGTAGCACGTACTAACAGTAGTAGTTGGGTGCCTGCCGGCGCTAGGCCGCATGAACTAATTGGTGGCGGAAGCACACAAAGCAGGTTAGATCAAATTGCATGTAAGTTTGACTTTCGCAAAATAACGCCTGAATCTATTAACTATAGTACACTTAATTAAATTTTTGTTGTAGGACAATCCTCAAGAAGCTGCCAGCATTGTAAACAGACAAAACCGGTGTGCTACTCCAAAAAAAAAAAAAAAAAAACTTTCGATAGTTTGGAAGCTCAGAAAGAAGCTTACGGTATAATGAAAGAGTTACATACTGAGCGCAAATCACGAGATGATTTCAGTGTTTTTGGGGAGCATATTGCTTGTAGACTGCGCAATTTACGGGATCCATATATTATAAGTACAGTACAAAACCAAATCCACAATATTATTTTCCAAGCTAAAATTGGTTTATACAGTAGGGGCGCAAGTACAAGCTACAACAGAGGCTACTATATAAATACTCCTCAAAACAATAGTTCTGGTCCAACAGATTCACCATATGCGGACACAGATACTTCACAGTTTTCGGAAGATTTGAATGTCAATACAAATAGTCCAAATTTTTTTAATAACCCAGTTATGTCCTGCTGCAGATGTTGACTCATCAACCGAACTTTATAGTACTCGTATGTACACTATAAAGTCCGGTTGAGGTCTCGGTTTCGTCAGTGCCGCCAAATGGCGGACGAAGACGTGGTGGAATATGTGGCCGAGTTAAAAAAGTTGACAAGGTACTGTGATTTTGGTGTAACTCTGGAAGATAACCTAAGAGATCAGTTTGTGTGCGGAATGAACAGTGACGTGACACGACAACGACTATTTGTGGAAAACAAATTGACTTTAAAAAAGCGGTAAATTTGGCGTTTACGATCGAAGCAGCGGAGCGGGATGCCGCCGAGGTAGTACAACGGCAGCCGGGAACATCGGCTCAACCCAGGCACGAACTCGAGGTGGCAGTTTAACAGCTGGGATTTACATGCTGGGCGTGTGGACTGCAGGGGCATAACAGGAGTCAGTGCAAACATAAAAACGCAGTATGTAGCTACTGTAATAATGCCGGACATTTTCGGAGAGTGTGCAATGTGAAAAAGAGCAGAACATCAGCCAAGTAGCAGCTGCCACGCGGCGCGCTACGGGGCCGAGCACGCCTACGCGGAAGAGCGTGGGGCGCGATTGTCACGCACGGCGTAGTACACCAATTGGAGCCAGAGCGGGTTCATATTGAGTGCAGGAAGATATTTGGGAGCCGATCATGCCCCCGGGCGTCTCTATACGCGAGGGCGAGGGCGACGGAGGCCCGACTACAGGCATCGAGTCGTGTGAAGAGGACAGCGATGATGAAGCCATTTATCAAATGGGTCTGAGCAGCTATAAATCGGTGTGTATGAAACTAAAAATAGAAAATACATACTTACGAGTAGATATGGAAGTGGACAGGGGTTTCGCTATAACGTGCATAAGTGCCATACTTATAAAAAATATTTTTCATATTTGTAACTTATTACAAACATGTAACTTGAAATTAAAATTTTACGACGGCACTGTTATTAGACCTTTGGGTTACATAAGGACTAGGAATAGGGTTCACTCGAGCCTCGAGTGGTTAGTATTCTTTATATGGACTTCTATGGACGTATCGTCAACGGATCACCTCAAAGAAACGGATCACCTAACATACGGATTACCTAAACAATTGAATCTAAAAATATCACCTCAGTACACGATAACTGTAGATAATAGAGAAAGTACACGGAGAAAACACATACCGATGAAAATTATGCCACGTTTAGAGTTGATTAAACACAGCTCTCATTATCAATCGATCAGATTTTTCAACATGTTGCCATGTGAATTGAAGGATCAAGTTTATAGCCGTGGGTTTAAACATAAATTAAGAAATTCTATTAGAAAGGTGTTTTTATAATACCGAGGATTTTTTTTTAAAGAATAATGTAATGTTCGTAGCTTTTATTATTATTATTATTTTATTAATACATACATATTAAATAGGATTATAAATTAATTGGGAATTTGACATTACATTGATGGTTCAATTAGACGATTAGTAATTGTTTTTATATGATTAATGTTATTTATGTGATTATTATTGGTATTGTTTTGTTTCGATTGGTTGACATTTGTAATTGGTATCGTAATATTGTATTGCCTTTTAATTAATTGTAAAATTTCAACACAATGTATATTGTTTTTCGATATATATTGAAAATTAAAAAAAAAATGTAACCGTGGATACAGAGGATGGCCTGGTAAACGGGACTACTGGCAGATTAAGAGCCATTAACTATGGTATTAATAAAGCAACGGGAGAAAGAAGACCACTAAGACTGTGGTTAGAACTGGATGACATAAAAGCAGGCCAAAATAAAAGAAGATATGTTTAAAGGAGGCTACAGAAAAACTGGACTCCGTTAGAATGTGTTTCTTACATTATTAAGAAGTGGAAAGCATCGAATCTGCAACTCCACCGAACGCAGTTCCCTTTGGTTCCGACTGAGGCGATAACAGTTCACAAGAGCCAAGGAGCTACGATGGATAAAGTTGTGGTCCATTTAAGTTCTAACTTCTAGAGCGAGAACTTTTTTTATAGTTCCTGTAAGTGGTACAGAATTTCCGAATCCTTCTCTTCCATCGGAAACAAGTCCAGTCGCTATAGAAATGTGTCGGTTATGTCAAAATCCGTTGGTGGCTGTTTTCAGACATTTTCGCGTAGAAAGGCCACTCAACTACATTCAAGTAGTATATCACAATGTACAATCTTAAAGAAAACACATAGATGATGTAACGGTCGATCCAATTATAAGCAATTCTAATATAGTTTTTTTAGCAAAAACGTGAGCCAGTTCATCGGATTTTTTTTAAATTAATAATTTGGATATTATCTCAAAAACTCACGGCCCAAATATAAATACAGCAAACCGCGGAATGGGTATGATTGCATTAAAAAATATACATATCCCGGAAATCAATGTAAGAACTGTGAATATGCTGTTTACGAGCATTATACTGCTAATGAATGCTCTTATTGCGCCGAATGATGATTCAGATTGCACTTAACAATACTTACGAGTACCTTATTTTTTTATATTTCAAATAGCTGATTATTGTTTCTATTTCAAACCTCTAAATATTTCTTGTTGATTCAAAGGTAACATTTATATTTTTTAGGACTTTTTTGTTTATTTGTTTGTAGTCAGGCTACAATGGCCTGGAAATACGAGTATATTACATTACTAATAAAATACATATGAAATGTTATTGTCTTAGATTTTCGCGATTGTTACACATTCAATTAAACAATTTTTAACGGAAGTATCGCGTGTTTTATTTATTTTGTTGAACCTGACGTTTCGAACGCTTTGCAGCGTCCGTGGTCGCAGGAAGAGAAGACTAAGGTGGTATTTGTCTTACATTAGTTATTCAATTATTACATCTACCGACATGGAAGAATTAATTATATATGTTCCGATTCACACAAATATCACTCACAGTGTTCGAACGTGTGTTAGTATATCTCTGGGTTTGTGACTTGATTATTTTTAGAACTGGATCCCAAGCAGGTGGTACTTGCCAACCATCTTCTCTATTGAAATTGGGGTGTTTTCTTTTTTCAATAGCCTCGCGTAACATTCTCGGCATGTAGCGATTCTCCTCTCCTACCACAAATCCTCGCCAAGGAGAATCGCTACATTCCGAGAATGTTACGCGAGGCTATCGCAAACCTCTATTTTTCCCGCATATAATGATGAAATGTATGAAATAATGAAATAACAACAAATGAAACTTTTGTTGTTATTTCATTGAATCAATAACATAATTTCTGTTCGCGAATTCGCGATGAGTGCGGTCCGTAACTGCCCTCGGCGGGGCCGGGCCAAAGTCGGAATCAAACGTCGAATGGACCCGGTCTCGATCGCTACGCCAGGCTAAATTACGGGCACTACTTTCGGCCGTGTTACACAGCGCTAATGTGGGGAGACACAAGCTCGCCAGCGGGGTTCAGGGATCCGCCCTAATAGACTACTTAACAAATGAAAGGAAGTTAGCTTACCAATATTGAGGTACACTTAAAGTTTGTTGGCGGTTGGTGGGTGAACCGAAGCGGCGTACCGGCCGGCCAGCCGGAAGTACGTAGCACACAAATTTTCTCACCAGCCAACAGCACGATACAACACAAGTGAATAATGTATTCTACTACACAACGCGTACACAAATTCGAAATCAGAAAGTCAACCAGAACTTGCAACGCGCGAATATAGCACTACTGGAGCGAGTGACGCCACTCAACCTCCATTTTGTATTTTCAATGGTTCGCGAGAAATATTAACTTAATCGTTCTTAAGATCTAATGTAACTTAACAAACTCAATCGTTCAATCAACTGAGACAATGGTTCCACTATGATTACTTTGTTTCAATGTAAATAACTCTCACGGACGTTATCCGCGTCACGATCACTAAAGTATATCACGCAGGATTCTTACACTATTACCGCGTTCAATTTATTCACACTAATTACAAGTGGCACGGACTAACAAACATCCAACGTGAATTCTAAACACAAATTTAGACCGACATTCCAAAATTAACAATTACGCGTGCATACCGAGCCTCGAGACTGCTCAGAAGCGATCAGCGCGCGACACACGCGCTTCTGCTACCGCTTTTCTTTGCACACTGGGCCACGCCGTGACCGTACGTTCAAATGACATCGTCCTTTTGAGCCTATGGCAAGGTCACGCGCCGCGCTCGGGAGCATCGAATAAGAATTCAAAACAATTTCTTCTGCAGACTTTACGATCTAATGATGTGCCAATTCATTCAAGTCTAGAAGAGGAAACGGATATAGATCTGTGTCACCGCGGATGCAGCGCAGACTAGATTTAAATGTCTCTTCCCCGGGACCTTCCAGCGTAGGTTTGAGAAAATATGACTGAATTACTTTACATATATAAGTTGAGTAATGAGTGATTAATTTTGCAGGCTATGAGACCTAATACATTGCCAGTTCAGACGAATTCTGAAATTGAGATCGGGCCTCTCTGTATTGAACCACCACTAAGACGGCGCAGGCTTGATTTTGATGTCTCCTCTCTGGGCCCTGCCAGCGTACGTTTGAGAAAATATAACTGAATTACTTTACATCTATAAGTTGTGTAATGAGTGGTTAATTTTGCAAGCTATGACACCTAATAGATTGCCAGTTCAGACGAACTCTGAAATTGAGGTCGGGCCTCTCTGTGTTGAGCCACCACTATGACGGCGCAGACTTGATTTTGATGTCTCTTCCCCGGGTTCTGCCAGCGTAAGTTTGAGAAAATATAACCGAACTGACTTTAGCCCTCGACTTCGTCCGCGTGTATCTCGGTATCCCAACGTAAAAAAAAAAATTTTACTATAATAACATATGCCAGATTCAATTTATAAACAGGGGTATATATTACAGTAAAAAGGAGGGTAGCTGTGGTAAAGTTAGGAGTGAATTGTGTAGCTGCTCTCAAATTTAAATTGTTTTAATTAAATAGCTTTGATTTCACCATTCTTTCTATGTACTAATAATACATATACAGTTATCTACCTGAAAGCAGAGTTAATTTCCTGTTGCCTTTCTCCTTCACTATGGAAAACATCCAAAAAAGTATAACGGACATGATGGAGATGTTTCACAACAAAATGGCAGATTTTCAGACAGAGTAACAAAGTGCCAATGTAACACCAACAGTCTCTACACTTTCAGCAGAATTCACAAGTTTTAAGACCTTCATCACCACTGCTCTCACTAACTTGCAGCGGCAGGTTGAGCTGATTGCCCGGCAACAGGACCAGCTTGAAATGCAGAGCCGTAGAAGAATCCTTTTACTGCACGGTGTTGTTGAGGATAAGAAGGAAGATGCTGCAGCAGAGATTGTGAAGATTGTCAGAGAGAAACTTCAAATCACTAATTTCTCCACTTCTGACATCAGTCGCTGCCACCGTATGGGTGGTCGTGTTCCAAATAACAAGCCTAGGCCTATACTCTTTGAGGTGCAAGATGATGCTGTGAAGAGAGCAATCTGGTTTGCCAAGACCTGTCTCAAGGACACTGGCATCACAATGTCGGAATTCTTGACTCGGGTACGACATGACGCTTTTATGGTGGCCCGTCAACGGTTTGGTATTACTAAATGCTGGACACGTGAAGGCTGCGTAATAATCTGCAAGCCTGATGGAACAAGGCACAGAGTCTACAGTGTTGCTGAGGTGAATGATCTCGTAATCTTGCCGCCGACGACTGATGTTTCAGCTGCTGAACCTTCGTTGGTGACAGGCCGTGGGAACGCGGCAGCTGCCTCAAGCCGCCAAGCCACGAGTCGAATTAAACGCCTCGCCAATAAAAACAAGTAATTATTTATCATTACTATCTGTTTGACTCATTGCTAATTATTTTGCTGGTGCCAAACAAATTGTTGTTATTTATAATAATGCCCAAGTCTTTGTCATGTTAGACTGTACACATGTATTCATTTTCATTTTATGTTGAGAGTCGTATTCGTAAATGTGTGTACAGGTAAAGTTAATTTATTTTTCATTATAGGTACACAATAGAAATATATTTTCTTGATACCACACAACACTTTTATAAAAGTATGTTTTTGTTTTTAATGGTAACGTAAGGTAAGCCGGTATTTACAGACTGACAATTATAAGTTGGCGTGTGGTAAGAAAACGACCTAATTTTGACATTTCTCAAATGATGAAAGTGTCAAGAGCTACAGTACGAAAGAAATTTAGTTTTTTGTGTATAAAATCTTTACGAATCATGCCAAAAGTAGTGCGGAGTGCAGGTAGAGAAGTTATTCTTTCAGTGAAACGTTTTTGTGAACAAGAGAAACATAATAATGGGCCGATTATTCCATTTCAACATGTTATTGCTCGAACAGCGGCTATGACAGGTAAAATGTTGCTAGTAACACATTATATTTATTTTCACTAATTTAGGGGAAATAGTCAGCTTCTTTAAAAAGTTTGTGAAATGTAATTTTTTGTTTTTATTTTTAAGGTGTTTCCGAAAGAACCGTAAGTCGTATAGTTTCGGAAGGAAAAGTCGCAGAACGTAGTTTGTTTGTTTGTTTGTTTGTAATATCTTTAATGTACAATAAGAAATACAATAAGTAACAATAACTAGTAGTTGTGCGACGAGAACTGAAGTCCCCAGTCCAGCGCAAGTAGCTCAAGAACCTACGACGTCGACAGCTTGCACTGACAACCCCACATCAGGAGACCGTACTTCCGTGGCTAAGACGGTAAAACTAGTAACTCCAGGAAAGCACAGAAATAGAAAATTTATGGTTTCTGATTTGGATGACTTTGATCTTGGTGTTGTTAGACGTAAAGTCCAATCGTATTACTTAAATAACTCTATCCCCACTCTCAGAAAATTGCATTGCGATTTAAAGGTAGACATAAATTTTAAGGGGAGTGTAGAATCTCTTAGAAAACTGTTGCACAAATTGGGTTTTCGTTATAAAAAAAATAAATCAAAAAGGAAAATACTAATGGAACGCTATGACATTGTGGCCTGGCGATCAAGGTTTTTACGAGAAATGGACAATAATAGAATGAGTGATAATCCGAGGCCAATCGTTTATTTGGATGAAACTTATTTACATCCTGGCTATAAAGTCAAAAAATGTTGGCAATCTGATGAAACTGAAGGTGTCCTTACAGAAGTCTCAGAAGGTCAGAGATGGATAATCGTCCATGCTGGAAGTGAGACAGGTTTTATACCTAACAGCCTTTTATCTTTTAAGTCACAGACCAAAAGTGGAGACTACCACGATGAGATGAATGGAAAAAATTTCAGTAAATGGCTGCAGGAAAAATTGATTCCAAACTTAGAACCCAATTCATTGTGATTCATGTGCAAGAATTCATTGTGAAAAATAATCTGTCCTATTCGGACACTATGAGGAAAGCGGAATTGTATGAAATTATTAAAACCATAAAACAGGAAGATGTTTACTTAATAGATGAAATTTTGAAGGAGCATGGTCACAAAGCAGTTAGACTTCCGCCTTATCATTGTGATTTCAATGCAATAGAGTTAATTTGGAGTTCTTTCAAAAGAATATTCGCAGAAAGTAATGTGACGGGTCTCTCTGAAAATATGGAGCAGAGAATTCATAATGCATTTTCAAAAATAACCGCTGAAGAGTGGCAGAAACATTGTAACCATGTCAAAAATGTTGAAAATCATTATCGCTCTACAGAGCACCGGCTTGAAATGGCAATGGAAACATTTTTAATTAATTTAGATAGCAGCGATAATTTTTGTTCATATCTCACTTCTTTTAATTACCTAATCCAGATTTAGAAAACTACCTAAAATCAATGAGCTGATACTAATTAATTGATTTTTTATTTTATTTCTTTCTTTGTTTGGATTATAATATAGACTAAATTAGCCGTCTTGGGTCCGCTGTATTTTGTTTACACTTTTTCTTTAATTCTTGATGATTATTAAAATAGTTTTTCATTATGTAGTAAATTTCTCTTTCGACTAAATTACATTTTCTTAGATTCTGCTTGCAGGTGGATACCATACACATAATTTGCTATTGAAATTTGTATGTTTTTAATAGTGAACGCATTTTGAGTTATACGTAATTAATATAGTATTTTGTTACAAGCTTAATGTCAAGTGATGAGCAGGATGGTCCCTATATTTCTATGTCTTCTTCTTCCTCGTTTAGTAACAATGAAAGTTACCACAGTATTCCTTTATCTCTCGGTGAATCTCTGCAACAAAAATTTTCGCATGTTCCGAAAAATTTCAATATTCTTCATTTTAACGCGCAGAGTATTCCGGCGCACTTCACCGATATGCTTGATACGTTTGATAATAGAAATCTTCACGCTATTCTTGTTTCTGAAACCTGGCTCAATCCCTGTTTGTCCTCTACTTCCTACTCATTACCTGGATTTCAGTTAATTCGTAATGACCGCATTGGCAAAAGAGGTGGTGGCGTTGCAATTTATCTTCGTCCACATATTCCATTTAGCATTATCTCCTCTTCTCACGTGTCGGATCCGTCGAATGAAGCAGAGTATCTGTTTCTCGATATCACACTTTCCCACACTCACATTCTTCTAGGAGTTGTGTATAGTCCTTCGCCCACTATTAACTATTTCCCATCTTTCGAAAGTCTTCTTGAAAATCTTGTCCCTTCTTTCAACCACTCAATTATTATGGGCGATTTCAATACTTGTTTACTTAAAAATGATCAACGGTCGAATTCCCTTAAGTCCCTTACGTCTGCTTGCAACCTATCTATTTTGCCTCTAGATGCTACTCATTTCTTCCCAGGTTGCAAACCTTCTCTTCTCGACCTAATTCTTGTTTCGTCCGCCACTCATGTTGCTAAGCATGGTCAATGCTCTGCTGATGCCTTTTCCTTCCACGACTTGATATATCTTTCGTACAAAGTCCGCCCGCCTAAAGCAAGACCCAAAATCCTTCTGCAGCGCAGTTTTGGTAGGATGAATACAGACCGATTACGTGAGGATGCTTTAAACATGGATTGGTCAACAATAAGTTTAGCACCGACTGTAGACGAGCAAGTTAACTTATTTAACGATAAATTAATATCACTGTACGACACTCATGCTCCTATTCATCCTGTGAGGGTAAAGCATCTTCCGGCACCATGGCTGACTAACGAAATCAAGAACCTCATTTCTAAAAAAAATATTGCGAGAGCTAAGTATAGGGCAGACCCGGATAGGTATCGTGACAAGTACGTTCGTGCCCGCAATATCTGCAATAGGATGTGTAGGGAAGCACAAAAACGCCATATTCATAAGTCCGTAGAAAATGGAGATCCAGCTAAAGTCTGGAAATTTTTAAAATCTTTAGGAGTTGGAAAAAAACAACAATAATCCTGTAAACGTCGACATAGATAGACTCAACACACATTTTTCATCTTCTACCACATTTGATGGCGGTACCAAGGCAACTACCATTGCATATCTTTCATCACTTCCAACTCCAGATTATCCACCTTTCTTCTTTAATCAGTTTACCGATTGTGATGTTCAGAAGAATATACGTTCTGTAACTTCGAACGCCGTGGGGGATGACAATGTTAGTCGTTTAATGATCTTACCTATCCTAGACATCATCCTTCCAACTATCACCATGATCCTCAACAACTCAATTACCGCTGCTGCCTTTCCAACTATCTGGAAAACTGGCCAGGTTGTCCCACTGCCTAAAAAATCCAATCCATCATCTTTTTCTGACTATCGTCCCATCTCCATTCTTCCATTCCTATCCAAAATCTTAGAACGTCTAGTACAGCAACAATTACTCGATTTCTTAAACATAAATCACCTCCTCAATCCCTACCAATCCGGTTTCCGTCCCGGTCATAGTACAACTAGTGCTCTTATCAAAATTACTGATGATATCCGTTGCAATATGGATAAATCTCACCTCACCGTGTTGACGCTTCTGGACTTCAGTAATGCATTCAACACAGTGGATTTTGATGTTCTACTGCAACAGCTGCGTTCTCTCAACATATCTCCAACGGTAATTGATTGGTTTCATTCTTACCTGTATGGACGTCGCCAGCGGGTGCGTATTGAGAATACATTTTCTTCGTATTGTGCAATATCTGCTGGTGTGCCTCAGGGTGGCATTCTGTCTCCTCTTCTATTTGGCGTATTTATCAATTCAATTACTTCTGAACTTCGCTCCTCCTACCATCTTTACGCAGATGACCTTCAAATTTATGCGCATGCACCGTTAGATCAAATTCCTAATGCTATTTCCACAATAAATGACGATCTTACGCTTATAGCCCGGTGGAGTAAGTCTCACGGCCTCACTGTTAATCCAACCAAAACACAATGCATTATAATAGGTAGCCCTCATTTAATATCTAACATTAACTGGAGTTGTTTAAACAATGTAGTATTCGATGGGATTGTAATACAATATAGTGAGAAAGTAAAGAGTCTCGGTGTGTACTTGGATCGAACTTTATTTTGGTCTGCACACATTACAGATATTAGCAGAAGATTGTTTGCTGGCAATTGCTCTCTTAGAAGACTGCGTAACTTCTTACCGATGGACACCAAAATTGCGCTTGCACAATCCATTCTCCTTCCCATTCTTGATTATGCCGATTCCTGCTACCTTGACCTCACTGAACAGCAATTAAATAAACTTGAGCGTCTTCAAAACCTTTGTATTCGATTCATGTTTGGACTCCGAAAATATGATCATGTCTCCGAATTTCGTACTCAGCTCAAGTGGCTCCCTATCTCACTTCGCCGCAACTTGCATTTGCTATCTCTTCTCTATTCTATTTTCTTCAATCCCGCTTCTCCTAATTACCTGAAAGATCGATTTATATTTTATAGCGATGTACAGGGTCGTGAATTACGTCAAAACCTTCTTCTTCGACTTAAAACTCCATTTCACTCCTCTCAATTCTATTCCAAATCGTTTTCTGTTCAAGCAGTACGTCTTTGGAATGCTCTACCACTTAATATTCGTTGTGCTCAAACACTTTCCTCTTTTAAATCTCTTGTCAAAGAACACTACCTTTCCTGTAACTCTATTTGATCGTTCTCTTTCTCTTTCTTGATCATCACTGAGTCTCTGACATTACTGTAACTACAATAACTTTTAATACTTTTTCATGTATATAATAATTTTGTTTTAATTCGTATGGTTTGCTCTGCACCACCTACCTGTATTATTACAAGATAATAGTTTTCTCTCATCTTAAGGTTGTCTGGAAGAGATTGCTTAGCGATAAGACCGCCTAATTGTACTATAGTCTCTAAGTATCTTATGTTTACAATTTTAATTTGGTGCAATAAAGAATATTTGTATTGTATTGTATTGTAAAAAGTATAATAAAACATCTAAATCAGCTACTGCATATTTTTACATTGTATGTTCGTTTTTAGGACAGAGACATGGATTTTTTTCCCCCTATCTCTTGCTGAAGCGTTGGCGATTGACTCGGGAAGCGAAGATGAGGATTACACCAAGCAAGACATTATAGAAATGTTGGAAGCAAATTTAGAAAACGAAGATAGTCACGAACAAGGAAATACTACTACTACTACTACAAGCAAATACTACTACAAGGAAATTTTACTGGACAAGAAGAAAGCTTTAATGAATATTTTGGACCTAAGATACCTGTAATAAGTCCTTTTCAGATTTTTTCAACAATTTGGAATGAACAGATAATAATGTAAAAAATTGCATTTGAAACAAATGAATATGCTTGGCACAATATTGTCACAGCTACTCATGGCCAAAACGACGATATAGCAGACGGTATCAGTCATGCATCGCGACTTATTGAATGGAAAGAAGTGACTGTAGAAGAATTATATAAGTTATTTGCAGTGTTTATATACATGGGTACTATGTTATAGGGGTCGTGTGGATGAATATTGGTCTACCGCCATATTAAGTATGCCAGATTTCCGTAAAATAATGTCAAAAAATCGATTTATTATTCTTGTTAAATTTTTACATTTTGTAAATAATCATCAGATGCCTGCAAACACTCGTGGGTATGAAAGAAAAATAGCTAAAATAGCACCGATATTAGAATATTGTAATGAAAGATTTGCAGCCATATATGCACCTCAGCGAGCAATAAGTATAGATGAATCTCTGTTACTATGGAAAGGCAGATTAAGCTGGGTTCAATGTATTCGTACAAAAGCAGCTCGGTTTGGTATTAAGTCGTACAAGATGTGCGAGGCTCAAACGGGCTATTTACTCAAACTTATTTTATATGCTGGAAAAACCTCGAGATCAGATGAACCCTTACATGGATTTACAGGCAGTAGTGCGAAAATAGTTCTCAAGGTAATGGACTAAAGGTATTTGAATAAGGGACATTTACTTGTAATGGACAATTATTACAATAATATACTTCTTACACGATTTCTAAAACAAAGAAAGACAGACGTTATTGGTACTCTAAATCGAGTCAGACACAATGTACCGCCAGAAATAAAAACTTTGGATGTCCGAAGGATAGCACGTGGTGATATTAAGGCACGTCACTGTGGGGATTTACCGGTGGTTTCCTGGAGAGATGTTAAATTGGTAACAATGGTTTCCACGTACCATAATGCTGACAAAGGACCAGGTCGACGGGCCGGTGCGGAATGTGATAAACCTATAGTACTTCACGACTACAACAAATACATGGGCGGCGTTGATCTCAAAGATCAACAGCTGTCCATGTATTTGCTTGAAAGGAAAAGAGGAGTAAAGTGGTATTTGAAAGTTTTCAAGAGGTTACTAAATTGCAGTATTTTAAACTGTTTTATCATATACCGCTCCAATTTTCAAAACCACGGTGGGAAACGTCTTACTCACCGCCAGTTCCGCTACGCTCTTGCGGAAAAACTGGTGAAAAAATATGGTACAAATACGCAAACCAGGCCCTCTTCAGTGCCGTCCAATTCCAATGATCGACTTGATGGTTTGGATCACTTTCCAGATCACAAGGAACTCACCGATCGTTTACAAAAGCGTAGCAATCGTTTTAAGCGCGAGCGTTGCACTCGATGCCTTATTAAAAAAAAAAAGTTCGGAAACCAATATTTTTTGGACAAAATGCAACGTTTTTCTGTGCGTAGGAATATGTTGGCGTGATTATCACACAGTAACCAATTTAGCGGATTAACATTACATCAGCGATTTCCTACGCACAAAAAATATAGCATTTTATGCGAAAAATGTTGGTACACGACATCCAACTATTTTACTTGAATGTCACAAAAAAATATTACTCAAACAAAATTATTGCTGGGTGATGTACTAGAATGTCTAATGCTGGTGATAATTGAAAATAAAACGGTGTCTTAATTGGCAATTTTAGCTGTTTCGTTTTAGAACTTTAATAAATTATTTTATTAAGATAAGCCTAATAAATAGGAACGTTAAATATTGCATTCTAATTGATAATAATTTCGAAATAAAAAAAAAGTAAATAATTATTTTTATTGTTTCATTTCATTCAAATCAAAGTATAATTATATATTTCATGCAAAACTACAAAATGGTGTATGCAATAGAAAAAAATATCAGATTTCTATTAGGTTTGCGTAAAATCACCATTTCATATTTCACATGGAATTATTATTCACAATAGAAATCTCTTTTATAGCATAACACTATTTAGTATTTTTGTCTCGTGGCATTTTGAATCATGCTGTACATATGAAAGATATGCGTTGCCGGAACATGGAGTCGCGCCGCACCGGTGATGCCGGAACTTGGATCCGCGTTCGGAAATCACCGGCACACGGCGGTTTTCCATCGAGTACGGCTCGGCATTCGAAAGGTTACACGTTTTTGGACGAATGGATGTCAGTGACGTTTATCCTTGATTCAGTAGTTCGATCACTTGAAGGGAGGAGACAATTTTACTCACTTGTCATCCAACCACCGACCGCGCGTGCGCACTGATTCTTATACTTTTCAAGATGGCTGACGATAGCCAACGCGAATACGCGAATACCCCAAGTTCATCCGCGACAGCAGCAGTGGGAACAACATTCCTCCCACGTGTCCTGCCAAACTTCTACTACCGTGAACGAGTAATATTTCCGTGATTCCACGACTCGACCTACAGAAAATATTGATGGTTCTAATTCGAACCATATGGGTCGATCGGCAACACGAGGAAATGAAAACACTTCACCGTCTGATAACGGCGGCTTCCCTAACTTACTCGCGGCGATGTGGGTATCATTTTTTCGCGACATGGCTGAGACTTTGCATGATTGTGGAACCGGAACAACGAAGTCTTCACCACCGATTAAGAAAATGAAACCGAGCGATGTCTACATACCGTCTTTTGACTCTGACGATTGTGAGTTCACAGCGGCACAATGGCGCGACGAAATAGACACAAAACTGTTGGACCGATTACGAAACGACGAACGCTGCGTTCACCCATCTTCGTGGCCGCGCCCGTAGGTGGGCGTCTAAATCCTACCCTTTATGCAATACGTGGGATGAAGCAAAGGAGCGCCTACCGCGACAATTTACAGCTACGAAAAGATTTCACGACCTTTTCCGGGAGACAGGAGTACACGAGTGATCGTGCCACGTCTTACGTGGAATATTCTACCACCAAGCTGGCGATGATCGACCGGTTGGAGACGGGCTGGAGCGAAACAAATAAAATTGAAGTAGTCATTTCGGGTATTTCCGATAATCAGGTACGGTCCGATCTGTTAAAAAATACTCCCAAAGACTTTGTGGCTTTGGATAGGAACCTTGGTACTTATCCAAATATTAAAAATAATAAGCGTCCATGTACCTCCCAATCAGATTCCAATCATTCTAAACGACGTAAGCTCGACGCGAGAGACCACGTTGTATGTCACAACTGTGGCAAAGTGGGGCACTATAAACGTAATTGTAAATCACGTCCCCAAACAAAGGATTGCATTGTCCGAGATACCTCTCGGCCGGCATCTAAGCCTTTGATAAGAGTATTAAGTGCACTTATTGTCACAAAATGGGGCACGCAGAGCAGGTATGTTTTTCAAAACAGAGGGATGAAAAGTTAAAAATTTTCGTTCCTTCAACTTGACACCACGAAAACGACACCACCGGTGGTGTCGTATGGAACCTCTAGTCCATATGACACCACCGACTATTAGTGATGTTACATACAAAGTTGTTGATATGAAAACTCCAATTAACACGTTCACAGTTCCTATACAAAATGTTTTGATTTCCTCGTACGTCCCGCATATTATTTTAATCTCTATACAAGTCGAAATACTTATGTAAAAATGTTATCTGAGCACTTCAACACACTAAGTGAAGCACTCCCGAGCACTATTGTAAACTTACTTCTTATCATTACGAAGAGAAAAAAAATACTTTCAAGGGTCGCACTCAGAACTATGGTACGTATATATAATCTTATGCCCTGCCAAAACCAAAACAGTTTCATTAATGAGGTACGTGATTTGATAAAGTTTATATTTATCCGTCACTCAAATGGTTGACATTGTTCATTGCAATTTGTATATTATTGTATTTCCGTCCTAATCTTTTAATTTTTCAAAATGGACATGGATACTAATACTGAAGACATTAAATACATAAACACTCATGGCGGAACAGCTTTGCTCTGGCAAACGTATAAATTTCACCGTCACAAGTTATATAAAAACGGCTCAGTGTTATGGAGATGCACTAGCTTCAAAAGGACAAAGTGTCCAGGTACTATAACTTTAATGGTAAGTATCCTTTTCATATGACATTTTTTCGAGTATTCAATAGCCTTTACTTATTTTACTAGAATAACTACTTACTTACTTTTTATTTTACTTTTTATTTTTTAGAATGATATAATTTCTAAGACCAAAGATCACACTTGCGGAAGAGACGCCTTTGCAAATGACCGTTTGCTGGTAACTAACGCATTACGAAATAATGTAATTACATCTGACCAACCAATACCAACCTTATATGAAGATACTGTGTTTCCATTGAAACAAAAAGGTCATGGTTTACTGAATGCAATTCCAAAGTTTAAAAATATTAAACAGTCACTTTATAATGCAAGAAATAAAGAACTTGGAGTTCCCGCTACAATTTTTAAATCTATCAATGAGGTCACTGTACCGTTAACATTTCGCGAGTCTATATTAGCGGATTACTATTATGATGGTACTCGAATATTGGTTTTTTGTCCCATACGCTGTCGTCAAATGATTTGTAATATCACTGAGTATTTCGTTGATGGAACTTTTGCAGTCTGCCCGACTCCCTTCCATCAAATCTACAATATTCTTGGTGACATACGCAGCACTTTTGAAGAAACAAAAGTGGTACCACTTATCAGTGCTTTTATGACTAATCGAACACAGAAAAGCTATGAGTTATTATTCCACATGATTCAATCACAATTGCCAGAATTTAAACCTTATAAAGTACATTGTGACTATGAGTCCGCGGCAATTAACGCTATAAAAGAAGAAAATCCAAATGTAATGATAAAAGGCTGCTATTATTACTGGTGCAAAAATATTTGGAAAAATGCCAAAAAGTTTAAAAATAATCAAACCAAACCGGAAAAAAGAATTGTCGCTCTAACAGCGGCCTTACCGCTCTTGCCACCACAATGTACTTTAGAAGGATGGGAGTATATTAAAACCCAAATTTATAGAATTAATAATATAAACATGACCAGATTTATACGTTACATCGAAAATTATTGGTTAAAAATTCACTCCCCAAATGTTTTTAGCGTATATGGTGAAAGACATCGTACCGATAATGTGTCCGAAGGTTTTCATTCCAAACTCATAAAGGGAATTAACAAGATAACAGTTACTCTGTTCAGAACCATGAATAAAATGAATAAATACTTAGGTATGGAAGCTTTAGAAGAAAAAAGGAAGAGTAAATACATTGTGGATGATGACTTTATACTTGATGTTCAAATGCAATTAATCAATGGTGATATTACTGTGGCCAAGGCTTTAGATGAACTCAGATAGAGGTTTTTTTAACCGAATATCACATCATCGGGTAAATCGGAGTAGAAACTTTTTTAATGTTTCCATAATGCTAGCAAATGACATTAAAAAATATAAGTATGTCACTGTGGCGTTTCTGAATTCACTTGTTTTCTGTTGTGTTCTGTTTTGTTGTTTGTTCTGATATATAAATACTTAAAAACATAATTTTGAAAGTATGGAGAGTCAATCAATTTTGAGTTCACAACCTAAATACCAACTCTCGCCCGATGATGTGTTTGAAATGCAGGATACTCAAGAGTATTTTGTACAGTGTAGACATGATGACGTCACACCAGACATTTATATGTCCGTGAAAACGCAAACGGAACAAAATATGAAGGATAATTGTACCCAAACGGACCATTTGAATGATGCACAGATCGTATTGAATACAGCAAAATTGTTGGCTGAAAGTTTTTTCCCCGGAAAAGAAACACTAAAAGAAAAGTTCATTAAGGCCTATTACAAGCACGTAACAACAATTGTGGACATGCTGGAAGACTAGTTTTACGGTCCCTTCTTTAATACCTACATAACTACTTACTTCACTTAAATAAAAAAAGAATATGTCTTAAACTCGGTTTTATTAATTATTGTTTAACTATCGATAACTTAAAATAATGAATTGGGAGCTGTTTGTCAAAAACACGCGTTTCTCGACATCACTAGGGTGGTGTCATATAGACTAGAGATTCCATACGGCACCACCGGTGGTGTCGTTTTGGTGGTGTCAAGTGGAAGGAACGAAATTTTTGATGTACAAAGTTTAGGTTTTGCTTTCCATTTGTCTTTTTCAACAGTTTAAACCTGCAGTCAAATCTACACAATTACTTTGTAGTTTACATTGTAAACTGTTAATATTTATTAATGTTATAAGCCACTATCTCATTTCTAGATTTCTTTGAAAGATATAATATATCCTTCGTCAAATAAAAGTCACTAATAAAATTATTAGTGTCAAAAAATACAAATTTGTCATTATGACAACATGTCAGATCAAATAAATTGTTAATATTGTATATGTTAGTATTTATTTTTGGTGACTTAGCTGGCAATGTACTTCTATTAAACCAGTGAACGAAGAAAACTTGCACTGAACAGTGTTTATACCGGTCATAATGTGTCAACGTCTAGATTATATACTTAAAACTTACCTTTGTTGCTAATTATTTATTGTCAGATGCTTCATTCAAAAGTGTTTCTATATCCTGGGCTGTAAGCACTTTCGACTTTTTACTCATATACCCATCTGATAGCCGCTTCAGAAGCGATGTTAATTTAGAGTATTGATTTATATCCACGTTGTGCTTGGTATTAACTGTGTTTTTCAGCATTGAATATATAGACCACAATGAAGATGGTCTCATTTTTTGGACATCTTACTGAAATACGTAAAAAATACACTTTCGGATAGTGATTTTACGCGTCTTTGGTTTCTCCACTTAATAAAGTTTTCATAAGCTTTTAAATATTTATCCCGCGACTTTTGCGGAAAAAGTTTATTAACAATTTCATTTGTAGCTGTTTTTATACTTTCTGGAGTTCAATTCATATCGCTATCGAGTATCGCTGTCTATTCCCATTTTTTAAACTTTTCTTGCTAAATATGAAGTATCAGAGTTTTACAATGGTACAAAATAAGCGCCATTTGTTTTTTGCGCGCACTCGCTGCGGAGCGCGCAGTCTTTATTTTATTTTATTCGGGATAAAAAACAATTGTACAGTCAGGGTTTTATTACATAATATGAAATTAAGAGTTATGACAATTCTACAAGCAACCGCATTATCCACAAAATATTAGGTAATTTCAAACGCATTACGCATATACACACATCAAAAGTGTCTAGGGATCAACATATATTTTTGCAATAACTTTTCTCCTGATTAATATTAATTAAAATTTTCTTTAAGGATTCATCAAATAAAGTGTTTTCGTTTGTCTACAGTAACGATAAACCAAGTCACCTTTGCATTAATAAAGTAATTTGCCATTTTCATAATAAAGGGATTTTTGACATTTGAACCACTAACATTAAAGTTCGAAAAAAAGACTGAAATAACAGTTTTCTTTAAAATTTTATTGGGTAACTTAAACAATTAATAATCCGTGTTTCTACCGCGAACACTAACAACACAAGAACATCGGTTTGGCATACTCAAAATGAGTTCATCCAAATCACGCTGTGGAATGGCCGCCCATGTTCGTTGCAACAACAAAAAAAGGTCTTTGGACACGTTACCGAAGCACTGGTACCGTGGCTGAGCGCCATGGAGGACGGTATCGTTGCACCACACGGAGACAAGACCGATACATTCAAATCACAACTCGAAGAGCTCCAACAATTTTTTTTTTCGAACTTTAATGTTAGTGGTTCAAATGTCAAAAATCCCTTTATTATGAAAATGGCAAATTTCTTTATTAATGCAAAGGTGACTTGGTTTATCGTTACTGTAGACAAACGAAAACACTTTATTTGATGAATCCTTAAAGATATTTTTAATTAATATCAATCAGGAGAAAAGTTATTGCAAAAGTATATGTTGATCCCTAGACACTTTTGATGTGTGTATATATATATATATATATAGAAAAAGAATAGAAAAAATAGTACACATTATAGCATCAATCTAAAGTAATATCTGATAGCCTCTTGAGAGGCTATCAGATATTACTTTAGAAAAAACATGTCATTGATGACATGTTTTTTTAACACTGATAATATTAATATTTGATATTTTTAATAATAATATTTCCAAAACGGTCTAGGGCATTTATCAAACGATGAAAGAGTTTTTACAAAAAACATCATTTACAAAACAGTTTGAATCATTAATTATCGTATTAAGTATGTACTCGTATGTCAAGTTCAATAGACAACATTTTATATCGCTTGGTTTTATTGTTCAATAAAAAATATATAAAAAAGGTTCTTTATTTCAGTCTTCATTTTTTTGTATTTGTTTTTTATTTAAATGTTATATAATTTGTTTGAAAAAGATACGTATACGTATACGTGGAGCCTAAAGCCCATGGTCCATGTAACCGCACGTCATATGCACGCTTTCGTCAATTGACGATTGCAAGGCGAATGCTTGCATCTTGCGTAGAAACAATGAAATCTGTGTCCGCGAAGCGGCAATGTCGCGTCAGCCGTTCGTCATGCGTTCGTATGCGGTGCGCGCGGCAACAAGTCACTACTCGACCGACTCATCAGACGGACGCTTGCTTTTTGTGTTACAAATTGGCGGCCGCGGCGGTGAATTTTGTTAAAATTAACAGTATCCGTGTTTATACAACAATAAACTGACGGAATACTCAAGAAAAGATTTTACAGACAGAGCTTGGAGTGAAGTGGTACAAAAAACAAACACTTCTGGTAAGTAATAATAAGTTTTTTATTTATTCAATCACAGTAATTCCACTGCCAACGGAGTGCAATCAGGTTTCAAAAAATAATTTGATAAATAGTTGTGTAAACCATTTGGTGTGTTAACAAAAGTCATATTTGGTATTAAATTTGGCCTTTGTCTTTGTGCTGCCGATTCACTGGATGCACAGATTGTGTACTGTATTCCTTCATGTTTACGTACGTAGTTATGTAAAATACATATGCATTTTATTATAGAAATTAAAATGGCATATTTGCGACATACAATGGGTTTCAAAAGAACTTGAAATTTCTGTGACATCATTCCGAAAACACATTTAATCGTTTTTCGTCCACGACTCAATCTATAATTAAATATTCTTTTAACGTTGTCCAAGTTTCTCACTGAGTATGGTCTAATTAAATACTTCTTCAAAGGAAATGCGTTGTCTCCAACAAAGTAATATGGAAATATATTTCAAGTATTGTCATCGTTTGGTAAAGGTGAACCTGAATTTGGAACATTTAAACCACCTCTTTCTAACCACCTTTCCAAAGCCGATGCCTGAAACACACCACCGTCACTATTTCTTCCAGCAAATCCACATTCTATAGCTGTAAAATTACCGTCTGCATCGCAACATCCCAACAAAATAATAGAATGGTATCCTTTATAGTTATAATTTGCAGATCCTGTGGTAGGATACTTTTGAATTCGCATATGCTTTCCATCAATAGATCCCAGACAATTTGGCAGATTCTAAAGTTCGTAGTATCTGGTTGCAATAGCCTTCCATTGATCTGTAGACAAGTATGTAGGTGTCTCTGAGTGCGCTCCATATAACTTCTGTTGTCTCTGCTACAACTCGAGATATAGTGCATACTCCTCGAGCAAAGTAAAATTTTAGTGATCGGAAACTACACCCAGTTGTTAGGTATCTGAAAAAAAACGTATTAAATTACCTACTTATATTATGCATATTTCTTTTCAGAGGCTGATTGTCAAACTAAGTGGAGGAATATAAGGAATGGATTTGTCCGCAGCCTGATACCAACTCCTAGTGGTTCATCTACAAAGCAAAAGAAGTTATACTATCTACACGACGAACTACAGTTTCTTCTTCCTTTTGTGAAAGCAATTGTTCACACTAATGAACCGGGAAATATACCTGAACCACCAGAGGAGAGCACTGATGAATCAAGTTTTACAACTGATGAAGTCCTGTGTACTCAAAGACCTATAAATACATTGGAAACGCCATCTTCTGGAACCGATGAATCAAACTCATTTAAGAAGCCAAAAATAAGAAAAGTTACCAACGAAGCTGATAAAGCCTTTGTGGAATGGATAAAAAAAGAAACAAAAACTGACAGTCCTAGAAAAATGTTTTTATTAAGTTTGTTGCCTGATATAGAAAATTTATCTGAAGAGCAAATGCGAAAATTTAGAATTAAGATTCTTTTATTACTTGAGGAAATTCAGTCAGACCAATCACATCTGCCACAAGTGCCACAACACTATCAGAATACACACTATCCAATTCAGCAGCCACAACAATACAGGGACAATAATTATTCTCCAATATCTTCTGAACATTCTAATACAAATTCATCGTTTCCTCCAATATCTCCTGTCAATTATTCTGTAAATGTAAATCCTCCTAATGATTTGTCACAACTGGATGACTTTGCAAACTTGTAATTGGTACTTTAAAATACGGTTTTTTTCTGATATTAAAATTATTTTTTTCTATAAAACTTTTTTATTTTATACCAGATGTCCTTAGTCCTGAGCCCCATTTCATACAAAATAATTATTACGAATTTTCATCTTTTAAATATAAAAATAACTGATAATATTTGTTCGGTTCGAGAATAGGCGTAGACTATTTTTTATCCCAGAAGATATGCACGCGGAGCTACGGGCAATAGCTAGTAGACTTTATTTATATGAAACAGGGCCCTGGCTACATAAAGTAAATAGGTACGATTGTATATTTAAATTTATATATTATAGATTATAACTTACCTCAAAGTTATAAGTATCCTTTCTTCTGGACTGACACATGCTCGCATTGCAGTATTTTGTCTTTATATCAGTGGTCCAACAGTAGAGACTAAATTTTGGTAAGTACGTATGTTTAGTCTTTCGGTAAAAGGATTGAAATACAGAATCATCTTCTGATAACTCTCTGGCAGCAACAAAGAATCTACAATTTATATTTCTTTCGATGTATGGATGAATCCAGTACTTTCTTCGCCTGTTTCGTCGTCGTCTAATAAAATTGTATGCTATAATCACTTCATTATCACTTGACATTTTCACAACAAAAGACGTGCTTTCTCGATGCTAGTTGAAAGAAAAATAAGACTTTTGTAGCGTGACTGACTATTACATGAAGCAGCGTGGACATAACAAATATGCAAAATACGCCTATCTTCATTTGTAGTTTACATGCATACGTCAAATGACGCGTGCGTAGACAGTAGGCCTTAGCGAAATTAGTAATTGTAGAGGTATAGTCTTTGATATAGAACCTTAATAACGTTAATAATAATATGATAGTTGTGGCAGGCGTCCGCCCCTCTTCTGTAATAGCCCAGAACTAATAATCCCTCCAGATCTCATTTTAATAGCCCAATAATTTCCCAATACCTGCCGTGACCTGGTTCACGGGTATATTGTCACATTGATATCCCCTGGAGAAGGTCACGGCGGCTATACAACATTACATCAAGCTTCTCAAAGGGGTGTACGCTTATACGCGTTGGATCCAAATCCCCGCGCACCCCTATCAAATGACCGGGATAAACCCGTGATATGAGAACTTTATAATAAGCAACACTACTAGCAGTTGACGTATTCTTTAAATCTCCGTAAAATATTTTTATTTTCTAATAGTTAAGGAGCATAAACCCAAGATAAATACATTTTTAGTGTATTAAATAAAAAAATATCATAATGAAATACCCAGTTACCATATTTCCTTTGAAGCATATTTTGATAGCTGATTGACAATTTCAATATGTAAATAAACAAAAATCACTTTGGACGAAATCTAATCATGACGAATACTAATGCCGACTAGAGCCGGGACACTAAGCGCACATATACCATCTCAAGACTCGTCGC
The DNA here is from genome assembly GCA_947507595.1 of Pyralis farinalis. Classification (NCBI taxonomy): domain Eukaryota; kingdom Metazoa; phylum Arthropoda; class Insecta; order Lepidoptera; family Pyralidae; genus Pyralis; species Pyralis farinalis. The sequence continues at coordinate 16,575,119 of OX382281.1, read as the reverse complement.
CCGAGTCCGCCTCGCAGCCGCCGCCCTCCGTGCAGAACACATCGCATGAAATGGACTCAACTGACAAAATGTCATGCGAGCGTACTACGAAATCACAGAGGGAGGAACTAACCTCACTGCATACCGTTCTAAAATGCTTTCTGTGTTTCAGGCTCTTGAACGCACTGTCAACGTGTCGGTTCAACGACTATAGGACCAAGTGCGGGCAATCCAATGCTGTCTACGCCGCACGTGAGACGCTTCGTTGACAAGTACAAGATAGTGTTACTTCTGAACTAACACAGGTTCAGGTTAGTTTACATTACGACCAAATGCGGCAAACTACCCTGAATCTGCATCGGTAGTTGGGGATGAAGAAGACACGACTAACATTGTTTGTAACCGGTATAATAAGTTGGGGAGCGCTTTGGAACATGTGATGAGTGAGTACCGATATATGCCGACTAATCTCAGGCCTGCTGTGCCGCGTTTGCTCATGCATACACGTAACAAGCAACTAATGGGAGCCTTGGATTCGCTCTTACCAAATTATTTTGATAGTAGTGAAAGCTTGGCGGACATGCACCTAATTTTATATTGCATGGCGGTCGCAGCGTGTCGTGTAGCTAATGTCAAATTCCCAGTCAGTGACAGAACTACATGACACGCTCACTCTGCGCCCGGTTGGCAATATAGGATTGAAACATACACTTCAGGAAAAGAATAATCAATGCTTGCAGGATCGACTTCCACACCATCACCACCTGGGACTGCTACTGATAATGATTTATCGAAGATTGAACTGCCACAATTCTAATATTATCATTATTAACCTTTTAACTATGGGTGTCAACGTCTAGATTATGCTGCCATCTGTAGGTACTAAATATTTATCTTTAAATAAGTGTGTCAAAAAAGAAAATCGAATTTAATATGAATTGTAGGGAAAAAATTAATCTTCCTTTCGAAGGATTATACTGCCATCTGTAGATATTAAATATTTTTATCTATAACATATAACTTCATTGGTCCATAACTTATGCATTAGCGAGAGGTTTAGAAAAATTAATAGATATTAGAGTTTTACCTAAAACGTAATTTAAGGTGCATTTCTAAAAAATAGTTCAAGACCCAATTTTTCCCAACAGCCCAAAACGAAGTACCTTACAAATCAAGGACCAGAATATATCACTACTTGATTATTTCCGTTTTGTCCAAATCTCTATTTACTTGTTTTAGGGAAATCATGAATCTAATTTACTTCTTCATTTCTATACTCAAAATCGAGGTAAATATGAATAAATTAGAAAAATAGAGGAACTGAAAAATCGACAAAATAGCCTTACTTCAAATAGGTAAATCTAATTCAAAAATAATTGATAACCGTTTTCTTTATTACGAGACAAGTCATTCAAAAACTTGAAGACAGAGAGAAGGTGATCTTGACAGCATTAAATGTGCAGAATGTATTCAAAATGTGACACTCTTCAAAATGACTGCTGTGAGCTGTGATACATATATGTAGAACGCCAACCGTTTCTAGAACAGTGTCGCTAATCAGTGATAGTACTACGCACACTAAATGTCGCGCTTGAATTGAGACAAAATAATTTACCTCAAGCGATTTTAGATTGCCCCACAAGATGGGGTTCCATTGTCAACATGCTAGAAAGATTGATGAGAACTCATGGATGAAAACTGAACAGAATGTTCAAGCTTTGAAACCTTGCAGAGTGTTATCGAAAATCCTTCAAAAAGAACAACTAGCTGTGGGAGATTTTTATATAGCTTGGTTAAAATGTAAACTAGAAATCGAAAGTACGAATACTCCTCTGGGAATGCTATTAGCATTATGTATGACACAGAAAGCGAACATGTTTTGTTGTGTGAGGTTTTTATGTCAGTATTTAGATCCTAGAGTAAATTAGACACTACCAGACGAGCAATGTGAACAGGCTAGATAGATACTACCTCATTGCAACATATCAAAGATACGCAATATTATCTACTGCAGAAAGTACACCTGACCAGAGTCAGGGTCATGAAAAAGAAGATGATAAACTTTCAAACTCAACATACACGTTAGATCAAACTTTAGAATTGGCACCAAACAACATTCAACTTCAACCATCATGATCTTTAGATGAAGAACCTTAGTCTTCAACCTGCACGGCGAGTACTTCAGTGAATGATGGAAATGTTGGTATTTTAACAAATGCAATATTGACAACGTAGCAACGTCGTATTATGCAACTTATTAAAAAAAATACCTAAACTTTATTGCGTTCTAATGTCAATATTTTAGAATTTTGGAAAAAAAGAAGAATCAATGATAAACTATATTTTCTTTCTGAAATAACTTTGCCGCCAACGCGAGTTAGTGTCGAAAGGCTTTTCTCGTCTCTGAAGTCTGTGTTTAATCATTTGAGCATGCCTTTGAAATACTCTATTATATGTGATTATGGGATATGGGATTCGATTGGAGCAAAAGAGCGGACGTGGTCGCATATGCTTTTGACCGTATCAGGTTTTATCACCTGTCATGTTACCAACAAAGTTTGGAGCAAAAATACAGAAGATACCAAGGTTTTAAGGACCAATGTCAGGGAGGTATTTATGGATAAGTCTAGAGCCTAATAAGTTACTATACAAGTATGATCTTAGCTAAAACCGTTATGATACTGTTGTAATACGTTCAAATACATGCAATGCCAATGTTTCAATCCCGACTCTTGAATTATTTACCTTACAAAATTCCAATTAATATAACCAAAAACAAGTATAAGGATCTCATTAGTTTAGTTAATTCAGGAATAATACTTTCGCAACACGCAGATTTTTTCAAATCTTTACCAGTAAGCACATATAATGTCAATGACAATACCCATAGTGAGAGTGAAAGTGAGGGATTTATCGCTGTAGGTATAAAAATGTTTAAGGAGAATCTGGTTTGTTTTTATTTTTTAAATACATATTTTTTATTTTTGCTTTACAAATGTCTAGTAAACATCTAGTTATTGATCTTTTGATATAAGATGTTTTATGTGTCGTTGTATTGTGAACATTTCAGGCTAGATATTAATAAGGTTATTACAATGATTAGCTAGTATAAAAAACATTGTGCAATGTAAACCAAAATCTAAAAAAATATTTTGTTAATTAATATTTTATATATAAAAATAATAAAACTATTAATAATATAAATATACAGCCCTGAGTCACTCACACCGGTGTTGCCCCCGGCCGAATTTCTCTGGCGTTTCGGGGGTCCATCCAGTTGTGGCAGGCGTCCGTCCCTCTTCTGTAATAGCCTCGTACTAATAATCCCTCCAGATCTCATTTCAATAGCTCAATTATTTCCGACACATTTGCAATAGTCCCAATACCTGCCGTGACCTATTCGTGGGTATATCCTCCCATTGATATCCCTTAGAGCAGGTCACACATCATTCTTTTCGAAGGGGCCTCTACGCGTTGGATCCTTATCCCCGCGAACGCCTATCAAATGACTGGGATTAATACCCGTGAATGGAAAGAAATACTAATATATAAATATATCCCATATCCAATAAACCATTCTTATTGTTTTCTTATTATCTTATATTATTATATTCTTCTTATTATCTCCTTCTTTTGAGGACGTTGATTATTACTAGAGATGCGCCGAATAGTGATTTCACCGAACACCGAATGGCGGTTTGATTCTTACCGAACCGAATATTCGGCGGAACCATCCGGTTTAGCAATCTGTAGTTTTGGCGCGCAAACATGTTTATACTTGCTCTGAGTACGAAGCCACCTGCCGGCGGGCGGCGAACGCTACCTCACCGCTTTCTGCCTTCCCGCACACCCGCTAATGTCAGTTCGTTCAAATACGTCACACGAATGATTACGGATCGCGTTTCAATATTCGTTAATTAATTTATTTTGGGAGTTTACTTTTTGACGAAGTATAAAATGATGACACGAAAGTAAAATGCGTTTTGTGTGACACTGTAGTTTCCCGGGGTGGATCTGGGCGAAAAGCATCTACAAGTGCTATGAACAATCACTTGAAACGAAAACATAAAGAACATTCAATGCAAAGAGCATCGACGTCTCAGGATTCATCTGGAGGTAGCAACAACAACACGGCGCGGCCAACAACCTCAAAAGCACAACCTGTTGCACACTATTCTTCACAACCTAAACCGATCCAGCAAACTCTGCAGGAGGCATTCATTACGAAGTGGTTACATAAAAGATCCTAAGTCGCAAGAAATTCATAACATTATCATTGCGAAATGATTGCGATTGATAATCAGCCCATTTCAATTCTCGAAGATAAAGGTTTTACTAGGTGAGTGAAATTATTATACCAGACATTTATGAGAAGGTAAAAAATACAATCAGACAAGGAATCTCTAAAGCTATAGCATTATCGATTACATCGGATATGTGGACCTGTCTAAATAATATGATCAGCTTTTTAAGTTTTACTGCGCACTGGCTCGACGAAAATTTAGTTTTGCAGCATAGAGTTCTGCAAATGAAGAATTTTTGTTACAGCTGATAACATTCAGTCTGTGCTAAAAGATTGAAGTGCGACCTGGAACATAGAGTCTATCATTCACGTGATCATGAGAGATAATGGACCCAACATGGTGAAAGCCATAATCGATAGCTCATTTGTAGGCAAAGGATGTTTGCCTTTCCTTGCAATTAGCGGTTAAAGCTTCTTTCCAAGTGCGGAACGTTAACGATGCCTTAACATCTGCCAGAAGATTAGTTATACATTTCAATCATTCAGCCCCTGTGCAGGCGAAGTTGAAGGCTGTTCAGAATGAGCTAAATTTATGTGAGCATAATCTTTTCCAAGACGTTTCCACCAGATGGAATAACACGTTTTATATGATTGAGAGACTAATTGAACAGAAGCGAGCCATTTCCCTGTACATTTCGGAGAACTCTGATACAATGAACATGCAAAATTTAACCGAACGCCAGTGGCAAATTCTTAAAGAATGCTTGATTTTACTGAAACCTTTTGAAGAAATAACAAAAGTAACTAGTTCTACCTTTTCATCGATCTCTGAAGTGATTCCCCATAGTAACACTTTAATAAAATATTTGAATAAACCTGAAGTTCTACACTTACATTACAACAATTAGATATGACACAAACATTACAACAAGTTTAAAACCTACTTAACTACAATTGTAATAAATGTACTACCTTTATGTTGTAGCAAACAATGATTATGATTGACTAAGCAATAGTAGGTTATTGAACTGGACAGGCTTAGCAGTGTAACTCAGCTTTTAATTAGAAGCATTTAACCGGACATATTCGGCATCAAAACCTAATAATTCAGCCGAATACCGAATAACTTAAATTTGTCGAATACGCCGGATACCGTATAGTTAACGAATATTCGGCGCATCTCTAATTATTATGTATGAAAATACACTTAATATTTTAGGGTCATCCTGACATTTGTGTCATTTTGTAATTTTGTTTGACTGTTACTATTATACAACAAACTATATGACATACTATATATACATCTCTCATATGAGATAGTGCTATTATAATGACATACCCGTATACTGTTAACAGCAATATTGCTGATATTGTTTTTCATTAGAATTGAATATTGATATAATTAAATAATTTAGCAAAACTAAAAATTTTAGTATATTTAATAATGTATGTATTTAATATAATGTAATGTATTTAATATAATATTTAATAATGTTAAAGAAGCGAGTGAGGTATGTAAGGATCGAGTCACGTGGCGCTCAATTCTCTCTGCCTACCCCGCAAGGGATTTGGTGTGAAGTTATAGATAGATAGATATTTAATAATTTTAATTAAAGATGTCTTTGAATATAGACAGATTACTTGTCAAAAGATGAGTTACTCTTTGAGCTGTGAAGTAGGGGTCGTATATGTTAAAGTGCAATGGCACATCACTATTTTAATGTGTCTATAAACTACAGAAGAGGGTGTCTCACTTCTACTTGTCTGTGAATATGTCCTGTTGCAATTTGTACTGCGTAGGTAAATCATGTCCAGAGGCGGCTTTACCTAGTGTGCAGGGTGTGCGGTGCACACGGGCGCAGCGATGTATGGGGCGCCGCGGGCGGCGCCCATGTTATGACGCCGGGCGTTATAACTCAATCAATCCCATGTAAAAAGAACTCCGGTTTGCTTAGAAAAAAAAAATAGTAACTTTTGTTTCAACATAAAATAAACCTTAAAGCAGATATTTTATAGATTATAATTGTGTGGCAGTGAGTGTCGGTCACATCATTACCAAAGGCGCGTGCTGCCCGCCGCCGGCACCTGTTTTGATTCGCTTGAAAGCACGCCGACAATCAATGCGAATTCGGTTGTTTACAATCTTAATAATTTATAAAATAAAGTTCAAATTGGCATGCATGGGCGGACGCGGCAATTCTCAAAGGCATGTGCAAACGCGTGCTGCACTTTGCACTATACCGCACTGCTACATCGGCTTTTCTTTTGATTAAAATGGTATAAAAAGATAAATTTAATTTGTCAGTTTTGTCACACCTATTGTGATTGCGACTTTCACCAGAGTCAGAGCTCGTCAAAAACTAGCTAGCGAAATTAAAGTCTGAAAATAACAATACATTATAGTGAGCGAGTGATAGTGAGTGATGATATAAGTAATTTAGGTACTTCGAATTTTTCATCAATTTATCCTAGTGCAGTGGTCAGTGCGGAACAAACGGTAAGTTAAAGTTAAATTATGTTCTACTATACTAGTATGAGTAGTGTGGGGACACATGTACCTCATAAGGTTGCGCGTCAGCGTTTTTTATGTAAGAATTGTATGTGTGACGCGTGGTCGCCAGTGACTGCGCACTGGTTGACATAGGTAGTCGTACTAAGAAAATACTGAATAAAATCAAGTTCATTTTATAATACATGTTTTATAATTGACGACCAGTGGCAGTACTCCCAGTAGTCAGGACCCTCACACTAGCACATGGATAGTTAATTAATTAAAATAGGTACTCAATCTATAATATAAAATTTACATATACAGATTGGGCATACCTATAATTGGTGACCCCGACGTGATCACGTCCAGACCGACGTGATATATTTGTTATTCCCATGTGTCTATGCGTGAGAGTTCTTGGAAATCTACTGGTATAATTAAAATAGTTGTGCAGTGTTATATTTAGTGGTTAAAGACATTAAGTGAGTGTAGAACTGCGAACAATTTTGACTCGTTTGTGTAAATAAGGACAAAGTTAGTGGCAATATGTATCCAGTTACTCTGCCGGGATCCGTTCAGGACGCGCAAGGATCCGTGCCGGTCACGCAAGGATCCGTGCCAGTTTCGTCAAATGGACAAAAAGGTACATTTAATAATTCGAATATGGAGATTGCTGCTATTGCCCTACAAACGCGATTACCGGAGTTTTGGGCGGAAATGCCACGTTTATGGTTCGCACAGGTGGAGAGTGTACTTCTGCCACAAAAACAAAGTGATGAGGCTAATTTTAATGTAGTCATAGCAAAATTAGGTCGTGATGCTTTGCAACAAGTAAGCGATATCTTACTGTCGCCGCCGGAACAAAATAAGTTCAAGGCCATTAAGGAGCGCTTGTTGCACGTATATGAAGAAAGTGCGGAACGGCAATTTCAGAAATTAGTAGGCGAAATGGAATTGGGAAGTCAAAAACCTTCTCATTTATTGCGGCGTATGCGGGAATTAGGCAGAAACGTGCAGATTTCGGACCAAACATTGCATAAATTGTGGATTACGCGTCTACCATCATCCGTTCGAGCTGTATTAACCGTGAGTCAAGACCAAAAGCTAGACAATTTGGCCAGGATAGCAGACAAAATAATGGAAAATGTTCGTAGTGCTGACGTAGCAAGGATTGATGACCCATCGTCGAGTAGCAGCCAGTTTCCGATGAGTGAAATTTTGTCGCAGATGCAGAAATTGAATTTAGAAGTTTCTTCATTACGGGAAGAAGTAAACAGTTATCGCCGATCATCAAATCGAGGACGACAGAATTTTGGATATAGGTCAAGGTCAAAATCAAGGTCAAGGTCAACGCCGAACGATCCAAATTGGTTATGCAGATGGCATTATCGGTTTAGGAATAGAGCGAGAAAATGTGAGCAGCCCTGTGCATGGAAACAACCATTAGAAAATAAGTCGGAAAACTAATGGAGGTGCAAACAGTGGCGGGCAATTTTGTACCTATTTCTAATCACCGCCTTTGTGTATATGATAGGGAAAATCAGTTAAAGTTTTTAGTAGACACTGGTGCAAATATTTCGGTTATTCCAGCGAATAGTAAGCAAAAGAAGGAAGAGTGTATGGACTTTAAGTTATTTGCAGCCAATAATAGTGAAATTAAGACATATGGTATTAAGCATTTAACGATAAATTTAAATCTTAGACGTCCTTATCGTTGGACATTTGTAATTGCAGACGTTAATCAGGCAATTTTAGGTGCAGATTTTTTAACTCATCATAATTTGGTAGTAGATTTAAGTGCAAAAAAATTAATTGATAAGGAGACCAAATTACTGACATTCGGCAACATAATTAATTGTAGTACGCCATCCATTGGTACAGTTAATGGCGATCATCCATTTTTAGAATTGTTGAAGGATTTTCCGGAAATTACAAAGCCGATATCTTTTAATAATTTGGATAAAAAATGTGCTAATAATGATGTTTTACATTATATAGAGACAACAGGTAAACCAGTTCATGCCCGAGCGAGGCCTTTGCCGCCGGACAGGTATCACAAGGTGAAGGAAGAGTTTAGGTCTATGCAGGAATTGGGAATATGCAGACCATCGAAGAGTGAATGGGCGAGTCCACTACACATAGTAGCGAAGAAAGATGGGGATATTCGTCCAGTGGGAGACTATAGGCGTCTTAATGCGATCACGAAGCCAGACCGTTACCCAGTGCCTCGTCTTCATGATTTCACCTACATATTGTCAGGTAAGAAAATTTTCTCCAAAATTGACATAAATAAAGCGTATTTTTTTATTAGAGTAGCACCTGAGGATGTAGAAAAAACTGCAATCATTACGCCAATAGGTTTATTTGAGTTTTTGCGTTTGCCGTTTGGTCTACGTAATGGTAGCCAAACATTTCAGAGATTTATGTGTAATAATGTACTAAAAGGTCTAGATTTTTTATTTTCATTTATTGATGACGTCATAGTAGCCAGCGATACGAAGGAAGAACATGAGAATCATTTACGTCAATTATTTCAGCGTTTTACAGATTTTGGTATAACAATTAATTTGGCTAAATGTGAATTTGGCAAGCCAGTAATAGATTTTTTAGGTTATGAAGTTTCCACTGAGGGTATTAAGCCTCTACAGCATAAGGTTAAGGCCATAATGGAATATCCTAAGCCGGAAACTGTTGAGCAATTAAGGCGATTTTTAGGAATGGTAAATTTTTACAGAGCTAGTATACCAAATGCCACACAGTATCAGTCGGTACTGAATGAATATTTAAAGAATTCTAAGAAAAAAGATAAAAGGAAAATAAATTGGGCGGATGAGTCAATTAAAGCCTTTGAACAATGTAAATTAAGCCTAAGAGATGCTGTCATGCTATCTCATCCAGTACCGAATGTTCCTTTGTCACTTATGTCCGACGCATCGGATAAAATTGCAGGCGCGGTCTTACAACAATGGGTAGATGGCAAATGGTTACCATTAGGATACTTTTCTAAGAAATTTTCTACAGCTCAACAAAAGTATTCTACGTATGATAGGGAACTCACTGCAATTTTTATGGCTATAAAACATTTTAGGTATCAATTTGAAGGCAGGGAATTAGTGGTATTTACAGATCATAAACCTTTAACTTTTGCGTTTAACAAAATAGAATCTAGTTGCGAAACACCTAGGCGAACAAGGCAGTTACTATTCATCAGCGAATTCACGACGGATATTAGGTATATTCCAGGTAACAATAACAACATAGCGGATGCCTTATCGCGTGTTGAAACAATATACAGTCCAACGTATATCGATTATGCTGAATTAGCATTAGCCCAGGAAGATGACTTAGAACTAACTGAGTTATTGAATGAAAAGAATGACAATATTTCGTTAAAGAAAATTCTCATTCCTAATTGTGATAAATTAATTTATTGTGAGACTTCAACGGGCAACTGTAGGCCGTATTTGCCAAATCATTTTAGAAGATTAGCTTTTAATACAGTTCATAGTATTAGTCATCCAGGTATTAGGTCGACTAGAAAATTAGTATCGCAGAGATATTTTTGGCGAGGTTTAAATAAAGACATAGCCAGTTGGGCCAAAACATGTATTGAGTGTCAAAAGTCGAAAATAAATAGACACACTAAGTCTGAGTTTCAGCAATTTCCTAGTGCTGAACGCCTGTCTCATGTGCATATTGATATTGTAGGAAGTTTAAGTCCCTGTGAACATGGCCATAGGTATGTCGTTACAATGATAGATCGTTTCACAAAATGGCCTGAAGCAGTACCAGTAAAAGAAATAACTGCGGAAATAGTTGCTAAAGTTTTTTATGAGACATGGATTTGTCGGTTTGGTACATTTTACCAGCTGACGACAGACCAAGGAAGGCAATTTGAAAGTAATTTATTTTGTGAATTATTAAAGTTAATGGGCATTAGAAAATCGCGTAGTAGTCCCTACCATCCTCAATGTAATGGGATGATAGAACGTTGGCATAGGAGTATGAAGCAATCGTTAATGGCACGTCTTAATGAAAACAAGTCATGGTGTAGTGAGTTACCTACAGTACTTTTAGGGTTACGCTCAGTAAGTAGGAGCGATAATGGTGTGAGTCCCGCAGAGTATGTATACGGTCAAGCTATTCGCATACCTGGAGATTTTTATGATATCTCAGATAAGCGAGTATGCGATGATAATGATTTTTTGCAAAAATTACGGGAAAATATTAAGAATTTAAAACCAGTATCAAGACAGGTACGGAACTCACGCACATTGTTTGTTCATAGCGAATTAAATAATTGCGAATATGTTTTTATAAGGAATGACGCAGTACGGAAACCATTGGTACAACCGTATGATGGTCCATACCGTGTCATAAGTAGAAAAGGTAAAGTGTTTACAGTCCAGTTGCCAAATAGAACAGTTAATATATCAATTGACAGATTAAAACCTGCATTTGTATTAAATGATCAGTCAGAGGATATCTTTGGAAATTGTGATGCCAAGGTCAGTAATAGGTTACCCAGTAATAGGTCAGATAATAATGTTTTAGTGGAAAGTCAAAAGAACAATAATAACGATTTATTAAATCAAAAAGTTACGAGGAAAGGTGGTGTGATTAAATTGCCAGTAAGATTTAATTGTTAAATATGTAATTTTAGTGTACTTGTAAGCGGCGTAATCGAGGGGAATGTTGCGCAGCTTAAAGGGCTATTAATTTTTTATAACAGAGCAGGAACCTCGATTACTACCCTGAGTTACGAGTTAGTTTTGTTTTTTTTTTAGTAAAACATCAAGTCGTCACCATTAAAAGTTGGTTGACAGAAATTTGTAGAATTATATTTGTTGAAGTTGGTTTAAGAGAATTATGTGACTAACTGTACTTCGATTGTGTATTAAGGGTATGGTGCAACAATGTAATGAGCTATATAGAAAGGCTATTTTTAGACATAGGTGTATGAAAATAATATTGTAATACACATATATTTTTTATTAGGCGACACCTTAAACTTGTGTATTATTAATTAGATGCCAAGGAATCATATAAGTTTTATTTAAATAGTAGTATTGAAATAGAATCGTATAAAAATAGTGTGTTAGTAAATCGCGAATCTGGCATAGTTTATGCAATCGCGTAGTGGACTTTGTTCAAGTAATAAAATATGCAGACATGTTAACATGATTGTCTTTTTGCAATTAATTTTAGATCACAAGATTTTATTTCATTATACGTACTACTGTCAAGTATTGTGCATTGTTAAGTTGAATTGTAATTAGTGTTGAAAAAAGTTAAAATGGGCCAATATAATACTAAGGAACAAGTAAATATTGCGCAGAATAACATGGTGCAAGAGCACATAAATAAATTGAATGTGGCATGGATAATTGCAATATCTTTAATGGCAATTATAATATTGTTAATTATTGTGAAGTATTGTCGCCAAAGTGTAAGAAAATATCTCAATAAGCAAATCAATGGAGCAGTAGCCAAGATTCCTACCGTATCACACACGGTGTTTCAACAGCCACATGCAGGAAGTCATGCGTAATTCGAACTAAGAGTTCGAGGTATTTGTTATCAGGTGTCGTATTAATTTCAGTGTAAGAGTTGTGAACATTGTATTGTAATGATATTAAATATGAATGATAGGGTGACAATGATTTTTGTTATAAGTTGAATAAAATTTTTTATATTGGAAATTTTTTGTTGTATTAAAAAAAAATTTGAGGGGAGTAATGTGGGGACACATGTACCTCATAAGGTTGCGCGTCAGCGTTTTTTATGTAAGAATTGTATGTGTGACGCGTGGTCGCCAGTGACTGCGCACTGGTTGACATAGGTAGTCGTACTAAGAAAATACTGAATAAAATCAAGTTCATTTTATAATACATGTTTTATAATTGACGACCAGTGGCAGTACTCCCAGTAGTCAGGACCCTCACACTAGCACATGGATAGTTAATTAATTAAAATAGGTACTCAATCTATAATATAAAATTTACATATACAGATTGGGCATACCTATAGTAGTATGTACTTGTAATGTAATTTGTAACTTCTGACCAACGCGGTTTTAATACATGTGGGTTTATGTTTGTGTCACAGAGTGTTGTGGGTTATATGGAATTTAATAACTGATTGTCTTATCATTATCCATAATTAATTTATGCAACTGAATTTCAACCTAATTTCAAACCCATAAAGATTAATATCAATTGGGATATTTTGAGAATTTGGGTATATGTGATGCCGCACAGTCGGCACCTCCTCGACCGAGTGGCCGAGCGGTTCACGCACGCTCCGTACTACGAACGAAGCTCCCCTAGCTTGTTCTCTCTTACACCTCTCTGCTCGCGGGTTCCAATGCGACGGATTTATTTTATTTTTTATGGGCAAACTCCAAAACTACTGAAACGATTTTGATAATTCTTTCACCATTTACGAGCAATATTACTTATTCAGAATTAACATTAAGCTATATTTATTTACGTCAATAGTATCTACCTACCTACTTTTAGGTGCCTATAAAAATATACTTTTTTTAAACAAAGCCGAGTAGCAAACAACATACGGCCCACCTGATGTGTAGCGGTTACCACAGGACCGCAGGCTTTAAATAAACGCTTTTGACATAAGCAGTATCGCTAGGTGATGATGAACCACTTTACACACTAAAACCGATTACCTAGGTAGAAGGAAGAATCTCTTAAAAATAATACAAGTTCTATCGAAAAATTTATTATTAGATCTGATGAACTCGGTCCATCCTCAGACGAACATAAGGTGACATCGGAAAACCAAGGTAATTCAACAACAAAAGTTGTCTCTTCAACGCCGCTGCTAGCTTTGTCATCGGTAGCTGAAGAAGACGAAGTACCCTCTTGTGCCGAAACGTCCCTAGAAATTATACTTCGAGAAGATGTAATTAATGATCTCACGTTATGGCCACATTTGTTATCGGACAAACAGAGGATATTTTTGATTGAGCGTGGACCAGTACAGCTAAAACAAAGTTCCTATCCTATGAATAGTTCGAAGAGATCTTTTTCTAATGTTTATTATACTAAAAAAATGTTAAATAATGAAACTGTTTTAAGAAACTGGCTGGTTTACTCTAAATCGAATGATTCAGTTTATTGTTTTTATTGTAAACTTTTCCATGCTGATAGCACTCCTTTCGATGGTAACATAGGTTACAAAGATTGGCAGCATTTATCTATAGCTTTAGAACGCCATGAAAAGAGCGCTGGTCACCTAAGATGTGTTAAAGAACAAATTACATTAAAAAATGTTATTTTAAAAGAAAAGTCTGTAGATTTCTTGAACCAGGTTGTAATTGAACGGAAAAAAAACGTTGGGTGGCAGTACTAGAACGAATAATCAACATAATTAATTTTTTAGCTAGACAATGTCTGGCTTTACGCGGAAAGTCTGAAAAAATATACGATTCTGATAATGGTAATTTTTTAAAGCTGGTTGAATATACCTCTAATTTCGATAATGTACTTGAAGAACACATTGCCCTTATTCAAAAATCTGAGTCACGCCTGACTCATTATCTTGGCCATAATATTCAGAACGAAATTATACAATTATTAGGAGAAAGAATAAAAAAAACTATTATTTTGGAATTGAAACAATCCAAATATATTTCAATTATTTTAGATTGCACTCCAGATATTGCACACGAAGAACATGTCATGTCGTACGGTACGTCCTCTTAAATGTTAAAAATAACAAAGCTGAAATAAAAGAACACTTTCTGGGTTTTTTTCCTATTACAAATACTACTGGTCAGGGCTTAACTGATGTTTTGTTACATCTTTGAACCTCAAACAAAATTGATGTACAAGATATGCGCGGTCAAGGTTACGATAATGGTGCAAACATGAAAGGGAAAAATATAGGTCTTCAAAAACGCATTTTAGACTTAAACCCGCGCGCATTTTATGTACCTTGTGCAGCACACAGCCTAAATTTGGTAGTGAATGACGCTGCCAAAAGTTCATTAGAAATTGTTAATTTCTTTTCAATTGTGCAAGAAATTTATGTCTTTTTATCTGCGTCAACAGCACGTTGGCAAATACTTGCCAAAGAAGTGCCGACTTTAAGTCTAAAACCACTGTCAAATACTCGATGGGAGAGCAGAGTAGAAGCGGTAAAAGCTCTACGTTTTAATCTGGGGAAAGTGTATGATGCTTTGTTTACTATATATTCCGATAGTAGCAAAGATCCGGATTCAAGAAATATGGCATATTCATTACTGGCAAAAATTAAGTCGTTTAAATTTATTTGCTCTCAGCTTATTTGGTTTGAAATTTTAAGCAAGATAAATATAGTTAGCAAGGCTCTTCAAAAGTCAGACGTCGCATTGTCGGAAGCGGTGAAAATGATTGATCATGTAAAAAAGTTTGCCTGAATTTCGTAATGATTCTACTTTTGAGGAATTTCTTAATAGCGCAAAAATAGTAGCGGAAGAAGTAGATGCAACAGCCGAATTTTCCGCACCTGCCCGCCCTCGCGTTCGTAGGAGGTTTTATGATTATGAGGCGGAGAATGAGCCAATAACAGACGTGGTAACACATTTTAAAGTAAATTTTTACTACTACATATTAGATACCGCAATTAGTAAGATCGACGAACAAAATAACATAATATTTTCATTTCTTCAAAAAATAAAACAGTGGAATTTGGATTTAGACACAAAAAAAACACATTGTGCTAATTTAGAAAGTAAACTGTGCCACGCTGGCTCTTCAGATGTGGATAAGGTCTTCAATGAAATCGAATTATTACCGATGTTCATTGATGATTCCACTACACCGTTGGATATTTTAAAGTATTTGTTTGCAAATAATCTAATTTCAGTGTTCCCAAATCTATCCACAGCACTTAGGATTTACCTCACATTACCAGTTACAGTAGCACACAGCGAAAGATCATTTTCTAAACTAAAAATAATTAAAAATTATCTTAGATCAACATTGTCGCAAAGTCGATTAACAAATTTATCTTTATTAAGTACTGAACACGAAATCAAAATTGATGTCAGTGACATAATTAAGGATTTTGCTAATGCAAAAGCACGTAAAGTAACTTTTTTGTAATTATGTTTTTTTTTTAATTATTACCGATGTTCATTGATGATTCCGTCCACTACTGTACACTGTTGGGTATTATAAAGTACCTATTTGTTTACAAATAATTTAAGTTCAATGTTCTCAAATCAATCCACAACAGTTAGGATTTACCTCACATTGCCAGTTGCAGTAGCATACCATACAGCGAAAAATCAATTTTGTACACTAAAAATATTAAAAACCTATTTGTAATTGTATTGAATATAGATTATTAAAGAGATCAACATTGTCGCAAAGTGGACTGACAAATTCGTTATTAAGTAATCAAAATTGATGTCAGTGACAATCAGTGACATAATTAAGGATTTTGCTAATGCAAAAGCTCGGAAAGTAGGTAGGTAACTTTTTTGTAATAATATTTAAGTCATCAGAATAACAATATTTCAGTCATCCAATATATTTGTACCTGTAATAAAGTTTTTAAATTAAACATTTTTGAAATAACCATAACTTGTTTTGTAATTTTTTTTTACCCCTTCCTTCCCAAAAATAGTTTTTACCAGCGTAGGTACCTACATTGGCCTAGCATCAAGCTTCCCGAATCTGTCAAATGTACATAATTATCCCAATTAAGATTGAACTCTGCAAATTTTATTTAAGGTCGCAGTTAGAATGAATTTTGACAGATGTGGAAAACTTGATACGAGACGAGACCCAGTATACATAATCTACCTTTATATTTGTTTTCATTGTTTGTAATGTAAGTTTAAGGTGTAAACACAAAACTTTAACAGACCTAAGGAAGGAGGAAACGTTGCTATGGTAGCATTTTTTTTTTTAGGTTTAGGTTGGACCACAGAGGGCGCTAGGGTAACAATTGCATCCGGGCGCTACATGGGCTAGAGCCGCCTCTGATCATGTCTGTAAGTTAATAAATAAAATTCCACTCCAAAAACAGTTTTCACTTCCTCTGACCCATTTACCCACAATTGGTTATGGGCCCAGAGGCGCGAGTGTATGTGGTAACGAAGTTTGAACAATAACTACGCGATCTTACGATCGCCACAAAATGGCGACATGCTAGTAATAACCACTAACCGGGCTCTGTTACAATACGTGTCGTTGGCGGTAAAGCAAAGAAAATTAGAAGAATCTACAGGTACGATCGACGGTAAATGTGGCGTACTAGTAAGATGCAAGGTCAAGCAGAAAATAAATACGTAGTACTAAGTGGAGAAAATTGGGCGGCGTGGAAGTTTCAAATGTCTATAGTCCTGAAGTCCCGAAAGTTATATGGCGTTGTTACGGGCAGTGAAAGCTTATCAGAGACGAGCAACAAGAAAGATAAAGAATTATTCGAAGAAAAAGATTGCAAAGCGCAAGAAATAATTGTCACAAGAGTAGATGAAAAGGTTACGTCGTATTTGTGTCGTTCATGAAATGTGGCAAAAGTTAGCAACATTGTATGAGCCATCATCGCAAGTGTCTAGTGTTCATCTTGTCCAACAGCGATTCTTTAATATGACATTCGAGGAACCTATCATGAAATTTATCTCAAAGGTCGAGGAAATAAGTGGTCACTTAAGAAGTTTCAATGAGGCACCATCGGAGAAAATGGTTATCACTAAAATATTAATGTCGTTGCCAGAGAAGTATCGTCATTTTGTGAGTGCATGGGAGTCTGTACCTGAGGGTCAACAAACGTTGAAAGAGTTAACATCGAGATTACTCATTGAGGAAGAGCGCTGTAATGAGCTGGAACATACAGCAAGTTCATCGGCATTTGTCAGCAAGAGCAAGTTTAATCATAAAACTAAAAATGATCATGAGCAAAAGTGTTATGTGTGTGGTAAAAGTGGACACTTGAAAAGAGAGTGTCGTCAGCGAAAATGTTTCAACTGTAACAAAATGGGACATTTAGCTAAAGACTGTACTTTAACAAAGGAAAGAAACAATGTAAATTCAAAGAGAGCATTTATAGTCCAGGAGCCCATGTATAAAAGTAATTTAGAATTTATTATGGACTCAGGGGCGAGTGACCATATGTCATATAATAAAAGTTTATTTTGTAATTTCCGTAAAATTGACAAAGAGGTTGTGGTAGGAGACGGCAAAAGATTAGATGTTAAAGGAATTGGGGATATTAATATCTTAGCCTATGATGGATTAGATTATATACCATCTGTAATGTATGATGTGGTATTTGTACCGGATTTAAAAGCAAATTTGTTCTCATTGGTTAGGGCAGTTGATCATGGTTACTCAGTGTTGTCAAATGAAAAGTATTGTAAATTCTTGTTAAATAAAGTAGTTGCGGCTCAAGCTAAGCGTGTAGGAAATTTGTATTTGATGGAATTTAAATTAGACAGTAATAATAATAAGAGTGTGGCACTATTTAGTTTAGTTTCATGGCATGAGAGATTGGCTCATCAAAATTATAACCATGTGAAAGAAATTTTAGCTAAAAATAATGTTAAATATGAAGGGCAGATTGAACAGTGCATATCAGGTATACAGGGAAAACAGCATAGGCTACCTTTCTCTAGAAGTGACAGCAGAGCAGAGCGACCAGGTGATCTGTACATGGAGACATATGTGGCCCCATGGAGAAGCAGTCTCTTGGAGGTTCGTTGTAGTTCCTATTGTTGATGGACGACCACAGTAACTATAGGTAACTATATGTATACTTCCTTGAGAATAAGTATGAGACAAAAGAAAGAATAGCAGCATTTTTTGAACAATTTGAAAAGGAGTTTGAGTGTAAGATTAAGCGATTCCGATCAGATGGTGGTGGAGAGTTTAAGAATAAGGATGTAGAAAGACTGTTTAAGTTGAAAGGAATTGTGCATGAGACTACTATTGCTTATACCCCCGAGCAGAACGGTAGAATAGAAAGAGAGATGCGAACAATTGTGGAATCTGCTAGGACAGTGATGGTTAATGCAAATGTCTCTAAGGATTTGTGGGCGGAGGCAGTAAACAATACAGTGTTTACAATAAATAGGACAGGTTTTAGTAGCCAGAAAGGAAAGACACCATATGAGTTGCTCTATAAGAAAAGTTTTGATATAAATATTTTAAGGACATTTGGAAATGAAGTATATACTTGTCAGAACGTGGATGTAATGGTCGTCAGGTGGCTCGTTGTTCATGGCGAATAAAGCGAAATACCCGCGTAGTTAATCTTCTCAATATTTAATCAGTCCATTACAATAATAATCGTAACAAAAGTTATGCTTAGATCGTAGATTACAACGGATTCAAAATGCGGTGGACGCGACACGTGCGGTTGGCTCCATTGCTCGATTCGTAATGCGCTTCCAATGACATTGACTCATCTTGACGTTTTTGACAACTGACAACAATCGACATTTCGAGCAAACCATAACAAACACAACCGGTGTTGCCAATCCAACGATGTCGATTCCACCCAAGCGACGACTTGACATTTTGATCCGTTATTATTAAAACTTGCATCACGGGGATTGATTTCTTCCGGGCTTCTCAATATGGTGTTGCTACCTCTGCGACATACTCATGTTCCAAAACAGAGAAGATGTAAGTGGGATCCAAAAGGAAGACTGGGAAGATTTGTCGGTTATGGATATAATATGAAGGGATATAGAGTGTGGTTTAAAGATAAAGGTGATGTGGAAACCTTCAGAGATGTAATATTTGTGCAAGGTACTAGAGAGACTAAAGAGAAGATACCACATATAGAAACTGTTGAATTAACTGAAACAGAAGAGGAAGCTGTGTTAAGTGAGACAGAGATGGAAAATGTGGAAGCAGGGCACAAAGAAATATAAGAAGATAAGGTGATAGAAGATCAACAGGCAATTTTGGAAGATAAGGTGGTAGAAACACCAGAAAAAGGGAAATCAGGCATAGAAATTGAAGAAAAAGGCTGTGAAGATACCCCAGATGAAGACATGGAGTATGAAGAATACCTAGAGGAGGACTGGCTTAGTTCAGATGAAGCAAGGTTGAAGGAAAGGAAGACAAGGAGTGGAAGAACAGTAAAGAAACCTGAATGGACTAATGACCATGAATTGGGAATGTTAGCACAAGGAGAAGAGCTAACTTATGAACAAGCAATTAATGGAAAGGACAGAAAGATGTGGTTACGAGCAATAAATGAGGAATTAGAAGGACTGAAAAGAAATAACACTTGGACTGAGATGAAATTACCTAAAGGGGAAAAAGACAATTGATAGTAAGTGGGTATTCAAAATAAAGAAGAACCAAGATAGGGAAAATTATAAGGTAAGACTAGTAGCAAGAGGTTTTAAGCAAGAAGAAAAATTTGATCATTCAGACATATATGCCCCTGTAGCCAAGTTACCAACACTGCGAGTCTTATTAGCTGTCACAAGTAAATACAGTTTAGACATACATCAAATGGACGTGAAGGGCGCCTTTTTAAATGGAAGGATAGATGAGGAAGTCTATGTTGAAAAACTTCTATATATTCCTTTTGGTTTTTCTATATATAATTGGCGCAGTCTTAAAGGATTACTTGAGTCAGTGCGCATCGCGGTCGGTATCCAGCATCCAGAATCGTTGCTTTCAATCGCATCACCACTGAAGCAGCTATCCAGCCTTCATTAAGTACCTGAGCGACTACGCCATGTATATACAACTCAAGACGATATGCGGTATATGTGAGTACATTGCCAACTCCTAACAACTGAAATTAATGTTATCGAGTATTATCCGCTAGTTTCTATTAAATATCCGATTTGTAAGAGAACTTTATATAATAAAGTTTGTTGTGGCACTGATGTGACTAGTGCAGGAGATGCTTACAATGTGTTGAAACAGTGCAAAACAAAAGTGGAAATACATCTCGTTAATGATGACAAAATTGACGAGATCTTGGCCGTAATACCTGACAAGCTTGCTGTATTACAAGGAACTTTGAAATTGCACCAAATTATTACCTGCAGTGAAATGGAAATTAAATATAGAAACATCAGCTGTTTTGGCGAGCCTCTGAGAGGAAAGTGCTCTTGTTTTGATCCGAAACTACACTTTTAACGGCTTGGGCTTAACAACTCCAAAAAGGTACAAGAAAGTGAATCAGGGCCATATAACATAAAAATTAAACACAGCGAGTTGAAAGATAGCGCTGAATACATTGTCGATATCCGTCTTAAATCACCTAAGGTCAACAACACAAAAACAAAAAGTATATCTGAACTAACACCTGACGAATTTATACGACTGTTGCTGGTCTTCGATTGACTGAACCTCACAGTCGGTCGAGTTAGTATAGGGAGCCGAGTCATAGTCATAAAAGTATTCGATTGTATTTCGATAGGAGTTGGAGCATTGGTCACCATAGGTATAGTGATAGTTAAAGTCAGGGTAGTCGCAGTTTCCATAATAGTCATATCCGTTATCAAACCTGATATTTTTTAACTAGAATTATTCAGTATATAATCTAGTTTATGATATAATATAATTTGATTGACTTAATTCAGTTATTTTTGCAGTAAATTGATATTTAATGAGACACTGTCCAAAAAAAAACTGTCAGTTTTGTTACCACGTTAATATTCTAAAATATACTTAGAAAAATATCATTAAGAGTGATGCTTTATTTTTTGTGCTGTTTTAATCATAAGACATTGATTTAATGAACATACAAGCCCGTAGTTTGATTAGGATAAAAACAAAATGTCTTTGAACTTCAATTTTGTTACTGTTGATACCTTATCAACTTTATTTTTTTAGGTTTAACTATGTAATTGTGACTCAAAAAGCATGAAGTGCTGTAGCGATTAAATTAATCATTGTGCTGGTTAACTGGACTATTTATTTATTTAATTTTGTAACGACCACCTTCACCACTCACCACTAGATGGCGTTGTACGCAAAGTGAATCGCGCTATGGTTTGGCTTATGAACCCACCGAAGTATCGGACCGACCGAACATTAAGTTTATCTTAGCTAGGCACGGGTTAGCGCATGATAGCTTTGTGTACGCGAACTATCGGACTGACCCATCTAGATTTCCTACGTTCGTACTGTGCGTTAAGGAACATCCTCTTTGACATTTTCTGGACCACAGCCTCCTTCCAACACTTCACACACGTCTTAGTTAAAGATACGTACACTTAGTAACTTTGATCGTAAATAAAACCATTGATCAAGAGGACCTCTTTTAACTCTGCACCTATAAAAGAACCCCGTAGCCGTAGTAGTAGTTATGTCTGGCGCCTAAACGTGGATTCAACATCGAGTCCTCGCAACTTGAGACCTAGGCCACTACCTAGGCCTCCTAAGTTTGTAGTCCATCATTCGAGGATAGTAAGAGAGAAAAAGACAGAAATTCGAAAAATGGCTGCAGTTTACTTAACGAATGCATAGTTTGAGGAGTTATTATCGACGATCAATAAAAAAGACGAGAAGAAAGATACATTTGCTAGCTGCAAAGCTCGTTTCAAAGGAACTAAAAACACAGACGATGTAGAAAATTTTTTAGCCACAGTATCGGTTTTTAAAAATATTGACAATATTGATGACGAAAACGCACTCATTGGTCTTCCATTATTACTTACCGATGAGGCTTTAATTTGGTGGTGTGGCATAAAACAAGACGTAAAAGACTGGAAGGAATTTGAATCACGTCTCCGTAATGCGTTCGCTCCAAAGAAAATGTCATACATTATCTATCAACAAATAATCGAGGAGAAGCAAAGTAGTGACATACTCACAGAAGTTTTTGTTTCAAAAAAGCGCGCGTTGATTGCACAATTATCAGGTCCAGCCCCAACAGAGCAACAACAAGTGGATATGATATACGGTCAAATACGATTTGAAATAAGGGAAAAGTTGAACAAAGATTCTATTGAGGGATTCGAGGGCTTGCTTGAAAAGGCAAGAGAAATCGAAAGAAACTTAACAAAAATTATGCGGTAATACCAAACAAGAGTAAAATAAGATGTAACTATTGTCGTTTGATAGGTCACACTATTGATGTATGTCGAAAAAAAATTCGAGCCGAACAATCCAAACAACAATCGGTCGAACCACAGTTAGCACAACAAGCTAAGCTTGAAAATACTACAGATAAACCGAAAGTTTCATGCTATGGCTGCGGTGAACCTAATGTTGTACAAACAGTCGCAGTCGTTGTACAAACTGTAATACTCAAAAACAGATGGCAAACTTGACATTCTGTTACTTAAATTCCAACATAGATGCGCGGCACCGTCCAACGATTCCAATATCGGTTGATGGTGTAAAAGGAATGGCGTATGTCGACTCTTGTGCAAAATCAAGCATCGCATCATACAAACTTTTTAAAGAGTTTGAGTCTAAAGGTTATAGTTTCAAGAAGACAATAATGAAAATTACGCTAGCAGATGGCATAACTAGAACACAATTAGCACACACTTTTAAAGCTTCGGTTGCAGTATACGGTAGAAGAGTGGAAACATCATTCATCGCCCTCCCGGAAGCAAAAGAAAGCAGAACGCTTTTAGGTGTCGGCTTCATCGAAGATGCAAAATTAGTACTAAACTTACCACAACTTACCTGCCATTTCATAGACGAACCAGAAAATAAGTACGACCTTATAAAAGAAGAATTTGTTACTGTAGATACCAGAACTCCAGCGCATTCAATCATTTCTGAAACAGAAAATTACGTGCCTAAATAAAACGCATCAATTACAGAAAGAGCTTATATACCTAAGCCAACTGGCACTGTGCATCAGGCATATGCGTCAATGGAAGCATCGACCCTCCGAGACTTGGAAATGGTTCTGAAGATGTATCTTCAATAAACTATTTTTATCAGACACCTCCGCATAAACGTAAATATGTATTATTTGATGGCTACTCGCCTGTCATGGATGCACTTTATGAAAATGCAAGAGATGAGATTTCAAATTATGAGATTAACCTACCTCCAGAGTCTGCAAATTTGTTCCCCAATACACATATGGCATCTCTAGATGTTAACGATGACGAATTATTTAATAATTTATTAGAAGAATATGAAGATATATTCATTCCAAATACACAACCGGCATCAGCTGTAGAACACATAATCCGATACCGGAAATCATGCACCAATTTCTGTTCATACAGAGAAACCATAGAGACTTTCTCCACTCAAAATCGACATTTCAAAGAAGGAAGTAGCTAAAATGTAGGCAGATAAGGTAATAGAGCCATGCATGTCACTATGATTAGCCCCAGCAGTGATGATACCCAAAAAAGATGGAACGATACGAGTCTGTGTCGATTATCGACAATTAAATAGTATTACTGTTCCAGATGCGTACCCGCTGCCACGCATGGCTTCATAATGCCAAGCTTACCCCGTTTATGACAACTATAGATTTACGAGCCGGATACTGGCAAATTAAAGTCAGAGACGAGGATCAAATTAAGACAGCGTTTATGACTCCTTTTGGAATGTTCAAACATCTCAGAATGCCTTTCGGTCTCCGCAACGCGCCTGCTACATTCCAGCGCATGATGGATAGATTTAAAATCTCATTGAATCATGTCAAAATATTAGTTTATTTAGATGATATAATCATTTTATCGAGCACATTTCAACAGTATCTGCAAGACTTACGAGACGTGTTCAACCGTTTGAGAGAATGCAATCTTACTATCAACAAAACTAAAAGTAAAATTTTGGTGCTCAAAAGTTAAATATCTCAGACATTATATAACGCCCAGAGATGTACAACTTGACCCAGATAAAGTGAGCTGCATAACAAATATGTCGCCACCTAGAAACCTTAAACACCTTCTAACTTTTATTCAGATGTGTTCCTGGTATCGCAGATTTGTACCTAATTTCGCGAAAGTAGCCGAACCCCTGACCAGGCTTACCAAGAAGAATGCTGCTTGGACTTGGGGCCATGCACAGAGCGAAGCTTTTAGCAAGCTTCGTCACTTACTTTCAATTGCCCCCGTACTATCTCAAGCAGATGGAACCAAACCCTATACATTAAAAACCGATGCCAGCAGTTATGCAATTGGAGCAGTTTTAGTGCAGGGGGAGGGAGAATTTGAACATCCCGTGGAATATGCCAGTCGTCTTCTTAATCAGGCAGAGAGAAACTATTCGACGACTGAACGAGAGGCGCTAGCAGTTGTTTGGGCGATAGATAAATTTCGCGGCTACATAGAAGGCGCACGAGTAACCGTTTTAACAGATCATCAGGCCCTTAAATGGTTGATGACATTAAAATCTCCAACAGGATGCTTAGCACGATGGTCTTTAAAATTACAATCCTACGATTTAACAATCAAATACGTACCTAATAAAAAGAACGTTGTGGCTGATGCGCTGTCACGACCTAATTGTGACCTAGAAACGGAAGATAACTGTGGAATATGTACAGCTGTTGCAGATATACCTAAAAGAAGTAACAAGGAGATAAGAGAAGAACAACTAAAAGATGAAGATATCCGTAAAATAGTGAATGCTTTAGAAGGAAGTATCAAAGAACAAGCAAAATATTGGTGTCGAAAAGGATACTTGATGAACAATGGTCTTCTATACCGATACAGTCCAGAGGCTGATAATAAAAATTGTCAACTGGTAGTTCCACAACACGAACAGTACAATGTTTTATCGGTTTATCATGATCACCCTACGGCAGGTCATTATGGTGTCGATAAAACCGTGGAACGCATTTCCACGCGTTATTATTGGAAAGGCTTAAGAGCAAAAGTAGAAGCTTATGTAAAGAATTGTAGTCATTGTCAAAGATACAAGCCAAACAATCTGAAACCTGCAGGGTTACTTCAAACTACCGCCAAGAACCAGCGCTATGAAGTGATATCGTTTGATTTGTTTGGACCTTTACCACAATCAAATGATAATATGAATTGGATATTCATCGTAGAAGACGTAGCCACAAGATGGATAGAGTTGTTCGTATTACATCAAGCTACAGCCGAAGAATGTGCAAGAATTTTGCTAAATGAAATAATATCCGCTATTGTACTCCGAGACGCTTTATCAGCAATAATGGTACCCAATTTGTAGGCAATGTCATGCAGCAATTAACGTATTGTCTAAATATCACACAGGGTTTTACTCCTGTTTATCATCCTGAAACAAACCCTATAGAAAGACGTAACAGAGATTTAAAAACTCAACTTGCAATTTTAGTCGGAGATTGTCATACTACTCGTAATTGGCCGGAAAAGTTACCGCGCATTCGATTCGCAATGAACACCACGGTTATATCCTCTACTAGCTATACTCCGGCATACTTAACTTTTGGGAGAGAATTGCGAACGCCAGACGACTGCCGCCATGACCTAAAGGAAATAATAATAAATGAAAACTTTATTTCCGAGGTTACTCCCAAACTACTGGTTATGGTAAATACACTAAAACGAGCTCAAGAAGTGCAAGAAATGAAGGAAGAAAAAAGAAAAGAGTATTTTGACCAAAAGCGTCGTCCAAGCCCACAGTTCAAACCAGGAGATTATGTCCTTGTCGATTCTCATCTATTAAGTAAATCAGCTCAAGGGTTCTGCGCTAAATTTGCTCCCCGACGTGATGGACCATATATAATTTTGCGCATTCATGGACCGAGCTCCTATGAAATTTCCTCTCCTAACAATCCCAATCAACTAATAGGCTTATATCATTCGTCTGCTTTGCGCCCTTATAAGAAAGCAGAAGACACTCCAAGACCACAACCAGTTATTCCGATCCGAAAAAGGGGTCGCCCAAAGAAAACTCTAGCTACTGATGCTACCAGCAATCAAAAAATCTGATCACATAATGATCAGGAACTTAGTAGCTTTCACAGCCAATAAAACTAATCTAAAATTTGTTTAAACCTAAAGAGTTTTCGATAGGAGTAGGTATAACTAATAGAATCATTAATATAAGGTTATAATTATGTATTAAATGATGCTTGCATAGATCAGAATCAACTCTAAACTAAGCAGTAGGTACATTCATCGGTAGGATATTGATCATAGACAGTCGATTCGCAATAATTACACCAAAACCAAGTTGTTTTCAGTAAAGTCTCGATATTTTCTTGAACCATTTGTATAGAGAAATGATTAGGTCTAATACAGCTATGGACGACAAAATTGTTACAACCTGAACAATTATTTGATAGTATGAAATGAGTCATATTCCAGGGCCACTGTATTTTTGTCCAAATAAAAAATAAGCAAATCATCTCTTGTCAACACTTTGTCAATATCCACGAAAATCACCATTGTTTTTATTTCTCTGGTTCCAATACAGTCTTATAGTACACAGTACTAGATTTTGCAACTCATGCAATTCGCCTTTTGACCCAGTATTGAACAACTACATTTATTGCATTCTAGAAATTTTACCGATTTAAATTTCGTTGGTGTCGCTTCTTTACATCTTTCGATTTTGTGTGGTGATCTAGAAGTTGAAGGTTCGGCTAAGGTCATGATAGGTAATAAATTTATATCCACTGGCGATTCGCACTGAAAATCAAAATCTCCAGAAATATGCAATTGATTAATATCTAATTCGCCATGTAATGCAATATCTTCGGTATTAATCAGGTCACTTCTAGAGCGTATCACCAATAGTGAGGATTTTCAGATGGCTACAAGAACAAAAAAAAAATAAGAGCTTAACATTCAAACCCAACGACAACTACCTTACATTCGTATATCAAACCCTCCTTTAAAATTTTTGGTAGATACTGGCGCTAACCAGTGATTTATTAGCCCCGAGGTAGTGCAAAATTACTTTTCTCACATATCAATAATCTTCGATCCATTTGAAGTAACTAACGTGCACGCTACCAGTAGAAACGATTATCGATATCGATTAACGTACCTAGCTTTCCAGAATTTAAAGACACGGGTGACAAAACTATATGTCTATAAATTTCATCATTGCTTCGACGCTTTAACAGGCATGGGCTTACTAACTGGGTAGCAAAATTGGCCCTAAAACACATGTTACTGATAACAAAGGCTGCTGTTAACCCTATTCATATTTATAACTCCCGTAATTTAAATATATATGAAGACATTATACCTGCCAACAGCTCGAAACCGTTACGTAACGCCCCAGACCGTGAAGTGACATTAGAAAAATAAACACTATGCTGTATGATAGTTAATTGCATAACCACAGTTAAAGCCAGTCGCGGTATAGTAGAGGTTATTGATCCAACTCGAAACGACATAATATTCTCATTAAATCAAGCTACGCAACCTTCAGTATTTAATATTGAGCATACTAGTACAGATCGATTAACACAACGAGCTAACAACGTCATTCCCCGTCTGCGTACAGATCATCTAAATGAGAAAAAAAGGCCAATTTAATAGCTCTTTGTTCTAAATACACCGACGTGTTTTACATAGAAGGCGAGCCCCTAACCTTCACCAATAAAATAAAACATAATATCAGGACTGTAAATCCTTTCTATACAAAGAGCTATCGCTACCCTTTCATTCATCGAGAGGAAGTTAGCAGTCAAATAAAGAAGATATTAAGTCAGGGAATAATCAGGCCATCGGAATCTGCTTGGAGTTCACCAATTTGGATTGTTTCAAAAAAGGTCATCTACCTTTTTTGAAACTATCCAAATTGGTGAACTCAGAACATCAGGCAAAAAAAAGTGGCGTTTGGTCGTAGATTTTCGGAAACTCAGCGAAAAGACTATTGACGACAAGTACCCCATACCTAATATAAATGACGTTCTTGACTTGTTAGCCTCTGGCTTTTATCAGGTGGAAATGAACCCCTGTGACATTCCCAAGACAGAATTCAATGAGCAGTTTGAATTTTTAAAAATGCCCATGAGTTTAAAAGATACGTCTTCGACTCTTCGACGTGTCATGGCCAATATCCTAATAGGCCTTCAGAATATAAATCCGTGTAGAGTACCTAGACGATATCATTGTCTTCGGTACCTCGTTACAAGATCATATCATAAACCTTGAGCGTACTTAGGGCACGTCATAAGCAGTGTGATTCAGAAATATCCTCTGCCTAAAATACCTAAAGAAATTAAACCATTTCTAGGGCTTGTTTTACTAACGTCATTTACGTCAATGATACAGGTTTCAAATTAGTAATATCTTAAGAAACTATCGGAAACTAGAGTCATTCATTTTCATTAACAATCTTGGTTTTAAGAGATTCCTGTTTAATTGTGTGATATTGCACGAAGTGCTTGGGAAATTTTAGATAAGGTAGCGTTAAAATATTAATGTGGAATCACTTTAAATATCCTAAGCACATGTTCATGGGAAATTAACTTGACAACTTCACAAGAATTATTTATGAGAGAGAAAAAATCCTAGTTCCATGAAATAAACGCATTTAGGTGAGCGAAAGAGACCGATGTTATATGAAAGACAAAGATAGAGGGAGACGCGACCTATGAAAAACGGGAATATATAACCCGTACGCATCATGATAGCGGAGATTGGCTTTGGGGCTAGCTACCTGGGGGCGTGTCGTGGGCTGAGTCGGACGGACGAGATTATTGACGGTTTTGACGCGAAAGAGACGAGCCATGTCCCAGAATAGTAGTGGTCTCCGACGCGATGACGATCCGTACGGGCGCCGCACGTGGCCCTCTCGGAAACGCGCGAAGTTTAAGACCTCGCGAGAAGCGTAAGAGCCTGTTCAGATGACACGTTCTACGCGCGAATCCACTTCGCGCGTTGACACTCGCGCGTACCCGAGTTACGAGCTACATATATCCCGTCCAGATGCCATTGCTGCGTCCAGAACTACGCGCGAATCCATTGCGAGTGGACGTATTTGATGTAAAATGGAGCGTGATAACTTCGATACGGAACTTTTTATTGACGAATTTGAAAAAAGAATAGCCATATGGGATAAGGAATCATCAGATTATTCCAATAGAGTCATAAAACGCAGGAACTGGGAAGAAATTGTCGAGATTTTTTGTAAAACTGGTGATTCCGAAGAAAGGAAAAAAAAAATTGGTAAGTAAAGAATAGTTTATTTATTAATATTATTCCAGACTACATACATAGGTACTCCATAAATTGTACGACCTAGTAGCGCTGCAAATTCTATGTCTACATTCAACGGTCTATGAAATATTCTCCATTTATTTACCAAGATGCCAAAGCAACATTCAATGTAACGCCGGGCCCTGGATAAGCGATAGTTGAAAATTCTTTTCTAATGTTGTTAAAGAATATAATTTAATATTACAACGCCGGTGTTTCCTTTATATCTCAGAAGTGGTATAGTGAATTTTCGCCTATTTTAAGTGGTTGTATCGTGTCATTTAGAATACTAAGTACTTAATTCGTTCTGTGATTATGGGGTCGCATAAAAAGCGAAAAGAAAGAAGATAAATTACGTCGCCGAATCCTGGCCGACATGGAGACGCGTAAATTGATACAGTGAGTCGTTTCCCTCAGAAACATCGTTCGAGGAAGAGAAACCTCGAGAAAGCGCGTGCGCCCATATACCGAAGATGGTGTTATCACGCCGCCATTGCCCGACTCGATGTTTGGATGTGATAGAATTCCGACGCAATGTGATGAGCCGCAAGAATCGTTGCAAGTAGTGAACCAGAGCCGCAGGCCGCACGATGGTGTGCCGTCACCGCCACTATCGGCTGCCAGCAGGGTGCCGTTGGTTGCAGATAGTATGTGTTCAGGGAATGCAAGTGGTGGAGTTCTGCGGCCGACGAATGTTCATCAATACCCTGCCAGCGGACAGACTGTTCCTGTTGTATCATCCTCACTAGAAGCGCCCATACTGGTCACGCCTAGAGATGGGTAATCACCCGGGTTAAAACCGGCGGGTGGGTAAAAACCCAGTTATCACCCAATTTTAACCCATTCTCGCAGGTGAAAACGATTCATCATTTAATATGAACATATCTATTATCTTGTATTAATTTTAAATGGTTATTGGGTAATTATAAATACATTGATGAGTAAAACTAAGCAGAAAATTCAAAATGGCAGCTAATGGACTGCAAACTTAGTTGATTTCTTGGCATTCTTTGACAAAAAAGGACAACAATCACGTTTTTGACTTTACAATATCAAAAATTAAAACCATTTTGCTAATTTGTACATTAATTGTATCGATTTAGATATGAAAAGAGCACTGGTAAAAAAGTAGCTACAAAATTCTAGGTGTTACCTGTTTAAGAAACAACTACTTAAAATATTAAACCTTTATTATTTAGTATCTTATACTTATAATATAATTAGGTTTAATGTAATATGAATGAATGAATTTTATAAACATTTAAAATATCTACCTATTTTAAAAATATGTGAATTAGCCGAAGATTACCAAACGTAACAAGTTTAGACCACCTTAGACTCAGATAATTTAGTAAAAAATATACATATAGCATATGTATTAAAATATGTAAATAAAGTTACTATGCATAATAAGAATAATAGTCATGGGATTCTGAGGGTGAAAATGAGATAAGAAATCTATCGGCTCCACCTGTCTCTTTCTTCCGAGCCGTCCATTATCAGTTATTGTCTTTGATTTTGGTTATACGGACTTTGATTTACTGCTTTTCGATTGGTTTGTTAATTATACAATACCCTCACCGTCATCAAGATGGCGCGCTCATGTTAGAAAACAAGTGATTATTAGTATTGCACTTAAAGATTTCTGCGTACTTTGGAGGTAATGGAGTCAAAAAATCTTGGATTATTTAATTCAAAAGTTGACTAATTTTGAATTGTAAATGAGCGCCATCTTGACATCGGTTGAGATTTTTGTAAAATTAAAAAAAATGTGATTTCAGCCATACAAAAAAGTTTTTTTTTTCACTACGAAATAATCGTCGTAGGGCAATATATATTTTTTAACGTATTGGTCACTATAGAGTTAACAATATTTTTTTGCCTACCGTGTACTCTGAGCATTCACGCGCTCGCTTTGTCATTCAGTATTAATAACAGGTAGAGAAAGAGTGCCAAAATAATTCATCGACCTTAGATAAAAGACAAAGGTCCTGTGAATAAATAAATAATTGAAATTTAGGTCATAGAACATGCTAATTAACTTTATTTTAAATCGTTATGGAGAGAAGAAAAAACCTACGCATATGGGCACACTATCGGGAAACTGAAAACAAATCGCTACATGCAGATATCCGAGAAACGATACAAACCTGCCAGTCTACAGAGGATGACTAAACATTTGTTAAAATGCCTGAATTGGCCGGAACATCAAACAAGGATCAACTAAACCTGCAAGCGTTAGCACGGTGTTGCAAGCGCTTCCAAACAATGAGAATATAAGACCAGCGACTGCAATATATGACCAGCCACTGACATCAACGGAAGCTCTGCGTCTTTTTCCCTGTCCGATGGAGCTAAACAAAATCTTAACGCACTTTTAACGAAGGCCATTTATGTGACTCCAGCCTCTGTATAAATTTCCGACCAGAAAATCTCTCTCCGCCAGCATTTTAGATAATATATATATTTTAATGCAACGAGTGTTAAAAGAAGACATATCGTCGCAAAAATATTTGCACTTGCAACTCGATGTTTGGCGCAATTGCAGAAATGAAGGAATAATTAATTTTCTTATATCAAACAACCAATATTTGTGAAAAACTTAACAACGGGAGAAAATCGACACACAAGCGAGCATAATCTCAAGAAATATCAAATATCATGTCAGAGTACGGAGAAAATAAATTTACGACACTCATTGGCGACAATGCGAGCAATATCCAAAGAGCTTTTCGCCTATTAAAAGAGACGTTCCCATATATTACGTACCAAAACTGCACTACACATACATTGAATTTGCTGAGCAAAGATATTATATAAACTAATGTTATAAATACTTTCAAAGACATGGCCCTTGTTGTTTAAGAAACCATTAAAAGAAGCCAAATTCTATCATCACTTCTGACTGCAATAAGAAACTCACAGAAAAAGGAGCTGGTGAGAGTTTAAAGCTTCCATGTGATACCCGGTGGGCCAGTGACTGTACCAGTTTTAAAAGCTTGGCAAATACTAAAGTTGCTTTGCAGACATTAGCGGTTCATGAAAAAGCCATCTTTTTGCCAAAAGAGGACCAGGCAACTCTGTTGGATGACACTTTTTGGAGTTTTATAAGGTAGTGCATCATGATTTTAGAATCGATATGTGAAGCAATTTTTATACTTAAATCGGACAAAGGAAATAAGTTATAAAGTATTTATCACGCTATAGGAAAATGAAATCCAAATTTTTATTCAGATTACCTGATATCACTATAATAGACAATAATAATAAAAATCAACTCCAGGGTTGTTTTGATGAGAGGATTAACATGTGTGTGAAACCAATACATTTGACAGCACATTTACTATACCCTACCACCCAAGGAGACGAGCTAGATGAAAATCAAAGATGTTGAAGCCATGGAATATACTCATCAAATCTGATGTAATATGGGTTTGAGTATTTTACCAAACTTCGCATCTTATAAGGCCAAAGATGGTTTTTGGAGCTGAAGATTTGTGTGGTCAAATATCAGAGAGATCAGCGCAACAAAGTGGTGGAGAGGTAGATGTGGATCTAATGCATTAAGTAAAATTGCTGTATGGATTCTAACTGCCCCGTGCACTTCTGCTGCAGCAGAGCGTGTGCATAGTACCATTTCATAATATAAAACGAAATCTACTAACTACAGAGAGGGCAGCGAAATTAACGTTCATAACGTATAACTGGAACTTGTTGAATATACAAGAAGACAGTTTAAGTGAAAATATTCACGAATGTGAATATGATCTATCACCAATTGTGAGACCAAAATCACCAACTGCTACGCCACGCCCTAATAGCCCCCAACGTGCCAACAAAAGGTACTTCAGGCGTAAGTATGATCGAATTTCATGATTGCGATCGGTTTTGGGACTAAAGCTATGAAGATGATTAGATTAATTAAATTTATATGTAAAAATAGGTAAAATATAAATATATTAATAATCTTGAATCACTCTGGAATATTCAGTTTTATTTACAAACTATTTCAGAAAAAAAATATCCATAGACAGTCACTAGAGTCCGTTCAGATCACATTTGCACACGGTGACATTTGGACCTAAACAGACAGCCATATCGCAAAAACGTTAGGGCTTTTTACCAGTATTAACAGGGTGACTAGTTTGCCTTCTTATTACCCACTTTCTTGTAAGAAAAAACTTAATAATATTTGTTTTTAATAAAAATAATTATTACTAAGTAATAATTTCTTAAATGTTATATTTAGTTATAATAATAATACTCCTGGTATTGACGTTATATAGTTTCTGGTTTTACTACAAAAACAAAAGAAAAGAATTCTAACTCCCTTTTTATAAGAAAAAATAAAAAAATCGATGTTTTGTCGCTTGTTTCATTGACATATAAATTATTGAGCAACTACTGACCTTGCTTTTGGGGAAATTTGGAAAAGTTTGTTTTATAATATCGGTAAAACGCTATTAGTGTGTTAATAATCTTCATTAAAATTATTACGTTAGCCATTTAATCGTGAAAGGATAACGACAAACCACATTTACGCAAGCATAATATCAGAATGGGCATTTATATTACTTATTGCAATTTTTCCCCAATAAAAAAGTCCTTCGCATTTTTATTAGTATCGCAACGTTAAAAGGGCGGGAACAGCTAACTTGAACGAAGTCTAGTGTCCTTTCATGTCGAAATACACCCACTGAACTGTGTGTCATTGAAATTGGCCAAGAAACCATGAAAATGGCTAATAGTTTCCATTTTTGTGTTTTTGAGAACGCGTTTCTCCTTTTTTTACACTAAAATGTATTAAATCAATTACAAAATGCATCGTTAGTATGTCGAAAACTTAAAAATACGAATTAAATTTTCATTGCCAATTGTCAAATCATTTTCACCCGACAAAATGGGTGATTATGGGTTATAACCCAAATATGGGTAATAACCCGGTTAAAACCCACAGTGGGTGAATTGGGTTTTTACCCATTACCCATCACTAGTCACGCCTGCAGTTATGGGAATCCCGTGTGCATCTTCGGTCGATACGTCGACTGTACACTCGGGAGGTATACAGCCATGCAATTCTCTAAGCGACTCGTAATGGCTGTGTGCGTCGCTGTGATCACAGATGTCACAGCTTTGACATCGTCTATTGCGATCACGGCTTTTTATTTGGTATTCTATAAGGCTGTAAGCGTACGCGAGGCTGTTTGCCTTGTAGAATTCCAATTCCAAACGCAGCCTTGCGGCGCTAGTGTCGCACAACCATGAAAAGCGACACTAAGGAATTGCAATTTTGTGTTCAAAGCTATAACAGCCGAAGTTTCCGAGGATGTAAGGATGTTTGCTCTTACAGAATTGCATGGCTGTACACATCCAGCGTACCGGCAGCACTGGGTACGTCGCATTCGCATGGTACTATGACTGCGAGGCAGTTAGTTGGCAACTATCAAGTACGTACCAGCGCGTCAGCCGCTCCTCTTGCCTCACCTATGGACCTAGCGTATGTAGATATTATTTCTAGTAAGTCTAACTTGCGATACGTAGGTCGCAGTGATCCTATACCGGAATATGACCCTAAAACGTCGTTAGTACTATGGAAATATGTTTACGTAAAGTAGAAGGTATTTCAAATATGTACGGGTGGGATGAAAAAATGCTTGCATATAATTGTTCATCCAAATGGAAGGGGTACGTCCGTCGCTGGTACGACCAATTGCAAGATATTAACCTATTGTGGGCCGACTTTAAGGTAAACTACTTACCGCTTTTCCATCACACAAGAGTAAGTTGAGCATGATGCACGATTTGGTTAACTCCATTAGAGCTCCGAATGTTGATTATTTATTTTATTATGATAAGTTAGCATTAGGCAATGCATGTGGCATCGCTCCGTCCTTAATCACTGAAGCCATAATCGGCACCATAGGCAGTGAGCTCGTCGAGATCGGTGCAATATCAGCGGGTTGCCGCGATCCTAACTCCTTGTTGAACTACTTGTCGTCTTTACAAAAGAATGCAACGACCTCGGTGGGTTCTCGGCACAGTGGTAGTACTCTTAATACTACGAGTGCTAACCATTTTCATGCTAAAATTAAGTGTCATTTGTGTAAAAGGCGTGGTCATACTGCTGCGCGCTGTACTTATAAGGTTACCGACAAGAATGAAAATCCCTCTCGTTTGTTCGTTTTGCACGAAAAATTTGTAAATGCGTAAGTGCTTATATTCTAACAAAATAGGGCAAAAATCATGAAGCGGTCTTTCCACAATGTTACAATTCGAATGAACTTATTATGAAATACATTTTAATAAAACAATAATATAGATACAACACTCACCCAATTGGGGAAACACACACAACAAGATAATAGTTGTATCACAATTATTGCAGTAGACTTCGTTCACTACGTTAGTATTTAAAATGGCAGAATTTTTAGAGAACAAAGTGCAAGGTCGATCCGTACCTAAGAGTGAGTTTGCTCGGACTGACGGTTCGCGTTCGCGATTCGCGCGAGTCTCCCTATGCCACGGTGCGGGCGTCTCACTCAGTCACAGATAACGGTCACTAGTGAACGAAGTAAACTCGGGTTTGTTTTGCTTAATATTATTTTAAAATTGCATACAACATTCTGCGCGCGCGCTTTAGTCAGACGACACTGTGTTCGACTATTTGTTACAAATTATTTTCTGTTCTTCTACAAAAAGTTTTATTTAGTAGGTGTACGTGTTACCCAGTTAAAGTCGATTTAACGCCCAATTGATTGGTGAAAACTGTTTCAAGATTGTCCATCCCGTTGAGCTATAGCGACGAAAAACATTTGGTAATATTTTCAATTTATTAACAACGTCACTGACCTACCCCAAAGAACATTACTGATAAGAGTGCATGCGGACAAGTTGACCGCTTGCCGGCCGTCGTCGAGAGCAGCAGAGTGTGCACGAGGATCACCGATCGCCGCTGCGCGGGCGCGTGAGCGGCACAGCATACCCGCCTTACCTGAGTCGTCATTCGCTCCCGTCACCTCACCGCGCCTCACCCTTGAGTTACCTGAGATTCACCGCACCGCGCTTCACGGCCTGCTACGCGTTCTACAGCTAGCTGGCACCGGCTTCGGCGCATAAGCTGCGTGATACAGACCGACGCCCGCAGATAATCATTTACTTTTGATTGCTGCTTGCATAGCCGCGTACTATTCGCTGCGCAATCGCTTATGAATTCTTTGTCTTTTATATTTATTTTAATTGCAACATTTTAATTCCAATTTCAACATCAACTACAACCTCACAAAATGACTAGTCTCTCTTGGGGCTGTTGTTCCGACAATGTCGAGAACGAAAAATACCTAACTTGTGGAAAATGCAGTAAATCATACCACCTTGTTTGTTTAACACCACCTGATAACACAATAGACATTAAAACTATATCAAGGTGGGACTGCCACATATGCAGATCGCAGGCAGCCAGTAAAGGTGATAACACTCCTGTCCATAACACTACAAAAGTAAAAAGCGGTAAAAGACCTGCCATTAGCTCCCCACCAGAGATACATTCGTGGATCGATCAGGAGGATGTTCGGCAAATAGTGGAAGATGTGATACAAACACAATTAACCGAGATGTTATCTAAATTTAATACAAGCTTGACTAGCGCCATATGCAAAGAATTAGCACCCATAAAAAGTGATATATCAGATATGAAAGACGCTCTAAACTTCGTGAGCAGTCAATATGAGTGTCTTATGGAGGAACACAAAAAGGTGAAAGAAGACATGAAAATTTTGCAAAAGGAAAATCTAAAACTTGAAACAACCGTCACCGAACTCAATGTACGTGTGAATCAGCTGGAACAAGCAGCACGCTCAAATAATTTAGAGATCCAGTGTATGCCTGAAAGAAAGCAGGAAAATTTAATAGATATTGTAAAGAACTTGGGAAAAGTAGTGAATTGTGCACTAACCGACAAGGACATCTTACACTGCACTCGCATAGCAAAGATTAACCCCAGTACCCAGAGACCTCGATCCATCGTAGTCCAGGTTTCATCCCCTAGAATTCGTGATCAATTTCTTGCATCATGTATACAATTTAATAAAGCTAATCCACGTGGTAAACTAAATAGTACCCACATTGGTTTTGCTGGAACTGAATCGCCAATCTACGTTACAGAGCACCTCTCCGCAGCTAATTAAGCTCTTCACGCTGCGACTAGAATTAAAGCTAAAGAATTAGGATATAAATTTGTATGGGTCAGAAAAGGAAAAATATTTGCTAGGAAGACTGAAAATTCCGATTATTTACTAGTGAAAGACAATCAGTCCCTGAATAAGTTAGTTTAACCCGATTATTTCAAATCTAGTACAAGTGCTTTGGATTGTTAAAATCAAAATTCACATCATTAAATATATACTACCAAAATGTACGTGGATTGCGTAGCAAAACCCACAATTTCTATCAGAATGTATGCTGTAATAATTACGATGCAATTATTTTAACAGAAACATGGCTCAATGGTAGTGTGTCAAGTAGTGAGTTATTCGATGACAGATATGTAGTTTATAGAAGGGATCGGGAAAGCTCAGGTTATTATCAACGGAAAGATGGTGGAGGAGTTTTGATCGCGGTGTTAAGGACTATTAAATCAAGTCGTAAAATGGACTGGGAAACTAAATGTGAGGACCTTTGGGTTATTTTGGACTTACCATTAAGTGAAACTGTCAATCGAGTTGCTCTTTGTGGAGTCTACTTGCCACCCCCAGTGAACCGGCCTATGTTGGATCTTTTTTTAGGAAACTGTAATAAGAGGCGGACTATTGACACCTTAAGAGGTGCGTGTTGAAGGATATAATTTAATATTACAACGCCGGTGTTTCCTTTATAGTAACAAGTTTTCTGTACTATTTCGATAATTGTGGACTTTCCCAATCTGTAGGCATAATGCAGATCCGCAAAATAACATCCCGTTGCCAAATATCTGAAAAGAAAGTTACGTTTAGTTAATTTATTTTTTATTTATTACATTAATTTAATTATCTTTTTACAATATACGCAATGTCATGTGTCTCGAAGCTTCTAGAATCTACGTATGAAAATAAAAACATAAATATTAAGTTTGACAATTTCTATCTTTTACTGATTACAGGTATTTTATTGCAAAAAAAGTGGAAAGGGTTGCGTGATGGATTTGTAAGAGAAATAAAGAAGAAGAAAACCACTGGATCACGAGCCTCCGGCAAAACCAAATATCTTTATTTTGAACGGTTGATGTTCCTCGAACGATCGACATGCAATAAAACAACTGACAGCAACATTAACACCCCGCCTGCTGCATGTTTGTTTGTATGTTTTACTGGTCAAATTATCACCTGCTTTCTGACCCTTCACAGGACTTACGAAAGTTTTGCAGTGTAAGAGGAATGTTTACAATAAATTTTGAATCGTTCACCGATTTCTATTACGGAGTTTGAATGTTTGAATTACAAGGAGTATTATATCGTCGGTTAAAAAGCAAAACTCATTAAGTGACATATGGACCAAAAATGAGATTTTTTGCCTCTTCACGGAGCATATCTATGATATGCAAAAGTCAGTAAGTGCGTAGAGTGCGTCATACAGGAATTCATTTGTAGAAAAGACGTTAAGTACAAAATAATTATGATCGGTTCGTAGGTAAATCTCACTAGTTTATTAATGATTTTTTCCTGGAATCCCCGCTGTAGGACGTTATAAAAATTCAACTCAAATAAAAAAGTAAAACTCATTATGCAAATACTGAATTTTACCTGGCAACACTTTGTGACTTACAGACCTGAGTGACAATGACAGTGAAAGTTTGAGGTTATTTTTACTTCGGTCATTTGAAAAGAAAGAAAGAATATATACTCCTATATAAGAAATATTCAGTTCGCTTGTGCGCGTGGTGCGCATAGCACGCGCCCGCATCTCTTTGGTTTATTTTGTAATATAACTACCCATGTGGCACGAACATATAAAATGAATTGCGCTAAATGTGGTAAAACAGTGGTTGAGGCAGTGGTATGCGGTCATTGTCAGGGTCCTCTACACTATGGTTGTGCCGGAATCGCTGAAGCAACCTACCGGAGGATGGGAGCTGAGAAAAAATTTTCTTGGAGCTGTGCACAGTGCCGCAACCCACCGGCTGCCTCCACCGGTAGCACGCCCAATACTTGTTGTTCGTCAGGCTCTGTTATCTCGGATATGCTACGAGAAATCAAGATGCTTGGAGAGGATTTCACAACCTTGAGGACGGATGTCAACATGGGTATACAGAACCTTGCTACAAAATTAAATGAAATGGAGTCGAGCTTTAGTAATTTCGATGACCGGCTTACTGCAGTTGAGAACAAAGCTAGTGTAATAACCAGTTTACAGCTCGATCTGGAAACTGATAAAGAAACAATTAACCACTTACAAGTACTCCATAATGAACGAGATCAATTCGCCAGGATAAATAATATAGAAATATCAGGTATACCCGTGTCTAGCGGCGAGAATCTCCATAATATACTACATTCGATATGCAACAAGGTAGGACTTGAGTTTAGTGTGACTGAGGTGAATAGTATTCATCGAGTGCGCCGTTTTGCTCGCGCTGAGCCGTCGAGCGGCGTCGGTAATATTGGTGATGGTGGGCGGGGGAAGCCGAGTTCGCCAGCGATCATCGTGGGCTTCACGAGGCGTATAGTTAAGGACCAGCTGCTTGTGGCGGTGCGGGCGCGCCGGGGCCTTACGACGGCTGACCTCGGCCTGTCGGGTCCCGCTGGTGTCGTGTACTCGTATCTAGGAGATCACCTCACGCCACAAAATACACTGCTGCTCAAACAAGCCCGACAACTCAAGACCGAATTAAGTTACTCATATTTGTGGATTCGAGACTGCAAAATATTGATGCGTAAAAATGATAAGTCGCGTGTTACCAATATCAAGAGTATGAGTGATTTAAAAAAATTAAAATGACGTTTTTGTTTAAGTTTTTGTGAGGAAATGAATTCGCCCCTGTACTTTCTAATTATTTGCATAGTACCAAGTATTTGTTATTTTTGTGACAGTGCACACGAATATCATATTTTTAATTCAACTGTTTTACTATATTTCCGTGTAATCATGCACTGGTTTCAGAATAACAATTTAACATTAATTCTCTGTAAAAGGTCATTATTGCATACCATAATAACTGTTATGTTGTTTGAATATTGCATACTTTTCTACCGCCATAAACTGTTTTATGTTTATATATTATTGGTATATCGCTCGTATCTGCAACTGAATAGAGTTATAATATTTCTTACAAATTATTTAAATTTTAAAATTAGTAATGCATAAAACGTTAAGTTGTTATTATCAAAATGTGGTCTTCACGGGTCAAAAACGGGGTCTTCGTACAAAATCACATAACTTTTTTTCAGAGGTTTCACAGTCTAATTATGATTTTATCTGTATTAGAGAAAGCTGGCTTAATGCTGATTTCTATGATCGAGAATATTTCGATAGCAGGTATATAGTATATCGATGTGATCGATGTGCTAAATCGAGCGGCGGGGAGCGCGGGGGTGGCGTTATCGTTGCAGTGCGCAGCGACTATGTATCGCTTCGACGGGACTGGCCGACCCCTGCGCCGGCTTCTGCTGAGTGTATGTGGGTATCCATTCTTTTAGAGTCTAACAAGTATTTGAACATCGCGTGTTTGTATGCTCGGCATGGGTCGGGTCACAGTGAAGCACTACATTCATTTTTTGATATTACTAGCGATTTAATATCTGATAGACGAGACGATTTCTTTTTAATTACTGGTAATTTTAAATATTTCTAAAGCAATTTGGAATGGATTTGGAGATTTTTGTAGTCAATTGTTGTGTGATTTTTTGACATTTTTTAATACAAAACAGTTTAGTAGTATCAGTAACGTTAATAACCGTATACTTGACTTGATAATTAGTAATATAGATTGTCAAGTTGAGGGTTGCCAACTACCATTTTTGGCTGAGGATGCTCACCACAGATCACTTTCAATAGAAGTGACATTCGAAAATATACATTATTTAAAACCAAATATTTCTTATACTTATACTTACAATTTTTCAGCCGCTAATTATGAAGATTTGAACAAGGAATTACATAAAGTGGACTGGGATTCCATTCTTAGCCCCTTGCCTCTGGAATCAAGTGTAGATGTTTTCAAGAAATTTATTTAAATTTATATAACATGAATATAGATAAATAGATTAGGCAGTCTCTACTCTACTTCATGTCTGTGAACAATTTTTTTTATATGTTTTCTTATAAAATGCTGTAAACGCCCTGTAGTTAGTTTAGGGCATTTTGAATATAAATGTCCTATTAAAAGGTTCAAAATGAAAACATAAGAAAGGACATTAAGGTCGAAGCTGGAGATAACAACACTACACAGTTGGTTAATGTCCCTTCAGTAATTCAGTTATCCAGTCAGTCTTGTCAGCCTTCAGGAGGACTTAATAATACCAATGTAAGTATTTTTGTTGAAATACTTGTTTGCACTTATCTCTGTTTTCAGTCAACTCTTTGAAATCCCTGTTTTATGCTCGTCCAGCTCGTCTAGTATGAATAGCAAGTAATTTATAATTATTTTTTAGAGATTAACAATGAAAACAATAGTAGTCAACAGTTTGCATGACAATGCCCCAGAGGCCCCAAGTACTTCAAAAAAAATTGGCCAAGTGCGAGTCGGACTCGCGCACGAAGGGTTCCGTCCCATTATCATATTAAAAACGGCAAAAAAATCACGTTTGTTGTATGGGAGCCCCCTTAAATATTTGTTTTATTTTAATTTAATTATCTATTCTTAAAGTGAATATATAACTAAATATTCTGTGAATATTTCAAGCGTCTACCTGTTGCCGTTATCAATATCGAGCAAAAATGAGCAAAAAAATCACGTTTGTTGTATGGGAGCCCCCTTAAATATTCATTTTATTCTATATTTTAGTATTTGTTGATATAGCGGCAACAGAAATACATCATCTGTGAAAATTTCAACTGTCTAACTATCACGGTTCATGAGATACAGCCTGGTGACAGACGGGCGGACGGACGGACAGCGGAGCCTCAGTAATAGGGTTCCGTTTTACCCCTTGGGTACGGAACCCTAAAAACAGTACAGTATTCCTAAAACTGTAAGTATAAAAGTTCTCCTACAGCTTTATCTGTTTTAGACATTAAGTATTTTACTGATGGAACTTATGACAAACTGAGATGAAAAATGTGGGTATACTTCATCGGTATACAATTTGTTTTGATTTTTAACCATTATTGAGTAGCAACCAACATCCAAGCTTTACATTTTTTTTATTTATTAGCACTTTTCCTAGAGTTGAAGTGGAGGATGCTTATTAACCATCACTTATATTTTCAGGCATTTAATTCAACACGTAACAAAATAAACATTGTGGACTATCCTATACACACCGATGATAAAATGAGTGACTTCTGTCCAGCATCAGATGATCCTACTTACCAACCACTTTCAGAAACAGATGACAAAATTTCTGACATATCTTCAATAAGTGAACTTGATACTCTCCATGGCATTTATTTTTTTATCTAGTAGACCTTGCAGACTTGAATATGTTAATCCAGTCTGTCATAGTAAATGCACTTTTGTGTTTCTTTGCTGACTCGATTACGGAGTGCCTAGAGTCGCATTCCATTTGGGAATGCCCAGAGTCTAAAAAGAGAAAATTAACTATATTGAACCAATTTCGTTACTGCCCCTCTTTCCATTAAGTAGTGTGCTTCTCCACTTGCCAAATAAATTGTCAAATTGTACCCGTAGAATTTCCTTGAGTAGTAAAAGAGAGACACATCAGAGTATTCATCATATACCGATTTTTTCGATTTACAGTCATTGGCTTTACGTGTTATAAAAATAGGAACAAAGACGAAGAAGGCAATATTATCTCATGGCTCAAGATTAAATGTATCAAAGTCGAAAAAGGATCACCAGATATTTTGTACTGTCGGTATGATCATTCATCCTATTACAAAAAGGTGAGTATAGTTGGTAGAGGTCGGAGAAGACCTACTGAGTTGGAATTGAGTCCAGTCTACTCTCATCTACTGCCAATTTCAAAAGCGAAAAAATCGGCCAAGTGCGAGTCGGACTCGCGCACGAAGGGTTCCGTACCATTATCTATAAAAACAGCAAAAAAAATCACGTTTGTTGTATGGGAGCCCCCTTAAATATTTATTTTATTCTATTTTTTAGTATTTGTTATTATAGCGGCAACAGAAATACATCATCTGTGAAAATTTCAACTGTCTAACTATCACGGTTCGTGAGATACAGCCTGGTGACAGACGGACGGACGGACGGACGGACGGACGGACGGACGGACGGACAGCGGAGCCTCAGCAATAGGGTTCCGTTTTACCCTTTGGGTACGGAACCCTAAAAACAGACTTAGTTAAACTTGTTAATGCTGGGCACATACCAGAAGAGCTTCATCCATGGTTTATAAACTTACCCACCATTGCGCCTAATGAAGCGGAGTGTTGTTTGCCTGAACCAGATGTGACTGAGAATGCTGATGAACATTAAATTTCGTGGTTTCCTGAATTATTTCCACAATAAACGTTACTCAATAATGATGAGATATTTTTTTCATTAAATACATTTCAAATAGAAAGTAGAAAAAGTCATTAAGTACATTTTGCTTATTGACATAAAACTACGGTACATTATGACGAAATATCTAAAATTACAAGTTCACTGTAAGTTTTAAAACATTACTGCACTGTCCTGATTTTTCATAACCAAAAAACACTAAAATCTTAATTATCTCCATAAGTAAATTTTGCTACTTAATGAGTTTCGCTTTTTAACCGACGATATTTGGTTACGAAAAGTGAAGACATGGGATTAAAAGTTTATTATTTTACTAAACACT
Organism: Pyralis farinalis; assembly: GCA_947507595.1. Classification (NCBI taxonomy): domain Eukaryota; kingdom Metazoa; phylum Arthropoda; class Insecta; order Lepidoptera; family Pyralidae; genus Pyralis; species Pyralis farinalis. Next base: position 16,530,393 of record OX382281.1, on the reverse strand, counting down.
TGTAGGGTCGGCAAGCAAGGGTAACGCCCCTGATGTTACGGATGTCTATGGGCTGGGTTACAGTTTACCATCGGGTGGACAGTACACTTGATTGCCGCCTTAGTAATATAAAAATTGAACTACACAGGAAGGGTGTTTATTTTGTATTAATTAAATTTACTTAATCAAATTTACGTTTGTAGTAGGGCGAAGAATAAAGTTTTCAAATTAATAATTTGTTGTATAAAATGGTGTATGTATGTATGTACATCTTCACGCCAGGTCCCTTGCGGGGTAGGCAGAGAGAACTGAGCGCCATAAGACGCGGTCCTTACACACTTCACTCGCTTCTTTCACCACGATATAAATACCATAATACGTACCACACACATGCAATTAAAACTCGCTTAATCCCGAGTTTATGGGCGAACTTCCCTTACTAACTCGTGTATATGACCCTAGGCACCAAGGCATCGAAATATCTTATATCAATAGATATATATATATATCAATAAATCGATATATAACTGCAAATTCATCTGTACACAGGATTGGGAGATAGGTTTTAGTTGAATATAGAACATTCAAAATTAATAGACGGTTAGGTAATTATGACGAAGTTAACGATGCTCTCTCTAAAGTTATTCATTGGTTTAGTGTTAATAATCTGCTTTTAAATGATAAAAAGACTGAAGTAATTAAGTTCTCAACACCTAATGTAAGATAGGTGGCTACCAATGTACATGTTAATGGAACTATTTTAGCCCCTGTGGAGACAACTGTGTTCTTGGGTATAACAATTGACTCCAGACTACAATGGGGCCCACAAATTGAAAAAATATCAGGAAAACTAAGTTCTGCAGCCTATGCAGTGAAAACTATTAGACGGCTCACTGATATTGATACGGCTAGAATAGTTTATTTCAGCTACTTTCATAGTATTATGTCATATGGAATTCTTCTCTGGGGTAACTCCACGGACATTAACACCATCTTTTTATTGCAAAAGAGAGCCATAAGAGGTATTTACAAACTTGGTCCCCGGGAGAGCCTTAGAGAAAAATTCAAAGAAAAAAATATTTTAACAGTCGCATCGCAATATATCTATGAAAATCTTTTGTATGTCCATAAAAACATAGACTCATTTTGTAAAAAGAGTGATACTCATAGCATAAATACTAGATATAAGCATAATCTTGTGTTACATGCAAGCCGTCTCCACAAAATAAGTAATTCTTTTATGGGGCAATGTATACGGTTCTATAACAAACTTCCCAGCAATAGAGACTTGTCAATTAACAAATTTAAAACTACTATTAAAGCCAAATTGTGTAGCAGGGCATATTATAAAGTATCTGACTATATTAATGATAAAAATGACTGGGAGTGAGTCGATCCAATTATAATGTAATTAATAAAATATGTAAATTTGTTTGGATACCAAAAGAGGGATGCCTGAGTTTTTTTGGCAGTATTTTTATCAGTGCTCACCTAGTCATAAACTGCACGGTAGGGAAAAAAATTGTGACGATTCCAAACAAATGTAGCCATTTTTACGGAATAAAAAGATTTTGACTTTGACACATAAGACGGTATTTAGGTAACATAGGTAGGTTTATCACGAAACACATAAGTAGGGCATAAAGCAGTAGTTAGGTTATCTAGGTACGTTTAATATTAGACACAAGTAGGGCATAAGACAAATAGGTAGGTTATCTAGGTAGGTCTTAACATTAACACATACGTAGATATTAGAACAGGTACATAAAGTAAACTTAGGTTAGGCACATAAGTAGGATTTAGGATATTAGTTAGGAGGATTTGTGGGGCTTAGCAAGATAGAAACATTTAGTTCGTTAGGTAAGGTAGTAATAATAAGATAGTAATAATATTAGGAAAGGTACTCCAGTAGCAGTAGGCGTAGTTAGTTAGCAAGGTAGGGCGTAGTGCGGTTTGCAGCTATAAGAGGCTGTTGGTCTCATTACTTAGTGGATGGCGTGACTCTTAGATCAGATCGTCAGGTCAGATCGCAGTACACACTGGGGTAGGCAGAGGCAGAGTAAGTAAGTAGGTAGGTAGAAGGCGGGGTCTCGCTGCAGTCCATTACATCTGGTGCTCGTGAGCGAGGATCGAAGACAAGTAGGGTTACTACGGCTAAACAGAACGTAATTTATATAATAATATCAAGCATATCGGCTATTTAGATAGATTGCGGTAACTGTGTAACATCAGGCGAGGTTTGGTTTCATCCGACAAGCATATTGGCTATTTAGATAGTTTGCGTTAACTGCTTAACATCAGGCGAGCTTAAGCATAAACATAACATAAGAGTAAAAAGAAAACTAGCATTCAAGCTATATACCTAGGTTTCAATAAGTGGTTGCCTTTTAAAATAGTAACTGATATATTCATAGGTAGCGGTGTGCGTTTGCCATCGGGCAAGTTAAAAATTAGCAAACGAATATACAATTTGTTTGTTAGTTATCGGTTCTGTAAATTAATTTAGTAAACATAAAGTTTGGTTGCGGCTTAGCATACGGTATATAGAATTATCATCGAAACAAGCATTCAATTGGTTAGTTAGTTTAACGATCGTTAAACATTCATTCGATTGTTTGTAGGCTACGGTTTGCATAGCAGGTCAGAATTTTTTGTGACTGGGTGGGAGCAAAAGTCTCGGCTTCGCTAACCGACACGTGCGAGTATAAAAACATTTGAGATTCTTATAAGCAAGATGTTTGCGTAAGCAGGTCAGAATTTTTTGTGACTAAGTGGAAACAAGAGTCTTGGTTTCGCTTTAAGTGTCAATTTTATAGTTACCACTTGATTTCGGTTTTAAGTGAGTTAGGGCTGGTGTTTTTGTTATACTCGTATTACAAAAAAATGGGACTCTGGTTTTGTTGAAACGGCTATTGTGGGAATGTTTGCATAAGAGTGTGTTAGGTTGGAAGTTAATTTAATTTACGGATTTTGTGTGGCGAACGCAACATAGTACATGTATTTTAGAGGTATGCATTGGAAGTTAGTTTATTAGACGGTTGTGTGTACGTTAGTAATTATGGCTGGATGACAAACTCGGAAGACTAGGTCGGGGGTTCAAAACGAGTTGAGCAATGATCTATTACAGAGTATACTTCAGAGATTGATAGCATTAGAAGGGAAACAGACGTCAGTGAACACCACAAGTACCACAACGCCAGATAGTGGGCTGGAGTCTAATAATTTGAACTCTTTATCAGACCAGGGGGAGACTATTTCCCTTCCAGGAACCAGTAGGCGTGATTTTGAAAGTAGTTCAGTTGAGACAAGACCAGTGTGTGTCTATAAATCTACACAGACACTCCCTAAATTTAATTCATTCCAGTCAATTTCTTCGTCCATTGTCATCACATGTTCAGACAGTCTGGTTTGCTAGATCGCAGACAGGTAGTATACGGGAGGCTGTAGAATTCTTACGTTATCTAAAGAGGAATGTGGTGGTGAACCCGGTTAGTCATTATGGTAGTAACAGGCGAGATGCACCACGTGCAGGGCGTGCATGGGGCCCACAAATAAACACCATTAGGGCCAGGCCGTATAATAGATCTCAGGAACTATTTTTCATGTGAATACATGAATAAATTTGGGTTTAAGCCTGATATTAATTCGATACGTACAGCGTACAGTCTATGCAATATTGAAGCGTTAGTAGGTATAAACGAGTTTATCGAGTTAATAAATTTTAGGGGTAAATTGTTAAATATGTGTATGTATGAGAACGAAGTTAAGTTCGGCAGAGATATGAAGGCATTACGTTATACACGGTATTTGCAGATACGGAATTATTAGAGAATGAAAGAACGGAACAGGTTTCTTTGCCCGGGATAAAAGTGAAAATTCAAGGGATGGAAGCGACTGCTTTAATTGATACAGGAAGTGAGGTGACATGCATAAGAGGTGATATATTCGAGCAGATTTCGGCAGGGGGTAGGCAGTGGCCAGACATCCCCATACCAGCGGTTAACGTTGTTGGAGCTTTTGGTGTTAGTAAAGAAAAGGTCAACAGGTTAATAATTTTACCATTAGAAATCGATGAGCGTGTTGTAGATACTCCTATGTTAGTTTTAAATAAGTTACCGAAAGAAATGATTTTAGGCTATGACTGTTTGACGACAGTGAAGGCGTGTATCTCATGTAGTAGGTCAGGTACGTTATCAGTGACGTAAGGAGAGCATACTAGCGAGGTACATATGATTGATAACGAGGGTATGAATGAACGATGTAACTTTGTACTTACCACAAGTAAGAATGGTTATTCCATAGAGCAAATAAGAGAGTATGTATCTAAGTTGGATTTACCGGTGGAGCATAGGAATAAATTGCAAGAAGTATTGCTTAAGAATAAGGAGGTGTTTTCTGATAGGCCAGGGGTAATTCATAAATACGTTCATGAAATTAAAATGAAAGATGAAACGCCATTCATAAAACGATCTTACCCGATTCCGCATGCGTATCGCCAGGAAGTACAAAATAAGATTTCGGAGTTGGAAGCGTTAGGCGTCATTAGTAGAGCGCAAACGGCTTACAGTAGCCCATTGACGTACACTATTAAGGACGGTTCTATTAGAGTTTTGCTTGATTGAACTCCCGTATGGTGGGAGAAACAGAGTGTGCTCCTTTGGCTAGTGATATTCTACAGTCAGGTTACAAAATAGATTATTTAGCAGTAGTAGATATAAAGGATGCATATTTTAGTGTACCTTTGACCGAGGAATCTAAACAGTACACAGGGTTTGTAGTGTCAGGGAAAAGTTATGTGTACAATCGTCTACCACAAGGACTGAAAACATCTGTTGGATCCTTTTCGCGTGCGATGGATATTATACTAGGAAGCGAAGTTAGAAGTTATTGTTTGAACTTCTTAGATGATTTGGCTATTTTGACTAAAGGCAGTTTAGTGGATCATATAAAGCAGGTTGACGTCGTTTTGACTAAATTGAGAGAGGCAGGTTTCAAGTGTTCTTTAACGAAGTGTCAATTCGCCGCGAAAGAAGTTAAATTGTTAGGATTTATATTGAGTACGGAAGGGGTACGTATAGATCCAATGAAGGCGGAGGCAGTGCAGGAATATCCGATACCTAGAACAATTAAACAGGTCAGAGCTTTCCTAGGGTTTGTAAATTATTTTAGGCGGTTTATTCCGAATTTTGCAAGTCTAACTAAGCCATTATATGAGTTATTAAATAAAGGGGTTAGATTTCATTGGGACGAACGGTTACAAGGTTGTTTCGAAGAAATAAAAAAACCCTTTGTGCATAATATTATGTTATCACAACCTGTATATGGTTCTGAGTTTTATGTGCAGACTGATGCGAGTTCAGTAGGACTCGGAGGATATGTATATCAATTAGATGAAGGAAAAGAAATTAGAATAATAGGATTTTGCTCGTGTGCTTTCAAAGGAACTCAATTGAGATGGTTAGTATCAGAACTTGAGATGTACGCTATAATTTATACTTTAAAAAAATTTGAAACGTATTTGAGGGGTAATAAAATTGTTATAAACACAGATCACAAAGCGTTAATATTCTTGAAATCGTGGACGTTATAAGGTGCCCGAGTGACAAGGTGGATTCTGTATTTAGAAACGTTCGATTACGAGATTCGTTATGTGGGAGGAAGTGAGAACGTTGTAGCTGACGCACTTAGTCGTTACATAGTAGGTACAGAGCCAGGGAAACGCTGTAGGGATTATAGGCCCGAGATTTTATGGTTTAAAGCAGCGAATCATCGAGAGATTTTACAAAAGTTGAGAAACATAGAGGCGTTACAAGCGGAAGAGGATAGTCTAGCTAAAATGAAAAGTTGCTTGAAAAATGGTACACAAGATAGTTGTGTAAAGGGATTTAACCATTATAAATTGATAGGTGAGACTTTATATTATATGAGGCCGAACAATAGTAAATTATTGTTAGTCATTCCGGGAACACTGCGAGACGGTTTGATATCACACATTCATGAAGAGATAGGTCATTTTGGGAAATATAAGGTGTTGGCCTTTGTAAAATCTAGATATTATTTTCCCAGGATGAATGCGGAGATTGCTAGGGTCGTAAGGAGTTGCGATATTTGTGAAAAAGTCAAAAATGATAGAGTAAAATTACGAGGACCGTGTACGCCTGTAATTTCTAATAGTTTAGGCGAGAAAGTGATGGCGGATCTGTACGGACCGTTACCTACAGGGAAGTTCGGATATATTACGTATTTGTAATACAGGACGTATTTAGTAAACTGAATAAATTGTACCTATTACGCGCGGCAACTAGTCGTGGGGTTTTAGCGTGCACTAAGAAGTTTAATGAGATAATACCTATAAAGACAATTATTACTGACAATTTGTGTCTAAGGTATGGGAGTTAGGCCTAATGATGCTCAATATAAACGTTAAACATACATCGGTCTATTGTCCGATATCCAATTGTACAGAACGGGTTAATAAAGAGATAGGTAGACTAGCGAGAACGTATTGTAACCAGTCACATCGTAGCTGGGTTGATTTAATCCCTGAGATCGAACGGTGTTACACTAATAGGTATACTTTCAAAGAACTCATCTGAAGAACTGTTACTTTCCTCTTCTACATAGGTGCTGTCATCATTACCCACTACTGTGCTTACAGACTTAGAGGAGTCGGAATTGAAGTCATCGTGCTTCTGTATATGATCTGATGTCTCTTGACTTTATTTATTTATTTATTTATTTAATACTTTATTGACCACAATACAGTTGGTTCAAAAGGCGGACTTAATGCTAATTGCATTCTCTACCAGTCAACCATCGGGAGTGGAGATAAACGCGATTGCGGTTTTTATTAAAATTAAAATAAAATATTAATCGACCCTATAAAGAATCTGTTCTTTACATTGTCACCTAACATAAATATAAGAATACATAAATAAATAACTACGATAATACATACACAAACACAATAATACATACAAAACCCTAGTAATACATACATATTTTCTATATAAATAATATAATATATACTAATTATACAACACACATTGGATGATTACTCTCTGGATAGACTCTCTAAAAGATAGGCACGTAACTTCTTTTTAAAAGTAAACTTGTTTGGGGAGTCTCTAATGGGTTCAGGCAACGCATTCCAGAGTCGTGAAGCTTGTAGAGTAAAGGAATTAGACATGAAGCCCGAACGGAAAAGTGGTATTAAGAGTAAATGGGAGTCATTTGATCGAAGTTGACGGTTATGAGAATCACGAAGGTACTGGAACTTACATTTCAAGTATTCAGGAGAATGGGGATTAAAAAGAATTGTAAAAAGTGTGCTAAGTAATCTTAAATGACGACGCTGACGAATGGGAAGCCATCCAAGCTTTGACCGGTAGAACGAAACATGGTCATATTTCCGAAGACAGAAGATGAATCGGATAGCACTGTTGATGAGCCGGTCCAGCTTACTAAGAAGATCTTCGTGAAGATCAGGATAACACACATCACAATAATCAATTAGTGGAAAAATAAGGGATTGAACTAATGTGACCTTAGTTTCAATAGGGAGAAAGTTTCTGTATCGATTAAGAAAGCGCAATGTCGATATTACTTTACGACTAACTTCAGTCACTTGTGTGCTCCAGGTCAGAGTAGAGTCAAGATATAAGCCAAGATTTTTAACACTCTTACTGAATGGAATGACAGACTTATTAAATATAATGGACGACATAGAACTGATGTCAATTTTATCTATTTGTCTGGAGCTACCTAAGAGAATAGCCTGGCACTTATTGGGATTCACCGGAATTCCAAAGTTATTTGACCAAGAATTTATTTGACACAAACTATCATTCAACCGAGAAATTCCCGTGTTCAGCATATCAGATGTCGTTTGCACATAAACCTGCAGATCATCTGCGTATAAATGATAAGAGCAACTCAACGAAAACGTAAGAAAATTTATAAAAATGGAAAACAATAGAGGAGATAAAATACCGCCCTGGGGAACCCCAGTTGACAGATCATTCCAATTTGATATGTCACGGCCCATGCGAACCGCTTGTTGTCGGCCCCGAAGATAGTCTGAAAACCATTCCAATGCTGAGGATGAGAAGTTCATGTACTCTAGGATTGCAAGTAAGATGTCATGGTCTACCATGTTGAAAGCATTTGAAAAGTCAATGAGAACCATAATAGTGATAAGCCCATCTTCCATACCCATGCGAACATCCTCTGCGATTTTAAGTAGGGCAGTAGCAGTACTATGGCCAGGGCGAAACCCTGACTGAAATTGACACAGTAAGTCGTTAGAAAATATAAAGGCGGAAACCTGCTTATGTGCAACAGCTTCAAGAATTTTCGCGAGGAAGGGTAGAATAGAAATAGGTCTGTAATGATTTAATAATTGAGGATTGAAAGTTTTCGGATGGGGTATTACTAATGCTTTGCGCCAGATAAAGGGAGAAGTGCCTGTTAAAAAGGAGAAATTTATAATGTGGACTAAGACAGGTAGGATATTATCCAATATTGCAAGGACCATGGTTCTACTTACGTTGTCACAGCCAATGGCTTTGGACGTAATTGAAAGTACAATTTTACGTATCTCATCCTCAGAGACAGGAGAAAATGAAAATGTTTCATGGAGAGGTGGGGTCATGGAAGAGATATCAGAGATAGTATTCGATTTAATAGAATGATTTAGAAGAGATGTTGACGAAAAATGATTATTGAAGTCGTTAGGAGAGAATAATGGATTGTTCGGTTGCATGGAGGATTTCCCTAAACCAAGTGAGTGAAGAAATTTCCATATATTGGCAGAAGAAGTATTCGTAACATTATCGTGAAAATATTGTCGTTTAGCTGCTCTTACCATTCGATTACAGTTATTTCGCGCTATTTTGTACAAATCCCAGTTCTTATCTGATCTGACACGCTTGTAAAGTCGAAACGCGCGATCGCGTCTAGTCATTGCAACCCGGATATCTCTATTAATCCATGGAGCAGGAGGTCGCTTCACTTTGACTGCTCTTAACGGTGCGTGAACGTCAAAGAGTTTTAGTATACAGTTATTGAGGTTGGACACCTTTTTATCAATTGTTTCAGTTTCAAAAACTGAAGAAAAGTCCATCCTATCAGCATCCCGCTTTAGCTCATCGATATTCATGCGTGCATAACTACACATCCAGATAACTGCAGGCTTAACCTTAGGTGGTTTTAATTTATATTGCATGAATATTAAGTCGTGTTTGGAAAAACCAGGAGCGGAAAGCTGACCATGATTAAGGACGTGATCTAAAGAAGATGTGATAAGCAAGTCAAGCCATGTGTCATGTGAAGTAGGATTATGATGAGTGGGCTCAGATCCCAAAATATTAAGATTGACTGACTTGATTAAGCTGTGAAGCAGACGAGATCGCAGAGTATTACACGTAAGATCAGTATTAAAATCACCCATGATAATGTGATGTGTGTACTCCGAACAAATGGGTTCAAAAACTGTCTCAAGATCAGAGAAGTAATCGACATTAGGCGGACAATATACGACTCCCAGAACGGTTTTAACACCCTTAACGAGTATTTCCAAAATCAGGAACTCGGCCGAAGAGGAGTATAAGGATGGAGAGGAAGCCAGAACTTTGTATGGTATATCGCTACGAAGGTAAATTGCGACACCACCACCACTCTTGCCAATGCGATCATTACGAATTAAGACAAAGCCAGGTAGGGTATACGACAGAGAGGATAGACATGGCTTCAGCCAACTCTCTGATATGAGAATAGCATGGAAAGGAGTACATGAAAAACTATCCAGAAAATCAGAAAAGTGTGAAGGGATGCTTTGAGCATTGATATGGCAAGTGTTGAAACTGTGGGGTGTAGCAACAACAGCTTTGTCTATTAAATTACGTAATGTCACTGGTTCAACAAAACTGTCACTGCCTTCATTAGATGACAGGCTAAGGTCCAGAGCAGAGTGGAACGAATCATCCGACATTTATATATACATATGAATAAATAATATACAACAAATATAACAATATATACACACACAAAATGAATAAATAATAATAAAAAAGCAAAACTATATAAATATCAATCCAATACCTGCCAGTCCTGCCGGTTGACACTCTATTTTAGAACACGAAAAAAAAACAGTAACACACTTTGTACATACAACTATGCTGGCGAGATCGCGAAAACACTACAAAAATATATCATGCCAGGGCGAGAAAAAGAAAGAAAAATTTAGCAAAAATTAATCAGTTGTCAATGTCAACTGTCATCAAGAAAAAGTAATGTTTATTCTTGACGTTAAAGTGACAATATGTCATCATTGAACAAATAGAATAATTTAGTATATTTTTGTGAGTAGTTTACAAAAAAAAATAAACATATTAACCCATGGTGAAAGTCAACCCAACTATGGGGAAACTAAAATAGCGAACTTTATCGAATTAATGATTTGTTTTCTATGAAGATAAGGCAATACTTAAACTTAAAGTTTCCTCGCCCTGGCTGCCCGTTTTCCCCGAGAACGCTGTTCGGGGGATGCCACTGGTGACGATGACCTTGTCCCTGTTGCCTGCTGTGTCTCGTCTTCGGTGGCGGCAATCCTAGCTAGATCATCTTCAGTGAAGAGTCGACGCCGATTACCATCGTTCAGCTTTACAACAATGTCTCCATTCGCTGTCCAGCATCTTCTCATACCAAAACGTTTACGTGCGGAAGCGAACACAGTCTGCCTCTGCCGTGTGAGGAATTCGGCTACACTGAACGGTGTTCCCTTTAAAGCTGTTTTTTTCTTCCAAACTGCAGCCTTCAAGGGTGCCCCAGAAAAACGTACAAGTACTGGTCGAGATCTTCCCACAGCCAATTTACCAAGGCGATGACATGCAATAATATTGCTTGGAGATAACTCGGACATACTTAGCTTCTCGCTCAAGATATTTAATATAAAATCTGTGAGAGTACAGTCTGTTGTGTCCTCGGATATACCACTGAAAATCAAGTATTTTCTTCGATGTCTCATCTCAATATCGTCCACGGTCCTGGAGAGTCCTGCTATTTGCTGACGTAGCAACTGTAGAATAGACCACATCTGTGATTTAAAGTTGCTAAATTCATCTTGCAAACGAGCAACCGTGGAACTGGTGTGAGGTGCTGCAGCCTTCAATTGAGCCTCAAACTCATTCATTTTGTTCATAAGAGTAGACTCCAGCGTTTTTTGTGTATCAATAACATCTGCCAAGTTCGCCATATTGTATACAAGTGTGTGACAAATATGTATCAGAGTGTCAGCAGGGCAGTGAAGTTCTTATACCATACAGAAACTGTAGATAACACTTGTGCTTATTCCAATCACTTAGTATTGAGTAAATTTAGTGCAATTAAGGTATGTAACTTGTTTAGATATATGTTAATAAATAATTAATTCAAGATCACAAAGTGTACTTATTCACAACTACCCGCAGAAAAAAAGCTTATGACCGCTTGTGTCATATCATCACATGGCTCCATTATGGTAACGTCTCTGCTTGTAATTACCTTATTTGTGGCAGGGTTGTATAGCCGGTAACCCTTGACATTATCAGCATATCCCACAAGGTAGTGCTTTACAGCCTTCTTGTCCCACTTTAATCGTCTCTCCTTTGGTACGTGAGTCATTACTGTGCTACCAAATACACGGATGTGGATAAGATTTAGATTTTTACCCGTCCATAGCTCATATGGTGTCTTTTGTAAACCTGATGCTATTGTTCTGTTACGCAAATAATTCGTAGTGTTGACGCCTTCAGCCCAAAACTTTATTTATATATATATTTATCCATTCTAGCATCAAAGAGAAGGCATCCGGCTCTTTCCACAATGGTTCTATTCATGCGTTCACACATGCCATTCTGCTCTGGCGTATAAGGGTTTGTTTTCTGATGCACAATGCCGGCTTATCTTCAGAAAACTCTCCGTTTCTGAGGAACAAAACTCTCCACCATTAACCTGTTCTCAGTACCTTGATGCACTTCCTAGTCTGGTTATCCACCATTGCTTTAAATTCTTTAAAGTACATAATCACATCGCTCTTTGCTTTAAAAAAATATACGAATGACATTCTGCTATAGTCGTCGATAAAAAGCAAGAAGTACCTTGATAAACGAATGGACTTGGTTTCCATCGGACCGCATACATCCGCATGCACCACTTCAAGAACGAATTTACTTCTATAACTGTTATGCAAAAAGGGTAATCTTGTCTGCTTACCTTCGCAGCAAACTATACAATTGTACTTACTGATATCTGCTTTACTATCATAAGCTATACCCTCTACAGCACCATCCTTTATTCATATCTTTGCTATTAATAAGACCGAGTCTTCTATGCCAAATCACATCTGATATCGCTGAGGCTGCTAACAAACACAGTGACCTTGTCTTCAGTCGATAGACCCCGTTTGTTAATTCTGCAACACCAATCAACTTATTCTGTCTGTTTCTGATGTAACAATGCTCCTCTTGGAAACTTACTTTATTACCATTCTTTATCAACATACTGACAGACAACAGATTCGTCGTAAGGTCGGGAACACACAACACGTTTGTTACAATAATATCATATTGCGCCTTATCAACAACGGTTGTAATCTGTGTATCTCCTGAACACTGGCATGGTCATCTTATTTGCAAAAGTGATCTCCTTATTTGTTAGGTTATGTGACGCGTTTACAATATTTTCCTGGCTTATTGTCATGTGTGCACTGGCTCCTGAATCGATATACCATTCGTGCTTTCCGTAACTTCCATTTAGAAATACTGCACTGAATGGATTTGCTGTTTTTTCCTTTAATTTCGGACAATTATTCTTGTAGTGGCCGGTATGTTTACAATTGTAGCATTTAACGTATTTCACAGGTCGAGTTGACGTCCAGTAGTGCCAACTTTATGAAACTTTTTTCGTTGCGAACCTTTAGATGTCAAAAATGCACTCTCTTGTTCACTGATGGCAACACTATCATGTCCATCAATTTCGTCTTTATGACGTCAGCGGAAATAGCAATGGCCGAATGTTCGATTGCCTAAAGCATTGGCGCGAATTTATCAGGGAGACCCGCCAATAACAGTGACCCCACTCATTCTTCATTAATATCGAAACCGGTTCCTCTCAATTTCTGGGACGTATCTATGATCTGAGTTATGTATGCCGTCATTGAATCACAATTATCCAAACGTATAGATATTAGGCTCCGCAACAAATTAATTCTGCGTGTAAATCCAGAATCGTCAAATAGTGACTTCAACTTTTTCCATACAATTAATATGTCTCCAATAACAAAAGAGAATATTTTCCAAATTTTTAAAACATCATGAATTCGAAGTACAGTTGTGTTCAATAACAATAAACTCCTTCGAGTTTATAATACCACTTGAGATAAATACTCCTTTGTAATTTTAAACATACTGGCTGAAGTGGCTGACCACTTTAAATTCCACATTATGAAACAAACATTTATTGAATGTCATTTTCTTCTTGCATGTTACTGTCGTAGTAAAACCAAAGGTAAAACGGCATTGAAAATTATTTCACGCTCAGAATGGAAGAGGTCGATATTCCTTTTTTTTTTCATAACAAGTCAAAAAGGGAAATCGGTGCTTTTGCGGGATGGATACAGATATAATCATAATGTGACAAACAAAAGTGGAACGAGCCTATGGAGATGTGCGAAAAGGGATGAATGCAGTGTTACGGTTACTTTAAAGGTAGAGAAAACGAAAATTATTAGAGGAGGAAATGGACATTCGTGTAAAAAGAACCCTGACAAAAACGAAAATGATCGTATAATGGATATATGCAAAAAGGAAGTATGCGAGAAATTTACTCCAGTTACAAAAATACTGGAAAAAAACTACCGTGATTCTAATCTTGATATCATACCGAGTGCCGAGTCTAAAAAAGATACTCTATATAGAACCAGAAGAAAATTTTTGAAAATGCAAAAGACGGAGTTTTAATGTGTCGATGAAGTTGAGATTCCAGAATTGCTAGCAAAGGATTTTCTGGTTTGTGTTGATGGCACAAAGAACGACAAAATATTTTTATTTTCTACTACTCTCTGCCAAAATAGTGTAAAAAACTCAAAATTAACGATAAATACTGCATTCTATTTCGGAGATGGAACGTTTAAAGTGCCTTTACCATTTTATCAGCTGTATTCATTACACGTTGACATTGAGAGTAGTTTGGAATTTACCAACGTAGTGCCTTTCTTGTATGCGTTGTTACCTAATAAACAGCAATCGACATATGAGAGACTGTTTGGTCTCGTTAAATATAATTTTGGACTAGACATAAAAAACTTTAAGTGTGATTATGAGGCTGCACAGGTAAACGCTTTTCGTTTAACATTTCCTAAAGGCAAGTGGACAGGTTGTTATTATCACTACAATAACGCCGTGTGGCGAAAGTCAAAGAAACTGGAAGTGTCTAGTTCCAAATGTGGTAAAGCTATAACAAGGCTGTTAGTCAATTTACCATTGCTCCCAGCAGTACATATTGGAGAAGTCTGGGCTCAGATACGTAATGATGCAGAACTGATGGAGAGTGATAACGTTTCGCAATTTATCAATTACTTTGACAAACAATGGATTATTAAGAATAAACCGAACCGAATAAAAGGAAGGTTGGAACAGAAGGTATAACGCCAGAGTAGGTATAAAAAAAGGTTTACCATTATTTTTACATGCGTTACGAAAAGAGGCGAAATGGCAAGATTTAAAAATTCGTCGCGCCTTATTTGATGGCCAAAAAAGTAAGAAAAATGATGTCATTTTCGACCAAAAATATATGAAAGAAATTGATAAGCTGAATAATCAAGAGATCACACCGTTAGTATTTCTACAAAGACTGTATAAAACGGATTATCTTTGGAGACTGATAATTTATTTTCTTCCCTCCGAATCAGATTCTTCTGATATTTTTTTCTTTTTTCTGATAATAAAATAAGACAATTAATTTTTTACTTTTCATTTATTTTCACAACTGTCCCCGACTATTTGAATGATAGACGTTTTACTAGTAGGTCGTTTTGCCGTAAAAGACATTATCACCTTATAGACGTTTTAAAATGTCGACGTTTTACCAACAAAGTCATTTTTCTAGGTAGACCTTCTGATTCGGAGGCCAGCGACGCAATGTCTGAGGAAGTTGACGGAGAGTGATCAAAATACTTTTAAAGAAGATGCAGAAAAATATTTGGAGCGATGTTTGATCTATTTGAATAAGTGGTACGAATTGGACGACTCTATTTACAAGAAAGTGAACATTTTGACAATGGACGAAGAAATTGACTGGAATGAATTAAAAGAGCTGGGTGTTTTACTGAATGTGCCAATGAATGAGGATAAATTGTATGACGACTACTGTTTACTGCGAGAAGTTCGTGAAGTTGTGGCAAGTAAAACAAAGAGACTAGACTTGCGCTGGGTTAATTTTTTTTTTGAAAAATGTAAGGGTGAATCAGGCAAAGAAATAAAAAAGCTTGTAACATTCACTCTATCGATCCCAATCGCAAACGTCGCCGCTGAACGTGTTTTCAGCGTAGTAAAGGAACTGTGGTCGAAAAGTCGTAATCGGCTGAATGAAACTCATGTGAAATCTGAAATACACAAACTTCAAATACATGTGTAAAGAATTTTATAATTTTATTTTGTCTAACCAAAAGGCCGCTCGAAATGTGAAGAAATATAATTTCAAATAAAAATAATTTAATTTCATTGATTTTTTATTTCACCACCGGCTCGACGAGCTCGGTGGCTCAGTCGTGAATGACGCGACTTTGACACCAACGCTCGTGGGTTCGATTCCCACACAAGGCAAACATTTGTGTGCATGAACATGTCTGTTTGTCTTGGTCTGGGTATTTTCTATGTATAATAAGTATATATTTACAAAAAAAAATGTATTTACGTATGTTTATCAGTTGTCTAGTACCCATAACACAAGCTTCGCTTACTTTGGGCTAGATGGCACTGTGTAATTTGTCCGACAATATTTATTATTTATTTATTTATTTATTATTACCTCCCGGATTTCTGATCCATACAGTTGGCAACCCTAAGTACAACCCACATCTCTTTCTGATAGGTGAAAAAAAATTAAAACCAATCAATCAAATACGTATTCCGAACTACTACATATATCGTAGGGCTCTAACGAACTTCTCGCAGGCGGCTTAAGCAGCACCAGCATGTTGGAGATTGGAACAAGACCATGAAGTGCGTTGAAGTCAAACGTTTCTCAAGCTACGAACGACTTATCAGAGCTACAGAAATGTTATTTTTGTTTGCTGAGAAATGCAAGAACCGCAAGTCAACTCTAAACGTCGAGTACCTGAAAAAAGCAGAGGCCCTCTGGCATCGAAAAGCACAAAGGGACAGCTTCAGAAACTAAGTTGAACTCATGCACAAAGGGAAACGAGTGCCGCGTTCGAGCTCCTTATATCGACTCAACCCAGTTTGCAAAGACGGCCTGCTACTCCTTGACGGAAGAATTGGGGCTGCACACGTACCGGCGGAAATGAAGAATCCTGTCATCTTAGATGGACGCCACCCTTTCACGAAACTGCTGGTGACTAATGAGCACAAGAAGGCAGGACACCGAAGCCGAGAGAGGGTCGTGAACGATCTCCGACAGAAATATTGGATCCTGAAGCTGAGGCCCACCGTACGAAGCGTGACCAAAGATTATTCGTTCTACCTAATGAGGAGAGGAACCCCTAGAACACCGCCGATGGGAAACTTACCAGAGGAACGACTAGGAGCCTTTCAACGCCCGTTCTCCAACTGCGGACTCGACTACTTCGGACCCATGATAGTTACGATCGGACGACGCCATGAGAAGAGATGGGGAGCCTTGTTTACTTGCCTGACTACAAGAGCCGTCCACCTAGAACTTGCAGCATCATTGTCAACAGACTCAGCAATCATGGCAATAAGGAGAATGGCAGCTCGACGCGGATGGCCGGCAACTATTTACAGCGATAACGGAACCAATTTCAAAGGAGGCGACGCCGAATTACGCCAAGCGTACACAGAATGGTCTCCAGCCCTGCAGCAACTCGGACTACGACATCGGATGCAATGGAAGTACACCCCTCCCGGCGAACCAAGCCAAGGCGGAGCTTGGAAAAGACTGGTGCGATCAGTGAAGGTTGCTCTACTTGCAACGCTGTACGAAAAGTCTCCGAAAGAAGAAGTGCTGCATACTCTGATGACAGAAGCGGGATACTCCATAAACGCGCGACCTCTCACGCACGTTTCAGTGGAGCGCAACGACCAAGAGGTCCTAACTTTTTATTTCTTAATCTGATCATCAACAGAGCAGAGCCGACGGATAAGCGTACCTGGAGAGCAGCCCAGGCCTTAGCAGACGAGTTCTGGCAACGCTGGGTACGCGAGTACCTGCCCACGCTAATACCACGCCAAGGAACGCCACAGGATTAGCGAGTACTCACCGAGGGAGACTTGGTCATAGAGGTCGACCACTCACTACCACGCAACACTTGGCCGCGTGGCATGGTGGAACCTACCCAGTGGAGTCTACCCAGGCCCAGATGGACACGTACGCAGCGCGGACGTCCGGACATGGAGCGGAGTATTTCGACGGCCGACCACGAAGTTAGCAGTACTTCAAGAGGCGCCGACCCCCGAGCCGAGACCGCTATCGTCGGATGAGGCTACATAAGAATTACGCCTGGGGGAGAATGTTAAGGACAGCGTCCTCGAAATCATACCATGTAAATAATATTAAGTTGCTAGGTTAAAAGCATTAGATGACGGTTATTTTCATTCCCCTAACAAATGACGGAACCCCGAAATTTAGAAATAAATAATATTAAGATATGCTATTAGACTATCGACAAAAGTTAATGTACGAATAAAAGATAGATATTGCTTGTTTTTAATACCCCTATGTTAAGATCACAACAATTTTTCATAGATGTAAGCCAAATTTGTACATTAGATATAGGAAATATAAATAAATTGTACATTCATTAGATAGAGCATGTTACGACCTACAATTAGAAATAAGAATCATGTATAGGACGCTCGCGGCAGTAAACGCAAAAAACCCGGTCACGCAAAGTGAAAACGTAACAGCGAAACGCGATAGAGCAGCGCGCTCACTATAAGGTATTGCCTCGAGGGTCCTAAGAAAACGCAAAGCGAGTCGTTTGAGCGGATTGCGTTGGTACTAGTGCCGACGCCTTCTGATCACTACTCTCTTGCGGCCCGACGTGTGCGCCGATCTGTGTAGCTCTCGTGTGCTCCAGAAAGGTGAACCGTTGCTGGCCCCACCCATCCCCGGCGTGCTGATCGAGCTATCCGAACCGACGCACTTGTGCAACGGCAAGGAGAAACTTGACCACACGTATAGGACAGCAGTGTACGCGTGTACTCTCCCGGAGCTTGCTCTGGATAGAGGAAAACGTCGCAGTCCATCCCCGCTGCTTTCGCGGCACCCCTTCCCACCCCATCCGCACGTCGTCCTGGTTCCTGCGCCGTGTACACTAAGCTCGAGTTTACTCAGCGAGGTGTACCCGGAGCATCTAACTTGTGTCGTCACCGGTAGGCGTCTGTAGCGCTACTGCGTTCGCAGTACGCTCCTGCGCGGCCGTCTGGCTGGGTACTCGGGTGCGCCGCTCGGTCAACTTCGGTTCCGCTCGGTGCGCTCGGCGATCCGGTCGCACGGTCGTGTAGTTTGGTTGTCGAAGTCGTCTTTCGTTGTTGTGTACGTGTGTTTGTTCGTCTGCTTGCTTGTCTAACAAGCTAGCGGTACGGGAACTAATTGGTGTTTTTCTTTAAGAAAATACGCCAATTAAGTCCAACATTCATCCGTGTCCACCATCGTTCCGTCCCCCTCACACAGTCGTTGTTCGTTCTCTGTCTGTCCGCACACGTAATCTCTTCGGGGAAAGCGTGTGTCTTTTGTGTTTTCTCGGGCTCATTTTGGCTGAGCCGAGCTGTCTGTGGCAAGATCTCCGACCATCACCGGAAGGAGGTACTGCTACAGCAGTCGTCCGTCTCGTGTTCACACGACAGTTCGTCGGATTACACTGATTTTGCCCTGGTCTGTTGCCGGATACGGGACAAAAATTCGGTTCCTAGTCCGACGGGCTCTGCCCAACAAGTTGCAGGATGGCTGACCGGAAGGCCAAGCCTCCTCCGTCCTCACCTCCATCAAGCCCTCCACCAAACCCTTCGGCCTTGGCCGAAGCAATGGCGCCTATTGCCCCCCAGAAGGGGAGGAAATCGTCGATGTCGCGGGTCGACAATTAGTCAGGAGAAATCTCCAAACAGGGCAAATAACCCCTGCTAACCCGTCCGACCTCGGTTTCCGCCCCGCACCGGTTCGCGAGAGCCCGCGGTCGCCTTCTCCTAGGCCAACAACATCCGTTGCAGGCCCAACCAACCCACCTCCGGCGACGCAAAAGCGTACGCACCACACCTCACCGTCGTCCGACGAAAGCGTCGCGCACGACGACAAGCGTGCCAAACAAGGCGCCGACTCGGCATCGCTATCGAGCGGCGGCCAACCCTCTGTAGGCAGCACCGAGCTGCAATTCAATTCCCCACTGCCGCAGCGGCAAAGTACTCCAAAGCGAGTTATACAACCTTCTTCGTCGTCAATCGACAACGTAAGCAGCCTCGACCGCGAAGTCCGACGTATTGTTTACGGCGACTCACGCCAAACCTCCTACGCTCGCTTAGCGAGCGTCGCCGATGCCTCCGAGTCCGACCCAGAGATGTCGCTATCTCCGTCGATGACTCCGACGAATACTCCGCCGCCGCGCCAGCCGTCGTATGCTAGCGCGGCCGCACAACCGCAGCGCGCATCGCCGCCGCCGGTGCCTACTATTCCCCAGTCGCCTTCTGCGCAGCTTACAGAAGCTAAAATTCTCAAAGGCTATCCGCCTATAATAGTTGACTGCATTCCCAACTGGACGCAGCACCTTGCCGCCCTCAAGGACCGCCTAGGCCACGTGCCCAACGCGCGACCTCACGGCAAGGGAATTAAATTCTTCGCCAAGAGCCCTGAAGAATTCAGGGCTGTCCAGGCTTACCTCCGCAACCTGGGTGAGACAGAGCCAGCTCTATCCTGGTACTGTTACTCCGTTGCGGAGGAACTACCCACCAAAATTGCCGTGAGAGGGCTGCCGCACGAAACCCCCGCAGGGGACGTGCAGGCGGCCTTTGAGTCCTTAGGCTACGCAGTCAAACTGGCGCGGCCAATTACCACCAAGATGGGGAGACCTAGCGGGGTGTACCATGTACAGCTCGAGCATCTCTCGCAAGAAGAACTCCAACGGCTCTATGCTATCGACGAGCTGTTACTCATGCCCGGCGTTAGCATAGAGGCGTGGAGGTCGACGGCGCGGTGCGTTGGACTGTTCGGTCGGGCAGTCAGCTGATTGTTTTTATATTCGTATTGTCGTTGTGTTGTTTGTCTCTGTCCCTGTGTTGTTCGTCCGTGACCTTGTGTGGCACAAGGGCACGCGACGGGAGCTAATTGTCGTTCTTCATTGGAAGAACGGCAATTAAGTCCAACTATTCGTTTGTTGTATACGTCCGTCCCCCTCACTCGGTTTTGTTACTCGGTCGTCTGTCCGCACCCGCTATTCCTTTTGGAAAGCGGGTGTCTGTTCGTCCACCCCGGGCTCGTTCTGGCCGAGCCGGGCATCGTTCCAACAAGTACTCGTCGGTTCGTTTGAGTGTCGAGATTTTGGCCGATACTCTAAGGTATCCGGGCAAAATTGTCCCAACACTTCAAGCGGGCCTAGCCCGCAGGCCTTACAATGGCCGATAGAAAACCCCCTCCAGCTAGTCCATCGCCACCCAAGAAGCGTCCCGCTGAAGGGTCGGCCCCATTAGCGCCCCAGAAAGGCAGAAAGCCTTCCGTCCCATTTGGTGGCAGACCCATCGTGCAACGTGACATCCAGACGGGAAAGATCACGCAAATTTCGCCCTCCAAACTGGGAATCCCTACCCACAAACCTCCCCCCCCCCCCCCACCAAAGAGGGGAAATTTATAGCAGAAGTGCTGATCAAGATAGGGCAGCTAGAGGCCGGACCATCGGGCGCTAGCACACGCATGCCCAAGAGAACAGTTCGACCATCGACGTCACCTGAAACCACCATCGTCCAGGAGACCAAAAAGCCGCGGCAACGGTACAATTCTGAACCATCCTCAGACAGCTCAGCTGCAAACTCAGCCTCATTTCTGGCCCTGCGCCAAAGCACTCCCGTAAAGGACCCAACTCCGCCGTTCTCACCAACCACTTCGAACGAAGATCTAGCCAACCCTACCGAGCTAGAAGAACAAATCCCCGGCTCACAGGAAACTTCCTACAGAAGGTTGGCCAGCGCTGAAGCAAACATCATGGAAGTCTTCTCCTTGCCTACCCCACCAAGCCAACGGCAACCATCGTCATCCCATGTGGCATCCCAACAACCGGGACCTTCCCACAGACGTACCCCTACTCCCCCACCCAGGCAAGCAGAGGCAGAAGCGCCCAAGGAGTAGAGAGGCAGCTACCCTCCCCTAGTGGTTGAGACACTGCCCAACTGACCCCAACATTTTGCCAAATTGCATGCAGTACTCGGCCACGCACCAAACGCGCGCCCATTCAAACAGGGGGTGCGATTCATGCCTAAGAGCCCAGAAGAGTACAGGGCAGTGCAAGCGTACCTGCGCAAACTAGGAGAGCGCGAACCTGCACTGTCCTGGTACTGTTACTCAGTCCAGGAGGAATTACCAACCAAGGTGGCAATTAGAGGGCTGCCTATGTACACAGACGTAGACGAAATCAAAAGTGCACTTGAGTCGAACGGATACGCCGTGAGACTGGTAAGGCCAATCACGTCCAAAATTGGTAATACAGGAGGAGTATTTCACGTACAACGATGCTCTATCCTGGGCCCCTCAAATCGGTGAAGTCAGTCGAAAAATTATTGCATCGCTCCACTCATTAAAACGCCTCCAGTATTTTCTTCCTCTGGGAAAACTTTGCTTGTTCGCTCTCTACTTCTTGACTATGCGGATGTTGCATATTTAGATCCTACTGAAGACCTACTTAACAAATTAGAACGCATTCAAAATATGTGCATCAGATATGTCTTCGGTCTGCGAAAGTTTGATCACATAACTGAATTTCGTCACAAATTAAATTTACTACCTATCCAGACATCGCAGAAATATGCACATTCTCACGTTGCTTTTTCAGGTCCTATTTAATCCCTCAGCTCCAAATTACCTCTCGGAGAGATTCGAGTTCCGTGTACGGGATGATCGTTTACGTCCTAGCAAAAATCTGAGATTGGATATTCCATTATACAATTCTCATTCCTATGCGAAATCTTTTACTGTGCAGGCGGCACGTCTTTGGAATTCACTTCCAGGTGATGTGGAAATGGCCCAGTCTGTCCAATCTTTTAAGTTAAAATTGTTTAAGCTCTGGTTTGATGCACCTGAAAATTTTAGCTAATTGTCTACTAGTGTCTGATATGTATATGTACTGGTATTTATGTGTATTGTATGTATTTGTGTATGTATGTTAGTATTTGTATGTATGATATTTATATAAGTTTGCGTTTATCTATATGTGAATTACATACGCGCTACATACATATATCGAACATCAATTGCAACATAGAAGCAGCGACGATGAAGTTTCGATTCAACACGAGCCGCACCGTGACCGGCGTGACATCCGCGACCGAGGTTGCATTATACGTAAAACGGACATTCATCGGCCATTTTGTTCTACCATCGAACTGAAGCAATACCTCTTTAGTTTAGTATACTTAAATTGTAATTTTATTTTGTTTTTTTTTTTTTTTTTTAATATTTCTTTTACAATAAGTACATTAGATTTTTTTACCTATTCAGTGGACACAAACCGTGCACGGCTTATCTGCCACTGCAACGCTCGGTATTATAAAGGTGGAAACTAACAACATTATAACAATATTCAAACAGTATAGCAAAGTTATATAAATCGGACTGTGCATTGACTGTTCCATTACAATTTATGCACGTTCAAGCAAGACTTAGATGGTAGATATGCTGCCTTAACAATTTTTTTTGTTTTGTTAGGTTGATCTACAATTTTTTTGACAATTTCCGGCGGCAATTCATTTATTATTTGCGGTAGCAAATAATCGCCAATTCGTTTTCCGTATGTGTTCTTATAGGCTGGTAGGGCATACTTGGGGTGGCTGTGTAGTATTCGCAAATTAGGAGGTCTCATCTTGACACTTAAATTAACCATATTACCTATTTCGTCACACAATATTGACATTTTAACCTTATTAAATACATGAATAATGTTGCAATATTTGAATATTCCCTCCTCGTTCTCTCTGTGTGCTTTCTTTACTGAAGTAGGTACTATTGCTTTTAGTAATCTCAACTGCAGCCTATAGATGTTGTCGAGATTAGTTTTAGATGTTCGACCGTAGCTACTCAAG
Source organism: Pyralis farinalis (assembly GCA_947507595.1). Classification (NCBI taxonomy): domain Eukaryota; kingdom Metazoa; phylum Arthropoda; class Insecta; order Lepidoptera; family Pyralidae; genus Pyralis; species Pyralis farinalis. The sequence goes on along the minus strand of OX382281.1, from coordinate 16,506,901 downwards.
CAGTAATTAATCACAGAGTCAGCCAAAGACAAGTATTCTACAGGTACTGTAGTGTAGTTTGTATTTTAACAATGATAATTGAGATAGAATGGACCTTAGTTAAGATAGGTATGTTGTTTGACCTGTTGTAGCGGTTCACATATGCATAAATTTGTATTGGCGGTATTATGTAGGCAGCGGTGATTGTGAGCAACAATTTTTGGGTTTATGTACGATTTTAGGTGTGGTGAATGTATATGCATGACTTTCGTTTTTTGCTGGTTTATTACCAGTCCTAAATCATGTGCCCATTTACAAAGTAGATCAAAGTTCTGTTGCATAAGCTGTTGGGCCTGTTCAATATTTTTGTGTGTAGTTATTAAACACGTGTCGTCTGCGAACTGGTAAACAGAACCCTCAGTGAGCAAGTTGTTCATATCATTTACGTACAACAAATACTCTGTTGGACCGATTATGCACCCCTGAACTGTTCCCATGTCCATGGGCACCATGTCACTAAGTACATTATCAATTTTCACTACTGAGTAACGGTTTAAGTGGTAATCTTTGAAGAAATCTAGGAGGGGCCCCTGTATACCATTATCTGATAATTTTGAATATAGTGTGTTTTTCCTGAGCGTATCAAATGCGCGACTAAAATCTATAAATACAGCTAGTACATGTTTTTTATCGTTAAGGTGGTTATTAACTTAATTAGTGAATTTACATAATAGTTGATTAGTGCTTTTGTTTTTTTGAAATCCATATTGACTATTATTTATTATATTATTGGAAGTAATATATTTACCTATTATATCGCCAAAGTATCTTTCAATTATTTTGTCTATACAGGATAGAATTGTAATTGGTCTATAATTATTTGCATCGCTATAGCTACCTTTTTTATGTATAGGTCTAATTATACCGATTTTCAATTTATCGGGGTATAAGGATGCTTTAATACATGCATTAATGAGATGTGTTATTAGCGGGGTAATTTCGTCATTGACGTATTTTATATCAGATGCCCGTATACCATCTATGCCAGGACTTTTTTTCTCATTTAGGTGGTTAATAATTGAGTGAATAACTTCCGACGTGGCTTTCTTCATTCGCATTGAAACTTCAGATTTTCTAACATATATAGAATCATTAAGCATTAACGTGTCGCAGCTAGTACATATTTTTTTTACGTTGTCCTTAAACTCGTTTGCAAATTTGTTAACAATAGTATTGGTACTCAAATTTTTAAAATTTTTAGTTATTATTTCATCTATAGATTTAGATATTTTACCGCATAGTTTGTTTATGATATTCCATACTCAATTTCGAAAATTATCGCTAATCTTTTTTTTAATAAAATCATCTTTAACGTTATTTATATATTTATTTGTTTTATTTCTGTATGAGTTATATATTAGCCTTTTTTGTGCATTATTTTTATCTTTGTTCCAAATGGAAAAAAGTTCATCTCTTTTTTTGCACATGTGTTTTATCTTATTATTAAGCCACGGATTAGTTTTACGTTTATTTAATTTAATGTTGAATTTATTTGTGCATTTTTCGTAAATATCATTGAATTTATTTATAATAAAGTTAAGTATATCATTTGGGTTATCAAGAGTTAAGCCCTGTGTCCAATCTACTTACTTCACGCAACAATAATTTAAGCTTATTATAATCGAGTTTAGACACTGTTTTATGAGTTGACGGTGTTGACGCGCTGTCCTCGTAAACAGTGAGACCGGTTATAAAGTGGTCGGCCAATGCATTGTTTATCACAGCTATTCTTATCAGCCGATCACAACTATACTGTGCGTTGCGAATAAAAATATGGTCTATGCACGACTGAGTAATACGGTTAGTTTTCATTTCAATTCGTGTAATTTGACTAATTCCCGTTTCGAAACCCAATTCACTTAGTACGTTGAGATACTTTTTAGTAGTAGTGTTAGACATTTTTAAATTTATGTTTATGTCACCTAATATAATATAATTATTTTTTATCGAGTGCAAAGATATTATTTGGTTTAGTTCAGTAATGAATAAGTTTTTATTTAAGGCGGGAGGTCTATAGATAGCACATAGTTCGAAGGAAAAGTCAGAGTTTGTTTTTATACGACCTTGAATGCATTCAAAGTTGTGTGACGAAACTGGATGTCTAATAAAACTTAGGCTTTTATGTATATATATAATAATACCTCCACCTTTTCTGTTTTTACGTAATTCCCAGTACATTTCATAGTCATCTAGTTCAAACAGTCTTACACACACGTCGGAGATGTTGGCTTCTGTTATGACTACGATGTGTACAATACGGGGGCTACTCGTAATGATGGATTCCAGTTGGGAGAAGTTTTTTATTATTGATCGGATGTTGACATGCAAGGCCGTTAATGATCTGTGATGTGTAGGGATGTTAAGTACAAAATCATTCCAATTGTCTTTATTTTCTTCTAGTATGGATGATGAGATAGAATCCATTTTTGTAGTTAAGGTTTATCGGGATATAATTTCCTTTTAAATCTGGGCACTAAGTTCTTTTACTATACTATCTATATCTTTTGTAGATCTTATTATATATGGCTTACCTTGTTCCGTTTTTTTGGCTAGTACTGTGCCATTTTTACACCATACGAATTTACATAGTTCAGCTTCTTTCAGATCGGTTTTGGCCTTCCATAGTAGGTATGATGTGTTAGGGGTTAAGGATTGGCATACCATTATTTTTGAGTTTCCATCCATTCCCATATCCCTGGCGGTGATGATAGTATTTTTGGCAGCATCCAACCATTGATCACGTCTACCTTCACGCAGCGAGATTATAATTGGTTTTGGATTTTTTGTTGTTAGTCTTGACCGGTTTTTTCGGTATACCTTTATTATATCCTCAGGTTTTTGATGAATTTTTCACATAATCTTGTTGTTATAGATAACAGATCTTCCTTCTCCTTCTCGTAGATACCATGAATTTCAATGTGATGTTTTATTTGATCTTGTTCTATGCTATTTATTTTCTGCTCCAGCATTTCGTACTTCAAGGTTAGATTTTTATTCGTGTTTTGCAGCTCAATGCATTGATTTTCATACTGCTTCATTTTTATTTCGTACTCATCTATTTTATCAGAGTAGAATTGTAGAACACTTTGCAGTTCACTTCGTACCACCTCGCGTACCTCTCTTTTTATTTCGCTCAATATTTTCTGGCTGGTGTTTACTGATTGTTGGAGTTCACTATCAGTGTTATCGTCGTCTTCCACGTCAGGCATTATAAAGGACATACGTTTAGGTTTCCCGTTGCCCGCACAGTTTTTGCACCTCCAGTCAGCTGATTCAGTGGTGAAGAGTATACTGAGTTGTTCAGTTGATAAATTAGCACATGCGCCGTGTATCCACTTTGAACATTTGTTGCACTGCAATCCTGGGCACTTTTTGTTGATTAATTTAGCACATTTAGAACATTTGACCATTTTTTTTTTGTTTGGTTGTTATATTGTGGGTATTTAAATGAGGCGGTTATTAGCAAAAGCGCGTACGTCTAGTTTGGTCAACGGCGAGCCGAGCGAATGAGAATGTAATAAATTAAATTAATAAAATCATTTTTTTGGGACCTTCGGCTGACGATCCCGTATTTGGCGCAGTCGGGTAGGATACATGCGGGATAATTGCGAGTAGTTTTCCAAAATCGAATTCAAGAATCGCGAATAGCCCGGGAGCTATCTAGCTTCGGTACGAGTATCCTGAACCTACGAGTGTCGCAGCCACCAGGGGACCACGGTATCCGAACCTCGATACACCCAGCGGAGATATGAAATTGTGAGTTGCACAGATTTTTCTTGTGTTGCTTTCCTTGTATCCTTAGTGTAGTCCTTTTTTTATCCTTAACCATTTTCCGCCCTAGCAAGCCAGCGTCAAGCGAGTCTGCGCTAAGGCAGTCTCGCCGGCAAAAAAGAATAGATAGTCGTAGGAATTTAGAGATAACTGATATCGATTTAAATATATTATTTGATATCAAAATGCCACATGACCCCGACACCATTTTTAAGGCCTTACGCCCAGTGCCTGACTTTGACGGCAATCCTAACGTACTCACTAGATTTATTCAAATATGTGATCAGATAGTATGTTCGTATATAAGTACTGAGCCCGGTAGCGAATTATCAAATCTATGTTTGTTAAATGGAATATTAAATAAAATCACGGGACCGGCCGCTAGCATAATTAACTCTAACGGTATACCTGATAATTGGTAAGATATTCGTAATTCGTTGACCAATAATTTTGCTGACCAGAGAGACGAAATTGCTCTCTATAATGACCTCTCCTTGGCCACGCAAGGACAGAGAACTCCACAGGAATTTTACGGTCACTGTCAAACATTGTTCAGTACGATTATGACTTATGTAAGTCTCCACGAAACTATAGCGACCACCATAGAGGCAAAGCGTACTCTTTACCGTAACCTTGCTAAACAGGCATTCGTACGTGGTTTGCATGAACCCCTAGGCTCTAGAATTAGATGCATGCGACCAACCACTATGGAAAAGCTTTGGAATTTGTACAGGAAGAAATGAACATTATGTATCTGCAACAACGTAATGACGTTGTATCTAAATCGCACGCAGTGCCTAAAAATACTCAATTAATACCTGTACATACTCAAAAACCTTTACATTTTCAACCGCCATCTCCATTCTGGCCGGCACCAGCTATACAGAGGCCCTTGCCACCAGCGCCGCAGCCATTTAAGTACGCGCCGCTGCCACAACGGGAGTTTAGACCTAGCCCTCTGCAAGTTCCGCACCAGCCCCAGGTACGTACAATGCCGACGCGTACACAACAAATGTTTAGTGCTAGGCCCCCTAACAATAACGCGCAAAGTAACACATTCCGTCTTCCACCTAGGAATCAGCCCGGCCCATCTTTTGCTCCTAAGCCCATGAGCGGTGTACAAGATTTCACGCCGAGAGTGTTACCACCTTCAGGAGGGATTCATGACCGTGATTGGCGAATTCATGGCCATGAATCCGCCACCGACCAACTACTTTAAATCGCGTGAGATGAACCTTAACGAATATTATAATAACTTTTACGACTCAGACCAGTACGACTATGAGTACGAAATAGACAATGCATGCTATTATGCCCCACAACGCAGCGAGGAGTTAGATTGTGCACATGGTAATTATTCATTTTATGATTGTCATACTGAATCACCCACTTATTACAATGGCATACCGAATAACCCAAGCACTGACGACACGGACGATTACCAACCGAAAGATAATAGCCAAAATTTTCACCTCAGTCAGATATCAAAAAGACCAAAATAGAAATAAATCTACAAACTCAGAGGCAGCTACCATATATCCAAATAAGACAGCCTCCACTTAAGCTCTTGATTGATACGGGCGCAAACCAATCATTTATCAGCCCGAAAGCAATACAGAATTATTTTTCTAACATCCCACTTACCTATGACCCCTTCGAGGTCACAAATGTCCACGCCACTAGTAGAAATAATTACTCCATTACGGTACCTTGCTTTGATGAATTTAACGATACAGAGGACATACGACTTTTCGTCTATGACTTTCACGACTACTTTGACGGACTCATTGGTCTCGATTTACTAGATAAATGGGAGGCTAAGATCGACCTAAAGGACAAAACTTTGACTACAAAATGTATGATTAACGAAATAAAAATGTACAATTCCCGAAACGTCAATTTATACGAAGACGTCATCCCAGCAAAAAGTTCCAAAATGCTGAGGCTTCCAATTAACGCATCTGATGGTGAAGTTTATATTCCTGAACAAATAACTTGTAATTGTATAATTTCCGAATGTCTCACAACCGTAGTTAATAATCGAGCCTATGTAGAGATCTTAAATGTAACCGACAATGATATAATACTCTCTCTAGACCATTCTATTAAAGCTGAAGTATCCAATATCGAGTGTTTCAATAGTGAAATACTGTTATTACGCGCGCAAGATGTTATATCACGACTGCGCACTGATCACTTGAATGAAGAAGAAAACTTAACCTTATTCTGTTCTCGCTATGCAGACATATTTTATGTTGAAATAAACCTTTAACTTTCAGTAATAAAGTAAAGCATCGAATCAACACCACCGACGAGATACCAGTTCATACAAAGAGCTATAGGTATCCGTTCGTGCACAGACAAGAGGTTAAAGAACAGATGAAAAGATGCTCGCACAGGACATTATACGACCCTCGGAGTCCGCATGGAGCTCGCCAATTTGGGTGGTACCCAAGAAGGTACCACCCAAATTGATGCTTCAGGCAAGCAAAAATGGCGTATAGTTATTAACTTTCGGAAATTAAACGAAAAGACAATAGACGACAAATACGCTATCCCTAACATTAGTGACGTTTTGGACAAATTAGGGAAGTGTCAATATTTTACAACCCTTGACCTTGCCAGTGGCTTTTACCAGGTTGAAATGGACCATGGAGATATTCAGAAGACTGCTTTCAACGTGGAACATGGGCATTTCGAATTTCTGAGAGAAAATCACCATCGACATTCCAACGCGTCATGGATAACGTTCTAAAAGGCTTACAAAATGAGATATGTCTAGTCTATTTGGACGACATAATCGGGTTCAGTACCTCTCTTCAAGAGCACATGAACAATCTCGAAAAAGTTTTTGATAGACTTCGCGAGTCCAACTTCAAGATCCAGATGGACAAATCAGAATTTCTAATGCTTGAAACGGCTTATCTCGGTCATATTATCACTCGCAATGGAGTTAAACCTAATCCTGATAAAATTTTCTCTATAGAGAAATACCCTCTGCCAAAATCTTCTAAAGAGATTAAGCAGATTTTAGGCCTATTAGGGTATTACCGTAAGTTTATCCCCGACTTTGCTAAAACAACTAAACCTCTAACACAGTGTTTAAAGAAAGGCAGAAAAATCACTCTAGACAATGACTATATCAACTGTTTCGAGAAATGCAAAAAATTACTGACTAACGACCCTATATTACAGTACCCGGACTTCACAAGAGAGTTCCTATTAACTACTGATGCCTCGAATTTCGCAATTGGGGCTATTCTTTCTCAGGGACCGGTAGGGTCCGACAAGCCAATATCGTACGCTTCGCGCACTCTTAATGAGAGCGAAGTTAATTACAGTACGATTGAGAAAGAACTCTTAGCAATAGTCTGGGCGACGAAATACTTTAGGCCATATCTATTTGGACGTAAGTTTAAAATCTTAACTGATCATAAGCCACTCCAATGGATAATGAGTCTTAAAGAACCGAACTCCAGATTAACGAGATGGAAACTAAAATTAAGTGAATACGACTGTAACTTTACAGTCGTCACTAGGACAAAGAGAGCTTTGTTAGATGGTTTAGGGTCTATGATTAAAAGCATAACCGGTAATTTAGACCATCAGGATGCTGTGAGATATAACGATGCCCTTAAAATATTAGAACATAACCAGAATAAGATAACTGCGGAATTTAATAATCGCGCTAGCTTGAATAAAGAGTCTGAACATAACAGCATAATCAGTCAAATTGTCGATAATGAAAAGAAAATTAATACTGCTTTCTTCTTTTCGAAGTACGACACGAATATTTGATTGAATAACAGAGTTTTCAGGACTGAGACAATTTGAGTCTGATTTGCTTGGATATAGCAAAATGTGCACTTGCCGGATTTTGTGCAATTTTTATTTTATTTTATTTATTTTTTCACTGGATCACGAAATGTCTTTTCTTTTGGAGATGAACCGAGGATATAAATATTATCCCTTTACGCTGCCACCAAATTTGTTAGAAGATTTTTCAGTCCAAGGTTTTTAAAAAAGAAATATTTATTTGAATAACTGGAATTTTATTATTTCACTTTTAAATTACACAAATTAATACAGAGGGTGGCAAGTGTCACGGTTGAAGGCGCTGGTCAGACTGATCTATGAAAATGATGGGAGACAGACTTGGCTGCGCTCTAAAATCTTAAGTCAGCATAATGACATACAGTTTTAATATACAACAGTACGCACCCGTTCCCGCAGGTGCATGACTGCGAAGAAGAAGAAGAAGTGGAATTGTCGAACTCCAGCGAATGTACCACTACAAGAACAAGAAGACCAATAAATAAGCGATCCAACCTAGGATTTAATTTCTACAGTCCCTAACACCCGACCTAATGAAGAATTATTTTTTTATATCTAACTTAGTGTTAATGCTACGTACGTACGTGTAACAATCGCGAAAACTTAAGACAATATTATATATATTTTCACTTTTGCATTTTGATTTTCGCTAGTATGAGTATTAGTAAGTACCTAGGTAGATTAGATTAGTATTTTGATTATTATTAGTATATTTCATTTTGATTTTCGTGTAGATTAGGTATTTTGATTATTATTAGTTGTAAGTTATAATTTTCATTTGGATTTTCGTGTAGATTAGATTGATTCTTAAATAAGTTTTGATTTTCTAAGTTATAATTTCAATTTTTCATTTTGATTTGTATTCTTAGATTAGTTTTGATTTTCCTTCGTAGGTTTATTATCATTAAAATGACTCGCAAAAGGTCTAATTTATCTAATAGTACTAGAACAGCAAAAATATTAAGGATGATTAGGTCCCAAGAGTCTAATGACGAAAGGGAAGCACAACTAAGTGCTCAGCGGGAACGTCAGTCGTCATCACGCACGTCGGAGACCCAAACTGAAAGGGAAGCACGACTAAACACTCAGCGGGAACGTCAGTTTTCATCACGCGAGTCGGAAACCTTTACTCAAAGGGAGTCCCGATTGACAGCTGATCGTGAGCAACATACATTGTCTCGCGCCTCAGAAACCTTTACTGAAAGAGAATCCCAACTGTAAATACGAACAAAACGTATCAGATTATTGCGAATCAGTTTTGAACGCATTCCAGAAAGACCTTTTGCCACTTCGTTTTGGGGCACAAGCTTGTTCTCGCGAGGATTTGATAGCTAATCACACATCACCTTACGTAAAAAAATTACACGAATTTGGGAATCGTTTGATCTTGATTGCTGACGGATCATATCTTCGACACCAAAAAAGCAGTAATAATTGTTATCAAAAAATCCTATTCTGGACAAAAAAAAAATGTCCACTTTGTAAACCGTTCACAGTTTGTACTACAGAAGGATATATTGATGCTTACGGGCCGTATGAGGGCACTATGAATGATGCGAAGATCATGAAAGATGTACTCAATGATCCAAACGGCTTGACATCAATTCTTGAAAAAGGTGATGTTTTTATACTTGATAGAGGGTTTAGAGACGTCAAAGAGTGGTTAGAATCTGAAGGGTTTGTTGTGTTGATGCCAGCGTTGAAAGGGAAAAGAAAACAATTGCCGACAATAGAAGCAAACGAAAGTCGATTTGTCACGAAATTGAGGTGGGTGGTAGAGGCTGTTCATGATATCATTGGTTCTAAATTCAAATTGTTGCATAATCAATTCGACAACAAGATGTTAACATCTGCGATGCTTTATTGCAGGGCAGCTAATTTTTTGATTAACTAGTTCGGAAAAAGACTGAAATATGATACCGATTTCCAAGATGAAATAGCCGAGCAAATGTTGTTAAAAAAAGATGTCAATAATTCTCAAATCAAACGATGTAACAAACTTTCCAGAAATGACAGAAAAAGATTTGAAGATCCTTTTCACAGGTTCTTATCAATTATCGCAAACTGTTTCTTACTTGGCGGAGATATATACCGAAGACGGACTTCTCAACATGCAATATTTATTAGAAGATGATACCATTTTGAGGTGTGAAGTCAAGTCAAGGCATATAAATAGAAAAGTGTACAAATGTTACGTTCATTAAACTCCTAATGCAATCGGATGTGGCGGTATAAAAGAGTATGTCTGCGATTGTGCGAATGGACTTAGAACTGTTGGATGTTGTGCACATGTTGCAACAATCTTTTACTTTTTAAGTCATGCTCGATATTTGTCGAAACTTGTCCGTCCAGCTCAAATTCTGACAAATTTGTTCCACGTTGAAAGAGTCGAACCTGTTATAAACAAAGACAGTGACGAAGATTAGAAATAAGATTTTATCATGTAACAATGGTATGTATATCCGTATTAGATAGCTGAATATATCAATAAAGAGTTTTCAGTGTGTTAATTAAAATGAGTTGACTTTTGAAATACCTATTTTTTGATACGTAAGGTAGGTGGACCATGAAAGGCTATGCTCCTTTGAAGGCCAATTATTAAAAAGTCGTAGTTATAGCTAGGTGACGACAAATTCCTTCTACTCACTTTAACACCCATCGAACTCAAGGACACAGACGCGGCGGCGAGTCGCTGGCGCCGCTATTTTGTCAGTGCGGTTCCTCGCTTTGCTGTCGTCTGTCGTCGACGTTAAAATTGTAATTCGCGTTCACAGCAAAACGTAGGTTTTTATGTAAATAACCTATTATTTTCTTTATTTTTCTTACTCAGATTTAATATATAAGGATTTGCTTTGGTAGTAGAGAATAAAATATTACTTTACTTCGATTTCAGATAAAATATCTGTAGTGTTTCTAGAAAAGTCAATGGTGCCTTGTAAGGCCAGTCAAAAAATTGAAGATTGGCCTTACTGGGGCACGTCGGCCTTAATAGGAACACCTAGAAACCACGGAAATATATACTTACTTTTTAGTTGTAAATATGTATCGGGAAAATTATAACAATCTATATGTTTACAATATTACTGCTTGTAAGGGTCATTAAACTTTTAATCCACAATGGAAAGACATTTTTAAAATATTTTTTTCTAAATTTATTTATTTTATATTTAATTTTGTTTTACGATAATGTACGTAAGTAATATAAATTAGTTTCATTCACCTGGGTTGGGGCGACCTATGTTGATACATTTTCGAAATATTAAGAAAAGAAAACTGTACACAGCGTTACATCTGAAATAAGTATATGTTGATCATTGAACAGACGATTAAATCTTAAGTGTGTGATTCCAGGTTCCAAGAATGTCAGAATTAAAACCTAGAAAAAGAGGTAGTACATGGGATGAAGATGGTTTAAAACGTGCCATGGAACCAGTACAAAAGAAACAATATAATACAAATGCCGCAGCATTAAAATTCAACATTCCAAGACGCACCCTTAGAAATCATTTATTAACCGGTAACACTGCTAAGGTTATTGGAAACACTACTGTTCTCACAAAACAGTTACAAGAAGATTTAGCACAGCGGATTAAACGTTTTGCCAAACTGGGTGTACCACGTACTCCAAAATTCATCCGGAATCAAGCCTTTTTATTTTGTGAGAGGGTCAATATCAAACACTCGTTCAATGTCTACAAGAATGGCTGGTCGTAAATGGCTCAAAATGTTTTTGATACGAAACCCATCAATTTCAAAAAGAAAAGTGATTCCAGAAGATGCTTATGCTCCTTCAATTGTAACAGAAAGACATATGACGGAAACATTACACGAAAAGACCACATCACAACCACTTGTATCTGTTCAAGACTCGCTCCCTGCGTCTCAATTGAATATGTCAGAATTGTCGTCTCCGTCTCTGATAGATGAAAGGATGTCAGCTCATTTTTCTAACATGTCTTAAATTATTCCACTAGTGACTTCACAAGTGAAAATTGTATCTGCGCCGCCTTTATCTTTTCAAGACTTAGTCCTCGGCGATCAGTATGAAGCATCAGAATTTTCAGCAGTATCAGAAAAAAGAAAACCAGCTCTTGTTCCTTACAGTTCTTCAACTGATACTTCAGACATGGAATTAGACAATACGGTCAATGATCAGCATGGCAATACACTGTTAAGTTCAGTAGACGACGCAGATACAAATCATGACCCTCAACCGTCTTTGTACGATAATCCTGTTCCGAGTACATCCGGACTACAAAAAAATATCGTTTATTCTAGCTCTGAATCTGATCTTGATTTGAATCTTAGTGAATCATTTATCAAAAATAACTACATTAGTAAACTTCACGTCTCCGATTTTTACACTTCTTCGTCACATGATGAAGATTCCGAGCAGAAAAGAGAAATAACTCCAAAAAAACAATTACGCAGACCTAAACAAAAAACTCAACTAAAGAGTCACGAGATAAGTACCAATAGATCTTCGGATGATGACGAACCGTTGATTAACTTAATACAGAATAAACAAATATCGTTTCGTGACTTTTTCCCTACTCCAAATTATGCTAAGATAAAGCCTACACGCCCACGGCAAAAAGCTATGAATTATAAAGGACAAAGAATAGTTAAGGATTTATTTAAAACTGAAGAAAAAAATGAAGATTTGAAACAAAACAAGGTAAGAAAAAAGGAAAGTCCACAAGTAAGCGAGAACAAGAAAAACATCCATGAAAATGATTCAATAAAAGTACTTAAAAGAAAAGCACAACAACAAAACAATAAAAACAGCAAAATATCGAGAAGAGAGGTAAAGAAAAGTGCAGAAGCTAAAGATAATAAATGATACTGTTACGCATGTTGCGAATGTAGAGTGGAAGACATGAGGCAATGTAGCGAATGTCAAAAGTGGTATCACGAGGAGTGTATGTGTCTCACTAAAATTGATCTCTTATTTTTGTGTCATACCAAAATTATTATCCTTCTTAGTTCATAAGTTAGTTTCCGAATTGAAAATATTATTTTGTTCTATTTTGGTTTTTTAAACCTTAGGACTCTCTGATTTTAAACGTTCCTGATTACTGAGTATGTGTCATTATAAAGATTGTAATTAGAGTAGTTAGTTTGTAGTCTCTTATTATTTTGTTGAATAAAAAATGGCCTTCTTAGGAACATTTTGGCCTTACATATAACGGACCCATAAGAAGGCCATTTTAGGTCAGTTATTTTTTTTTATAATTTCATTACAACGGTTGTTGGTATCTTATTTGATATCGATATAATACTCATTAGTTTTATTTTTAAAACATTTCTACGAATACGTTCTTAGTTATACGATTGTGTTCAAGTAATTTTTGTTGAGTATTTCATAAGAGAATATATTGTGGTAAGACAACATTTAATGTTTGGTTGTAATAAAACACCTTTACGCGTAGTTTAAGCATGTGCAGATATTATAATTGTCACAACGTTAGTTTTAAAATTAAAAGACTGATTTATTATATTGGCCTTGTTGTTGTGTTGCAAGGAACAAGGCTCCATGCCTTGTTCCTTGCAAGGCCGTTTGAAGGAGTTTAATACAACTTAAAGTTTAATTAATACTGATTGAATCCTATTATAAAAAAAAGTGCTTTATATGTTACATAATAAAACAAAGTGTCACTAAATAATTTGTTTGTTTCATTTATCCCGTAAATAAATGAATAACAACTATTTAATTGTTAGAGTGGCTTTCCATGATCCACCCACCTTAACAATTTTTTAGAGTATTTACATGGTAAAAACAAAATTGCATGGTATTAGATTTGAAAAAAATTTCATTATTCTTGTTGACAGCATTTTTGACACCTGTTTGTTGTCAAAATATGTTTTTAACCTCGAAATCATGATTACAATTACTTTGGTAAAAACCCTAACCCTAAAATATGTGCATTTACTGCTGATGCTGTACAGCAGGACGCTGACTCGGAAATCGTCGGTCGTTTAGTGATTATTCCATCCAGCTTCACCAGCGGACCACGTTATATGCACGAACGCACGCAACATGCTTTCTGTTACGTGCGGAAGTATGGCCGGCCAGATCTTTTCATTACATTTACCACAAACCCAAAATGGAATAAAATAACACTAGAACTTTTGGCAGGTCAGGCATCTTCTGATCTCCACGATGTTATTTATTGCAAGAGTGTTTTACTTAAAGTTGAAATTGTTGATCGACCTGCTGACAAAAGAAAATGTTTTTGGCTCAGCATTTTGTTTCATGTACAGCGTCGAATGGCAAAAACGCGGTCTTCCACATGCACACATCCTACTTTGGTTGCAGGAAAAAATACGTCCTAATGATATGAACATGTTGATAAGCGCTGAATTTCCGAATCCCACCGAAGACCCAGAACTTTATGACATTGTTAAAACGCATATGGTTCATGGTCCCTGTTCTAATGATCCTAGTGTTTATCAAAGATTCATCGAAGGATTTTTCACTATTATACGTTCTGATAAATTAAATTGTGGAACTTCGACGGATATGGTGATCGAACAATCAATGATGAAGTGTATGAAAACAGGTGGAGGTGTTGCTCGAGGGAGAAGTACGCAAGAAAGTGTCATTAGTAAATGGGTTTATGGCATGCATACGATGAATACTGTGTGTGAAGGATTGGAAGATCTCGCTAATGTTAGAATGGACACAACAGACCACCATGTGGATGCAAGCGATTCTCGTGTGAAGAGAGATATTGAAGATATTAATAAACTTGCGGAGTGGCTCTCATCACATGATCCGTTCCCTGTTATTCCAAAAATTATGTCCATTGCCAGCGGAGTCGTCGGCGATGATAAAATTAATTGTCATAATGCTCGTGCATTTGGACTTTCTTCTATAAGCAAAATGACTGGCCAAACGTTTAATAATATTAAATTAAAACGCGCTGATAGAGTACTTCCTCTTTTGTGCAAGTAGCGTTATAAAAGTACATGATGAAAAGGTGCCTATAAACCCTGTATTATTATTTCAACGCATGAGCATTACTAAGACATTTGAAGATGAAATTGAAACATTTTTCACATATAAATTAGCTCCTTACCCATTATCACTCTTTGATGCAGCGGGAATGCGTAAAACTATGAAGTAAGCTCTTTATAATTGCTTTGAATGTTTAAACTTCGAAATTGACGACATAATCGATGGAGGGTATCAATTACACCGTGTCTATGGGATCGAGATGAAACGTTTCATATTATTTTTGAAAAATAAGTTCAGTATGTACAAAGACATTTTGATCATAAATGTACGATTATATTTGATGGTTATACTAATCAAACGAAGAATATTAAAGCTGCAGAACAACGTCGTCGGACTAAAAAAACATCTTCATCTGTTGATATCGTTTTTGATCGATCTATGAAAGTTCCAACAAACCAACAACAATTTCTTGCAAATACAATAAGTCTCGCTTCATTCAATGTTATGTGAAGAATTTACAACTGCTGATATTCCAATAAAACAAGCTGATAATGATGCTGATGTCCGTATAACTGAAACAGCAATAGAACAATGGAAAAGTTCAAATACAACTGTCGTTGTGGGGGAAGATGTTGATTTGTTGATATTACTGATTGCACAGACTCCAAATGATAAAATTATTTACTTTTTGAAACCTGGGAAAGCTCAAGTACAATCAACAATATATTCATCACAAAGTCTGACTGCATATCCGAAATGTCAAGCTCATATTTTATTTTTACATGCAATAACTGATTGCGATACTACATCAGCAATTTTTAAAACAGGTAAAATAGCAGTATTGAAATTTTTCGAAAAACGTAATGATTTAATTAATTGCGTAGAAGTATTTACAAAGATTGTCTCTTCTCCACACGAGATCGTTACAAATGGAATTCGTTTTCTTCTTGCAATGTATGGTGCTCCAAAAAAAATTGATTCCATAGACAAATATAGATATTTGAGGTTTGTAAAATCTGCATGGAACAATAAAACAGTACAGTTGTCTTGTCTGCCTCCAACATCTGCTTCTGCCTTTTAACACTTGTATCGTGTGTATTATCAAGTTCAAGTGCGGCTAGGCAATGAGCTGGACCCAGAAGGATGGGGTTGGAAATTAACAGATAATTATTTGGAGCCAATTCAAACCCTACTCCCGCCTGCTCCGGAAAAGCTGCTTAATACTATTTTTTTTGTAAATGCAAGACGAACTGTAGTAAGAATTGTGGCTGTCAAAAAGTGGGATCATTTTGTTGATGCATCCCTTTTCTTCGAACAGCGAACAGAAATTGTCGAAGTAGAATTAGACAATTATCTAATATAATATCATTTAGAAGAAAACAACCTATTCCACTTTGATCATTAGCAATATTACCATTCTTTCAATCAATAGGATACGATCTGATCAAACTTTCTTTATTACAACAGACCGTGGAGTATACCTACTGGGGAAACCACGTTAAAAAATGCGCCAAGTACATTACCTAATAGGTGGTGCGGAAATGTGTGCATATTATGTAAAATATGAATTTTCTAATTATTAAAACCGCGATATCTCACGAATGGTGAGTCGTAAGAGAAAAAGTGACTGTACCATTTTTGTAGAGAATTGTATGATCTAGAACTTTTGTCTGGCTTATTTTATTTTTATTAAGGTTCACCAACGTTCATTTACATTGTTACTAATTATTATATATCGCTACATTTATACTAGATTAAGTTGTGTAAAATATATATATATATATGTCAGAACGTGGATGTAATGGTCGTCAGGTGGCTCGTTCTTCATGGCGAATAAAGCGAAATACCAGCGTAGTTCATCTTCTCAATATTTAATCAGCCAATTACAAAAGTAGTTTCAACAAAAGTTATGCTCAGATCGTAGATTACAACGGATTCAAAATGCGGTGGACGCGACACGTGCGATTGGCTCCATTGCTCGATTCGTAATGCGCTTCCAATGACGGTATCTTGACGTTTTTGACAACCGACATTTCGAGCTAACCATAACAAACACAACCGGTGTTGCCAATCCAACGATGTCGATCCCACCCAAGCGCCGACTTGACATTTTGATCCGTTATTATTAAAACTAGCATCACGGGAATTGATTTCTTCCGGGCTTCTCAATATGGTGTTGCTACCTCTGCGACACGGCCATTCTGATGCATCACACGTCCTCGTGTGCGTAATCTGTAACCAAAAAATCTGAACAGAAACAGATCTCACTCCAGCTCGGCCAACCCTGACTAAGACTGGCTTTAGTCAACATTTATTTCAAGTAAAACAAATTTCAATTATTAACCAGTAACATAGTACAATTTGCATTTAACTCTAAGCTATAATTCACAATCGAGACCATTGTGCGGTCAAGTTAATTCAACATTTTTACTGGATTCTGCTATCATGAAATCATCGCCTCCATCCGGCGGATACTCTCAAAATCATCGCCTCTATCCGGCGGATACTCTCAAAATCATCGCCTCCATCCGGCGGATACTCTCTAAATCATCGCCTCCATCCGGCGGATACTCTCAAAATCATCGCCTCCATCCGGCGGATACTCAAAAAATCATCGCCTCCATCCGGCGGATACTCTCAAAAAAGCCATCGCCTCTATCCGGCGAATACTTTCAAAAAAAACCATCGCCTCCATCCGGCGGATACTCTCAAAAAAGCCATCGCCTCCATCCGGCGGATACTCTCAAGAAAGCCATCGCCTCCATCCGGCGGATACTCTCAAAAAAAACCATCACCTCCATCCGGCGGATACTCTCACAATTTGCATGAAAACAGAACTCGTAAAATTCTAAACAACATTATTGCTCCACAGTCTTCGATCGATTATCATCCTCATCTAATTGAGGGCAATTATTAGGCATTTTTCACAAGCAATCATAAGCGTGCTTGTAGGTACGGTCACCACTCAAAGCCTCTAAACGTAACGGTCTCCTTCAAGCAACTCAATGACGCTATAGGGGCCTTTGTACTTAGGACCGAGTTTCGTTTGGTTTCACTATTCATTTTTCAATAATACAAAGTCTCCAACTTTAAAGCTAACAAATTTAGCTTTTGTAGTGTCAAAACGTGTTTTGTCATAATCAGCATTTTTGTCAATATTCGGGCATTTGAAACATCACATGCGCAAACAACAGTCGTCCTAGTAAACTGTAACTTATCAGGAGTCACATGAACTGCTAGACCTTGTTTTAATAGTTCGCGGCCTACTAGAATGTCATATGGTAAGTAAGAGTCAGGCAGTACGTGAAAGAGGATTTCTAATTGAATGTCATCTATTTCAACAGTAATCAAAATTAAATTTGAATAATGCTATTAACTGATGTCTGTCCAATAACAGTCAAAGTTACAGTGTCATAACATCTCCTTTATAAGCGAGCATTCGGCTCCAGAATCATAATAGAATAGGTACTGCTCACCAGAGTGTCGCATTATCCCAGCAGGGGCGCTGATGCTGCACATACTCACTCAATTCTCCGCCGTAGCTCGGGTGCCGTTGATACCGCTGGCTCCACCCTGGTCACGTCGATTGGGGCCGCTGGATGCATAGAGGCTTGTTCCCCGGCAGTGGAAGCAGGTAACTGCTTGATATGAAAAGGTCCTCGAAGTCACTCCAACACATGCCATGGAAAGATACTTGAGATAGCCAAGTAGCAGCTTGTCCCTTCAGCGCACGGCTCAAAGCAAACATCAGCGGAACACCACTCAGTTGCTGATCCGGTACACACATATCCGTGGTATTGATCCATGCACGCGCGTCCACATTTCCTTTGTCAAGATCGAATTTGGACAGCTGAATGTCAATGCTAGTCGATGGTCATTTTATCGCTTGAACCAATGATAAAAGATTCTGGTTTTGCTGCTCCAGTAAAAGACGCCATTTTTCTTCATCACTATTTCCATTTTTCATTATTGGGGCGGTTGGGTTACATCCCACGTCTGATGTCAGAACGTGGATGTAATGGTCGTCAGGTGGCTCGTTCTTCATGGCGAATAAAGCGAAATACCAGCGTAGTTCATCTTCTCAATATTTAATCAGCCAATTACAAAAGTAGTTTCAACAAAAGTTATGCTCAGATCGTAGATTACAACGGATTCAAAATGCGGTGGACGCGACACGTGCGATTGGCTCCATTGCTCGATTCGTAATGCGCTTCCAATGACGGTATCTTGACGTTTTTGACAACCGACATTTCGAGCTAACCATAACAAACACAACCGGTGTTGCCAATCCAACGATGTCGATCCCACCCAAGCGCCGACTTGACATTTTGATCCGTTATTATTAAAACTAGCATCACGGGGATTGATTTCTTCCGGGCTTCTCAATATGGTGTTGCTACCTCTGCGACATATATATATATATATATATATTTTACACAACTATATATATATATATATATTTTACACAACTTAATCTAGTATAAATGTAGCGAACAATTACTGGAGAACACGACAAGCAAATTTATGTTAACACAAAAAAAAATATACAAAATATGTTCAGATCTCTTAAATTATTAACACTGCCGTCGTTATATATATCAGAAATTTGTATATTTGTAAAAACGAATCTATACCTATTTATCAAAACTGCATCCATAAGAAAAGGACCAATACGGGCTCAGTACAAAAACACTCTTAAAGTTGGTGGGTTGTAAAGTTGGTACTGCATTAATCCAAAAAAATGTTATCGGTATGGCACCCGTGCTTTACAACCAATTACCAGATTATTTAAAAGAACTGCCTATGACATTATTTAAAAAAAAGTTATTTGAATTATTAGTTGGCAAATGTTACTACAGTATTACAGAATTCTTAGATGACAAATTATGAGATTTTTTAATGTTGTACTTTAAAGTTAATGATTTTTATGGGTTATTTTAAATTTTATATGATATTGTAAATTGAATGTTTATTATTTTGTAATTTTGCATGCTTTGTATTAAGCAAAATGTATATGGGACCTCTAATAATTATCAACATCATTGTCAATACCTACATTTTACGCAAATAAATATATTGATTGATTGATATTGAAAATGACACATAAAAATAAAAAGTATTTTTGATAAATACCAGGCCACTCGGAAAGCATTGCGAAAAAAAAAAGTTTATATGTATTTTCACGATAAAACTTACCGTTTTCGAGAAAAATGGAAAATATTTTGTACGTTTGACCTTGAATAAAATTTATTGCAGAAGTAGAATCGAAGGGGATTTTTGACATTTTATTTATAATGATGTATTTAACGTCTCTGCCAATTTTCAGCTCTATGCGAATTTTGGCTAAAGTCGTATTTTTAATTAGACGAAGCCAACTGACAGTAGCTATATAATGTCACTTTGTAAAATAATGTTGCCATATTTAAAGTAATAATGATGCGTTCATTTCTCGTTCAATCAGATGAATGAACAATGAGTGTGAATAGTTAATCATTTCAAACTATAAAAGAATATTATTTCTATTTTACAATAAAATTGTATAAAAGTGCTCTGATATAAGTTACTAGTAGTATGTAAGTACAATCAATTTTTTGATTTGACGGCTTATTACAAAGCGCGGCGCGGCGACTAGTGCCAACACCGATCAACGCCGCGCGCGTCGGTCGCCATTTTGTTTGTAATTCGGCTTCTAACCTCTGGTCTGATAGTACGAATGTTTTTTCTGCGCTCACGCTGTTTAGTTATTGTTTTTGTTAAGTTTTTCGTTTCATTGTGTTTGTGATAATTGTTGTGTTTATTTGTTGCTATATTGTTTCGTACAAACGATATGGATCCTCAACCAATCACGTCAAGCCAAAGCTTGTCTCCAAGAAAGAAGAGACCACGGATTGCTTTAAGCGTTACTGAAAAACTTATGATACAAAACGTCTACAAACACGTATTTGAGGAGAAAGCTGCTTCACTATTACCTATTGAGGCTCCCGAAAAAAAATAATGTGTTTCGAAAACAGCTGACATTTTGGGAATTGGTGTGACCTCAGTTTACAGTGTGTTAAAAGAATACAAAGAAAATGAACAATTTAAGTCTCCCAAAAAACGTGGACGGAAACACAGTTTCAAAGATAAATTAGACGATTTTACTTTTGCCGCTATAAGGCGAAAAGTACATCATTTTTTTATGCAAATGAGTCACCATCCATTATAAAGGTAACTTAAACTTTTAAAGGTAATTATATTTTGTGTCCACCATAATGTTCTTTGTAAAACCAAAGTATTAGATTGCGTAGACTTCCTTACTCAAAAACTTATTTTTATTACTTTACAGATTCTTAAGGTTGTCAATGAAGACCCAGACTTACCCAATTTTTTTGGAGTACATTAAGAAATGTTATGAAACATTTAAATTTCAAAAATGTCACAAAATCAAGACAGCATTTTAATTGACAGACAGGACATTATTTTATGACGCCAGCATTACCTTCGAAAAATTAAAGAGTATCGAAGGGAAGAAAGGTATATTTATTACCAAGATGAAACCTGGATCAACGAAGGTAATTACAATTTTTTGTTTTCTTTACATTAAATTGTACTTTCAATAATTAATTGATATTTTTCACTATCTTGTAGGTCATGCACCGAAGAAGGCATGGATTGACCAGACAGTGTTATGGTCCCGCCAGGCCTTCCTATATGGCTTGACCACTGGCTTAAAACAGCCTTCAGGAAAGGGCAAACGATTAATTATCGGCCATATAGGCGGGGAAGAAAGATTCGTAGAAGACAGCTTATTAATATTTGAAGCCAAAAAAAAATAAAGAAGATTATCATCAAGACATGAATGTCGATTCCTTTGAGAAGTGGTTTAGGGGGGTCTTGCCAAAACTAAAACCAAATTCCGTAGTAGTGATGGATAATACCCCCTACCACTCCAGGAAACTAGAATCGCTGCCTAAAATGTCTTGGACTAAACCTAGAATACAAGAGTGACTAACGAGCAAAAATATTTCATTCGAAGCAACAATGGTTAAAACTACTCTTATAGACATTGTACGGCAGCACAAACAAGAACATTGCGATAAGTATGTTGTGGACGAGATTGCAGCGCAGCATGGGATAATTGTTTTACGTCTGCCCCCCATACCACTGTGAGCTCAATCCCATTGAGTTGGTATGGGCGCAGGCTAAAGGATATGTTGCAAGAAATAACAAAACCTTCAAAATGACAGAAGTAAAAAAACTTTTTGAAGAAGGACTTCAACATATCACACCTGAAAAATGAAGTAGCTGCGTGTCTCATATAATTAAAGAAGAAGACAAAATGTATGGTCTCGACCACATGATCGACAATGTTTCAGACAGATTTATAATTTTATTAATGTCACCGAAAGAGATAGTGATGATTTTTTATCTGATGATGAATAAAAACAAATTATGTAATACATGTTTGTACCTTCTTGCGTTAAACCATCAAAACTGTATGGATTACCTAAAATGCATAAAAACAGCATTCCTTTACGACCCATAGTTATCCAGATTGACACACCAACCTACAAACTGGCTCCACATCTATCGAAGGTATTCTCACAACTTCGTGGACATACAAGTACATATGTTAAGGATTCCTACCATTTCATTAGTCAAATAAAAGACCTAAAATTGACTAGTGATGAAACTATGGTCAGTTTTGATGTACAGTCACTATTCACCTGCCTGTACAAGACTGCATAGAAATTGTGAAAAGGAAGCTTTGTGAAAATGACATCCCTGAGGAATATGGAGAACGTCTAGAACTTTGCCTAACATCTGGCTATTTTCTTTGGAATGACGAATTTTACACCCAAATCGATGGCGTAGCTATGGGCTCTCCCGTTTCTCCTGTTGTCGCCGACATTTTCATGGAAGACCTTGAGGAGAGAGCACTGTCGATGGCACCGGCGGTGCCGAAGATGTACAAACGGTACGTAGATGATACTTTTGTTGTCTTACCCAAAGATAAAGTGTCTATATTCCTACACCACCTTAATTCCAGAGGCAGAGGCAAATAATTCACTAGCATTCCTTGATATATTAATTACCAGGAAACTTGACAACTCACTCACACAGTATATAGAAAACCCACCCATACAGACAAATATCTCAATGGTAACTCACACCACCATCCATGTCAGTTAGCTACCGTAGGCAAATCTTTGTTTCAGAGAGCACACGGCATCTGCGACGCTGATCATCTAGAGGAGGAACTCCAACATGTCAAACAAGTACTGCGGAGCAATAGTCACAAACTCCCTCGCATGCGTCACAGAAGCCGCCCGAAGCCACCTACAGTTAAACGTCAACCTGCCATCTTACCATACTTAAAGGGAGTCACAGAAAAAATTTGCAACATCTTACGGCGAGCTTCAATTAAAACTTATTTCAAGCCCCATAAGAAGATCAGTCAATTTCTAAGACCTATCAAGTGTAATATTCCCTTACAAGATGCAGGAGTATACAAATTAGACTGCGAATGTGGTTTATCATACATAGGGCAAACAAAGAGAAGCATAGGTACTCGTGTGAAAGAACACATTGCTGACATGAAGAATAGGCGCGATAAAAACTCTGCAGTATGTGAATATACACTGGACCAGCCAAACCATTACATACGGTTCGATAAACCACAAATCCTCGCCAAGGAGAATCGCTACATGCCGAGAATGTTACGCGAGGCTATTGAAATAAGAAAACACCCCAATTTCAATAGAGAAGATGGTTGGCAAGTACCACCTGCTTGGGATCCAGTTCTAAAAATAATCAAGTCACAAACCCAGAGATATACTAACAAACGTTCGGACACTGTGAGCGATTTTTGTGTGAATCGGAACATATATAATTAATCCATCCATGTCGGTAGATGTAATAATTGAATAACTAATGTAAGACAAATCCCACCTTAGTCTTTCTGCGACCACGGACGCTGCAAAGCGTTCGAAACGTCAGGTTCAACAAAATAAATAAAACACGCGATACTTTCGTTAAAAATTGTTTAATTCAACTAGTGAAACTGCCGAAACTGTGCCTTTATTGGAGTAAAGATAAAATTTTTGGACAAAGCTTTCCTCGCACAGTTATGAGCCGAAACTAATTTGAATTAATTTTACAAAAACTACACTTTTCAAACCACGAGACAGCCGTTTCTTCAGACCGAATCAACAAGATACGACCTCTAATTGATTCCCTAAACGAAACTTTCGAAAAGTGCTATGCCCCCAAAGAAAATTGTTGCGTAGATGAAAGCCAAGTGCCCTCAGAGGTCGTATAATTATCCGACAATATAACAAAAGCAAACGTCACAAATATGGCATGAAATTATTTAAACTATGCGCACTTCCTGGCTATACTTGCAAGTTACAGTTATATGCAGGCAAAAACGAGTTAGTTAACACTATTCCATGTAATGTTGTTATGAATCTATGTAAGAATATACTGGACAAAGGGCATACCATCGCTACCGATAACAGGTACACCAGCCTAGAGTTAGCTAATAAACTTCTCGATCAAGACACACACTTGGTTGGTACTGTAAGAAAAAATAGACGATGTTTACCAAAACAAGTGATCGAATCGAAACTCAAACCGGGTGAGTCAAGCCATTGACTCATGGAAAATGAGCGAGGAATCTGAGTTTTGAAATGGAAGGATAAAAGAGACGTGCTTATGCTATCAACCAAACATTCCAAGGGATTCAGAACTATCAAGAAAAAAGGGAGAGCTGTCCGAAAGCCAAAGATAGTTTTTGCTTACAATGAAGCCAAAAGTTCTGTCGATATGTCGGATCAAATGACTTCTTACTCGTCGCCGCTACGCAAAACCATAAAGTGGTATAAAAAACTAGGGATAGAGTTGATTGTAAAAACTGCTTTGGTAAATGCATGGGTGATGTACTGTGAAAACAAAATTTGCAAAGGAATCGTCGAGTTCAGAAGGGAATTAGTAGAATACTTCACTAATTCAGGAAAGGAAATGGAAGAAACAGTGATTGAAAGACCTAAAAGAAAGAAGCATCATCTAGCCAAAAAAGAAGGAAGTGTTAGAAGCATGAGAAGTTTCTGCTTTGAATACTACAAAACGAATGCTGAAATGTTTGGTTCGAAATTCGCTAAAAATAAAACCAAAAAGGTTGCAACATTCTGCGAATCTTGTCAGGGTACTCCGCATTTGTATCTACCTTGCTTCAACAAGCTTCACCGTTAGGCTGTGTGAAATATGCTACCACCACTTAGGCTTAAGTGATTGTTTTGCCCTAAGTCCATTATATATAAAGTAAATAAATTAGTAATTTTTCATTATAACGTATTTTCATTGAAACCAAAATTGACAATAGCCATTTTCTACATATATATGCCAGATTCCATCCCAATCCGTTCAGTAGTATCAGGCATTCAGTGGTAACAAACATATTCAATTCATCACAAACATACTTTTCTCCGTAAAAAATGACCTTAGACGAGCAAAACCTTAAGTTAGGCGAGAACCACTTAGGCGAAATGTTCTACAGCGCCATCCCTGTCACCCCGTTACGCCAAATCCATAGTAAACGCGACCAACGGCGCATAAATTCACTTTGAAAACAGGTCTGCTGTGAGGTCACCGGTGGCCAACACGGCGCCTAGATTAAGGTAGGGTGCGGTCACCGGTGCCCTACATGGCGTTTAACGTGTTAAATGATTAAAGACTGGTTTAAAACAAAAATTTTGAAAAAAATTGCTATTTTTTCGTTTTTTATAGCGTTTCATAAAAACTACGGCAATCTCCCCTGGACTTACCCTATAATAATGTTATTATCAATATTGAATCTTGATCCCAAAATTTTATTACCATGGCGAAATCAAAATCACTATATAAAACAATGAAATAAATATCAAAACTCTTTTGCGCTCAGTACTTTAAACGAATGTCATTCGAACTAAGTGTCATGTTAATTCGCCCGGATTGTATCTGCGCTAAACTTGACACTTTTAAAGCTAGATTTATTTACGAGTATATTAACGTATTTCACATTTCAGACTTATTCTTGCGATGCATTATTTAGCATTTTCGAAGT
The DNA here is from genome assembly GCA_947507595.1 of Pyralis farinalis. Taxonomy (NCBI): domain Eukaryota; kingdom Metazoa; phylum Arthropoda; class Insecta; order Lepidoptera; family Pyralidae; genus Pyralis; species Pyralis farinalis. Next base: position 16,481,213 of record OX382281.1, on the reverse strand, counting down.
TAAACGTATACTCCATAAACCATAAGTATTTTATTCGTGGCCATACGCAAAAAGAGGGGGAACACAGCCCATTGAAAAGTGTATTAAAAAGAAAGGAGATCTAATCCCATTTATGTTCCTGACCAGTATATTAATGTTATAATAAGAAAAGCTAAGAAGTCTGGAAACCCATTTACAGTAAACGAAATGAATTATGACAACGTTTACGACATCAAAGCACTGACAGAAGAATTAAATATAAATTTAACGAAGAACATAGATGGAAATCAAATCAAACTAGACGACTTAGTAGAAGTGATCAAATTTGTGAAGAATAAAAATACTTTTGAGTACAATACCACCTACAAAACTGAAAATATGTGTAAAGTGTATGTATAAATATATATATATGTATAAACCTAATACAAAATCGACGGATGAAATACAGCTTCGTATAAATCTAAAATACCACTAGCTGACGTAAAAATAAGACATTATGCAGTTAATTGAAAAAAAAAATAATTTCTTCACTACTATGCAGGATTTTACAGAGCGCTTTAATAAATAGATAAATAGGTACTACGAGACAATAGGAGTGTTTATAAGTTGATTTAATGTGATATTTTTTTAACCAGTATTAATTACTTGTAATATTATACCTAGTTATTATATAATATCATAATTAATGCTACACGTTCAAGCCTGATAAATACTAAGAATATAGGAAGGTACTAAAATTAAGGTGATTTTTTTGTGATACAGTACAGTAGAAAATATTCACATTCAATGTGCTATACTTAATAAAGTCAATATAACAGCATGATAAGTTAAGTTGTTTTTTTTTAATGTTTATTAAATAGTTATAAGGAAGTCTAAGAATACTAATAAATGTTTATGTGTCCTAGAAAAGTCTAAGAAGACTAAAATTACTGAAAAATTGATAAAATGTTTTTTTTTTTACTAAGAGATACTTTTAAATACCGTAAAACGGGGCTACTTCACACACACCAGGCTTCTTGCATCGCACTAGGATTTACACTTTTTTATCAGTGTTTTTAAGTTCATTTCTTTTGTTACAGATATATCTTAGATAAAAATGGTTCGAAACTATAAAAGAACTTTCGAGACGAAGACCTGCAAAAAGCATTCGAGGCAGTTGATCTGATATGTTGAAGAAACTGGCAGCAGAAACATAACGTGCGCCTCGTACAACGCGAAGACACTTGTTAAAAATATGGAGAGTGTTGGCCATCCAAGAGTGCTATCTCCTCAAGAAGAGTCCACCATCGCACATATACTTAGTGTTGCTGTTGTAATGGGGTTTTCCATTAACTCGGCTGGATGTGAGAACCGTAATAAGTAAATACCTGGAGAAACAGGGAAAAATGGTCCGTATCTTTAAAAACAGCATACCTGGAGAAGATTTCATTACAGCTTTTATCCAAAGAAAACCAACTGTCAACTACCAAAAAAAGGCAAATCCGAATTAAAAATACGCCCACAGAGAAAAGGCGGCAGAAGAAGAACGACGATTTAACACATAAATGTGACATTTCTTTGATTGGCAATTGTATAGGAAGAAGCAGGAGTGGATAGAATGTGTTCAGTGCAGGAAATGGGTTTGTGGAGATAGTAATGAAGGCAACAAGGAACCTTATTATGCTTGCCAAAGATGAAATGATTCAAGAGACAAATTTAGTGAGTGTTGACGATTCTGATGTTAATAAAGACTATATTCCTGAGTGATTTTTGTGCCATTAATTAAACTGATCGATCTCAAATGTGATTCTAAGTTTTTTTTTTGCTATAGGTATTTCTATTAGGTTTCTGAAAAGTAAATGACGATTTTAAGTTGACTTGTTTTTATTTTGAAACTACGTAAACTTGTAGCTAAATTGGGCCTGGGGCCGAAGTAGCCCTGTTTTACAGTAGCTTTATATTTTATTTCTGCTAAGATTGTGAAAAATATATAAAACATTCAACATATTGAGTTTTATTTATTTACTTTCATTAATAATACAGTTTATTGCAAAATTATATATTTCACGATGTCAAAATAACAACTATTTTTCCTGTCATTTACAATATTGTAGACACACGTAAACATTATAAGACATTCACTATTTCATTTGATTTTTCTTGGCTGGTAATTAGTTTTGTTTTTTTTTTTATTTATGAATGTTTAACCTTTACGTCTTGTTCCTCGTTATTTATTAGGTTTTTAATTCACTTTAGTAGACCAACGACCTAACTGCAAGTGTACTAAATTTTAAAAAATATCTAATACCTTTACGAACTACGAACATTTCTTGTATATTTCTATATAATCAGAATCTCGGAAATGGCTCCAACGATTTTCATGAACTTTAGTATGGAGGGGGCTTCGGGGGCGATACATCGATTTAGCTAGGTTTAATTTTGAGAAAACGTCGTATTATCCGTGTTTTCAGGCAATGAAAAACTGCTACAATATCATTAGAATACGATTGTAAATTGTGCCACCATGTACAACATTAAAATACCTCGGTTGGGAAATCGGGCGGTCCTGAATCCAGAAGACCCCGCTTCGATTTTTCTTATCGTCACGGCTTTAGTCTATAATTGATTGATAAACTATTTCCTTCTAATAAAATGTTAAACTAATTGCACTCGTAATTTTTTATTTAAATAACCAGATTATATTTTTAATAATCTCTAATATCGAAAAGCAGAAGAAATAAAAAAACATAGGAAAGCGTGGCTGGATTACGTATCATCTTTGCACCAGAGTGATGGTATAAAAGAAATGAAGAAAGTAATATACCATCGATGCAAAAATGACACCAAAGCTTTAGTGAAAGAGAAGCGTGAAAGACTACTTATGAGTGAGGAAGAGAGGCTGACGAAGAACTTCGAGGCAAATATCAAACTCTTTTGGAGAGAGGTAAAGAAGTCTCGAAGTGGTTCGTCAGCATACAGAATGGACAAGATAAAATGTAAAGCTGGTGGCATTCTTGCTAACATTTAGGAAGTGTTAGAACGGTGGAGTGAATATTTTAGAGAAATGTATGATTATGTCCATGACGCTGGCATTGTGAATGAATCTGTGATTGACTCGGCAGTGCCAGCGTACCTGAAGACATTACTATGGATGAGATTGAATGGTCGATACGAAGTTTGAAAGATGGAAAGTCAGCGGGAATCGATATGGTAACATCTGAGATGATCAAGCTGGGTGGTACCTGCGTTAGGGACGCCTTCTGGTTTTTGAGCAAATTATGCTGGAGAACCGGAAGGGTCCCGAGCGATGGGAGACGCGCAGCCATCGTGCCCTTGTATATTTCATCAGTATGAAATTCATATCCAAATATATTATCCAAAAGAACACGATTTACAAAAATACCCGAGCGAAGCTTGGTCGTCCAGGTACTAACAATAAAATAATAAATTACATACAAAATGTATTTACCTTATGTAAAGTACATATAACGACAGTTGTGTCAATGTAAACATTTTAACAAATGTTGTGTTCCTGAAAAGTTATGGGGAAAAGAGTAAACCAAATGTTTCGAATGCATTTTTGCTTGCATCATTGTAATTCTAAATGTACGAAATATTTATTTATATAACGTCGGGAATGAATAAAGCATACGAACCACCTAATTTAAAGTGACTACTCTAGCCTACGAACGCTTGTGTAAGAATATCGCTCGCGCGTTGCCACCCCTGCTGCAACAACTCCTCGACACAGCAACTCCTCAGGTGCTCCCTGTAGGTCTCACTCGCAGGAACGCAACAACCCTCCAGGGAGTTGTTTGTTGGTGGAGATACTTTTCCAGCCAGCTGCTTTGATACGTCCTAATTCTCTTAATCTTATATCTGACTGATAGCCACATGTTTCCGTATGATTTCAAACGTTTCACAAATAATCTTGTATAAATTGATCTTTTTAAAAGAATAAAAGGTATCAGACACTGACTGAGAGTACACTCCACACGCGTTTATTTCATTAAGCAACTTTTGACAGGTCATTCTATCTCTTTCGGATTTATGAGCTACGCAACACTTAATAGGTACCTGTCTCTCTCTGACTCATTGAAATGATTACCTGTCAAAAGTTAAATTATAAGGTGGACAGTGTATAATAGCAAATCGCAGACAAATAACAACCTTGAAGGGTTGCTGCTGTTCGTCGTGCAAGTGAGCGAGGTTACAAATAATCTCCCGAGGATTTCTGTTGTTAACAACCCAGGTAACAACAGTAATCCCAACAACAAATTATGAAGTTATTGTTTAATAATCTCTTTATTGTAGAAATTATACTTAAACTAACAATATTAAAAAACACCACGTATATATACTGTAATAGCTGTCAAATTGCAATACTCCGCTTATATCTAATAAGGATTACCGCTATACTGTACATTATTGAAATAAATTATTAACGCTACCTAAATAATTATACTAGTTTGCCATTCTTGATACATTTTAGACGGGTTACACTTAGCGATTGCAATTCGGAAAACCGGATCCGGTTTTCCATCCGGTTTTCCGGCGGATCCGGTGATGTCAACTTTTGGCAAAAATCTATCTATATATGTATAATCGTGCGTATGCTGGATTTTTGTATACATACTAAAAACAAGCCCACCCTGGTCGTGGCGGTTCGATAACCACCGGTCTTCCCGCTGCCTGCACAACGACTTCCCAAATGACTGGCAACCTTACTCACACAAAGGAACACAACAATCCTTCCGGAATTGCTATTTAGCTGCGGTCTTCAGTCAAATTATACTTCTTATGATAATAAATTAAATTGAGAAGGTATTATTTTTGGATCGAAAAGGGAAAAATCCGACTCAATCCAGCCAGACTAAAATTTGGCCGTATCCGGTCTGATTAAAAATGACTCCGAATTGCAATCGCTAATTACGCTCAATGCTAGCGCAAGTCAAAAAACAGTACATGTATTACGCTGCACAGTAGCGTTTCAAAATACAGGACGCGTATTACGCTTCTCACTTACGCCACCTTTTATAAAAAAATAGCACGTGTATTACGCTGTACACTAACGCCACCTTTCTAAATACAGCATGTTACACTGTACACTATAGGCGTCTTTAAATAACAGCATGTGTATTACAATGTACATTAATGCAGCCAATCAAAAAAACAGAAGATGTATTAAGCTGCATTCTAGCGCCGCCTTTAAAAAAACAGCACGTGTATAAACGTGCACACTAGCGCCGCCGTGTGCATTCATTATCTATCTGGTTTGTATTCCTCATTAAAAAGTAAACGTAATTACTATCATAATTTCATATTTGAACTAGCATTTCGGTTATAATACTTTAACATTTTTATAAACATTAATGAATTACAAGGCTACTTTCTGATTTGTCTATATGGAGATTGGTGAGATGACATGAGAAAAAATATACATGGAAAACTTTGCAAATAAGTGGGGGACACTGCCTCGGAAAGTCATAAATATCAGAAATGGAATCGAAAAGTTTTCACTCAGATCTCTGTAACATTTCAAGAATTAAACGTGAAAGATTTCCTTTTTTTTTGGCCGGTAGTATTGTAGCAACAACAGAAGCGTGGGCAGAATTGGACGTATTTACAAAAACTGGGATCCAGTACATGTGTCATATTATGTTATTCAATTATAATCTGCTAAATTGGACTTTTACAAAATATTGACCCGGAAAAACTTTTTTTTTAATTTTTATGTATATATGTGCACTTATCAAGACAAATTATGCTACCTCAACCCATAGCAGAATTGCTATAGATGATTACAACTGTGCCCGGAACGGGAAGAGACACACATACTCATTCCAACCGCCTCCGGCAGCAGATCTCCCAACGTATTTCACAGTCGATGGACCACTAATGTGCCATAACATCTATGGCTATACCATACATCTGGAAATAATTCAGCACAGACTACCTGTCCTTGACCCATTGCGTGCCGAGCGGTTTGATCGAACCATGCGCGTTATGGCAACAGGTATATAACGGCGTTTGACGGGTTAAAATATTAATTTTATTTCGCAAAAGTTGCCCTTGACTAACACGTTAGCAAAACTGCAAATAAATTTCTAACATCTGTTATATATATAAAATTGTATATTTTAAGAGAGGTAGGGCGTATCAAAGCAGCCCGTCTGGGGAAGTACCTCCACCTCACAGAAAACCGCAGCCAAATAACAACTCCCTAGAGGGTTGTTCTGTTCCTGCGTGTGAGTGAGATCACCAGTAAGCTCCTAGGGAGTTGCTGTGTAAGCAGCAGAGGAGGCATCGCGCGAGTGATACTTAATACACTACAAGCGTTAATAGGCTACGGTAATTGCTTTACATGAGGTGGACCGTATGCTTGTATGGCTCCCGACGTTGTATAAAAAAAAATCTGCTCATGAGTCTGTTGTTGCTAAATGAATACACAATTTTTCTTTACGCATTGAATCAACAAAATATATATTACCTAGTCGGGTCATAAGTTCTGTCAAAACTTTATTATTTTAATTTTGGAATATTGGCCAGAAATACTTTGACTAATTTTAAAAATAGAACGTTCTCACTTGCCGAAATAAAAAATAAATTATTTTTCATTCATTTTCAAATATAGAGTGGTCGAAGAAGGAAGATATAGTCGCGGTTATCGCGTTGCACCACTGTGGTTACGCGCCAAAAGAGATTTTCAACATTCTACAAAAATAGAAAATAACACCGCAAAATATTGTTTTCGGATGAAAAAGTTTTTACCATCGAAAGTTACAGCAAACAAAATGATAAGGTGTATGCCCACAGTTGTGAAGAAGCGAGCGCGCGTATTCCGAGGGTCCAGCGAGGGCATTATCCTTCATCAATCATGGTTTGACTTAGTCTCATATTCAGGCTTAACTGAGGTGTTTTTCTGTGAAAAAGGTGTGAAAACCAGGGCCGTGGTTTACCAAAATACCGTCCTAACAAACATAGTAGAACCTCTTTCTCAAACAATGTTCAAAAACAGACACTGGCTGGATATTCCAACAGGACTCTGCACCAGCTCATAAGGCACGAAGCACTCAAAACTGGTTGACCGACCGTGGAGTTGAATTCATCGGGCATGACTGGCCCTCTTCTAGTCCAGATTTAAACCCACTTGATTACAAGATATGGCAACATTTGGAGGAGAAAGTTTGCTCTAAACATCATCACAATTTGGAGTCTCTCCGAGCATCTCTGGTTAAAGCAGCAGCAGAAATAGATATAGATAGATAGATATAATGTGGTGCGTGCTGCGATCGATGACTGGGCGCGTCGATTAAGGGCATGTATTCAAAATGGAGGAGGGCATTTCGAATAATGTAGATAAAATTTTATTGTACATTTAATTACCTTTCATTTCATATATAACTTTTACATAATTATCAAAAAGTGTATCATTAATTATATCAAAAGTTTTTGACAGAACTTATGACCTGACTAGGTATATACCCATAAAAATGACACTTTTAAGTTAGATTCTTTTGTATAACTATGTCCAGTTTTGTGAAACGAGTTCAGTAAACACTGTTTCAATGTGAACACAGACAACGACATGCTAACAACACAACAACAATCAGTTGTTGCTAGGATGTCCAAGTAACATTGCTTAGTGATAATTCGCAAAATCATTCACTCAACTATATAATAATACACTTAACTATATAGATAAAGCACACGAAATATGAACACATGTACACTTACGAAGTGAAATCAAATTGCTTGATGGTTTAACACTCCAAGGTCTTCAAAATTTATGTGATTATAACGAAACGCAACTTGACAAATTGGAACTGTCCTTTTATTAAATTTTACGGTGTGACACATTACAACAGATTGTACGGTATATCTAATTTAAGTACCAACTGTAACAGGTACCAAAACGAATGAAGCCATGTAAAGGCCAAGAAAATATGCCTCTAAGACATTGTTTCGCAACTTTTGATATGAACGCATCAGAAATGTTTTCCAACAGCGTTCATAAACTAATTTTCTCTAATAAATATCCAGCATAATAAAAAATATTCATATTTAGTCATTATGTATAATTTAAACAAAATAAAATTATAATTTGTTTTAATACATAAATCATTATTGTGTATACTTCCATTAAAATAAAATTAAGTCTTAATAAATACATGAATCATTATTGGAATAATGATAATTATAGTAAAGAAAATTCTTGAGATCATAATAACTTGTCTGGCCAAGTGCGATGGAAAATTGAATTATTTGCAATCCAGCCCTATATGATTGCCATGAATACTGGTTTCCCTAAATCCAGGAGTAGGTGAGTGCAGGGAACAGTATAAATGGAGCATTGGATAAATTTCTAGGCAGCCAAACCCTAAGCCAGAAGTTGGGTATGGCAAAGAGAGTATGAAAGTAGAATAAACGTGGTCATATGCATTGCGCGTCCTATACCATGTACATCTTTACACCAAAATACGGCAAACAAGCATATGGTCCACATGACACACATATGGACATATGTCTACCGTAGCCTATGAAGGCAACAGAAAAAATATTAATTGCACATTCTTCCTTCATGTCCGAACCAATGGAGAATGCCTCTGTATCTAAACGCCAGTAGTCTCTTTCAGATCTAGTCACCATGAGCTTACTGGCAACTTCTCTCACCAGTGATAAGAGCTGGTCTTCCTCGCCTCCTATATTCTTCCACTTTTATATTGTAGGTATATCTATTTCATCTATCTTTCTCAGTATTTTCGTACATGTCCGACCCATCTTGTATCTGGTTATTTTATGTCTCTTTCAGATCGACTCACTGGGACCTTAGCATCCTCTGTCGCTCATGATAAGTGAGAGTTGATCTTCCTCGGATCCTAGTCTTCCCCTATACATACATACATCAAGCTTTCGTCCCACGTTTTTCCCACAGGTCCAAAAAAATAGGGCTCACCTCTGATTATCAGACACCAATACCCAGACATACTCCTTAGGACCTTACTGCTAACCTCATTTAATAATAGGTGAGAGTTGGCATTCCTTGCCTCTGATATTCTTCCACTTTTACATTCGTATATTTATTTGAGCATCAATCTTTCATCTCACATTTCTCCTATATGTCCAAACCAAAGTTGACGGAGTATACCTTTGGTTACATCAACACTCTCTTTCACATTTACACAGGAGCCTAACCTCACTCACTCACAGGTGAGATTTGGTTCTTCATATCTCGTATTACTTTCTCATCATATACCTATTCCGCCAATTTTTCGTCCCACATTTTTCCTACATGTCTCTTTCTCATATCTTAGTCTCACATCTCAGAACCAAAATGAGTATATGTCTGATTGTATTAACATCAACACTCTCTTTCAGACCAATTCCTTAGGGGCTTATTGGTATCCTCACTCATGATAAGTGAGAATTGGCCTTCCTCATCTCTTATAGTCTTCCACTATCGTGTCATATATCTATTTCATACATCTTGTATCATACATGTATCGTATAATTTATATGTTTATATGTATATATATATATGTATTGCAAGTATAGATGTATTTAATATATATGTATAGCCGCAATCGTGATTCTCTGCACTTTCAAAGGTCGACCGGTAGAGAATGTAACTGGGTGGATCAACTATTCTTTGCAAAAAACATGTCCCTCCATCAATTAAAAATATTTAACTATGTAAGGACAATAGTTCCAGTACCACACACACAAAATGGCGGAATGTCATTGCATCATCCTTAGGCATTAATTGCCACAATTGAGACTGATAGAGCCATCTATGTTTTTATCTATAACTTTTAAGAACAGTAACTTAGCGGACATCTGTTTGGGTATTTGTTTTGGGACACAATTTGTTTATTTTTTTCTAAGTAGTAAAATCATACTTAAAAGTCTGGGAAGCATTTAAGGGCGTTTAGAAACCGTTGTAGAAAATAACATGAGTAGAAATGAATACACTTTTATATAAAATTTTAAAATTATTGCGTCAGGGAACTATTGAAGTAGATGTGGGGACAGGAATAATTTGTATGGGGAGTGAATCTTGTCACCTAAGTTACCATAAAAGCAATAAAAAATAATTAAAATTATATAATTGAACGCTCTTTAATATCAATTCTAAGTATTCTAAATTACTGTTTCGATATAAAATTACAGCGAACTATTGTTTTTACATAGTTAAATATTTTTAATTGATGGAGGGACATGTTTTTTGCAAAGAATAGTTGATCCACCCAACTAGCATTAAGACCGCCTATTGTATCAAAATGTAAAATGCTCAATAGTTTTAAATAAATAAATCTTTCATCCCTCGTTTTGCGAACACCAGTTTTTTACACACACCGTCAAAATCCAAAAACCATCTGTGGTGTAATTGCATTATGCTACAGATTTAGGGCAACCCATGAATTTCGATCCCGTTTATATCGTTTTCATACTCTCTCTGCAATACTCAGTTCTTTCGTCACTTCTAGAGCAGTCTGTATAAAGGATCTCTTTTATTTAGTCAGTAAAAATTTTTATCAGTCTAAACTGTTCTGACGTAACCTACGTTACGTTTACTATAATCTACTAGTTGGTTTTGATTTCAGAGGAGCAACTTAAAAGCTTCTATTACTGTAAACAAGCAAAAAGGCTCTTTTACATCGAGTGGTTAATTGTAATATTAGTAAAAAAAACAGATTGTTACTTACAAATTGTTCACAGGGAAATCCGAAGCACACAACTAGTTTACATTAAAAATAACACCCATCTATATCACACTCTGGATGATGACTCTTGATATGAGATTTCAAACTTGCATTTTGTATAAATGCTTGTCCACATATATGACACCGATACCTCCTGTCGTTCGTATGAGTCCGAATATGATATTGCAACGATTTGAGCCTAGGATAACTCTTGTCACAGTGTTCACAACGGAAATTCCTCTCACCTGTATGCGTAGCCATATGCTCTTTCAAACGAGAAGGCAAATAGAACCGTTGATCACAATATTCACAGTGATGTTTCAATACTTTCTGATGATTCCTACGCTGATGTTCCGTTAACGTCTTCTGCCTATTATAAACCTTATCACACAAGTTACAAGGGTATGTTCTCTTTTGCCCGTGCGCTTCCGTCAAATGTTTGTTCTTTAAAGCATATGACATGAAACACTCATCACATCTCGGACACCGTATTATAGCCTTTTTCTTATGTACTACATCAACGTGCATGTCCTTGTAATGGTTGGATTTGAATACTTTACCGCATATTTCGCATGTATGCCTTTCGTCGTCCTTATGCCTCTTGAGATGAGCATCTAACCTTGGTTTTTCTAAGAAACACACACCACAAATATCGCATGTGTAATTACTAAAATGTTCGACCATATGTGTATTTAACGTGTTGAAATCCTCGAAGACATCACTACACATGACACACACTAAATCGTTCCATGTTAATTTGTAAAGCAGCATTTTGTCTGGTGCTTCAAAATATATCTTCTTTCCGTGTACTTGATCAATGTGTTGTTTGAATATCGCTAAATCATCTATTTTCAACGGACATAACCTGCAATCGATTCTGGTTATATCGAGTTTCGGCATTTTCTTATAACCCATTAGAAGTTGGAACGGTTTGGTGTCGTGGCTGATTGTGTGCTCTCGTAAATCTTCAGGTTTTGGATAGTAGTCTTTGCAGTAGAAGCAATAATAATTGTTTCTTCTGTTTTTGAATGGGCATACGTAGGAATATTGTATAATTGTCAGAAGATTTTCTTCGGACATACAATCTAGGTCTCTATCATAGTTATTCTTCTTTTCGACTGGAGGTTTTTTAGGCGCTTTTAAGGTCTTCTTTGAAGTACCTGAAAAAATATTTAATAATTATTAGAGTACAATACACATTATTGGATAGGCATATTCCACATAGAAACCTGATCAGTGGTCGAGTAAAATAACGTTTTTTTCAAGACAGCCATCAGTAGGGGTAATCATAATGAACTCGGAACGCCATATTAGAAACGGATACGAAAAGGTTTTCACTCAGATTTTGAGTACATACATTTTGAGTGAAAATTTTTTGATTCTCCCTTTTTTGTCTTGATCTTCATGTTTTGAAGAGTTTCTCAGTCGAAGATGACGCTACTTTGACACCAACGCTCGTTGGTTCGATTCCCACACAAGAGAAACATTTGTGAGCATGAACATGTCTGCCTTGGTCTGGATGTTTAAAGAGAGGTAGGGCGCATCAAAATCAGTCCGTCTGGGGAAGTACCTTCACCTCACAGAAAACCATAGCCAAAATAAGTTGTGTTCCTGCGTGTGAGGGAGGCCACTAATAAGCTCCTAAGGAGTTGCTGTGTAAGCAGCAGAGAAGGCACCGCGCGAGTGATACTTAATATATAACAAGTGTTAATAGGCTACGGTAACTGCTTTACATCACAGACAGTGTGCTTGTTTGCTATCCGGTGTAGTATAAAAAAAACTTCACCTGGCTTTTGCTTCTTAGCAGTTTTCTTTTTTCTCTCGCCGTTGGTTTTCTTTTTTTTCTTCCTCTTGATAGGTTTATCCGAATCTGAACTGGAATAAGCATCACTGTTCTCCTCCTTCGGCTCCGTTAGGTCTGGAGGGGGCTCACACTTTGGCACTTCTGCTTTTGGAACAGGGAGCTTGATGTCTGGGAAATAACACTATTTTATTTTATTCAGGATAAGAAACAATACTATACAACAGAATAAAAAACAAAAAGTGTGAGATATGGCAGAGATATTACTGGGTATTGTGACGAAACAGCCTCAGGTCACAAGATTGGCAGCGCGCGAGTAACATCCCCGTGGTGTTGCGAGCGTTACGCTGCGGTGTCCGCTTACCATCTAATGCGGGCCGCATGCTTGTTTGCTAGTCTAGCTGTATAAAAAAAAATACAAAATATGCACGCTTATTTGAAAGTGAAATATGTTATTTTTTAAACTTCCTTACTGTAGTATTATGCGTTTTAAAATATTTTTGATTATAGTTTCTACTTGAACAAGAAAATAATTAAATAATTTTTTTTTCCTTTACTAAAGTTGTCTGGGAGACATTGCTATGCGATAAGACCGTCTTTTGTACATTAATTATAAGTTAATTTCGTATATTTTACTGTTTCTTGTGGTGCAATAAAGAATATTGTATAAAAGTGCATAGAAACTGTGGGAACTTCAAATATTTGATAAGGTCATTTCTGATGCGACGTAAAAGTCCGCGACAAGAAATGTCAATGTAAACTTGTATGTTGGTTTCTTAAATTATTCCAACACCCTTCTCCCTCTCAGAGAAGGTTATTCATATAATGTTTTATTCGAAAATAGAAAACACTGTAATTGCAGCAGAACACAATACTTCTTCAACATAATCTATCCACTAGTTTGTTTGATCATTTCACTGTTACCTCTAACTGGTGCTCCATGTCAAAATCAGTCTTCGCCAAATTCTTATGCTTACGTAGCGGATCGCGCCAATCATAATGAATTAGAAAACGCGGTAGGAAAGCTCCTGGCGTATGTCCTCCTGGCGCTATCTCGTTTCCTCATACACAGCTCTATAATTATAGTGCCCTTACCATCCATATCATCCGCAGAGTAATCCATAGACAGGTGATCATCGTGGTCGGCACCACCTACCGAGTTGTGGTCACTGACATCATCCTTGGGCTCCGATTTTAATTGGATTTCGACTTCATTCTTTTTAGTCTCTGCAAAGAAAATGGAGTTAAAAATATAACCAACCTAATGAAGTCAGTTTTTGGACCATGGATTCTACCATAACCTAATTAGTTGTGTATTATCGGAAGGTAATATCAGGAGCCCAATAAACAGGGGAGTGTGTGTTAAAAAAGCTATTAATGCTAAGGAAGCGAGTAAGTTGTGGTCCTTACAAGTCGTGTGGCACTCAGTTCTTTCTGCCTACCGCACAAGGAATTGGTGTGATATAGATAGATAAAACATACCTTCAGGCTCCTTATCTCCTAACTTGGCATGAAGGAACAATTCCTCGCACTGCAGTACTTGAAACCTGAATGCACAAGCATCTCGTAGTCTCACAACACATGTTGCACAAACTCCAGAGTCTTTCTCGTTGTCATCTACATGTGAAAGCTGAAAACATTAAAGGTGTTGTAGTTGTAAGTCTATACAAAATAAATTTCCATGCGGTAACAGAAACACCTTGTCCACATTGGCATATCGTTGCTTAAGTTCTAACGCCACGTAACTCATAATGGTCTATCGTTGCTTAAGTTCTAACACCGCATAACTCATGATGGTCTATCGTTGCTTAAGTTCTAACACCACGTAACTCATAATGGTCTATCGTTGCTTAAGTTCTAACACCGCGTAACTCATATTGGTCTCTCGTCGCTTAAGTTCTAACACCACGTAACTCATAATGGTCTATCGTCGCTTAAGTTCTAACACCGCGTAACTCATAATGATCGATTTTTTAGGAGAGCAAAAACCTGTTTCTCTTTTTACTAATTCTTTGCATCATTTATAAATGTGCAGGTAAGGGCACGTCATACACTGACAAGTTCATGAAGTGAATTTAGAATCTGCATCACTATGTGCACGAACCTTATGTGTAACCTTATATATGTTCACTGATAATTGTTTTTGGACACAACTCTGTGTACTTATTGTGATTACTTGTTGTGTATGTATGAATGTATTACTTGTTGTGATGATCAATGATATGATGTAGAAGCGAAAGCATTACCAAGGAGATCATCACACAACTTATAGAGGGCTCAGAAAGAAATTTCCCTGAAACTGTAGAGCAACCGTTGCAGTTCTGTACATGAAGATGATTTCTCCACCATCGGTGAGCACAGTAGTTGCAGAAAGAAGCGATTGGCATGATATATAACTACTCCTAAGAACACAACTCATTGTACTATGAGTAGAGCACACAAGCAAAGGCAGTCTGTTCTTAAACTCAAGAGCTTGAAACTAAGCTTATAAAAACTTTTTAGTATCACTTTTATCATGAAATAAACTTTCATTTCCGACACGGTTCCGACACTCATGTACGTGTACAGTGAAAGTTGGGTATGGCAGAAGAAACATGAAAGCAGAATAAATGCAGTTGCGATGAGGGCGTTAAAAAGTATGATAGGAGTTAAACTGAGTGACAGGATAAGAAATAGTGAGATAAGGAAACGTTGTGGTCTGAAAGAAGATGTAGTGACAAAAATTGGGAAAGGTATGCCGAGATGGTTTGGCCATGTCGCGAGAATGAATGAAGAACGATTCATAAAAAAAGTGTATAAGGCGAGTGTGAATGAAAGTGTTGGAAGGGGTAGACCTAGGCGGACGTTTCGAGACCAAATCATCGACGCCTTGAAAAAAGACCAGGTCAAGAGTACCCTAAACCGAAGAGCATGTATGAAGGGAATAATGAGAGTGGACGAAGCGAAACAAGTATGTAAGGATCGTAGCAAGTGGAAAGAAGTGGTCTCTGCCTACCCCTACGGGATAGAGGCGTGATTATATGTATGTATGTAAACTTTCATCAAACAGAACACAATATACAATTGTGATAATTCTGTCATTTTTACATAATATAATGTTAGTAATTTGAAAAGTTTTACAAATAAAATAAATAAATAATATTGAAACTGTCAATCCATACAACAATGAACAAGCAGAGTTATATATTTTTTTTTTATTAATTAGCAGAGCCTAATTGTTTCAGGAGTTTCAGAGAAATAGAGGACATTTTTATATACATAGCCATGTGCTACACACATTGCTGTGAAAAAGCTGCAAAAGTTTTTATGCATCCTCGGGTGACATACAAGCATATGAGCCATCTGTAAAGTGGATACAGTAGCATGAATGCTTGCAATACAAGAAGTATTATTAACATTGCTATCCCCACTGGGAACACTCCAAATCCTTAGCAGCTTTTTTTTTCCCGCGCTTTTGACGAGTGACAATGTTGTTATACTAGAAATTTTTACGATTCAGTATAAAATTAGTTTTATGTGACAATTTCGATAGTATTTTGTAACATAATAGCTAGTAAAATTATACAGTGATGAAAAAACTCAATTATAACACGTTTATGCACTTTTTGGAAGACGTGAATAAGTTTATCAAGAAAACCTTGTGAAAATCACTATCGTTTTACGGGTGGTACTTATTCAAACTGGGTTGATTGGGTCGAGGTATTCCCAAGTATTTTTTCAGCACAGTTCCTGAAGCGGGAACATAGAATTAAGATTTTCAAATGGTTCTAAACTGAAGACTTGGCTGTATGGGCTAGATCCCTTTGCCTTTCCCCTCGGGGATAAAAAGAACCAATTAGCAACTTTTATGTGTGTTGGTTATATTCAACACATTATCCAGGTTTACAAATAAAAAAAAAACGCCGCCGGGCAAAGCAAGTTTAAAATAATGAAAGAAATATCAAGAAAATGACATGTTTAATTCTATTATATTTAATATCATAACACTCAGCAACCCAACATATAAAAATTTGGACCAAACAAGTTTAGTGAGAGTAGAAATAATAACAAATTAGTGTACGCAGACTTGCAAAACATTATTGAATTTTAATACAATTCATAAATGAGACAAAGGATAATTGAGATACTCACCAGTATACCGAAACAATCCATTATCATGTCGGCATACACTTCTTTTTTCTCCATCCAAGTGTATTCTGATGTTAGAACTCGACATTTTTTTATAGCTCTGCAACATCTACACAAAGCCGGATCTATAATAGGTCCATTCTTAGTGATGTTCATTTTTAATTCACTAATAAACGTCAATATTGTCCTTTATTCACTTTTTAACATTATTTATTTTTATTATGAGCGATTCAGAAGTTTAGTTGGTTTAGGTACTTTACTACCCTAAACAAAAATGGCGTCATACGAACAAGGGTTACCATCACCCAAAAATATTTACCTCTAATCAAAACTTAATTTGACGGATTTAGAAAACAATCTTGGGACAAATATTTCAAACTGTCTTACCGGATTTATTATTAACCGGTTATTTATATGGCTTTTCTCAAACTGGGACATTCTGTCTGGATATAGTGTTGACGGTGAACTGATCCATGCTGTGCAATCCACTTACAAAATATTTGCACGATGGCAGTTTGTCGCCCTAAAATCAATACTAGTTAATAGACAGGGTTGCGTGTTGTCAACTCAACTATTCGTCTTGTATAAGGACAATTGTCTTCAGAGAATCAGAGCCCATCCGGTAACGTAGTAAGGACCCACAGAAGTCACCTGTATAGTCAGTGTCAAAAAATAAAAAGAATGTGGGATTGCGAATGGCTCACTCAGATATGGCATCATCGGAAGCGACTTGCAGACCTATTTTGCTTTAGAAAACACCATTCGGGCTAGAAATTTCAATAGTAAGCACACCCAGTGAAACAGCCACTCGTCTTCACCAAACGGTATAATACTAGAGAACATACAGGACTCTTTAGGACTTAACGTAATAGTCCCCATGACCCCCATGACCTACTATCCCATGAGACAGGAACACCGGCCTACCATTATGGATTTTGCACTTTTAATAAAGTAGCCTTACGGATGCGTTCAATAGAAGTGCATACTGACTTAACTCTGACCACCGGTCAGTTCTAATCAAGTTCAGAATCTTCACAGACATACAGACAGATGAACGAACCAGACGATGCAAGACTATGACTCTTGTCCCAACGAACAGAACCATTCTCAGATGCGCCAGTACAACGCCAAGTTAAGAAGAAGAAGAGTTCAGGGACGAGTGGTAGACCAAATTTGAGATGGAACGAAATCTCGCAACAAAGGTCTTACGGGATCATATTCCGAACATAGGACCGTAAACCAAAACTGTTCGGTCGACGCATTCCATCGGTCGAGAAGGCCAAATACCTATGTGTTATCATAGACTCCAGAATAATGTTTGGACCTCACATCACCAATGTCAGGAAGAAAGCCGCGTTCTATTTAGGCCGGCTCGCTCCGATATTCAGGAATCGTAGAATGTCACTTAGAAATAAGTGTGCATTCTACAAAACCTGCATCCGCCCCATCCTCACCTACGCCAGCATCGTGTCAGGAAGAAAGCCGCGTTCTATTTAGGTCGGCTCGCTCCGATATTCAGGAATCGTAGAATGTCACTTAGAAATAAGTGTGCATTCTACAAAACCTGCATCCGCCCCATCCTCACCTACGCCAGCATCGTGTACGCATAAGCTGCGCGCTCTCATCCAGCTCCAGATTATACAAAACCGGTTTACTCACAATGCTACCGTCACTCCCCATTACTTCCAGGTCGTAGATCTTCATCTCAACCTACAAGTAATCTCCATCATCATATTCATGAAGGAGGCGTCTAGGCGTTACTTCGTAACTATCTTCCCACACTCCAACCCATTGATAGTTCGGGCTGCCAATTATACCTCGCGGATCGACGCCCGAGGGTTCACCGTGCAGACCGCAAAATTCACTCTTTGATCCCATCGATCGCATTACGGTTCCGAATGCCCCCTACCTCACTGACCCCGACCCCAACACTCCACATATATACGGCGCTCGGCGGATCCGAGTGCGGAGAGTTAGAACTTCTGCGCGATACACCAGGTACCGAGGTAAGAACCCGCGTGTTCGATTGTTTAGCTTCGCGACGCCCTTAGCCGAGGTTCGACCCGTCTCAAGGGCCCTTACTTTTTGTTTTTTCAGGCTGTGGCGCCTCACACCCGCCTCTCCCTTCCGGTGACGTAATAACAGCCCACAGGGGCCAAATACATAGTCTGAAAAAGAAACTGTCTGTTTTATGCAGATGATACGCCATGAATGGCATGGAATGCTACATTCTCAATCGTCTTGTGGCTGCTGCAGGAGCTAAAAAGCTCCGTAATTTAATCAGCATTGTGTGGCGTAGACCACGGCGCGTGGTAAGAGAGAACCTGATGTCGCTGTTTTGAAACGCAAACTAAATGCTGCCTTAAGATTTAGAAAGAGGGCAATAACTAGAGCAAATTAGATTTCGTCGGAAGAATTGGTGAGCAGCTAGCAAGCCTGCCCTCTGGGAGCTGCTTTGCCTACCTTTGTACGTTATGCCGATTGTATAACGGGTTGTTCTGGAGAATTGTTCGATGTGATACCGACAGCATGTTCTTATAATTACGCCTCTCGCTGATGGCGGGGAGTTCACCTTGGACGCTGGAAACGCACTATGCGGTTCGCGTTCGGTTCGCGGACTATTTGACTTTATGTTAGAGGCGAGCAGACTTCATACAAAAAAGACGTGACAGTATTTTATTCGGAGTAAAAGATCCGCAATCTAAGAACTTTTCAATGCGCAAAGTTTGGGGTACGATTAAGATATTTACTTCAAAAAAGCCCTTTCCAGAATAGTCAATTATGCGTATGTGGAAATACCAGAACATTCCAGGCAAAAAGACCGCAGACGCGTAATTCTTTCCTGATTTCTGTCTACATGCCTCCTCTTATTTTAGCAGCGACACTCTCTTTCAGACCAACCATGTTTCTACAATCATCATTGAGAACGCGGTCTATTTTGTGCAATGCCCGCCTTTCGACCACGATTGTCCAACTTTCATGCTCTCTTGTCTCATTCGCAGCTCTCGCTGCCATAAGTTAGCATTGGGAACAACACTGTATCTTGTATAGAGGGCTACGCCTTCTGGCTCAAGCTTTTCCTGCCAAGAAATTTTCCTAATGCTACACTCATATTATTCCTAAGACTCACTCGTCTTTCGATATCAGCGTTGTACCTTTTATCCACGTACGGGTAGAGAGAAATATGTTAATTTTTCGAAAACAAAAAAAACCTCGGATAGCACTGCCGGTCCAGCTTATTAAGAAGATCTCCATGAAGATCAGGATAACACATATCGCTATAATCCATTAGTACAGAAATAAGTGACTGAACTAATGTAACCTTAGTTACAATGGGGAGAAAGTTTCCATATCGTTAGAAAGCACAATGTGAATGTATATCTTCACGCCAGATCCCTTGCGGGGTAGGCAGAGAGGATCAAGCGCCATAAGACGCGGTCCTTAGACACTTCATTCGCTTCTTTCACATTCATAGCTCTTTTCGTGCACGCTCGCCGGTTCCTAAGGCTCCTACATCACCCTTCGACAAAACACGACCAATTTGGTCATGGTAGGTTAGTCTTGATCCGTACATCCTCTGCCCCTTCGAAATCCCCCCTGTGCTTCCCCAAGCATTCCATCAGATTTCACCCTCATTCTCCTTTATATGATTTTTTCATACACTTTAGCTGCTAAGCTGATCAAACTGATGGCCCTATAGTTGGCGCAGTCCATACGTGAGCCCTTGCCTTTATGCAAGGGCACGATGACTGCGCGTCTCCAATCGCTCGGGACCCTTCCGATTCTCCAGCATAATTTGCTCAAAAATCAGCCTAAACTGCCTCCACTTCTTGAAAAAGCCTACAAATCGGCATATCATCAGATAGTGGTCGGTTTCAAGGGTGGGACCTCTGAAGGCTCTTGTATCCATTAACGACTTTTGGAGACGTCCATCTATCAAAATCATATCAATCACACTTTTCTGTTCATTCCGTCTCCACGTGTACGTATGAATATCCTTGTGATGGAAGAACTTGTTCGACACAAGGAGGTTTCTTTCCATACATACGTCTAAAAGTAACTTACCAGCATCGTTCACTCTCTTATCCGTATGGGCCAAGCACAGCCTCATAACTGCTTCGCTTGGTCCCAATCCATCCATTCAAATCTCCGCACATAATCCGTTCATTCGCATCAGCCAAATCCAGAACACCCCCTGCTGTCTACCAAAACTTCTCGAGCTCCTTGGGCCGACCGACGAGGGCGAATCGGTGCACCTCGCTTACGGGGGACGCCCTAATCCGCGCGTCTGTGCGGTTTGTAGAATTAGGTCCAGAATTGAAATCCAGTGTTGGATTAGCAGTGTCGCGACGTGCACGCTTCTGGTATCGACCCCAATGTGGATATTACCAATTTGCTGCTTGCTTGCTTTAACTTCAGCCATTTGGGCGCTCTAGGTCAAGATAGAAGCCAAGATTTTTGACAATCTTATTAAAACATAGAACAGAATTATTAAATATGAGGGTCAAAATGGTACTGATGTCAATTTTATTAATTTGTATTGAGCTAGCTAAAAGAATAGCCTTAGCACTTATTAGGGTTTTCCGGAATCCTAAAGTTGTTTGACCAGAAATTTATTATACTAAAATTGTCATTTATCTGACAAATTTAGTTAGTGATTCGAGGCAATATAAAGATAAGAAAAGGACAGCGATCCGCGCACCCTTCACACACATAGATCTATACCATACAATTATTTTAGATGTCGTAAGGCTTTATCCAACATGTAAGTAATTATTACTAATATATTTTATATTATAAAATGGAGTGTCAACAGTGAGTAATCAAGTACACATGATTTTAACCTGATTTTTAAGTTTTATGGAAATATACATTATTGTTTTTTTGAGCCTCGTCTCGGCGAAACACGTGTCGCAGCGACGACCAGGCCAGTCGTGGTAGCGGCGGTGATGGAGGCATGCGGTTTCTGTTCCAGATGGCGGACGACCACAGCAGCTAAGGCAGATACTGCAGGAGAACCTATGGCAGCGTCAGCATGTTACGTCGAATGACGGTAGTGGGTGGGTGGTCGCATGAACTAATTGGTGGTGGAAGATCAAATATCATACTTGTTTTTAATAAATATTATTGACTATTAACCACATTTTAACTACATTATTTCTTACCTATTTTCCAGCCCCAGCGAGTCTCAAAAGTGCCCCCCTGGGAAGGACACATTAGAACAAGCTCAATACTTCGCTAAAAATAATATAGAATATATATCCTTTGTCTTACGTAATGTAATGTGTTCGGCTATTGTAGACCAAGAATCACAGTATACCTAGTCTTGCCATGAATTTTGAAACAAAGAAAAAAAAATCTATAAATATAAAACAATTTAAAATAAGAAAGCTTATTCGAAGTGGTCTCCATTGGCTGCCATACAGTTCTTTAAACTTTGAGGCCAGTTATCAATAGAAGCACGCATTCTTTCCCTAGGAAAATTCTTCACTGCCAATCGTACGGATTGTTTTAGGGACTCTAAATTATCATGGCGTTTAGAGCAAGCCGTACTCTCTAAAACTGACCATAAATCATAATCCAGCGGATTAAGATCGGGACTAGACGACGGCCAGTCTTCAGCTCTGATGAAGTCCGAAACGTTCGTTTCCAACCAAGACTGCGTAGACCGAGCTTTATGACCTGGCGCCGAGTCTTGCTGGAAGGACCATTTTTGGTTATTGAACACTAGCTGTGCCCGCGGCTTCGCACGCATGGAATTGACTATACTAGTATAGACGGATTTAACAATCTCCTTTAACAATCTCCAATCTCATTACTACTGCTGTAGTTTTTCCCCGAGGCGTCACTGGTCTTCATTGCTCATTGTCTATTTGATCGCCGCTGTTAATCCTGGCTAATGTGTACAAATCCTATTGTTTTATTTAATTTTATCGTAATTAAAAAATCTTTCAAGTTAAATTTCATAATATTTTCAATACAAAAATGTGAAGATTTAACTTGAAAGAACTTCTTTGTATACTACATTCGCGGTTTTCCCTTCTTGTGCCAATATAAAAAGATTACCCGCATCACTAACCCGCGAGCAAACTACATACAGTTGGCCGTGCGAAAAACAATCCGACCTCAAGTCGACACCAACCGCCTTAAAAGTCTGTCCCTGGGACTTGTTTATGGTCATCGCAAAACAAGCGGCCACAGGGAATTGTGTGCGTTTGAACTGGAACGGGATTGGGGATGAGTGGTATACGTGGCACAAAAACAGTTTCCCTGCGCCATACCCAGTGAGAACCTCAGCTTCAATCAGATTCCTGTGCAAATCGATTACTTTCAACCGTGTTCCATTGCACAATTTATGGGTAGTGATGTTCCTTAGCAACATTATCGGAACGCCGACTTTAAGACTGGTTCACTCCAGACCACAGGGCCACCATGTCACTGGGAAAATTACCGGTGTTGTCCCTACCTTCCGCATAGTCTTTGTAACACACAACACATTCGTTTTAATACATCTAAATGTAAAGTCATGTATTCTTTTATTGAAGTAATAACTTCTTATGGGAGGGTAAACCGGTAAACTATTAAAAAAAACTTTCATAGCGCGATTCAGAATCTGCACAGTGCCATCTAGTGAATTTTTGAGAAACTAAATTTTAAAATGGTCATCTCATTTAAAATAAAAACTTTCATACACAGTGCTTTTTTTTACTACACAACACAGGGCGATTCCGACTCTGCACAGTGACATCTAGGAACTGAATTTTAAAATTATTCTGATTAGGGAAATCTTTAAATAAACATAACTTCTTTTCCTGATATCCGATTTAAATGAAACAAAACCTATATTCTGCTCCAAACCGAGCTCTATCATCCTGTGAAAACAGCATTAAAATCCGTTCAGTAACTTAGAAGATGTGCGCGTTCAAACAAACAGATAGGCAGACTGACAAAAACATCTAAAAAATATTTTTCGCTTTTATTACCTTTCTTTAACTGTTCCCTCTCCATTTTTACCAAATATGTTCAATGTACAGACATATCGGGGTCTACTGTTTTATTATAGTATAGATAGTGTTGTTAAGGGGCTTCACTACCTTCTCAAGAATGGTATCTTGATATACTTGGGCAGCAAATTTTACACATGTGTGTGGAACGAAACCTTCTTATGTCAAATGCTCTTTGATATCCATACGCATATGCATAGAAAAATAAAAGAAAAAGGTGCAATTGATATGATTTTGATCGATAACCGACTATAAAATGACAATATCATATGAGAAGGATGGAAGGAAGGATATGAATGATGATTTGAGTATTTTTAAACACTGTAAAATTTTACCAATTCACCAAAAAATACACTATACTATGTTAAAAGAAAATTATTTTAAACTTGACTTTCATCGTAAAGTGGAATGCGCTGTATTCACACGAGCAATAGCACAAAACCGGCTGCAAACATCACGCGCCACCAACGTGTACGGTGAGAGAACGACGCGTTACATTGTACCGCGCTTAATTAATAAACTACCACCTGATTTATATAAAAATCTTGTTAGGAATAATATAAAATATAAATTAAAAAAGTACTTTTTAGACAATTTAAGTAGTCAAACAATTTAATTTCACTTAAGAACTTGAATAAAAACTATTTATACTACATGATTATTGTTATTTATTATCTGAAATAAAATAAATCTTAATTAAATTAATTCATATTTACCGTATACTTAGTTGCTTATTGTATGTGTATGTATTATTTATGTTACTCACTTATATCCTAATATATGTCTTCGAACGTACTTGCCCGGTACACTACAAGTACTTAACTACAACAATGAATCTCATTGTTGTAGTTAAGTACTCACTATTCTATAGTATTCTTATTTTACATTGTATCATTGCATTTGCGTCAAACCTCAGTGGTTTATAAAATGCATTAATATTGTTTTTATAAAATGTTTATGTAAACTGGTATAATAAATAAATAAATAAATAAATAAGAAGTTATAGAAATCTCTTTCTCGAAACGAATCGTTATCTGGTGATAAGCTAATTAAGTACGTGTCTACCAGTGTTTATAGTATTCTATGAATACATATAGTAGGTTATACATTATATCGAATATAATCTTGTGTAGAGTTTTAAAATTGAATTGATTTCATTCAATTCATACCATGGTGGTCAGTTTGAACATTTTATTTACGTGTATTAGACTCACCTTAATTAAGATTTAAATTGAATATGTATCTTAATTATAAAAAATCGTTTACTAGCAATAAAATATGTAAATCATCATCTAGTAAAAAGTAGAATAATTTGTTGTATAGTATGGCATAAATTGAAGGATTCTTTCATTTAAGAACATTATATCGCACGTCATAACACGACATACTGCTTCATAATAATTAGTTTATAATTAGGAGTCATTGGGTTTTTAATGTGTTATTTGAATGAAAAAACTTCTTTTTCAATATATTTTTTGGTTTATTTGATTTTTTTGGATACAGACACTGTGAGATATAGTATTACTTATTCGGAAACAATTTTAACCAGTTGCTATCTTAGGAACGAGCAGAAAACTCTAAAATCGCATAAGAAGTACCTTAGGTAGGGTGTTGCAAATGTAAAAAGTCGTGTCATTGTTATAACATAAATAGTGTTGTTGTTTAGCTGTCCTTTTAATTTTTTTTATCGATGAATTACTTTATTAACAAATCATTGTTTCAACATCAACTTTGTCGTGGTATGCACTGTGTACCTACCAATGATTGATTATATATTTTCTATATACAATAAATACTATCATGAATTACCTACATCCTCCATCTACTAGACAAATCTAATGTTTGATGCTGTTATCAGTATGCATGATCCATGTTAATGTTATAATAATTTTACCATGGCAATAACGAAATATAGTGCACTCCTCGCAGTGTTTCACTTTTAGGCATTTCGCCCTTTTTAGGGCAAAATTACTTATTTCATGTATGACCTAGGGCTTTTTTTTTATTTCAGTAGGGATTTAGGGAAATTCAGGGTAAAACTTGAGGTGGTAAACCTGTATACTCTGTGATTTTATGAATTTATTATAGGGAATTCCCCAAACGCGTATCGAGTATAATCCACCAAATTTTAGTTTAGAAGTTCTACATTATGTTTTGTTCTATAATCGTGGTTATGGTGCTTTAGGGGTATAATACAAAGAGTATGTTACCTATTCAGCGGGCACAAAATTTTGGCAGTGTTCATAATTTATTCGTTTAGACTATCGGTTTAGGCTGTTAAATGAAAATGGTAAACAGGAGCGAAAGAAATAACCTCAAAAACGATACTCTTAACGGGATACTTCACACTAAACTCGGATTGTTAGCTAATAACTGCTCCATTTTGGAACGTAGTACTGCCATGCTTTGTGTTGCGAAAAGTTGCAAAAGTAATACTCCGGCTCGTGATCTTGGTAAATGAACCTCAAAATTGATTTTTGTGTTTTATATTTTATAAGTTGACTTTGTTTTTTATTATTTTACGCCCTAATTTTAGGAATAATTTTTTTTTAGGATAATTTTTCTAAAAAATCTAGGGTAAAACCAAAATCTTAAGTGGAAACACTGACTCCTCGTCCTGGGGTTAAAAAAAGTAAAGAAATAAAATGGCGAAATCCGAAAATTTTACCGCTCATTTTCATATTTCTTGGTGAATTGTATTTCTTGTTTACATTACATGTAAAAATGGAGCCCAAAGAGGAAATTTTGACTGTTTTCGGTCAATGTTTGTGTTGTTTGCAATATGGATACCTGAAACACATGTGGTCAGAACATAAATGGAATGGAGAACAAGAAATGTACGGTGACATGTTGATAGAGACCTTTGGCATTGCTGTAAGTTTATATCAATCCTGCTTTAATGTCCTCGCGGAATTATAATTTATATAACGTATACCCTTCTCAAAATTTGAAATTGTCACAAGTACTTATCAACGCCGGTGCAGTAGTGACAATAATAATTGTGGGCTAACAACCGAGTCTAGGCATGACGCCGTGTCGTAAGTTCGGTATTTGTAAAAGATCGGCTTAAAATAACAATTAAACGGTAGCATTTTCCGGCCCTAGTCTTCTGTTACGTATAGGTTGACCAGAACTATACCACCGGCATTCAAGAATACATCCTGTTCAGGTGTTTTTATGTAACTACAGGCTGTAACGAAAAATGTTTGTGTTGGCAACAGGCGAGGTATACCCTGCTATTGCCAGCCATCTGTTTGTGAACATAGTGCCATAGTGGTACAAAAATGAAAATTCTAATTGCGCAAGGCAAAATCATGTACAAACATACACACTTTGGCATCATAATATCCTTGCCAACCAACCAATTTCATTCCAATTGAAGTTGGCTGAGACATATAAATTTTGTCCGTAAGAGATTTCATATAGATAAATATATTGTATAATTATTTTTATTTCAGGATAGGGATTCCATTAAATGTCATTAAATTAAGGGATGAGGTCTGTGGAGCAGAGGACAGGTTCCTCTCAAACTCCCCACAAAAAGAAAGATATCGGAAATGTAGTTTTTGAGAAATAAAATAAATATTGAGGTTATGTACTCCCAATCAAAACTATTTGTGCTTAAAGTTTACCTAGAAATTAAAGTTTACCCAGAAGCCCTAGAAATCCATTATATCTATAACCTTGGTTTTTCATCTTATTTCTGAACTTCTGATGTGATATACTAGGCTGACTGAGGCTATGGTACCCACTTTACATTAGATGGGCCGTATGCTACTAAGCCTTCCCACGTAGTATAAAAAAAAAGGCACCAACCTTTTCAGTAGGGGCTGAGCAGCCATATGTCGCAGATGTTAGTAGCTCGGTACCACGTCTCACCCCGCACTGCACTTCACGATTGCTCTGTCTGTCACGATTCGATTAATGACTGTATGGATTTCAAGGCTGTGCTGATCGATCGTAGGTTCGTTTCCCGAACACAGGGCGAACATTTGGTCTGGGTGTTTCTAAGTGAGGTAGGGCGCTTCAAAACTGCCCAGTTTAGAAAGTACATCACCCCACAGAAAACCGCAGGCAAATAACAACTCCTTGGAGGGTTGTTGTGTTCCTGCGTGTGAGTGAGATCACCAGTAAGCTCGTAAAGGAGTTGCTGTACTAGCGGCAATATGCTTGTATGCCTTCAGACATGCTTGTATGCCTTCAGAAGTATAAAAATAAAATTAAGGTAATAATTTGTATTGTCTTAGGTTTTCACAATTGTTATACATTGAATTAAACATTTAAGGGAAGTATCGCGTTTATTTTGTTGAACCTGATGTTTTGAATGCTTTGCAGCGTCCTGGTTGCAGGAATAATTTGTATTTGTTTGTCTACAGTGGGAGACGAGTACCAACAGTGATCACATTTGCGAGTACTGCATAAAGAAAGTACGGGAGGCGTACAAGTTCAAGAAGGAGATGCTATCAAGAGATGATCGTAAAGGTATGTTCAACTTCAACAAGGGTTGCCACTTTCAAGTTTTATACTATGTCGGGAGATATACAAGCATACAGCCCACCTGATGTAAAGCGGGTACCGTAGCCTTTTAACGCTTGCAATATATTAAGTATCACTCGCGAATTGCCTCCTCTGCTGCTTACACAGCAACTCCTTGGGAGTTTACTCGAGACCTCACTCACACACAGGAACATGATCATAATCATTTATTAACACAACAACCCTCAATGTTCGCTCGCGACCCACCACTGGGTCGCGACCCATAGTTTGAGAAACCCTGCTCTAGGGAGTTGTTATTTGGCTGCGTCTTTCTGTGAGTTGGAGGGTACTTCCCCAGACGGGCTGCTTTGTTGCGCCCTACCTCTCTTTAAACATCCAGACCAAGACAAACAGCCATGTTCATGCACATAAATGTTTGTCTTGTATGGGACTCCAACCTACGAGCGTTGGTGTCAAAGTCGCGTCATTCAAGACTGAGCCACCTAGCTCGTCAAAATGTTCATGAAATTATATTTCAAAGCACATGTAACCTAACTTAGGAAAGGTCTGACTTTCTAGTTCTCAGTGCTTAACTGCATGCTTTATGCAGATGACGCGGTTTTAATAGCAGATTCATCATCCGAACTGCAAACACTAGTCACAACAATGAAAGACGATTGTATGAAGAAAGGCTTACAATTGAATGCGAAGAAAACCAAAATAATGGTATTTGAAAGAGAGACAACCAGAACGAACACTAGGATTACGGTTGATGATGTAGTGTTGGAGCAAGTGGATGAGTTTGTATATCTTGGAAGCGCTTTTAGAAGCGATGGAAGGTACACCGCTGATGTGGAGAGACGAGTGAGTGCAGGGAATAGCGTGAATGGAGCGTAAACTGTTTGGCAGCCGAAATCTAAGCCAGAAGGCACAGCTCGCTGTACACAACGCGGTGTTAATCCCAACGCTAACTTATTGAAGTGAGAGCTGGGTATGGCAGAGAGAGCATGAAAGTCGAATAAATGCGGTCGAGATGCGAGCACTGCGAAAAATTTGTAGTATAACGCTTGCTGACCGCGTTCGAGATGATGACGTACGAGAGAGAGTTGGACTGAAAGAGAGTGTCGGTGTTAAGATGAGAAAGGGCATGCTTCGTTGGTTCGGACATGTAGAAAGAATGCGGGACGAAAGAATGACGAAACAGATATACAATGCGAAAGTGGAAGGATGTAGGAGCCGAGGAAGACCAAGACTAAACTACCATGACCAAATTGGTCGCGTTTTATCAGAAGGTGATGTCAGGAGCCCCAGGAACCGGCGAGCGTGCATGAAAAGAGCTATGAATGTCACACAAGCGAGTGAAGTATGTAAGGACCGCGTCTTATGGCGCTCGGTTCTCTCTGCCTACCCCGCAAGGGACCTGGCGTGAAGATATACATACATACTGATTTTCTATCTGGGTTGTGGAATTGTGACGGCAGTCGTTCAATGCAGTATCTTCACCAAATCCTTAGGCTTAGGTTGCGGACCCTGCCAATCCAATGCCAATGGATTAGGAACGCTAAAAGGAAGATAGTAATTTACTATTTTATTACTTCAGGTTCAAAAATGGTAAAGCTCGAAGTACCAGATGACTTGGAATATCAGGAAGACATTGTGAATAAGATTCCTGGTAAGGGCCATAGGTTTCATCGAAGACGGAATCAAAATGATTCCATGGCCGAGGATCTGGAAGACGATGCTAATTTGGATAGTCCTCATGGAATAGACGATGAGGATACACTCGATGAAGAGATGTTAGATGAGGAGATGTTAGATGAGGAGATGCTGCAAGACTTTGAAGAAATTGAATATTTGGAAGAAGATGCAGAATTGGTTGAACGTATGTATTATGTCATTATAACACTTCCTTATGGTATGCTTTGCCCTTGTTTCTTTACTTCACCTCCATAAGGCTGTCTGGCATTGATGGCATTGCAGTAAGACCGATAATATATACACCGCAGGGCAGCTTGTAGCGATCTGTTGGTACGTAACGACACCAAGGGCATCCGAGTGCTCCTGAGAGTCGATCAGGGCCTTCGTCTCCGGCGTGTCTTCGTCGGTCGGAATGAAAACTCAAGAAGATCCACAGGACTCAGCTCTAGCTTGCCTTCAGTGGCCGTCCAGAGAGGAGTCGATAGAGCATATTGCTTTATCAGGTGATATGCTCCAGGGGTGGAAGTGTTAAAGGGCGCAACGCCGCGAGTAACTTCGGAGAAAGCGCAGCACACCTCTCGACACCCCTGAGTCACTCACCCGGCTGACTTTTTCTGGCATTTCGGGGCCCATCCAGTGAGTGGCGAGCCACCGCCTGCCGGAAGTAAGGATCATTTATGATAGTTAAGGCAGGTGTCCGCACGTCTTCTGTAATAGCCCGGTACCAATAATCCCTCCAGATCCAATCCCCCACATTCCCAATAACTACAGAGATCCGCTCATGGATATATTGTTCCATTGATATCCCCAGGAGCGGTTCACGGCGGGTATACATCATTACATTAATTTTCTCAAAGGGGCCTCTACACGTTGAATCCATATCCCCGTGCATGCCTATCATATGACTGGGCTCAACACCTGTGAATTTTGAAAAATATATTGAGTATCTTCGACAAATTACATAGCACCATCTGGCCCCAAAGTAAGCGAAGTTTGTGTTATGGCACAAAAAAAATGAACGTCTTAAATAGTTAATAGATTCAGGCGTTACTTTACGAAAGTTAAATTTAGAGGCAATTTGATCTAAACTACTTTGTGCGCTTCCGCTCCCGATTAGTTCGTGCGAACTACTGCCGGCCGGCACCCACCCACTACCGTTAGTAGATACAGCCGCCGCAGCCACGACTGCTCCGGTCGTCTCTGCCTCGGCGGCTCCGGTCGTCTTTACGAGTGTTCGCCATCTCAAAAGTGAACCGCATGCACCCGCCAACTAATCGGGAGCGGAAGCACACAAAGTAGTTTAGATCAAATTGCCAATAAACCACTTCTCTGCTAATGAAGGCACCCCGCCCCTCATAAAAATGTGTTTTAGCGCCTAAATAACTTGGCTATTCAAGCCTACTGGCCAATGGGAGGATATTTTAACCAATAAGCCGACAGGTGCCGCGAACTAGCGAATGCGATTATCTTTGAACTCTTGTAATGCATTAAGTATCACGCGCGTTTTCAACCCTACTGCTAACATAGCAACTCCTTAGAAGCTTACCGGTGACCTTACTCCCTCGCAGGAATACAACACCTCCAGGGAATTGTTATGTGGCTCCAGTTTTCTGTGAGGTGGAGGTACTTTACCAGCCGGCTGCTTTGTTGCGCCCTACCTCAAAACTGACATGTTCTTGCACACAAATTTTTGCGCTGTGTGGGAATTGAATCCACGGCTCTAGTGCTAAAGTAGCATTGTTTATCACTCCTCCACCTTGTCAATTACATCTTCTTAGCATTGTCCCGTTTCCTTTTCCGTTAGGATTGACGTGGCCCGCTACATAAGCCTAAAGATTTGGCGAAGACACTGATTTTTACACGAAGCGACTACCGCCAGACCCTCCATAACCCAGAGGGAAAAACAAACCTTACTTTTTTACAAGCCTTTGGAAATAATTTGGGTAAACTTCTACGCAGCCGAAATCTAAGCCAGAAGGCACAGCTCGCTGTACACAACGCGGTGCTAATTCCAACGCTAACTTATGGAAGTGAGAGCTGGGTATGGCAGAGAGAGCATGAAAGTAGAATAAATGCGGTCGAGATGCGAGCATTGCGCAAAATTTGTGGCATAACGCTTGCTGACCGCGTTCGTAATGAAGACGTGAGAGAAAGAGTTGGTCTAAAAGAGAGTGTCGGTGTTAAGATAAGAAAGGGCATGCTCCGTTGGTTCGGACATATAGAAAGAATGCGGGACGAAAGAATGACGAAACAGATATACAATGCAAAAGTGGAAGGATGTAGGAGCAGAGGAAGGCCGAGACTAACCAACCATGACCAAATTGGTCGTGTTTTATCAGAAGGTAGTGTCAGAAGCCCCAGGAACCGGCGAGCGTGCATGAAAAGAGCTATGAATGTCACAGAAGCGAGTGAAGTATGCAAGGACCGCGTCTTATGGCGCTCGGTTCTGTCTGCCTACCCCGCAAGGGACTTGGCGTGAAGATATACATACATACATACCTTTGGAAATGTAATTTCTTGGATGTGCGGGTTTCCTCGCGATGTTTTCCTTCACCGCCGAGCGAGTGATAATTACAAATATGTACATAAATCGCGAATTTAGTGTCACAGGCCTGGATTGGAACCGGGGACAATGGGGAAGCTCAGTTCCTTGCCCACTAGGCTAACATTGACTCAATTCCGTAATGTTGCCTACTGTCAACCAAACACGTACGAGGGTACGTTTTTAAATTCGCGGTATAGGTAGGTATGTCATAAGTGACGGTAATTACCCAAGTCGTTACGAATTAAGTAACTCATTATTAGTATAAATACCAAGTTTTATCGTAATTAGATCAGTAGTCTTTAAACTGTCGTCAACCAAACATGTCAATCGGGAAGAAATTGTGAAATAGATAGTAATTTAAGCACCGCGCTGTTATGAAGTTCCCTACCAAGCAAGGAAAGTCAGTTCAAACTATACTGGAAGAATGTCATCCGTTTACGGGGACTCTTGTCCTGGTAAAACTATGTTTTACAAATGGCATACCATTTTTAAGCAAGGCAGGGACTCATTTGAAGACGACCCACGGCCAGGACGGCCGATCGAGGTGACCACTACGGAAATCGTTCAAAAAGTCGAAAAAATAATATTGGAAGATGCCCGACTAAAGAAGAAACAGCTCGCATAAATGGTTGAAGTATCAGATACAACAATTTTTAAAATTCTTCATGATCACCTTGGCATGACTAAAGTCAGTGCAAGATGAGTGCCGGGAATGCTCACGCCGCCTCAAAAACAACAGCACGTGGAGTGTTCTCGCGAGTTTTTGGACCTCTGTCGTGAAGACAAGGATGGAGTATTGGCTCGAATTGTTACTGGGGACGAAACTTGCTTTCATCATTATGAACCTGAGTCCAAACAGGACTCTATGCAGTGGCACAAAAAAAGCACTCCACCGCCTAAGAAGTTTAAGGTTTCACATTCGGCTGGGAAAATCATGGCGACAGTCTTTTGGGACTCAGAAAGTATCCTGTTGATCGATTGAAAAGTCAAAATCTTTTTATTCCGTAAAAATGGCTACATTTGTTTGGAATCGTCACAATTTTTTTCCCTACCGTGCAGTTTATGACTAGGTGAGCACTGATAAAAATACTGCCAAAAAACTCAGGCATCCCTCTTTTGGTATCCAAACAAATTTACATATTTTATTAATTACATTATAATTGGATGGACTCACTCCCAGGCATTTTTATCATTAATATAGCCAGATACTTTATAATATGCCCTGCTACACAATTTGGCTTTAATAGTAGTTTTAAATTTGTTTATTGACAATTCTCTTATATTGCTGGGAAATTTGTTATAGAACCATATACATTGCCCCATAAAAGAATTACTTATTTTGTGGAGACGGCTTGCATGTAACACAAGATTATGCTTATATCTAGTATTTATGCTATGAGTATCACTCTTTTTACAAAATGAGTCTATGTTTTTATGGACATACAAAAGATTTTCATAGATATATTGCGATGCGACTGTTAAAATAATAAACTCACCGAAAGACAAAGGCGTCTCCATAAGCGGAGAATACTACGCTTTATTCTTGGAGCGGTTAAAAGAAGCCATCAGAGAAAAAAGAAGAGGATTGATAAAAGGTATCCTTCTGCACGACAACGCGCCTGTACACAAGAGCCGTGTCGCAATGAGTGCCCTGCAGAAAGTGGGCTTCGAAATTTTAGCTCACCCGCCCTACAGTCCTGACCTGGCTCCCAGCGATTTATTATCTATTCCCAAATTTGAAAAAAGAACTTCGTGGGAAGACGTTTTTAAGTGATGAAGAAGTGAAGGATGCAATTTCAGCGTATTTTTCAGACAAATATAAAACATTTTTTTTCGAAGTTAATTGAAAGATCAGAAAAATGTATTAGGGTAGCAGGTGAATATATTGAAAAGGAAAAATAAATTTGTATTTTTATTTCCAATTCTTACTAGTACGGGGGGACGTTTTTAAGTGCGAGTGTTGCCTAGTTATGTTATAAGTTTACCGCCAAATATTCACTACTATTCACGACTCATAATAAATTCCAGAATCCTGCAAAACAAAGTTAAGCGAAGCATCAGACTCCACTAGCCAGTCAAATGTATATACAAAGAGGAAACGGGGGGCTCTCACTCGTAACCAGAACTACTCCGCAGCTGACCTGAAGCACTGCGTGGATGCTGTCATGAACGAGACCATGAGCCAAGTGGAGGCCGTCAAGGCATTCAACGTGCCTTCCAAGACCCTCAATGCTCAAATTAGGAAGTTGAAGCAGCAGAAAGTGCTTGGTGAGTTTATTTTAGTTGCCTTTTTTAATGTTAATTTTTTATGTGGATACCTAAGCACCACCCCCACATCAACCCTTAATCATCCCACTGCAGGGATGCGGGTCTCTCTTCAACCGAAGGGGTTTAGAGCATACTCCACCACGCTGTTCAAATGCAGATTGGCAGAGGTCAGTGTTTTCAATCCGCCCGAGGGCCACCGACTTAGCTTACCGTCTGTCATCTATCGACAACAGCCGGGACCGACGGCTTAATGTGCCCTCCGAACCACGGTTAAACTCGAGATGGGTATACCCATCCAGAGACAGGCTGCGGTGGACGTTGCTTAACCTGCGTGTTCGGTTAGAACGACACGCGCAGCGATGCCATTGAGCTCTCGGGTACCTAAGTAACAGCATTATTGAACTGATGCTCTATTTAAATTTAAAAATAATATTACATACCTGTTTATAACAATGCTACAGTAAATAAAAATAAATACTTTCGGATAAATTACACAGCGCCATCTAGTCACAAAGCAAGCGAAGCTTGTGTTATAGGTACAAGACAACTGACAAACGTACACAAATACTTTTTTTTTTGTAAACGCATACTTATTATACGTAGAAAACACCCAGGACAAGACAAACAGACATGTCACAGAGCTTGTCAATCAAATCAAATCCCAGTCACTGTTCACTCTTATAATAAAACTCTCTGTAATGTCTGCCTGTATCAGTCACGTTGTCCAGTTGGCAAATTTTATTTAAAATGGGTGCGTGTACTAATGTACGCGGGTGAGAAGTTATACTTCATACATTTTTAACTATAGCGATACCGGTAATACCGTGAAACATTTAGCAGTTTTAAACTATTGCACATTTTTAACTATAGCGCCATCTACCGGTAATATCATGAAACATTTAGCAGCTTCACTCTCGCTCTGTCTCTTTCTATTCCCCCTCCATGGTAGCGTTAAACGTTTAACGCAACCTTGTTGGAAGTCCCATTAGAAGTATAAGTTCAATAATACGGGACACATCAACTAAACACGTAAAGTGTTGCCAAGTTATTCTTTTACCGCTATGTGTGGTAAATTCACAACTCTCAATAAATTTCAGAATCCTTCAAAACGGAGTTAAGCGAAGCGTCAGACTCCAATAGCCAGCCAAAAATATATACAAAGAGGAAAAAGGGGGCTCTCACTCGCTACAAGAACTACTCCGCAGCCGACCTGAAGGAGTGCGTGGATGCTGTCATGAACGAGACCATGAGCCAAGTGGAGGCCGCCAAGGCGTTCAACGTGCCTTCCAAGACCCTCAACGCTCAAATTAGGAAGTTGAAGCAGCAGAAAGCGATCGGTGAGTTTATTATAGTTTGCCTATTACTGTTCTCCATGGAGGAAACAACCTATGGAGGCCCATCATCATCATCTCAGCCCATATTCGTCCACTGCTGATAGGCCTCTAGAGTGACATTCGTGCTCTGTGCCACCTGTATTCTTCGCCTCCCTATAAACCTCTTGAGCACGTCGCTCCATCCAGTGGGGTGACGTTCCACACTGCGTGCACCAGTACAGAACCTTTCTTCCCCAGCGGTTGTCGGCGGTTACTTCAGCTTGTTAATCCTTTGGGCTATGTCGGTTACCTTAGGTTTGATGAGGATAAGAGAGGTGGGGCGCCTCAAAGCAGCCCGTCTTAGGAAGTACCTCCACCTCACGGAAAACCGCAGACAAATAACAACTCCCTGAACGTTTGTTGTGTTCCTGCCAGTGAAATAATCTTATAAATCTTAGTTAATTAGTCTTATAAATCTGCTCAAATCCCCTAAAAAATTAGATTTAATTCGAATGTATTGTTGACCCAGCATATGCACGATGTGTTTATAGCCGTAGGTTTTACCAGAGCGAGACTTTGCACAAAAGTCGTCTGCGTGGGTACCTCTGTCTCACCTATTTCTACCGGCAAGCAGATATATTTATATAGCTGTGTTCCGGTCTGAAGGGTGAGATATGGCAGAGAAATTACTGGGTACTGTGACGAAATAGCCTTAGGTCACAAGATTGGCAGCGCGCGAGTAACATTACCGTGGTGTTGCGAGCGTCAATAGTGACCGCTTACCATCTAATTGTTTGCCAATCTAGTTGTATAAATAAAAGGAGTACGCCCGAATTTACTCAACTAATTTTGGTGTATGTGACGAAACGACACATACACCATTCATTTAATCTAAATTTATTTTGAGATTGTTTCATACAATCCAACCTATTATATTAATTAAAGAATTATATATGTCATTATGACAATGCACCGCGGCACCGCGCTCTCAAAAACCCATAGCTGTATATATGCGACTATACACTTAGCGCCGCCGCCGCGCTGTAGGCCGATTCTACTAAAAAACTGCAACTGCACTGCAGCGCGGCGTGTGTCAAAATGCGTACATTTTGACGTTTCGTTAAGCGATCTGACAGCAGCGTAGTTTAACGAAACGTCAAAATGTACGCATTTTGACACACGCCGCGCTGCAGTGCAGTTGCAGGTTTTTAGTAGAATCGGCCTGCAGTATAGATAGATAGATAAAAGCTTTATTTGTACACTTAGACACACAATATAAAACTACAGTAGATATATATGCTAACAAACAAAGGGAGACAACAACAACTTACAAATAACCAATTAGATAACACTTTCCAATATATGTGTCAACTCCTTGCCTGTTGGAGCGTGTGTCGCAGTGATACAAATGGGCAATAGCTCAGTGTTGGGTTTGCTCAGAGAGCAAAACACTGATTTTCAGTTATTGCCTGTAAATAGGTGCTGGGCGCATTCGAACGATACAGACGTATGTATGTAATGTATGTAAATGCCCTGACACAACTACCTCCCGCTTCGCACTCTCACAGTAGTCTCTGGAACGAGGATCTGCAGGCAAAGAGCGTTAATACTTCCTACTGTAACTAGATAGCGCTGTTTAGTTTCACGCAATACACGGCACGTTTTTTCGCATATTTCAAAATATTAGAATTGTAAACACACAACTTAAATTAAATGCAAGGAGCACATGGTAACACATACCAAAGAGAGGAACTTTGCGTGCGATCTGCATGGAAAATGTTTCGCTACGATAATCTACGAGCATGTAAAGGAACGCAAGAAGAGAGAATTGTGTTAACGGAGTTTCACATATAAATGGTCGTTGAAGATACACATGTTAAAGAATCATAGACAAACATTGGTGCACATGCAGTAATCTTTTATTAAATTCAACTAAAACCAAATCAAAAAAACTATAAAATTTAGCCTTCCAAATGTGGCTTCTTCCAATACAAAAGTTTTCATTGACAATAATATGCTAGAATTTATTAATGATACTGTATTTCTTGGAATTACGATAGACTCAAAATCGCAGTGGTGCCACCACATAAATAAACTGGTCAGTAAGCTCAGCTCTGCCGCATATGCCGTTAGGAGAATTAGACAATTGACGGATGTGGGTACTGCTCGCTTAGTCTATTTCAGCTACTTTCACAGCATTATGTCTATATGTGTATATGGTATACTGTTGTATGGAAGAGCGGCTGATATTGTAACTATTTTCATATTACAAAAGAGGCAATCCGCTCTATTTATAACATGGGCTCCAAGGAATCACTTAGAGAACTATTCAAAGAAATAAATATCCTCACGGTTACCTCTCAGTATATTTATGAGAACATAATGTATGCTCGTAAAAATATAAATTAGTTTTCAAAATGTAGTGAAAATCTTAGAAGCAGGAATAGATTGCGTATGCCGGTACATCGGCTTGCTAAGACTAGTAGATCTTTTGTTGTAAATTGTATTCGATTCTATAATAAATTACCTGCAACAGTTCTGTCCTTGCCTGACAATATTTTCAAAAGGCACATTAAAAAATCTATTTAAGAAGGGTTATTATAGAATCGATGAACATCTAACTGACAGAGATGTATGGAAATGATTCAGCACATGAATTAATATAACTTTAATTGTACCACTTGATATCACTATATGTACACTCATATCATTATATTTATTGTAATATGTATAAGATGATTTGAAAAAAAAAAGACTTATATTGGCAAGTTTCTATTGGCATTTCTTCTTCGCCAACGGTCGTTTGAAATGCTGGTAGATTAAAAAAGAGAAAAACTTAAATAAAATATTGAAAATATAAGACGTGTCAAAGTGCCCGCGAGGGTCTAAAGACATATAAAGATTTTTTATCTTTTTTTTATATTTTATAGACAAACAGTAAAGTTGCTTGAATAATAAAACCGTAATGCTTCGTTTACGTAGAGTAGAGAGCTCTATAGCGTCGTTGCGTGTCTTTCTAACTCAAACGCGCAGGTTAAGGAACGTCGACCGCAGCCTGTCTATGGATGGGTTTATCTATCTCGAGTTTCTCCGTGCTTCGGAGGGCACGTCAAGCCGTCGGTCCCGGCTGTTGTCCATAGATGACAGTCTTTAAACTAAGTCAGTGGCCGTCGGGCGGCTTGAAAACACTGGCCTCTGCCAGAATTTGAGCAACGTGGTGGAGTATGCTCTAAACCCGTACGGTTGAAGGCAGACCCGTATCCCAGCAGTGGGACGAGTGAGGGTTGGTGTGGATGTGGTGGCTCCGTTTACGTTGTTTCTGTAGCCAGCACAGTCGCGGCAATCTGCTACTGTTTTGTAGAGTAGGTCATTATTTATTTATGTTCGTGTTATGTGTATTTAGTCTAAATCTTATAAGTGATGTGATCTTATAAATCTTATGGAAGTGAGAGCTGGGTATGGCAGAGAGAGCATGAAAGTAGAATAAATGCGGTCGAGATGCGAGCACTGCGAAAAATTTGTGGCATAACGCTTGCTGACCGCGTTCGAAATGATGACGTACAAAAGAGAGTTGGACTGAAAGAGAGTGTCGGTGTTAAGATAAGAAAGGGCATGCTCCGTTGGTTCGGACATGTAGAAAGAATGCAAGATGAAAGAATGACGAAACAGATATACAATGCGAAAGTGGAAGGATGTAGGAGCCGAGGAAGACCAAGACTAACCTACCATGACCAAATTGGTCGTGTTTTATCAGAAGGTGATGTCAGGAGCCTTAGGAACCGGCGAGCGTGCATGAAACGAGCTATGAATGTGAAAGAAGCGAGTGAAGTGTGTAAGGACCGCGTCTTATGGCGCTCGGTTCTCTCTGCCTACCCCGCAAGGGACCTGGCGTGAAGATATACATACATACATCTTATATGTGAAGACTTGTTATTGGCTCACTGTTATTTATAAGTTTTTTAATGTAATTTGATTTAAAAAGCTGTTGGTCTTCCGAGGAATAAATAAATAAATAAAATAAATTAGCCACTAATTTAACTTCAGAATGCGTTATTCCAATCAAAATCATCGTTTTGGATCTCTTCAGCAAACAGCTGATGAGATTCGAGCAAGAAATAGGGGGAAAACGGTCGGAATTGATCAACTCACACATTTTTTTTATACTACCTGATGTAAAGCGAAAAATGATGTAAAGACCCTAGCCTTTTAACGCTTGAGATATATTAAGTATCACTCGCGCGATGCCTCCTCTGCTGCTTACTCAGCCACTCCTTGGGAGCTTACTGGTGACCTCACTCATACGCAGGAACTCAACAACACAACAACTTAATATTATATATAATTGTTATTTGGTTGGTTGGTTTTTATGTGAGGTGGAGGTACTTCCCCAGGCGGGCTGCTTTGATGCGCCCTACCTCTCTTAAAACATCCAGACTAAGATAGATATGTTCATGCACACAAATGTTCGTCTTGTGTGGGAATCGAACCCACGAGCGTTGGTGTCAAAGTCGCGTCATTCACGACTGAGCCACCGAGCTCGTCATAACAGCACATCTTTATCCATACATAACCTTTATTGTCGGCGACCCTAAGCTTACAGACGGTATTGAGCCATTAGGTTGCGAGAATTTACCTCCCTTTGTGTGTTCTACCGATTGTACAACGGGTTGTGTTCTGAAGAATTGTCGGATATGATGCCGACAGCATCTTATTACAAGCGCACCGCTCGCCAACGGCTGGCAGTTCACTCTCACACACTGGAACCGAATGGTCGCGCACTGTGCGATTCCTACGAAGTTGTCTTCCGAGAACTCTCAAATTGTGTTATAAACTCCCTGCCGAGATTTTCCCAAGGGATTTTCCCAGCAGGGGGTTCTTCAAGAAAGGCGTGAAGAGGTTTTTACAGGGTCGGCAACGCACGAGTGACACCACCGGTGTTGGAAATGTCTATAGGCTACGGTAACTGCTTACCATCATGTGGACGGTACGCTTGATTGCCACCTTAGTGGTATAAGAAAAAAAAACAACTGTTAATATTGAGAGAGAACTTGGTTGGGAAGCGTTAATACATCCACCATAAAGCCCGGGCTTGCCTGACCCCTCAGATTTTCACCTGTTTCGGTATCTTCTTTTTTTCTCGAGTTAGTGTTAGATTAACATTAGAAATGCACCGAGCACCGAGTATTGCTCAGTTTTATCTTTTCCGAACCGAGCACTCGCCCGGCGGTTACTCGGCTCGTGCGTCCCGAAGCCTGATAGAGTTCATGCATTATAACTTGTCTCAATTTCGGATCTCTGTCTACCCCACAAGGGATTTGGCGTGAAATTATAGACCATCGAGTATATAACCTAATAGAGCCTAATGCGGGCCGTCCAAATCCGAAACTGATCAGTGATTTTGCACTTATAAACATCAACGCTCGCTCGCACTAAAACAGTACATCACCAACAAGTGACCTGTGTGTACTTTGTCGTATATTCCGAGATATTGAGATTATTTATAAACTAATTTTACAAAGGCGTTATTTGCTATTCGGTGGTGTGGGAAAAATAGTAATTAATCGAACTATAAAGCAGATGGAATCACATTTCACCGTTAAGTAATGGTACGAGTATATAATAAATTTATATAATTTCCGTCGATATTGATGCGGTTCAAGTTAAATTAGTCAAGAGAAATGAAACAATTGATGCGTCATCTATGCGTCCTCTTTTATCTTAGGCACAAGCCATTACGTTATCTCATTCTGTTTTATTACACTTGTCACTAGTGCTGTACTGCTGCAATTTAATTACGTATCGATATTTACGAGTGAAGTGTATTATTGCACAACTATTTTATAAAATTTTAATTGGTATGTAATATCCTACTAATATTATAAATGCGAAAGTTTGTATGTATGGATGGATGTTTGTTGTTCTTTCACGCTTAAACGGCTGAACGGATTTGAACGAAATTTGGCACGTAGATAGATTATGATCTGGATTAACACATGGGCTACGTTATTTGACTCCATGCGGGCGGAGCCGCGGGTAGCAGCTAGTAATTAATAAATATTACATACACACTTCAATTATAGTATTTTTATGCAACGGCGGGAGGCATGCACACCCACTTGATGTAAAGCGGTTACAATAGCTTATGAACGCTTGCAATACATGAAGTATCACTAGCGCGTTGGCACCCATGCTGATAACACAGCAATTTCTTAGAAGCTCACTGGTAACCTCACTCACTCGCAAGAACACAACAACCCTACATGGAGTTGTTATTTGGCTAGGGTTTTCTGTGACGTGGCGGTACTTTCCTAGTAGGACTGATTTGATGCGCTCTTACTATCTTGATCTGAGTATTGTTTTTCTAGGTCAATGTAAATGTATAAAATACATTTAATCAATGGTAATTTTAAGCAATGGTGGTTGGCATGCAAGCATATGACCAACCTGATGTAAAGCGTACCCTATGAATTCTTGCAATACGTAAAAACTGTTTCAGTTATAACGTTTATTATTACATGTTTAGACTTGTTACCATAGCCAAAATTTTTAAGGGGGGGGGGGGGGGGGGGCTGAACGCCTTTAGACGTTGTAACGACAATTTTTAACGTAAGTGTCGCGTGTTTTATTTATTTTGTTGAATCTGACGTTTCGAATGCTTTGCAGCATCCGTGGTGTTCCTGCGACCACGGAAATAAAACACGCGATACTACCGTTAAAAATTGTTTAATTCAATGTGTAACAATCGCGACATTTTTAACATACATATTTTAATATTATGTAGCTGACAACTTTTATACTAGCAACACTAGTGTTAAGACTTCCTTCTTGTCATCCACAATACAAACAGCTCTGCCGAAATAAAATATTTATAAAGGTGATTCGTGTAGGACCTAAACTATGAAAGAGTTATTATTCCGTCTGGTTCGTGGATGTCTGACGGCAACCGCTCTATGTAAATATCAGTCTCTTCGCCAAATCCTTAGTCTAAGCCTAAGGACTTTTCCTTTTTTTTTACCCAGAGTGAAAACCAGATCTTTATTAGGTTAGGTCACACGCCTCTCGAAATACAATTTCTTTTACGTGTGGGCTTCCTCACGATGTTTACCTTCACCGTCGAGCGAGTGGTAAATATGTACATTAATGAGGCCAGGATTCGAACCGCGGACCAGGTGGTCAGAACCTGCTTCCTTACCCACTGGGCTATCACTGCTCAATACATGTGACATACAATACCCATGTGGAATGTAGGATTCCTGGCAGTCGTGATCATAACTTTTAAAGAGGGTTATTGTTACGTCATTGGTGACGTTGACGGGGTCGCCAGTGTTGCGTCATTGGTTACGTAGACGGGGTAACCCCTGTTGCGTCATTGGTGACGTAGACGGGGTAACCACTGTTGCGTCATTGGTTACGTAGACGGGGTAATCACTCTTGCGTCATTGGTTACGTAGACGGGGTAACCACTGTTGCGTCATTGGTTACGTAAACGGGGTAACCACTGTTGCGTCATTGGTTACGTAGACGGGGTCACCATTGTTACGTCATTGGTGACGTTGACGGGGTCGCTACTGATGCGTCATTGGTTACGTAGACGAGGTAACCACTGTTGCGTCATTGGTTACGTAAACGGGGTAACGACTGTTGCGTCATTGAATACGTTGATGGGGTCACCACTGTTGCGCCATTGGTTACGTTGATGGGGTCACCACTGTTGCGTCATTGGTTACGTTGATGGGGTCACCACTGTTGCGTTATTGGTTACGTAAACGGGGTAACCACTGTTGCGTCATTGGTTATGTAGACGTGGTCACCACTGTTGCGTCATTGGTTACGTAGACAGGGTAACCACTGTTACGTCATTGGTTACGTAAACGGGGTAACCACTGTTGCGTCATTGGTTACGTAGACGGGGTAACCACTGTTGCGTCATTGATTACGTAAACGGGGTAACCACTGTTGCGTCATTGGTTACGTAGACGGGGTCACCACTGTTGCGTCATTAGTTACGTTGTTCGGGTTACCACTGTTACGTCTTGCGGACTGGGTTAAAATAAAACGTCGAGTCTTTCGTAAACGAATGACTTGCGTGAATGTCGAACGAATATATTCATGGGTTACATTTTTACGACTATCTGTTGCAACTGAATAATTGCAATTAACCACTGATTTCTTAATTCAACACTTATGTACTAGATAGTTTTCACAAGTCTTTGTAACATTCTTATATCTTACACACGAATCTTATCATGAAAGGACATATATTTATGAAAGGACAGAAAACAGTAGCCAAATAACAACTCCCTAGAGGGTCGTTGTGTTTCTGCGTGTGAGTGAGGTCACCAGTAAGCTCCCAAGAGTTGCTGTGTAAGCAGCAGAGGAGGCATCGCGCGAATGATACTTAATATATCACAAGCGTTAATAGGCTACGGTTACCCGCTTTACATCAGGTGGGCCGTATGCTTGTATACCTCCCGACGTAGTATATAAAAAAAATCGCGCTAATCAAGTTATGATTAACACGTTCTGTGTTGGCGCGATGGTTATTATAACAGCAATGTCTAACTAAAGACTGTCTGAACGAAAGGCATGCATTGGCAAGTTTCTTTCTACGTCTGTTCTTCCCCAGTGCTCAAATCCGAAATGCTGATCCATAAAGAACCTGTTGAGAATGCGCAAGCTTGCATTGCCAGAGGAACACCTGGCTCGTCAAATTATATAACAATTCAAAAAAAAAATATTTTTAA
This sequence comes from Pyralis farinalis, assembly GCA_947507595.1. Taxonomy (NCBI): domain Eukaryota; kingdom Metazoa; phylum Arthropoda; class Insecta; order Lepidoptera; family Pyralidae; genus Pyralis; species Pyralis farinalis. The sequence continues at coordinate 16,436,575 of OX382281.1, read as the reverse complement.
TTTGTCGGCCATTTTGACCATGTTCCTTAAGAGATAGAAACGGTGTTCCTGAACATTCCTATTCTACTTTTTTATGCTGAATCCGAATCTGAAGTCAAAATTCGAATATTAAAAAAAAAGCGTCAGACAAACATATAGATTTCATATAGGAACGGTGTTCCTGAACACAAAATATGAAGAATTATCAAAAGAATATGATTATTATAACACCAGAAAGAAAAAGAAGTAATTCTAACTGACCACAATGCATCCAAAGAGTCAACAGCCGAACGCGACAAACATCAAGAAATATGAAATCAATGAAATGGTCTGAAACGAATATTTCTTCTTCTAGATGATGGGACCTATAGCAGTACACCGGAGATCATCCAACAGAGAGAGAATATAGCATCGATACTGCAACACACAAACGCTACGCCGATCAAAGTACACTGGCGTGTCGGATATTCATGCTGCTTCTGCCCCAAGCACTTCTATTACCCAGAGGATCTAAAAAAACATACGTACACCCACGAGGACCTATCTAGACGCTTCTCTGTTCCGCACATATACGATTATATAGCCAAACTAGACATGACTGGTTTAACATGCAAAATATGCAATGAAAACATCGATCAATTAACACTGGAAGAAGTTTTCCAACATATAAAAGATCACGGCGAAACTTACCACACAAACGTGAAGAACCACATCCTGCCGTTCAAATTTGACACAGAGGATTTAATATGCACGATATGTAAACTCAAGTTTGAATATTTCAACTTGCTATCGCTTCATATGAGGGAGCATTATGAAAATTATCGGTGTAAAGTTTGCAACAAGGGATTTATACACAAGAAGGCATACAAAGCGCACAGTCTCGAACACAATACGGGGATATATCCTTGTAAACAGTGTCCCAAACAGTTTCGAACGAAACGGAGACTGCGCGCGCACAATAATGAGGTTCATATAACGCAAAATAAGAAAATTAGATGTAGATATTGCAATAAGAAGTTCAGATATACGATTCAGAGGAGACACCACGAAGTGAAGTATCACGAAACGGGGCCGAAGAAAATGTTCCAGTGCGAATTTTGCGATAAAGTCTTCGACAAGCGTCGCGCGGTGACGGTTCACATAAAGAATTGCCATGTGAAAAAACATTTGAAGTGTTCCGAGTGCGACATGAGATTCTCCCAAAAGAACAATTTGCGTACGCACATGGTAACACACACCAAAGAGAGGAATTTCGCGTGTGATTTGTGCGAGAAGCGGTTCGGTACTATGGCGTATATGAAGGAGCATAAGAAAAGAGTCCACGATTGTTTGAGAACGTTTGTTTGCCCGTTGTGTGACAGGCGCTTTACTTATAAATGGTCGTTGAAGAAGCACATGTCAAAGAGTCATAATAAAGTTTTGAAATGAGCGGCAGTGAGGTTTTCTTATAGGGTTGTTAAAGACCCGTGACTATCTAACTGATAAAGACATCTGGAAATAATTCGGCACATTTTTTTAATTAGGGCGTATCAATTCTGCCCGTCTGGGGAAGTACCCTCCAACTCGCAGAAAAACGAAGCCAAATAAAAACTCCCTACAGGTTATTGTGTTCCTGCGTGTGAGTGAGGTCCACCAGTAGACTCCTAACGAGTTGCTAGTAGCAGAGGTGGCGTCGCGCGAGCGATACTTAATGTATTGCGAGCGTTCATAGGCTGCCTTAACAGCTTTTCATCAGGTGGGCCGTACGCTTGCATAACTCCCGACGTTGCATAAAAAAAAACATTTCTTAATGACGTGTCATGATTTTATTGTATTGGCATATTTTGTGAATCGTACATATCCTCACGCCTGTCTCCTATTGTGGTAGGCAGGGAGTATGGAACGCCAGGTGCAGCACCGATCCAAACATACCTCTCTCGCTTCTTCCTCACTTGTCAACCTCTTCATGCTTGTTCTTCGGTTTTGGGTGATCTTGATCTTTGGGTGTAGTAGAATGCGTCTCTCGTCGTATATCGCCTTAGAATACAAAATGGAAATCAGTCAAAGTATAGTCGGTGATGAGCTTACCCTTCAGGGAGTTGTTATTTAACTGATGAATGAACTGTGATTTTTGTGACGTGCACTTCCCTAGACCAGCCGATTTAATGCACCCTATCTCTCTTAACAACACCGAGTCAAAGACAAACAGGCATGTTCATGGACACAGATATTTGTCGTGTAAAACAATATTAAAACCATAATGTTAAATACTGAACTTCATTTTATTTCCTTAATTGCAACCTTGCGTATATCTATCTATAACTTCACGCCAAAACCCTTGAGGGGTAGGGAGAGAGAACCGAGCGCCACATGAGTCAATTCTTTCACACTCGCTCGCTTCTTTAACATTCATAGCTCTTCTCATGCACGCACGCCTGTTTCTAAGGCTCCTGACACCACGTCCTGTTTTACTCCTACATCACTTCACTTATCTCCTTCGTTCTTCTTTCATCCTGCATTCTTTCTACATGTACGAACCAATGGATCATGCCTCTTATTTTGACGCAAGCCTTACACCACAAATTTTGCGCAATGCTAGCATTTCGACCGCGTTGTATCTTACTTTCATGCTCTCTCTGCCATGTCCATCTCTCGCTTCCATAAGTAAACGTTGGGACCAGCCTTGCCGTGTGTATAGCGAGCTGTGCCTTCTGGCTCAAGCTTTTACTGCCAAGAAGTATTCCCAACGTTCCGTTCACACTATTCCCGCCTTACGTATATTGTGAACTAGCAGAAGCCCGCGGCTACGCACGCATGCGATTTGGGCTTTAAGTAGCCTTTATTTCTCTGTAGACATGAAATTGTTTCTGTTTAAAAAAAAAACAAATTTCAGGGTCGAAGATGCAACCATAGAGCGATTCAATTTTCATACAGCGCCATCTATTGACCTTTACGGGAGGCAACGTATATGTATTTTATTTATATTACATAAAAAATTCGTAGTTATTTTATGTTACAAAAAATACGTATTCTATGTAAATAATAAAAATAAAATTGCAAAGTCGCCTCGCCAAAGGGGAAGATATTTCCCCCTAATTTTAACAGTTTTTCATTTTTACGCAGGAAGCCTAAATATTTACGGGATAAAAATGTACCCTATATTCTGCTCTGAACAGTCCTCTACCTACCAGTGTCCCGTTAAAATCGGTTCAGCCATTTCGAAGATTAGCCCGGACAAACTAACAAACAGACAGACAGACAAAAAGTAAAAAATGCGTATTTAGGCTTTGGTAACGTGAAAATAATAATATGAGCTCAAGATAAAGGCTTTATTTTGAAATCACAGACAGACACTTCAATTTTATATATGTATAGATAAAAATGTATTATTATCTTCTTAGCGTTATTCCGTTGGATAATCCATTAGGATTGGCGCGGTCCCCTACCTAAGACTAAGGATGTGGCGAAGATACTGCTCGTTACATGGAGCTCCTGCGGTCAGACCTCCACAACCCATAGGGAAAACCAGACATTTTTAGGGTTACCCAAAGGGTAAAACGGAACCCTATTACTGAGGCTCCGCTGTCCGTCCGTCCGTCTGTCTGTCACCAGGCTGTATCTCTTGCACCGTGATAGTTAGACAGTTGAAATTTTCACAGATGATGTATTTCTGTTGCCGCTATAACAACAAATACTAAAAAATAGAATAAAATAAATATTTAAGGGGGCTCCCATACATCAAACGTGATTTTTTGCTTGATATTGATAACGGCAACAGGTTGACGCTTGAAATATTCACAGTATATTTAGTTATATATTCACTTTAAGAATAAATAGTTAAATTAAAACAAATATTTAAGGGGGTGCCCATACAACAAACGTGATTTTTTTGCTGTTTTTATAGATAATGGTACGGAACCCTTCGTGCGCGAGTCCGACTTGCACTTGGCCGATTTTTTTGGGACAAGCCCACCACTCATTCCCGTCACTGTGTCCCCTGTGTAGCCAGAATTAACAGCGGCGACCACCAAAAAGGCGATTTTATTTTTATTTTATTTTAATACAAAATCCACAGCCCTTAAATAAATAATGACAATACTTGTATACTAAACATACGGCCAATAACGGATTTACATTTTATAGTTAACAGATAACAAGCCAAAGAGCAACAACAACTAGGCAAACTATTAAAATAGAAAAATAGTGCGAAATTTCTAACTATATGTAGGTTGAATAGTTTTACAAGAAAATATGTTTAAGTATTAAAGTACTCCCTCAGTTGTGTGTGGTGTGTGTGTGTATATATGAGTGAATGCATGTGTTTGTGTGTGAGTGTGTGTGCGTGCATGCTTGTGCGAGCGTATGTGTATGCTGGTTAGTGTGAGTTACATGTATACCTATGTGTCTATGGGTGTGGCTACGTCAACACTTAGCTTCCTGCAGAATTTTTAATATTTCCTTTTTAAATACTTCCTTACTATGAACAGTGAAGTCCATTGCTGACTCTGGGGTTAAACTACAGCTGCCTTGGAACTCACGACGAATTTAATCAGAAGAAATTTGTAAGAGAAGGAAGTTTTCGAATTGAAAACTAGACATTTCTTAACCTGTCCCCGTTATATACGTTTTCCCATACATTTCTTGGCGGAAAAGCGGTCTGCGGGTAATGAGAGATTAATCTCTCATTACCCGCAGACCGCTTTTCCGCCAAGCCAAGTATGGATTAAGCCTCGTCGTCACCAGCGCACGTTTGCATCGCAACATGGTTTCGGCATAAAGAATCGGTGTGCCGAACATGTACAGCGACATTGTGCCGATACACATGTGCCGTGCAAAACGTCGAAGCAATCTTCAACTTGTATCGCATGGAGCAGAACCGTTCTACGGACCAATTGGTTCCCGGTATGAATCGCGGCATACCGCCACATCAACCCTTACTCATTCCACTGCAGGGATACCGGTCTCTCTTCAACCGAAGGGGTTTGGAGCATACTCCACCACGCTGCTCAAATGCGGATTGGCGGAGGCCGGTGTTTACAAGCCGCCCGAGGGCCACTGACTTAGTTTTAACGACTGTCATTGACAACAGCCGGGACCGACGGCTTAACGTGCCCTCCGGCGGAGAAACTCGAGATAGATAAACCCATCCGTAGACAGGCTGTGGTTGACGTTGCTTAACCTGCGTGTTTGGTTAGAAAGACACGCGCTGCGGCGCCATCGAGCTCTCAGTAATCAGAATCCTGGCGTGTATATTTGAAATTATCACTCGCTCGGCGGTGAAGGTACATCGCGAGCAAACCAGCACGTCCAAGAAACTATATTTCGAAAGACATGATCTAACCTAAGGGAAGTCTGGTTTTCTCTCTGGGTTGTGGGGCTCCATCTAAAAAGCTGTATGTTCGCCAAATCCTTAGTCTTATGTACTGGACCCCGCCGATCCTAATGGAAACGGGATGAGGCTAAGGAGAAGAATCTTTAACTTTTAATTTATCGCACACATGTTATCAGAGAATTTCTTTCTTTCCTGCATTTTGAGTTCCTTTTTTTTCTACAACGTCTGGAGGCATACAAGCACACTCCCCACCTGATGTAAAGTGGTTACCGTAGCCTATGAACGCTTCCAATACATTAGGTAGGTATCACTCGCGCGATGCCACTTCTGCTGCCTACCAGTAAGCTCCTAAGGAGTTGCTGTGTTAGCAGCAGAGGTGGCATCGCGCCAGTGATACTTAGTGTACAAGCGTTCATAGGCTACGGCAACCGCTTTACATCATGTGGACCGTATGCTTGTATGCCTTCCGACGTTGTATGTAAAAATGACGTCATAGCATTTAGCACAGTTTCGGTTATGAAATTAACTGTCGAAAAACATTTGGAGTACTTATTGAAGAAAAAAAAATATTTTTAATGTAGTTAGCAGCTATCAATCAGAACTGTTGGTACTCTTCATTACCCAGCATTTATCATTACACTTGATGAACAGCTTGCACTTTACGTAAAAAAGATTTAAATAAATTAATAATTAACGGATGCGATCAAAGCAAATACGCACCTTGCGCTACCTCGACCGTACACGTCATTGATATTGAGTGACGTCTGTGCTGCGTTGGTGCCACGGCGGAACTCGTATTAAAAATAATAGTTTTTAGGGTTCCGTACCCAAACGGAAACGGAACCCTATTACTGAGACTTCGCTGTCCGTCCGTCCGTCTGTCACCAGGCTGTATCTCTTGAACCGTGATAGTTAGACAGTTGAAATTTTCACAGATGATGTATTTCTGTTGCCGCTATAACAACAAATACTAAAAAATAGAATAAAATAAATATTTAAGGGGGCTCCCATACAACAAACGTGATTTTTTTGCTGTTTTTATAGATAATGGTACGGAGCCCTTCGTGCGCGAGTCCGACTCGCACTTGGCCGATTTTTTTTTTTTCAATGAAACTTCTACATAAAAGAAGTTTCAGAAATTTCAGACACCTCTGCATTCCGTCGTCGTGGTCATTGGGCTGGACATCCTGTAGACACTAAAAGTGTGTGTATATGAGTGAAAGCATGTGTGTGTGTGCGAGCGTATGTGTATGCTGGTCTGCGTGAGTTACATGTATACCTATGTGTCTATGTGTGTGGCTACGTCAACACTTAGCTTCCTGCAGAATTTTTAATATTTCCTTTTTAAATACTTCCTTACTATGAACAGTGAAGTCCATTACTGACCCTGGGGTTAAACTACAGCTGCCTTGGAACTCACGACGAATTTAATCAGAAAAAATTTATAAGATATATACCATTGTGTGCTTATCCCAATAGGGATCCCTTCCAGCCAGCCATGAAATGCTTGAGAAGAAATTCATATCGGTCTGGTTTTCCCTCTGGGTAGAGAAGGTCTGACGACAGTCGACAGTTTTCATGTAAAAATCAGTATTTTCGCCAAATCCATAGGCTTAAGTAGCGGACGCCGCCAATCGTAATGGATTAGAAAACTGGATATCGCGAAAAAGAATTACAGCAGTAGCATTTAACAAAAATAACTGAAACACTATATAACTCTATAACTTGATTACCTATTCAGTGTAAATACATTGACAAATGAGATTATTAATTTGCTCAAAAAAAAAATCATTAGAAAATTTGTATGTATGTATATCTTCACGCCAAGTCACTTGCGAGGTAGGCAGAGAGAACCGAGCGCCATAAGAGCGCGGTCCTTGCATACTTCACTCGCTTCTGTGACATTCAAAGCTTTTTCATGCACGCTCGCCGGTTCCTGGGGCTCCTGACATCACCTTCTGATAAAACACGACCAATTTGGTCATGGTACGTTAGTCTCGGCCTTCCTCGGCTCCTACATCCTTCCACTTTTGCATTGTATATCTGTTTCGTCATTCTTTCGTCCCGCATTCTTTCTACATGTCCGAACCAACGGAGCATGCCCTTTCTTATCTTAACACCGACACTCTCTTATAGACCAACTCTTTCTCTCACGTCTTCATTACGAACGCGGTCAGCAAGCGTTATGCCACAAATTTTGCGCAATTCTGTCATCTCGACCGCATTTATAGTACTTTCATGAAAATAATAAATATATTATTATAAGAAAATTAATAATAGAAAAAAATGTATGTATGTATTATCTTCACGCCCGGTGCCCTGCGGTGTAGGCAGAGAGATCCGAGCGCCAAAAGAAGCGATCCTTACCTCGTTCTGGCTGATTTAGAAAAACATATACGTATATTAAATTTAATAGAAAATAACACGTATATTATTGAACCTTTATTTTTTTAATTAAGAAACGTCAATTTGAACTTGAGAGAGGTAGGGCACGACGTTAACCCGACTGGTGAACCTCCATCTCACAGAAAACAGCAGCCAAATAACAACTCCCTGGAGGGTTGTTGTGTTCCTGCGAGTGAGTGTGGTTGCCAGAAGACGAGGAGTTGCTGTGTTGACAGCGGGGGTGGCATCGCGCTAGCGATATTTATTTTGGTGTTAGCGTTCATAGGCTGCGGTAAAAGCTTTACATCAGGCGGATCGTATGTTTGTTTCTCGTCGTTGATGTCGTTGTTGAAAATGAAAAAATAATAATGAGTAATAGGAAAAGGTTTTCGTATTTACGTACTGTTATATATATATTGTATATATATATATTATATATATATATATATATACACCCTGTATACAATATACCTGACTATGATGATATGATATATGACTAGATAAACCTCGTTAGCATTATGACATCCATAGAGTTAAAGCTCAGTTCAATCCCAACATTCAAAGCGGTAACACTTGCCACAAATTATTACTATTTTCAACGTGTGAATTTTCAACTAAAAGGTGATATCATAAAAACATTTCTTTTTAAAACTCTTAATTTAAAATCCGTATAACAGTACATAATTTCCATAAGTATATCTTTATAATACTCGAATCTCAAGATTTTAAATTTGAAATCAGGACTACATTAGAATAAGTAAAGGTTTTTTTATATTTCGCACAAATTACACAGCGCTAATCTAAATCTAATTAATCGAAGCTTGTTAATGGGTACTAGACAGTTGATAAACATACATATAGACATTTTTTTTTGTACTTATTATACATAGAAAAGACCCAGACCAAGACAAATAGACATGTTCATGCACACAAATGTTTGTCTTGTCTGAAAATTGAACCCACGAGCGTTGCTCTCCAAGTAGCGTTACTAACCACTGCGCCAACGAGCTCGTCATGTGCTCAAAATGAAGTATTCAAATCAAGAACTACATAAAGAAAATTTCTTATTTATAGATGAATCGCGGCCGAAGAGATACAAAGCGCACGCGAAGATGGCAAAAATTGACACGAGTTTGAAAAAGCACAGGCACAATATAAAAACTGTGTTGAAGTGGTCAAACGCTACGCCCATAAGATGCCATTGGGGAATTGGCTACGGGTGTAGTTTTTGCGAAAGGCAATTCGCAAAACCATCCGACTTAAAACTTCACACAGCTTCGCACGAAAACATGGCGGATAATATACAAATCAAAGCCGTATTCGATCACGCAATAAAGATAGACATCACAGATTTAAAATGCAAAATTTGCAACAAAACCATTGATACATTGGAAAATCTATTAGCACATTTAATCACTCATGATAAATACATACATAGAGACATCGATAATCATATTATACCGTTCAAATTTGATAGTGATGTCCTCACTTGTGTTTTATGTCGGGAAGAATTCGATTATTTCAAATTGCTGCTGGAGCATATGGTACAACACTATAAAAACTACCAATGTAATGTTTGCCACAAGGGGTTTATAAACAAAAGGTATTTAAATAGCCACGTGAGGAGGCACGATTCGGGCGTGTTCAAGTGTAAATTATGTCCAAAAGTGTTCGATTCTAGGGCCAAACTGCAAAGTCACCGATTGACTCTACACATCTATGGTAACAAGACGAGAAAATGCAAGTACTGTTCGGAGAGATTCATAAACGGTGCTCATAGGAATCGGCATGAAGTGGAGATGCACGACGCCGAGCCTGTTGTTTATCCTTGTAAATTATGCGAGAAGGTATTCACAAGCCAGCTGAATTTAAATTACCACGTTAAGAGGTTCCATTTGATGCTACGACCCAACGATTGCCCGCAGTGCAGTATGAGCTTCTTTTCAAAGTCGTGCCTCAACGAACACATAGTAAAACACACCAAAGAGAAGAGGTTTCAGTGTCAACTGTGTAGCAAGGCATACGGTCGCCGGAAGGCGTTGAAGGAGCACATGAGGAGTCACAACAATGATCGTCGATTTAAATGCGACTGTTGCGGTGAATCGTTCCTTCAGAAGAGTAGCTGGAAGAGACATATGCGGGCAAAGCATGGCGTGGAAATAGTTTGAGCTGACCGAAAGCCAGTTAAAATCTTGACGTGAGTTACAATTTTATCCTTCTGTGACGGAGAAGCTATGATGCCATCGATTATGATCGAACGATCACGGATTGTTGTATTCCCTCTATATTAGAAATGCTTAGTCTTCCTGCGACTTCTTTAGAAATGCTAGTAGCTTGGCGACGAGCTTCGCTAGGCGTATGTTTGTGTTAAATCACATCTTTTTTTTTTCAAGAAAATCGTGTAGATATCTTTAAAAGCTAGACATTATCCAAATACAAAATTTCCTTCAAATCGATAGAGCCGTCGCGAAATATATTTATAGAAATACAACAAAAGTAATAAAAAAATTTTTTTTTGTTTTTGTAAATAGAAACCGAGAAATAGGGGATAAGGGCTACATTAAAAAGTGGTTCAAATGACCCAGCTTCTCACGGGTGATCCAATCGTTACCAAACTTCACAGAATCACCTGCTGGGCTAACCTGAAGATTCACTGAAAATTTCATCAAAATCTGCCCAACCGTTTTTGAGTCCGCAGAGGACATACATACACCCATTCATTTTTATATATATAAATTTAGATTTATTTATTTATAAGTAGGATAAACGCGGTCGAAATAAATTTTGCGCATCGCTCCCCAGCGTTGCGCAAAATTTATGGCGTAGCGCTTGTAGACCGTATTCGCAATGATGTTGTAAGAAACAGTTCTCGGCCTACCCCGCAAGGGATTTGGCGTGAAGTTATAGATAGATAGATAAAAAATATTATCACTTCGTATTATAAAACAAAGTCCCACGCCGCGTCTGTCTGTCTGTTCGCGATAAACTCAAAAACTACTGAACGTATTTTTGACCAATAGACATAGGGATTCTTGAGAAAGGTTTAGATGTCTAATTTGTTAAGGTTTAGTGTGAATAAGTTGGAAAAAGTCGAGCCGCCTGGAAGCTTTCATCGGATATTATACATTTCATTTTTTTTCATTTATTAACTCCTTTAACAATATACATTGTGTTAGGATATACATAAAATTAAATTACAAAAAAAAATTACACATTACAAATTTACACTTACACAATTTTACACTTACAATAATAGAAGTTCCAGTCTAATTAGTCCATATATTATCAATAAAACATGTCATATCATTTCTTTATCATTAAAAAAATCATCCACAGAATAATAACATTTTGTTAATAGAATTGTTTTAAGTCTTAATTTGAAAATATGGACGTCATATATGGTTTTTAGTGATGTAGGTAATCTATTAAACAGCCTTATTGCTTGATACCGCGTACTGTGACCAACTATTCTCAGTTTTGGTGCAAATTGGGTTCTTAAATCTTTCCGCCTAGACTTTTCCCTAATCATTCTCTCATCTTTGCTTTCGATTTGGTCCAAATATTTAATTAAATTGCATAATGTCACCAAAATGTACAGACATGGAACCGTTAATATTTTTAATTTTGCGAAATGGTCCTTACACGATTGTGTCTGGGAAATTCTCATCATAGTACGTATTACTCTTTTCTGCGCTACGAAAGCAGATTTGACGTTATAATTGTAGCTGTTCCCCCATAACTTGATACTATAACGCAATTTTGATTCAACCAGTGCATAATACACAGTTTTAAGGTGTTCTATGGTCACTTCATCACGCAAGGACCTTATTGCATAGCATGCTGAACTTATTGCGCTTACTAATACATTTAATTCTTTTTGCCACTTCAGGTACGAATCTATATATACACCGAGAAATTTAACTTCATTCACTGGTTGAATAGTTTCGTCTATGAATTTAGCCACAATTGAATCATTATGTTTTGCTGTTGATTTAAATAACATAACATTAGTTTTTCGAGCATTGACCTTTAGATTGTTAGCCACAAACCATCCAAGAAATAATTTCAATAATAAATTTATATCAGATTGTAATTCATTCAAATTATCTGCTGAAACTATTGCATTCGTATCATCTGCGTAAACTATCAGTGTTGTATTAGTTTTTGAATTCATTATAAAATTAATTAAATCATTCGTGAATATAACAAATAAAATCGGACCCAAGATTAAACCTTGTGGTACTCCCCTTTCTAGTAGTGTGACTTTAGATTTGTTTGTCATTTCATTTCCTATATCATCATCGATTAAGGTTACTTCAACGAACTGTTGTCTATTGGTCAAGTAGGATTTGATTAAGTCTAGCTCTTTTCCCCTTAGGCCATAATGTTCTAACTTTTTGAACAAAATCTGGTGGTCTACCATATCGAAAGCGGAACTAAGATCTAGAAAAAGACCAGCTACTTTTTTCTTCTCATTTATTTTTTGTAAAACGTCATCTATCAATCGGTCAATTGCATCTGTTGTACCTACATGTCTTTTATATCCGAATTGTCTTTTATTTAATATGTCATTTAAATCTAAGTGTTTCACGATTCTATTTTTTATCAGTTTTTCGAGAATTTTTGAAATTATTGGTAATAACGATATTGGCCTGTAATTATGGGGATCAGTCCTTGAACCTTTTTTGAATATTGGAATAACCTTAGCTATTTTCAGATGTTCAGGAAAATATCCCTCGTCAAAGCATTTATTGAATAAATATGTCAACGGTTTAGATAATATGTCGATATTATTTTTAAATACAGATATTGGCATGTCATCGTGACCACAAGATCTTTTGTTTAGCATTTTTATGACTATTTCATTTACCTCCCGCGGTGTGACCACCTTCCATTTCAAATTTTGCTCTACCCTGCTAACATTATCTCTTATATATTGGTATGCTAAATCAGACGTTTTACATGTGGTCATGTTGTGTTGACTAAAACTGTCGCAGAATATGTTAGCTATGTATTGTGGATCTTTGTAAATTTTATTATCTACTTTCAAAACTGGACAATCGTTCTTTTTCTTATCTTTTTTACTTCTATGTCTATTAACTATATTCCAGATTGCCTTTGAAGAATTATTGCTATTTTCTATCTCTTTTTGTGTCGCATTTTTCTTTGCATTTCTTATTACTTTGTTTAAGACTCGTAAGTAATTCTTCCTATATTCCAGTAAAATATTTGGACAATTTTGACTGTTTTTGGTTACATTTAAGAATCGTTTCATTTTACACGCGACTTTAATTCCACTGGTTATCCACTTACTGCTTATTTCTTGAGTAGGTTTAATTTTCACTCGTCTTATTTTGAAGCTATTTTTGAAAATATCATTGAATTGCTGAATAAAATTATTAATTTCCAATGAATCCCAATGCCAATTTTTAATATTTTGCCTAAAAGTTTCATTATTTTTCTCATTGAAAATTCTCAGGTTTTTTATTAAATAAGATTTATTATTCCTACAAGCTTTGACCTCCGGTAATTCTACAGTACCAATTAGAGCAGCATGACCATCAGATAATGAGTTGAATTCAACTGTCACATCTTCCTTCATGCATTCTTCAGGTATATTTGTCAATATGTTATCCAGACAAGACTGAGAATCGAAACGTTTAAAAGTTGCACTATTCACGGTATGTCTAAAGTTAAAACTTTTCAACAAATTAACAAAAGCATTAGTTTTATCGTCATTTCTAAATAGATTTATGTTAAAGTCACCACATATGATACTTTTCTTATTGAACAAATATTCTAATAATCTTTCAAGTCGTTCCATAAAGTTATCAAAGTTTTTGTCTTTTGGATTCCTATAACAACAGCATATGTATGTATTTGTGCCCACATCCCTAACTCCACATACCTCAAAACATTCTATCTTATAAAACTTCTTACATATCAACAAATCCTCATATTTTTTGTCATTATGTCCTAATATTAAAGCTCCTCCTCTTTTTTTATTTTTCCTAACATTATGAGAAGCAAGTTGGTAGGTATTTATATTAAAAAAAGAGATATTCTGTTCATTTAAAAAATGTTCGGTCAAGCAAATGTAATCAAGAATATGATTTGAGCTTTGAATATAAACCTCTAAGTCATCTTTTTTAGTGTTTACACCACACACATTCTGATGAAAGACACGTAAAACCATAGTTGATGAGATATCTTTTTGTACAATATTTTCATCATGACTACTCACGAAAAAAATCTTCATCGATTTGCTTACCTGTACATACAGAAAAATGATCCTCTATTCTGGTACATCGATTATTAGAGGGAAAGTCATCTGTCTGAGTTGTGACATTAATATAGAATTTATGTACATCTAGAATCTTCGTGTTTACATATTTTTCAAATTTATGTTTATAGTTAATTTGTAAAATTTGTCGCAATAACAGTGCACAAAGAGTTTGTCTATATTGGTTAAAGTATTCATAATAATTATCTGAAACTTTCAAAAACTGTACATTGTTAAAATTTAAACTAGTCAATTTAAAAATGTCATTCAACTTTTTTTCGTTTAAATAATTACTTTTCTGAATTTCACCTAATATAATATTTGTGTGTAAGTTTTGGCTAACATGATAATACAGTAATGATTGTAACTTAGTAGGATTTCTATCATTCTTACCTCCTAAAATAAATACATAATCATTTGTAGTAAAGTCTTTACACTCATGCTTGAACGAACTTATGATGTCATTTAATTGTGCATTCGGCTTTACTACAGATGTCACCATAAAATTATCTCCAAGTAGTTTTTGCATTCTATGTCTCAGTCCCCTTCCATTCTCATCAGTTAATAACAATAATCTATGTTTCATAGCTTCCTTTTTAGATATATTTTCCAAGTTCTTTGTACATTTTCGGTTTTCATCCCTCATTATTTTTTCTGGTAGTTTATGATCTTTATTTATTTCTTCTACAATTGTTCTCTCTTGCTCCCTTACATTAGTGTCAATTGCTACATGATTCATTCGGTGTTTGATTCTGTCAGATTCATCATCATACATAGTTTGCTCGAGTTTACTCGACGACATATATTCCTCTAGAACAACATTTGAAGATTCGGGTGTGCTATATTTAGCTGCGGGTTTTTGCTTTTTTTTCCGTCCCGATTTTGGTGTTAAGGTAGATATTTCAGTACCCACTTTCTTATAAATTTCGATAATTTTTTTACATTTTTCTAAATCATTTTTTAATATAATATTTTCCATATTTAAACTATCAATTTCGTTATGGGCGGATAATAAATTATTTGTAAGTTTCTCTATTTGAGAATTGAGTTCAGTTTGAATGTTTTCTATTGATGTGTTAGGTAGACTCATTATTGTTGTATCCATTAGAGATGTGCTCGACAAATCGCCCAAAGACACCGATTTCTGTAGTTTTCGAAAAGTAATATTTTCTGTATCCATTGTTAAATTATGTAATTATATAGAATATGTTAAAATTAGTAAGTATGAAATAATTATAAATTTTTCTTCAAAATATTTCAGCCGAGTCAATATTGTCTTGTGAAAATTAAAAAAGTCCATATAATTTATGATCCATGTAATATAGTGCGTTATAGTTCAGCAACAAAGTCAAAATTATTTTCAAAATGTTAATAGTTGTAAGTATTAGAATACGGTTCTTGTTCATCCAAACTCATGTCTTCATTTGCGCCATAATATTTATTAAGTAAAAATAAACATTCAAATATTTTCAAAAAGTTGGCTGCCGAGATGTGATTCCATTAATTGCGTCTTGTTAAAAAGTCTTCAAAACAATTAAAAAGCAAACTTATCCACGTCGTACTACAGCGATTTGAAACCAGGACCTTAGTTGTGTAATGTCAAAGCGTCAGCCACTACACCAAACGTATAGCTAGAATTGTTAACGAAAGTATCGTTCTAGTGTGGATAGTGACATCGTCAGTAGATAATGTAAACAAGTCCAAAGTTCAACTTGTAAAGTTAGTGACGGTGATTCGATAATATTAAAATCATCAATTTAACACTCTTATTTACTAGACAATCACATAGTTTTGTTTCTATTTTACAGGTTTATTAGTTTATTTGCACTTGTTTGGTATTATAGTATATTACTCGAGAATATTGAATAAAACACTGTGACTCAATACACAAAAATGTTTGTTTGCACTACGACACTTTAAAAGGTTTTATCTATGTTTAATTTAAAGTAATTAACGACGCAAACAGATTTTTTTTAAACTATTAACAAGTTACTTTCACGTGTACTATTTGCATAACTTATAGACTGTTCCTTATATTTTTAGATAATTATTTTCTACAGAGCCAATGTTGCTGCGGCGACCGATCGGTACGGAACGGATATACAGTATTTCCTCTTAGTTTCCTAATCAATTAGCATTGGCGAGGTCCGCTAACTAAGCCCAAGGATTTGGCGGGGGTACTGATTTTTACATGGAACGACTGCCGTCGCACCTCCACAACCCTCAGGGAAAACCAGATCATTCTTAGTTATTGTCACACGTCTTTTGAAATATGATTTCTTAGACGTGCGGGTTTCCTCACGATGTTTTCCTTCACCGCCGAGCTAGTTAGTGAGAATTACAAATATATACAGAAATCCGTCTGGGGAAGTACCTCACCTCGTAGAAAACCGCAGCCAAATAACAACTCCGTAGTTGTAGTTCTAATGAGACTTCTTCTAAGGGTTTAAAATCATGTGCGAATGAATTAGCTCCTATTCTAATCTACTTAATTAACCTATCTTTCGAATACCGATTATACCTGGACTTGCATAAAGTTAAAAAACTGTAATCAAACCCTTACACAAAATTTGCCTAATTATCGTCCTATTGCCCTAACTTTCGTCATACCAATGTTCGAGAAATGCATGCATAAAAGATTATTAAATTAATGCAAGAAATTTGACATTATCTACAATGATCAATATGGCTTCCAAAAAAAGAAATCAAGTACTTTAGAAATTTTTTTCACTGTTTAAAGGTATATAATATTAATAATATGAATAACCGTACCACTGCATTGTTATTCGACATGTCAAAGGCCTTTGATCTGGTAGACCATGAGATTCTGCCGAGTAAATTAGAAGCGGTTGACTTCAGAGGACGGGCACTAGAATGGTTTTCTTCATACTTGAAGGATAGAATGCAATGCGTGGTTATTAACCAACTGGGCAGAATAATACGATATCATCATATTGTTCCGTATTTAAATTAAACAAATTTGGTGTCCCACAAGGAACTGTTATTGGTCCAGTGTTGTTTTTGCTCTACATTAACGATATAATTTCAATTACCTCACACAAATCTCACCTTGTTTGCTGATGACACTTCAATGGTCGTCGCGTGTAATAAAAAATACAAACATAAATGAGTATGAGACTGATGTAAACCACACCATCAAATCTCTTATAAGTTGGTTGGAAATAAATAATTTACATTTTAATTTATCTAAAACTAATTGTATACTATTTTTAAACAGAGGTAATGCAAAAACTAAATTAAAAATACATCAAAATAATACAATAATAAATGAAATAGATAATGGGAATTTCTTAGGCGTTACAATTGATAATAATCTTAATTGTAAATGTCAAAGTAATGAACTTTGTGATAAAATAAATAGATTTGTGTATGTACTTAGCCGGTTGCGAAATGTGACAAAGGAGACTACTGCGTTAACAGTTTTACCACGCTCATGTAGCATCTATTTTAAGATATGGACTGCCGTTGCGGGGTAACGGCGTTCTTATAAACAGATTTAAGTTAAAGAAGGGATTTTGCCTCCCTTTTGTGTGCTCTACCGATTGTACAACGGGTTGTGTTCTGAAGAATTGTTCGAAATGATGCCGACAGCTACTTTTTATAACCACACCGCTCGCCGACGGCGGAGAGTTCACCCTCACACGATGGAACCGCAATGGTCGCGTACTGTGCGGTTCCAGAGAAGTTTTCTTCCGAGAACTCTCAAGCTATGGAATGAGCTCCCAGCCGAGGTTTTCCCAAGGAACTGCAGCATGGAGTTCTTCAAGAAATGCGTGAAGAGGTTTTTAGAGCGTCGGCAACGCATGAGTGACACACCTGGTGTTGCAATGTCCATGGGCTACGGTGACAGGCCGTATGTTTGATTGCCACCTTAGTGGTACAAAAAATGTGTATCCGGGCATTTTGTGGAGTTTCACCGTGGACTTCATGTAAAACACTCTTTCACAATCTTGGCTTGTTGACAGTTCGATGTCTATATAATATATATATATATATATATATATATATATATATGGATGAGGTATGCATCTTTGTCAAAGACCATCCGGAACTATATCTTAAAGCGTCTCAGACATACCCTCGAAATACTATGAATCCATACAGATTGGTGTTGGACTGACTTTGACTTCAATAAAATTCCCTATGATATAAAAATGTTATATATGAAACCTTTTAAATTAAAAATATTCCAATCGCAAAATAATAAAGTATTTTATAATGTTGCTGAATTTCTAAATTACAAATGATATTTCTATCTATCTATCTATAACTTCGCCAAATCCCTTGCGGCGTAGGCAGAACCGAGCGCCACGTGACTCGATCCTTACATACCTCACTCACACACTTTACCATTCATAGCTCTTCTCATGCATGTTCGCCGGTTTCTAGGGCTCCTGACATCACCTTCTATATAATTCAATTAATATCATCAATTTTGTATGTATTATAAGTTCATTGTGTCAGAATTAAAATTAGCATACATTGCATGTCATGTTTGAAGCATTTTTGATCACATTTTCATTTGAGTATTGTAACAACACTCTTACACAATGTTTAGATAGATAGATAGATAAAATAAGCTTTATTTACATAATAATGGTTACAAAAAAATTCTTAAAAATTGTAATACATGATATTTATATTGTAACAAGGCGGCCTTATTGCTAAAATCAATCTTTTCAAGGTAACAAATCGGCGTACAGAGAAGGTAGGGTTAGCAAGGAAGGAAAATTAATTCTTATTAATATATTTACTTATATAGGTGTAAATATATACATAGGTATACACGTCTGTACAAATACTAAATAACAATACATATAAATAATACATAAAAAAACACATATGATATATAAAATACATACATAAAATATAAAACATATGTATATTTATATATTTATTATAGTTTTTTAAACACGCCGATAGATTTTACTGTTCTAATGACACGTAAGGTATTCCATAGCCTGAACTGTAAACGATTGGTCGAAGAATTCAGAGGAATGAGACGCGACTGAAACAACAAGATTTTCACAGGAGCGAAGTTGTAAGTTGTGAGAAGAACAAAATATGAACCAAACTTTGAGGTAGGAAGGAGCAGTATTAATCCGTCAAAGCCCGTTATATACTATGTTGTATACATTTCGAGCTTCCTTTGAGGCCCTTGGGGCCTGACGGATAAAGAATATGAAGTAGAGAAAGGAAAGAATATGCATATTTCTGCGCTGGCGGATAGAAAGCCACTTCACTAAGAAGAA
Organism: Pyralis farinalis; assembly: GCA_947507595.1. Lineage (NCBI taxonomy): Eukaryota > Metazoa > Arthropoda > Insecta > Lepidoptera > Pyralidae > Pyralis > Pyralis farinalis. The sequence goes on along the minus strand of OX382281.1, from coordinate 16,417,344 downwards.
CAGTTTTCCCTTATCCCACCCTCTCCCTTTCGTCATGGAACCACACGTGCAGGCTTGCCTTGCGATGTCATCATTCCACTGTCGAGGACATTTTTTCTCGTACTAAAAGGCAACCCCTATCTCTGTCGAACTATTAAAAAGTAGAACGCCTTGCCTGCACATGTGTTTCCCCCTTCCTACAACAACTTCTAACGAAGCGTGAAGAAGCACCTTGCGGGCCAGCATGGTAGCGTCGACTGACAGGATACTGTAGTCCTTTGTCAGTTGCCGCTGTAATTTGAGCTCCTTTTTTCGCTTACCAACAGGCGAAGCGGAGCCACTATGCTGAGCTAATTAAAAAAAAAATACCGAAAATAAACCATGTTTCAGCAATAAATAAATTAATTATGAATGTATACCGTTATTACAAGTCTCTCAGTAATGCATTAATTATTTCCTACAAATTGTTTACCTATAACTGTGGCTCTCGATGTATCATATTTTAACTGTATCTGTATGAATGTTCATGTTTTGTCTGTTATGTATTTTATTCATTCATTGAGGGTAAGGCCGAGAATGTATGTTCTTTTTATCAAAATATTATGTCTCCTAACTTCAGTTGATAGATAGAATACACTTTATTTGCATAACACAGAATTTAAGGAAATACATTCAAAAGATTCTTGCAATTACAGAAATGTACTATGCAACAAGGCGGCCTTATTGCTAAAAGCAATCTTTTCAAGGCAACCTTAAGGTAACGAAACAGATTACAAGAAAAAGGTAGGGCTAGTCCGGAAGGAAATGAATAATTAAATATAACTGATACTAATTTAAACTTATTGATATTAGTTTTATTTATTTATTTATTTATCTTTGCTTAAGTCTACCATTACAGTTTATACCAATACGATAGACAAGTATTCAGGACAAAATAATCAGTCACTATAACATAAAATTAACAAAGCTATTCTTGTGAATTCGTTCAAAGAACAGGAAAATAGGTCTGTTCTCTCTGCCATTCGGTTGAGGGTGCGTAGTGTGCGCGTCAGTGGAGCATTGCGCTGTAGCTCGGTTCGAGCTCTAGGCACAGACAGTAACGGGGGCCGGCGGCGGCGCCCTACGTATCCGTCGGGAACACATACCCTAACCAAACTAAGTAATACAGGGTTGTGATTTTTACCACGAATCAGCCTGAAAATGTACTAGGCTAAGGCCAAATCTCTCCGCACGCGTAACTCAGTGTATCCTACCATACCCAGAACAAATAGGGTAGGATACACTAAAGGATAATATGGATAGACACCATAGAGCCTCATATATAAGTATCTTGCAAATTTATTTTGAATGCGCTCCAACATGAGACTATATTTAGTTTCATGCGGAGCCCAAATGACTGCGTTACATTCTAGGTGACTTCTGACTAACGCATTATACAAGGATATAATCGCTTTGATATTTGTGAAGTCATGCACTCTACGAAGAATGAATCCCAAGTTTCTAAAAGCCTTTTTAACGATACTATTAATGTGCTTCTTAAATGACAGTTCGGCTGTAAAATTAACCCCTAAGTCTTTTACTTCCGTCACTCTTTTCATAGTAACTTCTCCCACTTTATATTCAAATTCCAACGGTCTATACTTTTTTGTGAAAGTGATCGTGACACATTTGGATGCGTTAAACTGAAGTCCATTCACGTGAGCCCAGGAAACTACTTTGTTAATATCGCCCTGCAAACGCTCGCAGTCCGCCGCCGTGTTAATACTAAGGGACAACTTTAGGTCGTCCGCAAACAGACATTCGGAGTGCTCGACGACTTTAGTTAAATCGTTGATCATTATGAGGAATTCGAGCGGCCCTATGTTACTACCTAACTAACTAGCTAAGAATTTTAATAATTGGGGAGTACATCCAACCCCAGCCAGCTTTCTTAAAAGCACGTCGTTGTCAACGACATCGAAGGCTTTGCGGAAATCAAAGTACACGACGTGGACTGAATCATTACACCCAGTCTCAGTTATTGCAAAAATGTCAGCACTCGAATTTGATATACCCCCATAGAACTTATCCAATTTAGTTCGTAGTCCCCTCACGTTCTGATAGTAAATGTCGATGATCTTACGAGGATTTTCGTGAGTTATTGTATGGCCTACGAAAAAATATCCACTCGCTGTATTCCACATTAATTGGCCAGACGTCTGGATGACATAATTGTTTATAAAAACGTTCTGGGACTCCAATTCTGAATGAAGCGTAGTCTCTCTCGGTTTTAGGTGTAATTTTCTCGATATGAACTGAGACCTCTTGACCGCAGATCTTCTTCACATATATTTCCATACTTTCTTTTGTAGTTTCCTTTTTTAGCCGCCATACGTGCAAATATTTTTTCTTCTCTGTTCCCTGAATTTCCACGACCTTCGTACTTCCTCCTTTCCTCACTTCAGTATTAGAATATCTGCTCTTTCTTTTTGTCACTTGTATCCAGTCACTATTTTCTTGTAATGTTATACTCTCATCTTCTTCTCTTTCCAGCTCTTTGTGCTTCACCTCCGAGCTGACCGGGGGTACTAAATTGGTCAGGGCTTGAAACTCCATTGTTTGGGATTTATTCGCCGGTTTAGTGGCCGCACCCGCACTTTTAGTAGCTTCAACTACCCTCACATTGCCTTGTGATATGAGTTTAGCAATTGATGTTGGTTGTTTTTCACTCAAACACTTTTCATTTTGTCTTTTCTTGTCAGCTAAGGAGTCTTCCAGATATTTATTTCTGTCCTGTAAAGACTTTACCAGGTTACAGGTATACAAACCGTATTGATATTAGTGCTGCATCAGAATTAATGGAAGTTTATAATTAAGCTTGTGCATCATTCTTTACTTTTGTTTTAAGAAAACTATAGCAATTAAATACAATTCAGCACACGTTGGTTATGGAATTATATATTTTTCAAATACAATAAATTTTAACTTCATACTAAAATCACTTTTTTCCAGTCCCACCACCTTGCGATTTTTACTTGGTTGTATATTGATAACACTCGTAATTATAAATATTATAAATAAAAAAATGTATAAACAACTTAAACTAAACTTATTTAATTCAAAAAGTTTATAATACTTTACTATACTTTTCTTTTGATTCAAGATCTTTGATGATTCAAGAATCATCAATGATTATACATATGTGCATGCATATGCCAATTAGACCTATATGTGTGTCATATATATTATTAATTTACGTATGGATGATGATGATGTATTCACGCTATTTACTATTAACATTTATTCCATATCTTGCGAGTGTTGCCTTACAACGATTGCTATTAGCAATAAGGCCGCCTTGTTCAACAAACTCTTTCTAAATATCCGGATAATTGCCTTAGTACTGGTATTTAAAACCTTAGATTATAAATAAGCAAGCTATAGATCTTCTCTGCTGAGTATAAATAGTCGAAAACAAGCTGCTCTTATAGCGCTAAATATTATGTCACAACAACTAACATCCTTATAGTTCTGGAGCAACAAATCTGGACAGCTTGCTTATTTATATCAAAAGGTTTAATATACGTTTTGTTTTCACAGAAATCGCAAAAGCGTCTGAAGACAAAGAGAAAAACACAAATCGAGAAAGACATGAAAAATTCATCGAAGAAATAGAGACACTTCTGACGTTGACTACGTGTATGCCATTTAAAATAAAAACAGCGCGGTATCACTGCGCTTTTTGCAATACAAAGGAAACGTGGTTCGAAGATCCACTCGCATTAAAAAAGCACACATATTCGCATGGTCAAGAATGTGTTACCAGTATAAATGATATACTACGACCAACATGGATGAATGAAGTCTTAAGGGTAGACACGACAGACTTAAAATGCAAAGCATGCCTTGAACCCTTGCCAGGTTGGAACGAAATGTTCGAACATTTCCACGATAAACACAACATCGATTTCGACCAAGCGTACACAAAACTTATACCCTACAAATTAGATACAGAACTACGATGCGCTCTATGCGATGAACTGTTCCCCAATTTCCCACTATTAGATGTACATATGAATGCACATTATAATAATTATGTGTGTCCGGAATGCGGAGACACTTTTGTATCTGAATCTAGGTTGAAGAAACACGTAGCTATTCACGAAAACGGAAATTTTCCATGCGATAAGTGCGGCAAAACATTCACATTGAAGAAGTACAGAGCGAAACATATATCGATGTTCCACAATAAAGAGAAAGTTTTTAAATGCCTTTATTGTTCGGAAATCTTTACGAGCGATCATTCCAAGCAGAACCATATTGTGGAAAAACACAAGGAAAAGGTCAAAACTGTTACTTGCGATATATGTCATAAGGTGTTTAATTGGAGGCATTCTTATCAAGAGCATTTCAGGAAAAGACACAAGGAAAAACATATTAAATGCAATCTGTGTCCGAAATTGTTCAAGACTAAACATGAGTATAAACTGCATTTTTTGAGGCATACTGGGGAGGGACCATATGTTTGTACTGTATGCAATAAGAGGTATGTAACGGTGGCAGAACTCAGAAGTCACTCCAGAGTACATAATAAGTGAAATGAGATCGGTAGTTCGAGGAGTGCCGAATACCAAGTGTGGTCCAGGTGAACGACTCGGGAAGGATTACAATTGTGAAAAATTGAAAAATATATATCTATCTATCTATAACTTCACGCCAAACCCCTTGCGAGGTAGGCAAATAGAACTGAGCGCCACGTGACTCGATCCTTACAAAGCCTCGTTCGCTTCTAATGGCAATTTTATAAAATAACTAGCTACTCGACCCAGCTTCGCACGGGTGATCCAATCGTTACCAAACTTCACAGGATCACCTGCCGGGCTAACCTGAAGACTCACTGAAAATTTCATCAGAATCTGCCCAGCCGTTTTTGAGTCCATAGAGGACATACAGACAAACATTCATTTATATATATAGATAAATCAAGTGCAACTTTAGCAGTGATATCCCAGTGGATAAGGGACCTGTCTTGAGCAACAGGTCGCCGGTTCGAATGTACCACTGAATTCGACTTTTTGGAGTTACGTACATACTTGTAATTATCACTTGTTAGGCGGTGAAGGTAAACATAGTGAGGGAACCCGCAAATCCAACAAGCTATATTTCGATAGACTTGTGATCTAACCTAAGAAACGTCTGATTTTTCCTCTGGGTTTTGGAAGTCTGACGGTCTTCGCCAAATCTTTAGGCTTAGGCAGCGGATCCCACCAATCCTAATGAATTAGAAAATCGGGTAATGGTTGAAAGAAGATTAGGGCTATGAGCTGTGACCAAACAAACGAGCCTTATAAAAATGGTTGATGCAATTTAAGTACCTACTGGAAGAGATATAACCCTAACGCATATGGTCCGACTTGCGTTTGATTTATTATTTTACTTGCGCCCCGGCTTCGCATGGGTGTGATGTAGATCAGGGCTGTCCAAACCAGATACGATCGCGGGCTAATACAAATCACTGTATATATTGGAGGGCCGCAAAAACGAATACCTAGCATTAATTTATTTATTTGGAGAAAATGAAAAAACGGCCATAGTGTTTAATTTAGTTTTATTAATTCTTCATTAATGTATATTTTACCAATTCTATCAATATCGAAATTAATATTTGTAATTGCCAAGTGCACTGCGTGTGTAAGTGAATTATCAGTCAGTGAATACCTATATTAAAATTTTATAAAATTGTTGCGGGTCGCATCAATATAAGGCGCGGGCCACATGCGGCCCGCGTGCTGTGATTTGGACAGCCCTGATGTAGATATTAATTTGTTTTCAGTACAGAGTGATTTTAAATGCACAGCGTATCTAACGTATTTGATTGAATAAGGAATAATAGTGTATTGTTTCAAATAGTTGTTGTGGACTGTAGAAATTAAATCCCAGGTTGGATCGCTCATTTATTGGTCTTCTTATTCTTGTAATGGTACAGTCGCTGGAGTTCACAATTCGACTGCGTTTTCTTAGGACCCTCGAGACAATACCTTATAGTGAGCGCTCTGCTCTATCGCGTTTCGCAGTTACATTTTCACTTTGCGTGACCGGGTTTTTTGCGTTTATTGCCGCGAGTGTTCTATGTACATACATGATTCTTATGTCTAATTGTAGGTCGTAACGTGCTCTATCTAATGAATATACATTTGTTTATTTTTCCTATATCTAATGTAGAAATTCGGCTTATAACTATGAAAATTTGTTGTGACCTTAACATAGGGGTATTAAAGCAAACAATATTTATCTTTTATTTGTACATTATGTCGATAATCTAATAGCATATCCTAACACCATTTATTTCTAAATCGCGGGGTTCTGTATATCATTTTTAGGTGAGTGAAAATAATCGTTATTCAACGCTTTATTTCTTAACCTAGCAACTTAATATTATTTACATTTTATGATTTCGACGCTGGTCCTTAACAATAGTATTGATTAAAATAGCCTCGTAAATAACTAATTTTTTTGTAATATGTAAAAGATAAAAATCGTTACTGTGGGTTATCCTTAGGAGATAGACATCTCAGACTTTATTATAGATCTTTTAAAGATGTACAGTACCGTGTACGTTATTATGTTATATCTCGTGAGGTTTAGCCAGCGTTTGCTATGTAAGCGCACACAATATGTTTTTTACTACATCACATTAAAGATCTTTAAAATTCTCGTCCTTATTCTACTATAATATTAATGTATTATAATTATGAACCACTTTGTCTATTGATAAAAACCACATTAAAATCCGTTGCGTAGTTTAAAAGATGTACGCTTACAGACAGCGGGAAGCAACTTTGTTTATACTTTGTAGATAAAATTTCCATGAAATATGTGAATTTACAATCTACCTCCTAAAACTCGAAGAAACAATTTTTTATTTACATGTTGATAAATTTTTAATTTAACGCTAGTTTGATTTAAATTTTAATTATAAAAAATGCATTCAGCCATTTCATGGTTATTAATATTTTAATCCATTCATTTTCATCAACGCACCATTTGCGTTGAACGAGACTTCAACGTCACACTACAACGCACCATATGTGTTCAGTTATTTGATTATAATATTAAGTGACACAGGCCAGATTTTAAAAATTAAAATGCAAATTAATGGATTAATTGTGTGTAGAAACTCTATATAATTTAAAGTAAGTATGTTATCATATAATTTATATTTATTTACATTTAATAAAGTTGGTTGATGCGAAAAAGTGTTTTATTACTAGTAAGTGATCGTCTTCTGGAATATTCTTAGCAGGAAAAGAAAACTAGTCAAAATTGAGTGTTGCCAACATACAAAAACTTCGCATTGTTAGATGCAAAAAATGGGTGTCATTATAGAAATCTAAAACGGGCTTTTTAGATTTTGCCTTTAATTTTGTAATTGGCTCTGTAGCCAATATTTTGAAACCACTTTGATATTATACTAATTATTTTGCTATTTATTTATTTAAAACTGTGTTGATCACAATAATTTGATACAAAAGGCGGACTTAATGCTAATTGCATTCTCTACCAATCAACAGCAGAGAATAACACGATTGCATTTTTATTCAATACTAGCTGTGCCCGCGACTTCGTCCGCGCGGAATTTAACAAAAAAGTTATTGTTCAGTTATATTTTTATTTATTTGATTTGATTAAATAAATAAATAAACAGAGTAAAATAGCGAACAGCAAAATAATAATAAATAAATATGTATGATGTACTTCGTCGTAATAAAAATAAATGAAATTTCTAAAATAAAAGTTACTCCTTATTTACATTAGCTATCTGCCAGTGAAAGTCCCGTCAAAATCGGTCCAGCCGTATCAGAGATAAATTGTCTTCATGTAGAACCTACATTGAGTGAATTTATTTTTAATAAAATAACAATACATACATAAAGATGAGAATATACCAATAACTGTATTAATACACTAGTGACGCACCCCGGTTTCACACGAATATGATAGAGAAGTGTAATATCCGATGAAAACTCCCAGGCGGCTTAACATTTTCAATAATTATCGTCATATATCAACCGATTTATACAAAACGTTAACAAAATATACACCTACCTACCTAAAATCACTCTGTATATTGGTCAAAACCGCATGAAAATGCGTTCAGTAGTTTTTGAGTATATCGCGAACATACAGACGCGGCGTGGGACATGGTTTTATAATATGTAGTGATACACAACCCTAATAATACGTACATGTATAAATAACTGTAATGTATTAGAGCAGTGAGATAGCCCAGTGGATATAGAACTGATCTATTAACGAATAGGTCCCCGGTTCGAATCCCGGCATGTACCACTAAATTCGTATTTCCGGATTTATGTACATATTTACTATTATCATGACTTACCTACCATGACCAAATTGGTCGCGTTCTATCAGAAGGTGATGTAAGGAGCCCTAGAAACCGGCGAGCGTGCATGAGAAAAGCAATGAATGTTATTGAAGCGAGTGAGGTGTGTAAGGATCGAGTCGCGTGGCGCTCGGTTCTCTCTGCCTACCCCGCAAGGGATTTGGCGTGAAGTTATAGATAGAGATACTATTATCACTTAATCGGCTTTATAGGAAAAACATGGTGGAAAACCCAGCACGTCTAAGAAACTATATTTCTAAAGACGCGTGACTTAACATTACTACTACTTACTAGAAATTAAAAATTTTTTCGCCTTTAAGAAGAAAGTCAAGGACATTCTCCTAAATAAAGCTTATTATAGTATTAATGAATATTTCAATGATAATTTTAATATGTGTTGACATTTTGTTTAATATAATTCAATAATTAATAATAAAATATATGTAAATACCTATATATTGTATATCTTCACGCCAAGTCCCTTGCGGGGTAGGCAGAGAGAACCGAGCGCCATAAGACGCGGTCCTTGCATACTTCACTCGCTTCTGTGACATTCATAGCTCTTTTCATGCACGCTCGCCGGTTCCTGGGGCTTCTGACATCACCTTCTGATAAAACACGACCAATTTGGTCATGGTAGGTTAGTCTCGGCCTTCCTCTGCTCCTACATCCTTCCACTTTTGCATTGTATATCTGTTTCGTCATTCTTTCGTCCCGCATTCTTTCTACATGTCCGAACCAACGGAGCATGCCCTTTCTTATCTTAACACCGACACTCTCTTTTAAACCAACTCTTTCTCTCACGTCTTCATTACGAACGCGGTCAGCAAGCGTTATGCCACAAATTTTGCGCAATGCTCGCATCTCGACCGCATTTATTCTACTTTCATGCTCTCTCTGCCATACCCAGCTCTCACTTCCATAAATACCTATATGATTTCTTAAAGGACGATATGCAAACAATTGACAATTTCATGACTATGTTATGCATAATTTTGTACACTGTAATGGTAGAATACGGTATAGAACCAACATTTATTGTAATATCCTTAATGTAACCTGTATTCATGCAAAATTAACAATTTGATTTGATTTGAAAAAAAAACATATGAAAAGGTCTGGTTTTCGCTCTGGACTGCAGAGGCCTGACGGCAGTAGCCTTATGTAAAATTCTTCTGAGCGTTATCCTGTTCCCTATGACTTCGCCAAATCCCTTGCGGGGTAGTCAGAGAGCACCGACCGCCACGTGACTCGATCCTTACATACCTCACTCGCTTCAATAACATTCATTGCTGTTCTCGTGCACGCTCGCCGGTGTCTAGAGCTCCTGACATCACCTTCTGATAGAACACGACCAATTTGGTCATGGTAGGTAAGTCGTGGCCTTCCCCGGCTCCTACATCCTTCCACTTTTGCATTGTATATCTGCTTCGTCATTCTTTCATCCTGCATTCTTTCTACATGTCCGAACCAACGGAGCGTGCCTCTTATTTTTTTTTTTTTCACTTATATTCCTATACTTATATTTTATCTGTACTGACACACGTGTCGAAAATTCATAAATAAGTATTTGAAGTCGAAATTTACTCTCATAATTTTTAGTAGTACCTACTATTTAATGTGACACTTTGCTCTAATAAAGAGACAAATGATAGGGCATACCTGTCGTTAGAAAGAGATGAATATACGTCATAAAAGATTTACGGTTTGTGGCGAAGTACGTATAGCCGCGACGCGCGAGCACGCCCAGCTGAACGCGAGTTGGGCAATTACCTTACGTATTGCCATTCTAGAGCCTGTAAGGCGTATCTATAGCTATAAAAGCATTTTAGTGTGCAGCATATGGAATGTGTCAGTGTATTTAATTATTTCTTCCACAGATACCAAAGAAGCGTCCGAAGACAAAGAGAAAAAGGCACACCAGGAGAAACACAAAAAATTCATTGAAGAAGTACAAACACTCCTGACGTTGACCACGTGTCTGCCTTTCAAAGTGAAAGCGGCGCGGTATTACTGCGCCTATTGTTATTTGAACAAGTCGTGGTTTGAAGAACCGCACGAGTTAAAAAAACATACAGAATCCCACGGACATGAATGTAACACTGACGTAGAACTTATATTAAAACCTATATGGATGAATGAAGTGTTAAGAGTCGATATGTCAGAGTTAATATGCAAAGCGTGCTATGAAATTATACCAGATTGGAACGAAATGTTCGAACATTTCCACGATAAACACAACATCGATTTCGACCAAGCGTACACAAAACTTATACCTTACAAATTAGATACAGAACTACGATGCGCTCTATGCAATGAACTGTTCCCGAATTTCCCACTATTAGATATACATATGAATGCACATTATAATAATTATGTGTGTCCGGAATGCGGGGACACATTTGTATCTGAATCTAGGTTGAAGAAACACGTAGCTATTCACGAGAACGGAAATTTTCCATGCGACGAATGCGGCAAAATCTTTACGTTAAAGAAGTACAGAGCGAAACATATATCGATGTTCCACAAGAAAGAGAGAGTGTTTAAATGCTTCTATTGCCCTGAGAGTTTTACGAGCGATCATTCAAAACACAATCATATAGCGGAAAAACATCAGGAGAAAGCTAAAATAGTTACTTGCGAAATTTGCGGCAAAGTATTCAATTCCAGACATTCGTATTTAGCGCACGTTAGAAAAAGGCACAGTGAAAAGAGGTTTCGATGTAAATTGTGCCCTAAAGTGTTTGGGACTAATTACGATTACAAGATACACTTGATGAGGCATATTGCGGAGAGGCCGATCGCTTGCAGTGATTGTGGAAAAACTTTTGTGACCCGGGCGGAGCTTAGAAGTCATTCTAGAGTGCATAATAAAGATGGGAAATGATAGAATGGTACTTAGTCGCTCAGCTGGCAGACCGTACACCAATTTCCACGATAGATCGTATTACATAGATTAAAGTTAAAAAAAAATTGCCTTTAGACCCTTAGGCACTTAGACACGTCTTACTAGGGATGGTCAAATCAAAAATATATATCGATATTATTAAAAATATCGATATACATACAATAAAAAATATCGATATTTTTTCCGGGAGGACATGGTAATACTTATTAAATATTGTCCGCTGTTGCATACATGTGTCGTATGTATAGAAGCCTTTGCCTTTAAAAATATCGAATTTGATACAAATTCGATACTCTGAAATAAATATCGAATATCGATAGTTCGAGTATAAATATGTCGACGATATATATCGATTATTTTTCAAAAAATATCGATATTTTTTACCCAAGACTGCGTCTTACATTCTCAATATTGTATCGTATTAATTTTTCATACTTTTGATTTCTCTTTTTTAATCAACCAGCATTTCGAAAATGATCATTAGCGAAAGAGAAATACCGAAAGATACTTGCCAGTATAGATCTCAGTTCAAATCGTTTATTTCTATTACAACAAATGTATGACAGTGTATAATGGTGACAAGTTGTTAAAGATATATTAATACACGTGCTGAATCGTATCCAGACATCTCTGTCAGTCAGATACTCATCGATTCTGTAATAACCCTTCTTACATAGAGTATTTTTGATGTGCCTTGTGAACATATTGTCAGGCAAGGACAGAACTGTTTCACGTAATTTATTATAGAATCGAATACAATTTACAACAATAGATCTACTAGCAAAGCCTTTCACTATATTTTGCTTCTAACATTTTCACTATATTTTGAAAACGATTTTACATTTTCACGAGCAGGACAAACATTGTGTGCATGAACATGTCTGTTTGCCTTGGCCTCTGGGCGTTTTTAACAGAGATAGGGCGCAACCGTAGTAGGCGCAAGTAGTCCATCTGGGGACCTCCCCTTCACAAAAAACCTCAACCAAATAACTCTAGAGGGTTGTTGTGTTCCTGCGTGTGAGTGAGGTCACCAGTAAGCTCCTATGGAGTTGCTGTGGGAACAGCAGAGGTGGCATGTGATGACAATGTATTGCAAGCGTTCATAGGCTACGGTATCCGCTTTACATCAGGTGGGCCGTACGCTTGTATGCCTCCAGACGTTGTATTTAAAAAAAAAGAAGATAAATGAATATTGTAAAATCAGTAATTCGTACTAGGTTTATTGTGTCATATTGTAAAATGTTAATAATTAATTCAAATGTTATTTTGGGGTCGTGAAAGTATATACAGTGGATATCATTTATTACGACCTTGGTTGTAGCGACCATTTACCTATAGCGACGTTAAATCTAAGTCCCTTGAATTTAAAGCATACTTTAGTACAAAATTCATGTGGTTATAGCGACTTTGGATGTAACGCCGAGTTCGGGTGTAGCGACTGTTTTTAATGAATCATTTGTAACAAATTCCTAGAAATCCCATGCAGATATTGCGACCGGAGTCGGCCGCCAAAGACACAAAGATTTTTTTCTTTCACAAACATTTCTTATCTTTTGTTTACATCCATTGCACACAGATGGTCAGCAAGTGTGGAGACCTTTACCTTTTGTTTATAGATATCAACTAAGTAGGTAGGGAAGCGTATACGTTTCGGAGCTTTTATGGTTCAGTTACAAAGTGATATTCTGAGTAGCAACTTGGTTTAGTAAACTTTTCAATAACGACTTCCGGATATAACGACAAAAATATAGTGGTCCCTTCATTGTCGTTATACCCGAAATCCACGTATATATATTTCAGACCACAAGTTTCATGTTACATATATTCGTATTGTTTAGCTGTCTGTCGCTTTACAAAGAAGGGTACCATTTCAAGTGACCACAATAGACTGCACTGTACACAGTAATTTGCTGGTTATCGCCTATTTGCACCAATACTTTTTCACATGATGCGAGAGTTGCGCAAAATTTGTGGCGTAACGCTTGCTGCCATGCAATTCTGTAAGAGCAAACATGCTTACATCCTCGGAAACATCGGCTGTTACAGCCTTGAACATAAAATTGCAATTCTTTGGTGTCGTTTTCATGGATGTGCGACACTAGCGCCGCAAGGCTGCGTTTGGAATTGGAATTCTACAAGGCAAACAGCCTCGCGTACGCTTACAGCCTTATAGAATACCAAATAAAAAGCCGTGATCGCAGTAGACGATGTCAAAGCTGTGACATCTGTGATCACAGCGACGCACACAGCCATTACGAGTCGCTTAGAGAATTGCATGGCAGATCTCGTTCACAACGATGATGTAAGAAAGAGAGTTGATCGGTAAATATCCGTGTTAAGATAAGAAAAGGTATGCTCCGTTGGTTCGGATATGTGGAAAAAATGCAGGGTGAAAGAATGCGAAAGTGGTAGGATGTAGAAGGCGAGGAAGGCCAAGAGGACACCTATCATGACCGAATTGGTCTCGTTTTAACGGAAGGTGATGTCAGGAGCCACAGGAACCGGCGAGCGTGTATGGAAAGAGCTATGAATGTTAAAGAAGCGGGCGAAGGTGTGTAAGGGCCGCGTCTTATGGCGTGAAGATATACATAATTATAGTCTCATCATTCAATGTTTTAAAATATTCTTTATTGTGTTATAGTAATTGTTTCATATTGTCCAAAATCATTGTAACATTTGTAATAATTGTATATTTCATTTAATAGGAATTCGGCATCCTTCACGCAGTTATAGCCTTCAAAAACTCATCCATTGTTCTAAATATCATTTTAATTTTTTTTATACAACATCAGATGCATACAAGCTTCTTTAACATTTCTCTCTGCCTACCCTGCAAGGGATTTGGCGTGAAGTTATAGATAGATCGAAGGCATACAAGCATACAGCCCACCTGATAAAGCAGTTACCGTAGCCTATGAACGCTTGCAATATATTAAATGTCACGCGCGCGATGCCACCTCCGCTGATAACATATCTCGTCAATACAAACCCTCTAAAAATAGCCCTAAATTTCGTGTAAATTTCGTATTTCTGGAGCGCTTAAACCCTTCTAAATGAATTTCTTATTTCTTGTGTCTCTAGACCTTCAATCAACATAGGGCTAGCACAGAAGGAATTAATTTCTTATATCTTGTGTCCCTAGACCTTCAATCAACATAGGGCTAGCACAGAAGGAATTAATTTCGAGTAAATTTCGTATTTCTTGTGTCTCTAGACCTTCAATCAACATAGGACGAGCACAGAAGGAAATAATTTCTTATTTCTTGTGTCTCTAGACGTTCAATCAACATAGGGCTAGCACAGAAGGAATTAATTTCGAGTAAATTTCGTATTTTTTGTGTCTCTAGACCTTCAATCAACATAGGACGAGCACAGAAGGAAATATTTTTTTATTTCTTGTGTCTCTAGACCTTCAATTAACGTAGGGCTAGCACAGAAGGAATTAATTTCTTATATCTTGTGTCTCTAGACGTTCAATCAACATAGGGCTAGCACAGAAGGAATTAATTTCGAGTAAATTTCGTATTTCTTGTGTCTCTAGACCTTCAATCAACATAGGACGAGCACAGAAGGAAATAATTTCTTATTTCTTGTGTCTCTAGACCTTCAATCAACATAGGGCTAGCACAAAAGGAATTAATTTCTTATTTCTTGTCTCTCTAGACCTTCAATTAACGTAGGGCTAGCACAGAAGGAATTAATTTCTTATATCTTGTGTCTCTAGACGTTCAATCAACATAGGGCTAGCACAGAAGGAATTAATTTCGAGTAAATTTCGTATTTCTTGTGTCTCTAGACCTTCAATCAACATAGGACGAGCACAGAAGGAAATAATTTCTTATTTCTTGTGTCTCTAGACCTTCAATCAACATAGGGCTAACACAGAAGGAGTTAATTTCTTATTTCTTGTGTTTCTAGACCTTCAATCAACATAGGGCCAGCACAGAAGAAATTAATTTCGTGTAAATTTCGTATTTCTTGTGTCTCTAGACGTTCAATCAACATAGGGCTAGCACAGTAGGAATTAATTTCGTATAAATTTCGTATTTCTTGTGTCTCTAGACGTTCAATCAACAGGGCTAGCACAGAAGGAATTAATTTCTTATTTCTTGTGTCTCGAGACCTTCAATCAACATAGGGCTAGCATAGAAGGGATTAATTTCGTGTAAATTTCATATTTCTTGTGTCTCTAGACCTTCGATCAACATAGGGCTAGCACAGAAAGAGTTAATTTCTTGTGTCTCTACACCTTCAATCAACATAGGCGAGCACAGAAGGAATTAGTTTCGTGTCTTTTTTTTACTAATCTACGGAGGGAGACAAATGTAACTCGAGAATAGACTGCTAAAACTATTCAGACGAGAGGTACCTGCATATATGGATATTATTTCTTATAATTATAACAACTCCCTGTAGCGTTGTTGTGTTCTCGCCTGCGTGCGAGTGAGGAGTCACCAGTAAGCTCCTAGGGAGATGTGCTAGCAGCAGATGTGGCTGCACGCGAATGTAATGTAGAGCGAGCGTTCATAGACTACCGTAACCGCTTTCCATCAGGTGGGTCGTATGCTTGCGTACCTCCCGACGTTGTATAAAAAAAAAATGTTCCAATAATATAATTGTGTATTTTATTTTTCACTAAGCTATGATTTTTCAGATTTAGCGTCACAATAAAACATATTTTGTGAACTTAAAATAAAAATGATACTTCTCAAGTACCCTGTGGGATATATTGTCGAGATAGGGGTGACGGTTCACTGCTCCGTGCTGTGCAGTCCACTTACAAGGATTGCTCAGCATGTGTGCAAATAGATGGTGGCATGTCGCCCTAAATTTTACGCCAGTTAGCCGACATTTCTTACCGTTACACAGTGGTGGTAGGCAAAAGTGCCTAATAAATATAAATTAAATATTTTTAGTACTTGCAGCTATAACTTATACTGTATAATTTTAATGTTAGCTGATTTCTGTAAAAGTAATATAAAGTTTCTATGATAAATTCAATGTTTGACCGTTTAAATTCAAATTGATTTGATGTTCATAGGAAATGCGCAAGTGTGATCCGTTCCTAGTGATAGATAAATAGATAAAAAGTTCATTTGTATCAAAGAACACACATGTAAAACAATGAACAGAGAATTTAGAGGTAGGGCGCATCAAAGCAGCCCGTCGGGGAAAGTACCTCCACCTCACAAAAACCGCAGCCAAACAACAACTCCCTAGAGGGTTGTTGTGTTCCTGCGTGAGGTCACCAGCAAGCTCCCAAGGTGTTGCTGTGTAAGCAGCAGAGATGCATCGCGCGAGTGATACTTAATATATCGCGAGTGTTAATAGGCTACGGTACCCGCTTTACATCAGGTGGGCCGTATGGCTGCCGACGTAGTATAAAAAAAATTAGATTGAGTTTTTTACAGAGTATATGTGCCTAGATTACAAAAAGGAACATAACCAGATTGCGAATGCGCAAGCTGGCATTGCCAGAGGAACACCTGGCTCGTCAATTATATAACAATTCAATTTTTTTTTTAATTTGTCTGCTATTTGACCATGTTCCTTAAGAGATAGGAACGGTGTTCGTGAACATTACTATTCTACTTTTTTATACTGAATCCGAATCTGAAGTTAAAATTCGAATATTCGAAAAAAAAGCTACAGACAAACACACAGACAAAACATATAGATTTCATATAGGAACGGTGTTCCTGAAAATTATTATCAAATGGACAAAATACGTATAGTACAATGTACAGTGATGTTCAAGGATGTGTGTCGCAGTGATACAAACAAGCGGCAGCTCAGTGGGTTGTCTGTTCGAGGATCAAACACTGATTTTCAACTGCAACCTAATGATAGTGCCATCTGTTGTTAAAATTAATAAGCATCTTTTGTTACACCTTACGGTCTATGCACAAGAGCTGTATTCAGAATGTACGCCGGCTGCAAAATTGCAGTTAGGATATCGTTTTTGTGCAGCTTGTACGACTACATCGAAACGACTGCACTATAACTGCAAGCTCGCAGCACATTTATAACGCGGTCCTAATACTGTGGGACGGACGCATTCGAACTGCACAGTAGCTTCTGTGTGCGTAAATAATTACGGGCAGAGTTTGTGCAATTATTTCTAATAGAAATTCTATTAAGAATTGTGAATAACAAATGTTTAATTGTCTTGAGAGCAATGCAGTTTAAGTGTAGTTTCATTGCACTTGGTCCAACGGCGTTAGAAATACGCAACTGGCTTGCAGTCGTTGAAACAGCATGCTGGCTGTACGACGACTGCAAGCGGACTGGTCAGTCGGTTGGCAGTTACCATGCAGTCGTATCAAATGCACAAAAGCGGCATTCACGCTGCAATTTTGCAGTCGGCTTGCAATCCAAATGCGACCCGCCTGTATTGATTGACCCTTACACCATTGCTTCTTGTTCAGGTGGGTTCTTTTAAATGAAAGTTGATTTAATAATTATTACTAATTATGGCCACTTATAGCAATAATCAAAATTATGACTAACTGTACATATCTATCTATCTATCTATATCTTCACGCCTTGCGGGGTAGACAGAGAGAACCGAGCGCCACGTGACTCTTTCCTTATATAAATAATACATGCTCATTGTACATAAATAACAAAAAAACATAAATATGATTCTACAGTATTGAGCGCTTTTTTTTGGGAATTTTAAATTCAGCGTTGTTAATAAAAACAAAATGGCGGCTCCACTTGTATAAGATGCTTGATTGTAGATATAGACTTTTGTTATGTTTTCTCTTATTATTTAGTATAAATTCAACTGTACAGTTTCTGAAATAAGATTTTTTTTATACAAAGTCGGGAAGCATACTGCCCACCTGATGAAAAGTCGTTACAGTAGCCTATGAACGCTTGTAATACATTAAGTATTACTCGCGCGATGACACCTCTGCTGATAACACAGCAACTCCTTAGGAGCTTACTGGTGATCTCACTCACACGTAGGAACACAACAATCCAGAGAGTTGTTATTTGGCTTCGGTTTTCTGTGAGGTGGAGGTAGTTCCTCAGACGGGCTTCTTTGATGCGCCTACTTCTCTTGCAACCACCCTACTAAAATGTTCGCCATGTGTGGGGAATCGAACCTACGAGCGTCGGTGACAAAGTCACGTTATTAACCGCTGCGCCACCGAGCTCGTCAAAATACTTTAATGGATATCAAACAGATTTCATTGAAGCCGACGTCTTCTGACTTCGTCAAGGTCTACGAACAGGAGACTCCGCAGTGTGGGAGGGAAGGTCTGCTCCTTCTCCCCTTACAGTCGTACCCATTATTTCTTGTCGACCATTCTTGGAGTCGGTTTTTGTTTATACAAGCGAGTGAGTTAGGTTTCTGTAAGGGCAAAGACAAATGGTGTTCAGCTCTCTCTGCCTACCCCACGAGGGATTAGGCGTTAACTTTTGTAAGAGAGGTAGGGCGCACCAAAGCGGCCCGTCTGGGGAAGTACCTCCACCTCGCAGAAAACCGCAGCCTAATAATTCGCTGTTTAGGTGTGTTCCTATGTGTGAGTGAGGTCACCAGTGAACTGCTAAGGAGTTGCTGCGTCAGCAGCAGAGGTGGCATCGCGCGACTGATACGTACTATATTACAAGCGTTCATGGACTACGGTAATCACTTTATATTTGGTGGGCCGTATGATTGTATGCCTCCCGACAATGTATAAAAAATACTTTTAATATATTAATCTAATATGCTAATAAGTATGTGTAAAATATAATTTTAATAAAGTTAGTAGATATGAAACATGTTTGTTTATTTCATTTCGAACTCATTTGTGGTTGGTACCTTGTAAATTCTGATTCACTTTATTCTATTCCTGACTTTATCCTTTGTCGTGAATGGAGCGTTGGGTAAACTTCTAGGCAGCCGAAATCTAAGCCAGAAGGCACAGCTCGCTGTACACAACGCGGTGCTAATCCCAACGGTAACTTATGGAAGTGAGAGCTGGGTATGGCAGAGAGAGCATGAAAGTAGAATAAATGCGGTAGAGCTGCGAGCACTGCGCAAAATTTGTTTGCATAACGCTTGCTGACCACGTTCGTAATGGTGACGTACGAAGGAGGGTTGGTTTGAAAGAGTGTCGGTGTTAAGATAAGAAAAGTCATGCTCCGTTGGTTCGGACATGTAGAAAGAATGCAAGATGAAAGAATAACGAAACAGATATACAATGCGAAAGTGGAAGGATGTAGGAGCCGAGGAAGACCTAGCCTTATACTATACGATACCAACCTACCGTGACCAAATTGGTCGTGTTTTATCAGATGGTCAGGAGCCCTAGGAACCGGCCAGCGTGCATGAAAATAGTAATGAATGTTAGTGAAGTGTGTAAGGACCGCGTCTTATGTCGCTGAGTTCTCACTGCCTACCCCGCAAGGGACCTGGCGTGAAGATATACTACTCTGTGTAAAAAGTATCGGGAATATGTCAATAAAAAGACCCGCGTAAAAGAGGTCGTTCTAATTTTTTTACTGCATGTTGGTAGCACTGTACTGATTTAGCGCGCAAAATTTGAGCGGGATCTGTCATTTAATTTGTTTTAAACTACACTTTTTGTTGGTCATAGTTTTGAGTCCTCGGCGATTTTTACAATGGAAAATATTGTTGAACAAAGAGTGTGCCTTAAATTTTGTGTTTCAAATGATATTTCATGTGGTGAATCACTAAAAATGTTGCGAAATACCTACGGCGAATCGTGTATATCGAAAACAAGGGCTTATGAATGGTATAAGGCTTTTAAAGAAGGCCGAGAAGTAGTAGTAGACTTGCCTCGTTCTGGTAGACCTTCAACCGCTACGACCAGAGAAAACATCGACAGAATCAAGAAGCTAGTGCTCGAAAATCGACGTATGAGTCTGAGAGAGTTGGCTAGTGAGGTGAACATATCTTTTAAGTCCGTCCACAACATTCTCATTGACATTTTAGGCATGAAACGCGTCGCCGCTCGACTAGTTCCAAAAGAGCTCAATTTTGTTCAAAAAGCGCAGCGAAAGCATGTCGCTGAAGACATGGTTTCCCGAGCTTCTACGGATCCGACCTTTATGAAACGTATAATAACTGGCGACGAGACATGGGTTTATGAGTACGACATGCAAACAAGCCAACAGTCTTCAGAATGGCGTCTCGAAAACGAGCCGAAACCCAAAAAACCGCGGCAAAGTCGCTCCAAAATCAAGGTGATGCTGACAGTTTTTTTTGACTACCGTGGTGTGGTTCACTCCGAATTCCTTCCAGAGGGAGAAACAGTGAATAAAGAATATTATTTAGGCGTCATGAAGCGTTTGCGTGAGAGTATCCGCCGAAAACGTCCAGATTTGTGGCAACACAACTCATGGATGCTGCACCATGATAATGCACCATCACACACAGCCATTATAGTGAAAGAGTTTTTAGCGAAAAATTCAACAAAAGTTCTCGACCAAGCACCGTATTCACCTGATATGGCTCCGTCTGACTTTTTTTTATTTCCCAAGTTAAAATTACCACTTCGAGGAAAACGTTTTGAGTCGATAGAAGCCATAAAAGAAAATTCGCTGAATGAGCTAAAGGCCATACCGCAAATAGCCTATGAAAAATGTATGGAAGACTGGGTGAAGCGGTGGAGATGTTGTATTGCAAGCGATGGGGCCTACTTTGAAGGCGATAAAATAAATTTAGATGAATAATTTGTATTTTTTGTTTTATTGACAAATTCCCGATACTTAGTACACAGAATGTACATATAGTCAAAGTCAAAATCTTTTTATTCCGTAAAAATGGCTACATTTGTTTGGCATCGTCACAATTTTTTTCCCTACCGTGCAGTTCATGACTAGGTGAGCACTGATAAAAATACTGCCAAAAAACTCAGGCTTTTGGTATCCAAACAAATTTACATAATTTATTAATTACATTATAATTGGATCGACTCAATCCCAGGCATTTTTATCATTAATATAGTCTGATACTTTATAATATGCCCTGCTACACAATTTGGCTTTAATAGTAGTTTTAAATTTGTTTATTGAGAATTCTCTTATATTGCTGGGAAGTTTGTTATAGAACTGTAGACATTGCCCCATAAAAGAATTACTTATTTTGTGGAGACGGCTTGCATGTAACACAAGATTATGCTTATATCTAGTATTTATATTATGAGTATCACTCTTTTTACAAAATGAGTCTATGTTTTTATGGACATACAAAAGATTTTCATAGATATATTGCGATGCGACTGTTAGAATATTTATTTCTTTGAATTTTTCTCTAAGGCTCTCCCGGGGACCAAGTTTGTAGATAGCTCTTATGGCTCTCTTTTGCAATAAAAAGATGGTGTTAATGTCCGCGGAGTTACCCCAAAGAAGAATTCCGTATGACATAATACTATGAAAGTAGCTGAAATAAACTATTCTAGCCGTATCAACATCAGTGAGCCGTCTAATAGTTTTCACTGCATAGGCTGCAGAACTTAGTTATCCTGATAACCTTTCAATTTGTGGGCCCCATTGTAGTTTGGAGTCAATTGTTATACCCAAGAACACAGTTGTCTCCACAGGGGCTAAATTAGTTCCATTAACATGTACATTGGTAGTCACCTGTCTTACATTAGGTGTTGAGAACTTAATTACTTTAGTCTTTTTATCATTTAAAAGTAGATTATTAACATTAAACAAACCAATGCATAACTTTAGAGAGAGCATCGTTAACTTCGTCATAATTACCTGTCTATTAATTTTGAATGTCAAAGAGGTATCATACGCAAACAATACAATCTCATGTTTGTCCTTTACATAATAAGGTAAGTCATTTATATATATACTAAAAATAAGAATGGACCTAGAATTGACCCCTGTGGAACTCCCATAACTACTATATATATATATGTACTAGCGCATATAACTTATCACTATAGCAGTGATAGCCCAGTGGACATGGAACCTGTCCATTGACCATTTGGTCTCCGGTTCAAATCCTGGCGGGGGCATGTATCACTAAATTCCTGTGTTCGGATTTATGTACATATTTGTAATAATTTTGACGAGCTCGGTGGCTCAGTCGTGAATGACAGATGTGGCATCGCGCGAGTGATACTCAATGTATTACAAACGTTCATCGATATCGGCTGCTTTACATCAGGTGGGCCGTATGCTTGTATGCCTCCAGACGTATAAAAACTCTCTTGAGCGGCGTCTAAAAAGCAAAATACCTAAATAACAATTCCTCAGTAGCAAAATGCTAAAAATCCATGTCTAAATAGCAAAATGCCTGTAGGCCGATTCTACTAAACAACTGCATTGCAGCGCGGCGTGTGTCAAAATGCTTACATTTTGACGTTTCGTTAAACGTCGCTGCTGTCAGATCGCTTAACGAAACGTCAAAATGTACGCATTATGACACACGCCGCGCCGCAGTACACTTGCAGTTTTTTAGTAGAATCGGCCTACTGAAACTCAATTTCTTTAGGATGCACAACATCTATAAAGCAATTGATCGAATAACTACAACTTACTTAACCCTTCGAAACCCGGGTGGTCGAATACGCCCGCGAAATGTATGGGAAAACGTATATAACGGGTTCTGACTTCTCAAATTGTAAATGTCTTGAAATTTAATACTACTTATGACAAGCAACTGAACGAACAAATTCAGGGAAACATCACTGTGGTAGCTTTTCATAAGAATAATATCCCAAGTTAAAAGTTCCTTATGTTGAGGCAAATAAATATACTGTTATTTCGTATTTATTTCAGTACCCTTAGAAATACACACAAAAATAAAATAGAATAGAACATAAAATACATGGAAACTATAATTGCCTCCCCATCCTGCACAGTGGGACGTGTCTGTCACAACAATGCCGAATGTAGGGGCAATCAAGTATATCGGCGATCATCGCCAGGACGGCGTTGGAGCTGGCCGGCACCCGGCGCACCAGGGATGCTTGCGCATACTTGCGTGAAAACAATCTGTGTTTGCGGCTGCGGTATGTTTATATCTAATGCGCTACAGAAACGGGGCAGCCCCAACACCGCTCTGTAGGCGATTCTACTAAAAAACTGCAACTGCACTGCAGCGCGGCGTGTCAAAATGCGTACATTTTGACGTTTGTTAAACGTCGCTGCTGTCAGATCGCTTGACCAAACGTCAAAATGACGCATTTTTGACACACGCCGCGCTACAGTGCAGCTGCAGTTTTTTAGTAGAATCGCCCTACAGAGCGGTGTTGGGGCTGCCCCGTTTCTGTTGTTTAGTAGAATCGGCCTACTGAACGCATTGTTGAACTAGACTCTGAGGGCACTACACACGTTCTGCGAATATTGAATATTTTGAGGTAGATTTCGCATTTTCAAACTGTACGATTATTATTTTAATCATTGATTAATTTTAAACAGAATTATGTTTTAGACGTTTTAGTTTAGTAGCCATTTCTCGTTTTAGGTATTTTAGACTGTATTTACGTATTATTTACGAGTTTTGTAGGTTTAGGATCCTAGTCGTTTGGCGTTATACACAAAATTTCCAAGCATTATGTGCATCGGGAATCTTGCTACTTTGGTATTTAACATTTTAGACATTACGCTCACGTTCGATCAAAATTACTACCTAGACACTAAATAAGTCCACTGATTTCCAATCTTACAGGCTTTAACACCGGACCCGGCATACCGGAACCGACGGATGTGTATTAAAAATTATAACAAAATTTCAAATAATATAAAAACAAACAAATAAATGCTTTCAAAAGTCTTTTTGTTTATTTAAACGACAATTGCCTTTACTCCTTGCAAGAGTTTTCAAACGGTAAAAATTAAAGTATCCAGTGTTTGTACTCTGCAAATGTATTTAAATATATTTTATTATTTTCACAGAAAGCCCTGAAGAGCTGGAAGACAAAGAAAGGAAGGCACACCAAGAGAAACACAACAAATTCATTGAAGAAGTACAAACACTCCTGACGTTGACCACGTGTATGCCTTTCAAAGTGAAAGCGGCGCGGTATTACTGCGCCTACTGTTATTTATACGAAACGTGGTTCGAAGATCCGCATGCGTTAAAAAAGCACACAGACTCGCACGGGCAAGAATGTATTAACAAAATAGAACTTATATTACGACCTATTTATCTGAATGAGGTATTGAGAGTGGATATTACAGATCTAAAATGCAAAGCATGCCTTGAACCCTTGCCAGGTTGGAACGAAATGTTCGAACATTTCCACGATAAACACAACATCGATTTCGACCAAGCGTACACAAAACTTATACCTTACAAATTAGATACAGAAATACGTTGCGCGTTGTGCGACGAACTATTTCCGAAGTTCCTATATTTAGATAGGCATGTGAATGCACATTATAATAATTATATCTGTTCCGAATGCGGGGATACGTTCATATCAGAATCTCGGCTGAAACAACATGTAGTTAGTCACGAAACAGGTAATTTTCCTTGCGATAAATGTGGTAAAACTTTCACGTTAAAGCAATATAGGACCAAACATGTGTCTACAGTGCATAAAAAAGAGAAAAGTTATAAATGTACACATTGTCAGGAATCCTTTCCAAGCGACCATTTTAGACAGAAGCATATAGTCGACAAACATAAAGACAAAGTTGAATCTGTTACTTGCGAAATGTGCGACAAGGTATTCAATACGAGATATTCTTACTTAGAGCATTACAGGAAAAGGCATAAAGAAAAAAATATTAAATGCAATATGTGTCCGAAATTATTTAACAGTAAGTACGAGTTTAAACTGCATATATTGAGGCATACCGGGGAGGGGCCACACGCCTGTTCTGTTTGTAACAAGAGATATGCAACGATGGGGGAACTCCGTAGTCACTCAATAGTTCATAAAAAGATCGAAAGTAAAACTTGGTACTAGCGACCCCCAGAATCTGTTATTTAGCAGAGCTAAATATATTTTAGCGCACTGTAAACTTAAACTTATATTATGTTTGTTTGTATGACTTTGTATACCTATTGTTTTGAATTTGTTACAAGTTGGATATTTGGGATTTTTCTTCGGATGACGATGAAGAAATAATAGAGTTTATAAGTAGACCTGTTATAATGAAGGGAATTAATACAAGATGAATAATATTTATTCGATATTTCATCCCAAGCTCAGAAGCACAACGCAACAAAATCAATAAACAAGCAAATGAAATGGAGGCTAAATACCCACTTTGTATCAAAAATTGACAGGTTGGTTCCCATTTACGCATGCTCGAGTCGTGCACCTTGCGTGAGAGCGAAACAGCTTCGTACAAGAAGTCACTAAATGCAATCATTTTAAACACATTTGATGATTTAAACGGTTAATTTAGTTAGGTTACATTTAAACGAAATTTGGCACAAACCACCCCTTATGTGGTATTGCGACGTGGAGTGTAACAAAGCAATTAGCCACACGTCCGGTTCAACATCGTTTGTTCAGAATGTTAAAATTGCAGTTGAGATGTGTTGGAGATGATTAAGAATAAAGAAGAGGGATGATTTTAAGATTGACTGTCGCGATGAGTGTACACTGTCCGGCGTTGATGTTGCCAATAAATAAGTTGCCACGTGACAATTTTATGTATTCGTTCCTTTACAGGTACACCGTTCCTATATGAATTCTATATGTTTGTCTGTGCGTTTGTCCGTGCGTTTGTCTGTCGCTTTTTTTCGAATATTAGAATTTTGACTTCAGATTCGTCTTCAGCGTAAAAAGTAGAATAGGAATGTTCAGGAACACCGTTCCTATCTCTTAAGGAACATGGTCAAAATGGCCGACATATAAAAAAAAAATGATCGTTATATAATTGACGAGCCAGGTGTTCCTCTGGCAATGCAAGCTTGCGCATTCTCAAGTGGTTTTCATCTGAACTGGTGAGATAACCGGGTTTAAATAGTTAGTAGATTCAGGCGTTATTTTGGGAAAGTCAAATGTACAGGCAATTTGATCTAAACTACTTTGTATGCTTCCGCCACGGAATAATTCATGTGAACAAGCGTAGGTCGCATCCACCTACAACCGTTAGTAGATGAATGCCGTCGCTGCCATGGCAGCTCCGGTTGTCTCTACCTCGGCTGCTTCGGTCGGCTCTGCTCACCACCTACCACAGTTGCAGCCCTGCTCTGGTCGTCTTTGCGACACGTATTATATATGTTAATCGTTAGAATAACATACGACGAAAAATCGAAGTTTTCCTTAACTCTACTGGCGTTATGCAGTGGTATCAAGGGAAAAGAAATATCGCCCGTTGTACCATTGCACAGCAGTGTTATCAAACTCATCTTGTTTCATGTTTTTTTTGTTTAAAAAAATAATAGGTTTCATAACACAATGTGCGTCAGCAGGGCAACGCTGTATGTATATAAAGGTTTATCCTTAGCAAGTATGGAGTTTTTGGGTTTATCTCAACATTTTATCCAAAGTATGGTTAAGCATTTTGATGAACATAGATTCAGCTTATCCACTTGTATTGTAGAAGCGTATTTTAGTAAATTAAGTTCCATTTTTAGTTTTTAAAGTCTGTATAATTTGAAATGAGTATGCAACTATTAAAGGGCGGTCAACAAGACGAGATAAAAATGGTAAACAATTCGACCTTTACTGAGTTTCGTTACAAATCAAACGATATCCCCGTCCTTTTCTCTCGAAGGCAGGAGCGGCGGCGTAACTGTCGCTAAGTGTACTACTGTCTTTAAATTTTGGTACGAGTAAGATGTCTGTACATGAAGTACGCGAGTCATATCTGAATTCATCTCATTTGGCAGGTCAAGTAACATTTACGTGTTTGAGACGTCAATTAATTAAGTTTTAATAGAATCTAATAATAAAGCAACAAAGCTTCCGATCTATGTCTGTATAAGATACGTGGCAATATTACATATTTAGTAATGACGTGACAGCTGGACAAAACAGTTTTATTTATTGCAATCTGCTTATATAAGTAGTCCAATTATTGACGTGATAACGTCTTATAAATCTATGATTGCCGGGTGCACGCACGAAAAAGCATGACTCATTGTCACGTTCCGCCTGAGCGAGCGTACAAGCGATAGAGAGGCACGATCGGCCTAAGCGTTCGGCTTGTGACGCATCTATCTCTCTTCCCCTCCATCGGCCGATGCGTCCGAGTAGAAGAGAGACAGCGGCGGCACACAACCTACACGTGAACTGTTTTGTCAACTGTTGGAATGTTTTCTTATGACGTTATCACGTTAACTTGTCGTCCGTAAACCGACTTTACAGACAACCAATTATTTTTACCCATTTTTCAATTTTTGTAAAAACAATATGCCTACTTTGAAGTCTTGCTTATATCTTTTCAGCACGTATGCAATTTTTATGTTAGTCGGGTTTTAGTATTTAACTTTAGATTTGTTAAAGTACATACATAATAAATAAAAGAATGGCTGTATTCTAGTGGTGGTAACGCTAGGAGGAAGACGTCTATTATACTCCATGCTATGTTGTGCGCCCCTGATTGTTTGTTTACATTCTTTATCTCGTTTACCTGAATGCACTTTACGCACATTGTATTAATTTAATTTTAATAAAGTACTTGAAATGAATATTTGTTTTTTATTTGTAATAAATAGTTTGTTAAGGTGATGTCAGGAACAATAAGAACCTGCGAGCCTACATGAAAAGAGCTCTGTAGACCAATTCTACAACATATCTGCAGCTACACGTTTACGCTTGTCATTTGAGTCGTGCAGGAATAGTGCAGTGCCAATACGTGTATTCTATTAAAATTTCCTGCACTGCAACTACGGTGGAACTGTGCGTATCCTGCAAATGAACTACTTAACTCCTGTCAGGTTACCATACTTCAATCTAATAAATTGGATTTTTACTTAATATTGACTCCTATATTTTCACACTCGATTGCCCTTGGTTGCCGGCGTGGAGGTATTTCTAATTGAAAAGAAGCTTTACTTAATCATATCTTCCGACAAATATCTCCCAAAACAATAATATAAATCACCGCTTCAGAATATTATTTCACTTTACAAAAGTTGCTTGAGACTAACGTTAGCAAAACTGCAGATAAACTCCTTCAAGACTTCTGTCACCGCTATACAAATGTCAAAACAAATTTATCAGAATACGATTATATTGCAGGAAATGTGCAGGTGTAGTGTATGTTTTTTAACAGAATAGCGAGTCATTTAATGCAGCGTTGCTGCAACGTCGCTGCTGTCAGATCGCTGAACAGAATAACGAAACGTCAAAATGTACGCATTTTGACACACGCCGCGCAGCAGTGCAGTTGCAGTTTTTAGTAGAATTGACCTACTGAATGGTAAACAAGCAATGATATTGTATTAAAAAGAGGTAGATGTCGTACTAGCGCGCAAAAACTGAGGCAATGAAATTAACCCAATTGGTCTAATATGCGCTATTCTATGATGCGCTGACGTATTTCAAACGCAACTCTTGACAGATAGCTATCTCTCTCTATATCATGCGTTCTGTATTATCTATCCCCTTCTTAAGTAAGTAAGTACTATAATGTCGTAGTGGAACAATAACAAAACGACGCGCAGTATGAATATACGTCATCTTTAAATACAATATCATTGTAAACAAGCGTGTGAGGTAAGTAAGGATCGGTTTATGTGGCACTTGGTTTTCTACCTATCCCGCCAGAAACTTCTCGTGAATATATAGATAACGTCAAACGTAAAACAACGACATAAAAGCACTAACTCACCCCACGTGTTAGTCATTCTTCTGGGACTATTGAGTATGTGATATATGGGCGAGTTATGTCAGACTCTTAGTGATTAAACGCAACCTAGGGTTTGAAAAGTGAGATACGGCAGAGAAATTACTGGGTACTGTGACGAAACAGCGTTAGGTCACAAGATTGGCAGCGCGCGAGTAACGTCCCCGTGGAGCGCTCACACGCAAGAAACCGGTAACTCTCCCGAGTGTTATTTGGCGTTTTCTGTGAGGTGGAGGTTCTTCCCAAACGGTGCATTTATGAAATTATCACTTATGATCGTCACTTATTGAAATCGATGTGTTAGGTAACAACTCACAGTTTAAGTCCCAATAGAATTAGATTATCTGATAAACCGTGGTGCGCGGCAGTTGAGCTTCACTTGACTAGCCATCGCTTTGAGGTTTTTAAATGATTACTTGTCATATTGCTGTTTCTCACTTTGCCAAGAGGGGAGTCAATTCCAAAACTTACCTACTCCTACAAATTTCTTCTGATTAAATTCGTTGTGAGTTCCAAGGCAGCTGTAATCACCGGGACAGCAATGAACTTCACTGTTCATTGCCTTTTTGGTGGTCATCGCTGTTAATTCTGGCTACACAGAAGACACAGTGGTGGGCCTGTCCCGTTATGATTGTCACTTGCTTTTCGTTGAAGGAAAGCATCGCGTGCATGTTCTAGAAATTATAGTTATAGCAAAAGACGATTGACCTAACCTGAGAAAGGTCTGGTTTTCCCTCTAGGTTGTGGAGGTCTAAACTACTTACCATCAGCCTGGTCGTATGCTTGTTTGTTATCTTAGTAGTATACTGCCGATTGTACAAGCTTACTGGCACAACACGTTCCTATTAAGATACTTGCATCAGCAAACCTCACCCTTTTTTTCTTCTTAGCGTTACCCCGTTTCCTAATTCATAGGACTGGCGGGGATCCTCTACCTAAGCCTAAGGATTTGGCGAAGATACTGATTTTTACATGGAGCGACTGCCGTCAGACCTAGACCCAAAGGGTAAACAAGAAAGAAGTTAGGTCACACATCTTTCGAAATATAATTTCTTGGACATGTGGGTTTCCAAGCGATCTGACAGCAGCGACGTTTAACGAAACGTCAAAATGTACGCATTTTGACACACGCCGCGCTGCAGTGCAGTTTTTTAGTAGAGTCGGCCTACAGCTCCTGCTTGTGACGTTCAAGTACCGGCCAAAATAAATGTGTTGAAAATAAAATATCTGTATGTTATAAAATATTTTAATTACAAACCATATAATTTAACATAAATTTATTTACGTCAATATAAACGATTCTTATTATCTAATTAATCATTACTATGTTTAATACTGTTTCTATATATATACATTGCACTTAAATATTTGTCTGCGTCCATACCGAAATTTTCAAATTACGAATTCGAAATTGATTATGTACATCCCTAAAAATTAAAAAAAATATTTAACGTTTTAATTACAATCCGAACACGCTAAGAAGGTACCTCGCTAGAACAACATCCTTGCAGTCAGAGGTCTTTCTGTCACGGTCGCGTTCTACACACATTCTTCTAAGCGATATCGCCTTTCCTAGTCCATTAAGATCGGCGGGGATCCGCCACCCAAGCCCAAGGATTTGGCGAAGTTACCGATTTTTACATGAGGCGACTGCCGTCACACCACCACAGCGCACAAGGGAAACCAGACCTTTCTAAGGTTAGTTCTTTCGAAATATAATTTCTTCCAGATCTTTCTTAGGTTAGGTCACGGCTTGCGAAATATAATTTCTTAGACGTGTGGGTTTTCTCACGGTGTTTTTCCTTCACCGCCGAGCGAGAGATAATTACAAATATGTTCATAAATTTAGCGGTACATGCTGGGATTCGAACCATGGACCTGTTGGTCAATAACCCGGTTCTTTCTTCAAACTTCTCTTTGGTCGCTAGTATATTAAAGCGTGTAGTTGTTCTCATGTTTGCTTGTCGTAATTTAAATAAATTTATTAACAAATCCCTAAAATAATACCGCGGGAAAAATATACTCTATTACCTATTTTGTACAACCACTTTGATTTAGCGTTCTGTCCATATTTCGTTACAAAAGTGCCGGAAAAAATATTAGGCGTTGGGAATCGAACTCTAAATGTCGCATATTAGATATGCATTGTTACAGAGTCCGCTACGTGATTACAGAGAATCCTATTATTGAAGCAGAGAAGGCTTGTAGAATTGATGAATATCTGACGAATAAAGATGTCTGGAAATGATTCAGCACATGCAAAACATGAGGCAGCAAAGTGATATCAAAATAACGGCGTCCCAATACCTTCAACATAGATAACGAATTCCTTGATTCCTTAGCTATCAAGGGGTGCAATTAAATTTTAGACACAACACCAGACTGTATCCACGGATTTTGTTATCATCAGTTTTGCGAATTACCTCCAACTATGGAAGCAATTTTAAAGACGTATTCACATCAATAAAATGAAATTTGATTGGATGGGTACCCTTTCAGCGACTTACAACCTGAAGCTGCTTTTCCACCGGCGAGGGGAGAAGAGAATTGTTTTTTTTTTATACAACGTCCGGAGTCATACAAGCGTACGGTCCACCTGATGTAAAGCAGTCACCGTAGCCTATTAACGCTTGTAATATGTTAAGTATCGCTCGCGCGATGCCTCCTCTGCTACTTACACAGCAACTCCTTAGGAGCGTACTGGTGACCTCACTCACACGCAGAAACATAACAGCCCTCTAGGGAGTTGTTATTTGGCTGCGGTTTTCTGTGAGGTGGAGGTACTTCTCCAGACGGGCTGCTTTGATGCGCCCTACCTCTCTTAAAACATCCAAACCAAGACAAACAGACATGTTCATGCACACAAATGTTTGCCTTGTGTGGGAATCGAACCCACGAGCGCTGGTGTCAAAGTCGCGTCTTTCACGACAGAGTCACCGAGCTCGTCAAAATTGAACTCGAGTCGGGCCATTCCCACCAGAAATTGCCATTAATAGATCTTGCGAGCTCGCGGTTGATAATACTATCCAATATCGCTCTGAGCATGTAATATAGTGAAGATTCAGTGCTGTTCAGTGACATCGCGAGAATAATGTTTTCGTTGCAAAATTTAATAAGCACTCTACGCACGTAATAATACGGTTCATTATCACATTAAGAAATATTTAAATTCTCGTCTCGCTCATCCTCGCTAATCCAACCCATTTCCACCGGAGACGTGCGAGGAGAGAATTGAAATTTTTCCATACTAATTTCTCGTCTCGTCTCGCTTCGCCGGTGGAAAAGCAGCTTTACTGTCCCTGTATCGTTACTAACCTGTTTTAAAATATATATATATATATATATTTACAGAAAAGTATGATAGACATATAAGTATGACTTATATATATAATACTTATATAAATAAATATATATATGTCGCAGAGGTAGCAACACCATATTGAGAAGCCCGGAAGAAATCAATCCCCGTGATGATAGTTTTACTCGTAATAATAACGGATCAAAATGTCAAGTCGGCGCTTGGGTGGAATCGACATCGTTGAATTGGCAACACCGGTTGTGTTTGTTATGGTTTGCTCGAAATGTCGGTTGTGGTCAGTTGTCAAAAACGTCAAGATGAGATACCGTCATTAAAAGGGGCATTACGAATCGAGCAATGGAGCCAATCGCACGTGTCGCGTCCACCGCATTTTGAATCCGTTGTAATCTACGATCTAAGCATAACTTTTGTTAAAAGTATTGTGGTAATTGGCTGATTAAATATTGAGAAGATTAACTACGCTGGTATTTCGCTTTATTCGCCATGAACAACGAGCCACCTGACGACAACTACCTCCACGTTCTGACATATATATATATAATACTTATATAAATATATATATATGTATATAATTTTTGGACTGACCATTTGAAAATCACGGTAGGGACATAGACAAAGATATCATTATAACAACGAACTCAATTATCATACAGTATTTATATTGCGGAGCTCGATGGCGGCAATGCGCCAGTCAGTCTAATCGAAACTCAAGTTCTTCCGTGCTCGGAGGGCACGTTAAGTGGATACATGACAGTCCAGTGGCGCAGTGGTGAAACGCGCTGGTACGCTACTTTGACATAAACGCTCGCTGGTTCAATCCCCACACATGACAAACATTTGCGTGTACGAACATGTTTGTTAGTCGTCATCAAAATTTACTATTTTAACATTTGAATTTTGGTCGATCGTAAAATACATTCAAATCAGACGTGTGATGCCAACCATTGTAATCAAATATTTTATTATAATTTTGATGAGCTCTGTACGCAACGTGAATGACGTACGTGGGTTCGATTCTCACTTTGGACAAACATTTGTGTGCATGAACATGTCTGTTTGTCTTGGTTTGGATGTATATAAAAGAGGAAAGCAGCCCGTCAGAAAAAATACCTCCACCTCGCGGAAAACCGCAGCCAAATAATATTTCCCTAGTTTTGTTGTGTTCCTGCGTGTGAGGTCACCAATGAGCTCCTAAAAAAAGGAGATGCTGTGCTAGCAGCAGATGTGGCATCGCACGAGTAATACTTAATGTATTGCGAACGTTCATAGGCTACGGTAACCGCTTTACATCAGGTGGGATGTATGCTTATATGGCTCCCGACGTAGTATAATATATATATTGTATAATTTGCGTTCGCACCAGGCTGTCTAAGATATATATTATATTATTACACGTAGTGTATGCCAGCCTGGTGCGAACGCAAATTCGTCATAAAAGATCAAACTATGAATAGATTTGATTTACAAGTATCTTATCCCGATTGGCTTTAAAGCTCGTTCGCTATGAAGCATTCCCCCTATGATTATGCTTCAGCGTGTCTTGAATTGAGAACCATTTATATAATTAAATTCAAACGAATTATTCTATACACTTCATATTGGCAAAAATAATATAAGAGCGGGGCCTTGTTGCCAAAACTAAAAGAAATCAAGAAGATGACATCGCCAAAATGTATTTCTCAGATTTGATAGACTGGAACGCATTTCGAAACCAAGCTAATCTTGTAATGTGATGCATTAGTGGTTGTTTTTTTTTCAAAGTACCTTCATTCTTCACAAAGATGATGTAATATCGCTTGCGGCCATGCTAATCCCGTGGTTGGACAGCAAATGACTTTTCAAGCTGCACTTCTGGACAAAGGACATGCCGCAAACTTCACATTTGAACCGTCTGTCGTTGTTATGAATCCTCATGTGTTCCCTCAGCGTGTATTTCCTAGCGTACGACTTGTGGCAGACCTCGCAAGCGTAAATTCTTTCACCTGTATGCTTTATCATGTGCGCTTTAAGCGCTTTCTTACTAAAAAACCTATAACCGCACTCAGTACACTGACAATTCCTCTCCATTAGATGACTTTTCTTAATATGATACATCAATAACGATTTAAGAATATAAGTTTTGCTGCAAACATTGCATTTATACTGCGCTTCGGAGTTGTGCACTTTGATTAAATGCTGATTCCGTTGGTAGTAACTGCGGAATGGTTCGTTGCAGTACGGACAGTTACTTATGTTCCTCGCACCCAAATGCTTAGTTTTCTCGTGATAATGCTTTTTGGACCGACTTGGGAATATCTTCTCGCAATGATCGCATTTGAAACTACCCTCCTGATGAGTCGTTCTGTGGGCGTTTAGTGACCTTTTGGTGGCAAACGACGTGTCGCAATGACTGCAACTGTAATTACTATAATGTTTATTCATGTGCTGTTTTAGCATTTTAAAAGTTTCGTACGTCGAAGGGCACATTGCGCAGTCGTATACGTCCCCCTTCCGCAATTTAAACTGTAATATGTGATCTTTTATGTCGCTATATATAATTTTATTGTGTATTTTAACTAAATGCTCTTTTAAATTTGCCAAATTGTCCATTTTGTTGTCGCACAACGTGCAAATTAAATCTGAAATGTCCAATTTTACGTTATATTCGGTCATGTCGAAATTTGATTTGAAATCTAACCGTTCCTTTTTATGGTCGATTTCCGTGTGCGCTCGTAAATCTATCGGGTCTGGATACGTGGCGCTGCAATAGCCGCATATAAAGCCTAGCAGGCTCTTGTTTTTGAACGGTGTGGCGTTTGAGAATTGCAATATCGTTTGTAGGTTTTCCTTGTGTTTGTTTTTGTCGTGGTTACTTCTCGACGTCCACATTAAGTTGATCTTGGTTTCTTTGTACGAGGGGTCCTTCGTGATGGTAATTTTGCGGTTCGTTTTCACCATATCTTTGACTTCCGTTTTGTTCAGCGTCAAGTCGGGCATTTCGCAAGAGTCTGGAACGCAATGGTAAATTATAAGATGACACATTTTAGTATTTTAGTACGTTTTATTAAACATTTTTAGTACAGACATGCGAGTAACCTGAGAAAGGTCTGATTTTTCCTCTGGGTTGTGGAGGTTTGAAGGCAGTCCATGTAAACACTAATGGCTTCGCCAAATCCTTAGGCTTGGGTAGAGGACCCCACTAATCCTTATGGATTAGGAAACGGGATAACTCCAGAAAGAAAAAGAAGATTCGTCACGAAAGGTCAATGACCATTGCGCGTCAACTAACAAATCTTTACAGATAAATAAAATTGGAGTGTCTGTTTGTAATATTAAAATAACCGCTTTTTACTAAATGCATATGGATGTATACACGGAATATATACCAAAATGAATATTTTTACAATTTTTGTCTATCTGTCTGTCTGGTTGTTCCGGCTAATCTCTGAAACGGCTGGACCGATTTTGACGGGACTTTCACTGGCAGATAGCTGATGTAATAAGGAGTAACTTAGGCTATTTTTATTTCAGAGATTTTATTTATTTTTATTAATATAAATAAATAATATTCCACGCAGGCGAAGTCGCGGGCACAGCTAGTAATATACTAAAATCTGTCTCTACTTGTTCTCAACGTTATACCGTTTCCTAATTCACTATGGTAGGCGGTGTCCGCTGCTCAAGACTAAGGATTTGGCGAAGACACATATTTTTACGTGGAGCGACTGCGGTTAGACCTCGACAACTTCTGAGTTGTCGAGGTCTGGGGAAATGAGACCTTTTTCAGGTTATGTTACATACTTTTCGAAATATAATTTCTTGGCGTGAGTGTTTCCTCACGATGTTTTCTTTAGCTTCGAGCAAGTGATTACAAATATGTGTAATTCAATTCAATTCTTTATTATCTTGCTAAATATGGATACAGTCAGGTGTTAGTTAGTCGTAGGAGTACATATTTTACCTATTATAAGGCGTGCAAGAGTTAGTGTAAGTATACATTACATTTGTAGTATTATTAGTTAATAAGTTCATGATTTTACATATTGTGATATACTCGTATATGTATATATATATATATATATATATATATATGTGTACTAGCTTTTACCCGCGGCTTCGCTCGCATTTTTTTTTAATAAAAAGTATCCTATGTTACTTCTGATACCTCCAAGAATATGTGTACAAAGTTTCATGATGATCGGTTGAGTAGTTTTCGCGTGAAAGCGTAACAAACGGACATTCACATTTATAATATTAGTAGGATTATATTAGGATGACACAAATGGTGAATTATTTTTTTTCTTTCACATTTCACAAATCTATTTTATACATTGTTTATCCATAAGAAATTCGTCAATAGAGTAGTAAGCCTTTTGTTGTAAATACACTTTTAACCTTCGTTTAAAAATATGAAAGTTTAACTCCGCTTTCAAATATTTGGGTATCTTATTATATAAACACGAAAACACGTTGTACATGGCACATTCTTACCGCGAACCAGCCAGTTTACTAGTAAGCTGAATATCCTGCCAATATCCCCAATGGTCGCTTACTGTGCGGCTCCAGAGAAGTTTTCTACTGAGAAAGTCGTGGAATAAACTCCCCGCCGAGGTTTACCATAGAGAAAGCATGATGGTCAAGAAAGGCGTGAAGAGGTTTTCACAGGGTCGCCACCCACGAGTGACACCACTGGTGTTGCCACCGACCATAGGCTACGGTAACTGCTTACCATCAGGTAGACCGTATGCTTGTTTGCCAGCTTCCTGGTATGAAAATATTGTAAATGTGAAATTATTTCATGATGTATGGATGTTTGTTACTCTTTCATGCACAAACGAATGAACGGATTTGTGTGAAATTTAGCACACAAATAGAGTATGTTCTAGAATTTCTAGATAAACGCATAGGCTACATTTTATCCTAAAAATATTTTTTTATACAACGTCGGGAAGCATTCAAGAATACGGCCCACCTCTACATACAGATACTCCTCGGGAGCTTATTGGGGACCTTACTCACTCGCAGGAACACAACAACTCTCCAAGAGCTGTTATTTGGATGCGCCTTATCTCCTTTACAAACACTCAGACCAAGACAAACAAACATGTTCATGTACACAAATGTTTGTCCTGCGTGGGAACCGAACTCACGAGCGTTGTTAAAGAAGCGTTTCTATCCACTTCGCCACCGAGCTGGTCAATTTTGTCGAAGTTGTACCTCCACCTTCGGGAATACCGCAACCAAATAACAATTCCCGAGAGGATTGTGACTGAGGTTGCCAGACAGCTCGCCCCGGCGAGGGCAGACGGGTTGAAACCCGCGGGCGACTTCAGGCGGGCGGTATACGTGTTTGCATTACCATCGCCAAAATTATTGACATTCTTAGTATATCCATCTATCCATACATATCCAGCGATATATTCAGGAGTCACCAAGAAGTGGTCAAGCTGGCATCCTAGCAACTTGATGTGCTCAGCAGGCGAAATACTACTTCAGATCGCGGCAAACACTTATGTTGTACAAGTATTTTTTTTATAGGGAGACATACGGTCCGATAAAACGCTGTTACCGCAGCCTATAAACGCTTGCATTATATTAAGTATCATTCGATGCTACCTCTGCTGCTAACACAGCAACTCCTTAGGAGCTTACTGATGACCTCACTCACACGCAGGAACACAACAACCCTCTAGGGAATTGTTTTCTGTGATGTGGAGGTATGTACTCCCTCGGACGCGCTGCTGTGATGCGCACAAGCTCTCTTAAAAATACCCACATCTACTTCAAAAATATCTACATCCCTCTACTTTTGCGTTGTATATAGTTATTTCTCCCTGCATTCTTTCTGTATGACCGAACCAACGGATTCTTTTTTACTTACAACGTAAACGAAGACCCACAAAAGAAGGACCAACTCACTAAAATCGTACATTGGTCATTCTTTTGAGGGGGTCACCCTCCGGACTCGAGGGCGGGAGGTGGTGGACTCTCATGAGTCCTTTCGGCCAGCCGAACGAGTTATATCACACTTACTGAACACTGCCTAGGGACTCCATTTAGCCGGGAAGGCTTTAAAGGCTTCATCTGAACCGATCGTCCCAGGAACAAATGTCACTCTAAACAGAGCAAACGCTTAGAAAATGACGGCGTGCTTTGAAGAGGCCGCTGTCATTGCTATGATAAGCGAAAAGAGGCGCCCAAATCGCAGCGGCAACTGACAAAAGACTACAGTGTCCTGTCAGTTGACGCTACCATCATGCTCGCCCGCAAGGTGCTTCTTCACGCTTCGTTTGAAGGATCCATATTGCAGAAAGGAAGAAACACATGTGCAGGCAATGCGTTTCACTTTTTAATGGCACGGCACAGATAGGAATTGCCGAATTTTTTTGTACGCAAAGAAATGTGGAATAATGACATCGCAAGTCTGCACGTGTGGTTCTATGACGGAAGGGAGAGGGTGGGATAAGGGAAAACAGTTCTTCAGAGCACTCGCCATGGTAAACGCGGTAAAATACACTTAGCGAGCCAATGCCCATACGAAGGAAGAGGTTCTAGGTTTTTGGTGACCTCTTCATTATTAGGTGGATCTAAAAGGAGCAGACTCCTTTTAGATCCACCTAATAACGCCTTACGATTTTATTGAGAGAGGGGGCTGTGGGCGGTCATAACACAGCCCGCTGGATAAGAGGATTTGGATGGCTTTCAGCGGTTTCGAAGAACTGCATAGAAAGTTCTAGAAAGTGCTGTTAGATGGAAGGAAGTGTAAGGTCACAGTGTAATTCAGCAGTACGCTGAAACCATTCAGCGTTAACCAACGGAGAAGTTAGGTCGACGTTATGTGAAGTCAAAAAGTGGTTTCTTACTTATAGAAGTGGCCAGTCTTGAGACGAGTGATTTAATCTTCTCCGAGCGCCATCCTTCCCTTTTACTTCTGGCCGCCTTCTTCACCGGTTTCACTTTCTTCTTCTGCTCCGTTCTCCTTTTCGGCGATTCCTTTATTTTTTCCGATTTTATGTTCTCCACTCTCATGTCTTTCACTGGAAATAAGATATTGACGGGGTTTAACTGTCTATCATTATATGCCCTTACATGCATGTTGAGCATTATCATGTAGGGGGCGTAGTGGTAGGTACTCTTGAACCCCTACTAATATAGTACTCAACAACAGTAGCTTTATATTAAGGACTTCTAACTTATGACTTGACGGCTAATAAAGAATTCCAATGATGTTAACTGATATTTATTACGTAGAACAGACGAGTGCAATGTATCGCGGCGGTCGGTAGAATGAAATTACATAAATCAACAGACATTGAAACAATTATTGAATGAAGAATTATTAATAATCAATGAAGTCTCCCACTGTCCTTTCTTGCGTACGCGCAAGGGGTGTGGCCACAGGCTCGGTAACAAAGCCGCACGGTCGGCCATGTTTCGTCGTAGTGACTGCAGACAATAGATGCACACCTGTTGCACTATGATGAGTTGCGCGGCCACCTCTTATGAATGACCATCGCACGATGTGACGTCAGATGGCGTGATCTCGTGCCTCGTTGTAGTGCACTGTCGCGGTAACTTGTATACTCGCCATAATCATTTCAAAACATCGTGAGGAACCCACACGTCCAAGAAATTATATTTCAAAAGACGTGTGACCTAAGAAAATGCGTGAAGTGGTTGAAGAGTGTGGAAGAAGGGAGAGAGGTATGTTTGGATCGGTGCACCTGGCGTTCCATAGTCTCTGCCTACCGCAATGGGAGACAGGCGTGATGATATGTGTCCTAAGCTAAGAAAACTTTGACGAACTTCGTAGCGCAGTGATTAGTAACGCTCCTTTGACACCAACGCTTGTGAGTTCGATTTCCACACAGGACAAACATTTGTGTACATAAACATGTCTGTCTGTCTTGGTCTGGGTGTTTTTAAGAGACGCGGGGCGCATCCAAAAAGATCGACTGGGGCGGTACATCCGATCCGCCTCTGAGAAAACCGTAGCCAATTAACAACTAGAAGGATATTGTGTTCCTGCGAGTGAGGCTACCATAGAATTTCCATAGAATTGTTATGTTATCAGCAGGGGTGGAAACGAGCGAGAACTTTATGCATTGCAATTGCGTGTTTATAGACTAAAGCAGGGCTATCCAGACCAGATTCGATCGCGGGCTAATGCAAATCACTGTATATATTGGAGGGCCGCAAAAACAAATATGTATGTATGTAAATGTACCTAGCGTAAATTAAAAATCGGCGATAATGTTAATTTTAGTTTTATTAATTCTTCATTTACAAATTCTATCACTATCGATATTAATATTTGTTATTGCCCAGCGCAGTGCGTGTGTAAATTTTATAAAATTGTCGCGGGCCGCATCAATGTTAGGCGCAGGCCACATACGGCCCGCGGGCTGTGCTTTGGATAGCCCTGGACTAAAGTAACCGCTATACGTCTGGTGGGTCATATGCTTTCCTTTGTGATGTTTTATAAAAAATACGTGAATCAGTAAAATAATTACCGGCATCACCCAAAATATCACCCGCATCAGCCAAAAACATACCCGCATCAGCAAAAAAAAACCTGCATCAGCCAAAAAATGACACGAATCTGCCAAATAATTACCTGCATCAGCCAAAAAGTAATCGTCAGAGTCATCTCCGCTGTCTGCTTTCGGCTCCACCTTCACCTCGACTGGCTTCTGGTCTGAAAAAATATGAAGACTCGTTTAGAGTCAAGATCAAGTGGTTCATGTATGCGTGCTCGTACGCGACCCCTGCTAATCAATCAGATTGATTGCAATTCTGGCCCAAAAGCATACCGATGTACGGATTAGGGAGGAGGCGGACCCCGAAGCCGACGAGCACCGATCCGCCCCCTTCGGTGCGAATATAGGTGCATGCTATAAGGTTACTAATTTAAAAAAAGGGTCTTCAAATATAACAATAACAAATTTTAACATGACATTCCGAAGGAAGGATGCTTTCCTTCTCCCCGGACGCCTACAAATTTATAATTAAAAAAAAATTAAATAAGTATTATATATATGGTGTTCTTAAATAATATGCCCAAATTGAAATGGGAAATAGTATTATGTATGCTGATTATAATAATAAATATATTTTATGCCCCACGTGTTACAAATTCTTTCATAGAAAAATAAAATTCGTCATAAAAAATAGCTTTCTGTTGTATGAAACCAACCAGCTAGGAAAATACAAGCATGCCGGTACGGTACGCAGGTACAATTCGCCTTCCCGCGCATGCGTCATCTACGCCACAAGGCGCACGCGCGGCGCGAGCGGCCATCATTGTTTCCCAGTGGCGCGCATTACACTAGTACGCGTGACCGTAATCATGCCTGGACGTCGTTACTCTAATCAGGAGTATCTCCAAATGGTACTTTGTTATCGCGAGTCTAATAACATCACTGCAGAAGCGTACGTGTTTATACTTCCAGCACGATGGAGCACCAGGCCATTACGCCTTGTGTTCGCGAGTATCTGGACGTTACGTACGCCATGAGGTGGATAGAACGCCAGGATGCGCTTGTGCAACAATTTTGTATTTAGTGTCGTGATTGAGATGTGTAAATAACTTGTAAATAAACTGATGAACTTTTAAACAAGCCCAGTTAATGTAACAAACGTTATCTGATAGCTTTTTATTTTTCAATATCAAACCACGTCTATCTAGTCTTTAATGTTGTCGTAACAAACACTAAATACTCAAATTTAACGTTATTACATTAATTTGACAGTCCAAAGCCTGTGTGAAAGTGTGATGGAAAGTTTGTGACCCTTTTCAAGAAAATTGGATCAGCTGTTATATCCGGTAAGTGTTCTAAATTTCCATTTTTATTTAAATAGATAGGTAGCTATCAGCGTTACTCTACCGGCATAGTCATAGGTATTTCTTTTTTGAATACAACGTTGGGAGGCGTACGGTCGACCTGATATAAAGTGGTTATCGTAGCCTATAAACGCTCTGGTCGTCGCTGCGTAAATGGCGTGTTCGATTAGACCCGCGACCCGTGCATCGACCCCGTCAAACTGAATTATTAACAACTGATGATGATGATGATGATGACAGGGCAATCATTATGCACCATGAACCAAGTAGGCACTTTATTTATTTGATTTTTCAAACTTTTTTGACGATGCCGGGACACGAAGTTTCTTGTCTATCATAACAAATAAACAATATTCTTTCTCCCATTGAAGTTCGGGCATATAAAATATATGGCACTCGCTTACGACATATATATGGAGTAACGGTACCATCGGGCCTGAACGGGTTAAAGTGTTACAATGCGGCGGTGGGGGCCGCCACGGCAAGACCGTCTCGTGCCGCCTCTCTATACTCTCTACGGCGCACACTTTGGGAACCACTGCCCTACAGAGATAAATGTAGACGCACGCTTCTTCTTCTTAGCGCTATGCAGTTTTCCTAATCCTAATTAGGATGGGCGGAGTCCGCTACTTAAGACTAAGGATTTGGAGACGACTGCCTTCAGACCGCCATAAGCCAGAGGAAAAACCAGATCATTCTTATGTAAGGTCACACATCATTCGAAATATAATTTCCACACTCTCACATTATAAATCTGTTTCGTCATACATTCATCTTACATTTTTTCTACATGTCCAAATCAGCGGAGCATGCCTTTACTTATGTTAACATTTTTTTTATCCACAGTAAACAAACAAACAGTGCTTACAGTTAACCTTTAAAAGTAGCACCTGACGTGCATACTTAGGCAGGATTACCTCGGTCTTGGCCATCTGTAATCCGTTTCATCAACTCCTCTTCAGATGTCAGGACCTGGTACTTGAAGTTAAGCGAGCTCCGGAGACTCTTGACACATTCCTCACAGATGCCGCTGCTGGTGTACTCCGAGACAGACAGCTGGAAATTTTAACATGATTATATATTTATCTATATTTTATTTACGTAATGACGAAGTGAGGTACGTGTGAATGAGATAGTATGTCTTGGATGCTCTTTCAGCAGGGATGGAAGGTACACCGCTGATGTGGAAAGACGAGTGAGTGCTGGGAATAGTTTGAATGGACCGTGGTGAAGGCACAGCTTGCTATACAGAGAGAGCATTAAAGTAGAATAAACGCAGTCGAAATGCTAGCGTTGCGCAAAATTTGTGGCATAACGCTTGTAGACCGTATACGTAGTAATGATGTTAGAAACAGAGCTGGACATGTTCGGACAGGTTGAAAGAATACAGGAAGAAAAAAATATGAATACTTCTCTCTTCATACATTTATTTTGTCATTTAAGTGACTATTTAGTAAGTGTCTATGCTCAGTAGGTGACTCTGCGACATAGTGGCCTAGTGAGTGTATATAGTTAAATACCTACTAGCAACATAATCTCGCAACAACAGGATGTCAGACAGATATTGTATACTATCATAAGAATTAATTAAGAAATTATCTAATATTTATTTTTCTAATAACGATGCTTGACGATAAATATATGAGAACTTGTCTATTGGACAGATTCAATAATACTTTCTTCGTCAACTTTCAAATAGGAAAACTACAGTTCAATAAACATTGGACTGTCGTGAATTCTTAACTAAATAGTAAACAATAGCATATTAGGTGGATAGTAGAATACAAACTTACCACAATATTAAAGCATTCATTCAACATATCCGAATAAATTTCTTTTTTATTCAACCAAACATAAGTAGAATTTAGATTCTTATTGGCACCCTGGGAAAGGCAGCAACGGCACACGCTCCCGACTTCCATATTCATTTATTTCATAAAAAAGATGTGTATCAAAAGAAATTTGATTTTCTAGAATTTGTAGATATTAAATATTTCATTTTTATTATGTGAGCTAGGTCTACATCAAAATCTATCTAACAAATTCCAAAGTTCTTTCCAAGTATGACAGATGAAATACTCTTTTTCTAGCTGTGGCAATATAGTACTGCTAGGACGCATGTTTGACGTTATTGTAAATCAAGATGAGCCTAAAAAAGACGATAAAGGTGTTGTGTTTATATCTCTTTAGTTTCTTCTTTTATTTGTGAACTGTCTACAATTGTATTATAAATAATTGTTATTGTATTTGTCTAGTGGGCTACTGCACCTTGGAGCTATTGAATGGCAGAAGCTGGAGATAAAATTGTGGAGAATATTATCTTAAAATCTGCAGATCCTATTTTAGGATTGATGGCCTACAGAAGCACGCCGATTGAAAATGATTATTTTCCAGTCCACTTCGGTAGAAGAATAAGTACTAAATGTTCCCATTTCCCAGGAAAGGCTAATAATACGGATTACGGAAGAAATCGTACAACAGAAGTCATGGTTTAAGAGATATTCCTGAGTTATTGCCAGGTACTCGAGTTTGGGATACAATATTATGCACGTATGCTTTTGTTGTAAGATTAAGAAGTAATAAGATTACAACCAACAAGCTATGATTTGGGTAACAGAAGCCTAGCAGTCCAAAATTCGGTGAAA
Organism: Pyralis farinalis; assembly: GCA_947507595.1. Lineage (NCBI taxonomy): Eukaryota > Metazoa > Arthropoda > Insecta > Lepidoptera > Pyralidae > Pyralis > Pyralis farinalis. Next base: position 16,372,551 of record OX382281.1, on the reverse strand, counting down.
CATTCTTCATTTAGTTTTTGCTTGATGGATTCTAATCCACCAGGAAAAAAGGAATCTGAGAGACAAATTGATATCTCTCCATCTACGACAACATTCGATTACGAATCAGGAACGTATGCCAAATCGGAAAGCGGTGCAAGGAGCCCAAGTGCAACCCTCTTTATCGGCGCTTTTTCTTTCTCACAAAACACACAGCACAGTCTTGCGAGTGCACAGCACAGCACTCGCAAGAGAGCACTCAGGTTGAACTTGTAAAGTTCAGTGCCCGGCGGTAAATATTGCACTTCGGCAATCATCGCGTTTCCGAATACAACCGAATGCTAATTTCCAGGTTCATCAATTTGTTGGCGGAGGCCACGTTTTTCTCAGCCCTTTTCGATTTGTGAAACATGTGAAGTTAATTTCTTTGAGTCGTATTGGACTCGACCATCCAATATGGCTTTTAAATTAATAAGTTAACACGAGGTTCTAACCCTTAAGATTAAATATAATAAATCCACATTTCAATCAAGAAACATGGCGTCATCGCGTCACCTACAGAAATTTGTTTTTTTTTTGTTTGACTTTGAAATCTTTGTACCGAACTTAGGTTCGATCGCAATTCGCAGGCGCAATGCAATACTCAGGCCGCAATTCCAGTTCGCAGGCCGCAGTATATTCGCAGACCGCAACCCGAAGTATGCAGTTCCTGGTCGTCTAATTGCTCGCTGCGGGTCCATGACTTGTGTCTCTGCGCCCGGTTTTGAAGGAGAGGTGCAGCGCTGGTTCTCTTGTCATCATACCCGATGCCCCGCTTACAATCAGGTCATCGTTTTGATGTTTTGGTGTTATTTGTTCTAAAAGATGAATGTTTTGACCCGATAATACACTCAAAAAGTAACTAGATCTGTACAAATGTACAACTGTTGTAGAGGTTTTGCGACTTCATGCATGTACATAAGCCTAATGCTGTAGATAAATTTAAGTGTATTTGTAATCTAGCTTATATCATGATAATCTAAACTAGATGAATATATAAATAATATATATGTTGTCCATATGAAAGGAAATTTATTTACTCTTTAATTATATTTGAATGTGCCGTGTAGAATATGGACGATGAAAGTTAATTTATGTTTCTTATTAATTGTGTCTGAAAGCGACTGTAAAGAATAAATACTTGAATACATTTTCTTTATATAAGCTTGTGCATTACTGTGTCTTACCTTCCTGATAGGTTTAGGTTAAATCAGGTGGCGCTCTTTCTTTCTCTTATCTATTGTCTTTAAAACAAATTAATTATTGACTTCCGACGACTTGGTTTTTGGCCTGCAAAACTACTCGCACCCATGCTCTCTGCTCTGCCGCCACACACATAATTGTCACAAATTATTAGATTTATCGTTTATTAGAATTTGAATTCAGAACTAAGTACTTTATTGTTCTTTTGTTTTGATTCACGCGTGAACTATATAGAGCTATAAAACCACTTCCTTTTCAGGAACACCGTTCCTATATGAAATCTATATGTTTGTTTGTGTGTTTGTCTGTCACTTTTTTCGAATATTCGAATTTTGACCTCAGATTCGGATTATGCATAAAAAAGTAGAATAGGAATGTTCAGGAACACCGTTCCTATCTCTTAAGAAACATGGTCAAAATGACCGTCAAATTAAAAAAAAATTGAATTGTTATATAATTGACGAGTCAGGTGTTCCTCTGGCAATGCAAGCTTGCGCATTCTCAACTGGTTAAATATCATTTATAACATATATAGTATACCAACGAAATTAGTAAAAACATAAACAAAATTAAATACTTCAACAAAACAAAATAACCGACTTCCAAAAACGAGGAGGTTCTTATGTTTAACAATTAGGTATGCAACTAAAGTGAATATTTATCCGACGACTGACGAAACACGAAGTTAGCCGAAAGACATTACCTCCTACAACTATACCAAATCTTTTAGTGTGTTTGCAGCACGTTTATGGAACTCGCTTCCAATAGATGTGAAAATGTCACTGTAAAGAATGGGTTTTAAGGAAAGGTGGACTGTATGTAATAAATAGGTAAAGACCAGATATCAGAGTATTTTTTAATTATTTAGGATATAGGAGTTACAATAAAATAATGCTTACCAAAAGACGAACGATGACACAATAATATGACAGCAGAAAACAAGAGAAAGCATAATACCAGAGTGTAAAAACATAGAGTTTACAAAAGTATAAAAAGGTTATATAAAAGCTATCCTCAACAGTCACAAACTATTAATTCGTTCAAATCCAGCGTGATGAAGCACGTGGTCAATACTCCCGTTACATTGACATAGTAATGTTATGTATTATGTTCGTAATTTATTGATTTATTATTTACTATGTTTTAATATGTGTGGTATACATTCTATACCACTCTTGTATATACTAGTGTTTTTATCTTTGTACCTATTTTGTCGATCTAAGTACCTATCTAAGATCTCTATGGTGACTGGAAGAGATCCTTAATTGGGATAAGTCTGCCATTGTGCAGTAATATTTTTAACCTAACCATGTATAATATACTAGCTGCTGCCCGCGGCTCCGCCCACGTGGAGTCAAATAACGTAGCCTATGTGTTAATCCAGATCATAATCTATCTACGTGCCAAATTTCATTCAAATCCGTTCAGCCGTTTAAGCGTGAAAGAGAAACAAACATCCATACATACAAACTTTCGCATTTATAATATTATATTATAGTAGGATTATGTTAGTTATTGTACAGTAAAGTTTTCTACAACAACAACAATATTAAAAACATAGAAGCACTGTAACACAATTTATAAATATAATATTTCTATGTTTTTAGGTTGAGAAAAAATAAAATATACAAAAGGAATAAAAAATATGTTTATATTATGTTTTAAGCAGAAAAAGTCTCAATTCCTACCATTTCACTATCTGTGTTCTCATTTAAGTCAATATCACTGTCACTATCAGTCGTATTTATCACTAGTCTATTAATGTAATCGTATACACCAGAGAATATCACACTTATTTCGTCTACCACCCACTTTGAAAATCAATTATTTTGCAGCACCCCCAATTTTTTTTACATTCCTAAATCTTAAAGACCACAACGACATTCATTACTTTAATTATACCTTGCTATATTAGTCTGGTCTGGAGTTTAAGCTTACATTCTAAACAAGATATTTTTACCAGTGAGAGCAATTAAAATGCTACTTTATAATATTAAAAATATCTTTTATTCAAATTAAAAGAAACAATATAGATAGGTATGTAATCAATTTTAATTTTAAAACTAATCTAATGAGAAGGATGAATCATGATTTTTAATAAGTTTGTTGACATCAGGTTCGATTTTACTCAAAAACAGTCGTAAGTCGCCGCGTTCGGTACCATGCAATCGATTTCTCTTTTAAGTGAATAGCATTGCCACAGCGCTTAATTCCAAAAATCGTTGAACGATTGACTACAATCCAGGGTACAATTCCAGGATTGGCTTTTGTAGCCAAAATTCTTGGTAGACATTTTTGAATTTGATTTTTATTTCTTGTTCGTTGTCAGTTCTATAAGTTCTTCTTCCAGCTGAGGTGAATTGCTGTGTTGGCATTTGAAACAGGATCCAACATTCAGTTTGATATTTCCAATTGCAAAATGTCCTGGAATCTTTCTATGAAATCACCGTGGACGTTGTCCAAGTGTTGGCAGTAGATTAGCAAGTCGTCAATGTTGCAGGATACTGATAAATTGGGAAAATTGTGGAACTCACGTCTGCCGATACTCTTCTTGTGTAAGAGCAGCTTGGCTACGAAAGGAGCAACGACATTTTTTGTTTTTATTAAGTTCAAGTCATCTCCTTGAAGTTGGAGATTCATATCATTAAGCAATTTATATAGGTCTGTCAGGTACGCGATGTCATTGTTTGGTGTGATGAGGTTGTCGCGCAATTCTGTGTCTTTGTTTTCCAAGAACTCTATGACAGAGTCAAACGGATTGTAAAATCGAGTTAGACAATTTCATTTTGATAACCAACGCACTTGTGTGCTGTATAAAGATCATTCGGTTTAAATCTTCATCATTAGCAACACAAAGCTGATTAAATAATCTGTCATTTTCTGAGTTGCTTCGGATTTTATTGACTACTTTGATGACATGTTGCAGTGATTGTAACAGTAGTTTACTTAAATTTCTAGCAACCAAATGTTGTCGATGAACGACGTACAGCGAGCACATCTGGAATTTTATTTTTTTAGTACGCTATGAAGCCTTTTTGATACCCTTGTCATAGCCGGAGCGCCATCTGTAGCAGCTAATATAATATTCTTCAAGGGATATATTCCTTTCTCATCACAAATTTTTTCCAGTGTACTCAATATGGTTTCTCCATTTGTAAATGTCTAGCAAATAATAGTTTTTATATCTTAAATAAACCTCACGTAAGATAGCAACATAGCTTTATTACTCGTAGTTGGCAAAGTGGACGCCTCCACACTGAAAAAAAAGATTAGTTGGATTTACCAGATTCCTAATAGAATCAACACAAGTCGAAGGTTGAACTGGGTCCTACCTTTGACTTAAGTTGATTTTACCAATCAAAAAAGGTTAAATGAAGTACCAGTAAAAATAATAAAATTTATTATTTAGTATGATAAACTGTACTATATTATATCTACAATCTATAGGTAAAATTTATCAAAATATTTTGTTGTTTTTACCGAAGTGGTCTTGCTTAAACTATGTTACGTCGAGATTCTTACAAAAAAAATATTGCGTTACTTTAGTAAAATAATTACTAAATTTTATAATAATGACATAGTTACTATTGTATTTCATACAGAACGTCCATTTCGTTACTTTCGTATTATCGATCAAATATTTTTGTAATTCATACTGAATTACATTTCGTTACTTTTATATTATCTATAAGATAGTTTTGTATGTTATACTAGAGTTGAGTTGGTTACATTTATCAGTAGTATTGTATATTCCACTAGTGTAGGTTTAATAATGTAGATCATTCACTTTAACATATTTTACTAGAGTCAATATGGTTATATTTATCAATTACCTGTCGTTTATTCTCCTAGATTTTACCTATTATTTTTCACCAAAATGCTTTCGTATGTTTTACTAGAGTTGTTTGGTTATATTCGGCAATTAGCTATTGTAAATTCTATTATAGTACATCTGCTACTATTTACCAGACTGCTTTTATAAATTTTACTATTCAAGGTTTCATATTTTTCACAATTCAGCTTTTATATTTTCTGCTAGTGTTTAGTTGGTATTATTCACCAAATTGCTATTGTATGATTTACTAGAGTTAATTTGGTTATATTTATCAGTTAGCTGTTGCATATTCTATTAAGGTAGATTTAATATTATCTACCACACGACTTTTGTAAATTTTACTATTCGAGGTTACGTATCATTGACAATGCGACTTTTGTATTTTCTACTAAGCGTTTACTTAGTATTATTCATCAAATTGCTTTTGTATGTTTTCTTAAAGTTGATTTGGTTATATTTATCAGTTAGCCATTGTATATGCTACTAGAGAAAATTTGGTTTTATTTCCTAGAGGGATTTTGTAAATTTTACTATTCAAGGATTCGTAGTATCGACTATTCAGCTTTTGTATATTCTACTAGTGTATTTTAGCATTATACACCAAACAGCTTTTGTATGTTATACTAAAGTAGATTTGGTTATATTTGTCAATTATGCATTGTATATTCTACTAATGCAGGTTAGGTATTATCTCCCAGATGACATTTACAAATATTATCAGGCTAAGTTTGGTGTTTTTAACAAACAACTTATGTAAACTTTATCAGTGCTAGTTTTATAAACAACTATCAAATAAGTTTAGTTTTTTTTACAAGTTCCTATTTATATAACTTGTAGCGTGTTTAATTGACAGATAATATCATATCGCAACTGGTGGAAACATCATAATTTCGGGTAAATTTACAAAAAAGTAAACATAATTTAAGTGTTAATGTTAACTTTTTATGTACTTATTTAATAAGAGAATTGCAACGTTTATATCAGGAGCGATGTGGTATTATCTGCCAAATAAAATACAAATCAAACAAATAGAAACTGGAAAAAAAATAAATTAATTGGTAGTCGATTACAAAATAAACATTATTATTTAATATTGTATATTTACAAAATAAACAACATTAAACTTGGTCAATAGAAGATAATAGCGGGAAAATAATACGTAACTTACAATAGTAAAATATAGTGAATAATAATGAATTTAATGGATTATTCGTAAATAAAAGGGATTCGAGTTTACCCAAACACTAGAATAAAATGCAAAAGTTCAACATAATAAACCCATCAACAAAACAACGGTAATTAATACTTACACATAACATCAAAAACAACATTGACAACATGTGTATAAGCTATTTCAGATGTACATACACGCATTATTTATCACTAGTAAACTAAAATAAGTAAAATAACCAAATTTAAACTTAAGATTAAATCTACACAGACAATACAAAAGCTGCATAATCAGATAATATATAAAAGGTAAACGTATTAAATAAAAGAAGTTTTTTTACCATAAAGTAAATTTTATTAAGTATTTTATACACTTACACGTACCAAATAGACACAATTAATGAAGTTTAAAGTGACATACAGTTCGCCTATTCGAATAGTTTGCACTATATTTTGAAAACTATGTGAAAATAAATAGAACATATAGAACATTTAGATCCTTCTTTCTTATTTTTATACCAAGTACTTTAATAACGAAAAAGTATTATTACTCGTGAACTTAATAATATACCTCGCAGAGAATCAACCATTTGGCTTACCAAAGCGGACAAACTACTTGAGAAAACGAACTGTAATTAATTGTTAGAAATAAATTTAACATTTTTTAAAGATGTCATTCAAATCAAATACCTCTCTGTATTTTTAGAGAATTTAAACCGCATACTACTAACGAATTACCCTCCAAAAAATTATAAGTATATACTCCGAAGGTGGAATTGCGCATCCACTAGCGCCGCTATTTTTAGAAAAAATCATAGATAGAAAAAACAGAAAAGAATGAAGTAAGTAATGCCAACGGCTTGGCCTCACAAAGACAATAAAGGATTTTAGAGAAATATGCGAACATGTAAATAATCAACATGTAATAGTTATTCGATTAACCACCAAAAGTGGTCACTTTTAATGGTAAATAAAAATAAACAGTTACTATTTACACATCGGCGTATTGACCTAAAATTCCTCTATTGTCTTCGTGAGGGAAATCCACGCCTAATTACATTTTTATCTTCATTCGTCAGCTATTATTTTATTTCAAATTACGGCGCTAGTGGACGCGCAGTATACTCTTAAAATTTAATTCGTTACAAAAAATAGACACATAATTAGTAAAATGAGACGTCACTAATTAACTGATTGTAAAAAAAAATGATGTCATATAAATGTCATATTCAAACGACATACAATAAGCAATTACCAAAAAAAAACGAAGTGGTTTGGCTTTAAAGTATTTTCAGTGGCAGGTGTATGATGGATTTATTAAGGCGACAATGTGACGCCCACATTAGAAAAAAATGATCGGCAGCAATCCAACCACTGTGTTAATGATACATCTAGTGAATAAAATCACTGAATAATGTATAAAACTGAATAATTTACACTGAATAATTATTAAATTATTTTTGAGGAACAAAATTACGGCCACTATTGACATCCTCGTAGTTACAAAATCAATTTTAAAAGCTACCAAAATTTTACAGTATACACTTGCCAGTGTGTGACCGTGTACACATCTCTGTTTTCACGGTCACACACTGGCAATTTTCCTTGCGTTTCCAACTTATTTTAAATCCGATATGAAAGCTGAGACTCCTGAAAGTTTTCTATCGGTTTTTAAGTGGATATTATAAAAATATTTCTGGATAAACGTCCAAACGTGAATTGATTCTAAGGGATATTCAGCGTCAAGGGTATGGAATGTTTTGAAACAAACATCCAAAGCTTTTAAAAAAGAATCCAATTTATACAATATGTTGTCAAAAGACACATAAAAATCGGTTAATTCATTAATCGAAGCACCCACCACAATTACCATTGGCTGGCATCTTCCTCCTTTCAAAGATTGGGCTTCTCTGTGCAAATTTAATTGCGTGGGAACTTCACTTTGGTTCTGTAAAGAAATGAGATAATGGTAAAAAATATTGAAACTAATTTATTGCTCTACTGGAAACTTGAAAAGTGTAACCAGGTCGGAACAGTATATATGTCACCATAAAATTGTAAAAACCGTCAGATTATAATAAATGTAGTTGGTTTACAAACTAACCTAACCTAAACCTAACGTTAGTTTACAATCTCCCGCGTTGAGATTATAATCTGACGATTGTCACAATTTTACGGTGACATATACAAGGAATATTAACCTCAACTTTTTAGCATTACTAAAAACAATCAAACTTGGACGACTACCTACTTCCTTTATAGAAGTGTAAATCTAAGCAATGATTACGGCAGACAGTATTTTTTTTTACGAAATAAGTGACCAATATTTATCTTTATAACATGATTACGGTTTGGGGTGTACGTAAGTAGCTTATCATCATCTTTGAAGCAAGAGCCTGCTGAATGATAAATGAGGCTCTGGCGAAAGAGAGGTAGGTAGGGCGCATAGAGCACCGTAGCCAATTAACAGCCTCCTAGAGGGTTGTCGTGTCCGCGTAAGTGAGATCACTAGTAGGAAGGAGTGCTGCGTTGACAGCGGGGGTGGCGACACACGAGCGAAATGTTTATGTCACGAGCATTCATATGGCTACGGTAATCGCTTCACATCAGGCGGCCGCTTGCGAGCTCTCCACCCGACGTAGTATATTTTTTTATAAAGAAACTTACTTTCATATAATATTATGTGTTCATACCTTTACATGAAGAATAAAATTTTTGTTGGCCTCTGCTATACTAGGCTTGTATATTTTTTTTTTACCATAATGATCTTTTGTTTGTACGTTAATGGTTGGTTTTATTTTGTACCCAATCAATTGGCAACTGCAGAAATCCCTTACGTCTGAAAAATTACAAGTTGATTTAAAGGCAATACTTAAGAATAATAATTAACCGAGATGAATTAAACTTAAATACCGGAACTGAAGGTTGTATTTGAATAAATATTAATTATATATTTTATCAGCGACTGCTTCAAAATGTTCCAATTTATGAAAATGGTACTTGAATCAAACTGACTATCCTTTTGATAGACTATCAAAATGACAACCTTCGTAATAATACATATGACGCAGATTTTATCATACAGCCAAAATATATACATGCTATCGAGTTCCGAAACAAATAAAATGAGGAAACATTCTGTCTAAGGTGTGGCTGAATGGGGTTAGATCTCTTTGCCTTCCTTGCACTTCCTTCTGTGTGCGCGGTAAAATGCGGCAAATATTTTTCTTAAGGCGACACATCGAAAAATTAGACCAACTTTCATCGAATAGTATAGGCTAATGACTAAACTGACGGATCTAAGATTTTAATATAAATAACTTCATTTCTTTATCTTGAATTTGCTTGCTCAAATACGCGATTGTGTAAAATTGATTCGATAATAATTACTTTCGAAAACACCTCCTGAAATTCATTATTTTTGAAATTACAACGCAGTTGTTCTGTTTATACGCTTCAAAATTACTTAAATCTATTAGTAATATCTATGTTTATAATATGCTTGCTGCATATTTTGATAAGTGAAACATGAAATTTTTTAAAAATATTTTAAGTTTCTGACAATTTCTAAGCGATCACATTCGTCTTGGGTGCTACGTGTTTTCGACCTTATTGTGCGGTAATGAGGATTATAAACGCGTTGACTAACTACATCCAGCCAGTCCGGCTGCAGCCCGCTTCGAGGTAGGACCTATGTCGACTGTCTGCTCGAGCTCGCTCCATTTACATTGCGACACCGAAGTTTTTATTATTAATAGTTGTAAATATTCAATATTATAGTATTTAGCGTAAGTGTATTATTATTAGATATAAGTAGTAAATAATATTATAGGTTTATATATATTTATTATACTGTTGTAATAATGGGGAACACTAAAAAGAAAATATATAGAATAAAAATACAAAGAAAATGTTCGTAGAATGGGGGAGGCGAACAAGACAAGGTATTTATTTTTTTTAATTATTATATTCATTAAACATATTATAATAACATTGTGTAGACATATTTCTAGTTTTTAGAACAGTTCCTAGGTATGGTTGGCCCAAGCTATTTAATTCCTCTTCAAACTTTTTTTTAATTTTGATTACTTAATAACTCTATATAAAACTGCATTAATTAAATAAGAGTTATTTTTTGCAGGAATAAACAGTAACATTTGATAATTGGTATACATTATCCACAGGCTGACCGCGTACCTATATAGGACGTCAAACTCCTATTATGTCCATTATAATCTGACCGAACTCCGACTTAGAAGTTGTACGTCGGTGGAGGTCAGGTTACGTTGGAAATTTATACCAATAAGGTTCGCGTTCTCAGCACATAGCAACCAGTGGAGACTCTTTATTTCTTTGTATTAAAATAAAAACTTATAAAATAGAATATTTTTGCTGTTTTGTTTTTTAGGAGAAACTTACTAAATAAACATATTCCACTAGAAGAATCACTACTCGATTTATATGCTACTTTAACGTAAGTGTCATACGGGACGACAAACTCATAGTAACCATTATAAGCTCACCGAACTCCGACTTAGACATTGTACGTAGGTGAAGGTTAGTTTACGTTGGAAATTTATCCAATCAGAAGATAGAAAACCAGTGGAGGTTTTTTTTTTTTTTGTATTAAAATAATTACTAGTAAAATAGTATATTTTGATAGTTTTTAAAAAAACTCGGTATGTTTCATGTTAAAGAAGCGAGCGAGGTGTGTAAGTACCGAGTCATGTGGCGCTCACGAGGGATTTAGCGTGAAGATAAAGATAGATAGTATACTTATACCCATGGTACTCGTGAAAACAAATAATATTTACTATGAACCAACACTGAAAACACAAAAAAATCATCTATTCTATACATTGTGGTTAGTATTGAACTATTGTACGGATTAGATTTATTTTGCAACATCAGAGATGGTCCTGGTTCTTTCTTCTTGAGAGTTTAATAAATAACAAGGAAACGTACAACAATACAAAACACAGAGTATACATAAGTAAAATACAATAAATGTCATTATACTGAAGTTAAAGTTATGAAACAGCAAGAAAATCATTTGTCACATGTTTTTTTTAAATATGAATAGATTATAAAATCTATTTGTATATATGTATATTAGGGTGTCCCTTATTTTTCAAAGTTTTTATTTTCTAACGCATATGTCTTAGTTTTGTTCATTTGCTTTTAAAACACTCGGAAATTAATTTTTAACTTATTTGGATTACGATAATCCGTGCCGAATTACATCGAAACATGTTCATACAAGTTGCGCGGCAGTGCCGCACGTACTCGCGGTATTCATTTGTTCAAATTCAAAGTCAAAATCTTTTTATTCCGTAAAAATGGCTACATTTGTTTGGAATCGTCACATTTTTTTTCCCTACCGTGCAGTTTATGACTAGGTGAGCACTGATAAAAATACTGCCAAAAAACTCAGGCATCCCTCTTTTGGTATCCAAACAAATTTACATATTTTGTTAATTACATTATAATTGGATCGACTCACTCCCAGGCATTTTTATCATTAATATAGTCAGATACTTTATAATATGCCCTGCTACACAATTTGGCTTTAATAGTAGTTTTAAATTTGTTTATTGACAAATCTCTTATATTGCTGGGAAGTTTGTTATAGAACCGTATAATTGCCCCATAAAATAATTACTTGTTTTGTGGAGACGGCTTGCATATAACACAAGATTATGCTTATATCTAGTATTTATGCTATGAATATCACTCTTTTTACAAAATGAGTCTATGTTTTTATGGACATACAAAAGATTTTCATAGATATATTGCGATGCGACTGTTAAAATATTTATTTCTTTGAATTTTTCTCTAAGGCTCTCACGGGGACCAAGTTTGTAGATAGCTCTTATGGCTCTCTTTTGCAATAAAAAGATGGTGTTAATATCCGCGGAGTTACCCCAAAGAAGAATTCCATATGACATAATACTATGAAAGTAGCTGAAATAAACTATTCTAGCCGTATCAATATCAGTGAGCCGTCTAATAGTTTTCACTGCATAAGCTGCAGAACTTAGTTTTCCTGATAATTTTTCAATTTGTGGGCCCCTTTGTAGTCTGGAGTCAATTGTTATACCCAAGAACACAGTTGTCTCCACAGAGGCTAAATTAGTTCCATTAACATGTACATTGGTAGCCACCTGCCTTACATTAGGTGTTGAGAACTTAATTACTTTAGTCTTTTTATCATTTAAAAGCAGATTATTAACACTAAACCAATGAATAACTTTAGAGAGAGCATCGTTAACTTCGTCATAATTACCTAACCGTCTATTAATTTTGAATGTCAGTTATTCTCGTGATTAATACGTAATGTTTTAACTTTTATAAGATGGCAGTGGAATTGAGAAGCAATAAATCAAGTATTTTCTTAGTTGGAGACGTAAATTATCAAATAATAGGCGCAAAATTACCGTCTAACCGTCAAGTTCTTCCTGTACTTTTTTATAAAATTCGCGAAGTTAAATTGACTGTTAGTGAAAGCGCATACCTAGTCATTCGAGAGTGTATTATATTTAGGGAAAAAGCTAGGATCCCTACCAGAGCTATACCTAACTGTGTAAAATAACTTGTGAATCTTCACCAGGAGGGAGTTGCAAAAAAATTCCAATTTTCTATTTCAATTTCAATCTAATTCAATCTGATAATTTTATTTCTCTTATTTATTCGAAATAAAAAAATCCTGTGTTTACTCGGCGCTATCAGCCATTATGACACTCGAACATCTATAACTTCAAGCCAAATCCCTTGCGGGGTAGGCAGAGAGAGCCGAGCGCCACGTGACTCGATCCTTACATATCTCACTCGCTTCTTTAACATTGCTCTTCTCATGCACGCACGCCGGTTTCTAGGGCTCCTGACATCACCTTCTGATAGAACATGACCAATTTGGTCATGGTAGGTAAGTCTTGGCTTTCCCCGGCTCCTACATCCTTCCACTTTTGCATTGTATATCTGCTTCGTCATTCTTTCATCTTGCATTCTTTCTACATGCCCGAACCATCGGAGCATGCCTCTTCTTATTTTAACACCGACGCTCTCTTTCAGACCAACTCTATTTCTAACATCATCATTACGAATACGGTCTACAAGCCTTACGCCACAAATTTTGCGCAGCGCTCGCATTTCAACCGCGTTTATTCTACTTTCATGCTCTTTCTGCCATACCCAACTCTCGCTTACATAAGTTAGCGTTGGGACCAACACTGCATTGTGTATAGCGAGTTGTGCCTTCTGGCTCAGGATTTTACTGCCAAGAAGTTTTCCCAACGCTCCATTCACACTATTCCCAGCACTCACTCGTCTTTCCACATCTGCGGTGTACCTTCCACCCCTGCTGAAAGCGCATCCAAGATATACAAACTCATCCACTTGTTCCAACACTTCATCATCAATCGTAATCCTTACATTAGTTCTGGATTCTTCTCTTTCAAATACCATTATCTTTGTTTTCTTCGCATTCAGTAGTAAGCCTTTCTCCATACAGTCGTCTTTCATCGCTGTGACCAGTGTTTGCAGTTTAGATGGTGTATCTGCTAACTAAACATATGTGTCCGAATCAACAAATGGCCCGCTTTAGCCTCTCGATAAACAATGTTGTATTATGTAGCTGGTGTTTCATTCTTCTTAAGGGGGATACATGCCGTCCAGTGGCGCCTCAAGGAATAAAATATCGTATCTTAGCGTGGAAGATAAACATTATAAAGTCATGTGTTGCGTGTGTTACAAATACAATAACGTACTTTTACGTCATTAAACCAACAATTGAAATGTTTTGCTTTCGTTGTTATAGGCATAATTGCCAAAAAACGGCCTCTTTTAGCACTTTTGCTTATAACAACGATAGTGGAATATTTTGAGTGTTGGTTTAATGACGTAAAAATACTTTACTATCTTCGTAATAAATGCAACATAAGATTTCATAATGTTTATCTTCTATGCTATAATATGTTTTTTTATTCAATGAGGGCGCCACTGGACGAGACCTAAGTAAGAACAACATAGATACCAAGACATGTTAACTTATAGAGATATAAACATAAAACGATGTCATTGATTTCTCTTTCAATAAACTTTTAAAAGTGAATACGTTTCTGTAGTTTTTTATTACTATTATTACTATTGTTTTCCGTCTAGCTTAACAAATATGTTTGGTTCAGTATGTATAAAGCTAAATAATAATTAAATCAATAATTTTTATTAAATATTGATATTATAAATTTTATTTAAGTGTGACGCGACTCTGTAGCTTTTCTGTTCGTTTGCATTGACTATACGTTGACCCCAGGTTACCTATTAGGCGCTAATTTCAAATTTTACAAATCGAGCGTCGAGTGTCAATTGAGGGGCGCGGGGTGATTGGGCGGAGCCATTTTAAAGCTTCACGATCGAGGTGTCGCCTTAATATTTCTTGTACGAGTTTAATTCATTATTTTCATTGAACATATCTTCAGATAGTCAAATGGACTGTACACTGCCAAATATAACAGAAAGAGCAATAATTATTGTTACGGATAATTTGCTTCCCGTAAAGTATAGACACGTATGTGAAAAATTCTATGCAGATTTCTGTCTGTGGCGAGAATCTAACAATAACAATGTGCAAAAATATTTTTCTTTGTATATGTATTATTTTCTCAATCGTAGATAAAGTCTTGTACCTATGCACCTGTACAAATGCTATTTTTTTATACACTGAGGTGAACAACAAGAATAGGGCCCGCATGTAAGTATCACCGCAGCATATCAACGTATGTAATACCAGGGGTATCACCTACGCATTGCCGACCCTGTAAAAATCTGTTTACGCTTTTTTTTAAAGAACCCGGCAGGGAGTTCAGTCATTCCACAATCTGAGTGTTCGCGGAATTGAACACCTTTGAAACCATACAGTACGAGACCAACTCGGTTCTGTGTGGATGAATACCCTGCCGACGGCGATTAAAGAAATGTGTTGTGGGCATCATATCGTAACAACTCCTCAGAACAACACCCATTATACAGCCTATTTCAAACTTATTACACACTGTCCATTACACTAGATATTAACTGTCTTCTATAATAGGGCATTGTTTCACATTGTTCAATCAGTGTGTAATCATTACGGAAAAGGAGAAAACAAAACAACACCTGCAATACTTGAATGAAGTCGAGTCATTTAGATAAAGAATGTTAAATTCAACAGCATTTTTAAAGAAAAAATGATTTGTCTTCAGTTAAATATTGTAACCGTATTTCCACATATTCCTATAAGCTCTTGTAACCAACCTTCACTGGGATTATTTTCTATTATATTTGTAAAATTTTCAGCAGCCTTGATAAGTTTGAAAATAGGGATAGCCTTTTCGAGAAATTCGGGCCATTTCCGAAATAAAGATATATCAGTCTCGTCACTAAATTTCTTGATAAAATCCAATTCAATCTAAAAAAAGAAAAACCAAATAATTAAATATTCATAACAGGAATAAAAAATCCCGTCAACAACATACTACTACTAATGCAGCCAAGTCTGGCACTTAGTCACCGTCAAAAGTTGTGAGATCTTATGTGAGCCACGTCGAGTATTCTAGATACCTTTCTGTCAATCAACAAATTAACTTATTGGCTCAAGTCTCATGACACGAAGTTTCAATCCTGTTTTTTTTTGTTTTTATGTAATGACAGCAGCAAGCAGTCAGAACCCGTTATATACGTTTTCCCATACATTTCGCGGTCGTATACGACCACCCGGGTTTCGAAGGGCCTGTATGGGTTGATTTGATGATAAGGAATTTTAAACAAGTACATAACTTACCAACTTATAACCAATGCTTAATTTGTATGATGGCCATTCTTGGAGAATGTCAGCAACCCTTAAATATTTGTTGGATTTAAATTCATGGAGTCGGCGTTTAAATGTGTTTTGCCATTTGTTAATTATTTCGGTTACTGGTTCCTTATTAAATTTGAGCCACAGTTTAATGTCTTCGTAGTCTTCATCAGAAACTACAAAATATCACATCAAAATTATTATTCATTCACTATAATTAAAGTCCGATTGCGAGTTTCTAGCGCCAGTCGATTAGAAAAATATTCTAAAAATAAACAAATACTTAATCGAATGGCGCCAAAACCGTTCAATCCATTTCAGGGCTCATAAAAAGCTGTGATTAAAAACAATGTGGACAAATGGTTGATATGTATGGATTAAGAATTGTTTAAATTGACGAGGCCTAACAATTTTTACAGAATTGATTTCATAGCACCTTGTAGGCATTAAAATTTATATTTGTACATAGTATATCTGATTCTGACTATTACAAAGTTTGAGACTGAACATTACCATTATGATCATCGAGAGGATGCACGTGGCTTACATCATCGGTTGTATCTTTTTTTTTTTCCAATAGTCCACTTTGTCGCAGTAGTCTTTTGTGGTTATTATATTTATCAACTAATTTTCCCCTAGCGGGTATATATTGGTTTTTGCCATATTTTTGGCTCGGGATATAATAAGTTTCCTGAAAGTAATAATATGTATCTATACAATATAAATAATACAAAAACAAGTGTATATTTTGTAAACAAGCCACGGTAGCCGTAAGTATGCCAACGCGACATCGGTTCAAGTAAGAGGAGAGTAAGAGGGACATGGCTATGGACCTTCTATTGATACTTTCATTTAAACTTAGGTTTCATTGAATAACAAAAATTAGTTTTAAAGTGCAATAATTTACTTTTATACTAACTACTTTTCTAATTCACCCTGAGTATCTACTTTTTATCTTCTATGTGATATTGAGGGTGCGACGGGGTCCATCCAGTGGCTTTTATGGCGATCGATATTTATATATATATTATCAAGTGACAACACACTAGCAGCTTAAACTATTCTACTCAACCAACTTTTGCTGCATTGCAGTACTCGTAGAGACTAAAATGATCACTCAAATGAATCTATCAGCGAACACTTACACACAAAATAAGTGCCATGCCAGTACGTACCGTACCTTATGGCAGTACGAATATGATTTAAAGATAAAAAGGTTCCATTGTTTTTGACGAGCATGGTGGCGCAGTGGTAAAACGCGCTGTTACGCTACTTTGACACCAACGCTCGTGGGTTCGATTCCCACACAGGACAAACATTTGTGTGCATGAAAATGTCTGTTTGTCTTGGTCTGGGTATTTTCTATGTATAATAAGTAGGTATGTATTTACAAAAAAAAATGTATTTACGTATGTTTATCAGTTGTCTAGTATCCCATAACACAAGCTTCGCTTACTTTGGGGCTAGATTGCGCTGTGTAATTTGTCCAACAATATTTATTATATTTATTTATTATTGTTGTTTAAAATTTGATTAGGGAATTCTAAAAAACCGCCGAAGTGCGAGTTGGACTCCCACACGAAGGGCTTCGTGCCATTATCTATAAAAACGGCAAAAAATCACGTTTGTTATATGGGAGCCCACCTTAAATATTTGTTTTATTTTAATTTAATTATTTATTTTTAAAGTGGATATATAACTAAATATTCTGTGAATATTTCAAGCGTCTACCTAAAAAGCGGCCACGTGCGTTTCGGGCCACGCACAATATAGGGTTCTGTAGTTGCCCGTTATCACATTAGATTTAGAAGCAGTCTTTATCATATTCTTTCTACCCATTGTAAACAAGAAATAACTTAAAATAAAAATCACTTTTAACATTAAGTGATTTTTTTAATTATTTTTTTCTAGAAATTTTGTGTTTAGAACAAAATTTTCTAATTAGGTACATTACATAAGTATATAGAATAGATACATAGCTTTAGCTTATGGGGGGGGGGGGGGGGGGGGGGCGCCCTCTTATTACAAAAACTGCACTTTAAAGTTTAATACCTCATGAACGGATATCTATATTAAAAGATCGTTTTAGCAACCTCTCAATATTTTTAAAAGACCTATGTAATGACACACCGCATGATGGGGTAAACGAGAACAAAAAATATCACTATCGCTTTACGTGTAAGGGAAGTGCCCCAATTTTTTTTTTATCGTAACACTGTCGGCGTGGTAAAAATATATATCCATGTCAAAGTCAAAGTCAAAATTTCATCGTTCTAGCAGTAACCGTTTAGACGCTAAGCCGCGGACGGATAGACGGACGGACGGACACGACGAAGTTCTTTGTAGACTATATTACTACGGAACCCTAAAACTGGTCTTTTAAGCGTTCCTGTATAAAACTACATACAAAACTATAACGGTTGTAAAATGTTCATCTACCAAATAGTCCAATTCACAAATGTCAGTCCTTTAATTATATAAAATATTAAGAGTGTTAAGTTTATATGTGTGTATTATATATAATATAACAATGGTGAAATTACCACACATTCTTTAAAAGTTGACAGACACGTCATACACACGGACAACAAAGTGATCCTATAATTAATCTTTTTTTTTTTTCCTTTTGTGGTACAGAAATTATGGAATCCTAAAAAAAATACAATTTGGGAATTGGACTAGGCAATCTGGATTGAAAGGACTACTTCTAACTACAGTAACTACATTAATCAGATAATAGTTAATTATAGAATAACTAACGATGACTTCAGTTGGAATTAGTGCTACAATTTGCTGTGCAATATCTTGAAAATCTTCTTTTCTCATAAAGCCCAATTCTTTCATATAATATTGTACAACTGATTTCACCAAGTTGTTTCGGCTGGGAGAATCTAATTTATTATTCTTTTTAATATTAGCTAGACATAATTCTCCAGGACAATTACTCCTTAATATTGTCTCTAAATCAACAACCTAAACAAAAATATCCTGTTACGTATAATATGTCGTGGCCAAATCGTAGAATTTGATCATTTCATGAAATGCTTGGGCATATTATGAACAAAATCCCATTTGTTAATTATTGCAGTTTCTGGGTGGTCATAAAAAAATATAACCTGTCGCTGCAGGTTCGAGAAATTAAAGCCCTCGATAAGATTGGAGCGTGTACCTACTTATTTAAAAAAAATATGAATTTACACAATGCACTATTTATTTGGTTATGTATGGTTATGGTCTATACAGATAAATAAAATTGGAGTGTCTGTTTGTAATATTAAAATAACCGCTTTTTACTAAATGTATATGGATATATACACGGTACATACACCAAAATGAATATTTTTACAATTTTTGTCGGTCTGTCTGTCTGTTTGTTCCGGCAAATCTCTAAAACGGCTGGACCGATTTTGACGGGACTTTCACTGGTAAGTAGACGACTGTTCAGAGCACAATATAGGGTACTTTTTATCCCGTAAATAATAATAATAATTTAGGGTTCCTGCGTAAAATCTGAAAAACGAAATAATAAAAAAAAACTATTCCGCGCGGACAAAGTCGCGGGCACAGCTAAATCGATAAAATACAGCGTTATAACAATTTACAAAAAGTTCCACCAGGCTGGACGTTTAGGTAGCAGTTCACACACAAAACAGTTCACTTTCGGTAAACAAAGTACCTAGGTAGTTTGTGTATGGCAATTTCGCTTTTGTTTATCACCTCTATGTTTAATTTAGAGTATAAACCGCGTGGTGAAATATCGCGGTGCAGACACGGCCTAAGTCACGACCTCCTTCGGTACACCCTAACTTGTCTTAATAAAATTTGTAAATTCATATTTCACGAACGGCCCAAGCATTTCATGAATCATTAATCATTATAAAATAAGTCAGTAATAAAAAGAAATTTCCATTTCAGCAAAATTGAAATGATGTAAGTATTTGCAGCAACATATGATGTATACGTCAAAGAAAAATTACAATTAATTTGGAAACAAATAATTAACTAACCTTTCGTTTACTAAAATTTGAGCTTTCTCCACTATCCGAATTTGGTACTGACAAATCAGAAGCAATAGATTCTGTATCCAATGAACACGTACTCTGTAAAAGTAATATTATGCTGTGACCACATATTTAAGCAAAAGACAAATAGACATACATGAGCATAAACCAAAAAATAAGGTTCTTACTATGGACTTATTTTCTTTTCTAAAGGCGATAAGCCCAGCTCGAAACTTGATTCGATCTTTAATCCTCGTTGATGGTATTAATTCATGAATGTCAGATTCTGACATGTTTTCTAAGCAAAATAGATCAATATCATTGTCTGAAAAGGTAGCAATGAAAAGCATTATTAGAGTAAAAACACAGACCATGGTGTAAGTACGTGGTGCATCCTGCCAATAGCTAACGTGGCCCAGGAGTTCTAGTTTCGAACCGTTCACCATCGCGTAGAGTTTCAGGCGAGTGATTCAAAAATCGGTGTAGAGAAAGATAGGAAGAGCACGAAGATAGCTCGACTAGAAACCAATATCCACCCGCCCACAAGATAAAAAATATCACAATACAAAAAAAAATCTATGAAAAACCTCTTTTTCTGTCTGGTAAAAAATACACTTTATTGCACACAGAAAAAATATATAACTGTACACACAGCGAAACGTCAAACTATACAGTATACACTCATGCATCTTATGTCGTAGTAGCAAAGGCGAAATGTGTTTGTTTTGCATAGCTGGATCTGTCGCTGTGTGTACATACAGAAATATTTTGGCAGGTACAAAATGCGGTCTCATCGTCACCACTGCCTAGTTTTTTTATGCTAGGTCGGGTGGCGAACAAGCATACGGCCGCCTGATGTGAAGCGGTTACCGCCTTGGAGCGATAATATAAACGCTAGCGACACAAAACATCGTCCGTGCGCCGGCACCTCCACTGCACACCGGTGACCTCATTCACACGCGGGAACACAACAACCCTCGGAGATTGTTATTTGGGTGCGGTGTTCTGTGAGGTGGAGGTACTTCCCCAGTCGGCCCAGCTTAAATACGCTGTGCCCTACCTCTCTTTCGCCAGGGTCTCGTTCGTTAGTCAGAAGGATGCACCACGTGCAGGTCAGGTTGGCTTGGGCTCTCTACCTGTTAGCGAGTCCTTACACCCCAAAATCTGGAAGCACTTTAGATTAAGTAACACCGTAAAAGGGGAGGGGAGTGGGGAGGGGGGCGAGGGGGAGGGGAGAGGAACCCCCAGAGGAGGGAACTATAACACGGAAACGCATAGTTTTAAAGTTATTAACATTCTAATTTTTTGAGGTTATGTCACCTACAATCTTTCAAATTCGAACAATCACTTTGAATAATCATTTGCCAACTTTTCGTATAATTTTGTTTTATTTCCCAACCTCACAGTTGCCAACTGTATGTTTGGTCTACTTTTTATAATGACACTTTTCAAAATGGCAAAGATTCGCTTCTGGCACTTCGCCGGCCGCTGCCGCGGCACGCTAGCTTCGCTCGCTCGGCTCGTGCGTTGTTTGTCATACTCTAACCTAACCTAACCAACTGAGATTACTGTTGCTATACTTATTACAAAATTTTTATTTGTTTGAAAGATTTGACAAATGATAAATGCCCAAACGTTTTGTGTCATTATAATAATCATCTTAACAATAATTCTACCAAATGAAACAAAATGGCGGACGAGCGATATTGACTTGACAAATACGATGTTTATTTCCATTTCACTGTTTATTCTTGTATTTTCAGTTACAAATGCACTTGACATACATTGTTACGTTGAGTTTGACGTTTCTAATGCTTATAATGAAACGTTTTGATATTTTATATCAAACATGGCGATTTTATTACGATTCTTTGAAATAACATTGTAAATTTCAATAAATTCTAGCGTAAAAACTATGCATCTCCGTGCCTTAAAATTTTAGTGATTTAATCTTCTTTAGTAAAGCTATTCATAAAAAAAATATGGTGCTGATATCAGGTGTTACTTAATCTAAAGCTGAGCCCAAAATCTTTTCGTGTTGTCCAAAAAAATTTAATTCGATCGATATCGGGGCACGCAAATATAAAAAGCTGCTTATAGCGCTTTTTCACTGACCGACACGACAACGATATGCCGGTGACGACAGATTATGGGCGCCGACATGTCGGTACACCACCGGCTCCCGATAAAGTCGTCACGACAAAATTAAGAATGTGTGACGTGCGTGACGTATTTACACAAAAATTCAGATTATGTGAGCAAGTGGTAGTACTACTAGGGACAGGCGAAGGTCATCACAAATTTTATCCCCTACAAAAATTCAATGGCGAGAATTTGTGACGCCAAAATACAAGTACATAATATATCTCTTTAAAAAGGCTAGCAACGGATCAATAAACCTTTGATGTTGTTGATGTCTAATATAAAAAATATATAAAATACAAGACACATACCTTTAAAAACTTTTTGAATATCCTCTGACACGCCCCAATTGCATAGAAACTCTATTACAAGATTATTATTCGTAATATTATCACATAATATGTGGTCTTCCATTGCAGGTGGATCTGTTGACAAACAAATTAAAACTATAACAAAACATTATTTACTAATCTGTGAACAAAACTATAATGAGTGACCGCTTCAGTTCATACAATTAACAAAAAAGACTGCTGAAAGTATGTAGAAAGTAAGTACCTATTTGGTTCGCAGATCGCACAACCGTATCGTTATTCGTCCTCCTTAGTAGTAATAAATCATCCACTGTGCGTCTGGCGGGCGGGGGCGGGGGTGGGGGGGCACAGCACAGAGTAGCTTCGTACTATAAAGCGGGACACAGACGACATGATAATTTTTGATCATTATTTTCATTTCTTTGCCTTGACTTACCCCCACAACCTCCGAGATAGAATCTGGAGGCGTGTTTTTTTACGTGGTACCCCCAGTAGGCATTATTGTTATTTATTAGGCATTGTTTATTTTTACTTGTAATAAACAAGCCTGGGCGGTGCAATCTTAGGTAGGTAGTACTAGCGTCTTTGTTTACATCCTCAGTGTCAACCTTAACACCGAGGATAGCGGGTTCGATCCGCTCGGAACAAACATTACTCAAACAATAAGTAATGACAAAATTCGCCAATTCTCGGCTTAATGGTAAGTTTAAGAAATATATTTCCATAATATTAATACTAATTCCCAATTGCCTCCACCCTAGATCGCCACCGATATTGTCTTGTGGTTTATACCTCACTCTGTCAACCGTCGCTTACCTACTGTATTACATCTTGGGGCGGTGCCGCAAAGACCGCTTTATTAAAGTTAGAACATGCCCAAAGAGCTCTATTAAAGGTGTGCACTTTCAAACCAATTTTATTCTCAACTTTCGAATTATATCGGTACTGTCAAGTCCTCTCAGTACGACAGCTCTTTATTCTCGCAACGGTTCTGAAGCAGCACGCTGTCGCTGGTTTCAGTTGCGCTTCTTCTTCTTCTCGTCGCACTCATTTACCAAACACGTGTTCATTTAGGACAGCTTTTTCCCAACGTTTCTTTCGTTTTCTAGGCCCGTTTCTTTATAAAAAGCTGCATAAAGTACTAGATTTATTACAAAATACGTGTGCAAGAAACAAGTCATCAACCATCCTCAAAGATTAAATTATGACGATACCGAATACCTCATTCATCGTAACCTAATACTGTTACAGTTAATAATGAATATTTATTTGGATTACTTATCCACAACCTACTTAATCTGAGAATACACGTGTCTACTGAGTCTCCTCTTACCTTCATCATGCTCACTTTACCCCACACCACCACTACCCACTGTAACACACATCCCATTCACACTCTACACTTACAACACACACCACACTCATTCATGCACAACACCTACCTACTTGTAAACTCGTTAGTTCTACATTCTTAAATAAATTACCTAATCTGGCCAAAACTTTAAAATAATCCTGCACCTTAATTAGCTTGTAATAATATGTATTTCTTTTGTATACTTACATATTTTTAAAATCGAATCGTGATAATAGGCAATCAGTGTATCGCAATGTTAAGATGTTGCGGGAAGAGGACTGGTGTACTGAGCGACCGGCTTCTGCCTATCATTGTCACCAGTCTCTCTCGATCTTATTCTGTACATGTGAACATTAACTATATTATATAATAATTGTCTAGATTAAGAGAGAAAAAAACAAATAAAAATGCTACACGGATCTTATCAACACTATAAGCAATAAGGTCCATTCTCAATCAAGACCAATGTAAAATCAATTAATATATTAACAGTTATATAAAAGAAACCGATATCATATCGTGAATAGCGGGCTTTAGCCAATAGCGACCGGCCGAGGTACCTTCAAAGCGAACGCGGCTCGCCCGGCCTTGAAATCCTGTGTGTGACACGTACACGTGACTAAAAAATATTGTACTTAGTTAAATTTACCAAACTCATTGGTTACCAATATCACATATATTTTGTAGGCATCTCTTATTAACTACTAGCTGCTGCTCGCGACTTCGCTCGCGTATAGCTCTGAAAAATAGGTAGGTACATGCACTATTTGAACCCAGATCTTCAACGTCGCATTACTGGCTAAAAATGCCTTCATGCGTTGTAAAATCGTGTAAAAATTGTTCTAAAAAATATAAAAAAGAAAGAATGCAGAATTATTTCATATTATTATATAATTATATTATATAATTATTTGTGTATCATTTTGCAATTATTTTATTGCAATTACATACTATAAAATCTGTACTCGATAATTCCCTCCTTAACATAGAATTTGGAACAAAAAATGAATGGAGTTGTACTTTAGATATTAAAAAATAATTAACTATGTACATTTAAAATATTGTATCGTACGTTTATGAATGTGTGTATATATTATATTTTTGATTTATTAATTACGCATTCTTTGGAACAGCTATTAACCTATAGCCATCGTGTCTACATTATTCAAGCAATAATTGATAAGTATATAAATTTGCGACAGAATTACTTAGCCAAAACATTATCTTTAACAATCACTAAAAGGCAAAAAATGTATAAATTAGTGCTTTTCGAAGGACTAGAATGCATTCTATATTTCTGCCGAAAGATAGGACTTTGATGACGTGCACATATAATACCTTACACGCACAAGCTGTGATCTCTTCGAACAAAAGTTTTTAAATTTAAAACGAATTAATACATAATATGTTCCAACAATAGGGGTGTGTGGAGAGCCTTATCCCTTTTACATGTATGTATGCATTGATCTGTCTTAGTTGCTACAATATGGTGACCACTGGCTTTGTGTGTTTTATAGTTCTATTCAATTGTTTTTTATTATTATTATTAGTATTTTCTTTTTTTTTTCTTGTGTTTTTCTTACATTTAAAATTTTGTTTTTTAACTGTAAGTATCAGTTTTTAATTTAGTAGTTGGCACATATAATTGTTATTTCGGTATTTAATTTTTTTCCACAACGATTACGGTTGGCTGGAAGAAATCTGTTAATAACACAAGATTATGCTTATATCTAGTAAGTATATGGCCTCCTTGCCTTGGTTACACATCATAGTGTATACCTATCTTCAGCGTCGGACTGGCCATATAGTCAAGGTGGCATTTGCCAGCCGGGCCCCAGCCTTCGCGGGCCCCCCACGGGCCTGGCTTGCGGCAACCGTAGGATAGCGCGCAGGCTAGGTTCCAGCTCTTGCGACCTAAATGTAACTAAAACTAGATCAGATAGTTCGTTCATACAATTAGAGAGAAATGGAATGGTTGAAACTTGAACCGGAGCAAGCCACCTCCTGAAAGTAGTTTTGATTTTTTTGCTGAACTGCGATAAATTTGATCGAATCAACTTATTTAGACGTACACGTCTAAATAAGTTGATGATCAAATTTATCGCAGTTCAGCAAAAAAAATCAAAATATTTTAGCGTAACGCATTACATGTTTCATTGTTTCATATTCTATTCTATTTCTGTCTACAAAGTCATTATTAATACAGCTTTAGTTAAAATAAATGAAAAAATTTGAAAAATTCATCTGCAATGAAGATTTAATGAAAGATGCCGCTTGTTTGGACCCGAAAAACTTCAAAAAAGTCAACGAAAATGGGATTCCTAATGACGCACTAAAAAGTCTGTCGCATCAATTGCAAATGTCGATCGAGAGTTGCTATCAAAAGAACTGGAATCTTTTGCAAATCATTTTCATGAACAGTCTAAAACTCTTTGGGATGAGCTCATTTCTTCTAGGCAAGATAAGCAAGACTCAGATTCACAAAGTGAAGAAGAAGACGACGAAGATGTCTTAGACCAAACAACAAAGGACGTCATGTGTTTTTTCAGAAGTGGTTTGGACGTCTGTCAAAGTTGCGTGCATGTAAACTTTTATCATAGTATAACATGCATGGATATCGGCATGTACATCACATTATAAGTTGCATATGTGTAATTCTCACAATTTCATTCACGCAAGTGACTTCTGAGAGACGATTTTCAGCGTTGAAGCGCATTAAATCGAGACTTCGCTCTCTACTGGGGCAAGCTGATCAAACTGATGGCCCTATAGCTGGCGCAGTCCATGCGTGACCCCTTGCCTTTATACAAGGGCACGATGACTGCGCGTCTCCAGTCCATTGGGGCCTTTCCAGTTTTCCAGCATAGGTTGCATAAGTACCAGAAGGCGCCCCGGACGTAAGTACCACCTAATTTGATCATCTCAGCTGTGATCAGAGCAATTCCCGCTGATTTTCCATTTTTCAAACTTCGTATCGACCATTCGATCTCATCCATAGTTATGCCTTCGTCGGACGCCGTCAACGTGGAGTAAGCATCCGACTCACTCTCATTGTCAGCGTCCGAGGCATACTCATACATTTCTTCAAAATATTCACTCCGCCGTTCTAACACTTCCTGAGTGTTCGCAAGAATGATACCAGCTTTAGACTCTATCTTATCCATTCTGGATGCCGACGAACCACTCCGAGACTTCTTTACTTCTTTCCAAAAGAGTTTGGTATTTGCCTCGAAGTTTTTCGTCAGCCTCTCTTCCTCATTCATAATTTGTCTTTCACGCTTCTCTTTCACTAAAGCCTTGGTTTCATTCTTGCATAGACGATACATTTCTTTCTTCTTATCTCTCATATTTTCATTTAAGGGCAAAGATGATACGTAATCCAGCCACGCTTTCCTCTTTCTTGCTACAGAGGATTCAACCTCCGCATCCCACCAGGAATCTCCTTTCGCTGTTTTACGTCTCTTTGCGCATCCACAAGCTTCTTTTGCACTATCCACCATACTTGCTTTCAAAACTTTCCAACAATCATCCACATCTGAGTCGGAGAGGCTTGCATTTGCAAGTCCTACATTGACCTTGAACTTCGCTCGGGTTATATGAAACTCGCCTATTAAGGGAAGTCATTTTATACTGGTAGTGGGTAACCTGATGTGCTATTGTCCGTACCTAATAATTTATTACATCGTTGATAATTAATTTTTATAATTTGTTTACGGGTCGGTACCAGAAGCGTGCACGCCGCGACCCTGCCAGTCCAACACTGTGGACTGCAATTCTGGACCCAAACCGCACAGACGCGCGGATTAGGGCGTCCCCCGGAGGCGACGCACACCGATCCGCCCCCGTCGGTGCGAAATCTAGGGCATGCGGCGGTAGGGGCCGCTACCCACCACGCAACGCCCATCCCGGCGGGTCGAGGAGAGCTGAGTGTCGTATAGGCACATGGAATGTGAAATGTGGTCTAAAAGATAAGATGAATGAGTTGATAGATATAATGAACGTAAGATGCCTAGATGCTTTGTGTGTGTCAGAGACCAAGCGAAAGGGAAGCGACACCGAAGATCTTCCCGGTAGCATGATGGCCCTGTGGTCCGGGGTGGACCAGGACGTTCATGCCAGCGCTGACGTAGGTGTTGTGCTTTCATCTGGCTTGGCCGCTGGTGTGAAAGATTACGATTTAGTAGGTCCAAAGACTTCTCTGGGTTAAGATAAAACTGGGGATTACGCGAGTGCTTTTAGTTGCAGCATATGCTCCTGTGAGCTCTGCTGATCCCCAGGAGCTCGAGAAGTTTTGGGAGACTGTTAGGGGTATTCTGCATTTGGCCGAAGCGAGTGAACGAATAATTATGTGTGGTGATCTGAATGGATGCAAGCGAAGCAGTTATGAGGTTGTGCTTGGTCCATATGGAGATAAGAGAGTGAACGATGCTGGTAAGTTACTTTTAGACATATGTATGGAACGAAACCTCCTTGTGTCGAACACGCTCTTCCATCACAAGGATATTCACACTTACACATGGAGACGGAATGAACAGAAAAGTGTGATTGATTTGATTTTGATAGATGGACGTCTCCGAAAGTCGTTAATGGATACAAGAGCCTTCAGAGGTCCCACTCTTGAAACGGACCACTATCTGGTGATAAGCCGATTTGTGGGCCTTTTCAAGAAGTGGAGGCACTGGCGAGTGCGTATTCCTTTCGGAGACCATGAAAGAATAAGAAGTGAAAAATTGGAAGATGAAAGTGTGAGGAGTACGTATGTACATCTAGTCAGTGAAAGACTAGCGAACGCGAGTCTTTCCGACAGAAAGTTCTGAAAGAAAGTATGGTGGACAGTGCGAAAGAAGCATGTGGATGCGCAAAGAGACGTAAAACACTAAGAGGAGATGCCTGGTAGGATGCGGAGGTTCAATCCTACGTGGAAAAAAAGAGGAAAGCGTAGCTGGATTACGTATCATCTTTGCACCAGAGTGATGGTATGAAAGAAATGAAGAAAGAAATATACCGTCGATGCAAGAATGACTCCAAAGCTTTAGTGAAAGAGAAGCGTGAAAGACTACATATGATTGAGGAAGAGAAGCTGACGAAGAACTTCGAGGCAAATACCAAACTCTTCTGGAGAGAGGTAAAGAAGTCTCGAAGTGGTTCGTCAGCATCCAGACTGGACAAGATAAGATGTAAAGCCAGTGGCATTCTTGCTAACACTCAGGAAGTGTTAGAACGGTGGAGTGAATATTTTAGAGAAATGTATGATTATGCCCATAACGCTGGCATTGTGAATGAGTCTGTGATTGACTCGGAATTGCCAGCGTACCATGATGACATTACTATGAATGAGATTGAATGGTCGATACGAAGTTTGAAAGATGGAAAGTCAGCGGGAATCGATATGGTAACAGCTGAGATGATCAAGCTAGGTGGTACCTGCGTTAGGAACGCCTTCTGGTTTTTGAGCAAATTATGCTGGAGAACCGGAAGGGTCCCGAGCGATTGGAGACGCGCAGTCATCGTGCCCTTGTATAAAGGCAAGGGCTCACGTATGGACTGCGCCAACTATAGGGCCATCAGTTTGATCAGCTTAGCAGCTAAAGTGTATGGAAAAATCATTGAAAGGAGAATGAGGGTGAAATCCGATGGAATGCTTTGGGAAGCACAGGGTGGATTTCGAAGCGGCAGAGGATGTACGGATCAAGTTTTTTCACTCCGCAACATCGTAGAGAAGCATCTGGCTTTGGACCAGAAGGTTTTCTGCGGTTTTGTGGACTTTGAGAAAGCATTTGATAGAGTCGTGCGAAAGAATCTCTGAAACATTTTGCCCGGATATGGGGTTGACGGTGACCTACTCCGTGCTGTGCAATCCACTTATGAGGATTGTACAGCATGTGTGCGGGTGGACGGCAGCTTGTCGCCCTGGTATGATGTCAACATTGGTGTCAGACAGGGATGCGTGCTGTCGGCTCGGCTGTTCATCCTGTATCAGGACAGTTGTCTTCAGAGAATAAGAAATATGAATGTGGGAATGCGAATGGGTGACTCAGTGGTCAACTGCCTGCTTTATGCAGACGATGCAGCATTAATAGCAGAATCACCATCCGAACTGCAAACACTAGTTACAACAATGAAAGATGATTGTATGAAGGCTTACAATTGAATGCGAAGAAAACAAAGATAATGGTATTTGAAAGAGAGTCAACCAGAACGAACACTAGGATTATGGTTGATGATGTAGTGTTGGAGCAAGTGAATGAGATTGTATATCTTGGAAGTGCTTTTAGCAGCAATGGAAGGTACACCGCTGATGTGGAGAGACGAGTGAGTGCCGGGAATAGGGTGAATGGAGCGTTGGGTAAACTTCTAGGCAGCCGAAATGTAAGCCAGAAGGCACAGCTCGCTGTACACAACGCGGTGCTAATTCCAACGCTAACTTATGGAAGTGAGAGCTGGGTATGGCAGATAGAGCATGAAAGTAGAATAAATGCGGTCGAGATGCGAGCATTGCGCAAAATTTGTGGCATAACGCTTGCTGACCGCGTTCGTAATGAAGACGTGAGAGAAAGAGTTGGTCTAAAAGAGTGTCGGTGTTAAGATATAAAAGTGCATGCTCCGTTGGTTCGGACATGTAGAAAGAATGCGGGACGAAAGAATGACGAAACAGATATACAATGCATAAGTGGAAGGATTTAGGAGCCGAGGAAGGCCGAGACTAACATACCATGACCAAATTGGTCGTGTTTTATCAGAAGGTGATGTCAGAAGCCCCAGGAACCGGCGAGCGTGCATGAAAAGAGCTATGAATGTCACAGAAGCGAGTGAAGTATGCAAGGACCGCGTCTTATGGCGCTCGGTTCTCTCTGCCTACCCCGCAAGGGACTTGGCGTGAAGATATACATACATACATATAATTTGTTTATCTCAATTTGTATATCTCAGTATTTTCCGATAGTATCCCATCTAGCAGAGTATTTAGTCTCGGGCCCCGGGCTTGTGGTCAGCCACCCGTGCCCTTCCGGCCCAGTCCGACCCTGCCTATCTTAGTCAAGAGATACATTTAAGACAAATGTCTTCAACATATTCTCACAGAGGAATAATAAATTCTCACCATGATCGAAATGAAGGACTCAGTGCTCCTAGATTACTTACCTATCTTCCGTACCATCATTATACCGTACCTAAATACCATCATTATTTATACAGGAAAGTAATAAATTGAACTCGTACTAAGTTAGCAGGTGATCATGATCAGTCTAGTAACTAGTCGTAGTTAACTCATCACAATAATGAAGAAAAAAAAATTATGGAAGAAAATAATACCGTTTATTGTGACCAACTATTATGAAATTGCTGAGTACATCCATTGAACTACTATGTACTAACGTAGTACATAATACCCGGAGTCGTACTTTAGATATTTAAAAATAATTATGTATATTTAAAATATTGTATTGTACGTTTATGAATGTGTGTATACATATATTTTTGATTCATTAATTACGCATTCGTTAGAACAGCTATTAACCTATAACCATCGAGTCCATATTATTCGAGCAATAATTGATAAGTATATAAATTTGGACTGAATTACATAGCCAAAACATTATCTTTAAAAATCACTAAAAGGCAAAAATTTAATAAATTAGTGCTTTTTGAAGGACTTTAGAATGCATTGTAGATTTCTGCAGAAAGATAGGACTTTGATGACGTGCACACATATTACCTTACATGCACAAGCTGTAGTCTCTTCGAACAAAACTTTTTAAATTTAAAACGAATTAATACATAATATGTACATGTAAAATCGCCTTGCCCACGGCAGGGGTGTACGTGTATAAAAAAAAAAAAAAAAAAAAAAAAAAAAAAAAAAAAAAAATGTACATGTTCCAACAATAGGGGTGTGTGGAGAGCCTTATCCCTTTTACATGTATGAGCGACAGCGACACAACTGCAAATTTGTAATTTTTACACTACGCCAGTTTAAAGATTTTTTCTTAACACTACTGATGATTTTTAACATTTCATACAACTTATAACTATTTCGGTATTTAATTATTGTAATTTGAACTTTTGCCTTAATAAAAAACTCATTTTTTTTTAATACCCAATTCACATCTTTGTAAAAAAAAAACATTTTCATTTTAAGACCTACCAGTTGCGGCGTTGTTGCGCTAGAAAATGAAAATTCATGTAGTTATGACCTTTGTTGTGTTAGATGAATGAATCAAACAAATGCTTTACAAATGCTTTTTTTTTTCGATAAA
The DNA here is from genome assembly GCA_947507595.1 of Pyralis farinalis. Taxonomy (NCBI): domain Eukaryota; kingdom Metazoa; phylum Arthropoda; class Insecta; order Lepidoptera; family Pyralidae; genus Pyralis; species Pyralis farinalis. Next base: position 16,340,430 of record OX382281.1, on the reverse strand, counting down.
ATAAAAATTACAGTGGTGACATAGTTATAGCTGACATGAGTGTGTATATTATTACGGTTTCATAAACTGTATAATTCTCCTAGGGCATTCAAGATTTGCATTAAAGCCTACTTTTACCATGAATACACTTTTATAGAAACTATTCAATACTAAATTAATTAAAATAGGATACAACATAGTCTTTATTTTTCTTTATAAATACCACAAGATTCCTTAAAGTCAGACTTATAGATGGACTTATTAAAAACAATTATAACAACTAAGTAATTAAAAATAATCTCAGTCATAGGGTTTATTATACCAAACCTAAGGAATGTTAGAACAACTTTTAAGTAGTTTAAGAGAGGTAGGGCGCGTCAAAGCAGCCCGTCTGGGGAAGTACCTCCACCTCACAGAAAACCGCAGCCAAATAACAACTACCTAGAGGGTTGTTGTGTTCCTGCGTGTGAGTGAGGTCACCAGTAAGCTCCCGAGGAGTTGCTGTGTAAGCAGCAGAGGAGGCATCACGCGAGTGATAATTAATATATCGCAAGCATTAATAGGCTACGGTACCCGCTTTACATCAGGTGGGCCGTATGCTTGTACGGCTCCCGACGTAGTATAAAAAAAAGTATTTCAGTCTTATAGTTGTACGTTTTTAATAATTACGTAAGTATAACTGACTTACAATTAGAAAATGAAAAGTCAGAAAGTATATCTAACATAATAAAAAAAACTTCCAAGAAATGTGCACTCAACTTTCGTAAAACCCAGAATAGCACCGGGGAACAATATTTTGTTTTTAATTAAATTATTAATTGAAATTATTATTATCTGTGCGAGTTTTAAGCTTAGGGATTATCTTTGATTTTACAGTAACCCATTCATCTTCTTCAGAATATTTTACATCGTAAGTAAAATATTCTGAAGTTTCTGTACTATTTTTAACAAATCGTACAACTTTTAATTCAAATAATTTAATTGAGTTACCTTGCAAATCTTTATTAGTATTAAGTGAAATATCCTCAAGTAGCCTTTTTAAATCATAAAAATCGTAATAGTTTACATCGTTAAATACAAAAGCATTTCCAGTTTTCTTAGTGTTTCGTATAAGTTGAACGAACTGGTAAGGTATATAGATGGGAACAGACTTCTTTGCTCTTTTAATAGACTTTTCGATGAGCGAATGAGCGTTATTGCCTTCGTTTTGAGAATGGCCCCGAATTCAATATTTATGTGTTATTGATTTTACTGGAAGAGTTTCAACAGCATATTAGTACATGCCGAGCAGGAATCTGAAAGAAAAAAAAACTTCATTAAAGTAATTTATATTATTTCCATACCATTTTTGGAACAATAATGGCAATTTTGATTAGGTGTCTGTTCTTTTGCTGACCGCAGCAATTATTAGAATAAAATATTATATTGCTGTTAGGATAACGCTCCGAAGTCTCACCTACACTACAACTATTTTTCCTTGAGTAACAGTTCATAATGTTCTCTCGGATATAGCCAAGGTACTATAAATAATAATATATAATTATAAAAAAAAATTGTACGTCCGCTTCCTTTCGCCATTCACAGTGAAATGGAAAACACAATTTTGGTTTCTAGTTTTGGCAATTCCTTCTTTTACTCTACGATAAGCAACTTTCAATATTGTTAAACAGGAGTTTAAAACAGCAAACGTAATTAATCTAAAGAAACTGATTTATGGTCAATATTTGTGATAGTATTGCTAACTTATTTAGATTCTGTAGATAATATCTCTGAAATTAAGTAAAGAAACGTGAGAACTTGGAAAAGAAAACATAACATAAACAACAATAAAACTTATAAATGTAGTAATTGTTTTATTTATCTTTTGTCCTAGTAGCAATGACTGTTTCTGAAGCAATACTGTCAGGATTTGAACATTCTTGTACACAAAGTTTGACTATCAATCCTGCTCGGCTTCCCATCTTAACGGCTTAAAACTTAAAACAAGCAAAAATAACCAAACAAAGCTATATATATATATAGTTCCTCTCAGTCGGGTATCGTGTGTTTCATTTAATATTCAACTTGATGCCATTAGTCATTATTGTCATAAGTGTAACAGCATTCCAGAACAACATTGACGTAATTACACTTATATCAAAAAAAATAACGGAAACTCCAAAAATATTTGGTACAACAACGACGCAATTGTATGATATGACATTGTATCCCCAAAAACTGTTTTATTTCAAGTTAATAATGACGTAAAATACAATTACTTCGTTAAACACCGATATTTAGGTACATAATTTGTCATATTTACCTTAGAAGCGATGTAGGTCCGTAACATTTGCACTCTTCATGGCGCTCCCCGCACAAGTCACAACTGACTTCTCCGCCGTTGTCACTCGGTCTCCGCGCGCCAAAATTGAATACTTCAACAACGCCTTTCTGCCCTCCAGGGTGCGATTTATGCATTTACAAATGTGGCGTTTTCACTGTCTACGCAAAATGATTATGGAAATAATTTGGTATAATTAAGTCAATTTCGCATTTTGTTGCACTTGTGTCACTGTCGCTCCGGATGAGCGATGTATGTATGCATTGGCCTGTCTCAGTTGCTACAATATGGTGACCACTGGCATCGAACACACTGTTGGCAACACAGCCAACATAGACAAAAAATGTTAGTTTTTTGTACAAGTGGCAACATTTTGTTTTTTCTCTCTTCTTGTCCCCGTTCCGCTACGACTAACAGCTTTGTATCGTACGTACGCATTATAAGTAATAAAATATGTTACTAAGGTGTAAAAAGGTGTTTATGTAGTCTCCGACAGCGCCTAAATACAGTCCACTTCCAACCTTGACCAACCAAGATACCCACACACACAACTTGAGAACTTGAGACGACGAATCTCCTCATAAAATAATGCCAACTGCATTGTTCTACGAGGTGGTTAGTATAATTCAAGACATATGAAAGTACCTACATATGGTCAAATATTTCTAACCGAACAGCCCATGTAGCTTACAAAATTGATGATAAATATGTAATGTAAATAATTACCTATAAGTACAGGCATCCATAGTAGTACAAATTATTTTAAGCCTCGCAGGACCTAAGGTCATATTGTCACTTAGATTACTTAATTCTGTATATGTAATTGAAATCGTTACATTAATGTATAAATTGTATAATAAATTCAAGACCAGCTAATATTGTATATAAATAATACACTACAAAATAACAAATATACATTTTGATATATTTTTTTAAAGAATTGTTAAATTTTTATTATTTATTTATTCCTTTGAAACCGACTCCGTTCCTTCATTGTTCCAAATCAACAAATTACACGTGTCACTCCTGATTGGTGCATTGCGGGCCTCATTAACCGCGGTTTCTGGAATAGAAACGTGGCAAACTAAACCAAGGTGGGCCTCTGTGTACGTTTCCAAAGAGTATTTTGTATTGGAAGGGCGCATCCTATACATCGATGATAATAATAATACCTCAATGGTCGCATCACCTTATGCGCGCTGGTGTAAGTTGCGAAATGTTGGCATGCGTGACCTAATTATGATTCAACGCGCACCGGAATAATTGTCATTGTTATGCTATATTTAATTAAATTGATTGTTTATTTTATGTGACACAAGGCAATTGTGAATGTAATATAAGAAAAATGTATATAGTTATTTAGCGACAACCCTTTAGAAAAGTAGGTACTTAAATATGAATTATGGAATATAAGAAAAACATATCGGACAGATTACATGATTAAAAAACTTACACTAGAACTGATTAGCGAGAATACTTTTTAGGGTTCCGTACCTAAAGGGTAAAACGGAACCCTATTACTGAGACTCCGCTGTCCGTCCGTCCGTCCGTCCGTCTGTCACCAGGCTGTAACTCATGAACCGTGATAGTTAGACAGTTGAAATTTTCACAGATGATGTATTTCTATTTTTTGCTCATTTTTGCTCGATTTTGATAACAGCAACAGGTAGACGCTTGAAATATTCACAGAATATTTAGTTATATAATCACTTTAAGTATAAATAATTAAATTAAAATAAAACAAATATTTAAGGGGGGCTCCCATACAACAAACATGTTATTTTAGCCGTTTTTATAGATCTTAGATTAAAATAGATCTCGTCGTCTCGTGTATCCGTGTGTAGTGGTCATCTCGCCGATGCGTGGTGGTCATTTTGGTGGTCTGGGAACTGGAATTTGGGCCGAGCTATACCCTAGACACCATCCGGGACTCGTACGCTTCTTTCTTCTTACTTTTAGCTATTATCTTCATATCTTTCTTTGAAAAAGTAGTCTTCGCTCTTCGTATTATCAACGTTGTGCTTGTTGACGCTATGGCTAGCTGACTACGTGCCGTGACTAGCTGCGTGCGTACTGGTTATAGATGTGAGCTAGTTGTATTTCGCTTAGCAGAGCTATGTATAGCGGTCTGCGCGCTGATTGTGACGCTGTGACTGGCTGAGTCGAGCGGCGCGATGCTGTGTTGTACCGTGTAGTCCTAAAATATACTTTTTAGGACTCCACGCGGGCGAAGTCACGGGCAGCAGCTAGTTATACATATAAACCTTCCTCTTGAATCACTCTATCTATTAAAAAAAACCGCATCAAAATCCGTTGCATAGTTTTAAATATCTAAGCATACATAGGGACAGACAGCGGGAAGTATCGATGGCGGGAAGCGACTTTTATTTATACTATGTAGTCATATTTTTTTTTCTCATGTACCTATACATATAAAAGAAACCAAGATCAAAAATGTAAGCAAACGGATTGTATTTCACCTAAAAGGGAACGTTACACACGAACATAGTGTAGATATGGATATTTACTATACAACAATAATGAGTAACACCTTCACATTAAAATATCACTAAGTATAAAGTTATTTATTTATTTATCAATATAAATTTATCAAATTTATAAATATAAGTGCTGTAAAGTTTCACCAATTTTTTTAAATTTGCGTTCCTTCGCGCGCATTTGTGATGACGTCACACAGCTGATTTTATGTCCTATTAGTAGGTGATGCGAAGTGTTGACATTCATAAAAAGTAGTTTGACGCTCATAAAATATCGTGACACTTCCTTCTTTTAGCTGTGGGTTGAAGGGCTTACGTAGATCTATAGAGCCAAGCCGACATCACCTACTCGTGGTGCACCGTGCTGCTTGACTGACGAGGTTTTGGCCAAAGAGAGGTAAAGCGCAACGTAAGCTGGCCGGACTGGGGAAGTACCTCACAGAACTCCAAAGCCAAATAACAACCTCTCTGAGGGTTGTTGCGTTCCTGCGTGCGTGCGAGTGAGGCCGCCAGAAGGAGAAGTTAGGGATACGATAAAATGAACAAAATAAATAGTTCACAAACAGTTTAATAAAATTTGCAAAATTTATCGATTACTTCAACTATAATTTTAGTAGCGACATCAGCGCCACTCAGTGGCTTAACACTAAACTTTTATTTCAAATTTGTTTGATAGATGTAACAAATTATTTTGCTTAACGTTAAAATTGTACGGTAAAACATACAACGGAGATATGATAAAATTAACTAAGAATTTTTTAAGTAACAGATTAGTAAAATTTGCAATATATATTGGTTACTTCAACTATAATTTTAGTAGCGACAGCAACGTCACTCAATGGTTTAAAACTAAACTTTTTTTTTCAAAACTGTTTGATAGATGCAACAAACCATTGTGTGTAATGTATAATACTAAGCCGTAAAACATACAAATAGAATATGATAAAATTAACTAAGATTTTTTTAAGTACAAGATTAGTAAAATTTGCAATATATATTGGTTACTTCAACTATAATTTTAGTAGCGACAACAGCGCCACTCAGCGGTTTAAAACTTAACTTTTCTTTTAAAACAGTTTGATAGAAACTACAAATCATTTTGTGTAATGTAATGTAATGTAACTGTAAAACCTATCAAAGGGATGCGATAAAATGAACAAAATAAATAGGTCACAAACAGTTTAATAAAATTTGCAAAATTTATCGATTACTTCAACTATAATTTTAGTAGCGACATCAGCGCCACTCAGTGGCTTAACACTAAACTTTTATTTCAAATTTGTTTGATAGATGTAACAAATTATTTTGCTTAACGTGTAAAATTGTACGGTAAAACATACAACGGAGATATGATAAAATTAACTAAGAATTTTTTAAGTAACAGATTAGTAAAATTTGCAATATATATTGGTTACTTCAACTATAATTTTAGTAGCGACAGCAACGTCACTCAATGGTTTAAAACTAAACTTTTTTTTTCAAAACTGTTTGATAGATGCAACAAACCATTGTGTGTAATGTATAATACTAAGCCGTAAAACATACAAATATAATATGATAAAATTAACTAAGAATTTTTTAAGTACAAGATTAGTAAAATTTGCAATATATATTGGTTACTTCAACTATAATTTTAGTAGCGACAACAGCGCCACTCAGCGGTTTAAAACTTAACTTTTGTTTCAAAACAGTTTGATAGAAACTACAAATCATTTTGTGTAATGTAATGTAATGTAACTGTAAAACCTATCAAAGGGATGCGATAAAATGAACAAAATAAATAGGTCACAAACAGTTTAATAAAATTTGCAAAATTTATCGATTACTTCAACTATAATTTTAGTAGCGACATCAGCGCCACTCAGTGGCTTAACACTAAACTTTTATTTCAAATTTGTTTGATAGATGTAACAAATTATTTTGCTTAACGTGTAAAATTGTACGGTAAAACATACAACGGAGATATGATAAAATTAACTAAGAATTTTTTAAGTAACAGATTAGTAAAATTTGCAATATATATTGGTTACTTCAACTATAATTTTAGTAGCGACAGCAACGTCACTCAATGGTTTAAAACTAAACTTTTTTTTTCAAAACTGTTTGATAGATGCAACAAACCATTGTGTGTAATGTATAATACTAAGCCGTAAAACATACAAATATAATATGATAAAATTAACTAAGAATTTTTTAAGTAACAGATTAGTAAAATTTGCAATATATATTGGTTACTTCAACTATAATTTTAGTAACGACAACAGCGCCACTCAGCGGCTTAAAACTAAACGTTTATTTCAAAACAGTTTGATAGAAACTACAAATCATTTTGTATAACGTAATGTAATGTAACTGTAAAACCTATCAAAGGGATGCGATAAAATGAACAAAATAAATAGGTCACAAACAGTTTAATAAAATTTGCAAAATTTATCGATTACTTCAACTATAATTTTAGTAGCGACATCAGCGCCACTCAGTGGCTTAACACTAAACTTTTCTTTCAAATTTATTTGATAGATGCAACAAATTATTTTGCGTAATTAATAAAAGTGCAAGGTAAAACATACAGCGGGGATATGGTAAAAATAACTAAATAAATTAGTCAGTTACATTTTGGTAAAAATTGCAAAAATATTGGTTACTTCAACTATAATTTTAGTAGCGACAACAGCGCCACTCAGCGGCTTAAAACTAAACTTTTGTTTCAAAACAGTTTGATAGAAACTACAAAACATTTTGTATAACGTAATGTAATGTAACTGTAAAACCTATCAAAGGGATGCGATAAAATGAACAAAATAAATAGGTCACAAACAGTTTAATAAAATTTGCAAAATTTATCGATTATTTCAACTATAATTTTAGTAGCGACATCAGCGCCACTCAGTGGCTTAACACTAAACTTTTTCTTTCAAATTTGTTTCATAGATACAACAAATTATTTTGCATAATGTATAAAATTGTAAGGTGAAACATACAATGGCTTAACACTAAACTTTTCTTTCAAATTTGTTTCATAGTTACAACAAATTATTTTGCATAATGTATAAAATTGTAAGGTAAAACATACAATGGGGATATGATAAAAATAACTAAATAAATTAGTCAGTTACATTTTGGTAAAAATTGCAAAAATATTGGTTACTTCAACTATAATTTTAGTAGCGACAACGGCGCCACTCAGCGGCTTAAAACTAAACTTTTGTTTCAAAACAGTTTGATAGAAACTACAAATCATTTTGTATGACGTAATGTAATGTAACTGTAAAACCTATCAAAGGGATGCGATAAAATGAACAAAATATATAGGTCACAAACAGTTTAATAAAATTTGCAAAAGTTATCGATTACTTCAACTATAATTTTAGTAGCGACATCAGCGCCACTCAGTGGATTAACACTAAACTTTTCTTTCAAATTTGTTTCATAGATACAACAAATTATTTTGCATAATGTATAAAATTGTAAGGTAAAACATACAATGGGGATATGATAAAAATAACTAAATAAATTAGTCAGTTACATTTTGGTAAAAATTGCAAAAATATTGGTTACTTCAACTATAATTTTAGTAGCGACAACAGCGCCACTCAGCGGCTTAAAACTAAACTTTTGTTTCAAAACAGTTTGATAGAAACTACAAATCATTTTGTATGACGTAATGTAATGTAACTGTAAAACCTATCAAAGGGATGCGATAAAATGAACAAAATAAATAGGTCACAAACAGTTTAATAAAATTTGCAAAATTTATCGATTATTTCAACTATAATTTTAGTAGCGACATCAGCGCCACTCAGTGGCTTAACACTAAACTTTTCTTTCAAATTTGTTTCATAGATACAACAAATTATTTTGCATAATGTATAAAATTGTAAGGTAAAACATACAATGGGGATATGATAAAAATAACTAAATAAATTAGTCAGTTACATTTTGGTAAACATTGCAAAATATATTGGTTACTACAACTATAAATTTAGTAGCGATTGAAATGCCATTTATTAGCGGTAAATTATACATTTAAAATAGTGATAGCTACAAAATACTTTTGTATGAAGACCAACCGTTTTATATTTGTAAATTTAACTACAAATTTTTGTATTAATTATTAAAGTTTACTAGTAAAATAGCCTACCTTTGCTTCTTTGGTAAATTCAACTAATCTTTTTTTTCAGTGTAAGTAATCATCAACATCTGAGCGTTAATCCCGGTCGCGTCATCAGCTTACGCTTTGGAGCCCAGCGTCCACTTCCCGGCTTTGACTTTCCCACTTTGTGCAGTCTTCCATATTTCTTGTTGTGAGACCATTGTGAGGCACTCAAGTCATCCCTTATGACGTCAAGATAGCACTTAAGCCGACCCATTCTACCGTGACGGCAGATATATAATATAAGTATATACCTACTTACCTAGTACTAAAGTAAACTTTGGCAGATTAGATTAGAATAGATTTGACAGTAAGAGAGGTAGGGCGCATCAAAGCAGCCCATCTGGGGAAGTACCTCCACCTCACAGAAAACCGAAGCCAAATAACAAAGTCAAAGTCAAAGTCAAAATCTTTTTATTCCGTAAAAATGGCTACATTTGTTTGGAATCGTCACAATTTTTTCCCTACCGTGCAGTTTATGACTAGGTGAGCACTGATAAAAATACTGCCAAAAAACTCAGGCATCCCTCTTTTGGTGTCCAAACAAATTTACATATTTTATTAATTACATTATAATTGGATCGACTCACTCCCAGGCATTTTTATCATTAATATAGTCAGATACTTTATAATATGCCCTGCTACACAATTTGGCTTTAATAGTAGTTTTAAATTTGTTTATTGACAATTCTCTTATATTGCTGGGAAGTTTGTTATAGAACCGTATACATTGCCCCATAAAAGAATTACTTATTTTGTGGAGACGGCTTGCATGTAACACAAGATTATGCTTATATCTAGTATTTATGCTATGAGTATCACTCTTTTTACAAAATGAGTCTATGTTTTTATGGACATACAAAAGATTTTCATAGATATATTGCGATGCGACTGTTAAAATATTTATTTCTTTGAA